>JAWZYU010000016.1:19791908-21041908 GCA_038380435.1 Ryuthela nishihirai
TCTGAGCCTTCGGGGTCCATGTGACCTGGCCATTTAGCCCATGGTGTGCAAAAAAGTGCCGCTCAGAGGTAAAACAACCCAACCCATTTGAGTTAGTGGATGATGGAAAAAATGTAAATATTATTTTATTAGTAAATATACAATATAAAAGTATTCGTCTTTCAATTCTTAAATTTAAAAAATTGCATTTCCCCCACACCGCTATCAAAAAAGTGGGTATATTATTGCTCTTAGTTCAAAAGATATCACTAAAATTTCAAATTTTTATTATATACATATTATTTGCAAAATAGTTAACAACCCTGCTGTTTACATATTTAGTGATGTCCAAGAATATATACTAAAATTGCCTAAGTATTTGAAAAATGCGAATTGTATAATATTTAATTATTACCAATTCAACTAAAATAGATTTTTCTAATTATCGCTTTCATTGTTTCCAGTCGAAACTTCATGGCGTCCACATTCCACCAACAAATTTCAATTTTATAGTATAAATACATCGTTTGTAATATTCATTCGAAATTTTCAAAATTTCAAATTTTTCCACCGTTAGAGGGCGTAATTACACTTTGGGAAGATTGCGAAAGAGCGAATCGTAATATTTGATCAATTCCTATCTAACCCTAAAAAGATTTTTTCGTTTATCTCTAAATAGACACAATTATCTGCTAAAACTAAAGTGACTTAGACCCAGAAGGAGTGCGTTTTATCACTCCTTCTGGGTCTAAGGGGTCAACTCATTGTTGGCAATGGGAATTTCGTGACCTTCGCATTCCACCACCAAAATTTCAAATTTCTAGCATAAGTAGTGAGTTCGCAACCTGGACACCCCACGAACAGTGCTTTCCCCCTATGACGTCACCGGGACACGCCCATATGCGCCCCCACAACTACCCCCTTATTAATATTCATAATTAATAATTAATTAATAATTAATTAAAATTAATTAATCCCCCCTTTAACTTTTCTCTCGTTTTCAAAGAAATCGAGATGAAAATTATAATTTTTCTGTCCTACTCTGTGAACACACTGGATTGCCTTGACGGGAGGCTTTCATTCTCCCGTCAAGGTATAGGCATATTGTGTTTTTTTTTCAAATAGGTATATTGTGTAATATACCTATTTTTAATTTAAAAACTGTTTCTTACTTCTTTACATTAAAATAAAAACGAAAATTTTGCTTACTTTTCATTTGAATATTCCTCTTTTTCTTCATTAGCTCAGTCGTTAGCGCGCCAAGCTCGCAATCTGGCAGTAGGTTCGAGTCCCAATCGTTCTAGTGTTGAGATTTATCTCCGCTAAATCCCATTGTACCTTCGGTCATGAGGTCATCAATAGACTTGTAAATGCCGCCGTTCGTCGGATGGGACGGTAAGCTGTGGTCCCGTGTGCAGCGGAGCCATATCTGTGCACGTTAAAGAACACTCTGGATGACCTTGACGGAAGGTTTCCATGTCTCCTAACAACTGTCATATGAGAAAAAAAAGGGAAAAAGTACCGAAAGAACCCACTAGATGGCAATGTCATCCTCACCATCCTCCTGATCTTTCAAATCACCCTCCGTTCCTAGGTTACCTCGGCAGTCGGCTTGAGTTTTGTTGGAAGACATCACGCTCTAATGAGCAGATAAGCAGGTTTTTCACACGCACGTTAATGCGGAGAAAGAGCGGCTGATTTCCATCGAGAAAAACGAAAAGAGCGGCAAAAAAAGAAACTTTTCAAACAACCTTTACGTTCAATTAATCACGTTTATCACTTAGATCCCGTGAACAGTTGCTTTAGTGAGGCGAACGGCCTCTGGAGTGTAGACACTACACTGAATTCTGCACCGGGAAATAAAAATCAGTGCCATGCGTCGTAACGTTAACAGACAAATACGTTTATGAGAGTGTGCTTAGAAGAAAAAGAAAGAAAAACTGAGTGAAATGTTTTGTTCTCTTTTTTTCCTTGGTGTTTTCTCTTTCTTCCGTTCTCTCCACAATAAATAAAATTGGTTTTGTGTTTGGCTGGGGACTTGGCCCCAAACAGAGCAATAAACGATTCATTAAAAATTAATGCCCTTAGTAAAGGAAAAAAGAAAGAAAAAACACATACAAAAGCAGTCAGCATGAAAAATTTAACCTGGAGAGAGAATTTAGTTCTCTAATATTGCTCTGGACTTACTTTCAAGTACGCATAAAAAACGAAAGCTGTGGAGAAATTGGAGAAGGGAGGTTATAGAGGCTCCAGGGGGCGGGAGAAAAATGAAGTAGTTTATTTTTTACGTATTTGGGTGTAAATAATTGCACGGGATTTAATTGTTTCGTTAAGGAACTTTTTTTTAGCAATTAGTTCTTAAGGATTTGTTGATTGGGTTTGTTGTTTAAGAACAGATAATTAGAATTAACTTGGAAATAATCTACATAATATACGCTGTATTTCTAAGCGTATTAAAGTGGGTTGTTTTATCTCTGAGAAGCACATTTTGCATAAAGTGAGCTAAATGGCGAGGTCATAAGAATCCCAAGGGCTCAGAGAATGGTGGGGGAAGGGAACCCACTGGACAGCTGTTAGGAGAATGAAAGCCTCCCGTTAAGGCAATCCAGTGTGTTCACAGGGTATGACTCCTGCAAACGGGTCACGGCTTTGCGTCATATCGGACGGAAGGCGGCCAGTCTCTCTTCAAGATTCTCCAGATCGTCAAGATCTCTCCTACACCTGGGGACACGTCTTAATGCCCCATCCGATGGAGAGTGGCCTTTCCAAGTCCATCGGTTTCTCCTTTCTGCAGGGTATGACTCCTGCGCACGGGTCACGGTTTTGCGTCCTATCGGACGGACGGCGGCCAGTGTCTCTTCAAGATTTTCCAGATCGTCAAGATCTCTCCTACACCCTGGTACACATCATAATGCCCCATCCGATGAAGAGTGGCCTTTCCAAGTCCATCGGTTTCTCCTTTTTGCAGGGTATGACTCCTGCCCATGGGTCACGGTTTTGCGCCCTTTCGGATGGACGGCGGCCAGTGTCTCTTCAAGATTCTCCACATCGTCAAGATCTCTCCTACATCCTGGGACACGTCTTAATACCTCATCCGATGGAGAGTGGCCTTTCCAAGTCCATCGGTTTCTCCTTTCTGCAGGGTATGACTCCTGCGCACGGGTCACGGTTTTGCGTCCTATCGGATGGACGGCGGCCAGTGTCTCTTCAAGATTCTCCAGATCGTCAAGATCTCTCCTACACCCTGGGACACGTCTTAATGCCCCGTCCGATGGAGAGTGGCCTTTCCAAGTCCATCGGTTTCTCCTTTCTGCAAGGTATGACTCCTGCCCACGGGTCACGGTTTTGCGTCCTTTCGGATGGATGGCGGCCAGTGTCTCTTCAAGATTCCCCAGATCGTCAAGATCTCTCCTACACCCTGGGACACGTCTTAATGCCCCATCCGATGGAGAATGACCTTTCCAAGTCCATCGGTTTCTCCTTTCTGCAGGGTATGACTCCTGCGCACGGGGCACGGTTTTGCGGCCTATCGGATGGACGGCGGCCAGTGTCTCTTCAAGATTTTTCAGATCGTCAAGATCTCTCCTACACCTGGGGACACGTCTTAATGCCCCATCCGATGGAGAGTGGCCTTTCCAAGCCCATCGGTGTCTCCTTTCTGCAGGGTATGACTCCTGCCCACGGTTCACGGCTTTGCGTCCTTTCAGATGGACGGCGGCCAGTGTCTCTTCAAGATTCTCCAGATCGTCAAGATCTCTCCTACACCCTGGGACACGTCTTAATGCCCCATCCGATGGAGAGTGGCCTTTCCAAGTCCCCATCCGATGGAGAGTGGCCTTTCCAAGTCCATCGGTTTCTCCTTTCTGCATGGTATGACTCCTGCGCACGGGTCACGGTTTTGCGTCCTATCGGACGGACGGCGGCCAGTGTCTCTTCAAGATTTCCCAGATCGTCAAGATATCTCCTACACCCTGGTACACGTCTTAATGCCCCATCCGATGGAGAATGACCTTTCCAAGTCCATCGGTTTCTCCTTTTTGCAGGGTATGACTCCTGCAAACGGGTCACGGCTTTGCGTCCTATCGGATGGACGGCGGCCAGTGTCTCTTCAAGATTCTCCAGATCGTCAATATCTCTCCTACACCCTGGGACACGTCTTAATGCCCCATCAAGATGGAGAGTGGCCTTTCCAAGCCCATCGGTGTCTCCTTTCTCGCAGAGGACAGAGCGAGGATTAGAGGAGACAAATCTTGATGGCTGGATTCGAACCTTGAAACTGCAGATTACAAGCAGGACCCTACTGATTGAGAGAACCCTAGCCCACTAAAGGAGGCAGGAGATAAAACATACAAAAAATCAAAACGATATTAAAAGGGAGAAAAAATTCTTTAGTAGGGAGACGATAAGGAACAAGGATCACAGAAATAGAAGGTGATTTTAAAAAAGTAAACAAAAGAATGCGATAAAAAGAAAGAAATGGAAAACACCATGGGAATAAAATTCGCAAGGTGCTCAATAAGTTACATTCAAGGTATACTATAATCGTATTATTGCGTCCACATAATGGGGCGGGGGTGGCTCAGTCGGTAGCGCGCCAGGCTCGTAATCTGTAGTTCCCAGGTTCGAGTCCCAGCTGGGTCAGCGTTGAGATTTATCTCCGCAAAATTCCACGCCCTGCCCACGGTCAGTAGGGGACACCGATGGGCTTGGAAAGGTCACCGCCCGTCGCATGGGACGTTAAGCCGTGATCCCGTGTGCGGGAGAGCCATACCCTGTGCACGTTAAAGAACACGCTGGATGGCCTTGACGAGAGCCTACCATCTATCTCCCTACAGCTGTTCCAGTGGGTCCCTTCCCCCAACCTTCTCTGAGCCTTCGGGGTCCATGTGACCTGGCCATTTAGCCCAAAGTGTGCAAAAAAGTGCCGCTCAGAGGTAAAACAACCCAACAACCCAAGCGTCCACATACACTTCCATAATAGCAAAGAATAGCGGACAAGCGTTTTATTTAAATTATTACTAGAAGAACTTACTAGAAGAACTCATATCGCCTCTGGCGCATATGGGAATCTTGTTTCCAAAGATAATGAAGTTTTTCGTTTACCTATTTCATCACTCCTGAGAAGTTCTAATTGGAGCAAATGGATGATAGTGCTAAATGCAAACAGTCGTATTTTGTTAGAAGTTACATAACAAAAATTTGTCGTTTATTCCTTAAATTTAAAAAGATGCTTTTTCTCGCACCTCTCTGAGAAAAGGGGTTGGTTGTTGTTTTTGGTTGTTATACCTCTGAGCCGCACTTTCTTGCACACAATGGACTAAATGGCCAGGTGACAAGGACCCCGAAGGCTCAGAGAAAGTTGTGGGAGGGGACTCACTGGAACAGCTGTTGAGAGACAGATGGTAACCTCCCGTCAAGTTTACTGTGCCCAGGGTATAGCTCTCCCGCACACGGGGCCACGGCTTAACGTCCCATCCGACGGACGGCGATCTTTCCAAGCCCATCGGTGTCCCCTAATGACCGTGGGCAGGGAGGGGAATTTTGCGGAAATAAATCTCAACGCTGACCCAGCTGAGACTCGAACCTGGGAACTGCAAATTAGAAGCCTGGCGCGCTACCGATTGAGCCACCCCCGCCTCCTGAGAAAAGGGGCAGATTGTTGATGTCACTAGAAATATCAGTTGACACTCTAGCACCGAAATTCCAAATTCACACAGATGCAATATTCATTAAAGGTTTCGCCGTTTTGATATTTAGTGATCTCTAATAATATATATCGTCCCGTGGCCGAGTGGTTAGCGCGCTTGGCTACTGATCTAAGGGACCTTTGTCCGAGCCCCGGATAAGGCATGAATGTATGTGTCGTTTTTCTGCTGAGGTCCTGCCATCCTCACAGACCTTCTACTATGGCATATAAACTGACAGGCTCCTGTCAGACCTCTGTGGCAAGCAGCTGCTTGAGGGGGTATTTATTTTTTATTATATAATAATATAAATTATAATTATATTAGTATATGAAAAATGCGATTTATAATACTTTGGTAGTTTCAATTCAACTAAAAAAGAGTTTACCAATTATCTCTTAAAGCAAAATAGTTTCGTTTTACACCTACCCTGAGGTTCGAGTCCCAGCTGGGTCAGCGTTGAGATTTATCTCCGCAAAATTCCCCGCCCTGCCCACGGTCAGTAGGGGACACCGATGGGCTTGGAAATGTCGCCGTCCGTCGGATGGGACGTTAAGCCGTGGCCCGTGTGCGGGAGAGCCATAACCTGTGCACGTTAAAGAACGCGCTGGATGGCCTTGACGGGGGGCTAACATCTATCTCCCAACAGCTGTTCCAGTGGGTCCCCTCCCCCAATCTTCTCTGAGCCTTCGGGGTCCATGTGACCTGGCCATTTAGCCCATGGTGTGCCAAAAAGTGCCGCTCAGAGGTAAAACAACCCAACTCAACACCTACCTTGAGCTTAAAGGGTCAACTCATTGCTGCCAATAGGAACTCCGTGATATTTACATTCCACCACAATAATTTCAAAATTTTAGCGTAAATGCATTGTTTGTAATATTCGTTTAAATTTTGGAATTTTAGATTTTTCCACCTTTAGAGAGCGTAACTATAGCATTTGGGATGGTAGCACGCCAGGCTCGTAATCTGTAGTTCCCAGGTTCGAGTCCCAGCTGGGTCAGCGTTGAGATTTATCTCCGCAAAATTCCCCGTCTTGCCCAGGTCAGTAGGGGATACCGATGGGCTTGG
The DNA here is from genome assembly GCA_038380435.1 of Ryuthela nishihirai. NCBI lineage: Eukaryota > Metazoa > Arthropoda > Arachnida > Araneae > Heptathelidae > Ryuthela > Ryuthela nishihirai. The sequence continues at coordinate 19,798,640 of JAWZYU010000016.1, forward strand.
AAGGGCCGCCGTCCATAGGATGGGACGCTAAGCCGTAGTCCCGTGTGTAGGAGAGCCATATTCTGTACATGTTAAGGAACACGCTGGATGGCCTTGACGGGAGGCTACCATCTGTCTCCCAACAGCTGTTCCAGTGGGTCCCCTTCCCCAACCTTCTGTGAGCCTTCGGGGTTCTTCTAACCTGACCATTTAGTCCATGTGTGCAAAAAAGTGCAGCTCAGAGGTAAAACAACCCAACTCAAGCATTTGGGAGATTCGGAAAGTCAAATCATAATATTTCAGCAATGCCTATTCAACCCAAAATAAAAAAAAAATAATACCCCCTCAAGCAGCTGCTTGCCACAGAGGTCTGACAGGAGCCTGTCAGTTTATATGCCACAGTAGAAGATCTGAGAGGATGGCAGGACCTCAACAGAAAACAACACGAACATCCATACCTTACCCGAGGCTCGAACCCAGATCCCGTAGATCAGTAGCCAAGCGCGCTAACCACTCGGCCACGGGATGGCCTCAGAGCAATTTAAATTTATCTCTACCCCTCCCACTGGTGATAAAGTGTCAAATCATTGTTGCCAGCGAAAACTTCGTAGGGGGTAAGTCTCCTGTCTCGCAGGCGACAGAGCGAGGGTTATAATAAAAAAAAATAAATACCCCCTCAAGCAGCTGCTTGCCTCAGAGGTCTGACAGGAGCCTGTCAGTTTATATGCCATAGTAGAAGGTCTGAGAGGATGGCAGGACCTCAGCAGAAAAACGACACAAACAGCCATGCCTTACCCGGGTTAGAGGAGATAAATCTTGATGGTTGGATTCAAACCTTGTAGCTCGTGGGGGTGTCTTTAATTAATAGCTATTGGGAGATTCAGAAACTGCGATTAGTAATATTTCATCATTAAAATAAAATAAATAAATCCCCCCTCAAGCAGCTGCTTGCCACAGAGGTCTGACAGGAGCCTGTCAGTTTATATGCCACTGTAGAAGATCTGAGAGGATGGCAGGACCTCAGCAGAAAACAACACGAACATCCATGCCTTACCCGGGGCTCGAACCCAGGTCCCGTAGATCAGTAGCGAAGCGCGCTAACCACTCGACCTGTCCAACACAAAAATAATTTTTCATTTTTCTATATGAAGCATGAAATGTCTACAGATAGACGACGAAGTGACACATTATCTCCTTTTTTTTTCGAAAACGAGATAAAATGCATACAAACAAACGATAGAGTGGACAGCTAAACGAAGGAATAGACAGACGAATGATAAAACGAACACAAAAAATGAACGAATGAATGACAACACAAAAGAACAAACAAATTAACAAAAAATAAACGAAAAAATAAATGTAAACGTTCGCAAAACCATGCGAACGTAAAAAAGTAACATGCAAACGAACATGAACGATAGAGCGAACAAAAAATGAAAGAATGAAAGATAAACGAAAGTAAGCGAACGAAGGAAGCAACGAAAAGGATAAACAAACGAAAAAAATTAATGAAAGAGAACAAAAAAGTAAACATATAATTAAAAGATACAAACTATTTAGGGAATAAACAAAAAAAAATGACATAATAGGAGAAAGCAAAGGAGAACGGAACGAACAAAAAGAAATGAATGATAGAGCAGAAGAAAAAAGGAATTAACCAACGATGAAAGATAAAGTAAAGGTACGAATAAACACACAAGCGTAAAGAAAGAACATATAAAAGAACACGAGCGATTGAACGAGTAAAAAATGAACGAATGAAAGATAGAACGAAAGAAATGAACGAGAAAAAAATAACAAAAAAGTAAACGTACCAAAGAAAAAATATAGAAACTATTGCTGGAACAAACAAAAGAATGGACACATAATAGGACAAACCAATGAAGTGAAACAAAAAAAAAAATGAACAAACGAACGACAGAAGAGAAGAACAAACAAATCAACGAAAAATAAAGAAAAATACACGAAAAAAAAAACGAAATGAACAATAGAGCGAATGAACAAATTATAGAACGAGCAAACAAAAAGAAAATGGACGAATGAGTGAACAAACTAATGGACGATAGAACGAACAAAAAATACGTGAAAGATAGAGCAAAGGGACAAATGAACGAATGAATGAATGGTGGAAAAAAACAAGGGTCGAAAAAATATTGAATCAGACAAACAAACTAATGGACGATAGAACGAACAAAAAATACGTGAAAGATAGAGCAAAGGGACAAATGAACGAATGAAGGAATGGTGGAAAAAACAAGGGTCGAAAAAATATTGAATCAGACAAACTAATGGACGATAGAACGAAAAAAAAATACGTGAAAGATAGAGCAAAGGGACAAATGAACGAATGAATGAATGGTGGAAAAAACAAGGGTCGAAAAAATATTGAATCAGACAAACAAACTAATGGACGATAGAACGAACAAAAAATACGTGAAAGATAGAGCAAAGGGACAAATGAACGAATGAAGGAATGGTGGAAAAAACAAGGGTCGAAAAAATGTTGAATCAGACAAACAAACTTGCAATGCCAAAAGTTCACTAGAACAGAAGACAAAAAATTCAATGTTGTTTCTTTGTCAGATGTAATTTTACTATTTCCTCATAACAGCTTAAATAATTGCCCATTTACTACAGCTTTTGACAACTCTCATCATGGTTTTCGCCATGAACATTTACGTATGTATGTACCGAAGTTGCGAAAACTTGTTCCGAAATTATTTAAGAACTTTCATAGCTGGTGGGATTTTCTGATAAATGTTCCCTGTTCTTTAGTTAACGCCAATCAGGGTCCTTTTCGTTCGCGAAATTCGCTTCGAAGGGCGAAAATTATCTCTAGAAGAAACAAATGCACGCAGTCGTAAACGGGAGATTAAAAGACCTCCGAAACCCCTTTCCAAATAGCGGCAGAGAATGAAAATTTTCGAACCCCATTCCACGAGACGGCAGAAAAGATTACCGAAATCAGATTAGAACGGTTATTTTGCATCGGTTGTATTTCGGAGGTAAGCCGATTTAAAAGGACTTAAAGCCTGGATTAGTGCATTTAGGAAAACGAATGACATGCTTCATGAAAGACTAATAACTGCATAAATGAATAATTAATAGAATTTTCTAGATTCGGGAGAGAGTGGGGGGGGAGGGGACGAGGAAGGTGCAGTTAATGAGAGGTGCATATTTGTCGAGTGTTTGTGTGTAAGTGTTTGCGATGTGAGTGAATTTTGAACTCGATTTCCGATTGCAGAAAATGGAATGAATGCTCTTAGCGAAAAAAAAAAAAGTGAGCGCATGGCATTAAGGAATTAGAATTGAGTGAGGACAACAAATGATCATTGAAGCAAAACCAGGAGTTATTTATAGCGAGGGAGCTCAGAAAAGTGATTTATTGATTTGTCTGTCTTAGGACGAAACATAATGTATATTAGGACCAGTGCAGAGATGGTTTAATAGAAAACATGATGATTTTACAGCAAAGTGGCTGAGAATTCGTTCTTGATAACACCTTCTTGTCTCTAATTCACAAGGGATCAGCGTGACTAGCAATTGAAGAGACTAGGAGACTGCGTAATGAAAGTTCCGACAGTTTTCATGGATCACAGATTAACGAGTTATCAGTCTCATGTTGACCAATCCGTAATCCTGTCGACATGCCAGCTGGTCTTAGTCTCAATATATTGCCATGATCTCCGTACTACGGTATTGGGGGAGGGGCTTGTCTCAGTCGGCAATGAGACAGGAACGTAATCTGAGCTTTCTAGGTTAGAATCCAGCTATGCCACAGTTGGGGGCGATGGTGGCTCAGTCGGTAGCGCGCCAGGCTCGTAATCTGTAGTTCCCAGGTTCGAGTCCCAGCTGGGTCAGCGTTGAGATTTATCTCCGCAAAATTTCCCGCCCTGCCCGCGGTCAGTAGGGGACACCGATGGGCTTGGAAAGGCCGCCGTCCGTCGGATGGGACGTTAAGCCGTGACCCCGTGTGCCGGAGAGCCATACCCTGTGCACGTTAAAGAACACGCTGGATGGCCTTGACGGGAGGCTACCATCTGTCTCCCAACAGCTGTTTCAGTGGGTCCCCTCCCCCAACCTTCTCTGAGCCTTCGGGGTCCATGTGACCTGGCCATTTAGCCCATGGTGTGCAAAAAAGTGCCGCTCAGAGGTAAAACAACCCAACCCATGCCACAGTTGAGATTTATCGCCTCTAAAAAGGGGAATCTCTATAGGCTTGGAAAGGCTGCCGTCCGTCGGATGGGATAATAAAGCCGTGGTCCCGTGACAGTAGAGAGAGAGAGAGCCATATCCTGTACACGCTAAAGAATAAACTGGATGGCCTTTACGTGAGGCTTCCATTGTTCTACTAAACTGCCTAGTGACCTTCTCTGACATTGTGTGAGACTTGAGGTTCTTGTGACCTGGTTATTTCGCCCATTGCATGCATAAAAGGTAAAACAACCCATCTGTGCAAATATTGATATTTATCTCCGCTGACCGCCATTCTGACTTCAATAAGATAGGTGACATCGATGAGAAGTTTCGAAAGACAGCCGTCCGTCGGATGGGACGTTGAACCGTGGCTCCGTTTTCAGGAGACCTCAAAGAACACGCTGAACGGCCTTGACCGAGACTCTTCTAAACGCTGTCCAGTGGGTCCCCCTTCCGCAACCTTTTCTGAGCCCTTGAAGTCTTATAACATCGCCATTTAGGTCTTGTGCGCAGAAAAAGTGCCATTCAGAGGTAAAATAACCCAAAATTTATTTGCTTTTGTTTTTCATGCAGAAAGTTTATATTTATATGCTTTTATGAGGGAAACATGAGCCACTTTTCCCTCCGTTTTCTTTTCTTTACGATATTGGAAAGTGGTTTGCTTTCAGAAGTGACTTGCAATCGTCATCAAACCAAGATTTATAGAATGGCCTTTACGAGACCATATGTTTTCAACGGAGTGGGACTTGCAACACGGGAAACTTCTTTTATTATCGCGGGAAACGTGAGTAGACAGCAATACGGACCTTAGTGAGAGCTGAAAGTTAAATGTATCAATTTTACCAGCATTGACTGTTCGCTTGACTAGACCAGGCATATTTCAAAAGACTACTAGACAAGGGGACATTTTTTTAATGGAAGTATATTAACACCGATTGATTGGATTGGATTGTTTTACCTCTGAGCGGCACTTTTTTTGCACACCATGGGCTAAATGGCCAGGCCACAAGGACCCCGAAGGCTCAGAGAAGGTTGGGGGGGAGGGGACCCAGTGGAACAGCTGTTGGGAGACAGATGGTAGCCTCCCGTCAAGGCCATCCAGCGTGTTCTTTAACGTTGGGTTGTTTTACCTCTGAGCGGCACTTTTTTGCACACAATGGGCTAAATGGCCAGGCTACAAGGACCCCGAAGGCTCAGAGAAGGTTGGGGGAGGGGACCCACTGGAACAGCTGTTGGGAGACAGATGGTAGCCTCCCGTCAAGGCCATCCAGCGTGCTCTTTCACGTGCACAGGGTATGGCTCTCCCGCACACGGGGCCACGGTTTAACGTCCCATCCGACGGACGGCGGCCTTTCCAAGCCCATCGGTGTCCCCTACTGACCGTGGGCAGGGCGGGGAAATTTTGCGGAGATAAATCTCAACGCTGACCCAGCTGGGACTCGAACCTGGGAACTACAGATTACGAGCCTGGCGCGCTACCGACTGAGCCACCTTCGCCCCAACACCGATTGATATGTAATGCGATATTTTCATTTAATGTGTACGAATTGAAAATCAGTATTACGGAAAAGCATTTCAGGGTTGTTTTACCTCTGAGCGGCACTTTGTTTCATACAATGGACTAAAAGTCCAGAGTCCATCGACCTCGAGGGAGCAGAGAAGGATGGCGGAATGGATCTACTAGACTGCTGTTAGGACACAGATAATAGCCTCCCGTCAAGGCCATCCAGCGTGTTCTTTAATGCACAAAGTTTTGCTCTCCAACACATGGGACCACGGCTTAACGTCCCATCCAACGGACGGGGTCGTCTGGCAACCTTCGTGTCACGTGACACGAAGGTTGCCAGATCACTAATTTCTAAAAAAAAATCGTTGCCAGGTATTTTTTCTGAATTTTGTAATCACCCTTAGTGTTCGGATACTTTTTTGAGCTACTGTACCATTTATGTGACGAGGGACGGTGTACCTAATAAACTGGCATCTCAGTGTATATGATATAGTAAGACAACAAAAGTGCTGTTGAAAAGGTGTTGAAATATTAAATCTGATTTTACGTTTAAGTAATCAAGTCTTAAGAAAACGGACAGGATTGTAATGTGACATTCAACCTCCGTTAGTTAAGAAGCGTGTTTGCTCTAGTATCCGTTGCCTACCTCCCAACATATAATACTAACATTCATTTGCCTACAATAAAGAAACCTGGGCTGTTCTAAAGTGAAATTTCAATTGTTTAACAATTAATACATAACATAAAAGCTTTTAGATTTTACGATATGCAAAATTTATGGATATATGACTTAAATATGGATATGTTACCGCTAAAGTGCAGAAATAATAATATCTAGGTATTGTGCAGATTAACTAGGGTGATCCGTTAACGTGCGGAAAATTGTTTCATTTCTCAAATTACCTAGGTAATCTGCAAATTACCTGGATAATCTGCACATTACCTACTAGGCACTCGTTAAAGTGAAAATAAGATCTTTGCTGGAACAACAGGAACGTTTCTGTACGCTTAAATTAACATAATGTTATTTATCTAGTGTCCGAGAGTAGAGTTGAAACCAGGGTCATCCCTCTGTCAACATGAATCAGTCGTCCGAATTATAAAAAAAACGCCCCCAAAATGAGCAGGCCAAGTGAGAACGAATCATTTTAGTGATTCGTTATCAAGAATGAATCACTTTACCGATTCGTTCTCACTTGGCCTCCGCTCATCCGGGGCGTTTTTTATAATGCGGACGAGTGAATCACGTGACACGAAGATTCATATTCAAGAGATTCACCACTATGAGAGAAACAAACTTTTGAACTTTAACGATACGGAAGCCGTTAATGTGCACATTACCTAGGTAAAATGCGGAAAACTCTTGATTCCGCACGTTAACGGAGCAAATCAGTTAATCTGCAGATTAGCTAGGTAATGTGCACATTAACGGCTTTCGAGCTTTAGCGGTAACAGATATACCAACAGCTTGGTCGATTTTCAAATATCAGTTCATCTAAAAAGCATTTATCTCTTACTACTGCTGCTTTCCGATTTTCAAATATTACAAGTGTTATAAGAATAAAAGCCGTCCCATGGCCGAGTGGTTAGCGCGCTTGGCTATTGATCTAAGGGACCTGGGTTCGAGCCCCGGGTAAGGCATGGCTGTTTGTGTCGTTTCTCTGCTGAGGTCCTGCCATCCTCTCAGACCTTCTACTATGGCATATAAACTGACAGGCTCCTGTCAGACCTCTGTGGCAGGCAGCTGCTTGAGGAGGTATTTATTTTTTTTATAAGAATAACCATTCTTCTTTATAAAAAAAATTTATTCACTCCTCATTTACGACTGAAACAGATAAAAAGAGCTTTAAACCATATGACTTCTTTTCCGAGAAACATATTATTAAAACTAACTCGTTCCAGAAAAAGCAATCTTTTTATGTATGTTTTCAAGACTGCATACGTGTTTAGTCCACAGAAAGCTTAGTCACGTGATTATAGTCTCTCCGTGAATCTCACGTTTCATATCCCTCTCTCTTATTCCAAGTAAATATTCCTGTTTTTACTTTCCTCCTCTCATATTTGTCGACGTAAAGAAGCCATAATAACAATAGCTTCGGTGTAGATCGTAAATTGTGCGCATTTAATAGAATCCAGCCTACTCAAATATGCAAGGAGTGCAGTTCACTTCTCCCGGCTTTTACACATTGCAAGGACGACAAACGTGGAAACGTCTCCATTTAATTGTAATAACACTTCATCATAGCATCCCTCACTCCGCGTTTCGCAGCACTAAGGAAGATGTCGCATGGAATGCAAACAATTTCCACGTGATATTTCCTCACCGACGAACCCCTGCAGAAGGAGGGAAATAGCAATTACGTCTTAATAAACGGGGTAATTAACAGAACCTTTCGTTGCTGTAGATATAACGGTGGAATACTAAAGTGATTCCCCAGCCAAGTCACCCACTTGGATCTTCCTCTATAACCACAGAGCTTCTGAAGAGGATGGAGATGAGGACGAAGCGCAGGATGCTGAGCTTTGGACCTTGCTCTATTTGTTTCTTTGAAATGAAATGCAATTGCGTAGCAGGATGGGTAATTTCCGTGGAAAATAAGTTGGGGGATTTTGCCTTAGTTTTGCATTTCACGGGGATTAGGAAGCGTCTAAGTTGGAGACATGATTTGACTGGGTAAATACTCTGTGTATTTTTTTTTATTTCAATCTTTTTTTTTTCCCCTTTCAATTCTCTTTTTCATGAATATTCATCGTTTCAGACGTTTTTGGACACGTTTAACACCAAATGGTATTCTGCATTTTACTTACAAGAGGATAGTGATAGGTAAATTTTAATTGCAGTGCTGTTTCGAATTTATGCATTATGAATAAATTGATTTTGGTTTATCAAAATTTAATTGCCAATTACTTGTTCTGTTTTTCTTCGTTTGAACTTTCTTTGGATTTTTTGTTTCTTGCTTGAAATATAGTTTAATGAATCGGCAGTTTTACGGTAAAATGTTTTAAGAATTTTTGCAAGTTTTTCGTCTGATATTTCCCAACATAAATAAATGTGATAAGAAGAATTTTTATTACACAATTAAAAAATAAGAATTTTTATCACTAAGTTATGAAGTATAGTAATCGTGATTATTTTTAGCTGGATATAGAGCTGATGATCCAAGAGTGCCACGGAGTTTCTGGAAAAAAATTCCGTAACAGGAAAGAAAGCTAAAAAAAAAATAGACCATTAAAATGGAATGGAAAAACATTTATTACAATATTCGCCGAGAATAAAATATGACGAAAAACTACTGGAAAAAAGTTTGCTGGTTTTTTCCACTTCACTGGTAGTCACTTAGTCTCGTAGAGTAATCCTCGCTATACGTTATAAGCCTGATTGTCAGTTATTATCATTAATGAAGTTGAGTTGTTTTGCCCATTAACAGCACTTTTGATTACATAATGGGTTGAATGGCCAGGTCACCGAATCCCTCGAATGGGCACGACGATGTTGGGGAGAGGGGGGGGGGGCGACCACTGGAGAGCTGTTACCGATGTGCTTGACGGATGTTATGCATCTCGCCAAGGCCATCCAGCTTGTTCTTTAACGTGCATAGTGTTATTCTCGTGCACACGGGGCACGATTTACGTTCCGTTTACAAAGTCATCTGTGTTAAGAATTAAGAGCAGGATAGCGAAGATGGGCGGGGGTGGCTCAGTCGGTAGCGCGCCAGACTCGTTATCTGTAGTTCCCAGGTTCGAGTCCCAGCTGGGTCAGCGTTGAGATTTATCTCCGCATTCAACTTATATTTATATGACATTCATAAAATATTTGAAAGGAACTTTAATTATACAAGCTACGCAGATGATTTGACATTCTGGACTTCTGATAAAAACGAATATGATATTCAACAAAAAACTCAAAATCAACTCAACAAACTTATCTTATATTGTAACAAATGGAATTTAAAGATCAATATCCAAAAAACTTATTGTATTCATTTTTACAGAAACAGGTATATTTATCCAAAATTTACAATAAAAATTAATAATAATACTATCACACAAGTTAATAAATGCAAACTACTTGGATTCCATTTGGACTCAAAACTTAATTGGAATTCACACCTAGAACATGCCTTTAATTCAGGATCTAAATTACTCAATATATATAAATATTTTGCTTTTAAAAAAGATGGCACTTCTCCACAAACTTTAATAACTCTATATAAAAACTTAATTAGAACTAAAATAGAATACGGTTTAGAATTAATTGATTTTCCTAGCCTACCCAGACTTAAAAAATTAAATATTATACAAAATAAATGTTTAAAGATTGCCTTGGGTCTTCCCAGATTCTGCCCCACACTTGCACTTTTGGCAGAAACTGCTTTCTCAAATTTTGAGATTAGACATTCTATCTTAATCTTGAAATATTATATTAGACTTCATCTCAAATTACCTGACCACCCATTTTACTTAAAATACAAAAGAATACCATTTTATAAAATTTTAAAAGACAACCATATCTTATTTAATTTTTTTAATAAATTTCAGAAAGGAGATCATAAGGGAGATTGTCCGGAAAACTTTGCATTCTGGTGCACCATTTCACCTAATTTTTACACAGAGATTCCTCTTTTAAATGTAAAAAATGACACCTCAACTGAGGTTATTTTACAACTTTTTTATAATTTTAAACAAGATAATTTTAACAAATATTTAGAAATTTATACAGATGGATCTTTTTTCCAAGACTCGGGATCTGCTACAGCAGCAGTTTATATTCCTTCACTTAACATATCCATGAGCTATAAATTACCAAATCATACTCCTATTTTGCATGCAGAAATTTATGCAATACTTGCTGCATTTCAGTGGCTTTTATTAAATATTAAAAATCATTCAATTGTAATATATATTGACTCAAAGGGAGCAATGCAAACTTTAAAACAACATCCTTCTAATACAGACTATCCTTATTATATTAATACACTTTTAAAATTAAATACTGAAAACATGAACAGAAATAACAATAAAATCACGTTAAGCTGGATTCCAGGACATTCTGGAATCAAGGAAAATGAAGAAGTTGACAATATTGCAAAAAATGCTCATAACTTAAATTCTCTTACTCCAATACATAATTTTTATACTCGAACTAAAAAAGAGATAAAAAACTTAGAATTTATCATGCTGGAAAAATATTTTCAAATAAATTCACTTCTTAAACCAAACTTCAGATATTTTCTTACAAATAAAATTAATCATTTCTTAAATCTACCATTTAAAAGACAAGAAATTAGAGTCCTCATGCGCCTAAGAACAGATACCATCATGTTAAATAAATCTAAATTTTTATTAAAAATAACTAATAGTCCAAATTGTTCTAAATGTAACTTAAAAGAAAATTCTACTCACTTGATATTAAACTGTGATAAATTTATCACTCAAAGAAAAAAATTTTTTTGAAACTTGAAAACTTGGGAATAAATGATTTTAACTTAAATTCAATTCTAAATTACCCAAAATTATCCACACAAATAAAAATCTATCGCCTCTTACTTGATTTCCTCCAGGATACAGATATATGGTTCAAGATATAAAAAAAAAACATATATATAAAAAAAAAAAAAATAATAATAATAAAAAAAAAAAAAATATATATATATATATAAATATAAAAAATATATATAAAAAAAAATATAAAAAAATAAAGAGTAAATAAATATAATAAAAAAGAAAGAAGGAAAAAAAAATAAAAAATAATAATAAGGAAAAAAGAAAACTAAAATAATTTAGAAAAACAAAATTGTTCTGGGAAAGCCTGCATAAGGACCTCCCAATTCGCTTTGTGACGTTATGAATTGACACCGATGGGCTTTGAAAGGCCGCCGTCCGTCCGTCGGATGGGACGTTAAGCCGTGGCCCCGTGTATGGGAGAGAGCCATACCCTGTGCACGTTAAAGAACACGCTGGATGGCCTTGACGGGAGGCTACCATCTGTCTCCCAACAGCTGTTCCAGTGGGTCCCCTAACCTTTTCTGAGCCTTCGGGGTTCTTTTAACCTGGCCATTTAGTCCATGTGTGCAAAAAGTGCAGCTCAGAGGTAAAACAACCCAACGATAGCGAAGATAAATCTCAACTCTAGCACATTAAGGACTCGAACCTGGGAACTATAGATTACGAGCATGGGCGCTATCAACTGAGCTCCTCCTCGAATGTTTCCTCTTTTTTTTTTGCATCATTTGCGATACAAGTCCTAGGTAGCATTTGTTTCAGGATATTTTTTTATTCCATCGGTAAAAAAAAATTACTTCAATGAAAACTATCCAAAAGTTAGAAAGAACGTTTTTAAAATTTATATTACAGTGTTTCACCGTGAGAAAAAATAAAGCGCACAATTCTTTTAATTGAAAATTTCCCTGTAACGAAGATGCATTGAATTCCGCAATATATCTGATGACGATGATAATTCTGTGTGGAAGGCGACACCGATGGGCTGGGAAAAGCCTCCGTTCTTAAGATGAAACATTAAGACGTAGTCCTATGTGCCGGCTAGCTATATCCTGTGCACTTTGAAGAACACGTTGACGGCTCTGAGGGGAAGCTTCAATCTGTCTTCCAACAATTGTAAAGTGGTTTTTTTTTTCACAACATTCTCCGAACTTTTGAACTTTTCGTTTAGTCTCTTGTGTGTACAAAAGCATCGCTCAGAGGTAAAACAACCCAACATTTACACCTCAGCACTAATAAGTAAAAATGTATTTAAATACACCAAAATAATTCTCCTTTCCTTGAAGAAAGCTATATAAGAAACAAAAGTTGAAATTTTATTCTAAAACTCTTAAAATTATTTGTTTCCTTCAGATATTTTCGCACCTTTGTAGAACCGCCATTTTCTTTTCGCCATCTCTGCAATCGCCGTTTTGCATCTCCTCTTCTTCTTCCACTTGACGCGACGTCAAACTATTTTTCGTCGTTATGAACCGAGAAATCGTCCGGGATCTGGTGAAGGGCTTTTATTTCAGACTGTTGGCCTTGTCTTGGTTATTGAAGAAACGGGCGAGGGAGTCGACTGATAAGAGAAGGAGCGACAGAGTAGAAGATGTAAGATAGGGAGAGTCAGAGGAGACAAGCGACGGAGAGAGTTACTGAAGATGAGAGCGAGTCAGAAGGAGACTGATGGGTGAGTCGTCGCTGTGAGGTGGAGCTACAGTGAGAAAGAGCTGGAAGATGTTAGAGCGAAGAGTTGAAGATGTCAGGAGAAGTAGCAGTTAATAATATAGCTAGGCCAGTTACTAGCATTAAATGATGGTGTGTTGGCTGACAGCCTTGTATTTACGTTTAGTTTGCTGCTTATTTGTCTAAAGGGAAATTATAAATCCTTTATCAAAATGTTTATTGGACAGTTATTTCCTTAAAACACAATGCTAATAGATTAATTTCAAAGTGTTTTGGGACCGGGGTGACTCAGATGGTAGCGCGCCAGGCTCGTAATCTGTAGATCCCAGCTGAGTCAGCGTTGAGATTTATCTCCGCAAATAATTCCCCGCCCTGCCCACGGTCAGTAGGGGACACCGATGGGCTTGGAAAGGCCGCCGTCCGTCGGATGGGACGTTAAGCCGTGGCCCCGTGTGCGGGAGAGCCATATCCTGTGCACGTTAAAGAACACGCTGCATGGCCTTGACGGGAGGCTACCATCTGTCTCCCAACAGCTGTTCCAGTGGGGCCCCTCCCCCAATCTTCTCTGAGCCTTCGGGGTCCATGTGACCTGGCCATTTAGCCCATGGTGTTCAAAAAAGTGCCGCTCAGAGGTAAAACAACCCAACTCAAAGTGTTTTTATTTACATATAATGGTATTACATGTCTCTTTTGTTATATAACTGGGTAAAATATTGATACTTGTACGATTAAATTTTTTTAACGTTTAAGTGTTAAGCCCAGGGCTAAGTCGAGGTAGGGGGAGAGAAAAAAGTATTCATAACTCATTTTCTTTGGTAACTTTATTCAACAGAAAGGACGCGAAAAAAAGAAAAATTATATAGATATATTTGTATTCCTGTATTTAATTTTGTAACAACATTTTTCGAAAAGTCTATTAAAATGGTGGAGAAAAATATACAGTGAGTGGCCGTTTTTTTAGTTACAGTTCCGTGTCAATAGTAACTCAGTAACTTTTTAAATAAGCCTTTTATGAGAACTTCCGACAGGAGATAAGGTAAACATTTCAATTATTATATCTCTTAAAATCTCGATTTCCAACAATATTTGTTCAGCATTTCTAGACTGCGAAAAGTGGAATATTTCACAGCAGCGATGTCATTTTAAAATATTGCCCTGAAAAGTTAATATAAAATGCGTCGAAACGAAAGCAAAATTCGTTATACTGAAATTTACTATCACGGATAAGAGTATCTCTAGCAAATCGCGTAATAGGTATGCCAATTTGGAATGAGTGTTTTTTTTTTTGCAGAACGAACTAATTTTCAAAACGTTTCAGCTTCCATAAATATTTAAATACTGAAATAATAATGTTGAAAATCGATATTTGAATAAATTTGATGAAATCTTTAAATTGCATTCAGTTACAATCGCTCAAAAAATATCCGAACATTTTGGTTAATTACAGATTTCAGAAAAAATATCTGGCAATATTTTTTTTTAGAAATTAATGATCTGGCAACCTTCAGTACACGAAGGTTGCCAGATCACTAATTTATAAAAAAATTGTTATGAGATATTTTTTCTGAATTCTGTAATCAACCATTGTGTTCGGATATTTTTTTGAGCGACTGTACATGTTTTCATAAAAATCTTATTCAAGAAGTTATAGAATTCTATTTCCGAGTTATTTTTGACTTAACATGGAACTGTATCTAATAAAGTGGCCACTGAGTGTTTATACCTGAATGGCGTTTGGAATATACAATCCATTTGATTTCCTACAAAGAGAGAGTCCCAGCTGGGTCAGCGTTGAGATTTATCCCCTCAAAATTCCCCGCCCTGGCCATGGTCAGTAGGGGAAACCGATGGGCTTGGAAAGGCCGCCGTCCGTCGGATGGGACGTTAAGCCGTGGCCCCGTGTGCGGGAGAGCCATACCCTGTGCACGTTAAAGAACACACTGGATGGCCTTGACGGGAGGCTACCGTCTGTCTCCCAACAGATATTCCAGTGGGTCCCCTCCCCTAACCTTCTCTGAGCCTTCGGGGTCCATGTGACCTGGCCATTTAGCCCATGGTGTGCGGGAGAGCCATACCCTGTGCACGTTAAAGAACACGCTGGATGGCCTGGACGGGAGGCTACCGTCTGTCTCCCAACAGCTATTCCAGTGGGTCCCCTCCCCAAACCTTCTCTGAGCTTTCGGGGTCCATGTGGAATGGCCATTTAGCCCATGGTGTGCAAAAAAGTGCCGCTCAGAGGTAAAACAACCCAACCCAACTCTGAGACTTCGGGGTCTATGTGACCTGGCCATTTAGCCCATTGTGTGCAAAAAAGTGTTGCTCAGAGGTAAAACAACCCAACCCAAATCCTACAAAGAGTTTTATAGATCTGAGGCTTGATTAGTCGACATTGATTCGATCATCTTTTGCAATTACCGGGTTGAAAAAGACTGAAATTAAAAGAATCAAACTTGTAAAAAAAATGCTGACTGCCTTTTGGGAAAAAAATAACATAGATCCTATTTAAGGATCTGATGATTGCGATGAACCTAAATATAAGCTGTCTATGCGTGGCTAAAGAAAAAAAATATAAATTATAGAATTATCTTTAAAATAATATTTAATATTAAATTACACTAGAACAGACAGAATAAGGAATTGGAAAAATTGGAAAACTATGAGAAGTGAAATTGTCTCTTACTAGAGCACAGAGTACATGATACAGTCGCTCAAAAAAAGTATCCGAACCCTATGGTTGTTTCCAGAATTCAGAAAAAATATCTGGCAACGATTTTTTTTCTGAATTCTGTAATCAACCATAGTGTTCGGATACTTTTTTGAGCGACTGTAGGTGGGCATATTATTTCGATACTAGATCGGTGGGCTCACTCACGGAAATATTGAGCGTGTGCAGTTACCGTTCACAGCAAACTGGAGCGTGTGCAGTAACTGCACACGCTCCAGTTTGCTCTGAACGGTAACTTAAGCGTGTACAGTTGCTGTACACGCTCCAGATATTTTTCCTGAATTCTGTAATCGCGTGACACGAAGGTTGCCAGATCACTAATTTCTAAAAAAAATCGTTGTCAGATATTTTTTCTCAATTCTGTAATCAACCATAGTGTTCGGATACTTTTTTGAGCGACTGTACATATGAAAGATATTGATTGGATGTGAAGGGTGAGGGAGAGGGGGAGGTTATTATTCCGCTCCCCACAAAAAACATAAAATAAATTAATTTGGCAACTGACATAGAAAAGTTGTCACCTTTTATATAGATCCGTGTTTTTCAACCGGACTGTAATTAGCCCCTAAGGAATATTTCGGCTCATTTAGCGAAATGAGGGTTAATGATCTGGGGCTACTGCTGGAGAAATATGATTCATGGTTCCGCTAATAAAATGGAGAAATATGATTCATGGTCTGTAATAAAAATTGTTGTTTTAAGTGAATGATATTTTCGTTTGATCGGTGGATCGAAATATATTGTGCAAATTGTCAGAATATATTATAATTGTGTGGGCATATTGGGTTCGAATTATTTGCTGTAAAAAATATACTTTAGGACAATGAAGTTGAAAGAAGAATAACATATCCCCTCAGGCGAATAAGGAATGCCAGTTTTCAAAGATAATTAAGTTTTGCATTTTCCGAATTTTACTTACAGTAGTATAGTAGCAATTCGTACTAATGGGTGGCTGGGTTGGGTTGTTTTACCTCTGAGCGGCACTTTTTTGCACACCATGGGCTAAATGGCCAGGTCACATGGACCCCGAAGTCTCAGAGAAGGTTGGGGGAGGGGACCCACTGGAACAGCTGTTGGGAGACAGATGGTAGCCTCCCGTCAAGGCCATCCAGTGTGTTCTTTAACGTGCACAGGGTATGTCTCTCCCGCACACGGGGCCACAGCTTAACGTTCCATCCGACGGACGGCGGCCTTTCCAAGCCCATCAGTGTCCCCTACTGACCGTGGGCAGGGCGGGAAATTCAGTGGAGATAAATCTCAACGCTGATCCAGCTGGGACTCGAACCTGGGAACTACAGATTACGAGCCTGGCGCGCTACCGACTGAGCCACCCCCGCCCCCTGTTGAGTTAGTTTACCGTTTTTGTTCGTAGAACGATTTGGCTGTTGTTTTAGTAATTCTGTGACCATGTGCTGCACTGCGAGCCTGGCGCGCTACCGACTTAGCCACCCCGCCCCAATGGGTGGCTGGAAAATGCAAATAGTGATGCGTTATTAGCCCTATACAGAAAGAATTTCTCCGTTTCTTAAAATGAAGAAGTTACGTTTTCTCATCTCATAAGATTAAGGGGCAAAGCAGTTAGTAGTTAGTCGGACGGCCTTCTGTCCTAAGAAGTGCTGACTCTTCTCGGAAATGTAAACTTGGACACATCTGCAACAAAGAATAGGATTTTCCTTGCACAAGGGGGGGGGGGGTGCTCAGTCGGTAGCGCGCCAGGCTCGTAATCTGTAGTTCCGAGGTTCGAGTCCCAGCTGGGTCAGCGTTGATATTTATCTCCGCAAAATTCCCCGCCCTGCCCACGGTCAGTAGGGGACACCGATGGGCTTGGAAAGGCCGCCGTCCGTCGGATGGGCCGTTAAGCTGTGTCCCCGTGTGCGGGAGAGACATACCCTGTGCACATTAAAGAACACGCTGGATGGCCTTGACGGGAGGTTACCATCTCTCTCCCAACAGCTGTTCCAGTGGGTCCCCTCCCCCAACCTTCTCTGAGCCTTCGGGGTCCATGTGACCTATCCATTTAGCCCATGGTGTACAAAAAAGTGCCGCTCAGAGGTAAAACAACCCAACCCAACTTGCACAAGGGTCTATGGATTAACACCCCATCCAAAACATGGCCGGCATACAACGCCAATTTCTCATCGAAAGTAAAGGGAAGGTAAATGGATTAGGAAACACGGTAGTATATAGCACGATTAAATCTCTTTTTTATGTAAAAAAAACTTTTTTCTCAATTTCCTTTAGGAAATTAAAAAAAATAACGTATAAAATCATTTTATATATTATTACTTTTTTTTTACTCATTTTATACATCTTCTTCTTTGCAAAACTAGTTTAAAGAAACATAATCACGAATTGTCCAACATACGAAGTAGTTCATAAAACAGTTTTGTGTACTCAATTAGGTATTATTTCGTCTTTCTTCATTACAGTATTATTTATTTATTTATTATTTTATTTATTATTTTATTATTTATTTCACTGAACTTAGCAAAGAATGATTGTAATTTTGATTAATTTTACTCCATCGCTTGAAGCTTTCAACAACAAATGTTATCAACGACCTACTGAACATATCAACTGCTCAGTTTTCTTCTATAAATCTCTAATTTTGAAATTAAACATTCAAGTTTTTTTATTTCCTCTGACAAACAATGTTAAAAATAGTCCATTCTTATTAAAGTTTACATAACTTTAATTTTATTTCAGCGTCTGTATTCATTTCTATGTTTACTTTAATCATTATTCTGATTTGTGTATTTCGTCGCTAAAATCAAATTTACTATTGCTTTTTCAAATTGTTTATTCTCTTTCAAAGCTTTATCTAATTTCCATTTATCTGATTACAAGAAGTTTCGAGTATATTTCAATTAAATAATGTTTTTCTTTTATATTTCTCTCAACAAAAGATGATGAAATTATTAAGTTCTATTGCAGCCGTAGAATTTTGCTGAACAACGCACCACAAAAGGTCAACAATAGGGTTTAAACCACAATTCCAAACAAGAACAACAATAAGAAAACTCTAGCCGATATAAATCAGAACAATGACAAGAGATGCAATAAATGGAAGAAATATCTCGACATTTTTGTTCAATTGGGGGCGGGGGTGGCTCAGTCGGTAGCGCGCCAGGCTCGTAATCTGTAGTTCCCAGGTTCGAGTCCCAGCTGGGTCAGAGTTGAGATTTATCTCCGCAAAATTCCCCGCCCTGCCCACGATCAGTAGGGTTCACCCATGGGCTTGGAAAGGCCGCCGTCCGTCGGATGGGACGTTAAGCCGTGGCCACGTGTGCGGGAGAGCCATACCCTGTGCTCGTTAAAGAACACGCTGGATGGCCTTGACGGGAGGCTACCATCTGTCTCCCAACAGCTGTTTCAGTAGGTCCCCTCCCCCAACCTTCTCTGAGCCTTTGGGATCCATGTGACCTGGCCATTTAGCCCATTGTGTACAAAAAAGTGCCGCTCAGAGGTAAAACAACCCAACCCAACTTTGTTCAATTGTCAAGGAAGGTATCACTTTAAGTTTAAGTCGATATTAATTTTAGAAGAAAAATTGTCTTGAGCCGGGTGGGATAAGGACCCACGTCCTCCTGATAACATGCCAGGTGCTGTGACTGCGACTGCTCAGCTATCTGTATTACTGAGACACAGAAAATCGTATACTGTAGGTAGAAAGTTCGTAACATCAATTAGAGGAGATGTTGATCGGCGGCGGGTAGCTCAGATGTCAAAGCACCTGACATATTATCAAGAAGTCATCGGTTCTCATCCCACCCAGCTGAAGACACTTTTTCCTCTAAAATTGATATGAACGTTAAACTGATACCTTCCTTGACAAGAAAGCAATAAATTTTCTTGAAATCGGAAAAAAATTTAGATAAAAATTAGAAGTGTTTTCTATCTGCCTGAGTGATTCTTTATCGCCCAAATGGTTCCAGCTCTTGGTGGGTAGCAGTGGCTCAGTCGGGAGAGCGCCAGGCCACTAATCTGCAGCTTCCAGTTCGAGTCCCAGCTAGCGTTGAGATTTGTCTCCGCAAAACTTTCTGCCCTCGATGAGTAGGGGATACCGATGGGTTAGGAAATGCCACCATCTGTCGGATGGGATGTTAAGCCGTGGTCGCGTGTGTGGAGAGAGAGCCACACAATTTGCACGTTAAAGAACACTTTGGATGGCTTGACAGGAGGCTGCCATGTGTGTCCAAACAGCTATATACATAAGGGTCCAGTAGGTCCCCTTCCCCCAATCTTCGGGGCGGGGGTGGCTCAGTCGGTAGCGCGCCAGGCTCGTAATCTGTAGTTCCCAGGTTCGAGTCCCAGCTGGTCAGCGTTGAGATTTATCTCCGCAAAATTCCCCGCCCTGCCCACGGTCAGTAGGGGACACCGATGAGCTTGGAAAGGTCGCCGTCCGTAGGATGGGACGTTAAGCCGGGGCCCCGTGTGCGGGAGAGCCATACCCTGTGCACGTTAAAGAACACGCTGGATGGCCTTGACGGGAGGCTACCATCTGTCTCCCAACAGCTGTTCCAGTGGGTCCCCTCCCCCAACCTTCTCTGAGCCTTCGGGGTCCATGTGACCTGGCCATTTAGCCCATTGTGTGCAAAAAAGTGTCGCTCAGAGGTGAAACATCCCAACCCAACCCCCAATCTTCTCTTAGCCCCTAGGGCCCTCCTTTTGGCCTGTCCGTTTAGCCCATTGTGTGCAAAAAAAGTGCCGCTCAGAGGTAAGACAACCCAAAGGCTCAGCTCTTGTATTGGAATTGCTACATATTTTAAACCACAGCATTTCAGTGTCGATAATTTTACACCTGTACGTTGCTTTTGCATATATACACGTGTAGAAAGTAAGCGAAACAAAGACAGAAAAGCAGAAAGAAAGACATGCATAGTTATTAAAAATCCGTGTATAATAAATGCACAGATTAACTGTAGAAATAGACTATAACAATTTTTACAAGCATCTGGAAAAAAAAATTATCGCTGACCTGGCGGGAATCGAACCAGCAACATTCATGATAAATGCCAAAGCACTCTACAATTAAACTAAGGATCAGACGCTAAAATCTTCCAGAATAAGTCCTATAAATCTTTCACTGAGATGTCGCCAACCTTGCGCCATCTATATTTTAGGAGAGGCAACTTTTCCATTTGTTATTAACATCTAAATTATTAGTAACAATTGGAAAAGCTGCCTCTCCTGAAACACTACAGATAAGCAATTCCGCCACATCTCAATGAACGATTTTAAGTCTTATTCCGGAAAATTTTAATGTTGTTCTGATGTGTGGTTTATTGGTAGAGCGTTCTGGCATGTATATAGTGAGTTACGGGTTCGATTCTAGGTGATAATTATTTAAAGATGTTTTTAATAATCGTATAATTATATTTTAAGACTATACGACTATTCGATTAGTTTTTGAAGTAGGACAGGTGTTTTAATTTCTTTAAATTTCGAATCTTTTATCGTATCAGGATGAAAACAGAAATCATACGCTGGTCTGAGGAGAATGTGAAGAAACCGAAACAATCATATTTACACAATACCAACTTTTCATGCCATAACATACGCATTTCTAAGAGAACTTAACTAACATACTCCAACAGTTTTTAGTCGGTAGCGCGCCAGGCTCGTAATCTGTAGTTCCCAGGTTCGAGTCCCAGCTGGGTCAGCGTTGAGATTTACCTCCGCAAAACTCCCTGCCCTGCCCACGGTCAGTAGGGGACACCGATGGGCTTGGAAAGGCCGCCGTCCGTCGGATGGGACGTTAAGCCGGGGCCCCGTGTGCGGGAGAGCCATACCCTGTGCACGTTAAAGAACACGCTGGATGGCCTTGACGGGAGGCTACCATCTGTCTCCCAACAGCTGTTCCAGTGGGTCCCCTCCCCCAACCTTCTCTGAGCCTTCGGGGTCCATGTGACCTGGCCATTTAGCCCATGGTGTGCAAAAAAGTGCCGCTCAGAGGTAAAACAACCCAACCCAACAGTTTTTTGATAAGACGCGGTAATTTTAAGAACACCAAACAGCAATATTAATACGGCGTTGCAGCGACTGTCACATCATATGAAGAATGTTTCTAATTTAACCTGAATCATCATGATATACGTACCGAATTGTTTTATCTATAGAGACACCCACGTGACTTTAATCCACATCTAAAGTTTTAGCACCACGTTCACCCCAATATCACGTGACTTTTATGTCACATGAAACTGGTTGTATGACAACCTTAAACGTAAGGACAGCAGTAGAGGGGCTGGAGTTGACTTAGTCGGTAGCACGCCAGGCTCCTAATTTGCAGTTCCCAGGTTCGAGTCCCACCTGAGCCAGTGTTCAGGTTTATTTCCGCTAAACTCTTACCTGTCTCCGGTCAGAAAAGGGACACTGATGAGCTTGGAACGACCGCCGTCTTTCGGATGAGACGTAAATCAGTGGTCCTGTACAGGAGGGTCATCGCGGTGCATAATAAACAACACGCTGAATGGCCTCGACTGGAGGCTATCATCTGTCTTCTAACAGCTGTCTAGTGGATCCTTGTGACCTGGCCATTTTTTGCCTGAAATAGGGGGGAGGAAAATCTCATTGAATTGATCTTATTGAGTTTTATGTCAAATTGGAGCTTCCTACGTTGAATCATCTGTTATATACTGCATTTTAAAAAGTTTGTCTGTCTGTCTTTTTCCTGAACGGTGACAGCCAGGACCACCAAATTTCGGCTAACGCTTTATCTCATTGTAATTTAGTGCAATCTAAGGGTTTCGATCCCATAAAATTAAGCCCCCCCCCCCGAAATTGATCGCGAAATCTTTGTCCATTTGGGAGCGGGGTGGCTCAGTAGGTAGCGCGCCAGCTCGTAATCCGTAGTTCCCAGGTTCGAGTCGCAGCTGGGTCAGCGTTGAGATTTATCTCCGCAAAATTCTGCGCCCTGCCCACGGTCAGTAGCGGACAGCGATGGGCTTGGAAAGGCCGCCGTCCGACGGATGGGACGTTAAGCCGTGGCCCCGTGTGGGGAGAGCCAAACCCTGTGCACGTTAAAGAACACGCTGGATGGTCTTGACGGGAGGCTACCATCTTTCTCCCAACAGCTGTTCCAGTGAGTCCCCTCCCCCAACCTTCTCTGAGCTTTCGGGGTCCTTGTGGCCTGGCCATTTAGCCCATGGTGTGCAAAAAAGTGCCGCTAAGAGGTAAAACAATCCAACCCATAAAATTAAGCCCCCCTCGAAATTGATCGCGAAATCTTTGTCCATTATTAACTCTATCGATAACAAACTACTTCGCTTCATTCGTAAGGGAAGCGACGACAACCAACTCACAGATTTCGAACACTTGCGGCGAGTTTAATCCCGATCAGAACAGCTAGGAACCTGATCTATAATCCTATGCAGAAAGACGCAACATGGGTTGGGTTGTTTTACCTCTGAGCAGCACTTTTTTGCACACCATGGGCTAAATGGCCAGGTCACATGGCCCCGAAGGCTCAGAGAAGGTTGGGGGAGGGGACCCACTGGAACAGCTGTTGGGAGACAGATGGTAGCCTCCCGTCAAGGCCATCCAGCGTGTTCTTTAACGTGCACAGGGTATGGCTCTCCAGCACACGGGGCCACAGCTTAACGTCCCATCCTACGGACGGCTGCCTTTCCAAGCCCATCGGTGTCCGCTACTGACAGTGGGCAGGGCGGGGAATTTTGCGGAGATAAATCTCAACGCTGACCCAGCTGGGACTCGAACCTGGGAACTACAGATTACGAGCCTGGCGCGCTACCGACTGAGACACCCCCGCAACATGGGAACACCACATCAAATTTTAGGACCAATCGGTCAAGTATCTGCCGAATTTCAGGGAGCCGAAAACTTACTTCACCACGGAGGCAAACGAGTATCTTCCGCGCACATCTTCAGAATATTCCTGGAAGCCTACTACTCTAAGTCATTTACTACATGTTACGGCTCAAGTAACGCCTGGTAATTCCGCTGGTTTACCATACATTAAGACCCAAGCAACGCTGGGAAATTTTTCTGTAATAAAATAAACGAATTGACACGTTTACTTAACAAGCACTCAAAACAGTTCCCCGATTCCTTGAAATACATTGAAATTCTATTGAATATACAATTTGCAAACCTTAAAATCTATTGAATATACAATTTGCAAGCGACTGATATTTATTGGTTAAGCCCTACTACCAAAAACATTATTTACAAGTAGACCAAATACGCTCGAAACAAATTCACCATATCTATCACGTTACAAATAATAACAATGTCTGATTAATAATCCTATCATGTCTGAGAGCATAAGCTTTTAATAATACTTCGCAACACGAATCAAGCTTAGCTGCTGGGCAATTAATTTGAGTACTATTGATTTCGGGTTTCATCTCTGCTAAGAGAAAAGGATACAACTAGAGATCTGCAAGCAGAACTAATACATGTGTTGAATTCTAGTAGTAAATATTACGTGAGTGAAATATACACAAACTGGCCAGAATATTTGTGACTCCAGTCTTTAATATCGTGTTACACTGACACTGGAGGACTAATGAGAAGAGGAACGTGCCACCGCATAATCCCACTAGGCGTGTTGGATCAATATTAATTCATTTCCGTAGAAACGTTGTCTCTAACTCTGAAGCGTAGACAATACTGAACTAGACACCCGGATAACCCATTTCATTACTTCAAGGTTTTAAACTGAATTAGTCTAAAACACTTGTGTGTTCTTCGCATTGTTCCCCGACAAATTATATGTGAAGTGTTCAACGGGAAAGTTACTTCCAATAGACAGTTCTTGAACGTAAACTTAAATGTATGAATACAGTTTGTATTGGTCAATTGTCATGAGCACTTTATTTTTTAAGAGTTGGGTTGGGTTGTTTTACCTCTGAGCGGCACTTTTTGCACACAATGGGCTAAATGACCAGGTCACAAGGACCCCGAAGGCTCAGAGAAGGTTGGGGGAGGGGACCCACTGGAACAGCTGTTGGGAGACAAATGGTAGCCTCCCGTCAAGGCCATCCAGCGTGTTCTTTAACGTGCACAGGGTATGGCTCTCCCACACACGGGGCCACGGCTTAACGTCCCATCCAACGGACGGTGGCCTTTCCAAGCCCATCGGTGTCCCCTACTGACCGTGGGCAGGGCGGGGAATTTTGCGGAGATAAATCTCAACGCTGACCCAGCTGGGACTCGAACCTGGGAACTACAGATTACGAGCCTGGCGCTCTACCGACTTAGCCACCCCCGCCCCATTTTTTTTTAAGAGCGAGGAGCAGAAGAGGTAAGGGGGCCGTGCACTACAATGAGAATTTTTAACAATCCGAATAGAGCCAAAATAAACTAGTAATTCCAAATATTAACCATATTTTGAAGGAACGAGGTTTTTGAAGACCAATAAAGCAAATGAGAAATATACATTGTAGTTTTTGACGAAAACAGTTTATATTATATACAGGGTGGTTATAATTAAACTGAACACGTAGTAAATGTGACCAGTGAAGTCCAAGAGACTTCCTGGATGGCCTAACATGAATCAGTGAAATCACATCACAGTGGTAACTCATAGAGAATGCAGTGAAATTTCATCAATAGCTTACGAATGTAACGTTCCCCACACGACAGTTCTGAGTGTTGACGTTACCATTCAGGTGAAAGTGCATCTCTTCGCTCCATAAAATGTTGCACAGTCCACCTCCATCGTAGTCAGGAATTAAGGAATAAAGTCCAGAGGTCATCGAGGAGCACCTGGAGTCAGCTGTTGTACCATGTGTGATCTGTGCGGGAACCAGGGGATTAAGTGTGTTACATCAGCTATGGTACTGGGGGACAAATGACGATTAACTCCTGAACTATTAATTATTGTCAAGTGATATCATCAACAACGTCCTGGAAACTGGTAGCTTTCTCTCTCATGACATACCATGTGATGGAGCCTTTTCTCTCCCATGAAATATCACGTGATGGAGCCTTTCCTCTTCCATGATATACCATGTGATGGAGCCTATCCTCTCCCTTAACATACCATGTGATGGAGCCTATCCTCTCCCATGACATACCATGTGATGGAGCCTTTTCTCTCTCATGATATACCATGTGATGGAGCCTTTTCTTTCCCATGATATACTATGCGATGGAGCCTTTCCTCTCCCATGACATACCATGTAATGGAGCCTATCCTCTCCCATGACATACCATGTGATGGAGCCTATCCTCTCCCATGATATACCATGTGATGGAACCTATCCTCTCCCATGACATACCATGTGATGGAACCTATCCTCTCCCATGACATACCATGTGATGGAGCCTTTCCTCTCCCATGACATATCACGTGATGGAGCCTTTCCTCTCCCATGACATATCACGTGTGGAGCCTTTCCTCTCCCATGACATATCACGTGATGGAGCCTTTCCTCTCCCATGACATATCACGTGATGGAGCCTTTCCTCTCCCATGCTCTACAATGTGATGGAGCCTTTCCTCTCCCTTGACATAGTATGTGATGGAGACCTTATCCGAAGACAATCACGGAATGACTACGTTCTGTTTGAAAACTTCTGTCCTAGCCCCCTCCAACTTGATGGTTGGAGGTGACACGCTGGCATATAGGAGTTCATTATATCGTACACCACTCACTACGTATTGTGAGACCATATGCTTGGACAGTTCTTGGACGACAAACTATACCTCTATTTAAACTTCTCAATCATGTTGCATAACTCATATTTGGGACAGAGGTCCAGGTCTAAATCTTTTCAGTCGGCGATATTCACAAAGTGCATTCCTGACTTTACTATCGTTTTGGTAATAGAGCTTAACAAGCAATGTGCACGATCCTTAAAATCAGATCTCATGGTGACGTTCTTTTTTCATCCTGCTCTCACTTGCTCTTACATTCTTTCACAGACACGTGATCAGAGCATAATTTGCACGATTCTTCTGTAGTGCCTTGGTCCATCTGGTGGCACTTTTTTGAACTGGTTATTTTGTTATGTCATTTCATTTCTCATTGCCTGACTATTGTTCATTCCGAATATCAGCTCTATGGGACCAATAGGTTTTCAAAAACAGGTCTCTAAAATGACTAAGTTTATTAACGAAAAACCTGTATTCATACGTACGAAACGTTGACTTGCTCAGTTCCCGTTCAATCTAGTCACGTTGATTTTTTTTTATTAATACTGCCTAGTTATATACATTCTCTGATGATACCAGCTCTGATACTTTGGAATACTACAATGGTTTTCAAAGTAGCTATGCTCTTTTTTAACATAGGAGCAATGCTATGTAATATAAATTTGCATATATAACAATGCCAGTCAGAAAAACTGACTTCAAAAGTTAGTTGAAATTTAGTAATAAGCATTGTATCAAAGTGCTTAAACTAAAAAGTGTGTATTTTAAAAGTTTGTGCGAAGAATTATTTCGCTATTCATTATTTCTGTATGTTTTTAAGATTGGCATTGCTGTTGTTAAATATTTAAACTTTCATAACTCATTAAAGATTGAACGAATATTATTCAAAATCGAGATATTGATATATTTGATTGAAATCGTAATCTACTATCACAATTTTAAACACAAAAATATTTTAGAAGTTATAGAGCTTTTTGACGTTAGCTTCGTACTGACATAACATAGGGTCGTCCCTTAGTTTATGGAAGCTATTGTCCAAAGTTTTCTGTGGTAACGACCCTTGGATACTTTTATAAACAAGATAACAGGAGTCGTGATACCTTTGACATCAGAGTTTCATTAACGCAGCGTCTTGGATATTAGGTGACTGCTTTATGTGAGTAATAATGAGGTTAGATTAAAAAAAACAACAATTAACTACCTTTAAGCAACTTATTTTAACAGAAATATGTTTTTTTTGCCAAGGTTTAGAAATTTGGAGCCACAAATAGAAACAAAATACGCTGGCCAAGGTGGGACTCAAAACTAGGAGCTACAGATACGAGCCTGGCGCACCACCGACTGAGTCAAATCCCGGTCCCACTATGTATGTATGTATGCACGTATGCTGTATTACTAAGAATCATCAGACACTCCTTCTGGATTTTATCTCCGCAAAATTCCCCGCCCTGCCCATGGTCAGTAGGGGACACCGATGGGCTTTGAAAGGCCGCCGTCCATCGGATGGGACGTTAAGCCGTGTCACCCTGTGCGAGACAGCCATACCCTGTGCACGTTAAAGAACACGCTGGATGGCCTTGACGGGAGGCTATCATCTGTCTCCCAACAGCTGTTTCATTTTCAACCTTCTCTGAGCCTTCGGGGTCCATATGACCTGGCCATTTTGTCCATGGTGTGCAAAAAAAGTGCCGCTCAGAGGTAAAACAACCCAACCCAAATCCTTCTGATTTGAGTATGTATGTTCTGTTTCATTGTTTGCCAGTTCAGGCAGAATAGGTAGAAATGTGTATAGGCAAGAGTATGCGGGTAGTAGATGCATTAGCAACTGATTCGGTAGCCGCATGGCAAGCGTTCTTGGCTACTGTCGTACGGATGCTTATTTTCTGTGTAGGTCTCACCGATATTTTCTATGGCTTACTACATTGACAGATTATTGTCTGATCTCTCGGCAAACAGTTGCTTGCGATATTTTTTTATCAGCCAGAATGAGTATCGCAAACTGTCGGATGACATATCAGTAGAACCGAATCTAGATAAAAAATAAAGGCAAGCATCTCGATCTAGCCGGTGAAAAGTAAAAGGGGAGGGGAAAAAGACTGTAATCTCATTGCAATATAACATTTTTCTGTTTAAAAGTATCTTAAAACCATTCGGAAAATGTTTGTTTACTGAGAATCTTAGTAACCCGTGGGTCCACCTCTGATTCTGATACATTATGCTTCGAGTCTTCTACACATACGTCTTATACATTTATTTGTAGCAAGCTGCAAGAATAATGCACTTTTTCTCCTGAAAAGCCGCACCAAATGCATGGTGGAAGCGAGATGGACAAGTCTTGCCCTGATCCATTGTTTAATTCATCTCAAAGATGTTTGATAAAGTTAAGGTCAGAACTATGTACTGCCAGTCTTTCCCAAACACTTTATTCTGTCCAAACCATGCGAATATAAGCTGTGCTTTGCTGCATGGAGCGTTATCGCGTTGTAAGCTTCACGAGCCATCCCCGTAAAATACCCATAACGTTGGCAGTGCACAGTTTAAATGAGCAACGTCAGAGAGAATTCCAGGCACAACGATTAATATACCTCGTCTCTAGAACGAAAATCAAACCCACATTTTGACGCCACCTCTTCCAAATTTTATCGTGGAGATACTATAGGATAATTAATGGCATTCTCCTGATATTCTCCATGCCCACACCCTACTCTTAGATTTCAGCATGGTGGGTTGGGTTGTTTTACCTCTGAGCGGCACTTTTTTGCACACCATGGGCTAAATGACCAGGTCACATGGACCCCGAAGGCTCAGAGAAGGTTGGGGGAGGGGACCCACTGGAACAGCTGTTGGGAGACAGATGGTAGCCTCCCGTCAAGGCCATCCAGCGTGTTCTTTAGCGTGCACAGGGTATGGCTCTCCCGTACACGGGGGCACGGCTTAGCGTCCCATCCGACGGACGGCGGCCTTTCCAAGCCCATCGGTGTCCCCTACTGACCGTGGGCAGGGCGGGGAGTTTTGCGGAGATAAATCTCAACGCTGACCCAGCTGGGACTCGAACCTGGGAACTGCAGATTACGAGCCTGGCGCGCTACCGACTGAGCCACCCCCGCCCCTTCAGCATGGTGAAAAAGTGACTTATTACTCAATAAAAATTGTTTCCTTTGTTGCAGATGTTAGGAATTGTTTGGCTTTGTACCACTGTAAGAGAGATTGACCTTCTATGGCATGATGGGTGCGAACATGGGTGCGAACTACACTGCACATCCGATAGCTGTTTTTGTAGCAATGACTGTCGATTGGTTATGACTGCCTTTCGCAATGATTGATGATTTCAATTTGCGTGGCCTGTCGAAACGTGAAGGTATAGGTGCGTCATCAAACAGTTTCCCACCGCTTCACTGCGTCATCTAACGGTTGATTTTGGCACTTTTAAATGAGCAGCTGTGGATAACACTAAGAAGCCACTGATATTCATGTCTGGAAACAGATGGGGGTGGAGTCCATGCATCTTCCCTTCAAGAATGCTAGTAAGGGCAATGGAGGCAAAAATTGCTAAACATGTATATTACATGAACATGTAACATACATGTTTAGCAAACATTTGACCTTTGGGTTGGGTTATTTTACCTCTGAGCGGCACTTTTTTGCACACCATGGGCTAAATGGCCAGGTCACATGGACCCCGAAGGCTCAGAGAAGGTTAGGGGAAGGGACCCACTGGAACAGCTGTTGGGAGACAGATGGTAGCCTCCCGTCAAGGCCATCCAGTGTGTTCTTTAACGTGCACAGGGTATGGCTCGCCCCCACACGGAGCCACGGCTTAACGTTCCATCCGACGGACGGCGGCCTTTCCAAGCCCATCGGTGTTCCCTACTGACCGTGGGCAGGGCGGGGAATTTTGCGGAGATAAATCTCAACGCTGACCCAGCTGGGACTAGAACCTGGGAACTACAGATTATGAGCCTGACGCGCTACCGACTGAGCCACCCCTTTGACCTTTGGTAACAAAATGCATATAATATGCAGTGCATCCATAATCATTCAGTATAAATATCGACTAATTATTTTTACAAGAAAGTAAAAATTATAATGTTTTCTTTAGAAATTTACAGTTTGAGAGATATGCAGGTATTCGTTCTAATCGTGAAAGCTTATTGAAAAAGCATTAATATTTAAATATTTAAAGTACATTTTTATAGAACATTTTGCATATTTTGTCTCCCACTCTAGGCCTGATTAAACAACTAGGGGCCCCCGAGCCAAGATATAAATGAGGTCTGCTGTATCCTTCTAAATTGAAAGATAAGCAGAATTGCAATTCCTTATGCAAAATCGTCGATTGAAGCGATTAAAAAAAAATAAAACAAAGGGAATTATAAATAAGTAAATCAGGCCGGGGTCCTGGAGCTATGGCACCCACTTTATTTCTATCCTGCTCTCATCCTTTGAAACGCTAGGCTGACTCTCTACGGTGGACCATTAATCTAAAAGTCTAGCTGTTATGCTTCTCTTCTCATTGGAATCAAAATATAATGCGTTTCCAAAGTTCTTATTAATCTTGGTAATACAAAGCCATCCGGGGTGGCTCAGTCGGTAGCGCACCAGGCTCGTAATCTGTAATTCCCAGGTTCGAGTCCCAGCTGGGTTAGCGTTGAGATTTATCTCCGCAAAATTCCCCGCCCTGCCCACGGTCAGTAGGGGACACCGATGGGCTTGGAACGGTCGCCGTCCGTCTGATGGGACGTTAAGCCGTGGCCCCGTGTGTGGGAGAGCCATACCCTGTGCACGTTAAAGAACACGCTGGATGGTCTTGACGGGAGGCTACCATCTGTCTCCCAACAGCTGTTCCGGTGGGTCCCTTCCCCCAACCTTCTCTGAGCCTTCGGGGTCCATGTGACCTGGACATTTAGCCCATGGTGTGCAAAAAAGTGCCCCTCAGAGGTAAAAGAACCCAACAAAGCCATCCAAGTTGCCGTACTTTACTAAAATTAGGGGGTTCACTACGACCGACCGCGTTTGTTAATTACAGTGATATAATTTTTTTTCAAACTTTTATCAAAGTTACGAATTATCGTACAGCAAAAAAAAGAAACAATATATTATAGACGGTAACGTTATTCTTTTTTATCCAGCAATTTACCCAAGATTTTACAAGGAGTCCAATTCCAAATTCAATGTATGGAGTCGTCATCGTGTCACTGCAGAATTAGGTGATACCCTGTTGGTGTTATGTTTACCACAAAAGCTACCCACTATTATTAGTCTTAAATTTTAAAACTTTTTTACTTATACACATCTTGAAAACTTTTTTTTCTGTATTCAGCCTTTTGCGGAAAGTTTTATAATTATCTTACACCATTAAGAACCCGAAAATTGAAAAAAAAATGTTTACTGCCCAAAAATGAACTCCTTTTCATCCCCGGGGGTGGGGGTGGCTCAGTCGGTAGCGCGCCAGGCTCGTAATCTGTAGTTCCCAGGTTCGAGTCCCAGCTGGGTCAGCGTTGAGATTTATCTCCGCAAAAATTCCCCGTCCTGCCCACGGTCAGTAGGGGACACCGATGGGCTTGGAAGGCCTCGTCCGTCGGATGGGACGTTAAGCCATGGCCCCGTGTGCGGGAGAGCCATACCCTGTGCACGTTAAAGAACACGCTGGATGGCCTTGACGGGAGGCTACCATCTGTCTCCCAACAGCTGTTCCAGTGGGTCCCTTCCCCTCAACCTTCTCTGAGCCTTTGGGGTCCATGTGACCTGGCCATTTAGCCCATGGTGTGCAAAAAAGTGCCGCTCAGAGGTAAAACAACCCAACCCTTTTCATCCCTCCTTGTTAATGAAAGAGTTAATATGGTTCAATATTCACGGCTCATTAAACACGAAATTTCCAAGTGAAAAAACTTAACGCTAAGTAGACTAATATGTAACTTATAAATCGACTCAATTTCACAACACAAATGTAACAAACACTCTCGCTCTGTATAATTCATCACAACAGGTTCACTCACTGTTTATAAACTCCGTACTGCTCACTTATATCATTTGTCATCCTGAAAATGTGAACAATCTGAGGTGCTAATAAAGACCGAGTAGGTTACATCACTGCACGAGATAATCACCCATTTCAGTTATACCACCTTCATCAAACGAGAATTGGCGAGCATATAAGACAAAATAAAGTTCACGTGGAATAATCATCGGTGTTTTTTTTTTGACTTGGTTAAAGCAACGGCAAACACTTAGGGTATCAGAGCACACCTATTGCTAGTTGGATAAGAGCAGGTTATTTAGACTCATCTTTCACTTTCCAGTGCAGTCGAAGGCTTCCTATCTGTAAGTAGTAGTGCCGATGCCGTCACAACTTCCAGCTTGCCCATATGCCAAAGTGCGTGGATAATAATAGCTGAGGGGTGGAGTTGGTTGGGCAAGTCGTCTCTTCGCCGTGTGGCTGCAGAAATAATTACTAGCCTTTGCTGTCAAATTAATGGGCAGGGGGAAGTGCATGTCACCAGGAAATGTCACCCTTTCACTGCCGGTTATCTGAAAGTGACAGCTCTTCCCCCTTCTGCCTGTCAGATCTCTCTTCTATTGAATTTTGTGCGAACCTTGGGATTCTCTCCCCGAAGGTTTGTTCAATGTTGTGGAATTGTACGGATCGTCATTCGCAGTTCTTCAGCCTCTTCCATTCGTTCACTTACATCGCCGCCACAAACACTCGAGATCCTACTGAAGGAGGGGGGGAGAGAGGGGATCGTTTATATATTGAGGGACCTGTCTCCATCTTTCAGCACTTGACCCACGGAAAAACTCCAGAGTTTGATCGTTTCCAATCCAATTTCATTTTTTTAATTTTTCTTTTCTTTTTTTCGTTTATATTTCTGTCTTTCCGTTGAAAATATTCTCTTTTTTTGTCCGATTTGTAGACTACATGACTTTTTTTTCATTTAACAGAATGTCAGCTGGAAAATCATGGAAAAGTGCTTTCAATTGTTTAGATGCAAAATCTCCTACAATTAGTTTTTGAAGTTCTGTAACGAAAAAGGAAAAATAAAGTGTTTCCAGAAAAGATGTAATTTTACAGAAATCATAACTTTTGATTTAAATTAAAAGGGTAACGTTTTCAGTAGATTTTTTAGAAAGAAACGAATTTCACTTTCCGAATATGATTAATAAACCCAGAATATGGTTTCATTTCTGTAGTCTGTGATAGTTTGATATTAAAGAGAAGGTGGATTAAGAAATTTAAGTGAAGGATTTCAGTGTCTAGATTTAAAACCTCACCAAATAGATTTTTTTGAAAAAAGACTACTTCTACTGTATACTCAATCTTTGAGAAACCATAATTTGACTTCAGACATACGAATTCACAGCTCATCATTGATTTAATAAATATTTATCCACTATCAATCTGTTCTTTTAAGTAACAGGATGATTTTGGCTTGGGTTGTTTTACCTCTGAGCGGCACTTTTTTGCACACCATGGTCTAAATGGGCAGGTCACAAGGACCCCGAAGGCTCAGAGAAGGTTGGAGGAGGGGACTCACTGGAACAGCTGTTGGGAGACAGATGATAGCATCCCGTCAAGGCCATCCAGCGTGTTCTTTAATGTGCACAGGGTATGTCTCTCCCGCACACGGAACCACGTCTTAACATTCCATCCGACGGACGGCGGCCTTTCCAAGCCCATCGGTGTCCCCTATTGACCGTGGGCAGGGCGGGGAATTTTGCGGAGATAAATCTCAACGCTGACCCAGCTGGGACTGGAACCTGGGAACTACAGATTACGAGCCTGGCGCGCTACCGACTGAGCCACCCCCCGCCCCAAGTAACAGGATGAAGATAGGTGTACGGGAAAATTGTCTTGAGCCGGGTGGGATCTGAACCCACGACCTCCTGATGACATGTCAGGTGTTCTGATCACTGAGCTACTGGCAGCTAATCAATCTCTGCTCTACTGCTGATGTTATGCTATACACCATCTGGCCTGTCACTGTCTTTTGAGTGCATTTGGAGACTATTTCCTCAGAGTCTTCCCGGTATTGTGCAAACGACCAGCCACGCCACAAGAGCCTCCTGGCTGATGTGATTGTTTAGTTATCCCCTAGAACAAGGGTGGGCAATTGTTTTCGTATCTACACTGCGCATGCGTATTGACGTGGCCGTCCTAGTGGAAAATAAGAGACGAATCTTCGGTCGCGCACGGGAAGGAAATCTCGGTTCAAGGCGGATTTTTCTGACTGCCTTGGCGGGCCACAAAAAACTCTTAGCGGGCCGAATGTGGCCCGCGGGTCGCTATTTGCCCACCCCTGCCCTAGAAGGTTTGGGGAGGAGACCCACTGGAATGCTATCCTCCCGTCATTACCATTCAGCGTATTCCTTCGTGTAACATGGTATGGTATCCAACGAGCACATGGTATGGCTCTCCCACATATGAACCGCGACTTTTCCAAGCTCAGCGGTGTCCCCTACTGACCGTGGAAAGGGTTGGGAGTTTTGCGGAGATAAATCTCAACGCTGGCCCAGATGGGGCTAGGAACTGCATATTGGGAGTTGGCGCGCTACCGACTTTTAAACATGAAATAAACAAATATGAACAGACTTTTACCACTCTAAAGTACCTTTTTTAATAGAGAAATATCGATTCAGTCTTAATTAAAATTTAATTTTAACGTCAGTAATTATAGCATTTTTTGTGATAGTCCATTGATTCAAAATTCGATCGAACGATACAGGAAGCGAAACAAATAAATACGAAACAAAATAATCTGAAGCTATGTTCTTTTGCAATTGTTAAATTTATTAATTTATTACTTTCGACTTAATTAGTGCGGTTCGTTAATCTATCCTGAGGAAATTTCTCTTAAGGTTAAAGCGCCGCTCTCACAAACAAAGAGCAGTGGAGTGTGTGCACCACCAACCCCTCTCTAATACGCTCACGGCATTAATCTTCCAACATAAACCGGAAACTTGAAGACCATCCCAAGAAGGAGAAATGTATTCGATTGGTTACGCTGCGATGTTGCTGGAATTGACAGGAAACCCTTTGAGAAAACGTGGCACACAATGGGACAAATGTAAGTGAAAACTTGACTTTTACAACTCTACTGAGGAAAGAAAGATAAAAGTAGTTTACTATCTAATCCATAAGTTACAGCGAAAAGACATTTAGTATGTTTAAGAGCAGAAGAGTTATCGATCTAATTAGTGGCAGGTAGGCCTTTGTAAAGTTTACAGATAAGTATTGTTTAATTGATTGACAATTAAATAGATAGTCACTTTGATTAAGCTGGAGATAGAGAAGGAAAGATTCCTTGTAAGAGATCATACAGGTTTATTAATGTATACATTGTCCGTGATAAGTTATGGCAGGGAATGAAATTCACATCCTTAGTGCTAGGGAATAGTACCGATAAATAAATGTAGAGCACATATTACCAAAGAAGTTTTGCTGAATTAGGATTTTCGGTTTACAGTACACAGCAATTGCTACGAGAGAAATATTGATGCAAATTCAATTATGTTTTGTCCAATAGGGATATTAAACATGGTTTAAATGTATTATATCCTTTCTAAAGCATGAAAGCAACATTAAATTCTCATAAACACAGAGTTGGGTTGGGTTGTTTTACCTCTGAGCGGCACTTTTTTGCACACCATGGTCTAAATGGCCAGGTCACATGGACCCCGAAGGCTCAGAGAAGGTTGGAGGAGGGGACCCACTGGAACAGCTGTTGGGAGACAGATGGTAGCCTCCCGTCAAGGTCATCCAGCGTGTTCTTTAACGTGCACAGGGTATGGCTCTCCCGCACACGGGGCCACCGCTTAACGTCCCATCCGACGGACGACGGCCTTTTCAAGCCCATCGGTGGCCCCTACTGACCGTGGGCAGGGCGGAGAATTTTGCGGAGATAAATCTCAACGCTGACGCAGCTGGGACTCGAACCTGGGAACTACAGATTACGCGCCTGGCGCGCTACCGACTGAGCCACCCCCGCCCCATATACACACAGAGACAATGGTTAAAATAAGGTTTATATTTTTAGCGATTCAACTATATTTAATTTGTTGTTGAACATGTTTTATATTTTTCTCATTTTTAGCTAAATTTTGAAATTCACAAGGATGGTAAATCTTATTGTGCGATTATAGTGAAAATCATAACCTATAAGATCGATAATGTTGATACGAATATCATTATAGAACATAATAATCACTAACAAATAAATTTTCTTTAAAATAATGCATATATAATGAACGTCCCATCCGATTTAACCCTGTAAAGGATAATAATCACCCTTTTTTCCGGATTATTTTCAATGCACATATTCTTGAGTTTTTTTATTTATTTATGGTTTATTTACATTTTTAACACGGAAACCTTTACGTTGAGGGTTCACGTTTTCAGATCCCTAAAAAAATTAATCGAAAAATATATTTATGTTGAATAATGCATCTGTACATAACAAACTTAATAAATATTGTGAAAAATGGAATCTAACTATTAACATAAACAAAACTTATTGTATTCATTTTTTAAATCCAAAAATTTTTATCCTAAATTTGTATTAAAAATCAACTCTCAATTAATTTCTCAGGTCACTCATTATAAATTACTTGGATTTCATTTAGATTCAAAATTATCCTGGAACTCACATTTGGACCAATCATATAATTCTGGCTCAAAACTTTTAAACGTATTAAAATGTTTTGCTTTCAAAAAAGAGGGATCTCATCAAAAAATTTCAATCATTTTATCATCATCATTATCATCATCCTCAAGCAGCCATGGGCTACGGAGGTCCAACCAGACCGTGCAATTTAGTTCTCCAAGCAAGTCTATCCTGAGCTACATCTACTGCATCTGGCCACTGCACACCAATTCTAACAAGGTCCTGTTTGACATTGTCTGCCCACCGCATCCTAGGTCTCCCCTTCTTTCTGAGGCCCTTAGGCACACTGTTCATAACCCTATTCGCCAATCTATAATTATTCATACGGGCAACATGGCCAAACCAACGGAGTCTCTCTCTGCACAATATGCTGCTTAAAGGAGGTTGCAAACTCCTTTGCCTAACCTCATCATTAGTTACAAAGTTTTATACCAAAATTTAATTAGAGCCCAAATGGAATATGGAATAGAATTGATTGATAAACCATGTTTAACCAAACTGAAAAAATTAAACATTATACAAAATAAATGCTTAAAAATTGCTTTGGGTCTTCCAAGAGTCTGTCCCACTCTTGCTCTTTTGGCGGAAACAGCCTTTCCTTTCTTCGAAATTAGGCATCTAATATTAATTTTGAAATATTTTGTTAAATTGCATCTTAAATTACCTGATCACCCTTTTTATTTAAAATTTAAAAGACTTCCATTTTATAAATTAATAAAAGATAACTTATTAATATTTCAACATTTTAATAAATTTACTAAGAAGATCTTTGTGGAGATACACCAGTTCCCATCGCGGACTGGTGTTATCAACTTTCTGAATTTCATATTGATATTTCTTCATTAAATTCCAAAAGCAATTCCTCTAACGAGGCAATTATTCAATTATTTCATTCCTTCAAATTCGAAAAATTCAACAATTTTTTAGAAATATATACCGACGGATCTTACTTACAAGAAACTGGTTCTGCAACTGCAGCTGGATTATCCAGCTGTATATATCCCATCTTTCAAAACTTCAATGGCATTGAAATTACCTTCTAACACCCCTATTTTATATGCAGAAATTTATGCTGTTTTTACTGCATTTAAATGGATCTTACAAAATGTTAGGAATCGACGTATTGTCATCTTTACTGATTCTAAAGGAGCAATTTTATCCTTAAACCAAGAAGCTTCACACTCTTCGTACAACTTTTATATTAATTCTATACTTAGATTAAACACAGAAAATTTAAAAGCCAATAATAATCATATTTACTTAAGCTGGATTCCAGGTCACTCTGGAATTAAAGAAAATGAGGAAGTTGATGAGATTGCTAAATCTGCTCATGCATATACTAATATTACTTCTCTTCATAAATTTTTTGTCCTTATGAAAAAAGAACTTAAAAATTTGGAATTTTCCATTTGTGAAAAATACTTCCAATTACAATCTTTCTTCAAACCAAATTTCAGATCAAATTTATCAGATAAAATTAACTACTTTCAAAATCTTCCATTTTCTAGACAGGAAGTTAAAGTCATTTTACGATTAAGAACTGACACCATACTTTTAAATAAATCAAAATTCTATTTAAATTTAAGTGATACCTCAAATTGTTAAAAATGTAATTTGATTGAAAACTCTTCACACATTCTTTTAAATTGTGATAAATACAAGTCTGAAAGAAAAGAATTTTTTTAAAATCTTGAAAGTATCGGAATTTTCGATTATAATTTTGAATCTATTCTTAATTTTTTTTGCTTTTTCTACAAAACAAAAATTTTTCCGCTTCCTGCTTGACTTCCTCAAAGAAACAGATATATGGAACAAATTATAAAAAAAGAATATATATATATATATAAAATAAAAACTAAATATAAAAAAATTCTTGAATAAATAAATAAAAAAAAATATAAAAGAATATAATAATGATTTTCCTAAAATAAAAAAAATATATATATATATATAAATAAAAATACAAAAAAAGGGTCATAAAAAAGAGACTTCTTAATACTACCTGAAGAAAAAATCTAAAAAAAATAATTATAATAATTAAAGATTAAAATATTTCTCCACAAAATACCAAATGGGAAAGCCTGAGGAAGGATCTCCCAATTCTCGTGAAGTTGAATGAATGAACAGCTGTACATAAAATTAACGTTGCTTCTAAGCGAAACGTAATCTTGTCTTACAATTTTATTACGTTTACTTTTGTTTGCAGACTTTTTTCTTCTTTTATTTTTATTTATTAATATGAAAAAATACATTTTTACACTCTGTATTTATTATTTTCATTTTATTTTTATTTCGCATTTATTATTTGTATCTTTAATTTTTTATATACATTTAATTTTTTTTACTTTGAATATTTTATGCACATTTTTTTACTATGAATTTCTTATGCACTTTTTTTTTACTTCGAATTTCTTATGCACATTTTTTTTTTACTTTGAATTTCTTATGGACATTTTATTTTTTCTACTTCGAATTTAATCGTACTGATATTTTTGCCAAATGAGAGCTTGCAACGTGGGGAGTGCCATCTACCCTTCAGACCAGAGAAACGCCGGGTAAATCTGCTAGTATATATATATATATTTATTGTTACATCATTAAAGTGATTAAGCAGTTAATTGTCTTCTTTAGCAATTAAGAAATATAGTCTTGTAAATTAACGTCAATGCTTTCTTTAAAATTTGAGTAGGAACACTATTTAAATTAATTATTCTACCGAAGAGTATATAGATCAAGAGCTTAAAATGCAAGGCTTAATTATGCTTATTTCGAAATTAATACTAAAATATAAGTGATTGCGATTTCAGGAAATAAAATATTATGAAAATTACCTTTCAAATGATTAATTATGTGAAACTCTAACAAAGACTTTTCCCTCTAAAAGGCTTTATTCTTTTGAGAATAACATATATAAAGTCCTTATTTCAAAAATAACGAAAACAATATTAGATTAATATTTGATGGGTAACAGAATAAATGTCTCATCGATGTTTCATCACGTGACCTTTTGGTTCATCATTTTGTCCAGACCAAGTTTCGCTTTAACAACATTTCGTTCTGGCCACCTTTCGTCATTACAGCATTCAATTCGGCCACCGTTCGTCATTACAACGTTGTAATGACGTTGTAATGACGAACGGTGGCCGAATTGAATGCTGTAATGACGAAAGGTGGCCAGAACGAAACTTTGTTAGTAACCAGAACGGTTACTTTGTTAGAGTTACTATATAGTTCTTTGAACTTCATTACATCATTTCAGCCACCTTTCGTCAGTAAGGCATTTCATCCTGACTGCTTTTCGTCTCTACTGCGTTTAATCTCGACCATTTTCAACCCTATGACCTCAACATGTTTCATCCCCACGACATTTTGTCCCAGTCACGTTTCCTCATTACGACATTTTGTCACGAGCATGTTTCACCTCTACCACGTTCTGACATTTCGTCCCCGACATGTTTTATTCCTACGACATTTCATCCCGACCACGTTTCGTTCCCTATAACATTTCGTTCTCATCACGTTTCAACCTTGCAACATTTCGTCCGAGTCACATTTTATTCCTACAACATTTCGTCCGGGTCACGTTTTATCCCTAAAGCATTTTGTGCCACCCACGTTTCATCCCTACATGTTTCGTCGCTACGATAATTTTGTTCCAGCCATGTTTCATCTTTACTACATTTCATTTCTACGACATTTCGTCCCAGCCTTGTTTCGCCCCTACGTCATTTTGTCCCAGCTACTTTTCTTTCAAAATGAAATATGCGTTACTATGCTAATCTAAGAAGTTTCGATGCTCTAATTTCCATAGAAAATCTTAATATAACGTCCTCACAAATTATTAAAACTCCTTTAAGGTAGTGGTGGCACCCCTGTTGAAAACCAGTGGTTTAAAGTTTCAACATAATTACTCAAATAACAGCATTTTTTTAATTCATATCGCGAGTCAATGATAGACAACAGACAAACCAATACAGATTTGAAGCCAGTAACTACATCAATTGTTTTTGAAAATGTCATCACTTGATGGAGCATAAACGAACCACAATAAAAATGTTCAAAATGAGTAAAAAAGCTATAAGAACACATTGATACGTGAAATACAAAACGATATTTGGTTTGTTTTACCTCTGAGAGACACTTTTTTTGCACATATTGCGCTAAATGGCCTGGTTACAAGGACCCCGAAGGCTCAGAGACAGTTAGGGAACCAAGTGGAACAGCTGTTGACGGTCTTGACGGGAGACAGATGGTATAGCCTCTGGTCAAAGCCATCTAGCTTGCTCTTTAACGTGAACAGGATATGGCTCTCCTAACACTGGCCCTCGGCTTAACGTTCCATCCGATAGATGGCGGTCTTTCCAAGACCATCAGTGTTCCCTACTGACCGTGGGAAGGGCTGACAGTTTTGTGGAGATAATTCTCAACACTGACTCATCTGGAACTCAACATGGGAACTTCAGATTACGAGCCTGGCACGCTACCGATTGACCCCCCCCCCGCTCCACGATATTTGGTTAAATATCATTAAAAGGAACTAACGACGAGAATAAAATAAAAAAGAAAATTGACTGCGCGAATCAACATTTCGCTAATAACTCACTTTAGGAGTAAAAACCACCCCGAAAGTTTAAAAAAAACAAGCTCTGATTCGAAAAACGACTTAGCAACTAAAAGCATTACAACACTTCAAAAAAAAGTCGGAGAAATATTAAAATAAAAAAAAATCATTGATTTTCTTTTGGGTACTGTTCGGGACTTATCAAGAAGCTCAGGAACTGTAAATTACCAAAGATACAATCCACAGAGGAACGAAGTGTTCGCAAGAAGTAGTGGACTGTGACGACCTCTTGCACGTTGAACGTCAAACTGCCACTTCACTGGTGTGAATAATTCTCCTCTCCGCGGGACAAAGCCTCGTCCTCTCTAACTTCCTAATGATCCGTTTAGTGGAACGGTTAGACGTTGAAAAATAACACTCCACTTATGGCAGAGGAGACACTTAGGTATAAAGATAGCCTAATGAATAATGGACTGAATGATGCCATAAATTCTCCCAAGATACACGCTCTTTCTTCTTTTCCTGGTAACATCCATCGTTACATTTGACGCTGTAGAGAGTGGCTACTACAGATGTGGTTCTTTAACACCTATTCTTTGGCGGAGCCATACATTTCGATGAGCCCTCGTTGATGGGGTGTGTTTGATTGTCGAGTAAATGCAGAGATGTTGGCTTTCGCTGGTCAGGCGGATGTTGTTAATGACATAACAGTGCCAAGTGGTGTGGATTTCACAAAAGAGATTTTTTTCTGTTGTAAAAAATGTTGAAGATTTATTGGAAAATGAATTCGTTTTCTGTTTCTTTTTATGACTTGATTTTGGAGATGTAAAAACAGATTAATGGTTTTGTATACTCAGTTATATACCACAGTATAATAGTTTTGCATATTTAGTTGTTTCGATTAAAGAACAGTCTGGAAGATAAGTCGTACCCAGGAAGAGTGTGGCATGGAAACCTCTCCCAAAATATATAACAATTTGAATAAGATAAGAAAAACGATATCTGAAGGTTAAAATGTCCTTGATAGATTTTAACTTGAAAGCTTTTTGTAGTTGGGTAATTAAGTCATAAGGCGATGGGAGGAAAAGAAAGTGGCATCCAGGTGAATATTTAAGGGGTAGGAGGGGATGGGAGGGGTTTAGGTGCTGCAGCACCCATTTCAAATCTTTAAAAGCTCGAAATTTAAAAATGGGACATTAACAGGGATTTGTTCCTGTTTATTGCGCTAAAACATGCGCGGTTCAAGAATTTGGGGAAACGCTTTGTTTACTGAAATTAGATTTTAAAAAAATACATTAAAGGAGTTTGTCAAGTATAGAAATTGGCCATGGCCCACCTCTTAATTTCAATGTCCAATCGCGAAAGAATAAAACATGAAATAGCACATTAATCAGCAAGTGATGAAATTACCAGCGAATTTGTGATATTTTAGTTTTCTAATCCACTAACAGAGAAATTATGTCTTCCACTAACACTACTACTTCCACTTAGACTGTACTAGGCCTGCACAGATTATAGCTAGCTGGCGCAGTGGCCTTTCACCTCTTTTTCTGCGTACTATAGACGGGAATTATTTTAAATTAAAAAACAAAACAATGAATGTATAGAGAACACAGATTATAGATAGCTGGCGCAGTGGCCTTTCACCTCTTTTTCTGCGTACTATAGACGGGAATTATTTTAAAAAACAAAACAATGAATGTATAGAGAACTCCCAAGGAATCCAATTTCGGGGGAGCGAATTCTCGTTAAAATAATTAATTTTAATAAAATTACATTGTTTGTGCTTCATTTTAGATTTGTTTCTTTGCTTTGGTTATATATATATACGTTATTGATTGTATATTTCTTTGACGTCACGCCCTTCCCTTACAGTTACCTACGTGGCAGCAGTCCCGTGGCCGAGTGGTTGGCGCACTTGGCTACTGATCTAAGGGACCTGGGTTCTAACCCCGGACAACGCATGGACATTTGTGTTGTTTTCTGCTGAGGTCCTGCCATCCTCACAGACCTTCTACTATGGCATATAAACTGACAGGCTCCAGTCAGACCTCTGTGGCAAGCAGCTGCTTGAGAAGGTATTTATTTTTATTTTACATGTAGGTTTCCCCAAGCTTGTACTAGGCAAATCACCTTTTGTGGTTCAAGAAAGAGAATAAGTTCCTTCTGCATAAACTACTTCGAATGCATATATATGTTACCGCTAAAGTGCAGAAATCAGTTATTCTACAGATATCTAGGTATTGTGCAGATTAACTAGGGTGATCCGTTAACGTGCGGAAAATTGTTTCATTTCTCAAATTATCTAGGTAATCTGCAAATTACCTGGATAATCTGCACATTACCTACTAGGCACTCGTTAAAGTGAAAATAAGATCTTTGCTGGAACAACAG
This sequence comes from Ryuthela nishihirai, assembly GCA_038380435.1. Classification (NCBI taxonomy): domain Eukaryota; kingdom Metazoa; phylum Arthropoda; class Arachnida; order Araneae; family Heptathelidae; genus Ryuthela; species Ryuthela nishihirai. Next base: position 19,842,452 of record JAWZYU010000016.1, read on the forward strand.
GAACGTTTCTGTACGCTTAAATTAGCATAATGTTATTTATCTAGTGTCTGAGAGTAGAGTTGAAACCAGGGTCATCCCTCTGTCAACATGAATCAGTCGTCCGAATTATAAAAGACGCCCCCAAAATGAGCAGGCCAAGTGAGAACGAATCATTTTAGTGATTCGTTATCAAGAATGAATCACTTTACCGATTCGTTCTCACTTGGCCTCCGCTCATCCGCGGCGTTTTTTATAATGCGGACGAGTGAATCACGTGACACGAAGATTCATATTCAAGAGATTCACCACTATGAGAGAAACAAACTTTTGAACTTTAACGATACGGAAGCCGTTAATGTGCACATTACCTAGGTAAAATGCGGAAAACTCTTGATTCCGCACGTTAACGGAGCAAATCAGTTAATCTGCAGATTAGCTAGGTAACGTGCACATTAACGGCTTTCGAGCTTTAGCGGTAACATATATATATGTATATTCCGATTTGAAAGTTGTAGTATAAAACTGTCGTTAGTGCAAGCTATCTGCTATAAAACTCTATTAATCAACATATTTGATTACTTGGAAACACCCATTTTACTTGGACGCCGGATATAAAATTTTTAAATATATGCTTTTATTTTGTACTACTTTCAGTTTCGAAAATAAAAAATTCGAAACCGAAGTTTAAATTCAGACTTTAAACTGGACATTTGAATTTAAGAATAAATACACGTCTGTTGTTACTACTTCAGTTTTGGGGAAAATAACATAACTGAAAAACTCAGGTATAAATTTAAAACTTTAAACTGAACATTTGTGTGTGAACACAAAGAATAACATTTAGGCAAACAACGAAAAATAATGGTTGTTTACATCAAAAGATAATTGTTTTTTTTTTCTTAAAAGATGAGAAATTCTTAGAGTTGAAGAAAAAATATCACCGGCTCTTCGCACTATTTATTGTGTAAGCTTATGTTTGCGTTTTCTTCACCAAAACCATCACACACACTATTCCGACTTTGGTCAAAATATTTGCCGAATTTGAATTATTTGCGTAATGAAAAGACGTAAATGCTATTTGTAACCTCTGGTGTCGTAGAATCTGATCAAAAACTGAAACTGCCTCTGTTTCTATTCCAAAGTTTTTTTGCTGATTAGGAAAACATACACGCGATCTTTCCTTTGTTATCTGCAAAGCGAACAACAGCATTGGAATACAAATGACATTATGATGCTTACGGAGCGGTTTCGCTCAGCAAGTCCAAATTGTATTGAATTTCTTTGCTCTGTTTACATATTCGCCGTTAGCCAATTCTCCCTCATGAATATATTTGAGTGAAATCTCATTCGCATATCTATCCATATTCTAAGGATAAATGGTTATTATGCTTTAAACGGTGGATATATTCAGAATCAATATTTAAATATAAATATGGGAGTACAAGTGTTCCTACGTAGCCAGGGATAAGAAAGGAACTTCCTTTGCATAAAACGCTGTTGTCTGTTTTCAAATGAAAGCAATCGGAAGTATATTTGAGTTTTTAAGGTTTTTTGCAGAAGAACAGAGAAAGCGATACGTAATGTTTAAAATTTTTCCACCGCCAACTTTTAGCAGGTGAAAATTATTTCAGGTTGTGTATTTTTTTTTTTACCGAAACTCTTTATGGCAGTAATTCGAGTCATTAACCAATGAAAATTTCTTTGACGAATTTTGAATTCAAAAAAAGGTAAATCTGAAGTATAGGTGTTTTGCAAAGCAGCTGTAGCATTTATGACATAAAAAAATCGAAAACACGTAGTCTCCAACAAATGTCGTAAACACACTGTGCATAGATTTGCGGTTCAAATTTTTTTACACCAGGCCAGGCTCGTAATCTGTAGCTATCAGGTTCGAGCCACATCTGGGCTAGCATTTAGATTTATCTCCAATTAACCCCCATCCTGTTCTCGTCAGCAGGGGACACCGATGGGCTTGGAAAGGCTGCCCTCCATAGTATGGGACGTTAAATCGTGGCTCTGTCTGCGGGAGAGTCATACCCTGTGTACTTTAAAGAACACTCTGGATGGCTTTGACGGGAGGCACCCTCTATCTCCAACACAGCTGTCCCGTGGGCCCTTTTCTTCAAGCCTTCTCTGAGCCCTCGGGGTCCTTGTGACTTGGTCATTTAGCCCATTGTGTGCAAAAGGTGCCGCTCAGAGGTAAAATAACCCAACAACTTTACATCAGGTCACGCAAATGGATAAGCCTGGATAGGATGTCCATACTTACCACTTTTTCGGGATTTGTCCGTTTATTGTAAACTCCTCCAGTGTCCCGAACACGTTTTTGGAATATCTGAATGGGTTGGGTTGTTTTACCTCTGAGCGGCACTGTTTTGCACACCATGGGCTAAATGGCCAGGTCACATGGACCCCGAGGGCTCAGAGAAGGTTGGGGACCTACTGGAACAGCTGTTGGGAAACAGATGGTAGCCTCCCGTCAAGGCCATCCAGCGTGTTCTTTAACGTGCACAGGGTATGGCTCTCCCGCACACGGGGCCACGACTTAACGTCCCATCCGACGGACGGCGGCCTTTCCAAGCCCATCGGTGTCCCCTACTGACCGTGGGCAGGGCGGGGAATTTTGCGGAGATAAATCTCAACGCTGACCCAGTTGGGACTCGAACCTGGGAACTACAGATTACGAGCCTGGCGCGCTACCGACTGAGCCACCCCCGCCCCAGGAATATCTGAATGGCTTTGTGTTTTGTGACGGTATACAATCGCTCTCGATTTACGTGGATTTAATTAACGCCTTTTTTAATTTAAGTGCAAATTCTTTGCAAATAAAGCGTAGCCAATTGTACACAATAGGCAACTTTTAAACCATTGTGGGCAAAAAAAATGTGCAGCTCAGAGGCAAAACAATCCAACCTAATCCTTCATTTACTCTACTGTTTAGAAACTGTTGTTCCACTATACACGGTAGGATAATACACAGGATGATTATAAAAGAATACTCACAGTTTAAATTGTTCTATTTTATTAAATAATTAAGAACCGCTGTTAGGCGACAGATGGAAACCTCCCGTTAAGGCTATTCAGCATGTTCTTGAACGTTTATAGAATATGGTTCTCCTAAACACACTGTGCCACGACTTAATGTCCTATCCTACGAAAGGCGTCTTTTCCAAGCCCATCGGTGTCCCTTTTCTAACCGAAGCGAAGGAAGGATGAGGATTTAGCGGAGATAATTCTCAATGATGCCGCAGGTGGGACTCGAACTTGGGAATTGCGGATTAGGTACTTGGCGCGCTACCGAACCGAACTCCCCCCTCCCCCGACCCTGAAGGATTAAGAAGAATGGTAAAAGCACATGAAAGGGTGAAAAATATGAAACGCGCTTTTTTATGTAAACTGTAGTTGTGTACTTTCTTTCAACTTCATCTTCTCTTGTGGATGATTACTATTTTTTTTTGGTCCATTTTTTTTCTTTTTCATATTTTACCTGCAAAATGGATCTAAATTAAATGAATGAAAAACTATGTCCGATTGATATTATTATTATTATTGAGTAGTGCTGATTTATGCTATTATTTCGATATTTATTGTCATTTTAGTGTAGCAAATTGAGTAGTGCTGATTATGCTAAAAATTGAGTAGTGCTGATTTATGCTATTATTTCGATATTTATTGTCATTTTAGTGTAGCAAATGATTTGGGTCACATGGACCCCGAAGGCTCAGAGAAGGTTGGGGGAGGGGACCCACTGGAACAGCTGTTGGGAGACAGATGGTAGCCTCCCGTCAAGGCCATCCAGCGTGTTCTTTAACGTGCACAGGGTATGGCTCTCCCGCACACGGGGCCATGACTTAACGTCCCATCCGACGGACGGCGGCCTTTCCAAGCCCATCGGTGTCCCCTACTGACCGTGGGCAGGGTGGGGAATTTTTGCGGAGATAAATCTCAACGCTGACCCAGCTGGGACTCGAACCTGGGAACTACAGATTATGAGCCTGGCGCGCTACCGACTGAGCCACCCCCGCCCCGTAGCAAATGATGATTAGTGATTTGCTCAGATGGCATAAATTATCTCAGGATGCTTATGTTAAAAGATCGTAATATTGGTATCGTTAGAAATATTTTCTTGTGTTGACAGTGTGTCTGAAAAGTAATGAGACAAAATTATGAAACTAAAGCAAATGTTCAGGAAAAGAATGTATGATGAAAAATCTTTTTTCTAAACAATTGCTTTCGTTTTAGAAATTTTATCTCATTACTTTTCAGGCGCATTGTGCATGTGGTTCTTAGATATGCATAAGACAAAAATCATTTATAAATGTAAATAGTAGTTTATTGTTGTCATCTATAGAATAGTTTTAATTGCTATGGTGGTCAGTGAGCTTCTGTTAAAGCAAGCAAACCTTTCGTGTTGCGTGATTTCTGAAGCAATGGTGAGCAGTGACTGAGGTCTTTGCAGAGCTTGTCATTTTATGAGAAGGTCTATGTAAACTAGGAATAGTTTCTACGACTGTTCTCTGTCCTATATGTGGAAAACGAAAAACAAAATTTGCAGTTCTTACTGGGAAGGATGTTAACTTAGTCGGTGGCCCGAAATGAGCAGTTGTTTGTCATCACCTAATGATTTAAGAGGATTGTCAAGGAGTCAATAGCCTAATCTCATTTACTCAATTGCTTTCAGGTTTGCCACCATTGCTTCGCCAATACTACTTTCCTTCACTGAGAAGACTGGCGAAGCAATGGTGAAGTATCACTGAGAAAGTAGTATTGGCGAAGCAATGGTGAAGTATCACCAAGAAGACTCACGGGTCTTCTCAGTGATACTTTTGAAGATAAAAAAAATCGAATTTTGAAGAACAAATAATTGTGCAAATGCATTAAATAATATTTTTCATTTAAATTAATTGGGCTGTTTTACCTCTCAGCTGAAATTTTTGCACTCAATGGGCTAAATGGCCAGGTCACAAGTACACTGATGGCTCAGAGAAGGTTTAGATTGTGTTGGGTTGTTTTACCTCTGAGCGGCACTTTTTTGCACACCATGGGATAAATGGCCAGGTCAAAAGGACTCAGAGAAGGTTCGGGGAGAGGACCCACTGGAACAGCTGTTGGGATAGCCTCCCGTGAAGGCCATCCAGCGTGTTCTTTAAGGTATACAGGATATGGGAAGGTTTGGGAAGGGGACTCATTGGACAGATGGGATACTCCCGTAAAGGCTATCCAGCGTGTCTTTAACGTGTATTATTTGCTTTTCCTGGATTAAATCGTATTTACTCTATGGTCTTTTATTTTGGAGTGGAGTATATTTAACTGCAGTCAAACTATTACAGTTATATGCAGAACCACATAATTAGATGCATGATGAAACTAAGGAAATTTGAGAGTTGGCAAATGTATGCAATGAATTAGGTATATTGCAAATTAGAAAATGATGTTTTTCAGGTACTGAAATTTATAAGGAAGAATTTAAATGTACAAACTTTCTGAGCATTTGAAAAAAATACCCGACTGTTAAAAATATTTTATAGTTGATTTGAAAACGCACAAAACTATTGTTGAAAAGCATTATGTTTATTTGGTGCTTAAGTTTTTTTTAAAAAATTTAGCAGGATATACTGTATGAAACAATAAAATATGATAATACTTTCTTGAGCGAACTAAGAAAATGCATTTTATATATTGAAAACATTGAAACTTCATTTAAAAAAAAAAAGGAATAAAATATAATATAAAATTCATCAGACGCAAAATTGCTATTACAACATTAAATGTTGGAGTTTGACCTTTTTGGGTGCATAATAAATACGCTATTCTTTTTATTTTTGTTTTATATTCAGTATAGAGCTTTATGTATTCTGAACGATATTTTTCAAATTTTTAAATTCGGTGAATGTCGTGTTGGGACGAGTGATGTCGACCCCCGAAATTCTTTTAATTTTCCTTTTTCTTCTTAATTATTCGAATTAACTAATCTTCACCCTGATTCTGGGTGAAATCATAGATCTGCGGTTTTTACACTCGTGCTTAGATGTGCGTCAGATGTGATGCTGGCTCGGTGAAAGAAGTGAAATCTGACGATGCACCATGTAGAGAACAATGCATCGTTTATTTACATCCACACATACACCGAAGAGCCAAAATATTATGACCACTTGCCTAGCGTGATGTTGGTCCTCCACATGTGGCCAAAACAGCTCTTACCCGGCGAGGCATGGATGCTACAAGATTTCTATCTTGTGGTATCTGGTACCAACACGGTAACAACCGTTACCAGCAGTTCATTTAGCTCTTGTAAGTCGCCGCAGATCGGATATGCTGTTCCAACGCAAACCACAGATGCTCGATTGGATTGATGTCTGGAGAATTTGGAGACCTAGGCAACACCTGGAAGTCTTTCTCATGTTCCATGAACCATTCTCGAACAATCCGGACACCGTGGCATGGGCATTACCCTGCTAAAAGAAGGCACTACCAGAGGGATATACCATTGCCATGAAAGGATGTACCTGGTCTGCAATGATGTTTAGGTAGGTGGTAGACATCATAGTTTCTTGCACATGAGTGACTGGACCCAGGGATTACCAGCAGAACATTGCTCAAAGCATTACATTTCCTCCACCGGCTTATTTTCTTCCCACAGTGCATCTTGGTGCCAAAACTTCCCCAGGTAAACGATGCACATGTACCCAGCCATCCACATGATGCAACAGGTAACGAGATTGGTCGGACCAGACGCCTATTTCCAATCATTCAAGGTCTAGTTTTGATGCTCACGTGCCAATTGTAGGCGCTTTCGACAGTGAACCAAGGTTTGCATGGGCACTTGGAGTGGCCTGTGGCTCCGCAGTCCCATTTTCAGCAGGGTTCGATGTACTGTGTGTTGTAACACATAATCCCATCACCAGCATTCAAATTATGGGCTAGTTGCACCACAGTATCCCTGCAATGATATTTAGGTAGGTGGTAGACATCATAGTTTCCTGCACATGAATGACTGAATCCAGGGTTTACCAGCAGAACATTCCCCAAAGCATTACACTTCCTGCACCGGCTTGTTTTCGTCCCACAGTGCATCCTCGTGCCAACACTATTATTGTTTTACCATAATAGTGTTGAAGGAGAGGCTACCACCTTAAGAATTTTGTGATCAAGTTATGTATGAAATGTAGTGAAATGAAACATGTTGCCTTTTCATTAAAATTTACAATTATTTTAATTTTCTTCCACTCGCAAGTTTTTTCGTTCTCGTGGAAGTCAACATTTCTTCTCAAACTTCTATTGAAAATGTATGGGAATATTTAATTATATTAAACCATACTGAACACTTTTTTCATAATTGCATGCAGAAGTAAATTTATTTCATCAATGTAAATATAAATCGTTTACGTTGTTGTTATGTCTTCTATGGGGCGGGGGTGGCTCAGTTGGTAGCGCGCCAGGCTCGTAATCTGTAGTTATCAGGTTCGAGTCCCAGCTGGGTCAGCGTTGAGATTTATCTCCGCAAAATTCCCCGCCCTGCCCACGGTCAATAGGGGACACCGATGGGCTTGGAAAGGCCGCCGTCCGTCGGATGGGACGTTAAGCCATGGCCCCGTGTGCGGGAGAGCCATACCCTGTGCACGTTAAGAACACGCTGGATGGCCTTGACGGGAGGCTACCATCTGTCTCCCAACAGCTGTTCCAGTGGGTTCCCTCCCCCAACCTTCTCTGAGCCTTCGGGGTACATGTGACCTGGCCATTTCGCCCATAGTGTGCAAAAAAGTGCCGCTCAGAGGTAAAACAACCCAATGTCTTCTATAGTGCTTAAAAAGAAACTTTTTTACACTATATCACTGGAAACTTTCATACAAAAAGTGGCCTTCCCTAAACTACAAAAAACTAACTACAAAAATATTCTGTTGGGTCATTTTACCTGTGAGTGGCACTTGTGTTGGCTGGTACCATACGGTATAGCCTTTGCTCATGTTTAGTATCAATGAGCCATGGTAAGCTCACATCTTGCCGGGGGTTTCGTGGTTTTTCCCTCCTCGAACCAGTTTTTGACGGTACCCACCACGGCTGACTATGAGCACCCCACAAGCCTTACCGTCACGGAAATGCTCTGATCCAGTCGTCTGGCCATTACAATTTGGCCTTTGTCAAACTCACTGAAATCCGTTGCCTTCCCTATCTGAAGAACAAGAATAACACTGATTAACAGAGCTCCGTATCAGATGTAATTTATACCGTTTCGTGACCTTCACATGCGCCGTCGTTTACCTGCAGTTGCTTCGATTTGCATAAAGACGCACTGGTCATAACATTTTGGCTCTTAGGTGTATGTATATATAATATAGGAATGCGCTCGATTCTGTGGGCCTTAGCTGTGCTCAACACTTCGTTATGTGAAATGACTTTATTAATGTTCCTTGGAGCATTTCACCATTCAGCTTAACGTAGCTTGAATGCTGCATTCACTAAATGAGGTGGAATTCTGTACTTTCCTCAGTACAGACATCGCTTTACAGACCTTAAAACTCGTCGAGATGATATTCTAATCCCTGCTACATAACCTGGTTCACAAAGAACCGAACCCTACTCCTTTAGGGTTTTCGAGAAAGAGCTATGTCACTTTGACGCGCTAAACGAACATAACTTCTCCGTTCCTAAGCCATCTTCTTCATCTCCATTTCGCTTCTCTGAGTGACTCACTCCCTAACCCTTCCGGAGAACATGGAAAAATGTACAGCTTGGCTACGCATGACTATTAATGAGCAACATTCCCATTTAAAACACTGCTGAAAATAAACTTATAGATATGTTGTCATCATCATCATCATCCTCAAGCAGTCATGGGCTACGGAGATCCAACCAGACCGTCCAATTTAATTCTCCAAACACGTCTCTCCCCAGCTATATCCGCTGCATCTGGCCACTGCACGCAAATTCTAACAAGGTCCTGTTTGTCATGGTCTGCCCACCGCATCCTAGGTCTTCTCGTCTTTCTGAGGCCTTTAGGGACACTGTTCATAACCCTATTTGCTAATCAATAATTATCCATACGGGCAACATAACCAAACGAACGGAGTCTTTCTCTGCACAATATGCTGCTCAAAGGAGGATGCAGTAACAATAAAAATGATAATAAAATAAAATTAGAGGGACACGACGGTGAATATATTATCTTTGAAGGAGAAGCTACCACCTTAAGAATTTTGTGACCAAGTTATCCCAATGTAGTGAAATACCTTTTCATTAAAGCTTACAACTATTAATTTTCTTCCACTTGGGAGTTTTTTCATTATCGTGGAAGTCTACATTTCTTCTCAGACTTCTATTGAAAATGTATGGAAATATTTAAATTATATTAAACCATAACCAACACTTTTTTTATAATTGCATGCAGAAGTAAATTTATTTCATCGATGTAAATATAAATCGTTTACGTTGTTATTATGTCTTCTATAGTGCTTAAAATGAAAATTTTGACCCATATCATTAGAAAATTTCGTATAAAAAAAGGCCCTCCCTAAACTACAATTTTAGTGTTTACGTCATTGAATTCTTCCACTGCTGAAGTTTTCATGTTTTTTCAATTCATTAATTTTTAAGATAAATTCCAAATAGCGAATTGCTTAAAAAAATCAATTCATCACGTTCTATGACTTTTCCCCCGACATTTTTTGCAGCTTTATTGAAGAGATACTTCAAAAACGTCACTGATACGGTAATTTCTTTTCGAATGTTTGAACTGCAAAAAAAATAACTTTGATCTTGTCATCAAAGCGAGAAGACTTAATATTAAAAAAAATGCATAATTTATTTTACAAACAGAATATTTAATTATATTTCGTTAGCATATTTCATAAGAAATCATATCGCGTCGCTGTTTTTTTAATGGTTCGGAATTTTTTGCTCTTTTCAACTTTATATGTCAGAGATGGAGAAAAAATAATATTACTTAAGGCGAAAAATTCCAACGCTTTGGGAGCAATTAAATTATATATATGTATTTTTTTACACTGCAAGTTTCAGACTCAACCTTCAATGTCGTCTTACAGTCCAACATGCTTCTTTCATGACATCGGAAATTTATTTCTACTGCTTAATGAAGCTTTTGTTTTTGACGTTCATTTTACGAACGAGGTCCAATCGATAGCCAGCAAGGTTCTTAATCTGATTTTCCAGTTTTAGGTCCTCCTGTGCCTGCGTTAGTTTTTTTCTCTAAGCCTTAATATGCCCTCAATGAGAAAGGAGATATAGACTTCGAAAGATTGCTATCCACTGAATGAGACATTAAGCCATGGTTACAGTATGCGGGACAGCCATACTCTGTGCGCGTTAGAGAACACGCTTAATCCCGTAACAACCTGTTCACTGGATCCCTTCCCCATCTAGCAATGATCCATTGAGGTCCTTGTGACCTGCTGTAATCGTTCGGATGGGACGTAAAACCATTCCCTGTGTACGTTACAGAACATGCTGGATGACCTTGAAGGGGAGGCCACCATCTGTCTTCTAATAGCTGTCCAGTGGGTACCCTTTCCCCAACTTTCTATGAGTCTTCGGGTCCTTGTGACCTGACCATTTCGCCCATTGTGTAGGGAATGTACTGCTCTATGGTAAGCTACACCTATTGTTATATATTTATATAATAATAGATGTAGTTTTACCCTAGTATAATTTAATACAACATCTGAAATTTCTTGAACAAAATTTACCTCTCATAAATTCAGGAAAAGTTTTAAGGCTTTCAGGGATCTTCTACAAAAATATTCTTGCAGACTCTTGTTTTTCTTTTTTTTATGTATTTTATTTTTAGTGGTGCCTTCTCAGAGGATTGTATCACTAAAACCTCACAACCTTCCCTGCTTCGGAAGATAGAATTGTTATAGTCTCTGTATTACTAGTTTCTCTGATTACAAGTTTTCAATGAGACAAAACAAGGGGTGACAAGATTTCAATTGCTAAACACCTAAAATTGATAAAACAGAGACATTTCAGTAAGCGTCCCTGTTTCGACTTTCTGAAACCGGGACAGTTTAGTAACTGTCGCGATTTTGATTCGCGAATCTCGAGAATTGAATTCGTATCTAATGACGGAACACGCATGAGTGGCAATTCGCAGTAGGTGGGAGAAGCAACAATTCGCCCCCTTTAAGCACATCGAGTATGGGTTGGGTTGTTTTACCTCTGAGAGGCACTTTTTTGCACACCATGGGCTAAATGGCCAGGTCACATGGACCCCGAAGGCTGAGAGAAGGTTGGGGGAGGGGACTCACTGGAACAGCTGTTGGGAGACAGATGGTAGCCTCCCGTCAAGGCCATCCAGCGTGTTCTTTAACGTGCACAGGGTATGGCTCTCCCGCACACGGGGCCACGGCTTAACGCCCCATCCGACGGACGGCGGCCTTTCCAAGCCCATCGGTGTCCCCTAATGACCGTGGGCAGGACGGGGAATTTTTGCGGAGATAAATCTCAACGCTGAGCCAGCTGGGACTCGAACCTGGGAACTACAGATTACGAGTCTGGCGCGCTACCGACTGAGCCACCCCCGCCCCTACATCGAGTATGTACTTGTAGGCAAAAAAATTTCGGTTTTTTTGGCTTTTAATAGTACTTGAAACTCGGGTGTAGAAAGTGGAGTTAGAAAAAAAAATTAATGGCTGAGGGGAGAAATTGTGGAATCAGCCGGATCGACATTTGATGTCTAAATTTCTTTCCCTTTTAGTAACATTTGAAAATTTTTCATAGATTATATACATATATGTAATGCATTTTTTGCCAAAGTCTCAGTTATCAATATTCTGAAGTGGTGAGGGAACATGGTCACCTTTACCCATCCGATTTATATCAAAAGTATAAACCAAGCATAGTTAAGGCTATTCAAATGGCAGTCCGATAAGGAAGACTTTAAATTTTTTTTTCGGAAATGAAACATGAGAAATAAATATATGGAAAATATGGAACTATTCTACATATGCTTTTATGTATTTATATTTATATTATATATAGGATATGTAACCGGATTTAGAGGGGACTATGCTATCTAAAGGGGACTATGTCTACTTTTGAAAATGCTAGAAAGATAATGGAGGAAAATAATTGTTAAACTTGTGCGTATTTCACGCATTTAAAAAAATGTTGTTATTCGATTGCTTTACTTCTGAGTAGTACTTTTTTTGCATACAATGTTCTTACTAGCAAGGCCACAATGATCCGAGGGATCAGAGAAGATGATAAACGTTCATCAAGGCCATCATCACCATCAGTGTGTTCCTTAACGTGCACAGGGCTTTGCTTCCTGCACACGGAGACACGCTTCACGTTCTATCCGACGGACGGCTGGCGGCCTTTCCAAACCAAGTGGTGTCCCCTACTGACCGAGGGCAGGACGGGGAGTACTCTGGAGATAAATCTCAAAGCTGTTGGTACTCGAACCTGGGAACTGCAGATTATTAGTCTGGAGTGATACTTTTATGTCGAAATCTTTTTATGTTCATGAAACAGTCAGCTGAAAATATTTAGTTTTGCCGTGAGTGAGATCTCCTGTGATACTTTACTACTGGGTTGGGTTGTTTTACCTCTAGAGCGGCACTTTTTTGCACACCATGGGCTAAATGGACAGGTCACAAGAACCCCTAAGGCTCAGAGAAGGTTTGGGGAGGGGACCCACTGGAACAGCTGTTGGGAGACAGATGGTAGCCTCCCGTCAAGGCCATCCAGCGTGTTCTTTAACGTGCACAGGGTATGGCTGTCCCGCACACGGGACCACGGCTTAACGTCCCATCCGACGGACGGCGGCCTTTCCAAGCCCATCGGTGTCCCCTACTGACCGTGGGCAGGGCGGGGAATTTTGCGGAGATAAATCTCAACGCTGACCCACCTGGGACTCGAACCTGGGAACTACAGATTACGAGCCTGGCGCGCTACCAACTGAGCCACCCCGCCCCTTACTTTACTACTGAATTATTGATTTAGCGCCATGAGCGGGAATGACAAATATTAAATTCCATCACAGGAAGCAACTTGATTGTCCGTTTCCCGACATAGATGGCGCCAGGAGCGAATCATATAACATGCGGGAACGTGTGTAAGTCACATTAGCTGAAGAAAAGGTTAGTCGCTGATGGTGTACTGCAGACCTGGGCACACGTTTTAGGTGAAGAGCCAAATAGAAAACTAAAATGGAAAGCTGAAATCGAAGAGCGAGCCGCCAAAGAAATATATAATCAATAATGTCCGTATAACCAACGTAAAAACTGAAGGGAAGCAATGCATTTCATTAAAATTAATTATTTTAAGAGAATTCGCTTTGCCGAAGTTGAACTTCTTGTCTTCAATTTTATAACAATTTTCAATTCCTTTTAAAACGGACATTAAATTTAACTAAAATAATCATTAATATCAAAGATGAGGTTTGGAGAGAGGGGCGGCAGAGTCCAAGTTCACTCCGGGAGGCAAATTATCCAGCGCCAGCCTGGTGATAATTGATTAATAAGTAGCACTTGCCGGCAGCCTTCTTATTTGGCCTGCGTGTCATGAATACGTCACACCCCTGTTAAGTGCTACCCAGAAAGCATGATTATTCATCACTTACGTGAGAGAAAGTTAACGAAGGTTATAATTTACATAGAGTAATGAGTTATAAAAAGGAAAAACTTTGAAACTGCAATGTTGTTATACGTCTGTTTAAGAGGCTTCCAAATGCATAACATACAATTTTCTAATATACACTACTCTCCAGAAAATAAGATGTGCACATCTCGAAATGTATATGGACATAATGCTATCAAATTTCGCAGGTAGATACATAGGTTTGGGATAAATCCTGAAGATTTGGATTAAAATGATTTACATACACCCTAAAAAGTATTCTCCGCAAAATTCCCCGCCCTGCCCACGTCAGTAGGGGACACCGATGGGTGTCCTTGGTAAAGGCCGCCGTCCGTCGTATGGGACGTTAAGCCGTGGCCCCGTGTGCGGGAGAGACATACCCTGTGCACGTTAAAAAACACGCTGGATGGCCTTGACGGGAGGCTACCATCTGTCTCCCAACAACTGTTCCAGTGGGTCCCCTCCCCCAACCTTCTCTGAGACTTCGGGGTCCATGTGACCTGGCCATTTAGCCCATGGTGTGCAAAAAAGTGCCGCTCAGAGGTAAAACAACCCAACCCAACCCTAAAAAGTAATAAAAGAAAGTATTATCTATTAGTGAAATAAAGTTATACGTTCAGTTTTGAAAATAAATCTCTTCGAATTGGTTTAATATCATATTATAAGGTAAGTCATAAATGCATTTTTTCGTATTCACTATTTGTGTTTTCATTTAATAGAGAGTTCCTTTGCTTTCGTGAACTTCGAATTAACAAGGTTTTCAGTAACTTGAATTTTTTTTCAGTCCCCTGCATTTCAAATTAACCAGGTTTTACTGCCTTACCGAAAAACAACAGGATGTTATGCAAATGAATATCAACAACAACAGCCAGAAAAATCAACTTTTATATTCTTTTCTATAGAAGACAAGGAAAATGACATAGGCCACACAAAAACGTGTCCTTTACATAGCTCTTAGCACAGATATTAAAGACATCTATTTACATAGCGTTGATTCTTTGTGACTACGTTCATTTAGAGAAGTAATTTTAAAAATTAATGAAATTATAAGCCAATTCACTTGTTTCAATGCTTAGAAAAGGAAATAAACCATAACATTGTAAAGCATATATTTATATACTTTTTTTTCTGCAGAAAATTAAACTTTTTTTTATCAAGTTTGAAGCAGTTCCATCAAATGAGTGACTATTAACAGGCTCTGCGTTGTAGGTAACATTTCAGAATATTAAAAAAAAAGTTAACTGTAATTAAATTTCCAATTTTCACGACTAACAATTTTAGAAGTACTTCGGATACACCTTGCCGTGACAGACTTGACGTATAAAGCCAGCTAACTGTTCTAACGTAAATACGTTAGGTGTCTTGTGAGCAAATCAGTAAATATTGTTGGTTTCTAGTATCGAAACGAACAACAGCAATTTATTTTTTTACCTCCAGATGAAAGGTTTTGCATCATCTTTTGTCTATTCCAGAGAGCGTCTTTGCTTTTGTTCCCACATTTCAAAACGACTCCTTATTTACATTCGACATCCCTTGTCCTTTGATGAAATCGTCCTGTTAATTTCATCATCAATTCTCACATCTCAGCTATATCAAATCAGCAGTTGCAACTTTCTGACGCATTCGTAGGTAAATCCCTTGTCCATGAAGTAGTGCTCGTAGTTCCAGAATAAATAATCTCATTTGGTTATTATTTATCTGAAGACTAATATTCCAGCACAGACTACGGAAACACACAAGTTCCACGTCTGAGGGTAGAGAGAGTTCATCATCTTCGTCATTTAGGCACATAGCACATCGCGCATCGGATGTTTCTCGCCGTCATCCCTCAACCGGTTGCAGACATTGTCAGTACCCGATAGACATCGAGCATTAGCTTTAGTCTCACCACTCTAAATAAGCACGAGAGGAGGCGAAGATGACAAGTGCCGTGAGGGCAAGGAATCGGGAACGTTGTTGTTCTGCGTGGTTCATAGGCAAAGGCCGTTCTAGAAAAGAAAAAGGAAATGAAAAGTGCATAAGATAAAAATTCAAACTTTCATTTCTACATAAAGAGGCTCTATCTTTAATAAAAGCCAAATCTCCATCTGCACGGAACGCTTGATATTTAAATTTCTGTATAGCGCTATATATTTAAACCAGGCCTGGGTAAACATTTTTAGCTGATGGGTCGCAGAAAGAACTGAAAATGGAAGGGTAGGCAGCCAAAGAAATGTATAATCAATAATGTATATATTTTAAAAAAATATATATAAAGTGAAATAAACAATATTATTTTATCAAAATTAATTATTTGAATGACAGTTCGATTCCCGCAGTTCAACTTATTGTCCTCTATACGCTCATTCTTCTCTTTTGCAACTTTTGTTTAACTGCCATCAATCGCTCGCAGCTGCTGAAAAAGAGGTGGTGGGCTGTAGTTTGTCCAGACCTGATTTAAACAAATGCTGTCTTCTTGTTACTTAGATAAAAGGTTTAAATGGAGACATATCCTACTCTTCACATAACCAGAAATTACATAATATATATATGCATTGGATAAATAGTGTTCAGTCTGTCTCCACCTAGATCACTGGATCAACATTTTGTTTTTCTCACTACAAAGTTTCTGACTACATTTTCGTGTACTACGCACAAATGTTCTCCCGAATTTAGTGCCCAGATAACAAGGCGTGTTCCTTACGCTAGGATCAGTTTTCATTATGATTCATTTATTATATCTTATATTATACATTTATTATATCTAATAATCTTTTGGTGTAATAATTTGACTTTGCTTTTCTGATTAATTTTAATAGTAAATTTCGATACTTTTTAAAATAATTATTTAAATAAGTATTAAAAAGCTGAATTTTCTGTAATTTGTACAAATTATTTCATTTTTAAATAAAATTTGTAAGTCCACCGTCATCCAAGGTTTCAATTTATTTCGTTTCCGTTTTAATTGTATAGTGTATTTTGATTTTTCAATATATATTTGTATTTTGTAATAAAAGCATTTCGAAAGATTTATTGATATCATTTTCCATTTCAACTTCATTCCAGTCTTTGTCCTTCAACAATTTCTTTAGTTTTATCATATTTGTCTTAGGTATTTATTTTAAACTTTCTATACTTTTGTTCATTTCAGACTAAATGTAAAATGAAATAATGATCAGTAATGTACAGCTGAATGATACGAGTATTTACATTATTTACAGCGATACTTCTTATAAATACATGATCAAGACATATAATCTTCTCATGACACTGTAAAACCATTTGAGAGAATTACTCTAAACTATTCATATCTAATACTATCATTACCTCTTAAGTCAATATTAATATCCCCTAATAAAACATCATCATCATCATTAACATTAACAGTTTGTAATTTGTTTTATAATTCATTAATAAAATTTTGCTTAGTGTGTGAATGTAATCTATAAAATGCCATTAAAATAAAAACTAAATTATTAAGTTTAAATTTAATTTCCAACATATCAGCACTAACAAAATTTTTATTAATTTAATATACTGTAATAATTATCCCTCCAGATCTCATTTGATTTTGTCATTTATGATATATTTTATAACCAGGTGTCGTATATAACTGTAATTCATCATCAGTTATCCAACTGTCTGTTAGGACTATTATTTCAGAGTTAAAATCTATTAGGTATAAATAAAGCAAAAAATTGTCAAAATTTTTTCTTATACTTCTTATATTGCCCTTTATTAATTGTAATCCTCCATCCCAATAATATATATCTTTCATAAACATTCTTTATTTTATGAACTTTATACCTATGATCTGAAATATCAATATTGAGATCAAGATGAATCTCCGTATTTAAACTAAAAATTTGATTAGTAATATTGTTACTCATTAAAGTTTACTAAAATATAATAATTTTTAGTATTAATCATTTAATAAATTTAAATCATCAATATTTCTAATTCTAAATATTCTTGACCTTTCATTTTGGCGAATGCAAAATTTAGAATCTCTAACCCATACATATTTGTGTCCTTTTGATCTCTGTATTTTCTTCAGTTCATAAAGTAACTGTTTATTATTTTGCGTTAAATGTTCATTTACAAACACTGTGCTGTCTGGTAAGGAATGATGTATTTCTTTGGCATTTAAATTCTTCTTTGCCTCCCAACAATTCATCCAGTTTTCTTTAATTTTTCTGGAAGTTAGTTGAACAATAATGGGTTTAAACTTTGTTTATTCTTAGTTGCCACTCTGCGTATAGCTTGTACATTAAAGTCTTTTGTTTCAACTTGTAGTTTCTGAGCAATAGAGGTTATTATTTCAAATACATTTTCGTTGGGTGTTTCTGGTATTCCTACTATTTCTAGGTTTGTATTCCTGTTATATTGTTCTGTATCATTTACTTTCCAGTTAAGTTTTTTTTTTTATGATGTATTTCTTTGGCATTTATTCTTCTTTTCCTCCCAACAATTCATCCAATTTTCTTTAATTTTTATGGAAGTTAGTTGAACAATAATGGGTTTAATCTTTTGTTTATTCTTAGTTGGCACTGTGGGTATAACTTATATAACAAAGTCTTTTGTTTCAACTTGTAGTTTCTGAGCAATAGAGGTTATTATTTCAGATACAATTTCGTTGGGTATTTCTGGTATTCCTACTATTTCTAGGTTTGTATTCCTACTATATTGTTCTTATCATTTATTTTCCATTTAGGTTCTTTTATTAAAATTTGCATCATTTTATTTCAGCTGTAAGAGTTTTATTTTGATGTTGCATTTCCTTCAACTCTTTATACATTTCAGTCATAGTTTTCAAATAGTCGTCAAGTTTGTCTGAACAATATAAAGTTCAATTTTATACTCAGCTAATTCTCCTAATAATTCATTTTTAGACTTCTCATTCATTTCTCTCATGTCTTTCCTCAGTGTATTCATCTGTTCACTAAACATTTCAGTGACATGCTTAATTATTTGAGTAGTAGACACTTTTTCTAGTTTAGTAATGTATCTACATGAGATTTACCAGCATCATACATTTCAGTCTCACACTTTTTTTCCTTTTCCTACCACATCTGTTTTTCATTTATTGCATTTCCATTTAGTCTTATTTTCAAGATTAATTTTTCTGAAGTTTATTTCTTTCATACCCACGCAATAAAAGTGGGATCGTAATTCGCATTTGCCAGTACATTGTAATGTTTCCGAAGCATCGTGAATTTCTTTTTTACATTGAATACAAGAGTTAACCATCGTTGTAATAGTGATAATCTGTATACTTTGTAATATCAAGAATCAGAAGATAGAAATTTATATTTGTTACAGCCTTAGTGTGAAACAATAGATAGTAAGAGACAACACTGCGTGATGATATTCTATAACATTCTCTAACAGATGATATTCTATAACAACTCGAGATGTTCACCTTATTCAAAAAGCTGCGCAGCAAAATAGCAGTCTTTGTTCTTTTTATCAACTCCTAACCTTCAATTAAAGCTGAAATTTTGCTTCACAGATAAACACATAACTTACTCATTATATTCTCCAATCAATCATGCAAAAATCAAACAAATTTGGAAGAATGCTTCACACAATTCAAAAAAGAAAATTAACAAAAACTGAAGACCATTCAAAATAACATTTTATATATATATTAATATATAAATTGTAATAAAAATTTTAAAAATTAATAAAAATGTATATTTCGTGACCAAAAAGAAATGTATGAGAAATTAATCTCAGATTATCTGAATTAGTTCAAAGAAAGTACAAAATGATGTTACATTAATTCTTATTATTACTGCTGACTGAAATTTGAAATAAATATGTATAAACGAAACTTTCAATGCAAGTTTTATTCATAACAAGAATTTTTTTTTCGGAACCTATCCCTCTTTTTTCATTTTTATATTTCATTTTTCATTGTCAGTTTTGATTTGCAAGGGTTTCGATATACACGTTGAATTCCCGGAACCCTATCTACCGCGTAAATCGAGGAATGGACATATACTAATTATTAAATGAATTTGGTAATGTTATGCTGAAAGAAATGATTAACACACTATTATACCCAGATGAAAGCTTTGGTAGAAAATTAAAAATTTATTACAAAGAAAAAAAAAAACTTTTCTAAATGGAAGAATGTATCTAAAAAAGTTATTTCTTAAAAAACTTTTTCTAATGGAAGAATGTATCTTAAAAGGAATATCCTATTCAAATCTCTACAAAATTTCTATGAAATTCATTGAATGCCGAAAATATTTAATAACAATAATAATTCAAGAATGATGAAAACTAGAAGATTATATAAAAGTTCAACTGCACGAGCTGGTCGGTCCGATGGAGGTTTTCAATAAAACGCCCCAAATTATAAAATGTCATTTATTTGATTGTTTTTTGCATATATTTATTTCTATTTGTTAAGATATCGATTATTTCCTCGTTAGGAATATTCTTACAGAAAAGGATGCATAAATCAGTTAATAGCAAACTGTCTTATTAATCCGTGCAAAACCATAATAATTTGAAATATTATACCATTATAATATCAGTAAAATAGGCTACCGATTCAAATGGTTTCAATAATAGTTTTAACATAATATTTTTTGTGAAACAGAAAACAAAAATCGTTGTACAGACGCTGCGAGAGTGAATATGGTAATCACTACTCTAGGCTACCGATTCAAATGGTTTCAATAATAGTTTTAACATAATATTTTTTGTGAAACAGAAAACAAAAATCGTTGTACAGACGCTGCGTGAGTGAATATGGTAATCACTACTCTAGGCTACCGATTCAAATGGTTTCAATAATAGTTTTAATATAATATTTTTTGTGAAACAGAAAACAAAAATCGTTGTACAGACGCTGCGTGAGTGAATATGATAATCACTACTCTAGGCTACCGATTCAAATGGTTTCAATAATAGTTTTAACATAATATTTTTTGTGAAACAGAAAACAAAAATCGTTGTACAGACGCTGCGTGAGTGAATATGGTAATCACTACTCTAGGCTACCGATTCAAATGGTTTCAATAATAGTTTTAACATAATATTTTTTGTGAAACAGAAAACAAAAATCGTTGTACAGACGCTGCGTGAGTGAATATGGTAATCACTACTCTAGGCTACCGATTCAAATGGTTTTAATAATAGTTTTAATATAATATTTTTTGTGAAACAGAAAACAAAAATCGTTGTACAGACGCTGCGTGAGTGAATATGGTAATCACTACTCTAGGCTACCGATTCAAATGGTTTCAATAATAGTTTTAACATAATATTTTTTGTGAAACAGAAAACAAAAATCGTTGTACAGACGCTGCGTGAGTGAATATGGTAATCACTACTCTAGGCTACCGATTCAAATGGTTTCAATAATAATTTTAACATAATATTTTTTGTGAAACAGAAAACAAAAATCGTTGTACAGACGCTGCGTGAGTGAATATGGTAATCACTACTCTAGGCTACCGATTCAAATGGTTTCAATAATAGTTTTAATATAATATTTTTTGTGAAACAGAAAACAAAAATCGTTGTACAGACGCTGCGTGAGTGAATATGGTAATCACTACTCTAGGCTACCGATTCACATGGTTTCAATAATAGTTTTAACATAATATTTTTTGTGAAACAGAAAACAAAAATCGTTGTACAGACGCTGCGTGAGTGAATATGGTAATCACTACTCTAGGCTACCGATTCAAATGGTTTCAATAATAGTTTTAACATAATATTTTTTGTGAAACAGAAAACAAAAATCGTTGTACAGACGCTGCGTGAGTGAATATGGTAATCACTACTCTAGGCTACCGATTCAAATGGTTTCAATAATAGTTTTAACATAATATTTTTTGTGAAACAGAAAACAAAAATCGTTGTACAGACGCTGCGTGAGTGAATATGGTAATCACTACTCTAGGCTACCGATTCAAATGGTTTCAATAATAGTTTTAACATAATATTTTTTGTGAAACAGAAAACAAAAATTGTTGTACAGACGCTGAGTGAGTGAATATGGTAATCACTACTCTAGGCTACCGATTCAAATGGTTTCAATAATAGTTTTAACATAATATTTTTTGTGAAACAGAAAGCAAGAATCGTTGTACGGACGCTGCGTGAGTGAATATGGTAATCACTACTCTAGGCTACCGATTCAAATGGTTTCAATAATAGTTTTAACATAATATTTTTTGTGAAACAGAAAACAAAAATCGTTGTACAGACGCTGCGTGAGTGAATATGGTAATCACTACTCTAGGCTACCGATTCAAATGGTTTCAATAATAGTTTTAACATAATATTTTTTGTGAAACAGAAAACAAAAATCGTTGTACAGACGCTGCGTGAGTGAATGTGGTAATCACTACTCTAGGCTACCGATTCAAATGGTTTCAATAATAGTTTTAACATAATATTTTTTGTGAAACAGAAAACAAAAATCGTTGTACAGACGCTGCGTGAGTGAATATGGTAATCACTACTCTAGGCTACCGATTCAAATGGTTTCAATAATAGTTTTAACATAATATTTTTTGTGAAACAGAAAACAAAAATCGTTGTACAGACGCTGCGTGAGTGAATATGGTAATCACTACTCTAGGCTACCGATTCAAATGGTTTCAATAATAGTTTTAATATAATATTTTTTGTGAAACAGAAAACAAAAATCGTTGTACAAACGCTGCGTGAGTGAATATGGTAATCACTACTCTAGGCTACCGATTCAAATGGTTTCAATAATAGTTTTAACATAATATTTTTTGTGAAACAGAAAACAAAAATCGTTGTACAGACGCTGCGTGAGTGAATATGGTAATCACTACTCTAGGCTACCGATTCAAATGGTTTCAATAATAGTTTTAACATAATATTTTTTGTGAAACAGAAAACAAAAATCGTTGTACAGACGCTGCGTGAGTGAATATGGTAATCACTACTCTAGGCTACCGATTCAAATGGTTTCAATAATAGTTTTAACATAATATTTTTTGTGAAACAGAAAACAAAAATCGTTGTACAGACGCTGCGTGAGTGAATATGGTAATCACTACTCTAGGCTACCGATTCAAATGGTTTCAATAATAGTTTTAATATAATATTTTTTGTGAAACAGAAAACAAAAATCGTTGTACAGACGCTGCGTGAGTGAATATGGTAATCACTACTCTATCGTCCCACCGAGGACTCCCACAATCGCTCTATACGTCAATACGCCCTTGCAATTATCCCTACGTATATTTTTCAAAATTATCGAAAATTTCGAAAAAAATTACACGAAACGTTTTTCTTCGATTTGTGAACAGACCTAAAAAGTAGAAAGCACATGAACAACGACAATTTCATCAAACCCGGAACTGAATTCGACCTCACCAGTTACAGTGACAAAATCGCAATAAACACACTTTTCTTCTGCGAGGGTTGTTGTCAAAACAGAAATAATTCCTTCATTTCTCTATCAACCAACCACGGAAAATTGCATTAACCGTAGTGAAGTCAAAAAACAATATTTTAATTCGCTGAGCGACATTTTTGTAAGAGCAATAAGATGAATAATCTTGGTCATTAGGATCGCATGATCTCAAAGCTGGGTGCTAGAATAGGATCCACAGGGTTCGGTTGTTGGATTGTTTTACCTCTGAGCGGCACTTTTTTGCACACCATGGGCTAAATGGCCAGGTCGCATGGACCCCGAAGGCTCAGAGAAGGTTGGGGGAGGGGACCCACTGGAACAGCTGTTGGGAGACAGATGGTAGCCTCCCGTCAAGGCCATCCAGCGTGCTCTTTAAAGTGCACAGGATATGGCTCTCCCAAACACGGGGCCACGGCTTAACGTCCCATCCGACGGACGGCGGTCTTTCCAAACCCATCGGTGCCCCCTACTGACCGTGGACAGGGCGGGGAATTTTGCGGAGATAAATCTCAACGCTGACCCAGCTGGGGGATCTACAGGAAGCGGATGAAAACCTTCGTCCAGACCACTCAGTGTTCTCTATAACGTTCACAGACTTCTCCATCACCCATATTTTATCCCATATTTTTTCAATTAGATTCATATACAGCAAATTGAGCGGCAGGGAAAGAAGAATGAATTCTGCATTACGTTCCTCAAACCACTTACACGGATTTCGCAAAATCTTATTGTTCTGAAAAAAGGATTTCGCAAAATCTTATTGTTCTGAAACTGTCCTTCTCTCTCTGTGAAGAAATGAAGCAAAGAAGATATAAATTATCGTATATGTTGTTTAAATACGATGTGGCTTTTTTTCAACTTTTCAGACGTATTAGTGAATGAATTAATGAATTTTAGACGTATTAGCCATGTGAACTTTCCCGCACTATGACTCTCTCCAGAAGCTTGTTGGGGGAGGTAACCCACTGGACAGATGTTGCCTCCCGTCAAGGCGGGGGCGGGGGTGGCACAGTCGGTAGCGCGCCAGGCTCGTAATCTGTAGTGCCCGGTTCGAGTCCCAGCTAGGTCAGCGTTGATATTTATCTCCGCAAAATTCCCCGCCCTGCCCACGGTCAGTAGGGGACACCGATGGGCTTGGAAAGGCCGCCGTCCGTCGGATGGGACTTTAAGCCGTGGCCCCGTGTGCGGGAGAGACATACCCTGTGCACGTTAAAGAACACGCTGGATGGCCTTGACGGGGGGCTACCATCTGTCTCCCAACAGCTGTTCCAGTGGGTCCCCTCCCCCAACCTTCTCTGAGCCTTCGGGGTCCATGTGACCTGGCCATTTAGCCCATGGTGTGCAAAAAAGTGCCGCTCAGAGGTAAAACAACCCAACCCGTCAAGGCATCCAGCGTGTTCTTTAACTTTCACAGGGAATGGCTCTCCCGCCTACGGCGCCACGCTCTAACATTCCATCCGAAGGACGGTGGTCTTTCTTAGCCCATCGGTGTTTCCTATTGCACTAAAGTGGGCGGGGAGTTTTGCAGAGATAAATCTGAACCCTTGATCAGGAGGGACTCGAACCTGGGAACTGCATATTATGAGCTTGGCGCCCTACCAACTGAGCCACCCCTACAAAAAAAAGGGGATAGGGGGAACAAATCAGAAAAAAAAGATAAATTTAATTTTTAGCTGTAAAAAAGCAATTCAATACATGAACAACTAATTCCTGTTCAAAATTTTCTCCACACGATATTTCCAAAACCATACATTTTGGTGAAATATTCGTGGCCAAGGAAAAAAGAACAGTGGTTTCGAAAATGGCCGTTCATCGGTCACGTGGCATTGGAGCGGAGCACTTCACGTGTTTAATTAATTTGTAACTTGAGAAGTTCTCGAGTTCCATTGGAAACACCAATTAGTGACCGTCGTTGGTAAAGATAATGAGATGGAAAAAAATCTTTTTGCGTCTGTGTGGGCTTTCCAACCTTACATTCATCAAAGACAAAAAAAAGCAAAACAATTTTTCGTGATTGACCTAATTTCCAAACTTGCAAAATAGAAAACTTTCATGCCTAAAGGATAAAATTCCACCGTTGCACTTAAAAAATTTATTAACTGACCCATCCTTTTTTGCTTTATTTGTTTTTCTAATTTTTTTTCGAGTTTTGCTAATTGCGTTTTGAAGAATTGTTCTTTAATCTCTCTCTTTCATTTTCTGCATTTTTCTGCCAGTTTCTTCAAACGCTTTCTTGCCTTTTTTTTATACGTTCGTGTAAGAGTAGCGTCAGCATTATCAGTGATAAAAATGTTATTCCCAATCGTCTCAAGTAATGAATGATTAAGCAGATGTCCATGCCGATAAGGAAACAAAATTAACATTGAAAAAAAAAAGGAAAAAGAAACTTGTCCTGGAGTAAGACTAAAAAAAAACAAGCACAAAGATGATTTTAGTTATTCATATTCTATTAAATATTTTCAAAAGCAATCTGCACCCTCCCCCTCTTTATTTTTTATCCTCCCCCTCTTTATTTTTTATATCTGCATGTGTGTTTCTTGCATTTTTCGCTACTCGTGCTCGCAATTCGTAATCAGTGAAAGCGAAAATTAAAGCTTAAAATGTTTCCAAGTGATGAAAAAAAATAATAACGATAATAATTATGGTACAAATGAAGATGATATCGACTACTCCTGAGCTTTGCAAGAAACAAACAATTAATTTCTTGCTGTTAGCGAATTGCTGCTTGAATACAATTAATCTTAAAGTAAATGTTTTTGGTTGAAACGTCGACAAAAACTCTCTAACAGAAAAGATTAATAGCAAACGAGTGAAAAAATGAACTACTCGTGTGATATAATATATTTTGAATGTACTGTGGTGATTTTTTTTCCTTCATTGGTTTTCACTAGCTAAAGAAAAAAAACAGCCCGAATTTACGATTTTTTATTCTCCATTAATTCCGATTTTATTCGGATTCGATATTGTTTTATTGTGCCGCTTACATTTAAGTTTGTCTTTTTTTCATTGTATTTGACATTTCTATTAATGCATAATATATAAAGAAGAAGGGTAATTTTTTATGTACTATAAATCATATAAGAATTATTTAGATTCACCATATAGATAATACGACGCGCATTACTTTTCTTTTTTCTTTTAAATGAAAAAAAAAACACACGAATAGGTAATAGTTATATTAATTGTAAAAACATATTGTCTCAATGAATTTTAATACTTTGCCAATATTTCTACTTCAATAAGAATATGATCATCGCCGTAGGTTGTTTTACCTCTGAGCGGCACTTTTCTGCACACCATGGGCTAAATGGCCAGATCACATGGACCCCGAAGGTTCAGAGAAGGTTGGGGGAGGGGACCCACTGGAACAGCTGTTGGGAGACAGATGGTATCCTCCCGTCAAGGCCATCCAGCGTGTTCTTTAACGTGCACAGGGTATGACTCTCCCGCACACGGGGGCACGGCTTAACGTCCCATCCGACGGACGGCGGCCTTTCCAAGCCCATCGGTGTCCCCTACTGACCGTGGGCTGGGCGGGGAATTTGCGGAGATAAATCTCAACGCTGACCCAGCTGGGACTCGAACCTGGGAACTACAGATTAAGAGCCTGGCGCGCTACTGACTGAGCCTCCCCCGCCCCATTGCTGTAGGTCCACCCGGGTTGGTAGCTCGTGGAAAATGCTTTCTGCAATACCTCGCCAATCGCGGCCTTCCTTACGGGTGATCATGAGGCAGTGATTCCCTTCCGCATCGAGAAGTAGTGCCTATGTTGTTCAGGAGAAAGAGTGTCAACAAAAATTAAAAAAGCATTTTCACATATGAGAAGGGGTATTGACTCAATCAGTAACGAGCCAAGCTCGTAATTTGATGTTCCCGGGTTCGAGTCCAAACTGGGCAATCGTTGAGATTGTTCCTTGTTAATATTTATGTGGAAAAAAAAATATTGCCGACAGTGCGGTATTCGAACCACTACTCTCTAGATACATGCTAGAGTGTTCCGACCACTAAACCAACCAAGTCGATAACTATTTCTACAATGTGACCTTCATATCGTTCTCTGAATGTGGCAGACCTTGCGCCATTTATGATTAGAAGAGGAAATTTATTTTTGCAATTGTTACTAATGAATCAGACGTTAATGACAAAATCGCTCACTTTTAAGCGTTATTAATGAAAAAAATCAATCCATAGTAAATACACAGATTTCCTGTAGAATAAATACTTATGTGAAAAGAAATTATTGCCGACTGTGTGGAATTCGAAACCACGACAAAGATGCAAAGATCATATTGTAGAAACAAATTAATCGACTAGTGGTTGGTTTAGTGGTTAGAGCACTCTGGGATGTATCTAGATAGTCATGGGTTCGAATCTCGCACCAACAGCAATAATTTCTTCCACATAAGTATTTATTGAATTCTATATCTACATATAATCTGTGTATTTACTATGGATTCATGTTCTCTGTTAACCCCCGTTCCGATCTCAATATTAAAGGGGAGATTGTTGGACATGGGTAGGGCGCGATCCATCCAATGGGACGCTAAGCCATGGCCAAGTGTGCCAGAGAGCCAGATTCTGTGCACGATAAAGAGCCCACTTGATGTCGGGAGGTTTCCATCTATCTCTTAACAGTTATCCAGTGGATCCGCTTTATCAGTCTTCTCTAAGCCCTTGAATTCATTCCAAAGACTTCTTGAAAACTTAAAAACTCCTTGAGACTTCCTTGAAAAAAGCGACATTAAAAGGAAAACAATCTAACCGATAAAAATAGATTTCTGTTCAAACACCGAAAGCTTACATTTTTTAGAAAGCAAATATTGTCTAATAAGGCACTTCTGTTTTTCAGACCCAAACAGGGGCGGGGGTGGCTCAGTCGGTAGCGCGCCGGGCTTGTAATCTGTAGTTCCCAGGTTCGAGTTCCAGCTGGGTCAGCGTTGAGATTTATCTCCGCAAAAATTCCCCGCCCTGACCACGGTCAGTAGGGGACACCGATGGGCTTGGAAAGGCCACCGTCCGTCGGATGGGACGTTAAGCCGTGGCCTCGTGTGCGGGAGAGCCATACCCTGTGCACGTTAAAGAACACGCTGGATGGCCTTGACGGGAGGCTACCATCTGTCTCCCAACAGCTGTTCCAGTGGGTCCCCTCCCCCAACCTTCTCTGAGCCTTCGGGGTCCATGTGACCTGGCCATTTAGCCCATGGTGTGCAAAAAAGTGCCGCTCAGAGGTAAAACAACCCAACCCAGACCCAAACAACTGATAGTTTGGCAAGAGCACAGACACATAATTCGTTATTGACCTGTTATGTTTCCCACTTTAACCAATGGCTAATATTTCTGAGAAAAAAAATAGATCTTTAGAACACTTTTGGGTGGAAACAAGAATTCTGTATGATATAAGTAGGAAAACAAACTGCAATGAACCTTAAATGCGGAAAATATTGGTTGTTTATGCAGTGACATGAATTAAACAGAAGAATACGCACTGCTGCTGGAACTTTTAAGAATCTTAGGAGAGTGTAGAAGAAATGAAAATAATTAGAAGTCACAAGAAGAACTATCTGATTTTCCAGAAAATGTCAAATTAATATATGCTGACGAACTGAAAAGGGGGGATTCAATCTAATGCGTCATAAGTACAGAGCGGCCAACGAAATGCAGATGCAGAAGAAGGACTTGGCTCTTCTTTCATGAATCGGGTTTGAAGCTATCCGAAAGCACCCTGTTATTAACAGAACACCTCTCTCAGGGGGCGGGGGTGGCTCAGTCGGTAGCGCGCCAGGCTCGTAATCTGTAGTTCCCAGGTTCGAGTCCCAGCTGGGTCAGCGTTGAGATTTATCTCCGCAAAAATTCCTCGCCCTGCCCACGGTCAGTAGGGGACACCGATGGGCTTGGAAAGGCCGCCGTCCGTCGGATGGGACGTTAAGCCGTGGCTCCGTGTGCGGGATGGCACGCTGGATGGCCTTGATGGGAGGCTACCATCTGTCTCCCAACAGCTGTTCCAGTGGGTCCCCTCCCCAAACCTTCTCTGAGCCTTCGGGGTCCATGTGACCTGGCCATTTAGCCCATTGTGTGAAAAAAAGTGCCGCTCAGAGGTAAAACAACCCAACCTCTCTCAGGTTCACTATTTAGAGTTAAAAGATGCGATGAAG
This sequence comes from Ryuthela nishihirai, assembly GCA_038380435.1. Lineage (NCBI taxonomy): Eukaryota > Metazoa > Arthropoda > Arachnida > Araneae > Heptathelidae > Ryuthela > Ryuthela nishihirai. The sequence goes on from JAWZYU010000016.1 coordinate 19,871,576, forward strand.
CGGTTGGGTATGGCAATTCAAAGGTAATAAAACGTGAGAAGGGATTGAAGGCCATAGAGCAAACACAGTTGTGAGATAATCCTTCTTAAAGTGGATTATAAGTCATCAAGTCTGAGAGCACTCAAAGAAAGTGAACTGCAGTCAGGTACTTCTTGGTGACAGTGTCATTTGGGGTTAATTACTACTCAATTAACCGTGAAGTCTTCTAGTGAACACATTATTCGCTAGACAAATGAAGTGTCATTAAAATGGCACAAGCTGAGAGTTTTGTAGTCTTTCAGAAGACTAACAAAAGTTTTACGTGAGGCGGTCTGTTCCTGTAATTTATTTTCTTAGTTATTGTCATTGTATTCATCTCTATTATATGTATATTTTCAGAAGTGTCTTAGATGAAAATGTTGCTCATTAGTTTCTATCCATGTCTTAGCTTTTACTGTATAGTTCTTCAGATGCTTGCGGAAGTGAGGGCCAGCAAATCATTTTATGCCACATCCTATCTCTGGCACTGCTTGACACCAATTCAGCTTATTACCGGAGGAGCTAGGGTGTGAATCACCGAGAGATGAGATGGTGAGTTGCTGAAGTTCAATTGACAGGACGTCAGGTTCTTCAGTGCGTCAAATTGATCTTTCTCCGAAAACATAAAGAAGCAGCGTTCTGTTCTATGGATAACCAGAGTATATTGAGAGAGATCAGGATATTCTCCCGATGAGTTGGGGCGGGGGTGGCTCAGTCAGTAGCGCGCCAGGCTCGTAATCTGTAGTTCCCAGGTTCGAGTCCCAGTTGGGTCAGCGTTGAGATTTATCTCCGCAAAATTTCCCCGCCTTGCCCAAGGTCAGTAGAGGACACCGATGGGCTTGAAAAGGCCGCCGTCCGTCGGATGGGACGTTAAGCCGTGGCCACGTGTGCGGGAGCCATACCCTGTGCACGTTAAGAACACGCTGGATGGCCTTGACGGGAACACGCTGGATGGCCTTGATCTGTTTCCCAACAGCTGTTCCAGTGGGTCCCCTCCCCCAACCTTCTCTGAGCCTTCGGGGTCCTTGTGGCCTGGCCATTTAGCCCATGGTGTGCAAAAAAAGTGCCGCTCAGAGGTAAAGCAATCCAATCCAAACCCGATGACTTATGAGATTTGTAAAGCTATTCCTGTATAGGAGTTTACAGATTTTCATCTCATTAACTGATTTCCAGTAAATCAGTATTCAAGATATATCATCAAGATATATCAAGCTGTTGGAAGATAGTCTCCAAGCACATCAAATTAAGCCGTTTCATTTAGCGACGTTCTGAGCACAGCTAAAGCCCACAGAATCAAGCACATTCCCATAGTGCATACATATTGATATCAATGAAAAATATGTAGATAAATGGTGTGTTGCTTAGCGTGCTTGTCTTCTGATCAAAGGGACCTGGGTTCAGTCCCCGGTAAAGCATGAATGTTTGCGTTGTTAAAGAGATCTCGTCCTTCTCACAGACCTTCTACTTTGGCGTATAAACTGATTGGCTCCTGTCAGACCTCTGTGTCAAGCAGCTTCTTGAGGGGGAATGTATTTTTTATTTTTCCTCTGCGTAGTGCAGTGAATATTTACTTCTTACATTGACGGTACATCACGTCTGATGCACATCTAAGCACGTGTGTAACAATCGCGGATCTATGGATTCACCTAGAATGACGACGGAAGATAATTAAAGGAAATTATTTATTGAAGAAAAATTAAAACGAAGTTTGGGTCCCACCACCACTAGAAGAAGCCCATTACAACACCTCAAGACTAAAATTGGGGCGGGGGTGGCTCAGTCGGTAGCGCGCCAGGCTCGTAATCTGTAGTTCCCAGGTTCGAGTCCCAGCTGGGTCAGCGTTGAGATTTATCTCCGCAAAAATTCCCCGCCCTGCCCACGGTCAGTAGGGGACACCGATGGTCTTGGAAAGGCCGCCGTCCGTCGAATGGGACGTTAAGCCGTGGCAGCGTGTGCGGGAGAGCCATACCCTGTGCACGTTAAAGAACACGCTGGATGGCCTTGACGGGAGGCTACCATCTGTCTCCCAACAGCTGTTCCAGTGGGTCCCCTCCCCCAACCTTCTCTGAGCCTTCGGGGTCCTTGTGGCCTGGCCATTTAGCCCATGGTGTGCAAAAAAGTGCCGCTCAGAGGTAAAACAACTCAACCCAAAATTAAAATTAAACTATATAATTGTTTAGTCCCTTCTACATTTTGCTTTGGTTGCAAACCTTGCATTCTTTGCAAGTAAGATAACAGAAAACTTGATGCTTTTGATTTTAAGTGCTTATGAAGTGTTACAAGCATTAGGTGGTTTCACTCTGTAGTTAGTGATGAGGTTAGACTAAGGAGTCTGCAACCACCATTGAGCAGAATCTTGTGCAGAGAGAAATTGCATTGGTTTGGCCACATTTTCCGCATGAAGAACTACAGATTAGCGAATAGGTTTGTAAACAGTAGGCTTAAAGATGTCATAAAAAGGATAAGACCTAGAATGAGGTGGGCAGATGATGTCAAACAGGACCTTGTTAGAACTGAGCTGCAGTGATAAAATGAACAGAAATATTTTAAGATAGGCGTATATGGAGAACTAAATTGCACAGTCTAGTAGGACCTTCAAAAACCCGTGGCTAATTGAAGGTTTAGTTGTTTTACCTCTGAGCGCATTTTTTCACACAATGGGCTAATTGGCCAGGTCAAAATGACCCCGAAGGCTCAGAGAAGGTTGGGGGAAGGGGAATCCACTGCACAGTTGTTGGAAGACAGATGGTAGTCTCCCGTCAAGACCATCCAGCATGTTCTTTAACTCGCACAGGCTATGGCTCTCCTGCACACGGAGCCACGGTTTAATATCTCATCCGAAGAACGGCAGTATTTCCAAGCCCATCTGTATCCTTACTGACTACGGACACGGCGGAGAGTTTTGAGGAGATAAATCTCAACGCTGGCCAAGATGGGACTCGAACCTTAGAACTGCAGATTACGAGCCTGACGCGCTACCTACTGATCAACCCCAGCCCCTGGTTGCTTGAGGAGTATGTATGTATGTATGTATGTATGCATGTATGTATGTATTAGTAGAGACTGTTCAAAGCGATCAACACATCATGGAACGATAAATAGAGGTTTCACTGATAAAGATATATATATATATTTTAAATTTTGCATTACCTAATCAAAGCAAAATATACTTTTAATTTTATTATTGAAAGTATCCTTTAACGTTACCGCTACCTCTTTGGAGAAGTTTTTGCACCAGTTGTTTGGTTTTTATAAGTTCCATGTAGAGAACTTGATTTTCATCCTTTAACTCAGTATTTTGAATTTTTATTTCACTCAACTGGAAATAAATTTCCTCTAATGTCTGATTAACTTCTGCACCGTGCACATATTTTTTAATTGTTTCCTCAAGTTGCTTATATTTATCAGTAAGAAGCTTACTGATTTGCATTTGGGAATCTCTACATAAGGTATTGAACATATTCTCAGAGCATAAGTTGTTGTTTATTTCCCTATTCTCGGTTGTAGTTAATAAACTTTCGTCTGGCTCTGCCCCTCCTTTTTTTGTAGTTAGTTGCTCATCAGCCTCGTACTTTTTCTCCGCCGGCTTATCTGTAATAGGGAGAAGAATCTGGAAAAGGAATAACAAAGATGGAAAAACATGGTAAAGCAGAGCGGGGAAAACATGGGAGAACAAAAATGGATAAAACAGGGAGAAGTTAAATGGGGAAATATGATAAAGGGAAAATGGGAAAACATGAGAGAACAAAAATGGGGAACATTGTGAAACACAAATATGAAAACATCGGAGAACAAAAATGGGAAAACATAAATAAGAAAATTTATGAACTGAAAATGGGAAAACATGTTAAAACAAGACAGGGAAAACATGGTAAAGTAAAAATGGGGAAAACATGGTAGAACAAAAATGGGAAAACATGGTAAAGTAAAAATGGGAAAACATGGTAGAACAAAAATGGGAAAACATAGTAAAATAAAAATGGGAAAGCATGGTAAAACACAAATGGGAGAACAAAAATGGGAAAACATAAATAAGAAAATTTATGAACTGAAAATGGGAAAACATGTTAAAACAAGACAGGGAAAACATGGTAAAGTAAAAATGAGGAAAACATGGTAGAACAAAAATGGGAAAACATAGTAAAATAAAAATGGGAAAGCATGGTAAAACAGAAATGGGAGAACAAAAATGGGAAAACATAAATAAGAAAATTTATGAACTGAAAATAGGAAAACATGTTAAAACAAGACAGGGAGAACATGGTAAAGTAAAAATGGGGAAAACATGGTAGAACAAAAATGGGAAGACATAGTAAAATAAAAATGGGAAAGCATAGTAAAACAGAAATGGGAGAACAAAAATGGAAAAGCATGATAAAACATAAAATGGGAAACATGGTAAAACAAAAAAGGAAAAACATGGTAAAACATACACAAAAGAAGACGAAAACAATGTGAAGGAAAAAAAGTTATAAATACGGGAAACATGCTAAAGAGAAACAGAGTAGCAAAAGTTGGATAACATGGTCAATGGGGAGTATAAATAACAAGAAAAAATTACAAAAAAACACAGGTGGTTAAAAAATGAAGAAAAAAATTAGATATCAAGCAACTATTGAGGGCTATTGAGGCCTGACAGATGCTATCAGTTCATTACGCCATAGAAAATATTTCTGTGGAAGGCGAAGTCTAAGCAGAAAGGCAACACAGAAAAGTAACATCCACGCTTTATATCAGGGGCTACAATACAAGTGTCTTTGATTTCAGGCAAGCACGCTAACTGTCATGGTCGAAAGTTCGCGACATATTCCCCCCTCATTATTCAGATTGTCAATTCTCCGAAATGGCGAGAGAACATGCTGATTTTTTTTATCTCATCTTCAGTTCAAACAAGCGTCATTCAACAGTGATCACAGTGGGAGAACATGTTCATGGGATTCTTTAATGGGACGGTGGTCACTTCTGAGCGTCACATCTCAAGAAAACGGAAAAGAAGAAAAAAATTCTGAAAAAGTTTGGAAAACGGGAAAATATGATAGAAACATATAGGTAACAAGAGGCTGGAAAACATGCTAAGGTGAGAAAATATAATTACAAACGGAAAATACGTTAAGATAAGAGAAGAGAAACAAAAATGGGAAAAAGAGGCAAAATATAAAAGGAGTAATAAAAAGGAAAATGTTCTAAACAAAAAGCAGTAACAAAGACTGGAAATTATGATGAAAAGTAATGAAACTGGTAAAGCATTATAACAAAGAGGAGGAGAATAAAAGGAAAAAATGTGCTGAAATATTAAAGTGACAAAAACGTAAATCGTACTAAAAAGTACCAAAAGGGAAAATATTAAAAATATTAAGAAAGCCACATAATTAAAAAACCTAAACAAAAAAGGAACACCAGTAGTAAAGACAGAAAAACATGGTAAAAAGGAGTGAGAGAAATTGGAAAGAATAACAAAGAAGAAGTAATAACGATAGGAAAACATGTTAGTTCAATAAAGGAGTAACAAAGATGCGGGGGAGGGAGTAACAATCATGACGGAGAGAAATAAAAGATAACAATGGAAAAAATAACATTACAAAAAAAAGAAAAATAGGAAACTGAGCAGAAATTTAGAGACGAAGAAATGGAACGCAGCGAAGATATTTCGAATCTGCAAATGAAATGGAGATTAAATATGAAACGAAAAAGAGAAAATGGGAAAATAGGTGAGGAAGGAAGTTGGAAAATATGGGTAGAGCAAAAAGAAGCAGAAGAAAAAAAAAATGGAAAACACAATGCAACGAACATTTGATCGAACAAAACAAAGGCAAAAACGAAATTTTTTATAATTCTTTGAATAGGAAAATCTGAAAGAGAACTATATATATATAAAGAAAAGGCAAAGACGAAATGAAAAAGAAATATGAGAAAAGTAAATCAGAAAATAAAATAAATGGATAAAGAATTCAGAAAAATAAGACGAAATGAGAGAATAAATTAGAAAAAAGGAGATTCTTCTTTTTTCCTTAGAAAAAAGAAAATATTCTTCTTTTTTCTAAGGAGTTTTAATTTGCTTAACTGCGAGAACAGCATGAAAAATGAGAAGAAAGTAATGAAAATCAGGTGCAAGTAGTTACTAATCAGTTTATTGATATTGTTTTTAATGAAGTTAAACTTTAAGGCTGTTAGGAATAAATCTTTCAGGCATCATTTACCTTCCACTGACATATACTTCTCTGAAGAAATAGACTGGAATGACGGCGCATCTGCTGACACTTCGCACCGGTAGTGGCCTTGAGCTGCAAGGCTTGTGTTCCGCAGAAAGACGGTGCCATTGGCCGATTTGGACAGCTAAAAGGAAAAATATAAAATTAGAAGTTTTCATAAATTTGCGAGAACATTATTCTTAAGAGGAAACTTGAGTGATGAGACAATGAGACTGCGCAGTTGATACTCACACAGTTCTCAGCGATCATAGGCCAATGATTTATTAATTACTTGACAGTTAATCTATGAGACTATTCAGTTGATTACTCAATAATTCTGGAGTACAGTAATAGTATCTTTTGCCTAGCGATTTGCTCAGCCTTTTTTTTTTAAATATGTAATGCTAGTGACCACAGAAAGACGGTGCCATTGGCCGATTTGGACAGCTAAAAGGAAATATATAAAATTAGAAGTTTTCATAAATTTGCGAGAACATTATTCTTAAGAGGAAACTTGAGTGATGAGACAATGAGACTGCGCAGTTGATACTCACACAGTTCTCAGCGATCATAGGCCAATGATTTATTAATTACTTGACAGTTAATCTATGAGACTATTCAGTTGATTACTCAATAATTCTGGAGTACAGTAATAGTATCTTTTGCCTAGCGATTTGCTCAGCCTTTTTTTTTTTAAATATGTAATGCTAGTGACCACAGAAAGACGGTGCCATTGGCCGATTTGGACAGCTAAAAGGAAAAATATAAAATTAGAAGTTTTCATAAATTTGCGAGAACATTATTCTTAAGAGGAAACTTAGAGGGATGAGACAATGAGACTGCGCAGTTGATACTCACACAATTCTCAGCGATCATAGGTCAATGATTTATTAATTACTTGACAGTTAATCTATGAGACTATTCAGTTGATTACTCAATAATTCTGGAGTACAATAATAGTATCTTTTGCCTAGCGATTTGCTCAGCCTTTTTTTTAAATACGTAATGCTGCTAGTGACCACAGATGTTTAATTTATTCAGAATTGGCCTATGTGAAAAAACTGATCTATGAAAACTATCTATCTCCCAACAGCTGTTCCAGCGGGTCCCCTTCCCCAACCTTCTCTGAGCTTTCGGGGTCCATGTGACTTGACCATTTAGCCCGTGGTGTGCAAAAAAGTGCTGCTCAGAGGTAAAACAACCTAACCCTTTATTTTCATTTTTTTTTATTTCGAATTATTAGACATACTAGGGATATTTTTTCACTCCTTCGCATATTTCTACGAAGAAAAGAAATGAAAAAGTTTATTAATGAGTAAGAAGCACTAATTTTCGTAATTTTCTTTTCATTCAATACTTGAGAATGTTCGTAGCAGGAGTATGAACTATTCTATTCTGGCTTTTTATGGTTAATCCGCAGATGAGAAAACATTTTGCTTCCAAATCTGACAGTTTCTGTCAGCGCAGTAAATGAAATGGCAGACTATCCCAGGCGAAATATTTAATTTAAGAATCTTTCTCTGGCTGTCATCTGACGTCTATTTGATCCAATAAATGCTTTCAAGTCACTCTCCAGAGGATACATATCTTGATTTCTACTTACGATGTCTAGATGAGTGCTTAGGAAGGATTAAACATCCATCTATTAAATAATTAATGTTGGCATTCCTTTTTATATTTTCTTTTCTTCTTTGCATTTAACCGTGAAGTTTTATCTTTTCATAGCCATTTTAAGTTCCGTTTTTCGTTGGAATGGATACTGCGAAGTTTTAGTGACGTAAGCATCGACAACAGGACGGAATGGGGAAGCTATGAGACTGCGCAGATGAAGCTTCGACAGTTTCCTTAGATCACATGCCGATTGACAGGCGATGGCTGGGTCATTAACCTATGATTTATGAGAATTGTTAAAGTGCAACTGCGGTCTCTCTCAATTGCCATTTACATTATGCTTCTAGATTTAGGAATCTCTGCCATTATGATTTCTAAATGCTATTATTTCAAATTAACTGAAATTAAATGTTTATTTAAGCATCTAATAATTCGAAACGCTCGTGAAAAAGCAGTAAATGCCAGGAGCAATATAATTTGGGTTCAAATAATAATCGTTCGATCTGGGTTCGAGCCCCGGGTGTTCGTGTTGTTTTTCTGCTGAGGTTCTGCCATCCTCACAGACCTTCTACTATGGTATATAAACTGACAGACTCCTGTCAGACCTCTGTGGCAAGCAGATGCTTGAGGAGGTATTTATTTTTCTTTTTTTTTATGAATATTTTTGTTGTTTTTCATCACAATGTCTCGCCTCATTTATAGGCACATTTACTACCGTCATTATCGGCATTGCTGTCTTTGCGAAGAGTAAAAGGTAATGAAAATAACGTCATCATTGATATTATCATCAAAACTAATAGAAGTTTTGGGACAAAGAGTTAAGAGTATAAATAGCAGGAAAGAGTTTGAGCCATGAAGAGTAGCGATAAAAATAAAAATGATAACAGTTGTACTATTTGCAAAGTGACATAAAAATCCGCAACAGAAGTTGTATATGAAGAGACTACAAAAAATCACTGTTATTGTTTATGTTACTAAACAATAACAGTGATTTTTCAAGGTGTTTTATTAACTCCTCGAAATTTACTTTAAACTGAATTGTGCCATGTAGAGTAGCAACATAAACAACAGCTAGAAGTTGTGCCATGAACATTAGTTGCAGAGAAAACAGCAGTAGAAATAATTCTACGAAGAATGTCAACACGAACAACAGCAACAGAAGTTGTTCTATGAAGATTACCAACTATTGCTGTTCTATGAATTTACAGCTGTTCTATGAACAGCAATAAAAGTTGTTCTATGAAGATTACAGCAAAAAACAATACAAGTTGTTTTATGAAGAGTATTAACATAAACAACAGCAATAGAAGTTGTGCCATGAAAAGTGGGAACATGGACAGCAGCAAGAGAAGTTGGGTCATGAAGAGTACCAACATAAACAACAGCAAAGAAACATAACGGAAAAATCGACAGCAGCAACACAAACAATGAAAGTAGAAGAATTAAAGGCAATCAACCATCAGTAGAAATAGCAGCAGTAAGAAACAATCATCAGAAGTGTCAACAGTAAACAATCATCAGAAGTGTCAACAGTAAACAATCATCAGAAGTGGAATTTCAATAGCAGGAAAAAGAAACAACATACAAAGAAGTGATTACGAATACAGCAAAACTACTTTTTACATCCTTTTGAGAATACTCTACTCTCTGTCGGAGACATGATCTCATTTCTGGTCATCAGTATTTCCTGATTGGGATTATCTTTTACTCTCAGTCGTTCAATCTAATGAAACTTAAGGCAGTGGAGTTCAGTCGACTGAAATTCTCTTAAGCCTCCCAGACAGTTGAAAACAAAAGACAATCGATGGCTGTTCGTGATTGGTGACGAGATGTTTGGTTCGCGTTATTCCCTCTCTGACAAGGTCATCCAAATCATCAATCTTCGTGTGTTTTTGTTTCAGACAAAGAATTTATGATCTGAACTGTCTGCTTGTTTCGCTTTCTTTAGTTAAGCAGTGATGTATGGCGTGAATTTCAGAAAATCGTGACTGAAGAAAGCAAAGAAAAGGCTGCATTTTGTAAATTTTTGTAAGTTAAATTAATGATGCTCTGACTGATAAAGAGATGTTCAACCATGAAATCGTCAGTAATATTCTGTTTATTTCAGGGATGTTGAATAATAGATTAGACCCGTAAGTACTTTGAAGTACAGTACAGGAAGAAAGCACAAATACTTTACAAATGGAAACGATGTGGAACAATTATTTGGTATCTTTAACTCATTAAAAAAACCTATTTGATTTGGTTTGCCGTCTTTTCACTGTTTGTCTTAGTGTTTAACTTTTTTCATTTTAAGAGATAAATATTGAAAAATATTTTTGCTTTCTATAATTAGTAATAGAATAGTAATAGAATTTTACAGTTCGAATTTTTCGAATTTCCAATTAGTCTGAATATCTATCGTTTAAAGAGCGCTAAAATTGGCAAATGGTAAAACAGTAAACACATAATGTAAACGTCATCTCTCTAATAGAAATGTGATCGTTTGATGCTAGAATGTGGTCCTGAAGAGAAGAAAGAAAAGCTTTTTGAAAAGGAGAGTTTATATTTTGTGGAGGCGATTTACCTTCGAAGTTCGGGACGGGGTTGCTCATCGGTAGTGCGCCAGGCTCGTAATCTTCATTTTCCAGGTTCGAGTCCCAGCTGGGCCATCGTTGAGATTTATCTCCCCAAAACTTACACGTTCCTCTCTGTCAGTAGGGAACATCTCTGGGCTTGAAAAGGCCTCTGTTCGCCGGATGGGATGTTAAACCGTGGCTCCGTGTGCGGGACAGCCATTCCTTGTTCACGTTAAAGAACACGTTGGATGGCCTTGACGAGAGACTACCATCTGTCTCCTAACAGCTGTCTAATGGATCTCCTTCTTCCAACCTTCTCTGAGCACTTGAAGTTCTTTTGACTTGGCCATTTAGCCCATTGTGTGCAAAAAAGTGCCACTCAGAGATTTTTACGACAGACGGCAAACCAAATCAAACAATCTGGACAACCTTTTCTTGTCCAGATTTATCATTTGTAGTAGTTTTTCAAAATCTTTGATCCTAGAGACTATGAATGTTGCTCAAAGGTAACTCAACCTTTTCTTGTCCAGATTTATCATTTGTAGTAGTTTTTCAAAATCTTTGATCCTAGAGACTATGAATGTTGCTCAGAGGTAACTCAACCTTTTCTTGTCCAGATTTATCATTTGTAGTAGTTTTTCAAAATCTTTGATCCTAGAGACTATGAATGTTGCTCAGAGGTAACTCAACCTTTTCTTGTCCAGATTTATCATCTATAGTAGTTTTTCAAAATCTTTGATCCTAGAGACTATGAATGTTGCTCAGAGGTAACTCAACCTTTTCTTGTCCAGATTTATCATCTATAGTAGTTTTTCAAAATCTTTGATCCTAGAGACTATGAATGTTGCTCAGAGGTAACTCAACCTTTTCTTGTCCAGATTTATCATCTATAGTAGTTTTTCAAAATCTTTGATCCTAGAGACTATGAATGTTGCGAGATCATTCAAATGATCTGAAACGAATGTGTTTTTGTCACATTCCTAAAACTGATTACAGCATTTTCGTTTCCCCCTTATCTACCCCCCATAGTAAAAATTTTGCCCATATGTGCTAGAGGAGGTCTGAAACTCTAAATTACATAGTAGATGGTAATCCCCATGCGGAATGCTTTCATTTGGCATAAAATTCATTACGATCGTTTCGTCCCTCACCTTAATGCCACCTGATAAAATTTTTATACCTCTTTCCCAGGGAAGATCTGAAACTCTTTAAAGCATATAGTAGATATCATTCTCCGAATCTCAAAACCGTTTATTAACCGCTAATAGATCTCTTTGGGGATTTTGAGAAATTCAAACCAGCTCACCCCAATTTTTTTTTACTGTAGCGGCCTATATTCGTACATGGCCTATATTCTTCCCCTTGGTGATATATATCGTACATGGCCTATATTCTTCCCCTTGGTGAAATGAATATTCATGATACGTTTGGTATCCCTAGCTCTTCTGGGCTAGACTCTTCTTTATATATATTAATTAAAAAACTTTATTTCAAAAGTTATCGTTTACTTTACGAATCTGCTAAGGGTAGGGTAAAATACATGCAAATATTTTTTAAAAGCATAGTATTTAATATATTTATAATGTGTACAAATGCACATATTTTCTAATGAAATATAGAACAATCATCTATAAATTAAAATTTTGCTGTTCGAAGATAGCATTTAAAATGCTGATGTGGTTGCAGATGCCTTAGTACTCGTCTTTGAGGGCTGCCTTGAGTCTATTTCCTCATGGAAGTTATCTTTGAGCCTACCTCCTCATTAAGGTTAGCTTTCTCATCAAAAGCAAGATTTGAGCTTCTCTTTTCTTAACGAAGACTAGCTTTGTATCTCTCTCTTCAAAAATAAATTTAGAGAATCTCTTTTATGATAGATGACTAACTTTGAGTGTCAATTTTCGCATCGAGGCTTAGTTTTGAGTGTCACTTTTTGCAAAGAGGCCTAGCTTAGAGCGTTTTCTTTCTCACCGAGGGTTAGAAGTTGATTTCACTTTTATCACCTTTTTTATCCCCTTTTTTTATCACTTTTTTATCACCTGGAACATCTTTGTACAAGAAGTAATACTGAGAACTTCCTTTATTATTGAGGACTAGCCTGAATGTATAATTATTTAGTGATGCCTTGGTGTTTCTTTTAACTAAGGATACATTTGATATATCTTCTTATCGAGGGATGATTTTGGCATCATCTTACTCACCTCCAGCATGGCCTTGGTGTTTCACTAATTATAAAAAAGTGATCTTGGTGTCATCTTTCTCAACGTGGCCTGACCATAGTTTCCTAATTTCACAATTTTCACCCCGGCTGGCCTTAGATGTATTTTATCTCTCCAAGGGGTAGTCCCGACTATTCTTTCGTGACAAGCTGATTTATCAGTTCTCACTGAGGCTGATCCTGGTGTCTCCTTTCAGAGTGCTGAATCTGGGTGTTTTCTTTTATACCCAGGACTGATCCTCTGTTTCATTTTACATTTAAGGATTGCCATAGGTCTCCTTTCAAATATAGGCGTTGTCCAACGTTGGGTTGTTTTAACTCTGAGCGGCACATTTTTTTTCATATAGTAGGCTAAATGGTTAGGTCACAAAAGCCCCCCAAGAGCTCAGAGAAAGTTGTCAGAAAGGGACCCACTGGATATCTGTTATGAGACAGATGGTAGCCTCCTGTCAAGTCTATCCAGCATGTTCTTTAAGGTGCACAGCGTATGATTCTACCGCACATTGGGGTTAATGTCCTGTTCAATGGACGGCGGCTACCCATCAGTGTCCCCAACTGACCGAGACCATACCAAACCCATCAAGTGTCCCCTACTGACCGAGAGTAGGATTGGGACTTTGCGGAGATAAATCTCAAAGCAGGCGCAGGTGCGATTCGAATCTGGGAATTGCAGATTAAGAGCCTGAATTGTCCAAAGTCTCTTCTTTTGAATTGAGGGATGATTTTAAGTGTTTCCTTTCACTCAAAGGCAATTAAGAAAATATAAAAAAGTATAAACCTCGAACCTTCAAACCTTTCGATTACTTGAGAGGTACCGTGTCTTCTGTATTCGGACAGAGAAAAACTTACAATAACTAAGAATATCATACTGGGCAGGAAAATACGCGTATTATGTGAGCAAACAAGAGAACGAAATTTCAACTTACATCGACGTCGACATCACCAATGGTAAAGAATTGGTTTGCTGGCCTATCGTTGGGCAAAAACCGAAAGAATTCCACGTCATCTTTGTACCACTTAACGGAGTAGAGATCGTCGTGCTCTTCGTCAAATATGCAGGAGAGTCTTGCCACTTGACCTACGAAAATTGCTTCCGGTACATCAAGTGCTATGAACCGTAGACATACAACTCCTGAAAGAAGTGAAAACGCAAAAAAAATGATGAATTATATATTTGTTTTATGCGAAACAAGCATATTTTTAGTTAGGTATTAAAGCAAAAGAAGTTAAAGGAACTCTGTACTTAGCCATAATTTTGGCACAAATTTGTGGTATAAGTTCAGTTTCGAACAAACTTACTTTTTGCCGCCTTAAGCGATCTTACTGTATTTGTCGTCTCAAATGATTTTACTATTTTCATCATTTCAAACGATCTTACCTTATTTGTAGCATTGAGTATATTTTGCTGCCTCCACATTCGAAATAAAATGCCAACTATATCATTAGTAACAAGGTTATATAATTACTATGGTTGCAGAATTATGTAAAGACTTAGTATTTTACATTCATGGCACTTTTGCAAGTTAAACTAGAGCAAACCCATTCATTTACTAACATGCAACCCTTAACAATTTTGGGTTGGGTTGTTTTGCCTCTTAGCGGCACTTTTTTGCACACCATGGGCTAAATGGCCAGGTCACATGGACCCCGAAGGCTCAGAGAAGGTTGGGGGAGGGGACCCACTGGAACAGCTGTTGGGAGACAGATGGTAGCCTCCCGTCAAGGCCATCCAGCGTGTTCTTTAACGTGCACAGGGTATGGCTCTCCCGTACACGGGGCACGGCTTAACGTCCCATCCGACAGACGGCGGCCTTTCCAAGCCCATCGGTGTCCCCTACTGACCGTGGGCAGGGCGGGGAATTTTTGCGGAGATAAATCTCAACGCTGACCCAGCTGGGACTCGAACCTGGGAACTACAGATTACGAGCCTGGCGCGCTACCGACTGAGCCACCCCCGCCCCTAACAATTTTGTCTCACCAAGTGACAACTTTGAATTCTTGTGCTGTTTCGCTGGCTCTATATAAGGGCAGGGATCGGGAACCTTTTTTTCGGGGAGGGGGGGGGGGTTAAGAGATAAAACAACCAAAAAAGTGAAACAATAAATTTTGAGAACCCAAATTATAATCTTTTATTGGGCTAAGAGCCATAACAAGAAAAGAAAAACTGAAGATTATTTTATTCAAAAATAAAGCCGTAACGCATATTTTAAAATAGGTACAGTCGCTCAAAAAATATCCGAACACTATGGTTGATTACAGAATTCAGAAACAATATCTGGCAACCTTCGTGTTACGTAACACGAAGGTTGCCAGATCATTAATTTTAAAAAAAATAATTGCCAGATAATTTTTCTGAATGCTGTAATCAACCATAGTGTTCGGATATTTCTTCTGAGGGACTGTATATTAAAGTGTATAGAATAAAAACTACTGAAAAGAAATGTAAAAAAGTCTGACATTCATGAGTGTGAATTTTGAATTTGAGCCTTTTCGATCAACATAATCAGATTTGAAGTATTTTTAGAGCATTTGAATTACATCACTGCTTTTAAACTGTAATCTGCCAACATGATCTAGTGCTTGTTTTTAACGAAAATCATTAAAAAATTTCAGAGTTCAATGTTGAATCAAAAAGCAGTAAGAGCCATTTTTTAGAATGCTCAGAGCGGCACTCAGAGCCGCCGGGCACCTCTCAGCGGCACTTTTTTGCACACCATGGGCTAAATGGCCAGGTCACATGGACCCTGAAGACTCAGAGAAGGTTGGGGGAGGGGACCCACTGGAACAGCTGTTGGGAGACAGTGGTAGCCTCCAAGTCAAAGCCATCCAGCGTATTCTTTAACGTGCAGAGGGTATGGCTCTCTCCCGCATACAGGGCCACGGCTTAACGTCCATCCGTCAGATGGCGGCCTTTCCAAACCCATCGGTGTCCCCTACTGACCGTGGGGAGGGCGGGGAGTTTTGTGGATGAACGACTTATGTGTTGTAATTTATATATATATCAGTCTACCCGAGAGTATGTCATCCGTACTGTATACAAATGAGTCACTGTTCTGTCTCTCATGGACTGAAGGCTGGACACATATTTCGAGGCATACACATCAGATTTCAGGAAGCCAGCAATGATGAATAGCATATAGAGCTACATTATAGCCATTCCAATGTGATAGTGTGGGGCGCCACCGTGTATGGCAAACACACACACTCCTCGTACATATTCAAATACTGAAATCGCTTTATATTGTGTTGCTCAACACATAGTCTTGTCATTCCTCTGGAACGGGCAGTACAGTCGCTCAAAAAATATCCGAACACTGTAGTTGATTACAGAATTCAGAAAAAATATCGTTGCCAGATATTTTTCTGAATTCTGTAATCAACTATAGTGTTCGGATATTCTTTTGAGCGACTGTAAATTGCAGCCCACATCGTCACGTTTCCATGGGCACCTTGCCATCGCTGTACCTGTCCCCCATCAACTACGTTTAAGAGCATATTGGACGTCAACTCAGTTTCTCACTGCTGTCGGGGAGTTGGGTTGTTTTACCTCTGAGCGGCACTTTTTTGCACACCATGGGCTAAATGGCCAGGTCACATGGAACCCGAAGGTTCAAAGAAGGTTGGGGGAGGGGACCCACTGGAACAGCTGTTGGGAGACAGATGGTAGCCTCCCGTCAAGGCCATCCAGCGTGTTCTTTAACGTGCACAGGGTATGGCTCTCCCGCACACGGGGCCACGGCTTAACGTCCTATCCGACGGACGGCGACCTTTCCAAGCCCATCGGTGTCCCCTACTGACCGTGGGCAGGGCGGGAAATTTTGCGGAGATAAATCTTAACGCTGACCCAGCTGGGACTCGAACCTGGGAACTACAGATTACGAGCCTGTCTGTCGGGGAGACGGCAGCGAATGGTAGACGATCGAAGAATGGTTATACAGTCAGATAAACCGCGATTCACACTCTTTTGCGCAGATGACAGAGCTAGAGTGTGGTTCGAACCGTAGGAGGCGATAGATTCCTCGTGTGTAACCTCCACTGTACAAGATGGTGAAGAAGGGATTAAGGTGTGAGGAATAGCCACGTGGTACGGATTGATAAACTAATACTGCAGGAATGGTAAGACTATGTTGTTTGGTCGACAAAACAGCGCAGAATACTTAAACAAGATATTCTATCATTCATCCTATATCAACATCCTGCTATCTTCATATCTTTCATAGTGGAGACCGATAGTTTCAAAATGCTAAATCTGTCTTTGAGTGATGTGAGTAATAAGATGAAGAATTCAATCATCTTTCTGATCACTAGCCGTCCCATGGCTGAGTGGTTAGCGGGCTTGTCTACTGATCTAAGGGATCTGGGTTCGCGTCCCGGGTAAGGCATGGATGTATGTGTTGTTTTGTTGCTGAGGTCCTGTCATCCTCTCAGACCTCCTACTATGGCATATAAACTGACAGGCTCCTGTCAGACCTCTGTAGCAAGCAGCTGCTTGAGGGGGTATTTATTTATTTATTTTATTTTCTGATCACTGCAGATACCGGATATGAACCCACATTGCAAATCTGTGCGGTGTATATGCATATGCTATCCATTGCCCTTGATTGAATGCTATATTGGTTACTTGGGAGTCCAGAAAGAAAAGTATAGCATCATCCGAGATCTTTCGATTCTGAAATATTCAGAATAGTAACGTATATTCACTAAAAACGATACAAAATTTTAGTATTCATATGTCATAATTGATTTAATATGTTTGTTGCTTAGAAAAACTAATTTCAACTGAGTATTTGTAATGATGAATGAAAAGGTTTATGGAATAAAAAATTATGCGGTGACTATATACGGTAATTTTACATTCGTTAATTTTTAACGAATGTTGAAACTGTATCATTTTGGTTTCTTTCAACTTTCATTAAATCGAGTAATTTAGTTATTCGCATTTTAAATCATTTATGAAACGATTGCGTTTCGAAACATATATTTTTAAATTCTTTCACTCGTAGTAGGAAAAATTCAAAATCCTTTCCAAAGATTTCGTGGCTAATACTTTGAAAAATCCTGCTGATTGGAGCACAGAATGACTTCAGTTACTCCAGACAACCTGCCAAGCATTCTCGAATCTTTGCCGAGTATAATTCAAGCTTTTCGGAACGCATCTGGTAGTCCTTTCTGATACTGAGATAGGATTTCAAATTCCTTTGAAACCCTATCCCGGGTTTCCGATTTCTTTGAAACACTATCCCTTTTTTTTTCGTAAAACTTTGCTAAAACATGCTCCAGGTGTTATAGAAAAGCACATTATCTTTAATTTTGACTTCCGATAGCTACATCTTTCACTGAAAAATTTATTTTCGAGGGAAAAAAAGTTTAGAAATTCGCTATTTCGGACTCCCTTTATGCTTTTTTGTAAGCGCTTTTATAATAATAAATAAAAAAAATAAATACCCTCTCAAGCAGCTGCTTGCCACAGAGGTCTGACAGGAGCCTGTCAGTTTATATGCCAGAGTAGAAGGTCTGAGAGGATGGCAGGACCTCAGCAGAAAAACGACATATATATCCATGCCTTACCCGGGGTTCGAACCCAGGTCCCTTAGATCACTAGCCAAGCGCGCTAACCACTCGGCCATATGTAGAAGGAAAATTTCACGTTTTCCATATCGAATGAATGAATGCAAAAGAACGAACCCAAGCATTTGTGAAATATAAACTTGGTATTATCTTATTTTGGGTCGGATTATTCCAAACTAATTAAAACCGAAATGCCATTTAATTTCTTGCAAAAGCTAATTATAAACTTTTTCATTATTATTTCCAATTGAATTTAAAAATACTCGCAACGATTAATCGCAATTTTTTTTAACAAATTCCTCCTCCCCACGTGCTAAATGAAAAAAAGTGTCCAGATTTATCGTCTTCGATTCCATATGCAAAGCAAAAAAAAAATACAGGATAGAAAATGACAAAAAAAAACGCAGAAATAAGAAAAGGGACAAGTTTTTTACTCTGGGTCTTTCGATGCCGAACTAATACTTTCAGAAACTCAGCAAAAAAAAAGCACCAAAGACGAGAAACATTTTATTTAACTAGTCGATTCTTTGTGGTTAAATGTTTGTAGTCATTAGAGTGCTCAAAAAGGTAGTCGTGCTTTCTCTCTTTTCTTTCGCAGTTTCACTTTTTTTTTGCTCATCTATCCAATGATTTTATTAGGAGATTCCACAGTCAGCGAAGCATACTCTGAGGGAAATGATCCTGTGATAAACATTTCAGCCAGAACAGAATGATGGGGGCTGGGCTCTGTCGGCAAACGCGGGAATATTTTGGCGCTAGTTTCTGAAGTCCTCACGAACGTTGGGAGGCAAGCGCGGGAGTTGAGAAAGGGGGGGATGATAATCTTTGGAGCTCAGAATGGTTCAAGGAAAGATGATACCATGCTTCAGCAGTTTCCATTTAATTGCCTGTGCATAAGCCGTCGGATTTAATACACGTAATTACTATAACTTAACTAATGCGTAATTGCTGTATAAAGGAGCAGGACGGTGGAATCGGGGAGAGGACGTAGAAAATAATGATTCTTAATCAACCATGTACAGAAAAGGTATCTCACGTTCGTATTATCAGACGTTACAGCAAATTATTCTTCCGGAAAAGTAAAGAGAGGATGATAGCAGACAGGATGCTGGCGCTAAAAGGAAGCATTGGAAGAAGTGTGTGCTTTGAAAGGAATAATTGGAAGTGAAGCACATTTTCTGTCAAAGCAAAGATCCCGTTGTTTCTCATTTCTCTATTTGCAATAAAGTTCGTACTCTTTGTTATCATGTTTCTGATATATAGATATGATCTCTAATCTGCGAGAGAGGGTATTCAAGCATCTGGAAGTGTTAATGTAGTGGCGTCGATTTACTTGCAGGGTGGTGAATTTTACATGATGCGATTTGCGTTGGAATGGTGGGAGCTGTAAAGCCGAGGCGGGCATTGAAATAAGATAAGAGTTGGCTTCTGATAATTAGAAATGAACTTCTAGTTTTAATGAACAATATATTTCATGTAATCAGATATTTCCTTCCACTTCTGAAGTGGAGGAAGGATTATACTTTGTTAACGATTCATTTTGAGTGTTTAATATTTTATTTTTCAATAATGTTTTTTTTTGCAGTGGCAGTTTTAATTTAGATCGAAGAAAAGTTTCAGAAACCACATAAAGAGCAAGAGCGTGCTGTTACAGTCAATTTTAGAGTAACCGGGTTCCCGTACCCCGGTTACTTTATCCCGATTACTTAACCACCACTCTTCCATGGGTGGTGGTTAGAAGGTCAAGGATAACCCAAAATCACTGTTAAAATAAAACTGGTCAAAAGTCATTACAAGCTGGATTTAATGTAAAATTATTTAATTAAAATTACATACATTATTTAGGAACGCATTTACCATTGATATCAGAAATTATTTTCATCCGTGAAATCATCAGCGTTGATGGTTGGGTTGTTTTACCTCTGATCGGCAATTTTTTGCACACCATGGGCTAAATGGCCAGGTCACATGGACCCCGAAGGCTCAGAGAAGGTTGAGGGAGGGGACCCACTGGAACAGCTGTTGGGAGACAGATGGTAGCCTCCCATCAAGGCCATCCAGCGTGTTCTTTAACGTGCACAGGGTATGGCTCTCCCGCAGACGGGGCCACGGCTTAACGTCCCATCCGACGGACGGCGGCCTTTCCAAGCCCATCGGTGTCCCCTACTGACCGTGGGCAGGGGGCGGGGAATTTTGCGGAGATAAATCTCAACGCTGACCCAGCTGGGACTCGAATCTGGGAACTACAGATTACGAGCCTGGCGCGCTACCGACTGTGCTGGGGATGACTCACTGTTGTTGTTTTCAGGTCCAAGTGCTGTGCGCATGAGATCACATTTCCAGAAGTCTTTTATGACCGTTTACGACTAGCCTAGGGCACTAGTGCAGCGAGGAGGCTAGGCGGGAGATTTGAGACAACAGTTTTGGTGCGAGCACGTTGAGCGAAAGGTCGTTTCAACAAGCGTCAGAAGGACGCCGCCCCATACCCGAAGGAAACCCTTGAAGTTAGGGTGCGATCCCAAAGGGGAATCGAGATTTTTGGAGAATCTGTTTTTTTATTCTTGTGGATTCAGAAGGAACCACAGTGCAGGCAAAGATTGGTTTTCCTTTCCCCGAGTTTTTGAAGTCTGTAAAGTGAGGATATAAAGAGCATGCGATTCTCTACCTCATTATTAATGCTTGCAGCAGCAAGGCAGCAGAGGCCCACGGAGTTGAGCACATTCCCAGCACGTAGCTGTATATAGTGTGTAGCATGCGTAGCTGTATATAAAAACCAGCGAATCTGTCTTTTCACCGAATAGAAGATGAAGTAATAATGCAACAAGTGCATCGTCCTCCGGCGGCCACGACATTTGGCCCAGTCTCTTTGCATTCCAAATACAGAGTAGGACATCACATCTGGCTCAGTCCGGAAAGGAATCCAAACTAGAGGACATTACATCTGTCACAGTCGGGCAGGTTTTAAATTGGAGGACAACACATCTGGCTCAGTCGGGGCAGGATCCGAACAGGGAGGATATCACATCTGTCACAGTCAGACAGGATACTGGACAGAGAAGACATTATACTCTCTTAAAAAGTGGCTACTTTATTGGACAATATATAATCCTGTTGAAATGAGTCCTTTTTTGTTTACAAAATAACCACTGAGGTATATAATCACGTTCACTTTTATGACATCACCATGGCAATTTTTTTTATCTAGATGCTGTACACATGTTTTAGAGTCCCGTTGGATTTTCCTAGGAAACTTCAGGTGAAAGAAACCCTTAAAAGTGCAGAAATAAAATCGATTCCTAGTTTGACATTATTTTATCGGAATCATTAAACCCTGGGTAAAAAGCGCATATTTTAAAAGAAAAAAGTGAAAGGAATGCAATATATAGCTTTGCAAAACATCCATTCCTGTCATCCTCTGTCCCAATTCTCCGCGTGAGAGTCACCGTTTCTGCATTCGCGAGCAGCACACTGTGTACATGACCAATAACAGCGAAATGCAATTTTTGGGGGCATTTCCGTCATTTGTCATAATTTTCCTTCGAGGAAATGCCGAGATTATGCAGAGCGAGAGCACCAAAAATAACTGTCACCGAGATCTATTAGCAATTAGCGTCTGGCCCGAGTCAACCAGGCAGAATTAAAACTAGAAAAATAATTATACCTCAGAAATAATGATGAGCTGTCGCCTAACCGAATTATGGCCATCGGTCTTGCCGGAAATTACAGAAGCTTCATCAAAAAGCGATTTTATCTTGTAACTAGCGACATGTCTAAGGTGCGTGGAAAAAGAGCATCATGTTTATTTCTATTAAGAGATCTGTAATTTTCGATAAGCATTAATATGCGTTATGTATATGTATAAATATATGTGGACGAATTCGTGAGAATATTTATAATTAATCTTCACGTAATTATCTCAGCTGAATCTGTGAGGTTGTGCAGACATGGAATAGAGTTGATTCCATGGCAATGCACTTATCCAAACGTTGGCCGAATCAATCTGAATTAAGAGTAGAAATAAATGATCGTCTCTCTGGTAATCGAATTGTGGATTGTCGTACTGTGTCAGGAGGAATATAAATATTGTCTGAACGAAGTTTAGCTGGAATGAATTGATGTTACAAAACATTTGACGAAGGGAAGTTCTAGAAGTTGTCTTTTGCAGATTTTTATTCTTAAACAAAAGTTCCTGTCGGATTGCAAGCTGAGGTTGCTGGATTTTAGCTTCAACTTTTGACGGTTTTTCTATTTGATTCCCTTATCTGAAGGACAAGATCTATGAGCTTAGAATAAGCTCTTACTTTCTATACGGATTGGATTGTTTTACCTCTGAGCGGCACTTTTTTGCACACCATGGGCTAAATGGCCAGGTCACATTGACCCCGAAGGCTCAGAGAAGGTTGGGGGAGGGGACCCACTGGAACAGCTGTTGTGAGACAGATGGTAGCCTTCCGTCAAGGCCATCCAGCGTGTTCTTTAACGTGCACAGGGTATGGCTCTACCGCACACGGGGCCACGGCTTAACGTCCTATCCGATGGACGGCGGCCTTTTCAAGCCCATCGGTGTTCCCTACTGACCGTGGGCAGGCGGGGAAATTTTGCGGAGATAAATCTCAACGCTGACCCAGCTGGGACTCGAACCTGGGAACTACAGATTGCAAGCCTGGCGCGCTACCGACTGAGCCACCCCCGCCCCACTTTCTATACGGAGGCAGGATATTAATCTTACTCTTATAGCAAGCAACATATTAATATTCCCACTTACAGGGAGCAACATATTATTTTACCTATTATACCTGGAAATATATTAACCTATCCTCTTATAAGGGGCAACATAATAATCTTATCCACTCTAGGGGCACCTGTGGGCTTGGAAAAGAAAGGCAGCAGTCCACTGGATGGGACGTAAAGCAGTAGCGCCATCTGTGGGAGCTCATATGCGCTGTGCATGTTAAAGAACATGCTGGATGACCTTGACGGGAGGCTTCCATCTATCACATAACAGCTCTCCAGTGGGTTCCCTTACCCCAACTTCCTCTTAGCCCTTGGGGTCCTTATGGTCTGGGCGGGGGTATCTCAGTCGGCAGCGCGCCAGGCTCGTAATCTGTAGTTCCCAGGTTCGAGTCCCAGCTGGGTCAGCGTTGAGATATATCTCCGCAAAACTCCCCGCCCTGCCCACGGTCAGTAGGGGACACCGATGGGCTTGGAAAGGCCGCCGTCCGACGGATGGGACGTTAAGCCGTGGCCCCGTGTGCGGGAGAGCCATACCCTGTGCACGTTAAAGAACACGCTGGATGGCCTTGACGGGAGGCTACCATCTGTCTCCCAACAGCTGTTCCAGTGGGTCCCCTCCCCCAACCTACTCTGAGCCTTCGGGGTCCTTGTGACCTGGCCATTTAGCCCATGGTGTGCAAAAAAGTGCCGCTCAGAGGTAAAACAACCCAGCCCAACCCAAATCCTTGTGGTCTGGCCATTGTTTGCAAAAAAATGCCGCTCAGAGGTAAAATAACCCAACCCTTTTATAGGAGGAAACACATAATCATACGCTTTTGAAGAAGGCAGTATATAAATTTTACAAGTTAACAATGATCAACAAATAAATAAAAATCAAATAATCTTTTTAAAAAAAAAAGAGGAGAAAGTTCCTACTTACACAAAGTATGGAGACAACCTAGAAGCTCAATCAGCTTTGTCCTGGCTCCTCGTATAATATACAAACAAATACATGCACAATACCGGGACTCGAACCCAGACCTCGGCAATTGCGGTGTCTCTACGAGCCAACAGACTACCACTGCTCCACCGTGGAGGGTGATCAATTCATATCAATTATATTTACTTACAGGGAACAATATTTTTTCTTATTTATAGAGCAATATATAGAGTTTATGTATTTATAGGAATTCGAAGGACTGTGACCTTTTCAGGCCTATCGAAGTAGTGAAGAAGATCGAGATGATTTAGATAAATGCTCTGATTTGCATCAGAGCATAACGATTCTTTTTTATTTTCACTTAATTGAGATTTTTTCCAATACAGAGGGAACAGACAAACAGGGGGCCACATTAGTTTTCATTTCAGGAGGGTTGGGTTGTTTTACCTCTGAGCGGCACTTTTTTGCACACCATGGGCTAAATGGCCAGGTCACATGGACCCTGAAGGCTCAGAGAAGGTTGGGGGAGGGGACCCACTGGAACAGCTGTTGGGAGACAGATGGTAGCCTCCCGTCAAGGCCATCCAGCGTGTTCTTTAACGTGCACAGGGTATGGCTCTCCTGCACACGGGGCCACGGCTTAACGTCCCATCCGACGGACGGCGGCCTTTCCAAGCCCATCGGTGTCCCCTACTGACCGTGGGCAGGGCGGGGAATTTTGCGGAGATAAATCTCAACGCTGACGCAGCTGGGACTCGAACCTGGGAACTGCAGATTACGAGCCTGGCACGCTACCGACTAAGCCACCCCCGCCCCATTTTCAGGAGGGAAAGGCGGAATTCACAGTTTACTGTTTTTCATAAACCTGAGTTGTATTCTTCATTGAAATTTATCAGAAAGCCTCTTCCCCTAAGGAGACGGCCTGGGATTATAGCGCCTTCATTATCTACTTAAAGGAATGATACGTAATTGGGTAGTGCTAGAAACACAATCACACATTTAAGTTTTTATATTTCTGCACACACTAGAAATGTGTGTGCAACCGCGAGATATGCACGACAGAACTTCAGGACACAATCCTGACTTTATACTGATCGAACTACCCCCGTAACAATGCACTTCAATTTACATTATTTCTATTTTAAATAATCTAGGTCTCATGGAGCAGAATTTAAGGACAAGGAAGAGAATTTATCTCTCTGTAGGCGCGAACGTTTATGTTGTCAATGGTTACGCACTCAAACGATCTCCAATATCTCTTGCAACACGCAAGCGCGAAACTGACGTCATGTGTTCACATCACCAGTATTACAATCATAATAATAACTCCAATGTCATTGTTTAATAACATCGTCCTTAAGAACCATTCGTTTCCAATTTCACCTACAAGCAAATCAATATTCACTCTGGCAGAGAAACATGGCTGGATCTTCTATTAACTTAGAGACCTCATCTTTACTGATTCATTCTCTGTCGTTCTCGTAGTTCGTTGGTCGGATGTTGTTAATCCCGAAGGTTCATACTTACCATCATTAATTTATTCCCATCGCCAGAGCACTGTGTTGACCTTTAGCAGCACTCTATTCTGGCATGGGAAGCCACTCATCTCGTCGAATGAGACATTTGTTGTTGCGTTCAGAATGCACCAATAGCAGTGTCTGGAGTTAGGAGGGCATATATTTTACTGCCGACATCATCAAGGCGTTCTGTTCGTCAATCGGCGCTTGCGCTGGTAATGACTTTGAATTCGACGATTCAGTTGGGGGAGTTGAAAGCGAGACATGATTACTCAATGATGGTGCTTCGGCTTCCAATTCCTAGGGATTCTGGGTGCGGTTCTTGATGATGGAAGTGTCTTTCACAATGGATTGAATCAGCTTAAAACTGAAATCCTTTTTTTCCCTGTAAAATGAGCTAAACGGCGAGGGACCATGGGAAATGAGAGATTTTCTGATTACTGATATGAACAAGTGGGATGCTTTTGGAAATGAGATCCTCACCCAATTCGTAGGATGGGTTGGGTTGTTTTACCTCTGAGCGGCACTTTTTTGCACACCATGGGCTAAATGGCCAGGTCACATGGACCCCGAAGGCTCAGAGAAGGTTGGGAGAGGGGACCCACTGGAACAGCTGTTGGGAGACAGATGGTAGCCTCCCGTCAAGGCCATCCAGCGTGTTCTTTAACGTGCACAGAGTATGGCTCTCCCGCACACGGGGCCACGGCTTAACGTCCTATCCGATGGACGGCGGCCTTTCCAAGCCCATCGGTGTCCCCTACTGACCGTGGGCAGGGCGGGAATTTTGCGGAGATAAATCTCAACGCTGACCCAGCTGGGACTCGAACCTGGGAAGTACAGATTACGAGCCTGGCGCGCTACCGACTGAGCCACCCCCGCCCCCTTTCGTAGGATGCAAATGATATTTGTTTAATAAGGAATGAGATCCTCAGAACATAAATGGATAATAGAGAAATCAGTTCTTGAAGAATGAGATTCTGTGATGATGAAAAGAAGGTAAATGGTATGCTTTCTGAAAGAAATTTTCTGTCATTTGAAAAGAGTAAAATGAGATGCGTAAGAAGAGAGACACTGTGAAAATTAAATTAGGTAAGAAACAAACTGAATATTATGAGGGAAAAAAACTTGGGTTATTTGATAGTAAGCAAATGACATGCTTGTGGAATTTAGATTCTTTTACAATGAATAAAAAGTGAATGGGATTCATGGGAAATGAGACTTTCTAAGAATTGATTGGAAGCGAATGGGGCACTTGAAGAAAGATAATATTATTCTCAAACTTGAGAAATTTCCATATTTCAGAAATTTGCCTCTGAATCTCTTTCAGAGTTCCAAGAGTTCCTTCGGTGTGTGTTAATGAAAAACCACCAAAACAAATCTAAAGATATTAGTATTTCTGAAATTGGTAAATTCCATTTTAAACGTATATCTGTCATCAATTTTGCAGTCAGAGAATTATCTTCAAATTAGATGTATTCTCAAATGTTAGTTTGAAACAACATTTATGAATTCTTACGTCCCCAAATATTGGGGGGAAAAGATTGACTCCTTTTTGGGAACGTTTTCACCAAAATTTCCCCATTTCTCATTGCAATCAATTTTGCATTCCAGATAAGCTTAATGAGTCCCTTCCAGACAAGACTACACATTCGACAAGCCAATGTAATGAATGTCTTCTTCTTTCCTTTCCAAACTACAAAAAAGTTATTTTTCTTGTTCCCTAAATTTATCTTCTATGTAACACAAACTTGTAAAACTGAGAATGTCTGTAGCCAGTTGACTGACCAAAACTTCTCAAGGATTATCTTTTCGAATTGGTGTGCCCTTTTTAACTCTTGAGGCTGTCCCGTGGCCGAGTGGTTAGCGCGCTTGGCTACTGATCTAAGGGACCTGGGTTCGAGCCCGGATAAGGCATGGACGTTTGTGTCATTTTTCTGCTGAGGTCCTGCCATCTTCACAGACCTTCTACTCTGGCATATAAACTGACAGGCTCCTGTCAGACCTCTGTGGCAAGCAGCTGCTTGAGGGGGTATTTACATATTTTTTTAACTCTCGAAGGAAAAAACCTGTTCAACTGGTTGGTGATGCTTTTTTTTAGTGGAGGACTGTTGTTACTCAAAAGGGAAGGAGGTTCTGTTGATAAAGGTCAAAAACAGGTTGTGTCCTGTATTTGGATTTATACGTTTACTATAAAGTTGAGTGGGGCGGGGGTGGCTCAGTCGGTAACGCGCCAGGCTCGTAATCTGTAGTTCCCAGGTTCGAGTTCCAGCTGGGTCAGCGTTGAGATTTATCTCTGCAAAATTCCCCGCCCTGCCCACGGTCAGTAGGGGACACCGATGGACTTGGAAAGGCCGCCATCCGTCGGATGGGACGTTAAGCCGTGGCCCCGTGTGCGGGAGAACCATACCCTGTGCACGTTAAAGAACACGCTGGATGGCCTTGACGGGAGACTGCCATCTGTCTCCCAACAGCTGTTCCAGTGGGTCCCCTCCCCCAACCTTCTCTGAGCCTTCGGGGTCTATGTGACCTGGCCATTTAGCCCATGGTGTGCAAAAAAGTGCCGCTCAGAGGTAAAACAAACCAAACAAAACTAAGTGAGTATCAAAAGCCAAACCTCTTACAGGCTTTAGAGTGTATTTATGATTCTTTTATAAATAAATTTAAAAGAAAACGGATTTTTCTTTCAGATATTACATTTCGGAATTTTCGGAAACGTTTAATCCATCTCTAATTCCAGACGTCCAGATTCTAAGGTCCCCTCCCCCAACCTTCTCTGAGCCTTCGGGGTCCATGTGACCTGGCCATTTAGCCCATGGTGTGCAAAAAAGTGCCGCTCAGAGGTATAACAACCCAACCCTATAAAGTTGAGAAGGAAAAATCCTAGATTTTGAACTTTTATTTGTGTCTGTGTCCCAAATATCTTTCGCAACTGATTTTGTCTTATTGTTCTATGGAATGCGTGAGTATATTACAGGAGGGTTGGTTAGAAAGGTGCTCACTGTGATGCATTTCTGCTTTATTCAGAGATGCATCACAGAAACGCAAGAAAGGTAATGGTATGCTTTATTAGTAGGTAGGTATTATTAGGTATTTTCGTTATTTTGCCTTCGACTAAAGACAAAATAACGAAGTAATCAAGTTTGGCAGAACCTGTTACAAATATTAGTGCTTTAAGGAAGGTAAAAAACGGGATGAATTTTTTATCTCTTTTATTTCGGAACACATTTTATGCTGTCTCTGGAAAAAAGCAATTCAAGCGGTTGGAGCTTTTGGGTTGTTTTACCTCTGAGCAGCATTTTTTTTGTACACAATGGGCTAAACGGCCAGATCATAAGGCTCAGAGAAAATTGGGGGAAGGGGACCCACTGAACAACTGTTAGGAGGAAGAAAGTAGAAGATATTTCTCTGCACAAGGGACGGAGATAACCGAGAAGCTATATTAGGCTTGTCCTCGCTTCTCATCCAAAATACAAACACTTACACAAGGATATGCCAGCTGGTCTTAAGATAGTCAGGCACGCTAACCACTAGACCAGGTAGGTTCTGATATAGTGATAATTTCCTTCAAAGCTATCCAGAGTGTTCTTTAACGTGAACAGGGTATGATTCTCTTACACCAGGCATAGCGCCCCTTCGACGGACGGTGGGCTTTCCATGCCCATCGGTGTCTGCTACTGAACAAGAGAAAGGTGGGGATTTTACGGAGGTAAATCTCAACGCTGGCCCAGGTGAGACTCGAACCTGGTAACTGTAGGTTACGAGTCTGGCGCGTTACCTCCCCGCTACTATCTGAAAAGTAAAAACATGTATAGGGTGTTTTAAAACTCTCTATTATGGCCGAGTGGTTAGCGCACTTGGCTACTGATCTAAGGGACCTGGGTTCGAGCCTCGGGTATGGCATGGACGTATGTGTCGTTTTTCTGCTGAGGTCCTGCCATCCTCTCAGATCTTCTACTCTGGCATATAAACTGACAGGCTCCTGTCAGACCTCTGTGGCTAGCAGCTGCTTGAGGGGGTATTTATTTTTATTTTTTTAATACAAATTTCAATGTGAGATAGGGAACACCACAACAAACCTTTTTCGTCTATGAATGTATGTATGCTTACATAACCCTTGGGTGTTAGAGAGCTCTGTTTGGCGGCGTTGCAATTGGCTTGAGAGGCGAAGTGGGAACGGAGAGCGAACTTGTGTTTGCCGTCGGCATTCGTAAATCAGACACATTACATGTAACATGGAGTGTTTGTAACATGGAGTGATGTAACATGGAGTGTTTCACGACTGCTGAGATGGCTGACATTCATCTGGCGTATGGGGCTGCCAATGGAACGGAAGGATGAGGTTGTACTGCAGCGTTTCCCAAACAGACATGTGCCAAACCACCAAACATTTGTGCGTTTGCACTGCAACTGCGAGAAACTGGAACATTACATGTAAACATGCTGGACACGTCGGGAGAGAACCATGCGCACTCCTGACATGGAAGAAGAGATCCTATGGCGGATTGAGGACAATCCAGGCCATAGCACGCGAGTTGTTGCGCATAGTCGGTGTGAACCACGTCTTCGTGTGGAAAGTGTTGCATGAGCAGCAGTTACATCCGTTTCATCGTCAGAGAGTCCAGACATTGCAACCTCAGGATTACCGTCTTCGTGTGGAATTCGTCCCCTGATTTTCCATCTCATGTGCTCTTCTCAGATGAGGCCTCTTTCACTCGTGAGGTGTGTTTAATATGCACAATTCTCACGTTTGGGCGCACGAAAATGTTGATTGATGACCATGGAGCATGGTCATCAACAACGGTTCGCCATCAATATTTGGGCGGGTATTTTTCATGACATTTTGACTGGGCCAAATCTGCTGCCTCCCCGACACAACGGACAGATTTATTGGTATTTCTTGAAGAAACGTTGCCGGGACTGCTGTAAGATGTTCCCGTGGCTATTCACAGACGAATGTGATTTCAACACGACAAGGCGCCAGCACACTTCAGTAAGGTTTTGCGGGATTATCTGAACGCCAATTTTAGAGGCCAATGGATGGGCCGGGATGGACCCATCGTCTGGCCACCAAGATAACCCGATTTAACATGTATCGAATTCTTCCTCTGCGGATACATGAAGAACTTTGTGTCCCATTGACTTAGATGAAGACCTCGTCGCAAGAATCAGTATCACCGCTGCAACTGTTCGCGAAATTCCGGGAATCTTTCGGCATGTACGGGAATCAATGCTTCGACGCTGTCATACATGCAATGCTGTTGCCGGTCGCAACTTTGAGCACTTTCTTTAAATAAACATGTTGTTCACACTTGTTTCCATTCATTTATGTACAGTCGCTCAAAAAAGTATCCGAACACTATGGTTGATTACAGAATTCAGAAAAAATATCTGGCAACGATTTTTTTAGAAATTAGTGATCTGGCAACCTTCGTGTCACGTGATTACATAATTCAGGAAAAATATCTGGAACGTGTACAGCAACTGTACACGCTCCAGTTACCGTTCACAGCAAACTGGATCGTGTGCAGTTACTGCACACGCTCCAGTTTGTTGTGAACGGTAACTGCACACGCTCAATATTTCCGTGAGTGAGCCCACACGATCTAGTATCAAAATAATATGACCACCTACAGTCGCTCAAAAAAGTATCCGAACACTATGGTAGATTACAGAATTCAGAAAAAATATCTGGCAATGATTTTTTTAGAAATTAGTGATCTGGCAACCTTCGTGTCACGTGACATCAACCATAGTGATCAACCATAGTGTTCGGATACTTTTTTGAGCGACTGTACCAGCTCCACCTATATTTCAGTCAGCGCCCTCTAGCACCAAAGGGTTACGTTAGCGGACATATATTCCTTGACGAAAAAGGCTTGTCTTGGTGTTCCCTATCTCCCGTTGAAATTTGTACAGAGAGTTTTGAAACACCCTGTATAAAGGTAATAGATATTTCGGAATTATTGAAAGATAAAAAGACTTCTTTTATCTGCATACTTCTGCAGATGCCATAGCTCTCATTTGGTAAAACAAATTCAGTTTTTGGAACAACAAATCCATTTGTAAACTGGTTTTTTCCTTTTTTTACACTCAGTCATAAAAGAGAGATGTACGCCAGTGCTTACCAGGGTTAGTCACCGAAGTTTAACAAGTTAGCCGAAAATATATTCGCGGCCCGGTAAGAATTATGTACACCATCCCTCGATTTAAATGGTAGATAGGTTCCATGGACTTACCGGGTAAATCGAAGGCAGAAACTTATGAAAAAGAGGTTGGGTTGTTTTACCTCTGAGCGGCACTTTTTTGCACACCATGGGCTAAATGGCCAGGTCACATGGACCCCGAAGGCTCAGAGAAGGTTGGGGAAGGGGACCCACTGGAACAACTGTTGGCAGACAGATGGTAGCCTCCCCTCAAGGCCATCCAGCGTGTTCTTTAACGTGCACAGGGTATGGCTCTCCCGCATCCTGAACCACGGCTTAACGTCCCATCCGACGGACGGCGGCCTTTCCAAGCCCATCGGTGTCCCCTACTGACCGTGGGCAGGGCGGGGAATTTTGCGGAAATAAATCTCAACGCTGACCCAGCTGGGACTCGAACCTGGGAACTACAAATTACGAGCCTGGCGCGCTACCGACTGAGCCACCCCCGCCCCATGAAAAAGAGGAGCTAGGTTCAGAATTAATCCTTATGAATAAAAAAAATCGTTGTGAATGAAACATATATTGAAGCTTTTATTTATACAGTTCAGCAGGAAAAATAAGCGTTAACGTAACATATTTTATACTTTATTTGCACTAATTCAGATAAATTTTGATTAATTTATCATACATTTCTTTTTGGTCACGAAAAATACTCATAGTTAATGTAGACGTATACTTATTAAATTTGAAGACAAAACGTGTAATCAGAATTGTTGGGCATTTAGAGATGTTGGGGCCCTTTTCATGTTATCAAAAATGAAACATAAATAAATGAGAAGGAAAAAAAAAACAAATCTTATACCGTCTTTCTTTTACTATAATATTCTCACCAATTTAAAATTTTGCACAGGTTTAAAAATATGTTAATTTTATTTAAAATAATGTTAGGGATTAGTAGTAAAAAGGCTCCTTTGTTATGAGGCATGGGGTCTGATTCACGAAATCGTAATGAGTCCCTGAGTACGCAAATTTTGCACTTAAGTTTTGTTATCATTTGCAAACTGTTGACTATATATGGTAAAACTTATCAAAATTAAAAAGTTCCATAATTCTTCTCACAAATAATACCGATGCAAAACTTGCGTTGTACATAACCTCCAATGGGACAATTATATAATGTGTGAAATAAGAATTATTTTTTTTTTCAAAAAACTGACTTTTGAGGCCTCCGGAAGCTACAGCACCCAGAGTCCTTTACAAATCAGGTCCTCTGTGTTCTGCTCAAAATGCCAAATATATAGCAATCATGACATTTGCGTTTACAACAGGTTTTGGTTGCATATTTACAACGGACATTTGTTCAACTTCCCTGGTAGAATGAAATAATTCTGATTTCGTGTTGAAAGTTTATTAAGGTCAATTAACTTAAACAACAGGAACAGCAGCAGCAATATCAACAACAACATAAAGCATTAACAACAAGGCAACAATAGCAAAAGGATTATCACCAACAGTAAAACCATCAGTAACATAGCTAACAACACAATAATAACTAAAGCATTATCACCAATATTAGAACCATCAGTAGCATAGCTAACAAGGCAACAGTAGCCAAAGAATTATCATCAAGATTAGAAATATTAGTAGCTTAGTTAATGGCAGCATTAGCATCAAGAGTATAAACATTGGCACCGTAGTTAACGGCAGCATTAGCATCAAGAGTATAAACATTGGCACCGTAGTTAACGGCAATAGCCAAAGCATTACAACAAAAAATTTAAACCATTAGGAACAGAAAATTTAATCATTCAAAACGCATGTTATTTGAGTTTCAGGATGAGAAGTACCGTATGATTGACCTAAACCCCACACTTTCCTATCCTGCCAAACAGGTGATGGCTCAGTCGACAGCGCACCGGCTCATAAACTGCAGTTCCCAGGTTCGAGTCCCAGCTGGGCCATCGTTGAGATTTATCTCCGCAAAACTCCTCGCTCTTCCCACGGTCAGTAGGGAACAGCGATGGGCTTGGTAAGGCCACCGTCCGTCGGATAGAACGATAGTTGTGCGAGAGAGCCATACTCTTTGCACTTTAAAGAACACGCTGGATGGGCTGAACTGTAGGTTAATAATAAATATATGTCTCCCAATAGCTGTTCCAGTCGGTCCCCAACCTTCTCTGAGCTTTTGGGGTCTTTGTGACCTGGCCATTTAGCCCGTTGTGTGCAAAAAAGTGCCACTCAGAGTTAAAACAACTCAACCTGCCAAACAACGATCGACATCACAATGGAGACAAGAGAAGATATCGAGTTTGCCAATCAACACATGGCCGCTTCAGAACTCATGAAGCGACGTCTGGAACTAATAAGAAGCAACGGAGGCGAAAACGCGATTCATGCTGAAGATACAAAAGTATCAACTTTTCATTCATTAACTCCTTAGTGTATGGGTTGGGTACTCAACGCTGACCCAGCTGGGACTCGAACCTGGGAACTACAGATTACGAGCCTGGCGCGCTACCGACTGAGCCCCCCCTTAGTGTATACCTTTAAGTTTTGCCGAACCAATGAAAAGAACTGTTACAAAAAGAACGTACAGGTAATGGACAAAAAAAATTGAAACTTAGAATCAAATTCGAAGATTTATAATTTCCACAATAAGCATTTTATATGAAAGGACCAGGTAAAATAAAATAATTTACACAATAAGCATTTTATATGAAAGACCAGGTAAATTAAAACCTTACTCAAATAACTCGAAATCTCGATTTTCAACAATATTCATCGAATATTTAAAGTGATATGGAAGTTTGAAAATTTAGCAGCAGCAAAGTCAATCCTAAGAAACTGGTACAAAACTGAGAGTTACTGAAAGAATTATTTTCAGGAAATTCTAAACATACATTTATGTTATTAAATAGTTTGAAATAATGATTTTTTTTTCCGAAAAGTTTCAATTTACCGAGCTGAGGTAAATCCTTATGACTGATATCGCTGTCGTTCAATATTCAAACTTCTATAACTCTTTAAGTAATGAACGGAGCCAAAGTATTTTGTCGAAATCGAGATTTAGAGAGTTGGGTTGGGTTGTTTTACCTCTGAACGGCACTTTTTTGCACACCATGGGCTAAATGGCCAGCTCATAAGGACCCCGAAGGCTCAGAGAAGGTTGTAAGAGGGGACCCACTGGAACAGCTGTTGGGAGACAGATGGTAGCCTCCCGTCAAGGCCATCCAGCGTGTTCTTTAACGTGCACAGGGTATGTCTCTCTCGCACACGGGGCCACGGGTTAACGTCCCATCCGACGGACGGCGACCTTTCCAAACCCATCGGTGTCCCCTACTGACCGTGGGCAGGGTGGGGAATTTTGCGGAGATAAATAGATTTAGAGATAGTTGAATGAGATTTAAATATATCTAGTCGTCTTTCCATGTAAAATGTTCATTGTAGAAATTACGGATCTTCGAATTTGACTCTGACTCATTTTTCGCTCCATCACCTGTATCTTACAGTGTTATAGCGCACAATAATTAAGTTGCAAAGAAGCACTGTGTATTAACGTAGTTCATTGATATAGAAAAAGAATAGTCAAATCATTATCACCAAAATTATTATCAGCAAATATAAAAATAAAGCTTCGTAACTTGAAAGCATTATCATCAAGAATAAAATCTCTAGCATCACTAGTATAGATACGTTAAGAGAATAAGCATGTGAACATTGATTATGTGAATTACAGTACTGTGCAAATTAGTTGGGACAATAGGAAAATGCAGTAACAAAGACACAACTAAAATATTTATTTGTTTAATAGTGTAGTTAATAGTGAATGTGACCCCCCCCCCCCTTAGCTTTAATTACTTCTCTCACCCTCTCAACCATTCATGCCACTAGCTTTCCACACATCTCCTTCACTTCAGGGTCGTGGTACCACACTTTCATGACACTTTCTATCATTTTGGTTTTCGTCGTGCAATTCATCTTAGATATGCGCGCTTTAATAATGGCCCACAAATTTTCAATGGGGTTTAGATCGGGTGAATTTCCTGGCCACTCCAATACCTTCAAATGTTGCTGGGTAAAGAAGCTCTTAGCAAGCTTAGAATTGTGGCATGGAGCCAAACCATGTTGAAATACCCCATCGCCATTAGGAAACAACTTCTGCCGTGTTGGGACCATTTTCGCCTCCTGAATGCCTATTCCCTTTTTGCTGTCCATCATTCCTTCAATGGGGTGAAGCGTCTGTGGCCCGAAACCTGCACGCGCAGTTTAGACTTGCAGCAGAAGGTTACGAACAAGTTTAGACTTGCAGCAGAAAGTTACGAACAAGTTTAGACTTGCAGCAGAAGGTTACGAACAAGTTTAGACTTGCAGCAGAAGGTTACGAACAAGTTTAGACTTGCAGCAGTTCAGACTCTGCAGCGGAAGGGACTTAACGTTCCTTCGCTTGTCCCAACTAATTCGCACAGTACTGTAGCTGTCTTTAGGTCTATTTCGGATAACTTTCTAACAACGAAAACATTTCCGTCGTTTAAGGGAGAAAAATGCATTTTGCATTTTATAAAGCAAATTCCACAAAAACCAATTTTGTTGTAATAAATTGGCAGTGTTCGAAGTTTTATAAAGTGTTCCGCTTAATGTAGAACAGTGGATCTCAACCTTTTATGCTTCACGTACCTCCTGGAAATGTGTGTGTGACTGGCGTACCCCTTGTATAGATAGATAAAACTATAGTTATAGTATTATATATATATTCTCAATATTAATCAGTAGCAGTGTTACCAACTTAGCGACTTTGTTACTAGATCTAGCGACTTTTGAGCTCTCACGGCGTACCCCAAAAAATTTTACCGCGTACCCCACGTTGAGAACCCTAATGTAGAGTATTGCCTTTTCATTACTAGGAAGATACAACAGTTGAAAAACATTTTACTCAAGAGTAATTATTTTTACTTCTTATTCTCAATGGGGGCGGGGGTGGCTCAGTCGGTAGCGCGCCAGGCTCGTAATCTGTAGTTCCCAGGTTCGAGTCCCAGCTGGGTCAGCGTTGAGATTTATCTCCGCAAAATTTCCCGCCCTGCCCACGGTCAGTAGGGGACACCGATTAGCTTGGAAAGGCCACCGTCCGTCGGATGGGACGTTAAGCCGTGCCCCCGTGTGCGGGAGAGCCATACCCTGTACACGTTAAAGAACACGTTGGATGGCCTTGACGGGAGGCTACCATCTGTCTTCCAACAACTGTTCCAGTGGGTCCCCTCCCCCAACCTTCTCTGAGCCTTCGGGGTCCATGTGACCTGGCCATTTAGCCCATGGTGTGCAAAAAAATGCCGCTCAGAGGTAAAACAACCCAACCCTTATTCTCAATAACGTATCTGTATCTCAATGTAGTATCATGTGGATTCATTGTTTATTCTCAATCCACAAACCAAGAGTAGTTTTCACCAACACAAAGCATCAGAAAAGGTGATAATCCTAAAGTTATACAATGAAAAGCAACAAAAGAGGGCAATAAGCAGCTAATGTCATTGTCCTTGCTTTTAATTTTACCGCAGGTTCCAAACGAGGCAACGACTTCTGCGTTTTAAACTCGCTTTGCTTATAATTTGTCACAACCGATTCTCGAATTGGTGTTTCTCATAAATTGCAGAGGATGTCACAATTTACAGTCTTACAGATTCGCATAAATTGAACACTTTTGGGGAGGCTCTGACAGGTTTGAAAACCAGCAATGACGGTTGCTATGGAGACCGAGAAAACGAAATCAATACGGCTTGTGTTTATTTTTCGTATTGTGCACTACTTCGCACAAAAGCATTTCTTTCGCAAAATTTAGCTCTAAAGTAGGAGAGTTAACCCTTCTGCGTTATGTTGAGGGTTAGAAAAAAAAAATTGAGCGGTCGTAGAGGGATTTCGCATCAAAAGCGACGTAAAGTTTTCTCGAATAATAAACAAAATACAACTTTCACTAAACAGAAAAACATGTTCTTTTTTGTCCGCATTTTGGAGAACGTTGTGATTTTATTTTGGATGGTAAGGATAAGCTTTTACGTCAAGAAAAGGACTTCACATAATGTTTTTCTTGGCGTTAGTGCGAATCCTTTTTTTTTTCTTGATACTTTTTCTGTCATTTATGTGTCCCGTGTATTGCTTCGAAGTGTTGAATTAAATAAGTCTACAAAAAAAAAAATTCTGTTTCTTGTTAAAGAAATATGTCAAATATTTGACGCAGGGTCGTACCAAGGAAATGGTGCTGGGTATCTGTACCGGCACAAATCAAATCTAGAGCACATGGTCAAAATTTATTATTCTGTGCTAAAACTAACTATTGGACAGGGCTGTGGTAGCGTGAATTTTATCTCTGATAATTCCCACTCTGCTTAGGGGCGGGGGTGGCTCAGTCGGTAGCGCGCCAGGCTCGTAATTTGTAGTTCCCAGGTTCGAGTCCCAGCTGGGTCAGCGTTGAGATTTATCTCCGCAAAATTCCCCGCCTTGCCCACGGTCAGTAGGGGACACCGATGGGCTTGGAAAGGCCGCCGTCCGTCGGATGGGACGTTAAGCCGTGGTTCAGGATGCGGGAGAGCCATACCCTGTGCACGTTAAAGAATACGCTGGATGGCCTTGACGGGAGGCTACCATCTGTCTCCCAACAGCTGTTTCAGTGGGTCCCCTCCCCCAACCCTTCTCTGAGACTTCGGGGTCCATGTGACCTGGCCATTTAGCCCATGGTGTGCAAAAAAGTGCCGCTCAGAGGTAAAACAACCCAACCCACTCTGCCTTTGATGAGAAAGATCTGACCATGACCTGACTAGTGCAAAAAAGTGTGCCGATAAGAGATAAAATAACTCAACCCACAAGTTTAAACTCTGAATTAGGTCAGTGTCTATTTAGTTTTGAGTCCTGGTTCTGTTGTTTTTTGCCGTTTTATCAAAAAAAATATGTAACTGGGCAGCTGATAGGAGGAGACGTATTGTAGCCTCCAGTCAAGGCTATCCAACGTGTTATACAGGGTATCGCTCTCTTGCACATGGGATCACGGATTTACGGTCCATCCGACGGACGGCGACCTTTTCAGGTCCATCAGTGTTCTCTTAAAGTGCACTTTGGGAAGATAAATCTCAAACGGTAGCACAATAGGGACTCGAACCTGGGAACTGCAGATTACCAACCTG
Organism: Ryuthela nishihirai; assembly: GCA_038380435.1. Classification (NCBI taxonomy): domain Eukaryota; kingdom Metazoa; phylum Arthropoda; class Arachnida; order Araneae; family Heptathelidae; genus Ryuthela; species Ryuthela nishihirai. The sequence goes on from JAWZYU010000016.1 coordinate 19,910,213, forward strand.
TGGGGGTTTAAACCTATAACCATAAGAATAAAATTAGGGGTCGAATCAAGAGTTAGGGATGTCGTTGTCGTTAGAATGACAGGTTCATGACCTGTCGCGCTGAAGTTCGCAGGTCTAGATATAAACCACGGCAAAAACGTCTAGCGATATTTCCTCAGGAATGCTGAAAGAACGAAGGAAAGGGAAGAATAAAAAATTGAAAGAGAGAGGAAAATTCAACAAACGAAGAAAAAAAAAATACGATATAAACTGAATGGACAAATTATTGCATATACCCGGATAACAATATGCAAAACAGGAAGTATCGTGTCCAGCCAATCTGTTAATTGGCAATGCCTAAAAATAGAGCAGGTCACAATGCATTGGAAACCAGTCACAGAAAAGTAATCATGGGTAAAGGCAGTGACGTGAGTTTGACTCACTCCCCATACATATATTTGAAATCTAGATTTAGGGAAATATGAGAACATTTTTTTCAGTGACTTTTTCCATAAAAAAATTATTTTTGAAGTTATCGAGTTCTGGATGAAGAGTGTTTCTTGTTTACAGGACGTTTTCCGTGATAATTTATATTATGCCATGGAAAACAATAGGCTACGGTAGTCATCGTCCTCATCGTGCTCGTTTGTTGACTGTAAGGCACCGAAAGATTAGGCTGCAGTTTGCAAAGGCCTATCGCAACTGGAGTGCAGAGGACTGGAAACAGGTCATCTATTCTGACGAATCACAGTTACAACTGTATCACGCCGATGGGCGGCTGCGTGTATGGTGTAAACCATACGAAGCGATGGACCCAGCTTGCCAATTTGGAGACATACAGGAAGATGTAGGCAGTGTAACAGTTTGAGGAGCGTTTACATGGGCTTCTTTGAGGCCCTTCGTACCCATCGAGACTCCATCACCAGCACAAGGTATGTGAACATCCTCGCCGACCATCTACACCGTTCGAAACGATTCTCTTAGCGCACCATGATGCCATCTTTCAACAGGACAACACCACACCGCATACTTCCCGAATGATAACCAATTGACTCCAGGAGCATTTAGTTAGTTTACCACACTCGAATGGCCCCCTCGATCTCCGGACCTGTCGTGCTGTTCAGAATTTGTGGAACGAATTGGTAAGATCTATTCTGTAAGACCAGAGTTCCCAGGGAGGGGGGGTGCCAGTCACCACCTACAATTCTGGGTGCTCTACCACAGGCGATCTTCGCTTCATGGGCGGCAATACCACCTCCGTGTTTTCAGCACCCCATTGAGTCCTTACCAAGATATCTGTCTGCTGTTGTGAGAGCAAAAGGTAGATGTATGTAATAACAAGCCTATTCAGTGTAAATGAGAAGGAAGAGAAACTATATGAAGAGGAAAACGATCTAATGAAGAAAGAAACAAAAGAGTGATGTACCAAGATAGCTGTTGTCTATGGTAAAATAGGATTAGGCAATATAATAGAAAAGCAATATAATAGAAAAGCAATATAAATAATAAATAATAAAAATAAATACCCCCTCAAGCAGCTGCTTACCACAGAGGTCTGACAGGAGCCTGTCAGTTTATATGCCATAGTAGAAGGTCTGAGAGGATGACAGGATCTCAACAGAAAAACGACACACACATCCATGCCTTACCCGGGGTTCGCCCAGGTCCCTTAGATCAGTAGCCAAGCGCGCTAACCACTCGGCCATGGGACGGCAAAAGCAATGTAACTGAAAGTAAAAAGGAATGTTGCAACTAACTTAACGCTTTATATCCTAAACACATATTTGAAATTTAGATTTAGAGAAATTTTAGATCTTTATTTTCCAGTGACTTTTTCCATGACAAAATTATTTTTGAAGTTATCGAGCTCTGGATGATGATTGTTTTTTGTTTACAGGATGTTTTCCTGTTATGATTTATTACTGACGAATCTATTGTCATGACATGGGTTGTGCACAAAACTTTTGAACACGCATATTTTTCTTCTTCATATTTCATGTGTACGAACCCCAGTTCTATCCACATTCACAGCTTGCGTGATAGTAATAATGACTTTTAACAATTAATTAATTCAACAAACAAGTAACAAAGTGTTTTCGTTATTCGAATCTTTCCCCGCAATCAAATGAAGACACCTGTTGTTGCGTGGCATCGAGATCAATAGTATATTATCAAAGATTAATTTCGTGTAAGATGCACCATAGACAATCCGATCCCTTTCTCTCACGATAAATATCATATTCAGGCTTTTAATACCTTAGTCATCAATGCTTCCTGGATTTCCATCAGACGTGGGCATTCAGCATCAGGCGCCTTTAAAGAGATAATGCTAATTAATGCCCAAAAGCAGATACATTCACTCTAGTTCAGCTATTTAGTTGCATTTATTCACCGTTCTGTTTGTGTTAAAGTTTGATTAGATCTCTGTGAAATCATTCGGACAAAAGAGCTTTCCAACCTGGCAATCACACTCTTGAAGTGGCAGCTGGTCACAATCGGACTCTTGGAATTTCTCTCTTTATGAGTGAATCAACAGCAGGAGTAAGGAGACTCTGTCTTCAACCATCATGACTTGAAAATGTCATCGATTCAATAATCTGTAGATTTTGATACAGATGTATCTTGTGAAATATTTTCTGTTGTTACTTTGAATTGATTATTTTTTATCAGTGGGGCGTGGGGTGGCTCAGTCGGTAGCGCGCCAGGCTCGTAATCTGTAGTTCCCAGGTTCGAGTCCCAGCTGGGTCAGCGTTGAGATTTATCTCCGCAAAATTCCCCGCCCTGCCCACGGTCAGCAGGGGACACCGATGGGCTTGGAAAGGCCGCCGTCCGTCAGATGGGACGTTAAGCCGTGGACTCGTGTGCGGGAGAGCCATACCCTGTGCACGTTAAAGAACACGCTGGATGGCCTTGACGGGAGGCTACCATCTGTCTCCCAACAGCTGTTCCAGTGGGTCCCCTCCCCCAACTTTCTCTGAGCCTTCGGGGTCCATGTGACCTGGCCATTTAGCCCATTGTGTGCAAAAAAGTGCCGCTCAGTGGTAAAACAACCCAACCCAATTTTTTATCAGTTGTTGGAAATGAAATGTAAACGGTACTTTTACAGTATTGCATTGTAAAGATGACGAAATAGTAGGCAGCAATTCAAATCAGTAGCGTAACGTCATTTGTAGCTTGGGAGACTGTGAGGCTGCGCAGTTGGTACTTCGACGATTCTCGTGTATCGTAGGTTAATATCCTATCAATCACCGATCAATCAGGGACAAAATAGGTAGAGTAAAACACTTATTTTCCAGACAATCTAGGTACCGTTTAATTCCATTCAATTTTCATTATTCTTCAGTGGCGCGACAGGTTTTGTAATTTATATGTTTCAGTCACAATTGTACCAGCGTGGAATGTCCATTCGTGGAATGTCTTGTATGGGACGCTAAACAGAAGCCCATTGTGTAAAAGAGACATATCCTCTGCAAGTTAAAGAACACGCTGCATGGCCTTGACGGGAAGCTACCATCTGTCTCCTAACAGCTGTCTAGTGGATCCCCCTTCCCCAACTTTCTCTGAGCTCTCGGGGTCCTTGTGACTTGGCCATTTAGCCCATTGTATGCGAAAAAGTGTCTACCGATGGTAAACAACCCAACTAATCAATAAACCTATTATTAAATACTGTTATTGCAGTCTCAAGAATCTAATTCAAAAGTTTTGTATATATGTAACGAGAGCTTTTCTCAGATTCTTCAAATAGCATCTTTCTTAATGAAAGTGGATTATCCTTTCTGATAACTCGCTGTAAATATCACTTTGGGATAATATGAGTTCCACATCTTCTTTTGAATTGGCTGATTTACATCGGCACAGGCCTGGATTTATAAAAAATATTGAAGAATGGGTGAGTGTGGGTAGGTAAGATTGGGTTGGAATGAACTGGTATAAACTTTTACCCTCTTTTAGTGGTTCTGAAAAATGGTTTGGTGTAATTTGTTCGACAACATTTATTCAACGGAAATTTGTTCAAAACGGAAATTTATTCGACGGAAATTTGTTCGAAACGGAAATTTGTTCGTAGGAAAGTTGTTCGACGGAAATTTGTTCGAGGCGGAAATGTGTTCGAAACGGAAACTTGTTTGAAAGGGGAATTTGTTCGACGGAAATTTGTTCGAGGCGGAAATGTGTTCGAAACGGAAACTTGTTTGAAAGGGAAATTTGTTCAACGGAAACTTATTCGACGGAAATTTGTTCGAAGGAAAGTTGTTCGACGGAAATTTGTTCGAAGCGGAAATGTGTTCGAAACGGAAACTTGTTTGAAAGGGAAATTTGTTCGACGGAAATTTGTTCGGAGCTGAAATTTGTTCGACGGAAGCTTATTCGACGGAAATTTGTTCGAAATTGAAATTTGTTCGAAGGAAAGTTGTTCGACGGAAATTTGTTCGAAGCGGAAATGTGTTCGAAACGGAAACTTGTTTGAAAGGGAAATTTGTTCGGAGCTGAAATTTGTTCGACGGAAACTTATTCAACGGAAATTTGTTCGAAATTGAAATTTGTTCGAAGGAAAGTTGTTCGACGGAAATTTGTTCGAAGCGGAAATGTGTTCGAAACGGAAACTTGTTTGAAAGGGAAATTTGTTCGGAGCTGAAATTTGTTCGACGGAAATTTGTTCGGAGCTGAAATTTGTTCGACGGAAATTTGTTCGAAATTGAAATTGTTCGAAACCGAAATTTGTTCGAATGAAAGTTGTTTGAGCAGCATTTTGTCGACAGTTTGAGAGGCCGTTAGAGGGCGTTCTCCTCAATAAAGTCTTTTCTGCTTTGTTACTAGGAGATTATCGGAGAGGGAGTGGATCTGGGAAGAGCGGTGACAAAAGAGAAGGCTTCGTTTTAGATTAAAAAAATACCCCCTCAAGCAGCTGCTTGCCACAGAGGTCTGACAGGAGCCTGTCAGTTTATATGCCAGAGTAGAAGGTCTGTGAGGATGGCAGGACCTCAGCAGAAAAACAACACAAACGTCCATGCCTTATCCGGGGCTCGAACCCAGGTCCCTTAGATCAGTAGTCAAGCGCGCTAACCACTCGGCCACGGGACGGCTCTGGACGGAACGGTCACGGGACGGCCAGTAGAAGGTCTGAGAGACTGGCAGGACCTCAGCAGAAAAACGACACAAACAGCCATGCCTTATCCGGGGCTCGAACCGAGGTCTCTTAGATCAGTAGCGAAGTGCGCTAACCACTAGGTAAAGTAAAACATTTGTTTCCCAGACAATCTAGGTAACCCGTAAAGGTTAATTCCTTTCAGTTTTTATTATTCTTTTAAGCTAGGCCGAGTGGTTAGCACGATTGGCTACTGATCAGCGGGATCTGGGTTCGAGCCTCGAATAAGGCATGGATGTTTGTGTTGTTTTTCTGCTGAGGTCCCGCCATCATCATAGACCTTCTAGTGTGGATTATAAACTAAAGGCTCCTGTTAGACCTTTGTGGCAAGCAGCTTCTTGAGGGATTATTTATTTTTTTTATATATCTTCTTATTGCTTTTCGCTCGTCATTTGTCGGTTTGTTGGTTTGTGGATTTGTCAAACAGTTGTTCCACCATATCTTTTGAACGTGATGAGGATTTATGCACCAAACGAAAGCTTGTAACGCAGAGAGTGTCTAGGTATAAAAAATTGACCTCCCATGCTTTCTTTCAAGAAAGGGGTTGTTGGGTTGTTTTACCTCTGAGTGGCACTTTTTTGCACACCATGGGCTAAATGGCCAGGTCACATGGACCCCGAAGGCTCAGAGAAGGTTGGGGGAAGGAACCCACTGGAACAGCTGTTGGGAGACAGATGGTAGCCTTCCGTCAAGGCCATCCAGCGTGTTCTTTAACGTGCACAGGGTATGGCTCTCCAGCACACGGGGCCACGGCTTAACGTCCCATCCGACGGACGGCGGCCTTTCTAAGCCCATCGGTGTCCCCTACTGACCATGGGCAGGGCGGGGAATTTTGCGGAGATAAATCTCAACGCTGACCCAGCTGGGACTCGAACCTGGGAACTACAGATTACGAGACTGGCGCGCTACCGACTGAGCCACCCCCGCCCCTAGATGTCAAATGAAAGCTCATGCAATGTAATAGATTGTTTCGAATTTTATCCTTCACCATTCTCCCCCCTAAAATGATTCCCCCCTAAAATGATTCCCCCCTAAAGGGGGAATCATTTTAGGGGGAGTTTCATTTTAGGGGGAAGTTTCATTTAGGGGGGAAAGAATTCCCTAAAATGATGAGGGAAATATTTTAGGGAATTCTTTCCCCCCTAAAATAGGGGGAAAGAAATTTTAGGGAATTCTTTCCCCCCTAAAATAGGGGGAAGAAATTTTAGGGAATTCTTTCCCCCCTAAAATAGGGGGAAGAAATTTTAGGGAATTCTTTCCCCCCTAAAATAGGGGGAAGAAATTTTAGGGAATTCTTCGCTCCCCCCTTTCCCCCGCGAGAAATTCTTGGGGGGAAGATTTTCTCGCGGGTGGACCTTAATGAGATATATCTCAAATTAAAGCTTGTGACGTCTCCAATGTAACGGGCTATATTAAACACGACTACAAAAACAGGGGAAGGAAAAATGTGGTCAATGTTCATGCATCAAATGAAAGTTTCTGAGGTAGGTGCTTTTAGTGACAAAGAAAAAATAAAAATAATTTTAAAAACTTAGAAAAGCAATCTTCCCATATGTTCCCTAAAAAGTAGAAAATAAAACCAAAGCATATCGATGGTGCAATCAATCACTGAATTCGAATTCACTTCAAAGAAAGATAGGGCGCTGATTTACCTACTCAGCAAGATTGGCAGCGCCCTCTTTTCCTTTCAAGTGAATACGAACTCAGTGACTGACTGCACCGTCGATATGATTTAGGTTTATTTTCAACTTTTTAAGAAAAATATAGAAAGTATGGGTATTTTTTAAATTTTTATATTTATTTATATTTTCTTTGTTTGAAATACTGGTACTAGTGTTGTTAGAAAACAACTTACAGAGTTTGGAAATATTGCAGTTTAAAATTTCGAACAACCCTTTCTATAAGAAGCTGACTGTAGCTTAATGCAGTAGCGAAAACTGTGAAGAAATTAATGGCGGCAAGTTTGCCTTGAAAACAAGAAGGTTTGCACTTTACACTTAAAAAGAAAGATCTAAACCACGATGATCCTCTTCAGCTGCCATTCTTCGGTCCCAACATCCCCGCCTCCCCTTCCAAAAGTTCTTCAATGGCAAAGCACAAGGCCTAAAACGCTAATGCCCTACGGGGAGCCCTTCCCTAGAGGCTTCTCACTTTTTCGAACAAAATTCCGGCGAATAAATTTCGGCTTCGAACAAATTTCCATATCGAGCAAACTTGCGTCGAACAAATTTCCGGATACCCTGAATAATACGGGTAATATGTAGAGGTTTAGTATTTTTTTGTCTCCGGTCCGATTACTTGAATTCTCAAAGGGATGGAGGGACCACCTATTGATATGGTTCTGCTTCGGTATAATGACTTGTGATAAAGGCATTACTCCTAAATTCTTGTTCTGGATATAAAAACTCGAAAATCATTTTGCTGAATTGAAATAAATTTAATTTATGTAATATATAGCCGTCCCGTGGCCGAGTGGTTAGCGCGCTTGGCTACTGATCTAAGGGACCTGGGTTCGAGCCCCGGATAAGGCATGGATGTATGTGTTGTTTTTCTGCTGAGGTCCTGCCATCCTCACAGACCTTCTACTATGGCATATAAACTGAGAGGCTCCTGTCAGACCTCTGTGGCAAGCAGCTGCTTGAGGGGGTATTCATTTTAGCCGTCCCGTGGCCGAGTGGTTAGCGCGTTTGGCTACTGATCTAAAGGACCTGGGTTCGAGCCCCGGATAAGGCATGGATGTGTGTGTTGTTTTTCTGCTGAGGTCCTGCCATCCTCGCAGACCTTCTACTATGGCATATAAACTGACAGGCTCCTGTCAGACCTCTGTGGCAAGCAGCTGCTTGAGGGGGTATTTATTTATTTTTATTTATGAAACAAAATAATCTGCCTGATGCTCTAAATAAATTTGCGTAACACCGCTTCAAGCACGCAGGTCAAGTGATCAGATAAAAACAACTCTTCACGGGAATTAATTTTATTTCGTGTTTTGTGGTCGAAAGGTCGAATCCGAGGTAGAGAATATCATGGAAAAAAGTGTTTGGATGAATATTTGAGGAATTAATTCCCAAATGTCTAAAATGTCTCTTGAAAACTTGTCCGAAGCACTATTAAGATTCAGTTCAATACAGTATAATCGCAGTGTCGATCTCCTGTGTTATTATTATTACTATTTGGGAGAGAGGGTTGTCAGTGAACAACTAAGTATGAAACACAGTGGAATAGAGGGGCGGGGGTGTCTCAGTCTGTAGCGCGCCAGGCTCGTAATCTGCAGTTCCCAGGTTGGAGTCCCAGCTGGGTCAGCGTTGAGATTTATCTCCGCAAAACTCCCGGCCCTGCCCACGGTCAGTAGGAGGCACCGATGGGCTTGGAAAGGCCGGATGGGACGTTAAGCCGTGGCTCCGTATGTGGAAAAGCCATACCCTGGCACGTTAAAGAACACGCTGGATGGCCTTGACGGAAGGCTACCATCTGTCTCCCAACAGCCGCTCCTGTGAGTCCTCTCCCCCAACCTTCTCTGAGCCTTCGGGGCCCTTGTGACCTAGCCATTTAGCCCATAGTGTGCAAAAAAAGTGTCGCTCAGAGGTGAAACAACCCAACCCATTGGAATAGAGCTCCGTTAAAGAATGCAACCTTTGAAGGAGTTGGGTGATCCCCCCCCCCACCTTTGAGACAGTCACTGGATGATAATTATGTGGCTCTAGTTGCGAATGCTTCGTTACTAACATAGGGATTCGGTGTGAAGGGATCCGTAGGGGCTTCATAATAACTATTATTTTGTTACGTGATCTCTGTGACCACAGACAACGACGTCCACATTGAGTGGGGCGGGGGTGGCTCAGTCGGTAGCGCCCCAGGCTCGTAATCTGTACTTCACAGGTTTGAGTCCCAGCTGGGTCAGCATTGAGATTTGTCTTCACAAAATTCCCCGACCTTCCCACTGTCAATAGGGGATACCGATGGGTTTGGAAAGGCCGCCGTCCGTCGGATGGGACGTTAAGCCGTGGCCCCGTGTGCGGGAGAGCCATACCCTGTGCACGTTAAAGAACACGCTGGATGGCCTTGACGGGAGGCTACCATCTGTCTCCCAACAGCTGTTCCAGTGGGTCCCCTTCCCCAACCTTCTCTGAGCCTTCGGGGTCCATGTGACCTGGCCATTTAGCCCATGGTGTGCAAAAAAGTGCCGCTCAGAGGTAAAACAAACCAACCCAACCCACATTAAGTGCCCCCCCCCAATTTTTTTGCCTACTCTTGAACTCATCTGTAAAAGGTTTTACTTTCAGATTGTAATTTGCCCAATTTTGCGCATTGTTTGATCACTAGCAGTTAAGCCAAATGAAACAGAAAATGGGTATTTGGTTTATTAAACTTTCCGTTAACAATTAAGCAAATAAATTAAATTCCTCTTGTTTTTTTGAAACTCTATTCAAGATCTGTGATCTTTTAAATCTAATATCACATTATCATCAGGCAAAGGTTCTCTAATCCCAATGTTCCGTGTACAGTCGCTCAAAGAAGTATCCGAACACTATGGTTGATTACAGAATTCAGAAAAAATATTTGGCAACGATTTTTTTAGAAATTAGTGATCTGTTTCTAAAAAAGAATAATTTCTAAAAAAATCGTTGCCAGATATTTTTTCTGAATTCTGTAATCAATTATAGTGTTCGGATACTTTTTTGAGCGACTGTACATACTCTGTGATCATTCATAAGTATCCCTTGATTCACTTTGTGTTTCAGCCTTCCAACTGGGATGTAAAATAGAGCCCTGGAATAGAACTTTCTACTCTGAGTGGACTCAAAATTTAAACGTGTTTTTTACGAACCATAATGAGAGTCTATGTGTAGAATTTGAGGTCGATAAGATTTAATATATGTCTGGGGTACAGGACGGGCAGAGATTTCGAAAAAAAAATAAAATAAAGGGGATGGGGGAAGCGATGGAAAAGGCCGAAAAAGATAAAGGGACCACAAGAGACTGAATATCCATTGCAGTGTAATATTTTCCCTTTCGTTTTAGAGGTTTAAAAAAAAACTTGAAAAATTCGCGAAATATGTAGAAGTTTAATATTTTTGATTTCATTATCCTTATTAGCATTCTCAAAGGATAATGAAAGCCCTAGAGGAGGAAGGGGGCCTAGGGATTTTGTTGCCCTTTATGTTGTTTATACGTTTGTGGGGACCATAATGAGAGTCTACATGGATAATCTGATGTTGATATGATTCAAAATGACTGAGATGCAGAATGTTACAGAGGTAATACATAAAGGATAGAATAAACATTTTAATGGTTTGATATCATAAGAGATCTCTTACTATAATTTCCTAGTAATCTGCTATTGGGCTTGTAATATACGTTTTTGTGTTTGTAACTCGTATTTGAAGCACAAGTGAATGTGTGTGTATGCATTGGAATTATTTTGGGAGCAGGGCCATATCTAGGAGGGAGGCAGGGGAAGGGGGGAATGGGGGTGGGGGATTTCAGAATGTTAATAATGGTAAAAGAGTCAAAATAAATCATGAAATGATTTATATTTCATGCATTTTTCAAGAAAAAATTTAAAGACCTGTAAAACGGAGGGGGAAATGTTATACTGCTTTGAAACTCCAGTTTCATGCCCCCCCCTTTCGCATTTTTTTTTCGGCTCGATTTTTTTTCAGTCCGGGACTGTTTGGGAGTAATGACAAAAAGTATGCAGCTTGAAATTAGAATATGAAATAATTCTTACGTTGGCCAAGTGGTTAAGTGCGCTTGGCTACTGATCTAAGTGACCTGGGTTTGAACCCTGGGTAAGACATGGATGTATGTGTTGTTTTTCTGCTGAGGTTCCGCCATCTTCACAGAGCTTCTACTATGGCGAATTAGACTGACAGATGTGGCAAGCAGCTGCTTGAGGGGATATTTAATTTATCTGGGAAAACCCTAAATACAAGCCACGAATGCTTAATAAACCGAAAATATTTGCTGCTAAACAATAAAGCTTCAAATAATATTAGTATCTTGAGTTTTGCAATAATTAGATCTTTAATTATTACGAAGACAAATGTATTGTTCTGTTGATGAATGTGAGATGGGTTGGGTTGTTTTACCTCTGAGCAGCACTTTTTTGTACACCATGGGCTAAATGGCCAGGTCATATGGACCCTGAAGGCTCAGTGAAGGTTGGGGAAGGGGACCCACTGGAACAGCTGTTGGGAGACAGATGGTAGCCTCCCGTCAAGGCCATCCAGCGTGTTCTTTAACGTGCACAGGGTATGGCTCTCCCGCACACGGGGCCACGGCTTAACGTCCCATCCGACGGACGGCGGCCTTTCCAACCCCATCGGTTTCCCCTACTGACAGTGGGCAGGTCGGGGAATTTGTGGAGATAAATCTCAATGCTGACCCAGCTGGGACTCAAACCTGGGAACTACAGATTACGAGCCTGGGGCGCTACCGACTGAGCCACCCCCGCCCCTGATGAACATGAACAAGAATATTCGAAGAAAACCGTGTGAAGATAAAACTGTGAAGATAACACTATGCTATATGTGTTTAATGCACGGAATAACTGATTAAGGAAATGTCTTTATTTAGGTACGAAGACAATGAGTTCACTTTCAGAAACAAGAATGTTCAGGAAAAGGCACCTTCTAGAAAATGCAGTGATTAAATTTTAGAAAAATGGAGCTGCTGATAAACGAATAAAGAGACTGTAAAAGAAGCGATAAAAATGATTTGATTGACAGCATCCCACACAATGGTAACATGAGAGATGCTCTAATTGATCTTCATGCAAATTTAGCGGCTGTAAAGAAATCCCATTTGAATTTTTTGTTTTGTCGTGGTTGAGGCGTTAAAGTACGGTTATACAAAGCGCATTTTGAGTGGTTTAGTGTTATTATTATTATGTGTATTTCCTCGTATGGCTTCTTGTAGTGTAAGAGCTGGTTCGAATATTGATGTAAGCGTTAAAGATCAGTCGACGCACTTTCGGGCTCAAAATAGTACACGTGACTTCGAGCTCAGAATAATTTAAATGTTCAATATTTCTTTCTTTTGTGGAAAAGGAGTAAAAATGTAATTTTTTTGTTATAATTTTAACCTTTTAATTAGTCTTTTGTAATTAAAAATAAACACCGCGTGGCTTTTAATTTTTTTACATATTCTCTGTCTTTAATAAATGAATGGCTCCTTGCATTATTACGATGTTACCGACGAAATTTCAGTTTCTATTAGTATTTCTAATACTTTTCGTTATCATCATCATCATCCTCAAGCAGCCATGGTCTACGGAGGTTCAACCAGACCGTGCAGTTTAATTCTCCAAGCATATCTGTCCTGAGCTACATCTGTTGCATTCGGCCACGACATTGATGTTTTCATTTTGCCATAAAATGATTATAATTAATAATATAGGAATAAAATAAACCAGTTGCGAACGTGCATTTCTCTATATATGTCTTGAAATGCGTCAGAAATTTTCGGGCTCGGGCTCAACAATTAACGAAGTGATTCGGGTTCGGGCTCAATAATTATCGAAGTGATTCGGGTTCGGACTCGGGCTCAACAATTGTCGAAGTGATTCGGACTCGTGCGGACTGGGCTCATAGAATTCAGCCCAACTCATCTCAGGTAGGCATAGAAATCAAGTGTTCCTTATATCTTTTTACGATTAAAATAAGAATGATAAAATGGATTTTTTAAAAAATATTCAACAATCAATTAATTATTGATCGTTCCTTGTTATGTCTGTAATAATCAGATACAAAACTCAGTACCTTCTTTCATAAGTTTTTATGAAACAAAGGGACTGAAGATAATTAAAATGCCTGAATAAAATTTATTTCATTCAGGCATTTTAATCCAAAAATATTCGTTCCAAAAATATTCGTTCGTTATTTAGGGGAAAAAAAAGGAAATTAGGATGTTGAACAGCAGCAATGACAGTAGTTTAAATAATTGCTGTGAAAAGTTAATTAAAATAAATTGAAACGAAAGCAATAATCGCTATGCTAAACTTTACTAACGTGTGTAAAAATATTTTAGCAGCTGGTGTAATAATTGTGTTCGTCAAATTCGCCAATTTTTAGTGATATTTCGCAGAACGGTAACTTGCTGTATTTTGTTTTTCATAAAGAATGGAGCGAGATGACGCCCCATCTTATTTATAATACTAATAAAATACTAATAAGAGTAATGGCGGCAAAAATATTAAATTAATGTATTGTATGTTTTATAATGGGGCGGGGGTGGCTCAGTCGGTAGCGCGCCAGGCTTAATCTGTAGTTCCCAGGTTCGAGTCCCAGCTGGGTCAGCGTTGAGATTTATCTCCGCAAAATTCCCCGCCCTGCCCACGGTCAGTAGGGGACACTGATGGGCTTGGTAAAGGCCGCTGTCCGTCGGATGGGGCGTTAAGACGTGGCCCCGTGTGCGGGCAGAACCATACCCTGTGCACGTTAAAGAACACGCTGGATGGCCTTGACGGGAGGCTACCATCTGTCTCCCAACAGTTGTTCCAGTGGGTCCCCTCCCCCAACCTTCTCTGAGCTTTCGGGGTCCATGTGACCTGGCCATTTAGCCCATGGTGTGCAAAAAAGTGCCGCTCAGAGGTAAAACAACCCAAATGCCCATATATTATATAATGCATTTTTCAATACTTTTTAAGATCTTTGAAACGAAGGATAAAATGTTACATAATAATATATAATGCAATGGATAAAAGGGAATGGAATTCCTGTCTCTTGCCCCCCCCCCTATGCCTTTCTCTGAACACGACACTAAAAAATTTTTTTTTTCATATTTTTTCAGGCCAATCACACTGACAACCTCCTCAGACTTATGTGACAAGTTTTACTTAAGAAGAAATTTAGGGTATTTTCCGTTTATTCGAAAGTATGTTCATTTGAACAATATTTGTTCCTTGTTAAAGTTAATTTACGTTGTCATTGACCTCCAAGGTTCACGAACTGGATTGCTAATGCGCAACTAATTGCCAACGAGAAAAGCAATCAGTCAACATAATCCGTTACTTATATTAAGCCTACTCTTCCTTCGCTGAAATTTTAGCATAAGTTTTAGCCATTCTTTTAACGCATATACTGTCCAATGTTGTTGAGTTGCTTTACTTCTGAGTGGCATATTGTTGCACACAATGGGCTAAATGGCAAGAACACCGAAGGCTCAGAGAAGTTTGAGAGCAGTGGACCCACAGCTGTTGGGAGACAGATTGTAGCCTCCCGTCAAGGCCATTCCACATGTTCTTTAATGTGCACGGGGTATAACTATTCCGTACACGAGGACACAGTTTTACGTCCCATCCGACGGACTGTGGTTTACCAAGCCCATACGTGTCCCCTACTGACCGAGAATAAGGCGAGGAGTTTTGCGGAGATAAATCTCAACCCTGACCCAGGTGGTACAGTCGCTCAAAAAAGTATCCGAACACTACGGTTGATTACAGAATTCAGAAAAAATATCTGGCAACGATTTTTTTAGAAATTAGTGATCTGGCAACCTTCGTGTCACGTGACACGAAGAAGGCGACACGACGATAAGAAGAAACCATTTTTTCTAGAAAATTGTTTCTTCTTATCGTCTTCTTATTCTTCGTGTCACGTGACACGAAGGTTGCCAGATCACTAATTTCTAAAAAAATCGTTGCCAAATATTTTTTCTGAATTCTGTAATCAACCGTAGTGTTCGGATATTTTTTTGAGCGACTGTACTCGAACCTGAGAACTACAGATTGCGCGCTCAGATTGGCGCGCTCAGATTGATCTCTCTCCCCCGGCCCCTCTCTGCCCAAAGTCTGCGAAGATTATTTCACAATACAGTTCCATAAGTCGTACCATTTATAAATCTTAAGCAGCTTTGCAGTACAGTCGCCACACCTTCGTGTACTGTACACGAAGGTTGCCAGATTACTAATTTCTAAAAAATCGTTGCTAGATATTTTTTTCTGAATTTTGTAATCAATCATAGTGTTCGGATATTTTTTGAGCGACTGTACATTCTGCGGCAGATGGAATTTTGCAGATGATAAGACAGATGGAAATGTAAGTTTCAAAGATGTTAGGAGAGGTTTGGAAATATAAGAAGATAATAAGATAGATATGAAACTATATGACTTGCAGTTGATAGTGTAGATGGTTAGATGGAACTGTAGGTATGCAGATGATACTGTATGACAAGAAGGTAACTGTAAGGCACTAAAAAAGTACGACAGGTCTGTAATTATAAAGTTCGCAATAGTAGGACAGATTTGTATTTGTATGCAGGTGGTAGGGCAGTATGAAAGTATATGATTCACAAATAATAGGACAGGTCAGATTATAAGGTTCCCTGATTATAAGGACCAAATTTAGGACTCTATGGGAAAATTGCATTTTAGAACTGAAAATTGTAGGAGAGTCTGAAATTTTAAAGTTCCTAGATGATAACCAAATTTAGGATTGCAATTGTAAATTTTAATTTAGAACTGGAAACTGTGGGACGCTCTAAAATTATATAGTTCCTACCAAATTCAGCACTCCAAATTGCAAATTACAGCTTAAAACTGAAAATTTTAGGACGGTCTGAAACTGTTTCCTAGACGACAACAAAATTTAGGTTGTTGTTGGGTTGTTTTACCTCTGAGCGGCACTTTTTTGCACACCATGGGCTAAATGGCCAGGTCACATGGATCCCGAAGGCTCAGAGAAGGTTGGGGGAGGGGACCCACTGGAATAGCTGTTGAGAGACAGATGGTAGCCTCTCGTCAAGGCCATCCAGCGTGTTCTTTAACGTGCACAGGGTATGGCTCTCCCGTACACGGGGCCACGGCTTAACGTCCCATCCGACGGACGGCGGCCTTTCCAAGCCCATCGGTGTCCCCTACTGACCGGGGACAGGGCGGGGAATTTTGCGGAGATAAATCTCAACGCTGACCCAGCTGGGACTCGAACCTGGGAACTACAGATTACGAGCCTGGCGCGCTACCGACTGAGCCACTTCCGCCCCACAAAATTTAGGAATGCAACTGCAAATTGTAATATAGAACTTAAAATTATAGGCCAGATCTGCAGTTAAAATACATGTCAAATAGTGAAACAGGTAAGAAACTGAAATGCAATCTGGCGGCAAAACTCACAAGCGTTTAACATGCATTGAGTTAAACATGTATGGACGGTATCTTTTAGCAATTTCGCTACACAATCACTTAAATAAATGCAAAAATGGCTGCTGAAGTGAAAAAAAAATACAAAGTCGATTGGTAAACAATAATTATTGCTTAACAAACCAATTCTCTTTTGAATAAATATTTCTGTTGGGAAGTCATTATTAGAGACCAATTGTACAGTAATTCGATCACTTTCAGCACGGATGGAATTAATGCTGATATCAGTTTCAAGTAGCGAATGGCAATTCGATACATAAACTCGATGATAAGAAGAAACCACCATTTCCATTATCAGATCAATCTCATCAATACGTGTTGTATGTACTCCACCACTCTCTAAGATTATCCTTACGATGTGCCCGTTTAACTTCTCCACTTTCTTTCCCTAAACCCCCCTTTTCTCTTTTGTTTCCTTCCCTAAAATCCTTTAATGTCTCTCGAAATAGAAAAAAAAAACCTTTCCTTTCTTTCAAACATCTTTATTTTTTCCCCCCAAATTCTTTTATTCGATTCGCTCTCTCTCTGACTGCGGATGAGAAAACCAGAGATTTTCGAATCGAACATTGGGTTGTTTTACCTCTGAGCGGCCCTTCTTTGCACAACATGGGCTAAATGGCCAGGCCACAAGGACCCCGAAGGCTCAGAGAAGGTTGGGGGAGGGGACCCACTGGAACAGCTGTTGGGAGACAGATGGTAGCCTCCCGTCAAGGCCATCCAGCGTGTTCTTTAACGTGCACAGGGTATGGCTCTCTCGCACACGGGGCCACGGCTTAAAGTCCCATCCGACGGACGGCGGCCTTTCCAAGCTCATCGGTGTCCCCTACTGACCGTGGGCAGGGCGGGGAATTTTGTGGAGATAAATCTCGACGCTGACCCAGCTGGGACTCGAACCTGGGAACTACAGATTACGAGCCTGGCTCGCTACCGCCCCGACACAAACAGCAATGCCTTACCCGGGGCTCGAACCCAGGTCCCTTAGATCAGTAGCCAAGCGAATCGAACAGATCTCTTAACAAAACATGGAGGCAGAGCTCAAAAATCCAAACAAAAATTAGTCACATAGAAATAATAATAATTAGCAGTGGGGTAACGTAAGGGACAACTGGTGACAAGGACGTGTCCAGGGGATACGGATCCCATCCCGAAATCATATTAGTATTTTGTGCGAACTCTCGAACTTGTCT
The DNA here is from genome assembly GCA_038380435.1 of Ryuthela nishihirai. Lineage (NCBI taxonomy): Eukaryota > Metazoa > Arthropoda > Arachnida > Araneae > Heptathelidae > Ryuthela > Ryuthela nishihirai. Next base: position 19,927,659 of record JAWZYU010000016.1, read on the forward strand.
ACCTGCCTTGAAATCCTATACAGGTATCTGTAAAATTTTTATACTACCATGTTACATGGCTGACAGTATAAATAAATTTAGAAAATAAATAACTAGCAAATATTAATCCATATATGATGTCATTTTTAAACTTTGCTGTCCCATGGAGTATATTAGCAATTGGGACACGCTTTTCAAGTCTTCTTCTCTGAAATAAAATTCCCCCCCCGAAATACGAAAGTGATTCCCTTCCCCCTTCCTCCTCCGAAACATGGAAGTGAGTCTCCTTCTCCCTTTCCCCCGAAACACGGAAGTGAGTCTCTTTCTCCCGAAACGCGGAAGTGTGTCCCCTTCTCCCTCTCCCCCGAAACGCGGAAGTGAGTTTCCTTTTCCCCAGAAACTAAGTCCTGTGTAAGTGTCTTATTGGGGAGACTAAGGAACTGCACAATCGTGGCTTTGATAATTTTCGAAGATCGATGTCATCTCATTTACCTGTCAAAGATCCATTTGAACAGTCGAAGCATGAAGTGGTATGACAGGGATTCGAATCTGTCAAAGCACCATTCCCACACTTAACAGCAATTAGTTCATCCAGAATGTCTTAAGACTCCCTTAAGGCAGGTATCATGAAGGAAACACAGAGGTTGTCAAAAAAAAAAAAATAAATAAATACCCCCCTCAAGCAGCTACTTGCCACAGAGGTCTGACATGAACCTGTCAGTTTATATGCCATAGTAGAAGGTTTGTGAGGATGACAGGACCTCAGCAGAAAAACAACACAAAGGCCTTATCCCTGGCTCGAACCCAGGTCCCTTAGATTAGTAGCCAAGCGCGCTAACCACTCGGCCATGGGGACGGCTAGAGGTTGTTATGAGTCACTAATTCATGGGTTGGGTTGTTTTACCTCTGAGTGGCACTTTTTTGCACACCATGGGCTAAATGGCCAGGTCACATGGACCCCGAAGGCTCAGAGAAGGTTGGGGGAGGGGACTCACTGGAACAGCTGTTGGGAGACAGATGGTAGCCTCCCGTCAAGGCCATCCAGCGTGTTCTTTAACGTGCACAGGGTATGGCTCTCCCACATACGGGGCCACGGCTTAACGTCCCATCCGACGGACGGCGGCCTTTCCAAGCCCTTCGGTGTCCCCTATTGACCGTGGGCAGGGCGGGGAATTTTTGCGGAGATAAATCTCAACGCTGACCCAGCTGGCAGTAATTCATGGATGCTGAAGTCGTGTACAAGATATCGATGACTAAGATTTGAATCTCTTGCATATGTCAGAGGTCTATAAGATAGTCTATAAGACCTCCGATGACATGAAGAGGAATATGAAACGACTTCTGAATCAAAAGTTGCCTTAGGTGCGCTGTATATCTAATATTATAGACTCTTTCTAATCAGGACAAAAGGAAACTTGATGATTCTGACTGAACTCACTTACTATTATCTGTATTCATATGATACTATAATAATACTATTATTATAATATCGTATAATAATTGTTAAGATATTTATTTGCGAAAAATGATCTGACTTGGCGAAGGAGTAATTAACCACATTTCAACGGTGTTGTATTTCGGGGGTTTGCCGTGTTGCCTAGATGCAAGTATGTGAATGTGAAGGTGATTAATGAAATCGTGGAGAGTCGAAGCGAAGAATTAAGAGCTTTTCTTACGATTCATTACATGATATGTGGCAACATCATGATTTTTCAAGGGTTGGGTTGTTTTATCTCTGAGCGGCACTTTTTTGCACACCATGGGCTAAATGGCCAGGTCAGATGGACCCCGAAGGCTCAGAGAAGGTTGGGGGAGGGGACCCACTGGAACAGCTGTTGGGAGACAGATGGTAGCCTCCCGTCAAGGCCATCCAGCGTGTTCTTTAACGTGCACAGGGTATGGCTCTCCCGCACACGGGACCACGGCTTAACGTCCCATCCGACGGACGGCGGCCTTTCCAAGCCCAGTGGTGTCCCCTACTGACCGTGGGCAGGGCGGGGAGTTTTGCGGAGATAAATCTCAACGCTGACCCAGCTGGGACTCGAACCTGGGAACTACAGATTACGAGCCTGGCGGATTCTTCAAGGTACAGGGCAGTATGTGTAATTTGATCTCGTTGCGATACAGTCGCAAGTAGCAGCAGAACACTACTCAGTCTGTCGTTTTCTTGTTTTAGGAAGTTTGTATTTGCCAGAGTAATTTTTTTGCAGGCTATGGCTGATCTGTAAACTGAGCAATGGCATGTGATACGCTACTGTGTTCGGCGAGGCATAAGTAGCGCACATACAGTTGCAGAAATGACCTCAAGTGTGTGGAGAAATAAATACCCCCTGAAGCAGCTGCTTGCCACAGAGGTCTGACAGTAGTCTGTCAGTTTATATGCCACAGTAGAAGATCTGAGAGGATGGCAGGATCTCAGCAGAAAAACGGCACATACATCCATGCCTTAAAATAATAAATAAATAAATACCCCCTCAAGCAGCTGCTTTCCACAGAGGTCTGACAGGAGCCTGTCAGTTTATATGCCAGAGTAGAAGATCTGAGAGGATGGCAGGACCTCAGCAGAAAAACGACACATACATCCATGCCTTAAAATAATAAATAAATAAATGCCCTTCAAGCAGCTGCTTGCCACAGAGGTCTGACTGGAGCCTGTCAGTTTATAAGCCAGAGTAGAAGGTCTGAGAGGATGGCAGGACCTCAGCAGAAAAACGACACATTCATCCATGCCTTAAAATAATAAATAAATAAATACCCCCTCAAGCAGCTGCTTGCCACAGAGGTCTGACAGGAGCCTGTCAGTTTATATGCCAGAGTAGAAGGTCTGAGAGGATGGCAGGACCTCAGCAGAAAAACGACACATTCATCCATGCCTTAAAACAATAAATAAATAAATACCCCCTCAAGCAGCTGCTTGCCACAGAGGTCTGACAGGAGCCTATCACTTTATGTGTCAGAGTAGGAGGTCTGAGAGGATGGCAGGACCTCAGCAGAAAAACGACACATACATCCATGCCTTACCCGGGGCTCGAACCCAGGTCCCTTAGGTCAGTAGCCAAGCGCGCTAACCACTAGGCCATGTGGAGAACGGTGCTTGAAACGAAGCCAGATTTTGAAGTGACACAAACGCTTCACAGAAGATCTTGAAATCTGGTCAAAGTGTAGAGTATACTGAAGGATATTTACGCTACTATTAAAGTATATAAGGAGTAAAGAATGAAAAACTTTACTTATTTAAAAACAAGAATCTAATTAGCTAATTTGAATTAAGTATTTGGCAATACTGACTGTAACTATTTGATTGCGAGAGTATGTTAGGCATGTGTTGGCTCAGATGGCAGCACCGCGTAACCTAAAAAATTGAGGTTTTTCTCCCTAACCCCATCCTGCCCTCGGTAAGAATGGGAACACCGATGTGCTTGGAAATACAGCCGTCCATCGAATGTGGTATTAAGCCTTGCATCCATGAGCAGGAAAGCCATATTCAGTGCGTGCTGAAGAACGTGTTGAATGCTTTTGAAGGCAGGCTTCCATTTTTCTTTGAACAACTGTCTAATGGATAGCTAACCCAACTCTCTGAGCACATGGGGATATTGTTCCCATGACCTAATCATTTATCCAATTGTGTGATAAAAACTATCGCTGAAAAGGAAAACAACTATGAGTATGTTTCGAGAAATCAGATATGAGAGTATTAAAAAAAATCATGGCTTATCCACATAACAAATGAATGAATACTACATCGTAAATTTTGCACTTTTTTAAAAATCGAAAACGATAAAAGGGCCATTGTGTTAATGTGTCTCTGCTACCTTACTAATCTCGCGCTGTTCGATTATTTTTGATAATATCGAAGATGTCGCAATCATTTGCATCGTTTAGCGAATCGATGGTGGCCGTGAAGTCACAAATTTCCCCTCAAATAACAATAAAATCGATGGTTTACGGAGTAGGAGCCACTCAGGCCAAAGCTCCAATCTGTACAAGTGAAATTCAGCTTCTTGTACTATTGATTTCAGCTGCCAGATTCTGATAGTTGAATAGACAATTTGTGAGAGCCCCCCCCCCCCTGTCCCGCCACCCTCATCATCCAGTACTGATGCTTTAGACATCTGTGTTCATTGGGGGAGAGGTGCAGTAGGTAGAGTACCAGGCTCGAAATCTTCAGTTCCCATTCTACTCCTACTCTACCCTTCACAAAACTCCCCGTTCTGCCCTCGGTCAGTAGGGGACAGCGATGGACTTTTAAAGGCCGCCGTCCGTCGGATGGGACGTTAAGCCGTGGCCCTGTTTGGGAGAACCATACCTTCTGCACGTTAAATAACACATTGGATGGCCTTGACGGGAAGCTACCATCTGTCTTCCAACACTGTTCCAGTGGGTCCCCGCCCCCAACCTTCTCTGAGTCTTCGGGGTCCTTATAACCTGACCATTTATCCCATTTTGGTGCAAAAAAGTGGCGCTCTGACGTAAAACAACCCAACTTTAGAGGTTCGTTCATTTTTATAATTTGGCGCTTCTTATTATTTAGTCCTTACTAATAGAGAATCTAATCATAAAAAATAAAATAAATACCCCCTCAAGCAGCTGCTTGCCACAGAGGTCTGACAGGAGCCTGTCAGTTTATATGCCATAGTAGAAGGTCTGAGAGGATGGCAGGACCTCAGCAGAAAAACGACACATACATTCCATGCCTTACCATACCAAAATTATATATCTGTTTCACCACATTGTAAGATGTTCCTAAGTCTCCGACTTAAATTTTTTAAGGGTTAAAGTTTTTTTAAACTTTTTTTTAGCTATTTACACAAATTTAAAGCGCTTATGTACCTCCTTCATGTTTGACAATGGATTCCTTCTCTATTTGCTGATAGGAAATATCACACTGACAAGAATCCTTAACATTTGTTCCCTCACATCGCATGTTGTTCCTCTCACTCCGCTGTGATGTAATCTCAAGCTTTTCTGGGATTTAAAATAATTTTGCTTCTTTATTAATCTATTTACATACAGTGAAAGATGTTAGGCACACCCTACATGCTACGCCAACGGAAATTCATTCTGTAATTACTAATGGAAAGCCCATGCCATGGTCTAGTGGTTAGCGTACAGTCGTTCAAAAAAAATATCCGGACACTATGGTTGATTACAGAATTCAGAAAAATATCTGCCAACGAGTCGGTAGCGCGCTCAGTCGGTAGCGCGCCGGGCTCGTAATCTGTAGTTCCCAGGTTCGAGTCCCAGCTGGGTCAGCGTTGAGATTTATCTCCGCAAAATTCTCCGCCCTGTCCACGGTCAGTAGGGGACACCGATGGGCTTGAAAAGGCTGCCATCCGACGGATTGACGTTAAGCCGTGGCCCCGTATGCGGGAGAGAGCCATACCCTCTGCACGTTAAAGAACACGCTGGATGGCCTTGACGGGAGGCTACCATCTGTCTCCCAACAGCTGTTCCAGTGGGTCCCCTCCCCCAACCTTCTCTGAGCCTTCGGGGTCCATGTGACCTGGCCATTTAGCCCATGGTGCGCAAAAAAGTGCCGCTCAGAGGTAAAACAACCCAAACAACTCTACTAATGGAAAATCTTAGCGGTAAGCAACAATTTGAAAGAGAGGAAGATAATTCTTTAAGCTATTTTTACTTAAACAGTTACAGACACTACGGCATTTAACTTCAGTGTTGCCATTCACAACAATCTATCTCAAAGTTAATTTGATCGTAAAAAAATTGTTCTATCAAAGTTTTTTTTAAAATATGTGTGTGTTTTCAGAAATTTGTGTAGTGATTTGTTAATTTTTTTTACTTCTCAAAAAACGATTAGAGTGACCGACACTGGCGCCGGCAAATACATTTACAATGGGATTGGTTTGGGTTGTTTTACCTCTGAGCGGCACTTTTTTGCACACCATGGGCTAAATGGCCAGGTCACATGGACCCCGAAGGCTCAGAGAAGGTTGGGGGAGGGGACCCACTGGAACAGCTGTTGGGAGACAGATGGTAGCCTCCCGTCAAGGCCATCCAGCGTGTTCTTTAACGTGCACAGGGTATGGCTCTCCCGCACACGGGGCCACGGCTTAACGTCCCATCCGACGGACGGCGGCCTTTCCAAGCCCATCGGTGTCCCCTACTAACCGTGGGCAGGGCGGGGAATTTTGCGGAGATAAATCTCAACGCTGACCCAGCTGGGACTCGAACCTGGGAACTACAGATTACGAGCCTGGCGCGCTACCGACTGAGCCACCCCGCCCCCTATTTACAATGGGAGGGGAGCGTAGTAAGTTACTAATGTGGATTAGAATTATTTATATATAAATAGTAAGTTTATTCAATTATTCTGGGGGGAGGGCAATAGACTCTCTTGTTCTCCCTTCCAACGTTCATGGCAACTATTGTTGTTGTTTAAGGTTGCCCTACCAGATCTATTTGAAAACTGACCAATTAGTTAATGTAGATTGACATTAAAAGCTTCTAATGTCAATCTACACAGATATAACATTGATAAAGAATTCAGAGAATTATTCCTTCATTTTTTAACCAAGAGATCCCAGTCCATGATATATAGACTCAGAACTGGGAAAGTTAATCTCAATTATTACCTTTTTCATTCTAAACTGGTTAATTCTCCTGACTGTGTTGTTTGTAAGGTTCCAGAGGACATTGAACATTTCCTCCTGCACTGTACAAAATATGATCGGGAGAGAATCATTTTGTTTCAATTTCTTTCACTACACTACAATCCTCCTTTCACCTTGAGTATTATCCTTTCTCCCCCCTATTCATTGATTAAGGAGCATTACCTTGCCCTTGATGGCTTCCTTTCTTCCTCTGGGAGATTTTTATAGATTTCTGTGGCCTTGTCCAGTTGTTTTGCTTGCTTGGCCTTTTTGGAATGGATTGAAGTCTTCCTTTCATCTTTTACCACTATTCACAATTTTCTGACTTGACCTCAATGATTGTCATTTTCCTAATTGACACTCCCTTCACTCTTCATACAATGAACTTCCACATAACTCATTGCAGATTTATTTTTATTTTTATTTTTTCTCTCTCACAGATCTTCAGATCTGCTTTTTTGAACTCAGCAATGCACTTTTCAGTGCAGGGTTGATTTCATTTTTACACATTCTGAATTGGAATTCTCATTAATTAATGAACCTCAAACTAGTTTTATCTTATGCATTATTCCATGTACTTTTCAGTACAGGTCCAATAAACTACTCTAATATCACTTTAACTGTTTACAATATGTAATTATTGTCCAACACTCATCTGATCTTACATAATTCCGAGTATCATTACTTTCGATTATCACAGTTTCACACTTACCATTTCAAATTCTTAATCTTCTGAGTTCTGCTAGTTTTAATTTTTACCTAGTAGCCATGAATGCTGAATGCTATATTAATTAATTCTTCTGGTTTTGCTACTTTCTTATCACCTGCCTTGTACTTTTCAGCACAGACAGCTCTACTCAACACTAATTTCCTTGCTCTTAATTTATTCTGTACCACCTGCCCTTTCACTAATGATATCATGTACTTTTCAGTATATGATGAAATTCTTTTCAGTATTTTTATTTTTTGGATCTGTTGTCACGTACTTTTCAGTACATGACTGGGTAGCAATATTTTAAATTGTATCACATTTTGATTACTGTATCGTTTTGACTGTGTATTACTGTATTTCACCCTTGTTATGATAATTTTTCTTGATCATGCACTTTTCAGTGCAATTTTCTAATTTTTGATTTACTGTTAGAGCTTCTGTTTTAAATTGTTTTTTCAGTTGGGAACGTTCTTTTCAGAACGTTCCTTTCTTATTTATCATTTTGTTTATTGCTTCGATTTTATGCTCTGAAGTTTGAGTGTTTTCTTCGGATAACACTTAAAAGCAGAGCATTCACAGATCACTCGAAATTCCTCACTTGTCTTCTCGCCTCGGTTGCCGTTCTCGACCAATGAGAATTCACTATTCTCGAATTCTCATTGGCTGTGAGTTCTCGCGTTGGAAAGTTTCTTACTTGCCATTCGAACGGTTTTCCCTCCTTAACTGTGCGTCATTTTCCTTATTAATTAAATAGAAATTTAATTTCCGATGTAATTTTTCAAAGCTGAAGTTTTGTACCGAATTATTTTGGTTTAAACTTTAATTTTCCTAGCGTTTCGTTAGGACTATTTTCGTTCTTCTCAGAACTCGTCACGTTCAAATTGTGTTATTTTGAACTCGACATCCGAGTTCTTATTATATTAATTATTCTAAAAATAGACTTTAATTTTGTTTTCTATCTACGGGTTAATTCAGTTTCGAATTGCTCTTCAATGTTAGGTTGGTTCAACATTCTCTGTGAAGGAATTTCAGCAGATCGTCATGTGCTTCCGGCTGTGGATGGCTGACCAATGGAAATTCAGTCGATCCCAGAATTCTCATTGGCTGATTGCTGTTCACACCGGATGTTTACATTTAGTTAGTTTTGTTTTGTACTGCATCATTTTCATGTATATTTTCGGAATTTGTTATTTTTCTTAAAAAGCATCAACTATAATTTTTTATAGAGTAACTGGGGAAACTCCTCTTCTACAATCCTAAGGTACTTGTTTTGTTTTTTTCTTTTAAATTCAAAGGTATATAAATTAATATGGTAACTGATTTGTGAACAACATATCCAGTGCGATTTCTTGGGCAATCCAGTGTTATGGCCTGTTTGAATAGGCCCCCCGGCATGGGGAGGCCTTACAGTAAGGCCAATAAAGCAGCCAAGTTTAAATCAATCAATCAATCAATCAAAATCAAGATTTTAACTCATCAGATTGAAATCTTTAAGTTATCTATAAAAACATTTTTCCATAAAGATTTTATTATAAAAGTTATGCAGCTTTTGAAGTTATTAGCATAATAAGTGGGTGGTGTATCTCTTTTTTTCGATTCCGCATATTAAAAAATGTTAATGTGCCCATCCTGTGTAATTTAAATTAACACTGCCTAGATGCACTGAGAGTGGGATGTTTTACCTCTGAGCGGCATTTTTTGCACGCAATGGGCTAAATGGCCAGGTCACAAGAATTCCGAAGGCTCAGAGAAGTTGGGGGTAGGAGTCCCACTGGACAGCTTTGGTAACCTCCCGTCAAGGCCATCCAATTTGTTCTTCAACGTGCAGGGTACGCACACGGAGCCACAGCTTAACGTCCCATCCGACCGACGGCCGCCTTCCCAACCCCATCGTGTTCCGTATTGACCGAGAGCAGGGACGAGAGTTTTGCGGTGATAAAAATGAATTAACTCTCTCTCTCATCGTCCTTACGAAATTCTCCACCTAAAAATTCCCTTCTGCGTTGAATCATAAATTTAAACGAAAATTCGAAACGTGGTAAATGATAAAGAGCGTTGGTTTCGGTTTCGGACTAAATTTCACGCAAGACGACCCTCTAAGATGCCTACTTCCATTCCATTACTTAAGCATCGAAACATCGTCGATCGTAATGATGTAAAAGCTAGTTAAATTTTCAACATTTTCTCTATTTCATTCAAACACTTCTTAATCTATACAACTTTACTGCGCGTACGCAGCAGCGTACACTTCATTACCACCTAATCCACTATAAACTACGGAAGGATACGCACTTGAAAATCTATCTGAGTGTGTGCACAGCTACCATCTTAAGTAGCCTTTCTCTAAGTGAGTCAGTCATTCAGTCGCTCCCACAGTCTCACTCACACAGCAAGCGGGGAGGAAGTGCACCTTTTCGGTTAAGTGACACGTATCGATTTCACGATATATGTTCCAGATAATTAAGCAGTCATGACAGGGCAACTGAGAACATGCGTTATTCAGATATTCACGCACCGGCGACTTTTGAAGTCGTAATCACGACCATTCCACCTTTGCCCAACGAAGGAGCCAGAGAGTTTGAGAGTTCGCATTTTTGTTTCACTAATCATCGATGGAGATGCTTCAGCAAAGAGAGATGGGAAAAGAGGACAACAAACGTGATCAGTGGAAGGAAACAGGCGATTTAAAAACTCGGCCGATAATAACGTCTTTGTTAATTAACTTTTCGCGTGCCCAACATACAAGGATTTCGAAACTCAAGTACCGATTGTAAATTAAGACGAACCAGTGCAGCGAAACGTTATTTTTTTTGGCAATTATTTTCCGTTTCTTTTTTTTTTCGATTTCTATCGCGTCTACTTGAGAATGAAATATGTACTTTAGTTTCCGTTTGATTTGATTTTGAAGAGCGTTTAGGTGTTCGTTCTTTCACAGATGAGCAGAAGAAAAGATCGTGACTTTTCTTGGGTTTTAGAAACGATCGAGGGAATTATGATATTTTAGAGATTTGCAAAAAAAAATAAATCATACGATGCTTATTTGTAGAACACTTTTAAAATTTCTTTTATATTAAAGGTCAGAGAAATGAATTAAATCTTTGATTCTTTTCAAAATCATCTCATTTCGTTTTCAAATTCGTCCGTCCATCTTTCAAATAAACTAGATGAATAACACAGCAGTGTCTTGTTATTCCTAGTACAAGAGAAGAATTTGGTATCGTAGAATTCCAAAATGGAAGTTATAACTATTTGTAAGGAGTACTATTTGTAACTTTATATATTTCAATGTCAGTGTAACGAATGCCAGAATACCATAACATTCGAAGTGTAAACGAAGTGTTTTTCTAAACCGGGACAATTTACTCTGCGTCTCAATGCAAAAAATGTTTCATTTTAACGAATACCAGTATAACGAAAATATCAGTTTAAAGGAATTTTGAAAAATAAAATACCTAAACAATATGTATAATGTACTTTGAGAATCAGGCAACATTACAATAATTTAAACGCTACGAAATAACTAACCAATCACGTTAAGCAGGGGTCAAATTGTTCAGTCAAAGAAAAGGCATTTTATAAGAGCGCGTACAGAACAAAGGATAAATTATTGATCTTTGTACAGGATATTTAAAGACACAAGAAAAAATTTCCTGAGAGAAATTTAGTTTGGAAAAATAAAAAAATAAAAAAACTCTCTACTATATTAAAAGCGCCTCTACGCACCAAGTCGTTCCCATTCAGTAATTAATGTCCATTCTACATGAAAATTTTATCAACATTTTCAGCCATTCTATAAATAATTGGACAAACATTACTTTTCACTCATTCCTATTACCGAACTTTCGTTTGAATCATTTTCCACCCCTTTCTCTTTACCCCCATCCTCGTCTCATGGGGTGAAGTTTCATTGGTCCCGTTTCGAAAGAGCAACTGAAAAATTCATGCCTCAATTTAATTGGAATCGCCACCCTCACACTAACAACAACAGCCCAAACAACAAACTCATTATCATGGCGAACGGAAACAACGATGATGTGCCAAAGCCCCCGTTCTTCGGCCTGCGAAATAGCAGCAGCACACGCGACGCGGGTGCTATAGAGAGAGGCGTTGTTCAGGGTGAAGGATGAGTCACGTGGGGTTTCCTCTCGCTTGAAGCTATTGTTACAAGACATGAGAGATCGCTCTTTGCTCTTAAGTCCCAAAATCATTGTATCCAAGTGAAGAGAAAGTGGCAGTGCAATCTATTATCTAAAGGATGAGATGGAGGTATCTGTGTTTCGAAACATTTTCCCGACAAAAATGGGTTTTGTTTTCAAGCACAAGCAGAAGAAGGTGGAATACGTCAGTTTGTTGATGGTCTTATTATCGGGGATTATTATTGCCTTTTTTACTACGAGTATTGAAAATATGTAGAGGATGGATTTTTGGGATGCTCAATGAACTGTCTTTCAGCAGTCGAGAGATGGATTGTTTTTCACTATGATTTGCATTACGATTTACTTTTTAAAAAAAAAAATGCATTAAATTTTAATTACGATTTTAGCGTGAGTGGCAGCTGATGAGGAAATTGAAGTGATTAAGAGACTGGCATTTGACATTTCGACAATTTTCATCAATCATAGGTCAATGGCCTATCAATCATCTGTCATTCAACCAATGAGACTGGTTAATGACATACCAATCACCTGTAAAACAACCAATCATCTTCGAATTGGAATGCATTCTACTCTTAGGATACTTTTATTTTGCATACACTTTGTTAAATGGCCAGGTTACAAGGACCCCAAGAAAAAAGCTGTTAGGAGCTAGATGGTAACTTTCCGTCAAGGAATCCAACATGTTCTTTAACATGCAGAGGATATAGTTCTTCTACTCACTGTACTTTTTTAAACACAGTGGGGTAAATGTCTAGGCCATGAGGACCCCATGAACTCAAATAAGGTTGTTAAAAGGGGACCCCCTGGACAACTGTTAGAAGATAGATAGCAGCCTCCCGTCAAGGCCATTCATCGTCTTTTTTAACATGCACAGGGTAGCTCTTCTGCTCATGGTACTTTTTTGCACACAATAGACTGAATGGTCAGATCACAAGGACTCCAAGTGCTCAAAGACGGTTGTTGGAATGGGGCCAACTGGACAGTTGTTATGAGACAGATGGTAGCCTCTCGTTAAGAACATCCAGCGACTTTTTAACGTGCGCGGGGTATGAGTCGCCTGCTCACGATAAGTTTTTTCACACACTGGGCTAAATGGCCACGTCACAAGGACCCAAGGATTGAAAGAAGAGGGGAATTTGGAGAAAGTGACCCACTGGATAGCAGTTAAGATGGTAGCCTTCCATTAGAGTCATCCAGCGTGTTCTTTAACGGCCACAGTCTATGGATGCATGTATACGGGGCTCGTCTTCATGTCACATCCGATGGAGGTGGCCTTTTCAAGTCCCTCAATATCTCTCTTCCAACTGATTATCTGTGAGAACTACGAAACATCACACTTCTCAACTGTAGCATAGGTTCGTATTTCATCTATCTCAAACTAATTTTCCCTCTGTAGAGAAAAATATAATTCCATACTTTATTTTACAATAAGCGAAAGATATTAGGTAAACATCACATTTTTAATTTAACATCATCATTTTACTTTTTTAATTTTTGGATCCCACCTCCTTCCGCGACAATGTTTTTAGACTATGTGCCCCGTTCTGTCCAATGAAGAATTTTCTTTTACTGTTTCTGATCGCCATTACTTTTTCGCCAGAGCATCCCAGTGCGCACGTCGATCTTTGTCATTTTCAAAATTTCCTTTTCGAACTTTTAATTTTGTGTATTTTATATTGTAGATATTTTAGGAGAATATTTGCTTAGAAACTCTACCATTTCGGGTGAGAAAGTATATTTGCTTATTTGGGAAGCATATTTAAAATATGTGCAGATGCCGAAGAGGCGTTCTTGTTCATTCTGGTTCAATCCATTAAATATAATAAAAAATAAATAAATACCCCCTCAAACAGCTGCTTGCCACAGAGGTCTGACAGGAGCCTATCAGTTTATATGCCATAGTAGAAGGTCTGAGAAGATGGCAGGCCCTCAGCAGAAAAACGACACAAACAGCCATGCCTTACCCGGGGCTCGAACCCAGGTCCCTTAGATCAGTAGCCAAGTCCATTGACCTGTCCCTAAACCCTAGATTAAAAAATAAAGATCCCGCCTGTGCTCTAATATATTGCAGTAATCCTACCTCAACCAATTGCATTTGATAATCATAAAAACACACTATTCTAGATAGCAAGTCCGGATCTAGGGGGGGATGTTCCCCTTCTCCCCTTTGCGAATGCTAGTAGGGTAATACAGGAAAAAATAATTGTTAAGCGTATCAGTATTTCAAGCATATTTCAAGAAAAAATTTAAAGACCACTAAAATGGAGGGCACAGTGCTATACTGCAATGGAAATACCACCTCTTGCACACACACTCACACACACACACACACTGTAGTGGGAGTGGCTCATTCGGTAGTGTGCCAGGCTCGTAATCTTCAGTTCCCAGATTCGACTCCCACCTGGGTCAGCTTTGAAATTTATCTCCGCGAAGCCCCCACCTTGCCCTCAGTCAGTAGGAACACTGTTGGTCTTGTAAAGTCCGTCGGATAGGACCTAAAGCCGTGCCCCAGTGTGCGGGAGAGTCATACTCTGTGTATATTAAAGAACACGCCGGGTGGACTTGACGGGTGGCTACCATCAGTCTCCCAACAAATGAGCCATAAGGTTGTCCAGTGAGTCCCATTCCCCTCAAACCTCTCTGAGCCATCGGGATCCTTTTGACCTGGGCATTCGCACCATTGTGGAAAAAACAACCTTGTCCTCCCCCCCCCCGTTCCACTTTTCTGGCTCGATTGAGTTTATTTCCACCCCCTCCCCTTTTCTTTTTTCCAAAATCTGGTCTTCTCGACAAAAAACATGTAAAAGTCGCGCTCCTGTGAGAGAGAGAGGATTAGACCAATTGTTCAATATTTAAAGCATTTAATTTTAGCAGATTATCAGCTTATATACTGTATAAAGCTCTTGTATCAAATATCTCTTTTTATATATATATATAATTTTTTATTGCTGTTTCTTTTACCATGCTTGATACGTTTTCTTTGCAACAGATGGTGTGAATTATCTGTCTTCTCCGGAATCATCGATGCCCATCTCTTCATACACCTCACACCTACGGGCCAGTTGGCCGGCCGATCTGTTGCCTGCCTCCGATGCAGGAAGGTGCCGTGCGCCTGCCTCTAAGAGTCACGGGCAGACTGGCAGCCCGGTGCTCACGGAAACGTGAATGCTGGGATGAAGTAAAACTTGAGGACTGACTCTTTCTTTCTATCTGTATAGAGTTCTCTCTCTTTTTTTCACACTTTCTGGATTTAATCTTTTTTTCTCCTTTTGGGGGAGAAGATCACGTAAGCCTCAATTCTGGAGACAGTTCGTAATATAAAGTTTATAAAGAAAGTACGAAGGACACGCACGATTATTATATTTTTCCCCCAAAGTTTTATATATATATTTTTAATTCTTTTGAAAGCTGGAAGTTAAGAGAAAGTTTTTTATTCTCTCAAGGTTTGGTTTTTAAGATAGGGCGTATTCTTTAGATGTTTTATTTTCAGTTTCCATTACGATAATAATCATATTTGTTTGCGTTGGGTTGTTTTATTTCTGAGCCGCTTTTTCGCACCAACGGCCAGGTCGCAACGACCCCATATGGTTCCATATGGCTTCACAGAAGGTTGGGGAAGGCGATCCGCTGGATAGCTCTTTGGAGACAGATGGTAGTTTCACTTCAAGTCAATCCAGCTTATCTTTAACGTGCACAGGATATGGCTCTCTTCTAGCAGCTGATAAGGTATGGATGCTACCTTTCTGTGCTGCGTTTCTGCTGAGGTCATTTTCCTAACAAATATTTTCTACTGACAGGCTCTTTGTCAGACCTCGTGGCAAGTAGCTGCTTGAGCGGGTTGGGTTGGGTTGTTTTACCTCTGAGCGGCACTTTTTTGCACACCATGGGCTAAATGGCCAGGTCACATGGACCCCGAAGGCTCAGAGAAGATTGGGGGAGGGGATCCACTGGAACAGCTGTTGGGAGACAGATGGTAGCCCCCCGTCAAGGCCATCCAGCGTGTTCTTTAACGTGCACAGGGTATGTCTCTCCCGCATAGCTTTAACCCGTTTACAGTTAACGTATCTCCATGGATGCCCATATATAATCATTTTGAGAGAAAAAAGGTTGAAGATTCACAGAATTTGTGTTCTGATAAGGAGCCATGGTTTAATGGCCCCTACACAACATAGATATTTTTTCCGCATGGTGTCTCTTTTGTATCATCTTTATCTTTGCGGGAAGAGGGGGGACTGGCGGCGAAAATCTCTATTCAGGTACAGTGGAGAATCAAACTTGGGAGACATGGTGATCGGCTCAGTCTATACTGTGTCAGGCCCTTAATATGCAGTTCTTAGGGTTCTTTCGAGTCCCAATCGTGCCTATATTGATAATTTTTTGTACTAACCATTCCCTCTACCTTGGGGAGAAAAGGACTCTTTGGGGAGTCTGGAAAGACTGCAGTCCGTGCGATGGGGCCGTGCTACAGTTCGTGCGATGGAAATAAGCCGTGGCACCGTGTGTGGGAGAGCCATACGTTGTGCACGTTACAGAACACGCTGGATGGCCTTGACTGGAGTTGTTGGGTTGGGTTGTTTTACCTCTGAGCGGCACTTTTTTGCACACCATGGGCTAAATGGCCAGGTCACATGGACCCCGAAGGCTCAGAGAAGGTTGGGGGAGGGGACCCACCGGAATAGCTGTTGGGAGACAGATGGTAGCCTCCCGTCAAGGCCATCCAGCGTGTTCTTTAACGTGCACAGGGTATGGCTCTCCCGCACACGGGGCCACGGCTTAACGTACCATCCGACGGACGGCGGCCTTTCCAAGCCCATCGGTGTCCCCTACTGACCGTGGGCAGGGCGGGGAATTTTTGCGGAGATAAATCTCAACGCTGACCTAGCTGCGACTCGAACCTGGGAACTACAGATTATGAGCCTGGCGCGCTACCGACTGAGCCACCCCCGCCCCGCCTTGACTGGAGGCTACCATCTGTCTCTAAACAAGTGGATTCCTTTACCCAAGTCTTCCCTGAGCCCTTGAAGATCCTTATGACCTGGCCATTTAGCCCATTGTGTACAAAAAGTGCTGCTCAGAGCTAAAACAACCCAACTCTTAATAAATGGATAGGAGACCAGAGAAAACGTGCTTTTAAGCACTGCGCTGATTGGTGAAAAGGCCAAGCGGTTACTTAAGCATCTTCTGGAGGCTTCAAAAGAGAGTGAAGAGGAGAAGACATTAAATTTCAAGTAAGTACGGATTTGTTGAAAACTTTAAAAGGAGGTAGAGCTTTTGGAAGAATCTGGAAGAATCTTCACAACATAAAACTTATGGAAGAATCTGCCTCAGAGGATCACGACGCCGCTGCAATGTTTCCTAAAGAACTGAAGATGGTTATTCAGGAAAAGGGTTACTTACAAGAGCAGATTTTTTAATGCCGACGAAAGTGGTATATTTTGGAGGCAGATACCTTCTAGAACTCTTAAGTCGGAGGATGAGATCTCTAGTATTAAAAGCAGGACAGATTGACTCTTTACTTTTGCAGTAACGCATCCGCTCGTTTCTTCATTCAGGCTATGCTTGTGTATAGGTTGCTTAACCCTGGTGCGGTAAAGAGGAAAAATAAGCACCATCTTCCTCTCTTTTAGAGGTTTAGCCGTAAGGCTTGGGCTACTGCAGCCATATTCGCAGTCCGGTTCAATAACTGTTATGATCATGAGGTGGAGTGATAGTTTGAGAGAAAGCTATTAACTCTTTTGGTTCCACACTTCATCGACAATGTACCCAACCATCTTCTGAGACACTGGGCAAGGATTAGCTCAGTCGGCAAAGCCCAAAGTTCATAATCTGATGTTCCCAGGCTCGAGTTCCAATTGCGTTTGCTTTGACGATTTTCTTCGCTGATTCCTGTTCTGCTCTTGATGAGAAAATGGAAACCGATATATTTGGAAATGCGCCTACCGTCGGATGGCAAGTAAAGTCTTGGTCTCGGTTGCGTTGTTTTATCTCTGAGCGGCACTTTTTTTTTGCATACAGTGGGCTAAATTGGTGGATCACAAGGTCCCCGAGGGTTCAGAGATGATTTTGGAAAGGATATCCACTAGACAGCTGTTAGGAGACAGATGGTAGCCTCCCGTCAAGGCCATCTAGCAAGTTCTTTAACGTCCCATCCCACGGATGGTGACCTTTCCAAGACCATCAGTGTCCCATACTGATTGAAGGAAGGGCGGAGGATATGCGGATATAAATCTCAATGCGGATGCAGGGGAAGCTCCAACCCGGGAACTGCAGGTTATGAATCTGGCGCGACCATGACCGCGCCAGAAGTCGTCTGAACCCACGACCCCTGACCCTGGTGCAGGAAAGCTATACTCCGTACACGATAAAGAACACACTGAATGGCCTTGACGGGAAGCTTCCATTTGTATCCTACCAGTTATCTTGTGGATCTCCTTCTCTGATATTTTTTGAGCACTTGAGGTTTTTGGAACCTGTCCACTTAGGCCATTGTATGCAGTAAAGTGCACTTCAGATGTAAAGTATTCCAAAACATATAATCGTAATGCATTTATAATGCTCCCATCTATAATGAGGACCGTCTCCCCAGTGTTTTGGAAGTTAGCCATAAGGCGTGGGTTACTGCAGCCGTGTTCATAGACTCATTCAACAACAGTTATGTCCTTGAGGTGGAGCGATATTTTGTGAGAGAAAGCAATTAGCTTTTAAGGTGCTACCCTGCATCGGCAATGCACACTGTCATCTTGAGTCATTTAATTCATTCATTCTGAATATTGAGGTTGTTTCTTCATCCTAACACGACGTCATTTCTTCAGCCCAAGGATCAAGATGTGATAGCAACATTGAAGAGTTATTACATTTGTTGTACGTTTACACAGGCATCTTGAATGCTATGGAGAGGAACTCAACACTGATAATGTCGCAGAGCTGGAAAAAAGTACATCATCGCAAATCGTACTAGAATTAGAAGAGATTAACAGCGATGAAATAAAGTCGACTACGTTGAATGCTTGTTGGATAAAAATTTGGAATGAGGCAATGAAAGACTAAGAAGCATCCAGTTTATTCTGAAGTGCAACGCATTTTAGGAGTAGCGGGATACGCTGCCTTAGGAACACCTGGGGCGGGGGTAGCTCATTCGGTAGCGCGCCAGGCTCGTAATCTGTAGTTCCCAGGTTCGAGTCCCAGCTGGGTCAGCGTTGAGATTTATCTCCGCAAAATTCCCCGCCTTGCCGACGGTAAGTAGGGGACACCGATGGGCTTGGAAAGGCAGCCGTCCGTCGGATGGGACGTTAAGCCGTGGCCCCGTGTGCGGGAGAGCCATACCCTGTGCACGTTAAAGAACACGCTGGATGGCCTTGACGGGAGGCTACCATCTGTCTCCCAACAGCTGTTCCAGTGGGTCCTCTCCCCCAACCTTCTCTGAGCCTTCGGGGTCCATGTGACTTGGCCATTTAGCCCATGGTGTGCAAAAAAGTGCCGCTCAGAGGTAAAACAACCCATTAGGAACACCTACCTAATACTTCGTCGTATTTATCATGATACTAGAAATCAATCGGTGCATTCTGCTTTGTAGCCCGTTACTCCGACCCCTATTTGACCTTGAATGTCTCACGGGATCTAAAAATCTCTCTTATTTCTTACTTCTAGCGTCCGAAATTGTCCTATTTATTAATTTTTAGCTCTCCAGCAATGATACGTCGAATTTGAACTTTGATCTCAAAGGATCCATCGCATTTGAAATTTGGCATAATTTTTGAGACCTATAGCTCAAAATACCCTCAGGCACCAATTTTTAACCCTCTAACATAGGTAGATATATATTTCACTTTTAACCTTGAAGGACCCATCGCATCCAAAATTTCGCAACATTTCTGGGATCTACGACTGAAAATACCCTCAGCGACCAATTTTTAGCTCTCTAGCGCCAATAGATCTAAATTTGACCTATCACCTTTGACCTCGAAGGACTCTCCGCATCCAAAATTTCTTAACATTTCCTATATCTACAGCCCGAAACACTATCTAAGACAACAATTTTCACATTTCTGGAAGATCAAAGTTTGACCTTCATGTGACTTCTATTTGACCTTGAAGGACACCTCGGAGATGAAATTTCGGCTTTTTTTCCGAGATCTACGACCTAGATTACCCCTTTGGTCAAATATTCAGAGCTCCAACACTTCTGCATCATAGTTAGAATAGCTATCAGTCAATTACTCACAATCGTCTATATGTACTATATATTAGATAGTTACCAACTTTCAGTGTTTTAATTCTCTGTGCATAGATCTCGTTGAAATGGATTTTGAAGTTCTGCTAGCGGTCATCTCTCTCAGCTGATGAACTGTAGCAGCCCTGTTTTGTCGTATAGTTCTTGCAAACATACGTCTATCCGTGTCGGTCAGAGCCTTTTAGGGGCGGGGGTGGCTCAGTCGGTAGCGCGCCAGGCTCGTAATCTGTAGTTCCCAGGTTCGAGTCCCAGCTGGGTCAGCTTTGAGATTTATCTCCACAAAAATTCCCCGCCCTGCCCACGGTCAGTAGCGGACACCGATGGGCTTGGAAAGGCCTCCGTCCGTCGGATGGGACGTATGCCGTGGCCCCGTATGTGGGAGAGCCATACCCTGTGCACGTTAAAGAACACGCTGGATGGCCTTGACGGGAGGCTACCATCTGTCCCCCAATAGCTGTTCCAGTGGGTCCCCTCCCCCAACCTTCTCTGAACCTTCGGGGTCCATGTGACCTGGCCATTTAGCCCATGGTGTGCAAAAAAGTGCCGCTCAGAGGTAAAACAACCCTAGAACAACCCAGAGCCTTTTATCTTCCCGCATTTGTCACGGTTATTGGTCTTTTTGAGATCATTGCAATTCTCTATACACTTGGGTTATTGTTCCCCTGTGATTTTCGGCTAGGTTTCATCAACTCCGTTACGGATGCTCCTGGCCACCGCGCTCCAACGACCCCCCCTCCCCCTTCGAAATGAATCAGATCAGCCTTTTTACCCCTGTAGCACTTGACTGCTTTGTATCATGACTTTACAGCTATTATAGGCTTTCGTAGTGGCGTAGAATACTAAAGCCAGTAAAAAAATTGCATACATTGACGTGTTTAATTGTATTAACCTCACGATTCAGTGGGGCGGGGGTGGCTCAGTCGGCAGCGCGCCAGACTCGTAATCTGCAGTTCTCAGGTTCGAGTCCCAGCTGGGGCAGCGTTGAGATTTACCTCCTCAAAATTCCCTGCCCTGCCCACGGTCAGTGGGGAACACCGATGGGCTTGGAAAAGCCGCCGTCCGTCTGATGAAACGTTAAACCGTGGCTCCGTGTGCAGGAGAGCCATGCCCTGTGCACGTTAAAGAACACGCTGGATGGTCTTGACGGGAGGCTACCATCTGTCTTCTAACAACCGTTCCAGTGGGTCTCCTCCCCGAACCTTCCCTGAGCTTTCGGGGTCCATGTGACATGGCCATTTAGCCCATTGTGTGCAAAAAAGTGCCGCTCAGAGGTAAAACAACCAACCACAATTCAGTGTTTATAATAATTTGTCCAGACAGTGTACATAAAAATATTTTAAAACAAAACTAATTAGTTCAGGCAGTTCTTTTTCAATTACCTAAAATGCTAATATCGTACAATGGGTCATATTAATCCGAAGTGTGAAGTGTCCAAGTATGAGTAAAACCGAAGAGAACAGTATGGTTCAATGCACCCAATTCGTTTATAAAATTGAAGTGAGAAGAGTGTGATGGAAGAAAAGTAAAGAGATTCTTCTCAATAACTTTCTTGTCTGTGTCACACA
Source organism: Ryuthela nishihirai (assembly GCA_038380435.1). NCBI lineage: Eukaryota > Metazoa > Arthropoda > Arachnida > Araneae > Heptathelidae > Ryuthela > Ryuthela nishihirai. Next base: position 19,948,913 of record JAWZYU010000016.1, read on the forward strand.
GTTCCCACTTCGTTTTTTCATGTCGACCTTAAAAATAATTTGACTGTTCATAGACTCTAATTATTCATCATTTATGTGAATAAAATTGAAATAATTGAACCACATCCAAACACTAAAGTAAAACGAGGAACTACAGGTTGGGTTGTTTTACTTCTGAGCGGCACTTTTTTGCATACCGTGGGCTAAATGGCCAGGTCACATGGACCCCGAAGGCTCAGAGGAGGTTGGGGGAGGGGACCCACTGGAACAGCTGTTGGGAGACAGATGGTAGCCTCCCGTCAAGGCCATCCAGCGTGTTCTTTAACGTGCACAGGGTATGTCTCTCCCGCACACGAGGCCACGGCTTAACGTCCCACCCGACGGACGGCGGTCTTTCCAAGCCCATCGGTGTCCCCTACTGACAGTGGGCAGGGCGGGGAATTTTGCGGAGATAAATCTCAACGCTGACCAAGCTGCGACTCGAACCTAGGAACTACAGATTACGAGCCTGGCGCGCTACCGACTGAGCCACCCCCACCCCTAAATGACCAGGTCACAAGGACCCCAAAGGCTCAGAGAAGGTTGGGGGAGGGGACCCACTGGAACAGCTGTTGGGAGACAGATGGTAGCCTCCAGTCAAGGCCATCCAGCGTGTTCTTTAACGTGCACAGGGTATGGCTCTCCCGCACACGGACCCACGACTTAACGTCCCATCCGACGGACGGCGGCCTTTCCAAGCCCATCGGTGTCCCCTAATGACCGCGGGCAGGGCGGGGAATTTTGCGGAGATAAATCTCAACGCTGACCCAGCTGGGACTCGAACAAGAAGAACTACAGATAGTGGGCAGAGAAATAGAAACATCCCCATGTTACGTAAATAGAGAGTCAAATTCGAAGATCCGTAATTTCTACAATAAGCTTTTTATAGGAAAATAAGACAAGATAAAATAAAATAATTTGACATAATTATTTGCACACGATACATAATAATTTGTTAGATATTTAAATAGTTATGGAAACTTGAATACATAACAGCAGCAAAGTTAGGCCTGTGAAACGTATGAAACTGACAAATATTGAAAGAACCATTTCAACAAATTCTAAAATATACACTTATTTTATTAAATGGTTTGAAATACTAATTTTTTGATTTTTAATTAACTTCTGAGGTGAACTCTTATGATTGAAATCTATGTTATTAAATAATCAAACTTTTATAATTCTTTAAATGTTGAATAGAAGGGGCGGGGGTAGTCGGTAGTTCCCAGGTTCGAGTCCCAGCTGGGTCAGCGTTGAGATTTATCTTCGCAAAAATCCTCGCCCTGCCCACGGTCAGTAGAGGACACCGATTGGGTTGGAAAGGACGCCGCCAGTCGGATGGGACGTTAAGCCGTGGCCACATGTGCAGGAGAGCCATGCCCTGTGCACGTTAAAGAACAAGCTGGATGGCCTTGACGGGAGGCTACCATCTGTCTCCCAACAGCTATTCCAGTGGGTCCCCTTCCCCAACCTTCTCTGAGCCTTCGGGGTCCATGTGACCTGGCCATTTAGCCCAGGGTGTGCAAAAAAGTGCCGCTCAGAGGTAAAATACCCAACCCAACTGAATAGATACTGTTCAAAATCGAAATTTAGACATAAGATGAGGATGTTTCTATTTCTTTTATCCATTGCCTGTACCTTCTGGACTGAGAGACATTACTAACTTGGGGGGCGGGGGGGGGGGGGGGGGCTCAGTCGGTAGCGCGCCAGGCTCGTAATCTGTAGTTCCCAGGTTCGAGTCCCAGCTGGGTCAGCGTTGAGATTTATCTCCGCAAAACTCCCCGCCTGCCCACGGTCAGTAGGGGACACCGATGGGCTTGGAAAGGCCGCCGTCCGTCGGATGGGACGTTAAGCGTGGCACCGTGTGTGAGAGAGCCATACCCTGTGCACGTTAAAGAACACGCTGGATGGCCTTGACGGGAGGCTACCATCTGTCTCCCAACAGCTGTTCCAGTGGGTCCCCTCCCCCAACCTTCTCTGAGCCTTAGGGGTCCTTGTGGCCTGGCCATTTAGCCCATGGTGTGCAAAAAAGTGCCGCTCAGAGGAAAACAATCCAATCCAATTACTAACTTGGCAATGTTGATCGTATATGGAGCTATAGAATATAGATTGCAATTATAAACGGTTCTTCTAACCGCTTGATGAAGCATAAGATGGGCTGTGTGACTAATAATGCAAAACAGAACCTTGTTGGAATTGGTCTGAATGGACCAAATGCAGTAACTGTTGCTTAAGATAGACGTGTTACGAAAATTAAGCTTTTTGCTGGACTTCAATAGCCTTTCGACAGTTGAAAATTTTGTTTGAATGTAGGTATGTATGTTGTTGGATTGTCGAATAAGTGCTGTCAGTGTTATCACATTCTGCCGCCTAAAAAAAAATGTTTTTTCACATGAAACGATCTTTTACAATATTTGTTTAAAATTTAGTATTTCTCTACTTTAGGACTTTACAAAGCTAGAAATTAAAACACATTGGAAGATACGAATCCTATTATTTCATTAATACTTATCCTAACTCAAAATGAAATTTCCGTTTCAATGTTAAAACAGAAAAGTGAATGAGTATAGACGACAATGAAGGAAAAAATGATAATAATAATAACTTTTTTCGACTAATAAAAATGATAATATAATAATAATGATAATATAAAACTATTAAAAATGATAATAATAATAATAGCTGTCCGGAATAAAGTTAAAATAATACACAAAAGCAAACATTCCCCGCCCTGCCCACAGTCAGTAGGGGACACCGATGGGCTTGGAAAGGCCGCCGTCCGTCGGATGGGACGTTAAGCCGTGGCTCTGTGTGCGGGAGAGCCATACCCTGTGCACGTTAAAGAACACGCTGGATGGCCTTGACGGGAGGCTACCATCTGTCTCCCAACAGCTGTTCCAGTGGGTCCCCTCCCCCAACCTTCTCTGAGCTTTCGGGGTCCATGCGACCTGGCCATTTAGCCCATGGTGTGCAAAAAAGTGCCGCTCAGAGGTAAAACAACCCAACCCTTTCCACAAAAGCAAACACCAAAAGATAAAAAAATATGAATATCATCTCTACTTTTGAAACCAAGGTATCACCAGACCACCACAGCTTTCATATATACACAGTGGTATCAGAATAATATGACCACCTACCACACATGTACTATGGTAGGTGGTCATATTATTCTGATACGACTGTGTATAACTATAAGTTAGAACTCGGCATCATCATAGCATAAGTAGTGGGTGATTAAATTTATAGAAGATGATCCAAGGACTTTTGAAAATTCAATTTGAATACAGTTTATAACAGTGTTGTAATTACTAAAAAGGTGTGCTGGTGCTGTCCAGTTAATTTAATATTTAAATAATACCCAAAAATAAATTCCTGGGATACTTATTTGTCGGGGACAGAGTTTTTCATTCAGTCCCCGGAAAACGGGAACGTTTAATCACCCTACGTAAAAAGTTACATGCCATTAACCTATATTGAAATGGAATTCATATTTAATCTTCGTCTATTACTAAATAACATACAATGAAGAAATTGAAAACTAAAAAATTAACAATATAATGAATGAGAATATAATAACAAAGAATGAGGCTAATGAGAGGTAACAAAGCATTTTTACGATTTAAAAATTGTTACTATATTGTAAAGTAATTAACATTTAAAAAAATATTACACCATTTTTGTTTTATTTATCCAGATATTATTAATTTTGTATGGAGCTACACTGAAACCTACATATAGTGGTTGTTAAAGCAAACCACTATACGTAACTTTGAGTATAGAAATCAGATGCTTTGAAAGTCTTTAGGCTGTAGAGATAGTAGGATAACAGTTACAAACTGTTTTTACCTATATAATAAACTCCTGTATACATACCAGTATATTGTGTAACGTACAGTCGCTCAAAAAATATCCGAACACTATGCTTGATTACAGAATTCAGAAAAAATATCTGGCAACGATTTTTTTAGAAATTAGCGATCTGGCAACCTTCGTGTCACGTGACACGAAGGTTGCCAGATCACTGATTTCTAAAATAATCGTTGCCAGATATTTTTTCTGAATTCTGTAATCAAGCATAGTGTTCGGATACTTTTTTGAGCGACTGTACCACGAAGCACTGGTATAGCTTATGGCTATAATATTAGCTTAGAGTTATATTTATTATATATTCGTTAGCATTCTTTTTGATAGAAGAGTGCTTTTTATTTCATCTTCAAATTGCAGTTTTTAGATTCATGTTAATTTTGCAAGTTTCTAGATTTTAGACGCAAGAAATAAAACAATACGACTAGTACCGTGACAGTTTGAACTTTGTGCGCTTTTAATTGTGTTTTATCGAATTTAAGGAGATTTGAGGTTAGGCTTAATGCGTTTCATTTTACGTCATTTACTTCATTAATATCTTTCTTTTTTTCTCCTATTTCCCATTTACATGGTTGAACAATCTCCTCTGAGACCTTGTTTTTTTCTTTCCTTTTTTCATTTTTCTATCTTGGAACCAGAAACGTTCTTTTTAGCGAAGGCGGATCCTTCACTGGGCTGACATGAAATTTGTCAAACTTTTTCGCGCGGAACGCGACTCTTCAAGCAAATGCTTCTCAACATCTTTAAAGAATCGATAATTCTCTTTTTTTTTCACTATCTTTCATTCATGTCGAGTAAAAGAACATTTTTATTTGAAGGTAATGCAAATGAATATAAAAGACGTCTGCGGAATTCTCCGTATTGCAGCATTATGCCGTTAAATAAATTATTGTGTCAAAACGCAAAATAAAAAAAGGGGAAAAGGGAATAAACGTCTATTTAATATTTGTCTGCAAGGATAAGTTTGTTTAGAGAAGCTTGATAGCGACTTCACGATCTGGCAGAAATCTATTAAAAGGGGAAGCTTCCTTTTGAATTAAACAATGATAACTATGGTTAGGAGGATTCGACAATTTTCTCTGAGCCAAGAGACGAAATGCGATTTCGATAATTAATATTTCAGAGAGGTTGGGTTGTTTTACCTCTGAGCGGCACTTTTTTGCACACCATGGGCTAAATGGCCAGGTCACATGGACCCCGAAGGCTCAGAGAAGGTTGGGGGAGGGGACCCACTGGAACAGCTGTTGGGAGACAGATGGTAGCCTCCCGTCAAGGCCATCCAGCGTGTTCTTTAACGTGCACAGGGTATGGCTCTCCCGCACACGGGGCCACGGCTTAACGTCCCATCCGATGGACGACGGCCTTTCCAAGCCCATCGGTGTCTCTTACTGACCGTGGGCAGGGAATTTTGCGGAGATAAATCTCAACGCTGACCCAGCTGGGACTCGAACCTGGGAACTACAGATTACGAGCCTGGCGCGCTACCGACTGAGCCACCCCCGCCCCATTTGAGAGAGGAGAATAATGATGGATATGCTGGAGAATTGTGCTATGGGAATTTAAGATATTAGTTATTTGGCACCAAGGAATGGTTAGAGTTTTCTGTAATTCTTACAGAATTAAATATATAAAAAAATAATGCTACAGTCTAAATTTGAAGTACGTTGTTCTACAGAAATTAGAGAATTTCCGTGCTATTTCCATGGAAATCTAACTCCGAAGCTCTAGCTTCTAAAACATGTATTTAATGGAAAATGCGATTGAAGGTGGAATTGTACAACGAAATTGAAGATCATAATAAAATCTATTTAAATTTCGATTTTTTACAATATTCGTTTAGTATTTTAAAGAGCCACTCGGCCGTCCATTGGTCCAGTATTCAGCGCGCTTGGCTAGTGATCTAAGGGAATTGGGTTAATAAAATAATAAAATCCTAATGATAATTAATAATTAAACCCCGGTAAGGCATGGATGTTTGTGTTGGTTTTCTGCTGAGGTCCTGCCATCCTCTCAGACCTTCTACTATTGCATATAAACTGACAGGCTCCTATCAGACTTCTGTGGCAAGCAGCTGCTTAAGGGAGTATTTTATTTTTACTTATTTATTTTTTAAAGAGTTGTGAAAGCTGGACTATTTTAAAATAAACTGTAAAAAAAATAATAAATTGTTTTATAAAAAATCATTTATAATTTTCTAATATTGAAATAATCATTACTGTAACTTTTAAAAATGTATATTTATTTTATTAAATGATTTGAAACAATACTTGTTATTTATTTTTAATTATTTTCTGAGAAAAAGTCTTACAACGCATTATTGTTGTTAAATATTCTAGTTTCAATAACTATTTAAATGCTGAACGAACACTTTTGAAAATCAAGATTTAAATAGATTTAATTATCATATTAATTTCTATTCTATCGCATGTTTCCATTAAATGCATATTTTAGAAGTTATAGACATGGAAATTCTGGGGCGGGGGTGGCTCAGTCGGTAGCGCGCCAGGCTCGTAATCTGTAGTTCCCAGGTTCGAGTCCCAGCTGGGTCAGCGTTGAGATTTATCTCCGCAAAATTCCCCGCCCTGCCCACGGTCAGTAGGGGACACCGATGGGCTTGGAAAGGCCGCCGTCCGTCGGATGGGACGCTAAGCCGTGGCCCCGTGTGCGGGAGAGCCATACCCTGTGCACGTTAAAGAACACGCTGGATGGCCTTGACGGGAGGCTACCATCTGTCTCCCAACAGCTGTTCCAGTGGGTCCCCTCCCCCAACCTTCTCTGAGCCTTCGGGTTTCATGTGACCTGGCCATTTAGCCCATGGTGCGCAAAAAAGTGCCGCTCAGAGGTAAAACAACCCTAAAACAACAACCCATGGAAATTCTCTAATATTTTGGTAGGGCAGTGTGGGTATAAAATTGAAAAGGGTGATAATCTATCATCATTGCAAACAATGGGATTAGAACCAATCACATGGGTTGCCCAAACTATTTCACACCGTGGGAATACTTTTAGGGTTTCTTTGGAGGGCTACTAAATTTTTATTTGCGTTTAAATATAAATCAATAAATTAAAAATTTAATTAATACCCCCTCAAGCAGCTGCTTGCCACAGAGGTCTGACAGGAGCCTCTCAGTTTTTATGCCACAGTAGGAGATCTGAGAGGATGGCAGGACCTCAGCAGAAAAACGTCACACACATCCATGCCTAATCCGGGGCTCGAACCCAGGTCCCTTAGATCAGTAGCCAAGCGTGCTAACCACATTTTGAAGATGCACCGGTGGTCTGGTAGTACCGAGTACCCCCTCAGAGAAAGGATATCCGAGAGAAATCTTTTAAAATAAGTGAAGAAACTAGTATATTTTAAAGCAAATGAGTCCATGCCGTGGGCAACTACCTTACTTAAGGGCGGCAGGTAGACCACTGGCGCCGTAATGGGCACACCTGGTTTAGAACATCTCTAAAATTCTCAGCCCACCTAAACATCACAGAATCCTTACCTTCAATAACTTCCCTCAATCATGTATGTCATTTTGTTTTCCCAACGCGAAATATTTACTGTGGTACATCTCTGATGCTGTGCTGTCTAACTACTTCGTCTGCTTTGTCATCCAATCAAGCCAAAGATTCCTATCAGATATTAACCGATCATTTACGCGATTATTAATCTCTTTGTAATGCTCTCAGGACTAATAGAGGTAAGTTATTCCAGCAATTATTTTTTTCCAGAAATATACTCCATAATCTTATCACTCAAATGACTTTTTCTGTGATTGAGAAAGAAAATTATTTAGCTTCAAATTCCTGTTTAGTTTAAGTATTAATATCAAGAATACCTGTTTAAAATGGTGTAGTAAGTTTAGTAGTAAGACAACTACGATTGTCGTAACGACTGTTTCCTGTCATGGTAAATTTTGACTGAATCTGGGTCTTATAGAGCTTCAGTGTTAAAGATAATTTTCTTAAACTTAGGGTAACATATCTTAAACTTCAGTTTCAAGACACTTTTGACAAAGTAATGGTCAGACCCAATTTCGACTCCGCTGTACGATCTAGTAGTCGAAACCGAATTAGTCCATTTGAAGTTAATTGAAATGTAATCGATTATATTCCTATACAGCCCATTAGGTGAACACATGTGTATTTATAAATATCTCGGTGTTTGTAGGAAGTCTTAGCTATACTCAAACTACTAATTGGATTGTTTTACCTCTGAGCGGCACTTTTTTTTGGCACACCATGGGCTAAATGACCAGGTCATAAGGACCCCGAAGGCTCAGAGAGGGTTGCAAGAGGGGACCCACTGGAACAGCTGTTGGGAGACAGATGGTAGCCTCCCGTCAAGGCCATCCAGCGTGTTCTTTAACGTACACAGAGTATGACTCTCCCGTACACGGGACCAAGGTTTATCGTCCCATCCGACGGACGGTGTCCTTTCCAAGCCCATCGGTGTCCCCTACTGACGTGGGAAGGGCGGGGAATTTTGCGACATAAATCTAAACGTTAACCCAGCTGGGATTCGAACCTGGGAACTGCAGATTACGAGCCTGGCGCGCTACCGATTCAGCCACCCCCCACTCAAACCATTAAGTTTATTTATCAGTAAGAAAATGCAAAGCAAAATAAACAATTCTGCCTCTTATTTAGTCTTTTTTTACCTTTATTTCTACCTTTTAATGCATAAATATATTTTCCGGTGACATTTTGTTCGAATCTTTCGTATTCCCCATCTTAGCAGCTTAGTATCATTTTAATTTTTCAGCATTCATTTGATTGTGAATTGAACAACTCTCTTCTGCTGCTGTAGCTTTATAAGTATTTTTTCATTCCTGATTCTTCGAAGGAAGATTCTATCCATTTCTCATTTTCAAGCTTCCTCATCGTAACGTAAAAATAATAGATCGTCCTGTCTGTCAGGACTAGGGGCGGGGGTGCTCAGTCGGTAGCGCGCCAGGCTCGTAATCTGTAGTTCCCAGGTTTGAGTCCCAGCTGGGTCAGCGTTGAGATTTATCTCCGCAAAATTCCCCGCCCTGCCCACTGTCAGTAGGGGACACTGATGGGCTTGGAAAGACCGCCGTCCGTCGGATGGGACGTTAAGCCGTGGCCCCGTGTGCGGGAGAGCCATACCCTGTGACGTTAAAGAACACGCTGGATGGCCTTAACGGGAGGCTACCATCTGTCTCCCAACAGCTGTTCCAGTGGGTCCCCTCCCCCAACCTTCTCTGAGCCTTCGGGGTCCATGTGACCTGGCCATTTGCCCATGTTGTGCAAAAAAGTACCGCTTAGAGGTAAAACAACCCAACTGTCTGGACTATCCTTGTATCTGGAACAATTTCAACGGGGTTGCTGACCCAGCTGGGACTCGAACCTGGGAACTACAGATTACGAGCCTGGCGCGCTACCGACTGAGCCACCCCCGCCTGATTTCAACGGGGAAAACAATGACAAACTTATCGCTTCCTGTTGAAGAAGATGAGTCTGCTCAATTGCATTTTCAGTAAATCGATGTTTTCATTTTTCTTTAATTTCAGATCTTATTGGGTTGGGTTATTTTACCTCTGAGAGGAACTTTTTTTCTACACACAATGGGTTAAATGGCAGGTCACAAGGATCCCGAGGACTCAGAGAAGGTTGGGAGGAGAGGATCACTGGACAACTGTTAGGAGACAAATGGTAACTCTAAATTCCAATAAGATCTTTCGTCAAGGTCTTATTAGAGTTTAGAGGTAAAATTAAGTAAACAAACAAAACAATCATAGCCAATCAATCATTCTTAAAGTAACATAGCCAAGTAAGTGAGAACTGAGATTTTCAGTTGTCGTTTAAAACTGTAGTTCATCAGCTGAATTGGAAAAGGTTGGGTTGTTTCATTTCTGAGAAGCAATTTCTGCACACAATGAAATGTTACAAATGAATAAATGACCAGGTCACAAAGACCCCATGCGCTCAGAGTAGATTGGTAAAGGGTATTTATTTGGTCAGTTGTTACGAAACAGATGGAAACCTCCCTTAAAGATCATCCATTGCGTTTTTTAACCTGCACAGGGCATGCCCTGTGCAGGTTACGCGCTATTAGGTGAAGCGCTATTAGGCGCTATTTATCAGGCTATATTATTTACGCGCTATTAGGTGATATTCGGCCAGGGGTGACTAATTTTTTGTCCGGTGAGCTTACGCTTCTTTAATTCATGTATGGCCAACCAGTCGATCCCGAATAAAGTTTAAGTCAATCTCTCTATAAATAAGATAAAAATATACTAATATTTAAAATTTATTTCATTACATTCAATTTCTAACAGTCAACGCCATTCGTTGTATTGTTATGTGTTTATTGTTACATGTTTGACTGATGATCATCTCGACAACTGTCTGCGCTTAGCTATTAATAATTCTGAACCTGATTATTTGGAAATAGCTGGTAATTTACAGTGTCATATTTCCCACTAGTTTTAATAAATATCTACTTACGAAATTGAAATGGGGCGGGGTTGGCTCAGTCGGTAGTTTCCAGGTTCGAGTCCCAGCTGGGTCAGCGTTGAGATTTATCTCTGCAAAATTCCCCGCCCTGCCCACGGTCAGTAGGGTACACCGATGGGCTTGGAAAGGACGCCGTCCGTCGGATGGGACGTTAAGCCTTGGCCCCGTTTGTGGGAGAGAGCCATACCCTGTGCACGTTAAACAACACGCTGGATGGCGTTGACGGGAGGCTACGATCTGTCTCCCAACAGCTGTTCCAGTGGGTCCTCTCCCCCAACCTTCTCTGAGCCTTCGGGGTCCACGTGACCTGGCCATTTAGTCCATTGTGTGCAAAAAAGTGCCGCTCAGAGGTAAAACAACCCAACGTAATTGAAATCTTTTTACCTTTACCCTCTTTGAAAGTACATTAAAAATAATTATTTAAGCTAAAAAGAAACTAAAAAAAACTAATTTTCTTATATACGGGACCAAAATAATATATATAGTTTTTTTGGAGAGGAAAGGCGATCGCATGGCATGTTAAAAATGAAATGGCGATCCCCAGCTCATAAAATTTGCACACTTCCGCTGTAACTGAATACGTTAGTATGATTTAAATTATTTATTTCACCATCATTCTATGATTAATCAGTAAAATTTTTAACTAAACTATACAAAAATAAATAAATCAAACACTAACTTTAATAACGACAGATTAAAAAAAAAAACTCTCTTCATAAAATGTTTTATTAGTTATTTGTCCGATATTTTACCAAACACTTCCAAAAATGCTTTTCTTTAAATCAAATCTAAATCAAAGTGTATGTTACAACTGAGTATACAAACATCAACTACATTATTCGCAAAATCTAATGCATTTTCAACAACACATTTTATTACACATACATACACACGGCAGACAATGATGTATGGTAGAAAAATGCATCAATCCTAACTTATTTTCTTATATTTTGGCTTGCTTAAGTACTTTGGTCGCCAATCTATTGAAAAGAATTTTCATCTCCAGTTTGAAAAGTCACCCAAGTTATTGTTTCAGCTCATTGAATTACTAAATATTTAAAAATATGCACATCCCATTGTCACTACTAATTAGCGAACGCCACCTCACAATCAGCTTTGAGAAGTAGGAGTTTGATGTGCAAATATTTGACTGAGCAAAGCATCGAGAGTATGACATTTTTTTCCCCCAGGAAACCTCTACTAGTAGATATTGTCACCGTAACTTCCGTCGTCGTGGTGGCATTATTTTTCAGCTACGTCTAGTTTGGAACAGCTTTTAAAAGAATCGATTCCTTGTACAAAGGGAGATTATTGTGGTGAATTGACAAAAGATATTAAAGACGTCCGGGAAAAAAGAAAACAGGCGAAGAATTATGTAACAAAGCTGGTACAAGAGGATTAATTAGCAGAATACCCATTATTAAGGCGAAAAAATGCCAAAGGATTTTCGCAGCCGTATTTAGGCGACCGTAGTCTGTAATAGGAGATATTAAGTGTGTTATTATTTGTGGGAAAAAGTTAAGAGTCGTATGCGTAAGAGTAATAGAATGAAGATTTTGCGTCTCGAATAGCGGTGTTTGTGTTGAAGAGTTTAGTAAGGTAAAGCGTGATCTTGGGTGTGAGCACGGGGATCTTAGGATCTCTACGCAAGGGATTTTAAGTTCTCTTGCGTAGAGAATGAATTCTAGTAGAGATTTCTAGTTATTCTGCGCTGATTAGTTAGCATGGCTGATTAGTTTAGCATGGAGATTTTTAAAAGTCACATCATTATTCATTCAAAATTCTTAGTGCGATCAGATCAGACGAAAGAATTATATATGAGATTAGATTACAGAAAGGAAACTCTCAACGATTTGTAAAGTGACTGTAGAACTGTATTCTTAACGCGATTAAGCTAATAATAAAGAATAAGGATGGAAACTTTCAAAATAGTAAATGAATTCCATCTGGTTTATGTACAGGGTGATTCAAAACTCTTGGGCCAAACTTTAAGGGGTGATAGAACACACCTAAACAACCACTTTTCGTCATACAATGAATGGTCGGAACTCAAGCGGCGAAGCGCTAGGGATTAGCAGTTAGTCAGGAAATGGAGAAACACAAGAATGATAGAAGAGGTTTGAAACAATTGCAGAAATTACAGAACAGAAAGTACAGAATTTTATTGAACAAATTACAGAAACTGCTCAAAAGAGCGACCGCAGACATTAATGCAGGCTTCACACCTTCGACGTAGTGATCGGCGTACATGGGCAAAAACACCAGGCATTTCTCGCATTTTCAGGCATTTTTCCTCAGCTCCGTACGTGAAATGCATGTCCGCCTTCTCCTGATTCGTGAAACAATCCATCCGTTCTGCAATCCACGGTAGAAATGACGACGAGTGCAAAAACCAGCGCTTATAAGTGTTCACTGGAAAGCGCCCTCTAGCGCTTCACCGCTTGAGTTCCGACCATGCATTGTATGACGAAAAGTGCTTGTTTAGGTGTGTTCCATCACCCCTTAAAGTTTGGCCCAAGAGTTTTGAATCACCTTGTATAGTTGATTGTGAATGAGTAAGGGATTGGCGTTCCCAAGAGACCACTTTTTTCAGTTTTTTTAGGGAGGAGGGAATTTATTGGAACGGCGCAAGGGTTTTCTATGACTCCTTCTCTTAGTTTTAGGGGCGAGATCGCACCTACCCCTCCCACCACTTTTGAGACCGCCACTGGAGTGAATAATTTGTCTGATGAGTTGAAGCTGATTGAGTGAGATGGGACGATGATGATGATAACAATGATTCAGAAGAGGTAGAAATCTCAACTTTGCACTTAGAAGTAACTCAGATAGTAGATCTTGCCCTTCAATATCAAAGAGATGTCACTTAGAGGTCAAACTTTGATATAAAAGTGCTAGAAAAGTTGAAAATTGGAGCCCAGCGGTATTTTGGGTTGTAAATCTCAGAAACGCTGCGAAATTCCGAATCCGATTGGATCCACAGAAATCAGAAGAGAAATTTCTATCTCCATGTGCTATGAATTTTAAAATTTGTGCCGGGGATTATTTCGTTTCTACATCTTATTGAAAGGTTATCAATATCTGATCAAAAGGGTTCCTCGAGGTCAGAGGTAAAATTTCTATCTTATTGAACTAGAAAGGTGAGAATTGGTGGTAGGGACATTTTGGGTCGTATATCTCAGAAATGTTAACAAATTTCAGATCCGGTGTCTCGTTCAAGGTCAAATAGATGATGGTGAAGGTCAAGAAATCATGGGGCAAGCATGGGCAAAGCAAATCATGGGGATTGGCCGAGCAATTGATTTTTTACAGTTCTATAGGTATTTGGGTTGTGTTGTTTTACCTCTGAGCGGCACTTTTTGCACACTATGGGCTAAATGACCAGGTCACATGGACCCCGAAGGCTCAGAGAAGATTGGGGGAGGGGACCCACTGGAACAGCTGTTGGGAGACAAATGGTAGCCTCCCGTCAAGGCCATCCAGCGTGTTCTTTAACGTGCACAGGTATGGCTCTCCCGTACACGGGGTCACGACTTAACGTCCCATCCGACGGACGGCGGCCTTTCCAAGCCGATTGGTGTCCCCTACTGACCGTGGGCAGGGTGGAGAATTTTGCGGAGATCAATCTCAACGCAGACCCAGCTGGGAATCGAACTTGTGATAACAGATTACGAGCCTGGCGGACTACCGACTGAGCCACCCCCGTCTTCCAGTTCTATAGGTAGGAATATAGGGATATGAATATATAGATGGATATATAGTGAAATTTTACACTTATTAGTATATACATTTTCTTAAACTTTGTAACTTAACTAAATTATACTGAAATATCATGATAAGAGAGGAATTTCAAATAATTTAATCATTTCAATCGGAATTAATATGGTTCGTTTAACAATGTTTGGAGCATGATGCTACTGTTATTTGCACCCAAACAAACATCTTTCGCGAAACAAACAAAAATATCTAAAATCTAAATTGAAAAGTTCCTTTACGAGCTCTAAACATAAAGTTTTCGTATGAGAACAGTGTTAAAAATAAGTACTTTATTTAACAGTTTTATACTAATTCAAAATAATTGTTACGATTTTCAGTTTATGTTCTCATAAGGATGCTTTAATAACATTTATAAAAAATTTCCTTATGCTCAGACAGGGCCGAAAATCTGGGGGGAGGAAACAAGAGGGCTTTCCCCTTTTTACCTACTAGTAAAGGAAATGGAGGCAAAAAATATTAAAGTTATGAATATTTTATGCATTTTTCAAGAAACTTTTAAAGTTGGGTTGTTTTACCTCTTAGCGACACTTTTTTTTGCACATATGGGCTAAATGGCCAGGTCACATGAACCCCGAAAGCTCAGAGAGGGTTGGGGGAGGAGACCCACTGGAACAGCTGCTGGGAGACAGATTGTAGCCTTCCGTCAAGGCCATCCAGCGTGTTCTTTAACGTGCACAGGGTATGACTCTCCCGCACACGGAGCCACGGTTTAACGTCCCATCCGACGAACGGCGGCCTTTCCAAGCCTATCGGTGTCCCCTATTGACCGTGAGCAGGGCGGGGAGTTTTGCGGAGATGAATCTCAACGCTGACCCGGAAACTTTTAAAGACCTCTAAAAAGGAGGTGAAATTATACTGCAATGGAATTCCAGTCTCTTGCTCCCACACCCGCTTCATCTTTATTTTTTTTTCTAGATCAGGGCCTTGACATAGGGCCGTATTATAAACGAGGTATAATATGTACTGTTCGTGGGGAGGCGGGGGTGGCTCAGTTGGTAGCACGCCAGGTTCGTAATCTGTAGTTCCCAGGTTCGAGTCCCAGCTGGGTCAGCGTTGAGATTTATCTCCGCAAAATTTCCCTGCCCACGGTCAGTAGGGGACACCTATGGGCTTGGAAAGGCCGCCGTCCGTCGGATGGGACGTTAAAACGTTGTTCCGTGTGCGGGAGAGTCATACCCTGTGCACGTTAAAGAACACGCTGGATGACCTTGACGGAAGGCTACCATCTGTCCCCCAACCATCTGTCTCCCCCCCATTTACCATCTGTCTCCCAACAGCTGTTCCAGTGGGTCTCCTCCCCCAACCCTCTCTGAGCTTTCGGGGTCCATGTGACCTGGTCATTTAGCCCATAGTGTGCAAAAAAGTGCCGCTCAGAGGTAAAACAATCCAATCCAATGTACTGTTGGTGGGGCATAAAGAAATTTAAGAACTTACCAAAACTCTTTTGATTTTTTTCATATGATAAAAACTGTAACAAACTGTGTGTTCTTGAATTAAAAGAGATCAAATGAACTGTTGAAGCCTGTTATATACCATTTTGCTATTCGACAAAAATTATTCAAATAATTTTGATCATCACTCTTCCTATCGAAATCTATACATCTATAGCAGTGTCTTTAAAAGGTTATACAAAGCATAAGTGCTTAGGGCCTACAATGAACTTAATGTATCCCTGCTTATGAGTAATTGAGGTTTTTTTAATACGCATGGTAATTAGTAATGAAGAACTTTCAATTCATTGTACCTTTAGGGGTGTTTTATTAAATTGCAAATTAGTGTTAATACTATTTTTAACATCAATCATTAGAGTCTTTCCATCGCTTCTCTAGTATTAATTATCATCTAATTAGCAATTAAAGATTATTACACTGACAGAAATCTTCATTCTTTGTTCTAGACAATGATCGATTATTAAACCCCACTTAATCTCTTCGCAAACAGTTAACGTAAAAATTCATTGTTTAGTAATAAAGCAATGATTTTTCCCTATTGTAATGAAATACTTTACTTTTTGGACATTATTAGACGGAATTCGTTTCAGTAACGTCGTGAAAGCAGGCTGTGAAATAAGTTGACAATTATTTACTGTATCTGTGGCAAGCAGCTGCTTGAGGGAGTATGAAATACGTTGACAATTATTTACTGTATTACAATTAGGTTTAATTTTTCTGATAATATTTTCTCTAAAAAATATGCTCTTTTATCATACAGAATATTTCTTTTTTCCTGTAAGTGGCAATAATTGTGAATGTTCGCTCCATGTGGGAAAGAGAATTTTTGAATATACTCTTACATGTATAAATAAACTTACACTAAAACTGTGAAGTGAATAAATTCTACTAAATCATCAGTATAACCTAAATTAAGTTCTGCAGCTGGTGATAATATTGAAACAGAAAAAGAAGTCCAATGGGAGGTCTGAATAGCATGAAATCTAGACTTTTCTAATTACAGCACATATTGGATTATTTCCATATCAACATGGTTTATATTTATTATATAACTTAGTACCCTAGAATATAAATGAATAACAAAAATAAAGAAACTACTCCTCAAGCAGTTGCTTGCACAAGTCTGACAAGAACTTGTCAGTTTAATACGAAAACGGAGAAAATCTGCGAGTAAAGTGACCTCATTTGAAAGACAACACAGGAAAAAATCTTTATCATGCCCGGGATTCGAATTTGATCAGTAGCCAAGCGCATTAACCACCAGGACAGCCACAGAAAAATATCGTGTTGAGAGTAATTTTATAACCTATTTTGTTTAAATATTTGAATGATCGAATAATTTTTAAGGTAAAAAATATCAGAAAAGTTATTTTTGGAGTTTTTGTCAAAACATCTCTTTGTGAATTACAATTGAACAAATTTTGCGTAATATTTTTCAGTGACAAGGTAGAAGGAACAGTTGACATTTTTTTTTACATATGAATAATATTTCATTACCAAACGTAACTCACAAAACGGAGTTTTGCAATAAACACGATTTCTTGCTTGCTGAGGTGAATAATTAGAAATCTGTATTTAATGTTTGCATTATAAATATCTGAAATTAGATGCTATAGAAATACTTGGCTTACAATTTGTGCTTTATTCCAAAGCATTTCTTAATTAATATTCAAATGATTCTGATAATTTTGATAACGCTGAAAAGATTATTTTCCGTTAAAGCGTTTTTTGTCAACAATAATTTTTTAATTTTTTTTCCCAATACGATCAGAAAGTCAAGGAATAATTATTATTTCGGTAATGAATTTTAATATTCAATAGACTAATTAAAATAATAAAAGACATACCGTTATTGATATTCATATAATTTTGCATTAAACGTGGATAGCAGATTTAAAAATCAGTTATTATGATAATTTCAGTATGTTCTAAAGCTCATTTGGTAGATTCATTTACGGCCAACAATTTTGCTGTATAGATGGAGATAGTCATTAACCCGTTAAGTCTTGCAAACAGTTCAAGTCAACATTTAGGCTTAGGGGCGGGGTGGCTCAGTCGGTAGCGCGGCAAGCTCGTAATCTGTAGTTCCCAGGTTCGAGTCCCAGCTGGGTCAGCGTTGAGATTTATCTCCGCAAAATTCCCCGCCCTGCCACGGTCAGTAGGGGACACCGATGGGCTTGGAAAGGCCGCCGTCCGTCGGATGGGACGTTAAACCGTGGCCCCGTGTGCGGGAGAGCCATACCCTGTGCACGTTAAAGAACACGCTGGATGGCCTTGACGGGAGGCTACCATTTGTCTCCCAACAGCTGTTCCAGTGGGTCCCCTCCCCCAACCTTCTCTGAGCCTTCGGGGTCCATATGACCTGGCCATTTAGCCCATGGTGTGCAAAACAAGTGCCGCTCAGAGGTAAAACAACCCAACCCATTTAGGCTTATTCGCTTCAGTTCACTTATTGCAACTGACCTTAGTCGTCAAAGCAAAAACTTTTACGAGTTATTCATTTCGAATATGTCTTTCAATTGAGATAATCAGGAGGTATTTCATTACTTTCGGTACTTCCATATGCAATCACATGGAGGAAAGATGTTTGCGTCTTATAATCAAATGAATGCAACAGATTAATGCGTCTGCACGTTGGCATAAATATATTATTGTTTGTTTATTCGTCTGTAGGCAGACAGATTATTCGTATCTGTCTCCATGCAGACATATAAACAACGAGGGAACATACACAAGTCTTTCCAATTTATCGAGGTGCACATAAAATGGAGAAGAGGACATTTTCCAGAGACAGATTCGAAGATCATTCAATTAACAATAACTCTTCAACTTTATAGATGATGTTAGTTTGTCTCATCAAATAATAAAAAAATATTCCCTCGAGCAGCTGCTATCCACCACAGAGGTCTGAGAGGAAGCTGCCAGTTTATACGTCACAGTAAAAGATCACAGTAAAAGACATGTGAGGACCTCAGCACCTATTAACGTCACAGTAAAAGACATGTGAGGACCTCAGCACCTATTAAAGAGGAATGAGTACTTCTTCCGTTCGAAAAGGCCTCACTTCGGCAATCGTGTCTGGTAGAACTCAATTTAGAGTACTTCACGGAACAATAAATATAAGAGCTATACAATAGTATTTCTTATGACTATGTGCACAGGGAATTCATTTACGTACACACATCCATGCCTTACAGGAGCTCGAAACCAGGTCCCTTTGATCAGTAGCCAAGCACGATAACCACTCGGCCATGGGACGGCTGCTTCATCAAGAGCTGTAATTTTTAGTTTGAGATATTTCACCTCTGGACGGTGTAAATTTAAGGGTGGCAAAGACTAAAATTAGACTGTATAATAGTTTGGTTCTTTCTAGGGTTAGTTATGGTAGTGAAACTTGGACACTTTGTAAACAGGATAACAGGAAATTTGATGCTTTTGATTCCAGATGCTTACGCAGTATCTTGGGCATTAGGTGGTTCAACTTTGTAACTAATGATGAGGTTAGGCAAAGGAGTTTGCAACCTCCTTTAAGCAGCATATTGTGCAGAGAGAGACTCCGTTGGTTTTGCCATGTTGCCCGTGTGTATAATTATAGATTGGTGAATAGGGTTATGAACAGTGTGCCTAAAGGCATCAGAAAGAGGGGGAGACTTAGGATGCGGTGGGCAGACAATGTCAAACAGGACCTTGTTAGAATTGGTGTGCAGTGGCCAGATGCAGTAGATGTTGCTCAGGATAGACTTGCTTGGAGAACTAAATTTCACGGTCTGGTTGGACCTCCGTAGCCCATGGCTGCTTGAGGATGATGATGATGATTCTGATGATTGGATGGGCTTGTTTAATTCTCAGCTCAATATGAAAATGCCATGAAAGCAATCATTATATGATTTTTGTTAGCGTAGTAATTTCGAAATTTCATTACTTAAGAATTTACCTGATATTTTATTTCAAGTGTGGTGAAGAAAAATTGTATTCCGTCACATCAACAAAAATTCTAAAATCTCCAGAGTGGGCAGAAAATAAAATCAGACGAGACGACAAAAACATTAAATATACTTGAGGTAGCAATGCAAACTTTTGGAGATGTGGTTGTACCCCCTAAAAATATACTTATAGCTGTAAAAATGCAAAAATGCAATTTACTTATAGGAAACAAAAGGTAGATTTACTTTGAATTATTTTGCATATGACAAAAGAAAGTCCTCATGGGATGGCAAAATATCATGTTGGAAAGGATTTCTTAAGATGGAAAAGGGGATGGACGACTATTAGGAGACAGAACTTTTCTATTAAAGCATCTAGAGTGTTATTTATCGTGAAGAATTATGGCTCTCCTGCACACGGGGCCACAGCTTGATACAACGGACGGCTCCTTTGCAAGCTCCTCGATATATCCTTAGACGCCCAGCACAAAAAACAGATCAAATGAGAAATTTTTTACGCAGATATAGTGGAGAATTGAAGCTGGGAGCAGTGGGCTAAGAATTTGAACCACTATCAATTGAGTCAACCTCATGGACTCTATAATTCTTCAGTTAATTCTTCGATATGCCGTATCACACTTTATTAGGAAATAAAAGAGAAATAAATTACTGTAAAAAAACTTAACAAAATATATCTCAAAGAAAATATAAATTTAAAAAAAAATATTCCGGAATAATTTTTTTGAAAAATATTAGTGAATTTTTGTACCTATTTTCAGACTTTGCATTCTGATATAGTAAATTTCACCAAAACGTTAAACTTTTTAACTATTTTATTATCTCTCAACGCTGACACGTTGGATTATTTTAATTGTGGTTCGGATTATGCACATCGAAACTGGGTTGGGTTGTTTTACATCTAAGAACAGGGCCGGATCAATGCAGCTGCATCGGAGCGCCCTCTCCACTCTACTCCTTCGAAACGCGACGCCTTTAAAATACCTGAAAATGGACGAAGAAAAGAGATTTTGCTTCGGGACTGAAGCGGCAACACAACATGCTTCAACCTGTCCTGTCCGAGAAATGAGTTTTTGGCACACAATAGGCTAAATGTCCAGGTCACAAGGACTCCAAGGGCTCAGAGATGGTTGGGGAAGTATACCCACTAAATAGCTATTAGGAAACATAGGTAAGCATCTCGCAAAGGACATCCAGCATGTTCTTTAACATGAATAGTGTATGACTCTCTTGTACATGGAGTCATGGCTTTATCTCCCATCTGACTGACAGCGGCCTTTCCAAGCCCATCGGTATTTCCTTTCTCACCGAGAGCGGGGGGGGGATTTAGCGAAGATAAATCTGAACGCTGGCACAGGTGCGACTCGAACCTAGGAACTGAGGATTACGAGACTAGTGGGCTAGCGACTGAGTCTCCTCTGCACTTATTTCTCGGCAAACTGCTTATATGATCCACCTTATATATTTTATGCTAGAATCTGCCTCGGTATACAGTTTACCTTAAACACTTTCCCTTGATTATTGGATTGGATTGGATTGTTTTACCTCTGAGCGGCACTTTTTTGCACACCATGGGCTAAATGACCAAGCCACAAGGACCCCGAAGGCTCAGAGAAGGTTGGGGGAGGGGACCCACTGGAACAGCTGCTGGGAGACAGATGGTAGCCTCCCGTCAAGGCCATCCAGCGTGTTCTTTAACGTGCACAGAGTCTTTAACGAGCACAGTTCTACCGCACACGGGGCCACGGCTTAACGTCCCATCCGACGGATGGCGGCCTTTTCAAGCCCATAGGTGTCCCCTACTGACCGTGGGCAGGGCGGGGAATTTTGCGGAGATAAATCTCAACGCTGACCCAGTTGGGATTCGAACCTGGGAACTACAGATTACGAGCCTGGCGCGCTACCAACTGAACCACCCCCGCCCCCCTTGATCATTAAATGGTTCTTAACATTATTTACTATAAAACGTAATATATGATATATATTTACAGGTTCTGTCCTGTGGGAGGGCATTGCGGACTAACCTCTCAATGCAGCACGTCATAGAGGAAATCTATGAGTCCTCAGTTGAAATATGCCATAAACGTTCATCAAATCGAAATTCAAATCCGCGTCTTCATTTGTTCGGTAACCGAGGGGGATAACCATTAGGTCACTAGCAGTAGTATAGTCCTAAAAAATAGTACCGGGGGCCTTTTACTTTCTCTTCGAAACGATATATAAAGAAAGCTTTTTTTTTAATCAACCGTTCAAGATTTCAACGAAAGCACATCTTTTAGGAATACTGGAAACTAAATTCACCAATCACACATTTCCATCTGTCTGTCTAGTCCTGGAATATATCATGGAATATAATAAAAAAGTAATTAAAGTACCGGGTGGGCCTAGGCACTGGGTTGTTTTACCTCTGAGCGGCACTTTTCTGCACACCATGGGCTAAATGGCCAGGTCACATGGACCCCGAAGGCTCAGAGAAGGTTGGGGGAGGGGACCCACTGGACCAGCTGTTGGGAGACAGATGGTAGCCTCCCGTCAAGGTCATCCAGCGTATTCTTTAACGTGCACAGGGTATGGCTTTTCCACATACGGAGCCACGGCTTAACGTCCCATCGGTGCCTCCTACTGACCTTGGGCAGGGCTGGGAGTTTTGCGGAGATAAATCTCAACGCTGACCCAGCTGGGACTCGAACCTGGGAACTACAGATTACGAGCCTGGCGTGCTACCGACTGAGCACTGACACAAAAGTTTCGACACTGACTTTTAGGGAAACTCGAACCTGGGAACTACAGATTACGCTACCGACTGAGTCACCTCAGCTCCTTTTTAAATATCCGACAACACTGAATCCACTTTCAATATGCGCATCAGCAGGAATGCTTTTATGTTTTGTTCTTTATCCATTTTATTTTGCAAAAAGAATGTAAGCACTTACAAAAATGAAATGTGTGCTTAAAGAGGAGCGAGTGCTACTTCCGTCCGAAAAGGCCTCAGTTCGGCAATCGTGTCTGGTAGAACTCAATTGAGGGCACTTCACGGGACAATAAATATAAGAACTATACAATGATATTTCGTACGACTATGTGCACAGGGAATTCATTTTACGTATTCACCCTTCTTAGAGATGCGGGAGGGTCAGCTCCGACAACTTTGTAACCTGAATTTCGTGGTCTCTCAAGCCTTCCATCTTTTGAGCAGAATCTAAAAATATTATTTTATTCATAGTATTTTACTGCTCAAATCAGATGTCTAAACATTTTTTCGAGCCATCTTTTTTAGTAAAATAAAAAATAATCTTAAAAGACTTAGGGATCAATCATGATTTTATTCTTTTAGAATCACTGTATTATTTATTTATAGAGAAACAGTCTTTAAATTACATTTCTTGACTATAATCGAGTCAAGGTCTATATAAGACCATGAGCGTCGACATAAATATTTTCAGCTGGGGGAGGGGAAGCAAAAAGGAAATCTCTCTTTACAGATAGAAATATTTATATCGAGTCGTTAATTAACGAACATGGTTGCAAAACAACAGTCATGAATTTATTATACCATAATGCAATACGAGATGCCTTAAAACAAAAAGAAATCAAAGTGAAACTTATTATTAAAAATACATAGGTAAAAAGCTTCCTTTTTCATTTTAATAAATGAATATAAATGATATGTTTCCGAAGACAAAAGAAAAAGTAAAATGAAATCAGTATTGCATTTCATTAAGGATAAAACGACATTGATTTTTGGCTCACCTGTAGTGTTCAGATTAAATGACATTTTCGAAGAATTTTTCCAAGTGGGTTTCAGGTTCGAATCCCAACACTGCTTGCGTTAAGATTTTCTCAACTGACCCCAACCCTAACCTCCAGTGATAAATGAGATAACGATGAATTATAAAAGTCGCCATCCATCGGATGATATGTTAAGTCGTGACACTGCATGAAGTAGAACTATACAAGTAGAACTATACTTTGAGCACGTGAAAGAACCCGCTGGTAGAGGGGATGCCGGAAACCACATTTTGGGGTGGGGTGCAGTGAGTGATCAACTCCGAAAAAAGGAACTAAATAGGTTGGGTTGGGTTGTTTTACCTCTGAGCGGCACTTTTTTGCACACCATGGGCTAAATGGCCAGGTCACATGGACCCCGAAGGCTCAGAAAAGGTTGGGGGAGGGGACCCACTGGAACAGCTGTTGGGAGACAAATGGTAGCCTCCCGTCAAGGCATCCAGCGTGTTCTTTAACGTGCACAGGGTATGGCTCTCCCATACACGGGACCACGGCTTAACGTCCCATCCGACGGACGGCGGCCTTTCCAAGCCCATCGGTGTCCCCTACTGACCATGGGCAGGGCGGGGAATTTTGCGGAGATAAATCTCAACGCTGACCCAGCTGGGACTCGAACCTGGGAACTACAGATTACGAGCCTGGCGCGCTACCGACTGAGCCACCCCAGCCCCAACTAAATAGGACTATGCATGGTTCTCTCAGACTCTTTTCTTTAGCTTTTTTTAGGGGAGGGAATGAGATTGTCACTACCCTCTTCCTCGTCATAGGGACGTCCCCTATCAGCTGGATGTACTTGATGAGAAGCTTATAACTTTCTATACATTATCTGTTACCATTCGTAACATTTGAAATCTCAGCACTTTATAATATTTCTCCTAACAGCTCTTAAGGGGCTTCTTATACATATCTTAGACTTTGAGTATCTGAGACCTGAACCAACACACCAACACTCTCCCTGCAAAGATTTGAGTCTTGGGATCATTACGGTCTGGCCATTTAGTTCAAAGTGGCAAAAAAACGTTTTGTTCAAAAACAAAACAGTGCGACTTGTAACTGCAAAAATAAGTAAAAATATTTATTACTATCACATTTCGAAACTTCTTAGGACTTCACATTTTCAGAAACATTGATCCAAGTTACCCTAAGAAAAGCAAATAATCCAATTCCTGTTAGCTTTACTGATTTTAAGTTTATTACCATGCTCATAGCTCTTCTTTAGAAAGAAGATTCCTAAGGAATGCAATCAATTTCAGTAACACTATCCCTGACAGGACTTCAGAGTTGTCACCTTCGTGAACTTCTGACACGAACTTCGATCTCACTCCTCGGCAAGCACTTTCTATTAGTCAATGTCAGAATCTTTCGCGTAACAACGTTTATTTTGCTTTCTCTTCCTTTCCCGCCATTTCCTCCTGCTTATTGCTCGAGCGTGTTCACTTTCCTCGTTCAGTGCCATCTTTCATCGTTTAAATGCTTTAATAATATCAATTCTTTGACGACCTTCATTGTTCGAGCTCTCCTCTTAGAGAGTATCTTTCCAGCCGCAAGATGCGTTGCCCCGGCAACGGCATCAGTGGTAGTAGTCTGACGCTCGCTCCTTGTCGAGATTTTTACACTTTTTTCGTTGGCTAATTTTGCGATCTATACGACGGAGGATTATTTATTGCAAAGTTTGCAATTTCCTTGCAAATCAGTGTTAATGGTTAAGATCCATTAAATTATGCTTTTCTTAATTCGAAAAAATGCATTTTTTTTCCTTTTTAGGATTAAGGTCAATGACTTTCCAAAGCTATGAAAGTTTCAAACGCTGTCAGCTCTTGCTCAGACGTTTAAATTTTTAACTTGTTCGTACTCAAATATTCTACTTTTAAACCTGTTTGATGCTGCGTGATTCTATGGATCACATTTGTTAAAAAGGTTATAATTAGGCATTCATATCCTAGTAAAGAGGGGCGGGGTGGCTCAGTCGGTAGCGCGCCAGGCTCGTAATCTGTAGTTCCCAGGTTCGAGTCCCAGCTGGGTCAGCGTTGAGATTTATCTCCGCAAAATTCTCCGCCCTGCCCACGGTCAGTAGGGGACACCGATGGGCTTGGAAAGGCCGCCGTCCGTCGGATGGGACGTTAAGCCGTGGCCCAGTGTGCGGGAGAGCCATATCCTGTGCACGTTAAAGAACACGCTGGATGGCCTTGACGGGAGGCTACCATCTGTCTCCCAACAGCTGTTCCAGTGGGTCCCCTCCCCCAACCTTCTCTGAGCCTTCGGGGTCCATGTGACCTGGCCATTTAGCCCATGGTGTGCAAAAAAGTGCCGCTCAGAGGTAAAACAACCCAACCTAGTAAAGATGCTATGAGAGGGCTTTCACGTTTTAAGAGACTATGATTAGATGTTCATATACAGAAAATAATATGATTAGACTTGCACTTCATATCAAAAAAATACATTTTTAGACAATCATATCTTGTTGAAGATGTTATGACAAAGCAGACATGTGATATGAAATATGTTGAGACAATCATATCCAATGAAAGCGGCATGAGTAGACATTTACATCATGTTAAAGATGCTATGATATGAGACTTAAGTTAATGCTGATAATGTTTGATATCCATAGTTTATTATATATAATATAATTAAACATTCATATCAAAAGTTCACTAAGCAACGTCCTCTCATATCACTCAATGAGCCGAATAAATTAATTGATTTAAGAAATATTTGAGTAATTTAATGCAAATTAAATCAGGGCTTTAGTTCCAAACCTCAATAATCAGCAAAATTATGAAGAGGTTTATATTTTTTTATTGTTTGGGAGGGCCCTCTTCATTGCTTTGGGGTTTTTTTTACAGGCTCGAGAATTTGATGTAATTAAGAGAGATTATATATGAACGTGATTATTTCCATTATTTTCTTCTCTGGATCATTTTGAACCACGTGCTGTTTTGAGTATTAAGAAACAGTCCCCATGGACTTTTGAGCATTCATGGTGACCCGAACTCTTTAAATATTGAATAATCTTTTTGAATTTTAGCTGTCCAATTCAAAGAAGAAAATCGGAGGAGATTTTTTTTCAGATACCAGCAGTTCCTTGCCTCCGTGTCGAGGCAGAAAGGAGATGAGGAGAAAGGCTACTTCTGAGGGAGGGGGCGGGGGTGGCTCAGTCGGTAGCGAGCCAGGCTCGTAATCTGTAGTTCCCAGGTTCGAGTCCCAGCTGGGTCAGCGTTGAGATTTATCTCCGCAAAATTCCCTGCCCTGCCCACGGTCAGTAGGGGACACCGATGGGCTTGGAAAGGCCGCCATCCGTCAGATGGGACCTTAAAACGACCCCGTGTGCGGGAGAGACATACCCTATGCACGTTAAAGAACACGCTGTATGGCCTTGACGGGGGGCTACCATCTGTCTCCCAACAGCTGTTCCAGTGGGTCCCCTCTCCCAACCTTCTCTGAGCCTTCGGGGTCCATATGACCTGGCCATTTAGCCCATGGTGTGCAAAAAAGTGCCGCTCAGAGGTAAAACAACCCAACATCCCAACTTCTGAGGGAGATCTCAGAGTCGAAGGATCGAAATACCAATCCGAAATACAGTGTTTTCCGGACGAATCAGGAGTGGTTGTGATCTAAATAACCCTATCAACAGATCTGAGAAATCCTTCCGTTGGATGAGACATTAAGCCTTGGAGCCGCGTGCAGGAGTGCACACCCAGTGCACTTTAAAGAATACGCTGGATGACTCTGAGGGAAGGCTTTTATCTGTCTTCTAGCTGTCCAATGGATCCCCTTCACCAACTTCAACCTATTCTGAACCTTTGGGATCCTTATGACCTGGCCATTTAGCCTATTACGTGGAAAAAATTGCCTCTCAGAGGTAATATAACCCAATGTATTATGATTCAGTAATTTTTCTTTATACAGATGCTGTGATTAAATGTTAAAGTACAGTAGCAGATAACTGGCAGTAGAAATTTAGACTGACAGTAACATTCCAGGATTTTAACCTATAGTTTCTAGGTTCGATTCCCGATCTTGAGGTATTTTCAAAGCATTGAAATTTACACCATATCTTTGGGGTCGAGGTTGAAGATACGATGTTAGGCTTGAAGTTGGGGGCCTAGGTCAATAGGTTCTAAGATTCAGAATTCGGTAACTTCTTAAATTAACTTTTCTAAGGAAAAATGGGGCCGAAGATAAATTAAAGATCTCTATTAAATCTATCGTATTCTAGGTTTACAACCAATACTATTTCTACATTTAAAGAGTTATGGATGTTGAAATATTTAACAACGCAATGGAAGTTAAAGTAATGGATCTGAAAAGTTAATTAAAACACGTTAAAATGAAATCATAACCTTATATTACATTTTACTGCAATGTATAAAAGTATTTTATTGCAGAAATGTTTCATAATTATTAGGGTAATTGGAAAGAAAGCCGAAGAAAAAAAAAACTGAAATGGTATGAACATGTGACCAAAATGAAAAATGGGAAATCGCCAAAGAAAATTATAGAAATGGTATTCTATTGAAAGAAGAAAACAACCGAGGACCGAAAGAAGAAATGCAAAGATATAATGGAGTAAGCAATGAGAAAAAGAAGTAATCGACAGGAATACTGATCCAATGGAAAGAAGTGGAGAGAGACGCTGTCTGGACGCAGACAGCCGTAAAGTGGAAGTAAAGACTCGGAAAGCGAGTAATTTCTAAAGATTATTTCAATTTTCTCCAATATCGAAGCGATTTTTGTAGAAATGTCAATTAATAAATTAAATATTCCAGTTTCCATAGCACTTTATATATTAAATGAATATTACTGAAAATTCTATATTTAGATAAATTCCATTAAGGCCTTTAATTCGCCTTCAGTAAAATATTTCAATAAAAATTTATTTAAAAAGTTATTAAGCTTTGAATACGACCCTCTATTGACATAATTTGAATACGTCTTAATAATAATGTTAATAATGTCGCAATAAATTCAATAATATTCTAATAATATCAAAAATGTCCTAGTAATGTCAAAAATGCCTTAACAATATAAATAATGTCCTCATAATGTCAATAATGTACTAATAATATTAACAATAATGTTCCAATAATATAAATAATTTTCGAACAATGCTGGTAATGTCCTAATAATGCTATTAGTGACGTAATGTGTTAAAATGTTCTATTAATATAAATGATATCCTAATAATAATAATAGTGTCAGTTATATCTAAATGATGTTCTCCCAAAGTTGAGAAAGTTTTAGAGAAACAAAATTTCTTCTGCATTCGCAAAATGACAGCAAGTCAGGAATGTTTTACAGCAAAGACAATTAAAAATGCGGTGTGTAGAAATGAAACCTACCACTGAATGTTATTATTGAAATAAATCGTGTTAGGAAGCTTCTAAATCAATTTTTACACAAAGAAAATAAATAGCAATTTAAAATTAGTTTCAATGACAATTCCAAAGCAGATTACAGTTTACAAATTTGATTGAGGAAATGGTTAATTAATATATTTTAGTTGTAAAGGAATTAGACTCATGTGTATAGTAAGCGTAGTGATAAAAACTTCCTACGTTAGACGGAGAATAATTAGTAGAATAATTTAAAAAAATAAAAAAACATAAATACCCCCTCAAGCAGCTGCTTGCCACAGAGGTCTGAGAGGAGCCTGTCAGTTTATATGCCACAGTAGAAGATCTGAGAGGATGGTAGGACCTCAGCAGAAAACAACACGAACATCCATGCCTTACCCGGGGCTCGAACCGAGGTCCCGTAGATCAGTAACCAAGCGCGCTAACCACTCGGCCACGGGATGGCTGAAAATAATTTAGCATTCGTAAATTAAAAAAAACAGTGTTACAGTCAAAAAATAAATAAACGTATCAAATCGGCATTTGAAGATTGAAAAATTCCTCAAGTAACTGAATGCTATTGATGTTTCAAAGAAACGAATCTATATAATTTCACTCTGTAAAGACTGGAACACATTACCACTAAAAATAATTCTGGCAGAATTCCGTTATTATACTGTCTCTAACAACTTCTTTCAGACCATATCGGTATTAATTCATCACCGTGGAATAACCGAGAGTCCTTAAAAGATACGTTAGGACAACGGTTCCCAAAGGGGTTTTTTAGAAATATGTGTGGGGTTATTTTTTTAGTTTTTTTTTCGTGGAAATCGATTGAATTTAATATCGAATACTTCATAGGTTAACACAGTCTTCCACGTAGGGGGCCACTTTAGAAAAATAATATTTCTCAAAAATAGCATTCGGCCCAAAACTTTTGGTTACCATTGCGTTAGACCACCTTTGTTATATTACTTGTTATACTCTCAACAGCGGTCCATGGAGCAAGAAAAAAAAATAAAAAATACCCCCTCAAGCAGCTTCTTGCCACAGAAGAGCCTGTCAGTTTATATACCATAGTAGAGGGTCTGAGAGGTTGGCAGGGAATCAGCAGAAAAACGACCCATGCCTTACACGGGGCTTGTAACCCAGGTCCCTCAGATCAGTAGCCAAGAGCGCTAACCACTCAGCCATGGGACGACGTGGATTAAAATCTTAATATCCATCGATTGATGTTATGTGGCTTTCTCCAGCTCATGAGTTGGGTTGTTTTACCTCTGAGCGGTACGTTTTTGCACACAATGGGCTAAATGGCCAGGTCACATGGACCCCGAAGGCTCAGAGAAGGTTGGGGGAGGGGACCCACTGGAATAGCTGTTGGGAGACAGATGGTAGCCTCCCGTCAAGGCCATCCAGCGTGTTCTTTAACGTGCACAGAGTATGGCTCTGCCGCAGACGGGGCCACGGCTTAACGTCCCATCCGACGGACGGCGGCCTTTTCAAGCCCATCGGTGTACCCTACTGACCGTGTGCAGGGCGGGGAATTTTGCGGATTTAAATCTCAACGCTGACCCATCTGGGACTCGAAGCTGGGAACTACAGATTACGAGCCTGGCGCGCTACCGACTGTGCCACCCCCGCCCCCACTCGACCTCATGAGAAATGCCATAATGTGAATGGGGATGGAGGTAGAAAGGAGATTCGGTGTTTAAGCAAATGGGCGCTGATAACTCCGTTCAGGGAGAGGAAGGATCAAATGCAAAATTATGAAATATTTGAACAAAGTGCAATTTTCTGCAATTTATACTAGGAGGTCATTGAACCTATTTATGTAACTAGATCATCAAGGTATGTTACTCAACATTATCATACGACATGAGAGGAACGGTTTCATAAACAGAAAGCGCTTTGATAACAGAGATACATTATACACTGAAGTGCCATTGAATTAGGGATAGCAACTAGTAACGTGTTGGATCCCCTCTGGCCCTGATAAAGGCCGCCACACGACGAGGCAAGGACTCCACAAGCTTGCGTAAATGTTCCACAGGTATGACGACCCATGCATCCTCCAGAGCTGTCCACAACCACACCTTGAGAGGTCGTCGCTGATGGGATACTGGCCCGAACGCTGCTCGACGGTATACCAAAGATTTTCGATGGGATTTAAAACTGGGCTTCTAGTTGTCAATTCATTATTTCAAAGTCAGCAGAATGCTCCTGCAACCATGAAGTTGCCAACCTGGACCTGTGAGATGAACAGTCGTCTTGCTGGTAGACGCCATCTCCATTGGAATGCATGATGGTCATAAATGGGTGTAAATGGTCAGCCATGAGTTCTACATACCGGGATACATTGAAAGTCGTCGGTACACGTACCAAAGGCCCCATAGACGTCCAACTGAAGACCCAGGTCATCACTGAGCCACCACCAGCTTGTACTGTTCCGACCTGGCATCGGTCCATACGATGTGGGTCATATGGTGAAGTCCACGATCATTCAAGGCTGGTTGTCCTTTGCAGTTTGTCTGGGTGCTTGTTTTTTGCCGGAATTTTCATATTCCCGGAACACTCTTGAAACTGTCGTAGTAGAAAATCCAAGTTCTTTGACAATTTCGGAGATCGAGTGTCCCATCCATCGGGCACCTACGATCTGCCTTCTGTCAAATGCATCTAAATCCCACACCTTTCCCATTACGCTTCTCACGATGAATGCTTGGGGAAGCCAAAGCTGACAACTATATATGACCAGAGTTTCAGCCACGCATGCGCGGAAATCACGGACTCGCGGTACTGAATTTGGATAACGTCTCCTATCCCTAAATCAATGGCATTTCAGTGTATATAATAAAATAAAATGCAAATGTAGTATCAAACTATATAAGACAAATAAAAAAACAGCGTGTACTTTATAATGATTTCGATTCACAGCTTAATAATAATAATGAAGCATAGTGAGAGTAATGTAGAGGTGTGTTAAAACTTAGACTAGGCTCTGGAGAAGTATGCTAATACCTAGATAAGTTAGTGGGGTATGTTATAAAGCCCAGAGAAACCATAAAATGTGATAAAGCCTTCGAAAGCAATGGGGATGTGTGTCTAGAGAAAGCAGTGAGTTGATGTCTTAACACGTCGAAAAGCGGTAGAATGATGCTTTATAGACTTGAGAAAGCATTAGTGGGATGCGCTGATGTGTCAAAGCCTGGAAAAGGTTGTGGGTAATTGTGTTAAAGAATCTTACAGAAGGCAGTTGGGCGATGTGGGTAGAGAAATCTGTGGGTAAGTGGATTTAAGTCTAGAAAAGAGTCGT
Source organism: Ryuthela nishihirai (assembly GCA_038380435.1). NCBI lineage: Eukaryota > Metazoa > Arthropoda > Arachnida > Araneae > Heptathelidae > Ryuthela > Ryuthela nishihirai. The sequence goes on from JAWZYU010000016.1 coordinate 19,980,864, forward strand.
GTTGTGGGTGACGAGAGCATAAACGAATCCAACCTTGGTAGAGGAGATCGATTACTCTTTTAATTACATTCACCATTACTTAGGTGAATGGGGCGGGGGTGGCTCAGTCGGTAGCGCGCCAGGCTCGTAATCTGTAGTTCCCAGGTTCGAGTCCCAGCTGGGTCAGCGTTGAGATTTATCTCCGCAAAATTTCCCCGCCCTGCCCACGGTCAGTAGGGGACACCGATGGGCTTGAAAAGGCCGCCGTCCGTCGGATGGGACGTTAAGCCGTGGCTCCGTGTGCGGGAGAGCCATACTCTGTGCACGTTAAAGAACACGCTGGATGGCCCTGACGGGAGGCTACCATCTGTCTCCCAACAGCTGTTCCAGTGGGTCCCCTCACCCAACCTTCTCTGAGCCTTCGGGGTCCATGTGACCTGTCCATTTAGCCCATGGTGTGCAAAAAAGTGCCACTCAGAGGTAACCCAATCCAATACTTAGGTGAAATCACAAGTTCGCGGATTGTTACACCCATACCGACATAAGCCTTAGACTTGCTGCGCTAAGTGACGTGTAGAAAGATGATCAACAATTCAAGCCCGAGAGTAGTGGATGAATGATAGAGCTTGTTTACACTCACATACAATTACGTGCTGGGTATGCGCTCGATTCTGAGGACCTTCGCTGTGCTGAAGATCATAATGATTCAGCTCCCTAGATGTTCTTTGGGCTTCCTCGCTACTGCAAGCATTCATACAATGAAGTGAAAATCTGTGCTTTATAGAAATCGCCTTACCAACCTCAAAACTCAGCGAGAGGATATTTAATCCTTGCCTGTTACCTAGTTCACACAGAAGTGTACTGTCGCTTAAAAAAGTATCCGAACACTACGGTTGATAACAAAATTCAGAAAAAATATCTGGCAACGATTTTTTTTAGAAATTAGTGATCTGGCAACCTTCGTGTCACGTGACACGTGACACGAAGATACGTGTCAGAAGACACGTGACACGAAGACACGTGTCACGTGACACGAAGGTTGCCAGATCACTAATTTCTAAAAAAAATCGTTGCCAGATATTTTTTCTGAATTTTGTAGTCAACCGTAGTGTTCGGATACTTTTTTGAGCTACTGTACATTGGTTCACAGAACCAATGTGTTTTTCCATCAGGTACCTACACGGAACCAGGGTTATTTCCATCAAGTACCTTGTTTTACACAGAAACGAATTCTGGTTCACACAGAACCGAACCCTCTCCTCAAGGGTTTTGTTTTTGAAAAAGAGCAGTGTCCCTTGACGCGCTTAACAGACGTCCTTCCTATTTGTCATCCAGCGCTCAGTCTGCCCTTCATTGTTTACGCACTTCACTCCCCCACTCGCTCAGAGCCTCAGGCCTGTCGTAAAAGCGCTCTCGTCGCTGTGATCATATGCAGCCAGCCAGATCAGACCAGACTCGTGAGTCACATCCCCACTCAGCACTTTCAAAAATATACTTAATACAAATATATATATTTACAACAGCAGCAACAACAACAACAAAAATACAATAATAAATAAATTAGAGGGACGTGACAATAAGGCAATGGGGAAGTGCATTAAAGACTAGAGAAAGCAGTGGGGAAGTGCATTAAAGACTAGAGAAAGCAGTGGGGAAGTGTGTTCAAGATTAGAAAAGGCAGTGGATGTGATGTATTAAAACCTAGAAGAGGTAGTGGGGTGATGCATGAAGTATAGAGAAAGCAGTTGGGTTGTTTTACCTCTGAACGGCACATTTTTTTTACACAATGGGCTAAATGGCCAGGTCACAAAGACCCCGAAGGCAAACAGAAGGTTGGGGCAGGGGACTCACTGGAACAGCTGTTGGGTGACAGATGGTAGCCTCTAGTCAAGGCCATCCAGCGTGTTTTTAACGTGCATAGGGTATGGCTATCCCGCACATGGGACCACGGTTTAACGTCCCATCCGACGGACGGCGCCTTTCCAAGCCCATCGGTGTCCCCTACTGACCGTGGGCAGGGCGGGAAATTTTGCGGAGATAAATCTCAACGCTGACCCAGCTGGGACTCGAACCTGGGAACTACAGATTACGAGCCTGGCGCGCTACCGACTGAGCCACTCCCGCCCCAGAGAAAGCAGTAGGGAAGTGCGTTAAAGTCTAGAGAAGAAAATGTGTAAGTGGGTTAAAGCCTAGACAACACAGTGAAGTGGTGGGTTAATGCCTGGAATTAGGAAGAGGACAGTGTACTAAAGCTCAGAGAAAAGGAGAGGGTTAAAGAATAGAGGGAAGTGGTCTTGTCAATGAGCAATACTTCCATGTTAAGAATTTGTTCATGAACAGTTCTATTCTCACGAAGTGCAGGAAGCGAGCAAAAGTAATAAAACTTTAATGAGATCAACCCAGGATCGAACCCAGGTTGCAGACCAAGACATTATTCTCTGTGCTAGTCTCGTCTCTTGACAATTGATTAGCAAGGGAAAAGTGAAAAAAAAAAGTATCTTTGACACCCTCACAGAGGGAACGTGGGATAATTAGCAGGTGTGAGAATTGTGTCTTGAGATTACGATTTCAGATGTCTCACTGCGAGCTCAGAGACAACGGAAGAAAAGCATCCCAGTGAGCAGGGGATGCTGCACAATTCCTGCCAGTGATCCTTCTCTCTCTCTTCTATGCCCACGGCTACTTCCTTCCGGAACTGCTGACGTAGCCAACGTTTTTTTAATGGTTGCTAATGACCCGCTGGAATCCTCACTTCCGCAGACATCGGTAATTTTTTTTTTCTTTTTTTTTCTCTCTCTTCTCTTTACTACTGGAAAAACTGTTATTTTTCTTCGAGAAGCCGCAGATGCCCAGAGTGGATTCAGAGAAGACTGGCTTGGCACTTTCGCTTCAGCGAATAAAGATTAAGGGGGATGAAGGGAAAAAAGAGGAAGGGGCGGATGAGAGAGAAAAAAAGGCACAGTTGAGGAGGGAAATAGTGGAGGAAGAGGAAGAAAACAAATACTCGTGCATTTGTGATTCTTGGGTTATTTCCATCAGGAGGAATTTAGATTCTGTTAGCAGGGGAGAAATTGAAATGATTCTGAGAGACACTTGTTTGCAATATCTTGCAGGTTGAATCGATTATTTTTCTTGTAGTAAAGTCATTTACAAGTGTCGTGTGGTTGAATCTATTACAGAATAAAACAAAAATGAGTCTGAAAGAGGAAACTGTTATCGCACGGAGAAACACAAACTACGATTCTTACGTGAATATTTTCTGTTCTTCTGATGAATCATTTGGTAGGAATTTGAGTTTCAATGTTAATCTGAGCTGGGTTGCATTACCTCTGAGTTGCACTTTTCGCACATAATGGGGAAAACGGTCAGATCGCGAAAAGACCAAAGACTGAGAGAAGGTTGGAGGAAGAGTATTCACTAGATAGCTGTTAGAATACAGATGATACTCTCCGTCAAGGTCATCCAGCGTGTTCTTTAAAGTGCGGAATGGTTCTCTTCTTCAAGTAGCCACGATGTTATCTAACTGCGAAACACTTACTAGTGACAAAACAATTTCTCGTTCTCGTAGCGTTTAGATAACATTTGATGTGATAGTCTCCGTCAAGGTCATCCAGCGTGTTCTTTAAGGTGCGGAATGGTTCTCTTGTTCAAGTAGCCACGGCTTAACAACCAATCCTAAGGATGGCGGTCTTTCCAAGCTGTAGGATGCCTTTTATTCACCGAGAGCAGAACATGGCTGGAGATATAATCTGAACCTAGACACAGTTAGGTCTCAAACTTGGGAACATCAGAACACGAGCTATCTGTTGAGCAAGCCCTCTTCCCTACATTAAAACAAATGCATAATGTGGCATATATTTAGAAGCTATGCATCAGACTGAATGTCAATATTGAAACGATAGGAATGCATCGCCAATATAATAAAGTTATAGAGTTGACTTGCATATATCCTTCATTGATTAAAATCAGGTTTTGGGTTGTTTTACCTCTGAGCGGCACTTTTTTTGCACACCATGGGCTAATGGACAGGTCACAAGGACCCCGAAGTCTCAGAGAAGGTTGGGGGAGGGGACCCACTGGAACAATTGTTGGGAGACTGATGGTAGCCTCCCGTCAGGGCCATCCAATGTGTTCTTTAACGTGCACAAGGTATGGCTCTCCGGCACACGGAGTCACGGCTTAACGTCCCATCAGACGGACGGCGGCCTTTCCAAGCCCATCGGTGTCCCCTTCTGACCGTGAGCAGGGCGGGAAGTTTTGCAGAGATAAATCTCAATGCTGACCCAACTGGGACTCGAACCTGATAACTACAGATTACGAGCCTGGCGCGCAACCGACTGAGCCATCCCCACCTCTCAGGTTTTGGATGATATCAGCAACGTAAGCGTTTTGCACATAACTTCCTGAGCAAAGTACGTTCTTCCAGTCGCGATTTGTACGAAATCACGAAGAGTACAAAATCCACCCAGTTGTTGGGTTCGGTTGTTTTACCTCTGAGCGGCACTTTTTTGCACACCATGGGCTAAATGGCCAGGTCACGTGGACCCCGAAGGCTCAGAGAAGGTTGAGGGAGGGGACCCACTGGAACAACTGTTGGGAGACAGATGGTAGCCTCCCGTCAAGGCCATCCAGCGTGTTCTTTAACGTGCACAGGGTATGTCTCTCCCGCACATGGGGCCACGGATTAACGTCCCATCCGACGGACAGTGGCCTTTCCAAGCCCATCGGAGTCCCCTACTGACCGTGGGCAGGGCGGGGAATTTTGCGGAGATAAATCTCAACGCTGAAATCCACCCAGTTCTGAAGTAACTGCAGATGTGAGCTGCAATATATAAGCAGTATAGATATCGCTTTGTATTAAATTATTATAGACCATATTTAATAAATTACTCCCTATGAAGTTTCTTGCAACTCTATCAGACCTGAAAGTATTCAGTTACGTGAAAGGTTCCTATATTACGTCACAAAGATGATAAGTGAGGAAGGAGAGACTTCAGCAAAAAGACAACATAAATGAGAGAGAAAACATCCATGCCTTATCGGGGACTCGAACCCAAATACTTTTACTTCGTCAGGAAAGAAGATTAATCTCTCTGTCTCCTTCAGTCCTTGGCTGTCAAGTACAGGATTGAAGTAAAGTTGTAACTTAGATCATTTCCACTATTTTATCACTGTAAAACTATTTAACTTTCCTGGAAGGCGATTTCTAACTAATTAACCATTATTCAAAATCCAAATGGATAAAATGACCGAAAAATGCAATTTTATTAAAAAATAAATAAAACAATATTGCTGCGCGTTGAAACATTCCGATCGTAATGAGAAATGCTATAATTATGCGTTTTTAAAGAATCGAAAGATTATAAAAAGGAGCCCAGAAAGAATGATCAAAAAGCAAAAACATTCGATGAGTTGAGTTGTTTTACCTCTGAGCGGCGCTTTTTTGCACACCATGGGCTAAATGGCCAGGTCACATGGACCCCGAAGGCTCAGAGAAGGTTGGGGGAGGGGACCCACTGGAACAGCTGTTGGGAGACAGATGGTAGCCTCCCGTCAGGGCCATCCAGCGTGTTCTTTAACGTGCACAGGGTATGGCTCTCCCGCACACGGGGTCACGGCTTAACGTCCCATCCGACGAAATTTTCCTTCCAAGGCGGCCTTCCAAGCCCATCGATGTCCCCTACTGACCGTGGGCAGGGCGGGGAATTTTGCGGAGATAAATCTCAACGCTGACCCAGTTGGGACTCGAACCTGGGAACTACAGATTACGAGCCTGGCGCGCTACCGACTGAACCATTCCCGCCCCAAAACATTCGATGAATTAACGGAATAAAACAGAAACGAAAAATATGACACACAAACAAACGAACACACACACATTACGACACACGAAATGAGAATTCCATTCATCCTCAAGCCTTAGAAGCCAGGTTAGAAAAAAACAAAAGGAAGTAATTAAACAGAAAAACGAATAAATGTTAAGTAAGGAACACTTACTAGTGACTAAACAATTCTCGTTCTCGTAGCGTTTAGATAACATTTGGCGTCAGCTATGTTGATTCACACAATTCTGGACTCAGGTGCGAGGGTAAAAGGAATAAATATGTAGCTTATTAAGAAGATTAGTGATTCCCTTGCTCCTAACACAGAGGAAGAAAACAAGGAGCAAGAATGGGTGGAAGAGAGGAAGAAAACAAGGAGCAAAGATGGGTGGAAGAGAGGAAGAAAACAAGGAGCAAAGATGGGTGGAAGAGAGAAAGAAAACAAGGAGCAAAGATGGGTGGAAGAGAGGAAGAAAACAAGGAGCAAAGATGGGTGGAAGAAAACAAGGGTGGGTGGAAGAGAGGCCAGAAAATTGGCGTACGCAATATTTGAAAACGATAGCATCCTAACCGCGAAACTAGCTGAAAGTCTGCAAATTAAGTTTTTTTTTCGCAATATGTTTAGATCTCTTATTTCTCTTTGATAGAAAATATTGAAATAAAATTTAAGCTACGAAAAAAAAAACAAAAAATAAAACACAATAAGATGTTTCAATCTAAAGTCACTATGTCTTTCGTCTTAACTTTAAATAAGCGATAAAATATTCCGATGTGAAAAATGAGAATGGGGTTTTTGTTTCGGTTTTAAGAGATATCTAAAGTAAGATATCTAAAGTGCGTAAATTCTTTTCTTTAAAAATTATATAAATGGTATTAAAACGACTGTAGAATTTTATATCAAATTTCTTGATTTTTTTTTCTGTTCTTATGTGGTCGAGCTCTCTTTGACAGTTATTCTGTTGTATAAAACGATATTGAGAACAACTTAGAGTCACTCTAACCGAGAGAAAGAAGACTCAGACATGACACCATAAATGTACGAGCGTTCTATGCTACTTTTTAGAGTTAGTAAAAAAAAACTATGAAAACGTGTTAAAATGTTACCACAGTTGTTTTGACGATAGTAAGAAATCGTATATTTAGACTTTGAATGTTTAGAAAATTAACTTCACTCTCAATTTTTTTGTATGCTTTTTTTCAATTTTGGTGGAAATCGCAGATACCATACCAAATCGCAGAATACCTTGTTTTCTTCCTCTGTGTTAGGAGCGCGGGAATCACTAATCTTCTTAATAAGCTACATATTTATTCCTTTTACCCTCGCACCTGAGTCCAGAATTGTGTGAATCAACATAGCTGACGCCAAATGTTTTCTAAACGCTACGAGAACGAGAAATTGTTTAGTCACTAGTAAGTGTTTCTTACTTAACATTTATTCGTTTTTCTGTTTAATTACTTCCTGTTGTTTTTTTCTAACCTGGCTTCTAAGGCTTGAGAATGAATGGAATTCTCATTTCGTGTGTCGTAATGTGTGTGTGTTCGTTTGTTTGTGTGTCATATTTTTCATTTCTGTTTTATTCCGTTAATTCATCGAATGTTTTGGGGCGGGGTATTCTGCGATTTCCACCAAGAATTTTGTGTACTTGATCTATACTCCCTATGAATGTAGATGGTTATTAATATTTTCAATTTTTGATTTGATTTACCTCTGAGCGGCACTTTTTTGCACACCATGGGCTAAATGGCCAGGTCACATGGACCCCGAAGGCTCAGAGAAGGTTGGGGGAGGAGACCCACTGGAACAGCTCTTGGGAGACAGACGGTAGCCTCCCGTCAAGCGTGTTCTTTAACGTGCACAGTGTATGGCTCTCCCGCACACGGAGCCACGGCTTAACGTCCCATCCGACGGACGGCGGCCTTTCCAAACCCATTGGTGTCCCCTACTGACCGTGGGCAGGGAATTTTGCGGAGATAAATCTCAACGCTGACCCAGCTGGGACTCGAACCTGGGAACTACAGATTACGAGCCTGGAGCGCTACCTACTGAGCCACCCCCGCCCCCATTAATATTTTCAATGAATGGGTATTCATTTTAAAACAGCCTTTGTTTGTTCTTACAGAAAGATTATGGGAAAGCTTCTCAATTCAATCAGCATTAGTGTTTATAGTTATAACTGTGTTTGGTGATAACAACTTCCTGCAAAAAACTAACTATTGTTACAGAATTTCAGTACATTTTAACTTGTTTTCCAAAAACGCAAATTTTTTACCTTGTCGTTTGACTGTCAGTCAGTTTGTAGACATTTAACTTTTTTTATTTTTAGAGATCAATTAAAATTTATTTTTAGGTTGGATAGGTATCGAGGATACATTACAATTCACATTTTCCGCATCTCGCATTTTATTTACATTACTTTAATTGTTTAAATCCTCTAATGGTTGGAAAATTTCCAAAACTTTAAACCAATGTTATATAGATTCTATTTATGATAAAAATTTACAATTTATATGACGGAGTGTTACGGTCAAATGGCTGATATTTGCAGCGATAATTGGCCATTTTTTCCTGTGGTTGGAAACACAACGTTTTTTCTTTTGTATTTATACGGGTTGGGTTGTTTTACCTCTGAGCGGCACTTTTTTGCACACCATGGGCTAAATGGCCAGGTCACATGAACCCCGAAGGCTCAGAGAAGGTTGGGGGAGGGGACCCACTGGTACAGCTGTTGGGAGACAGATGGTAGCCTCCCGTCAAGGCCATCCAGCGTGTTCTTTAACGTGCACAGGGTATGGCTCTCCCGCACACGGGGCCACGGCTTAACGTCCCATCCGACGGACGGCGGCTTTTCCAAGCCCATCGGTGTCCCCTTCTGACCGTGGGCAGGGCGGGGAATTTAGCGGAGATAAATCTCAACGCTGAATCAGCTGGGACTCGAACCTGGGAACTACAGATTACGAGTCTGGCGCGCTACCTGTATTTATACGTATTTAAGTAAAATGGGTACTAACGAAATATTACTGCTTCCATTTTCTCAATTATAAATTATTTCCGATGTTAGAGGGTGCTAAAGGCAGAAAAAAATTCATTCTTTTTTAAAACGAACATCCGATATTCGTCGGATGCGATATCTTTTTCTTTCTAAGTTGCTCACTAAAACGCTTCGATACCCAGCTCCGCGAGTTAGCTTTATTATTGTAAAATGATCGGTCAGCGAAAACGATGAATGACTAGGCCTTAAGCAAAATATGACGAGAATCCGCAGACCAGCAAGGAAATCCCCAAAATTATCGAAAGTCAAAGTAGCTACAGTACGAAAACGTTACGCTCAATGGCGGATCTAATGTGGGGATATCAAGTAGATGATTTTGTAGTAGACTGAAGAGTCACATATCTACTACAAAAACACTGGACAGTCGTTGGGAGACAGATTGTAGCCTCCAATCAAGGCCATTCAGCGTGTTTTTAATGTCTACAGGATGCAGTTCTCACACACACGGACACCACTTAACGCCCCATCCGACGGACAGCGACCTTTCTAAGCCCATTGGTGTGGCCTACTGACAGAGGGTGGGGAAAGAAGTTTTTCGGAGATAAATATCAACACTGGTCAAAGTGGGACTCGAACCTAGGATCTTTCGTCAATTGTAGCAAAAAATATTTGGGAGATGAATGAAACATTTAACGGTTTCAATAACACATTAAATGTTAAACAAATATTGCTAAAATGACCGAGATTTAAAAAAAAAACTTTCAATATTTCTCCAGTTTACTATAACTTTTATTTCTTTTTATAATTTAGAAAGCACTGAATATATCAAAAATGTCCTAATACTTTTGGTAACATAGTGTATATATACTTCATTTAAAAAATGCTTTTGGTTTAAAGCGGGAAATGTTTATAAGATGAAAAGCGATGCTTTTGCGAAGAAGATCGTGATGCGACTGCTGGTCTACAAATTCCAAAATGCAATGTCGACTCTCCATCATTCCTTCGCTTCGAAAAACACGAAAAAGCAAAAAAAAAAACGAAACTCTTGCTCTCATGACAGCAGCTGATCTAAGGGACCTGGGTTCGAGCCCCGGATAAGGCATGGATGTGTGTGTTGTTTTTCTGCTGAGGTCCTGCCATCCTCACAGACCTTCTACTATGGCATATAAACTGACAGGCTCCTGTCAGACCTCTGTGGCAAGCAGCTGCTTGAGGGTTCTTTTTTTATATACCACGAGCCTTTGTTTTCACGGCAGAGAACCGCTTCAAACCGCCATCAAAAGTGTCGTCTTTTAACATGCGAATTTTAGTAATCCAATTCTCTTCATTTGGTTGCTGTTGTGTCGTAAACGTATATCTCTCTGTTCATTTAAACTTTCTCACGCTACTGATTGAAAGAGAAATCTCTGTTCACTGACTAAAACAGAAATCCGTTCGCATTTTGATGGTGATACCATTGGGGATATTGTTCGCTAAATATTCCTGGGATGCATTGAGGGTTGGGTTGGGTTGTTTTACCTCTGAGCGGCACTTTTTTGCACACCATGGGCTAAATGGCCAGGTCACATGGACCCCGAAGGCTCAGAGAAGGTTGGGGGAGGGGACCCACGGGAACAGCTGTTGGGAGACAGATGGTAGCCTCCCGTCAAGGCCATCCAGCGTGTTCTATAACGTGCACAGGGTATGGCTCTCCCGCACACGGAGCCACGGCTTAACGTCCCATCCGACGGACGGCGGCCTTTCCAAGCCCATCGGTGTCCCCTGCTGACTGTGGGCAGGGCGGGGAATGTTGCGGAGATAAATCTCAACGCTGACCCAGCTGGGACTCGAACCTGGGAACTACAGATTACGAGCCTGGTGCGCTACCGACTGAGCCACCCCCGCCCCGATGCATTGAGGAGTCGGTCGGTTGGTAGCGCACCAGGTTCGTAATCAGCATCCCAAGTTCGAGCCCAGCTGCGCTAGCGTATAGAGTTATCTCCGCTAATTCTCACTTTGCCTTTGGGGAAAAGTCGACACCATCGAGCTGGGAAAGGGCGCAGTCCATCGCATGGGATATTAAGTTTTGGTACTGTGGAAAAGCTATGCTCTGTTGCATTGGACGGTCTTGACGGGATATCTTGTAACAACTGTCTTTTGGATCCTTTTACAATCTTCTTTTGGGGTACTAGTGATTGTAAAAGCTTTTGGGTACTAGTGATTAAGTTTTGTTACTAGTGATTACTAGTTATTGTTTTGTTTATTAGTTATTAGTTTTCTTTATTAGTTTGTTACTAGTTACTAGTGATTAAGTTTTGAGTATACTGGACTAAATGTTTAGGTTTAGTCCTGTATACTCAAAATAACATTTAGTCCAGTATACTCAAAATGAAAAAAGGACGCGGGGGGGGGGGAGGTACTCAACTCATTTGGTAGTGTGCCAGACTCGTAATCTGCAGTTCCGAGATTCGAGTCCCGCCTGGGCCAGCATTGATATTTGTTTCAGAAAAACTCTTCGCTCAGTAGGGAATACCGATGGGCTTGGAAAGACCGCCGTCAGTCGGATGGGACGTGTTTGTGGGAGCCATACCTTGTGCATGTTAAAGAACAAGCTGGATGGACTTGAAGGGAGGCTACCAACTGAACAGCTGTCCAGTTGGTCCCCTTTTCCCTAAGCCTTCGAGTCGTTTGGGGTCACAAGAACCCTGAAGGCGGGTTTCTCTGAGCCTTCGGGGGTCCTTGTGACATGGACATTTAGCCCATTGTGTAAGAAAAAAGTGCCACTCAGATGTAAAACAATCCCACTAGGAATTAAAAAGGAAGATAATGACAAACAAAAGTCTGTCTCAGAGATAAAACAACGCAAAAATTTCGAACTTGCAAATGCAATTTTATACATATGGAGCCATACAGTGTGTAGCCGTATTCCTATAAGGCTAGCCAAAATATCGTATCTGTTTTTATTTTCAGATACCCGGAATGCAAGACAAATTCCGTCTATTTTAAATACGTATGTGCTATGATGCCGTCCTATGTATTGGCGAAGATGACTACACAAAAAGTTAATCTACTCAACTTAAAATCAATGGATGCGCTGTACTTGACAGAAGATGGTATGTCTGACATGATCGATTCGAGTTTTGGTGTTAAGCCAGCACCTGCGCCACATTTCGATCAATATTCTTTCTAAAAAAAAAGACCATATATGAAAAAAAAAAACAAAAAACTCCTTATTCTTAAGACTTTCAAGAGTTAACGACGTGATAAAAATAACAAAAATCTCGATTTTTAAGTCTTTTAAAGGGATTGGCATGTTTTTCTGATCAGGTGATATTCAAATGTTGGTTCAAAATCATTTCAGAAAGCAGCGGACAAAAATATTTATTTCTGTTCTTTTAAGGAGAATCTAAAACATGATATATATTTCTTTTAAATTCTAGGTTTGCTTTAATCCTCAATCCTTAAAAGATAAAATGTGAATAATTTATCTGGGACTTATAATGTTAAACTTTGACCAAACATTTAACGAGTTATTTCAAAGCGAAAATCTTCAGATTTTCAACTCTTTTTGATGATAGTTTTTTCGTAAAAAAAGTGAAAAGTGTTTGTAAAGAAATTATGTGTGATTGGCATATTGTTTGGTTTTTTTGCATTCTGTTTTTAAGAATCACGATTGTTTTTACTTTTTTTATTGGATCCAAATGATTCGTAAAACTATTTTCTCCAAATGATTTGTAAAACTATTATTTTAGAAAATGCTGTCTGTTTACAATGTAATGATTTTTTAGTAAAAGATTCTGTCGCATGATGGGTTGCTATTGTTTTTGTTTGTCTGAAACTATAGCAACCCATCATGCGACATAATCTTTTACTGAAAATCATTGCGTTGTAAACAGACAGCATTTTCTAGAATAATAGTTTTACAAATCATTTGGAGAGTCAGTCAAAAACTACTGTTTAACGTTTTATTTTCTTTATACAGTTGAACAAGCATTTAATCTTGTTTCATTGGGGGGGAATTAAATATTTTGCACGGGAGGGAACAACATAGATATAGTTAAAAAAATAACCAACGGAACATTTAGTCCTATTTTTCTTAAATAAATATAAACATACTCTCAAGCAGCTACTTGCCACAGAGGTCTGACAGCAGCCTGGTTTATACGCCGTAATAGAAGGCCTGTCAGGATGGCAGGATCTCAGTAGAAAAGCACGAACATCCATGCCTTACCCGGAGTTCGAACCCAGGTCGCTTAGATCAGTAACCACGCGAGATAATTACTCAGTCATAGGTCTACTGAATACATGTCTTCAAAGAAATAATTTGTCTTCTGTATATTTCAGAGCACTAACCCTTTGTTGCCTTTTGCGAGGGGCGGGGGTGGCTCAGTCGGTAGCGCGCCAGGCTCGTAATCTGTAGTTCCCAGGTTCGAGTCCCAGCTGGGTCAGCGTTGAAATTTATCTCCGCAAAATTCCCCGCCCTGCCCACGGTTAGTAGGGGACACCGATGGGCTTGGAAAGGCCGCCGTCCGTCGGATGGGACGTTAAGCCGTGGCCCCCTTATGCGGGAGAGCCATACCCTGTGCACGTTAAAGAACACGCTGGATGGCCTTGACGGGAGGCTACCATCTGTCTCCCAACAGCTGTTCCAGTGGGTCCCCTCCCCAAACCTTCTCTGAGCCTTCGGGGTCCATGTGACCTGGCCATTTAGCCCATGGTGTGCAAAAAAGTGCCGCTCAGAGGTAAAACAACCCAATCCAAGACTTTTGTGATTTTGATGTTTTGTTCCCTGCAATTCCCAGGTTCCAATCCCAACTGTGAAGCGCTGAGATTGATCTCCGTTAACTCCCGCTAAGCCCTCGATGGGAAAGAGGACACTGGTGGAAGTGGAAAGCCCACAGTGCATGGAATGGGACGTTAAACCGTTGCTCCGTGTGCAGGAGTGTCATAGCATGTGCATGTTGAAAAACGAGCTGGATGGCCTTGACGGGAGGCTACCACCTGTCTCCTATAGGTATTCAGTGGATCGCCTTCCACAACGTTCACTGAAACCTTGCCGTCCTTGTGACCTGGTCATTTAGACCATAGTGTGCAAAAAGGTGCCGCTCAGACGTAAAACAACCCAACCTTTTAGGTTTCGTTATCCACCCTAAAACATTTCGAATCAAAAATTTAAAATCACACCTTACCTTTTAAATTTTCACGGAGAACTTCTCCACCGATCTCGGCCATTGAAAATAGTGTACTCTGCAAAAGGAAACAATCAGATGCCGTTCGATTCTTATTTAGCAGACAGTAACGTTAGTTAAAATTGCGCGAGGTCGCTCTTGATGATACATAAATATCAAATTTAGCATTGTGCGCCCTCTGGACAGCAAAGTTTTGATAAGGCTTCTCTCCTTGTGTAACGATCTACACACACCGGTCACTGAATTAGAAACCTTTGTGCAACGTACGTACGCGTCACTTGCGCAGAGTATATGCAAAATACGTGGTCTGCATCACCACGTGATCTAGACAACTGTTTAAGACTGCTGCTCGTCAATAATCGTCAGCAGTGTTCATCACAATGTGAAAAACAAAGGATCTTTCGGTGTTCGATAAAGGGCATATTGTGGGTGCCTGAGTAGTAGGAAGCAGCACCTGGCGCACTCGGAAGTGACATCATAGACCGGAAATGCCACCCCCCACAGATGTCCCCCCTGGGGAGGGCTTAATTTTTGGGAGGGCTTCCTCCCCCATTTCCCACGTGCGTGCTGGAGCCGGCCTAGGGAGGGCTTAATTTTTAAGCAATTAAAAATGGCCGAATCAAAAATCAAAGGATCTTTTGGCGTTCGATAAAGGGCTTATTGTGGGTGCCTGTCTGGCTGGAGCGACGATTTTAAAAACAGCATAGCTGACTAGTTTCTCAAAAGGTGAGATTATCTCGGATCTTTAATCAGTGGAAGAATAACCCACATTGCTTGTTTAAGAGGCTAAGCGTAGCGCCACGACAATCCGTCAGGAACGATAACGCCGTCGTCTGAGAAGGCTTGTACGGAGAAACAGGACTTCCTGTGTGCAGCAATTGACCGAAGCATTCAATGAAGGTTGTTCCCAACCCATATCTCAGCGAACTATGCGCAGGGAATTGGAGAGGATCGGTATTAGCAGTCGCATGCCTATACGGAAATCACTGATTTCTGCGAAGAACTGGAGAGTTCGTCTACAGTGGTGTCAGGAACACCGTGACTGGATACTGGAAGACTGGAAAAAAGTCATGTGGTCCGGCGAGTCGCGGTACACTTTGTTATGTATCGACGGTAGGCAGAGAGTTTGGCGGGAGCCCCATGAAGCAATGGACTTAGCTTGCCTTGTAAACACAACTCAAGGTTCTGGAGAAGGTGCCATTGTGTGGGGCACATTCTGCTGGTACGTAACGGGTCCCCTGATATTGCTGGAAGGTCGGATGTCCTCCAAGGATTATCTGAACATTGTTGCCGATCAAGTGCATCCTGCAGTGATGATTTTTTATCCAGCAGGTGATGGCTCTTTCATGGACGACAATGCTACTGTCCATTGCGCAAGATATGTTCAGCAGTGGTTCAGCGAGCATGACAATGACTTCCACCATCTTCCCTGGCTACCACAAAGCCCGGATCTGAACCCCATCGAGAATGTATGGAACATGTTAGAAACACAGATCCGGAAGCAAAGTCCTCTTCCGTCAAATCTGAGCCAGTTAAAGGACTGTCTGGTGAACGCCTGGTATGCTGGATATGTAAAGTCACTCCAATACCTTGTGGAATTTATGCCAAACAGCATACGTGCTGTAATTCGGGCTAAAGGAGGTCCAACTCGGTATTGAATAAAGGTTTCTAATTCAGTGGCCGGTTTGTGTAGTTACTAAGGGAATATGGGTAGTCAAATGAAAGTGATCCACCGCGCTGTGATCGTGAATGGACATGTCTAGAATTTTGTGCATGTGCAATTTTACCACTTTCCATTCCAGTCGTTGTTTGTCAGCAACGTTTGGATTGTTTTACTTCTGAGCGGCACTTTTATTGCACAAAAATGAGCTAAACTCTGAGCGACAAGGATCATGTGAAATCGGAAAAGGGGATTCACTTCTCCGATCTCGGAAACTCTTAGGAGACAGATGGAATCCCCATGTGCGGGGGGGGGGTCAGTCGGTAGCGCGCCAGGCTCGTAATCTGTAGTACCCAGGTTCGAGTCCCAGCTGGGTCAGCGTTGAGATTTATCTCCGCAAAATTCCTCGCCCTGCCCACGGTCAGTAGGGTACACCGATGGGCTTGGAAAGGCCGCCGTCCGTCGGATGGGACGTTAAGCCGTGGCCCCGTGTGCGGGAGAGCCATACCCTGTGCACATTAAAGAACACGCTGGATGGCCTTGACGGGAGGCTACCATCTGTCTCCCAACAGCTGTTCCAGTGGGTCCCCTCCCCCAACCTTCTCTGAGCATTCGGGGTCCATGTGACCTGGCCATTTAGCCCACGGTGTGCAAAAAAGTGCCGCTCAGAGGTAAAACAACCCGCGTTAAAGAACACGTTGGATGGCCTTGACGGGAGGCTACCATCTGTCTCCCAACAGTTGTTCCAGTGGGTCCCCTCCCCCAACCTTCTCTGAGCCTTCGGGGTCCATGTGACCTGGCCATGGTGTGCAAAATAGTGCCGCTCAGAGGTAAAACAACCCAACCCATGTGCGGGAAAGTCATACCCTGTGCACGTTAAAGAGCACGTTGGATGGCCTTGACAGGAGGCTACCATCTGTCTCCAAACAGTTGTCCAGTGGGTCCCCTTCCCTCAACCTTCTATGAGCCCTTGGGGTTTTTATGACATTGCCATTTATCCCATTGTGTGCAATAATGTGCGGCTAGAGGTAAAACAACAGAACTCATCCAATGGACGGAGTCCTTTCCAAGCCTCTCGGTGTCCGCTTTCTGAGAGAAAGCAAGTGGGGGGGGGGGATGGTTTACCGAAGATAAATCTCAATGTTCTTTCAGTTGAGACTTGAACTTGGGAACTGCAGATTATGAGCGTTGCGCGCTATTGACTGAAGCAACCTCCTATAGCTCGACGTTGTGTACGAAGGAAGATAGGGCACTGGCTATCCTTTTCAGTGGATAAATCGGCGCCCTATATTATTTTGAAGTAAATGAAAATTTAGTGACTGATTGCAGCAAAAAAAATTAGTTTTTAAATCTATTTATATTTTTACTTTGTCACTAAAACACATACCTTCAGAAACTTTCAGTGATACATGACTCATAAACATCGACCACATTTTCCAAATCCTGTTTTCGAAATCGTGATGAAGGTAGCCTACGACATTGGGGCATCACAAGCTTTGATTTGAAATATATCTCGTTAAGGACCAACACCATGAAAATCAGCCCCTTTTTAGGGAAGGAGATATGGGGGAGGCAAAATTCGAAATAGTTTACGACGGTCCTCATATGAGCTTTCATTTGACACCTAACTCGTAATTGTAGGCCCTCACGTTCGGAAGATGTAGCGAAACAATCGTTTCACAATTTTTTAGGGGAGGAGGAAGAAAGCGAGTAGAATTTTTTAACTTTTAACATCCCCCTAATTTGGTGCAAAGCTTGTTACTTTCGGCCCTCGCGTTCAGAAGCTATAGCGGAAAAATCGATTTCACATCGGAACAATCGATTTCATATTTCCCCTTTTTTTAGGTGGGAAGGAATCATGAAGGGTGAATATTTTGTAGCCTATGCAACTCCCAGCATCATAAGCTTTCATTTCACCTAGAAATCATTAAGTTTGTCCGTCGCGTTGGAAAGATATGACGGAACAACTCTTTTGACAAATCCACAAACTGATAAATCAAACAAACCGGCAAATGACGAGCGAAAATCAATAAGTAAAAAAAAAATTGAAAATACCTATCTTCCCATATGCGCCCTACAAAGTCAAACTAAAGCATATCGACGGTGAAATCAATCATTCAATTCGTATTTACTTCAGAGGAAGACATCCGGCAATCTTTTGAGTACAGTCGCTCAAAAAAGTATCCGAACGCTATGGTTGATTACAGAATTCAGAAAAAATATCTTCACGTCACGTGATACGAAGGTTGCCAGATCACTAATTTCTAAAAAAATTGTTGTCAGATATTTTTTCTGAATTCTGTAATCAACCATAGTGTTCGGATACTTTTTTGAGCGACTGTATGTAAATCGGCGTCCTATCTTCCTTTGAAGAGAATTCCAATTCAGTGACTGATTGCACATTTTGTTTCACTTATTAGATGCATATATGAAGATAGATATTTTTTAAATTTTTTAATTTAATATTTTTTTGTCACTGAAACTATTCTTCAGAAGCTAACATTTGATATATGACTCATAAACATAGACTACATTTTCCCTTCCCCTGCTTTTGGAGTCGTGTTTAAGATAGGCCATGATATTGGAGACATCACAAGATTTAATTTGAGATATAACTCGTTATGGTCGACACCGGCAAAAATCTTCGCCCCCCCCCCCCTCTTTTTATCGTGGGTTATGCGTATATATAGTCTCGTTCCTCTCAAAAGTTTATTCTTCAGAGTATCGAGTTCCTAATTGGATTTCTACTGGCATAACACAGTAAACTTCAATGATTCGTTAGGACTTTGCATATCGAATTTGATCCCCAAAAAAAAACGCAAAGTGTAACATACAAAATGTGGTCGATGTATATGTTGGGTTGTTTTACCTCTGAGCGGCACTTTTTTGCACACCATGGGCTAAATGGCCAGGTCACAAGGACCCCGAAGGCTCAGAGAAGGTTGGGAGAGGGGACCCACTGGAACAGCTGTTAGGAGACAGATGGTAGCCTCCCGTCAAGGCCATCCAGCGTGTTCTTTAACGTGCAAGGTATGGCTCTCCCGCACACGGAACCACGGCTTAACGTCCCATCCTACGGGCGGCGGTCTTTTCAAGCCCATCGCTGTCCCCTCTTGACCGTGGCAGGGGGGGAGGGGAATTTTGCGGAGAAAAATCTCAACGCTTATCCAGCTTTCACTCGAATCTGGGAACTACAGATTACGAGCCTGGCGCCATACCGATTGAGCCACCCCCGCCCCTCGATGTTTATGAGTCATATATCAAATGAAAGTTTTTGAAGTTATGTGTTTTTAGTGATTTATTTAGTTAATTTAAATATTTTTTTTTGTTTGCATTCTTACAACTTATTTTTAACAACTAATTCTTACAACTTAATTACTTTTTTGTTGCAATTCTTACGAACTTAGATTGCTAATCAATGCAAAATTTAATTCGAACTTCCCATGTTCGAGTCCCAACTGTGCCACAGCTTAGATTTATTTCCGTTTAGCCATCATTCTGTGTTAAAGGGGACATAAGGCGATCCCTAAAAATCGCCGTGTGTCCCCTTTAACACAGGTTTTATTGCTTTTTAGTTTTAGACTAAATCCAAAAACGGAAACGGAAGAGGCATTAAAACGTGCTAATGTGCAAGATATCCATACTCTGAGTACGTTAAAGAGCACGATGGATAGGTTTTGACAGGAGACTTCCATCTACCTTTTAGCAGTTGTTCAATGAGTCACTTTCCCCCAACCTCCTTTGAATTCCTTGTGACCTGATTATTTTCCCATTGGGTGTGCCCCAAAGGTAAAACTACTAAACATATTCATTAATAATGACTGGTGGGGCGGGGATGGCTCAGTTGGTAGCGCGCCAGGCTCATATTCTGCAGCTCCTAGGTTCGAGTCCTAGCTAGGTCAACGTTGAGATTTATCTCTGCAAAACTTCCTGCCCTACCCACGGTCATTAGAGGGCAACGATGGGCTTGGAAAGGCCACCGTCCGTTGGATGGAACGTTAAGTCGTGACCCCGTGTACGGAAGAGAGCCATACCTTGTGCACGTTAAAGAACACTCTGGATGGCCTTGACGGGAGACTACCATCTGTCTCCTAACGGTGGGTCCTCTCCCGCAACCTTCTCTGAGCCTTCGGGGTCCTTACGACCTGGCCATTTAGCCCATTTTGTGCAAAAAAGTGCCGCTCAGAGGTAAAACAACCCAACCCAAAAATAATGACTGGCTATTAAGTTTAACTCGGAGCAGTGTCGTTATGATTTCTGTTCTTAGCTAATTTTAAAACTAGAGATGTATTTTGTTTAAAATATTTGTTAATTAAAAAAATGATCCATAAAACTGCGAAAAATTTAGTATGGACCAAACCAACAAACACATAAACAATCCTAAAGCGAAAAAACGTAACGCAATATTAGAACACTTAGTTTTTCTTGTTTTAATACATCGCCAAATCAACAAGTTCACGAGATTCTGTACGATGATACCAAATACCTTCCAATAAAACACTCCATGGATATCTCGTTGCATTCCAAATTCTTCAGAAGCACCACTTCAAATAATATGCTGGAGTAAGATCGATACCTCAATCAAATGTCCATTGAGAGAGCATGATTTAAAAAGCAAGTAAAACCAAGCTGTTAAATTTAAAATAAAAGTGATTTCGTGCTTTTTAAAAGTGTCACCGAATTTCCACGTGTCATTAATTCTGCCTGTTTTTCCTCTCAATCACGTGGACACATATCTAGGAATAACCTCGCTGTCTTTAGAAAACGAATAAATGAAACCAACAGCGGAAAAGATTTAATGAGAGGAAAGGTATGTGTGTCGTACTTTTTCTATCTTTCCCCCCCCCTCCCCTGCTTTTTTTTTCTCTTCCATTCCCAGCCAGCATTTCCGTCATGAAGCATCAACTCTGGCATCCGGACGCTCTTCCTGTCATTAAGCCATCTTGCATCAACGGCTTAGTTAATGACTTAATGAAGAAAGAAGGACGCGTAAATCTGTGAGACGGAAAAATAACCTTGAACACTTGTTCCTCACATTCATTCCTGTGTTGCTGCTTTTTTTTCCCCTCTTCATTTGGTTGAAACGAGAACGACTTTTTTATAAGCAGTCGAATCTTGATCTGACTGACTTATGGTTTGACACTTTAGTCAAAGCGACCATGTCCGGAACGTGGCGCTTGAAGTGACAGACTAATGCATAATTCAAATGCCAGTTCTGTTTTGGTTCTTTCCTGGATCGCTAAGCATGTTCCGCGAAAACAAGCGGTGGTTTGTATCGAGTGATTAGGTTCCTATACCACGGTTATTTATAAAGTCTGTAATGGATGGGACACAAGCTTAATTGCATTACGAACTAATTCTGACATTAGTCATACAAAGGGCCAAGTTTAGTGGTCAGACAGCTGCTTAATGAAAGTGTGTCAACTCTGAAAGTTGTGTGCAAGAAAATGCTTAATTGGAAACAATTTAGACTTTTTTGTCTCTTGGCATACGTATAGACCGTAGGTAATCTTCGAAGACTACTTATAGGCCATGACATGTTTCCGACCAGTGTGGGGCGGGGTTAGTTTGGTCGGTATCTGGCCAGGCTCCTAATCTGCAGTTCCGAGGTTTAAGCTAAGTTTCATCGTCTAGATATATCTCGAGGAGAAAGGGACACCGATGGGCTTGGAAAGGCCACCGTCCGTCATATGGGGCGCTATATACAGGACAGCCATACTCTGTTACGTTAAAGAATACGCTGTCTCCTAATAATCTGTCCAGTGGTCCATTTCCCCCAAACTTCTCTGAACCCTTGGGGTTCTTGTGATCTGGGCTGGTTCAGTCGGTATCGCTCCAAACTCGTTATCTGCAAGTTCTCTGGCTCGAATGTTGAAATTTTTTCTTCTGCAACTTCCGTTAAAAGAAAACGTAAAAAAAAATTGTTTGATGATTGCGAATTAAGAAGCATATTTAAACGGCTATTCAATGTGTGCATAAAATAGTACTTGGTAAAGATTTAAATACTGTGTTGTAAATAAGTAAACGTGATTAATAAGTGTGTTTAAAAGTGTTCAAAAATTGATTGCTCGTGATTTAATTCCCTGCAGATAAGCTAGGTAGCTTTGCGGAGCACATTGTATAAATCATTGTGTATGTATATTCCTTAGGTATTTGATGAGAGGGAATTAGTATTAAAAAATCCGTTCTGCTCTCCAGGAGAAAGGGGAAATCATTGGGCATGGAACCCCTCTCTTCATTAGACTGAGCTTTAAGCTGTGCCCCAATGTTCAGGAGAGCCATACACTGTGTACGTTAAAGAATAGGCTAAATGGCCTTTACGGGAAACTCTCATTGGTCAACTGAAAGCTACTCAGTGGATCCCTTTCACCATCCTTCTCTGAGCCCTTGAGTTTTTTTTTACTTTCCTTGTCTTCTGTGGGGCGAGGGTGGCTCAGTCGGTAACGCGCCGGGCTCGTAATCTGTACTTCCTAGGTTCGAGTCCCATCTGGGTCAGCGTTGAGATTTATCTCCGCAAAATTCCCCGCCCTGCCCACGGTCAGTAGGGGACACCGATGGGCTTGGAAAGGCCGCCATCCGTCGGATGGGACGTTAAACCGTCACTCCAGAATGCGGAGAGTCATACCTTGTGTACATTAAAGAACACGCTGGATGGCCTTGACGGGAGGCTACCATCTGTCTCCCAACAGCTGTTCCAGTGGGTCCCCTCCCCCAACCTTCTCTGAGCCTTCGGGGTCCATGTGACCTGGCCATTTAGCCCATGATGTGCAAAAAAGTGCCGCTCAGAGGTAAAACAACCCAACCCTTGTCTTCTGTAATTAATAATGAAACATTCATCACATTTTTACAAACAAATCGTTGAAAATGAATGAACAAATTTGACTCATTTTCTAAAGAAATCAAACACTTCTACTCCCGTTTTTAAATTACAGTGCTGGAAATGCAGTCATATATACACTGAATGGACAAATTATTATATATACCTCGATAACAATATGCAAAGCAGAAGCATCGCGTCCAGTCACGTGAGACGCTGAAACTGGCAATGTCTATAAATAAAGCCGGTTTCTACGCATTGGAAACCAGTCACGGAGAAGTAATCATGGGTAAAGACAGCGACATAAGTGAGTCTGACCGTGGTCAGATAGTAGGTACGAGAAGACCGGTTGTTCAATCACCACAACTGCTGAACTGTTGGGATTTTCACGTCAGACTGTCTCACGTGTATACAAAGACTAAGTGAAAAACGGCGAAACATACAAGAGGGGGGAAATGTGAATGTAAACGTAACTCTCCAGTTGAGTGCAGACTGTCCCGCATCATTAAAAGGAATCGCATGGCTACCGCGGATCAGATAACGTCTGAACTGATTGAGGGCGCATCCGCAATCTTATGCACAAAGACTATCCATCATACCACGAAAAGGCTATGACAGTCGACGTCCACATTGTGTCCCCTTGTTAATTGCAAGGCACCGAAAGATTAGTGCAGTTTGCAAAGACCTATTGCAAGTGGAGTGCGGAGGACTGGAAACACGTCATTCGGTCTGACGAATCACGTTTTCAACTCTATCACACCGATGGGATGGTTCATTTGTGGCGTAAACCACACGACGCGATGGATCCAGCTTGTCAAGTTGGGGTCATACAGGCAGGTGGAGGAGGTGTAGCAGTTTGAAGTGCGTGGCTTTCTTGAAGCCCCTTGTACCCATTCAGACTTCCTGCAACGACACAAGGTTGAGCACTCATTGGGTTTCACTCATCACAAGTCTCTTTCAGCACCATGACGCCATCTTTCAACAGGACAACGCCACACCGCATACTTCCCGAGTGGCGACCAATTGGCCCAGGAACATTGAAGTGAGTTTACCACACTCGAGTGGCTCCCTCGATCGCTGGACCTCAACATAAATGGGGTTGAGGTCCATCGCTGGACCTCAACCCCATTTTGAAAATTTGTGGGACGAACTGATAAGATCTATTCGAGCTCGCCAATCCCCACCAGAAACTGTGGATTCTCTACGATAGGCGATCCTCACTTCATGGGCGGCAATACCACCTCCGTGTTTTCAGCCCCTCATTGAGTCCTTATCAAGACGTATGGCTGCTGTTGTGAGGGCAAAAGGTAGAGCAACAGGTTATTAGGTAGGTGTGTATGATAATTTGTCCATTTTTATATTCCCCTTTTTCTATCAATTGTGAAAATGATTGTGCTTTCTTCTATTGCAGTTCGGCACTAGTTTTAATTGGTTTAAACAAAATATTAACCATTTGAATAAAATTCGTACGTGTATAATCTTTACTATTTTCCCTAGTTGCTAGATACAAAAGGAAACAAATTGAATATTGTATTCACTTAAATGAAAAATCAGACTTTAAGAGAACCTTTTTCTATTCCGTTTCAATACATGTCTTTTAGAATCTGGTATGAATACCATTAAATCGTTTCAACCGCTGCATTTTAATCTGGATCAATTCTTCATTTTTCATCAACCGAGTAATTGTTTTGTCGTTTTTATATCCGCCTAATTAAAGCCAATGCATCTTCCGACAACAACCAGGACACAAAGAAACATACGAGTGGCGAAAGAAGACGTATGCAAATGTGTATATGATTTTTTTTAACAATCCATCGGCATTCGGGATAATTTTAATTAATCTCTTATGACAAAAAATACCAATCTTAATTATTTAAAGATGAGATTAAATTTGGAAAATTATCGGCTTTAACGAGAGTCCAAAGTGGGAAGAAAAATTACAAATAAAACATCCAATTTCTTTTAACTATACGATTAAAACTTTTTCCGAGGGCGAAAATCTACTTCTTTTTTTCTCTTTTCATTTTATTTTACATTTAACGTTTTAAATTATATTTGGTTAAAAATTATTATTCGATTTTCTGTGCACCTGTAAATGCTTAAAAAGAATATTTAAAATTTGCTTAAAATTCTTTAAATTTTTTTTTGCTCTATCCATCCACTGTAGAAGAGTTCAACTCTCATGACAATTCTAATGCTTCCAAAAACATCCAGATCCATTGAATTAGATGTTAAGTAACAGAAAGACAATGCCAAAAAAAAAAAACTTTGAATGATCGACACAGGAATAAAATTATATTCCCCTTTCATTCCCTCTAATTATCCCACTACCACCGGTGAAGTTATCATTAATCCTCTACTCAGACAGAAACGGCAATTCCAATTACTTTGCGTATGAGATTAATATAGCAAAATTACTAACGATTAGAAAAAGCAAGAAATGTCTGAGAGCTAAGCATCTTAATTTAATCAATGTTGTAGCTGTAATAAAAATTATTTTTCCAATTATAAACAGTTTGTTCCGAAGATGTTTTATCGAAAGAAACAAATCTCATCCGTATTTGAATAAATATCAGTGATTATAGAAGTGACGGATTGTCTACGACAGTGGTTCTCAACCTTTTATGCTTCACGTACCCCTTGGAAATGTGTATGTAACTGGCGTACCAATTGTATAGATAGATAAAACTATAGTTATAGTATAACAATGGGAATAAAATAAAACATATGTATTGTTACTAGATCTAGCGACTTTTGAGCTCTCACGGCGTACCCCACGTTGAGAACCTCTTCTCTACGAGATTGTACAAAACTTCAAACGGATTTAGTTAAAATTTCAAAATGGAAACAATTGCTAAGTTAGAAGAAAAACTGTCTAAATCATGATGAGATACTAATCCATGATTTTCTGATAATATTTTACAATTGTTATAACGTCGCTAATAAATAAATTCACTATTTAATTGAATTGGTTTACCTCTGAGAGGCGCTTTGTTGCACAAAATGAACTAAATGGCCAGGTCACAAAGACCCAAGGATTAACCCCTTAACCCAAGGATAGACCCAAGGATAACCAAGGCAAGACCCGCAGGTGTTAGGAGACAGATGGAAGTATCCCGTCAAACCCATCCAGAGTGTCCTTTTGGTGCTATACACGGTGCCACAGCTTAACATCCCATATGACGGAAGGCGGCCTTTCCAAGCCATCACGGATCCTTCTCTCGCCAAGGAGAGAATGGGTATTAGAGGAGAAAATTCTCAACGCAGGAGAGACTCGAACCTGAGAGCTACAGATTACGATATTAGTGCGCTACCAACTGAGCTAACCTTTCGACTCATTTTTCTCTTCCTCCTGATGGGTTAGGAAATTCAACTGTTTTTTTTTAGTTTAAAGAGAAAAATGAAAAAACAATACCTTCTTTTGGTTAGATACGTACTAATAAAATATTATCATTCGCATTTTTCTGAATTCCAATAGTTTTAATTTCCACCGTTAGAAGGCGTTGAATTAAGAAATAGCAAATTTTATCCACTTGAAAAATCATTACATCTTCGCGACATGTGATTGGTCCTTTTAGTTATTTACGCAAGCATTTTAATTTTAAAGAATTATTGAATGCTATTGTTAATTTACAGACCTTAATAATTGTAGTTTCCAGTGAATCGGAGAGGGACACAAAAAGAAATGGTAAAAATATAGTTATTCAATATTTATCATTAATTTATGGTATACATAGCTTATGTTACAAGGATCAAATGATTACAAATACAACTCGATTAGACTTGTGGAATACAAAGAAATCAGTATCTTGTGTAGCCACCATGAGTAGCAATAATTGCTGCTACATGATCCGGCATTAAGAGGATGATTTTTGGGTTGGGTTGTTTTACCTTTGAGCGGCACAGGGGGACATTACACCATGGGCTAAATGGCCAGGTCACATTGACCCCGAAGCCTCAGAGAAGGTTGGGGGAGGGAACCCACTGCAACAGCTGTTGGGAGACAGATGGTAGCCTCCCGTCAAGGCCATCCAGAGTTGGGTTGGGTTGTTTTACCTCTGAGCGGCACTTTTTTGCACACCATGGGCTAAATGGCCAGGTCACATGGACCCCGAAGGCTCAGAGAAGGTTGGGGGAGGGAACCCACTGCAACAGCTGTTGGGAGACAGATGGTAGCCTCCCGTCAAGGCCATCCAGCGTGTTCTTTAACGTGCACAGGGTATGGCTCTCCCGCACACGGGGCCACGGATTAACGTCCCATCCGACGGACGGCGGCCTTTCCAAGCCCATCGGTGTCCCCTACTGACCGTGGGCAAGGCGGGGAATTTTGCGGAGATAAATCTCAACGCTGACCCAGCTGGGACTCGAACCTGGGAACTACAGATTACGAGCCTGGCGCGCTACCGACTGAGCCACCCCCGCCCCAAGAGGATGATACGTCGGATGTGTGTTTGTGGAATTTCAGTCCGTGCAGTTTCGATACCTAGCCAAAGTTCATCTATTGTAGCAGCTGCTGGTGTCTGGTGTGCTAGTCATTGTGAGATCATGGACCAGACATGTTCAATTGGGGACAGATCCAGTGAACACGAATGCCAAGACAGAAGTGATAGGGTTCGTTCTACTGTTATTGGGGATACATACTGGGTCCCCCAATGTTCATTTGAGTGGTCAATTGCGCACTGTTGCGCGTTGATTTCTCTTTACCAGTCGACGGAGACAATGTTCTACTCCGGGGCCGATGTCCTTTGGGACTCCACAGTTATGACGTCTGGAGGTACTCGGTGTGCCAGCGGTCCAATCTTGGTACACCCTTGCTACAGCACCTCGCGAACAGCCCACGAAGTCTGTTTCCGAGATGCTTCCACCCTTCGCGCGGTAGCCGATGATCATTCCTTTTTGAACGTCTGTCAAATCAATACCTCTGCCCATTGTGCTCACATTACGCACAATGGCTCATCTGTCCTGGCGAGCCGCTTATATCTCCGTGTGGTTGACCTTATCATGTGCACTCTGTGATGCACTTGGGCAGGTACACTGTGATTCTGTAGGTGGTCATATTTTATTCTGATTCGACTGTGTACATAGACTCAAACGTAACAACTCCCTCCCATTGAGGAGGGGGGAGGGGACTCAGTCGGTAGCGCGCCAGGCTCGTAATGTATATCTCATCTCTCTAATGTTACAATTGTATAATTAATTTAACCAAAAATATTGAAAAAATTTAAAAATATAAAAAAATTAATAAATAAAAAAATTAACAAATATGATCCCCCGCCCTGCCCGGGGAATTACGGTCAGTAGGGGACACCGATGGGCTTGGAAAGGCCGCCATCCGTCGGATGGGACGCTAAGCCGTGGTCCAGTGTGCGGGAGAGCCATACCCTGTGCACGTTAAAGACACACTGGATGGCCTTGATGGGAGGCTACCATCTGTCTCCAAACAGTTGTCCAGTGGGTCCCCTTCCCTCAACCTTCTATGAGCCCTTGGGGTTTTTATGACATTGCCATTTATCCCATTGTGTGCAATAATGTGCGGCTAGAGGTAAAACAACAGAACTCATCCAATGGACGGAGTCCTTTCCAAGCCTCTCGGTGTCCGCTTTCTGAGAGAAAGCAAGTGGGGGGGGGGATGGTTTACCGAAGATAAATCTCAATGTTCTTTCAGTTGAGACTTGAACTTGGGAACTGCAGATTATGAGCGTTGCGCGCTATTGACTGAAGCAACCTCCTATAGCTCGACGTTGTGTACGAAGGAAGATAGGGCACTGGCTATCCTTTTCAGTGGATAAATCGGCGCCCTATATTATTTTGAAGTAAATGAAAATTTAGTGACTGATTGCAGCAAAAAAAATTAGTTTTTAAATCTATTTATATTTTTACTTTGTCACTAAAACACATACCTTCAGAAACTTTCAATGATACATGACTCATAAACATCGACCACATTTTCCAAATCCTGTTTTCGAAATCGTGATGAAGGTAGCCCACGACATTGGGGCATCACAAGCTTTGATTTGAAATATATATCGTTAAGGACCAACACCATGAAAATCAACCCCTTTTTAGAACACGCTGGATGTCCTTGACGGGGGGCTACCATCTGTCTCCCAACAGCTGTTCCAGTGGGTCCCCTCCCCCAACCTTCTCTGAGCCTTCGGGGTCCATGTGACCTGGCCATTTAGCCCATGGTGTGCAAAAAAGTGCAGCTCAGAGGTAAAACAACCCAACCCATATTTTATTCTGATACGACTGTGTACATTAGACTCAAACGTAACAACTCCCTCCCATTGAGAAGGGGGGAGGGGACTCAGTCGGTAGCATGCCAGTCTCGTAATCTGCAGTTCCCAGATTCGAGTCCCAGCTGGTTCAGCATCGTGATTTATCTCTGCAAAAACTCCCCGCCTTGCCCACGTCAGTAGGGGAGACTGATGGGTTTCCGTCGGATGGGGCATTAAGCAGTTGTGCCAAGTGCAGGAGAGCCATAACCTATGCATGAAAAAGAATACACTGTATGGCCTTAATGGGAGGCTACCATCTGTCTACCAACAGCTCTTCCAGTGGGTCTCCTCCACCAACATTATCTGAGTATTTGAGGTTCTTATGATCTGGATATTTAGACCATTGTTTGCAAAAAAAGTGCCTTTCTGAGGTAAAACAACCCAAAATCCATAAATAAATTCTGTTGCCTGTAAAGAATTTTTTAAAAAACAATAAACGAAAGAAGCATATTTGTTTTTTTGAAAATGGACTATGAAAAACAATGGATGAAAATCGTGAAACATATTATGCATATGTAATTTTATAATTAATTTTGTTTGTTTTTTGCATTCAAATCATATTTGTTTATTTTTTTATTTATTAATTTTTTTTATATTTTTAAATTTTTTTTAATTTTTTTGGTTAAATTAATTATACAATTTTAACATTAGTGAGATGAGATGTACATTTTAGCCAATAAATTAAATGTAGGCTAAAAGATCCAAAAAGAGAAAGGGATGAATGAATACTGTGCTTGGCTACTGATCAAAGAGACCTTGGTTTGAGCCTCAGGTAAGGCATAGATGTTTTTTTTTTCTTGCATTGTCCTTCTGCTGAGGTCTTGCCTTCCTCACAGATCTTCTCCATGGAATTTTATGACTTTATGGCAATTCTCTATGGCAAGCAGCTGCTTGAAGGGTAATTTTTTTATATATTTCATAAAATGAATGAGATTTAAATTTAACTTTCTGTCAAAAAGGCCCCAGAAAGAGGGGGAGACCTAGGATGCGGTGGGCAGACAATGTCAAACAGGACCTTGTTAGAATTGGGGGGCGGGGGTGGCTCAGTCGGTAGCGCGCCAGGCTCGTAATCTGTAGTTCCCAGGTTCGAGTCCTAGCTGGGTCAGCGTTGAGATTTATCTCCGCAAAATTTTCCCCCCTGCCCACGGTCAGTAGGGGACACCGATGGGCTTGAAAAGGCCGCCGTCCGTTGGATGGGACGTTAGGCCGTGGCCCCGTGTGCGGGAGAGTCATACCCTGTGCACGTTAAAGAACATGCTGGATGGCCTTGACGGGAGGCTACCATCTGTCTCCCAACAGCTGTTCCAGTGGGTCCCCTCCCCCAACCTTCTCTGAGCCTTCCAGGTCCTTGTGGCCTGGCCATTTAGCCCATGGTGTGCAAAAAAGTGCCGCTCAGAGGTAAAACAATCCAATCCAATGTTAGAATTGGTGTGCAGTGGCCAGATGCAGCAGATGTAGCTCAGGACAGACATGCTTGGAGAACTAAATTGCACGGTCTGGTTGGACCTCCGTAGCCTATGGCTCCTTGAGGATGATGATGATGACACCCAAGGGAGACATTACAAAGCAAATAGTTGTAAACCGCCTCACTAGAAGTTCTCTTTTGATGTTATAAGTTTATTTCTGTGATCTGCCAATCTAAAGTCATCAAAATACAGTCATGATCTGTCATTGCTAAGTGAAATCTCTTAGTGATGACAGAATACGACTGTTTTTTTCCATGTGCCCAGCAGGAGAAAAAATTATGTTTCTTCCACAGATCTGTTTTATAGGTTCAATATTTCATAAAGGAATTGTTCTGTATTTTTAATAATAATAGTGCCTGTATTGAAAAGCACGGCAATGACAGTACCAAGCTGAAAACACCGGTTCTCGTCCTATCACCGAAGTTAAGAAGGTTTGGGCGCTGTCAGTATCTGGGAGGGTGACCACCTGTGAAACACCACGTGCAGTTGGCAAAATATCTGCTGAGGACCCGCCATCTCACAGATCCCTCTACTATGGCGTATTAACCTCTGTGGCAAGCAGCTGCTTGAAGAGGTATATTTTTTTTGTATAATCATTACCAGAAATTATTGACTGGTTGTTGGGAGCAGCTAGGTCGATTGTCATTCTCTTTCTATGAGTTGGTTTAAATCATATTCGATGCAATATTTCTTTTATGAAATTAAAAAAAAACATTTTCAATACCTATTTTTCTTTGGGCGGAGCCAACTCCGCCTCAATCCGCCAACTCCGCAACAAACGCTCAGTGGGCGTTCGCCAGGCTTGTAATCTGCAGTTCCCAAGTTCGAGTCCCAACTGAGTCAGCGTTGATATTTATCTCCGCAAACTCCCCGCCCTGCCCACGCTCAGTAGGGGATACCGAGGGCTTGGAAAAGCCGCCGTCCGTCTGATGAGACTTTAAGCCGTGTCTCCGTGTGCGGGAGAGCCATACCCTGTGCACGTTAAATAACACGCTGGATGGCCTTGACGGGAGGATACCATCTGTCTCCCAACAACTGTTCCAGTGGGTCCCCTCCCCAACCTTCTCTGAGCTTTCGGAGCCCTTGTGACCTGGCCATTTAGCCCATTTTGTGCAAAAAAGTGCCGCTCAGAGGTAAACAACCCATCTTCCTTCGAAATGAATTGAGAAGAGATTTAATCATCAATAATTTTACTTATTTATTTACTTTTTTTTTACTTTTCAGTGCACATATAAGAAAAATGATAAAATTTATTTTATTTCTTATTAGAACATCACAAGAGAATCATTTGTAAAAAAACTCTTTCCCTTTACTTTGCAGAGAGTAATTTTTATGTGCCCTGTATTACTCTGTAAGACATTGGTAGTCATTTAATATATTTGTCGTCTGGATCTTTGGTTTGGTCGTCGGATTGAAAAGAAGATAGTCTGTAACGCATCAGGTTCCGAGGTTCGAACCCCGAAGTGTCTGTGTTGAGAATTCCATTCCTAACCCTCTACTCTTCCCTCATTGATAAACGTAATACTAAGGGATACGAAAGACCTTGTCCATCGGTATTCCATACTAAGCCGTGGCTCTGTGTGCAGGAGGGTCACGATGTGTATGTTAAATAACACACTCTCTGCCTCCATATGTCTCATTAGAGCGACTTGCATCTGTATATTAAGAGCAATTTTCATCTGTCTGAAGAGCAGCTTCCATCTCTCTAGTAGAGAGATGAAAGTTGCTCTTGGATCAGAGTTGAAGACAACTTCCATCTGTCTCCCAAGAGCTAATTCCATCTCTTTCCTAATAGCAACTTCTATCTCTCTCCTAGTAGCGACCAGTTGTCTCTTCATGAGCTTTGTCTTTCATGAGCATGTCTTTCATGAGCGACTTCCATTTGTCTCCTAAGAGCGACTTCCATCTGTCTGCTAAGAGAGTCTTCCATCTGTCTCCTGAGAGTTACTTCCATTTGTCTCCTAAGAGCGACTTCCACTTATTTCCTGAGAGTTACTACCATTTGTCTCTTAAGAGCAACTTCCATCTGTCTGCTAAGAGCAACTTCCATCTGTCTGCTAAGAGAATCTTCCATCTGTCTCCTGAGAGTTACTTACATTTGTCTCCTAAGAGGTTACTTTCCATCTGTCTGCTAAGAGAGACTTCCACCTGTCTCCTGAGAGCGACTTCTATCTGTCTTTCATGACCGACTTCCACCTGTCTCCTGAGAGTTACTACCATTTGTCTCCTGAGAGTTACTACCATTTGTCTCCTGAGAGTTACTACCATTTGTCTCCTAAGAGCGACTTCCATCTGTGTGATAAGAGCGACTTCCATCTGTCTCATGAGAGTTACTTCCATTTGTCTCCTAAGATCGACTTCCACTTATTTCCTGAGTTACTTCCATCTGTCTCCTGAGAGTTACTTCCATTTGTCTGCTAAGAGAGATTTCCATTTGTCTGCTAAGAGAGACTTCCATCTGTCTGCTAAGAGAGACTTACATCTGTCTCCTGAAAGTGACTTCCATCTGTCTTTCATGACCGACTTCCATCTGTCTCCTGAGAGTTACTCCCATTTGTTTCCTAAGAGCGACTTCCGTCTGTCTCCTGAGAGTTACTTCCATTTGTTTCCTAAGAGCGACTTCCGTCTGTCTCCTGAGAGTTACTTCCATTTGTTTCCTAAGAGCGACTTCCGTCTGTCTCCTGAGAGTTACTTCCATTTGTTTCCTAAGAGCGACTTCCGTCTGTCTCCTGAGAGTTACTTCCATTTGTTTCCTAAGAGCGACTTCCGTCTGTCTCCTAAGAGTTACTTCCATTTGTTTCCTAAGAGCATCTCTCTGCTAAGAGCGACTTCCATTTGTCTCCTAAGAGCGACTTCCAACTTTCTCGTAAGAGCGACTTCCATCTGTCTCGTAAGGGCAACTTCCCTTTTTTAACAGTTTATTCAGCAAAAAAAAGACACATATATAACTGCATTGGATTTGCTATTACATATATAAAATTTATAAGATCTTGAAATAAAATTGAAAAAAAGAAACAAAATTCCGAGCACTAATATTACATAACTCTAACTCGAGAAAAGTATTCGCATGTGAGAGCAGTGAAGAGTAGCAAACATTTGCATGTCTCGGCGAAGCCCGTTAAAGCTTATCCGCAGGGAATATAACCTATATTCAGAAAGTGTTTAAGTTGTGTTGGTTTATTTTTTTGCCTTCGAAGTAACCAAATTTTGAATAATGATTTTATTCTAGACTAGGACGGAATATTTAATAATTCTCTATGTACTTGGTGGTAGAGAAATGGGATCACATAATGTTTTGAATTCGTTTCGTACTTATTTTCATTTTCGGCATTTTATACAATTTTTTATGCTTTTGTCGTGCATTAATGTCGTGATCAATCATATGTGGCCACGTGAAAAATGATTTTGCACAATTATTGGGTAAAAATATAAATCACCGACTGGAAGAATATTGTGATGTAGAAATCTATTTTTTTACTCTTTATGAAACTTAACTTTTTAATGATGGGATCAATCGATCTTAACATAAGAGTTTTTATATAATTATATTAATAATGTTATATATTTATATAATATAAGAGTTTTAATATTAATTTGTCCAAATAAGTTTTAAATGTATTTCCATTAGTTTTATATAATTATATTTCCATAAGTTTTTATATAATTATATTAATAATGTTATATATTTATATAATATAAGAGTTTTAATATTAATTTGTCCAAATAAGTTTTAAATGTATTTCCATTAAATTGTTAAACCGTATCACAAAATAAATTTCGCAGTAGATTTATAAATTTGTAAGCTGATATATCTTGGAACAAAAAGGGTTTACAAAGTAGATTTTGTACGCATACTATCTCAGCTTATCACAAAATTTATTTATGTGATCACATAATTTATTTATGAGAGTTACTACCATTTGTCTCTTAAGAGCAACTTCCATCTGTCTCCTGAGAATTACTTCCATTTGTCTCCTAAGAGGTATCTTCCATCCGTCTGCTAAGAGAGACTTCCACCTGTCTCCTGAGAGCGACTTCCATCTGTCTTTCATGACCGACTTCCATCTGTCTGATAAGAGCGACTTCCATCTGTCTTTCATGACCGACTTCCATCCATAATTTATTTATGTGATAAGTGATATGTGATAATCACATAATTTATTTATGTTTATTTCATTTTAAATTAGTATCAACTAACATCTGTCTCCTAAAAGATACTTCCGCTGATCCTAAGACGTACAATTTAATTGAAAACATATCTCAAAAAGAGCGGACATTTACCAAATTCATCCTCTACATTTTAGGTAAGAAAGAGGACAAATTCTTTATAGCTTATAATACTCCTCACGACATAAATTTTCATTTGACATAAAAATCGCCACCATTCAGCACTCACTACGCGATAAGTGGTCAGCAGCTTCTGTATCAGTTATTATATGAGTATCACCCTATTGGCTTGTTAGTCTCTTAGTTATCGATCTGCACATAAGGCATAAATCACTTCATTCACTCTTTTCGGTTTCAAAAGGAAACAGAAAAGTGAATTTACATTCATATTATTTTAACGGCAGAGAAGAACGATCTCCTGTTATCTTAGCTCAATATTTTCCCTCTTTCATTCTTTCTCGTTTCTGAATGCACTAAATTTAAGTTTGACATTCAGACTGCTGAGAACATCGGTACGACTACATTACGAGTGAATCTCCAGTTATGTAATCGAGTTTGCAATTAGGGATGATGTGATTTCCATTGAGCCCACTTACACAAATTAACCGACCCGTCCATTTGGAGCCCAGCGCCCAAAGAAGAACGTTCTCTTTCTGTCCTCCTCCCCCCCCACCTTTGCCCGCCTTCCTCCTACACACGGCTGCTCTTTAATGCACTGCTGGCGTTTCTATGGCCATTGAATGGAGGCCAATGAGCTCCGTGGTTTGGTTTATTTAGTTTGTGGGCAGAGCGATCTCAGTAAAAGCAGAATAGGATTATAAATCTAATTCAATTTTAGTAGAAAGCGTTTCCTCCTTTCTACCTGTATTACTTGCTTTATCCTTCAGTGTGTGTGATATGTTGAATGCGATGCATTTGTGCTGTGAAACTTCAACACGCTGTTTGGAACGTAGTTGAAGGGGATGCCCTCTGGCTTTTTCCTCCGAATATTTACTTTTTTCATTAAGATTTTAGTTAGATGTATTTAAAGACTTAAGTACAATTAAAATCTGGGCAAAAAATGCAGGTTGATGTATTATTTTTTTCCTAAAAATGTAATATTTATTTTGGCATGCTTTTTTTTCAAAAGATGTCAAGAGTTAAATTTCCAGAATGTGACGAAACGTTTAAATTAATTGCTTCCAAGGAGTGAAATAACTTGTAAAATTCTGATATTTCTACGGATGAGTATTATGTTGCTTTACCTCTAAGCGGCACTTTTTTCCACACAGTGGGCTAAATAGCTAGGTCATGAGAACCCTAAAGGCTCTTGGGGCGGGGGTGGCTCAGTCGGTAGCGCGCCAGGCTCGTAATCTGTAGTTCCCAGGTTCGAGTTCCAGCTGGGTCAGCGTTGAGATTTATCTCCGCAAAATTCCCCGCCCTGCCCACGGTCAGTAGGGGACACCGATGAGCTTGGAAAGGCCGTCGTCCGTCGGATGGGACGTTAAGTCGTGGCCCCGTGTGCGGGAGAGCCATACCCTGTGCACGTTAAAGAACACGCTGGATGGCCTTGACGGGAGGCTACCATCTGTCTCCCAACAGCTGTTCCAGTGGGTCCCCTCCCCCAACCTTCTCTGAGCCTTCGGGGTCCATATGACCTGGCCATTTAGCCCATGGTGTGCAAAAAAGTGCCGCTCAGAGGTAAAACAACCCAACCCTAAAGGTTCAGAGACGATTGGAAAAGGGGATCTACTGCACTGTATTAGGAGTCTTTCCCGTCTATGCGTCTTCATCACATTCAACATCCAATGTGTTTTTTAGCCTAAACAGGATATGGCTTTTTGTGCACACAGAGCCACGGCTTAACCTTTCATATGATGGACGACATATTTTCTAAGACTGTTGGTGTACCTTTGTTACCGAGGGCTGGGTGAGACTCAGCGAAAATAAATCTCAACGCTCGATCAGTTGGAGTCGAACCTGGGAAATGCGAATACGAGCATGGCGCGCTACCAACTGAGACAACTCTCACCCCTATAGGGGTATCCAATAGTCTGAATTTTGAAATTTGAATTGAATGCTTCCAATTGTTCGAATTTACACAGTTAAAAGTCGCTGAATTTGGAAGTGGAAAAACTTTAAACGAATTCTGAACGTATTCTGTTTAAACTGATGAACAATCTGACGAATTTTCTTATCTCCTGCAGATGAATAATATGTTTTCTTTTCTCTGTTGGGTCTAGAAGTGTTATCTGCAATTTTCTTAACTACGTATACAAGGAGTGAAACAGCACGTGAAATTCCTTTATTTTCAAATATGAAACAACTTTTTTTGTTTACTGGATGTGTAGAAATACGACAATTTATTTTTCCAAGAGGAATGTGTTTTCTTACCTCTTCTTTGGGGTGAAGGTCTTTAAACTCTATTTTACTTCTAAATGTTAAGCTATTGCTTTCACTTTGCCATTTGCAAGGTTTGTAGACATTTAAACACTTTGTTTTAAGGCATTAATGAAAACGCTTTATATAATTAAATAATATTACATAAATATAATAAAATATGACCGTTGGTATTTTCGGAATCTTCCAATAAGTTGAATTTCCACCGTTAGAAGTCGCTGAATTTGGAAGTGGAAAAACTTTAAACGAATTTTGGACATGTTCTATTTAAAATGGTAATTTTAAACTTTGGTGTTTGGAAGTGTTTGTGTTGGTCAAGAAGTTAACACCGAGAATAGCGTCTTATCCACTTATACCACACTATCTAATTAGCGGTGAACTCTAAGAAACGTCATGGAGAAGCCTGTCTCAATTAGCCTAGGAGCTGCCTGTCTCCATTAGATAAGGAATAACAGAGTTTTACCATTATATTAGTTCGTCTCCATTAGATAAGGAATAACAGAGTTTTACAATTATATTAGTCTGTCTCCATTAGATAAGGAATAACAGAGTTTTACCATTATATTAGTCTGTCTCCATTAGATAAGGAATAACAGAGTTTTACCATTATATCAGTCTGTCTCCATTAGATAAGGAATAACAGAGTTTTACCATTATATCAGTCTGTCTCCATTAGATAAGGAATAACAGAGTTTTACCATTATATCAGTCTGTCTCCATTAGATAAGGAATAACAGTTTTACCATTATATTAGTCCGTCTCCATTAGATAAGGAATAATAGAGTTTTACCATTATATTAGTCTGTCTCCATAAGACATGAAGTGGACCATCTGGGTGCTGTCATCATAAGATATGGAAGAGAAGTGACCCGGAGTTACTTGTCTACATGTAGCACTGAAGATGAGGACCCACCAGTGAACCATCTCCAGGAGAAACGAAGGAAGAATGGGTTATTTCCATAAAATTGGACAATTGTATTATTGTATTGCAAATCCCGATGCTCCGCTATACAGAGACAGCACTACATCTTGTGGGAAATGCCACTTACCGCCATCCATTTTCCAGAGAGCCTACCAATATAATAATGTCTTACTGGCAGCGTAGAAAGGACCTGTTGTAACGAGCAAGACCTTACTGATATATTGTAAGTTTACTGATATATTGTAACTATGTCTGTTTGTTTAATCATCGAGGTAAGTGAGAGGTCTTTTCGTATTTTGAGCGATTCCTAAACATAAAAGCCAATCAAATCAGTGAAATTTCCTTCAAATATAAATTGCCAAACTTAAAAACATGACTTTGATTGTAAATTTTGAATTTAGAATGCCAATCATTGATAATCATTCCTAACGTTTTGAACTGGTGGGTGCTACCATGGTGGAGACACTCATTGGCTGTTCCACTGATAAGCCCGTCGACCGGGGATCCCACTCCCAGTCGCGAGCCTTCAACTTCTACCTCTCCATCAGGACCGACCAGCAGCCCTCCCGGCGCACAAAGTGCACCCAGTTCGGGATCGCAGCGAACCCTTCTCAGATGCCAGGATGAGTCTACCTAATCGGGGTCCCCAATCCCTTTCACACAAAGAGCGACCTATCTCTTAGAGCGAGAGGAGATCCGACACAAAAGTGACCTGTTTCTACCAAATACGAAAAAGCAATGGTAATGTGGCTTGTTACTGTTAACTTCAGGTGTTCAAGTGCAGCCACAATAATTGTGTACAATAACACTGATCAATAGCCCAAATGTTTCGGAAATAAATGTGGCTAATCTTTATTGTTTTTGGGAAGCTAAAC
Organism: Ryuthela nishihirai; assembly: GCA_038380435.1. NCBI lineage: Eukaryota > Metazoa > Arthropoda > Arachnida > Araneae > Heptathelidae > Ryuthela > Ryuthela nishihirai. Next base: position 20,019,387 of record JAWZYU010000016.1, read on the forward strand.
GAGAATATAATGCTTAAAATTGTTAATTGGTTCGACTTTCTAAGACATGAGTGAGTCCCAATATGTGCGTTTTCCATTGATTAGCGTACTATTGCTGAACGGTAACAAGATATGCCCCAGGACTTGTATACAAGGTAGAGGAGAAGAGGGGTTCCGTTTAATTTAGATAAGTGAGCAATTGTATCCCGTGTCACCTATATAGTGTGTAGGATAAATAAAACTTAAAAAAATGAGCGTTTTTGTATGGCATAGTCTTGCCATTTTTGTATTCAGCATCCCAAAATCCACAAAGGCTACTCATTTCTTCTGACGACCAACCGTAAGTCAAAATCCAGTGTAATAGACGTAAAAATATAAACTTGTCAATGAAACCAAAAATGATTTTTCTTATCATTTTTGATTTTTCGCTACCGAAGTGTCTGTTCTGTAGCGGAAAATCTAGCTTGAATACTAAAGGTAAGGAATGAAAACAGAAATGGTTACATTTATTTACATGTGATTTATCTATTTAATGTAACTGCTATTTAGTGTAACCACTCACCCATTTCCATCTTTTGAAATCAAAGTGAACAGTAATCGATTTTAACTTGAGTCAATAGCTTTAATCACCTCCACTGAATGAGAATTACAGGATGATTTAGTACACTTGTAAGATAAATGTTTTATTGAATTACATTTTTGTGTTTTCTGGTGAGTTTGTGTTAAATCCCCGTACATATACAGTATATATGAAATGTTCACTTACTTTGACATTATCTATTGCAATTATTTAAAGTTAAAACGAATGTGCCCAAGTGTATTTGTCGTTCGATTTATATGTACCGAGAAGAAGGTAAATTGAACGAAAGCTTGTTTCGGAAATAAATGTTTTATGCATCCAATTTTATCGAATTAGCTAAAGAGGAAACGTTCAAAAAATGTTTTTTGGACGGAAGTGGAGGGGGGTGGGGCAATACAACATTTTATTTAGATACAGTCTCAGCTTTTCGTTGTTACTAAAAATTTAAAATAATACAGTGATGTGTAATAAAATAATCAGAAATAATTGAGTGCAAAAAAAATGTAAATGTTAGCCAAGGAAACAAAGAGATAGCCACTTAGGCAGTTAACGTATTACGCTATCGATTTTGCTATAATTCTACTTTTATTTATAATTTCGTACACTTTAATCTTGTTTTCCTCCTAGCAGAGTTACCACACTCAATGAAGTGTGTTTCTTTCATCCGTTCGTTAAATAAAACCCTTTAAAGGATGATTTCAAACATGCAGAGGAGATTTGCCAGCAATTAGCGAAATTTTTGAAGGACATAAAAAAACAATTCATTCCAAAATAAAATTGCGTGTGCTTATTCTTTATTCCCAACTAGAATTTAAATAAAAACAGAGCTTACGTACTTCATTTTATAAGTAAGAATAACTTTTTTAAAAAAATTGTAAATTTGTAGGCGAGGTCAATATGTCTTCAAAACATTATCACTCCGGATATGGGGTGAGTAAGGGGTGTAGAAACATTAATAATGAAAAAACAAAACAAAAACAAATTGCAATAATAAAGTTAAGACAAGTTAAATGTACCGGAAAACTGCTGTTGGCACTATAATGACTTTTTGTCGTTCTACCCTATAAGAACACTTTTAGTAGGGGGGAAGGAGTAGAAAGGGGTAGAAGGATACAAGAGGAAGACAGAGAATAAACGTAGGGAAGATGCAAGGAACAGTAGGAGTCTCCTTTTTGCTTGCTGTGGGAGTTGAAGTGCTTTTCAATAAATAGGAAACTGCCGACAGGGACAAGTCACAGCTGGCGGAAAAAGATGTGCAAGAGCAACAACGTGATCGGGAGAGGATGGAAAAATCTTGGAGAAGAAGCAAGAGGGTAGGGGGAAGCACGAGACGGAGAAGAAGTGAGTGAACGAGAGAGGGAGAGAGTTGTTCGTGCAGCCGTGCAGATCAGAGGCACATGTCACGTCCCAGGGAACCTGATGCATTCTTCCATGCCAATGAATCTGCCCAATAACTGTGAAGCTCTCCATCGTCTGAATGACGGCAGAATATTATTACCGTTTGTACTGAGGAAAAACCGGACGCTTAACTCCAAAATAACAACGCCGAGGAACTGCGATGGATTGGGTCTTCGATAAGGGAGGAGGAAGTGAGTAAAGGGAGAGGCTGAGATTGGAGGAAGAGAAGATTTCAGATTTTGGGGAATGCAACTCAGCTAGAAAGTTGGCTTGCTGGAGGAGCGCCGAGGTGGATACTATTGTGTCCGAATGGTTCGACGTGACTGGGAAGCTCGGGGAACATCTCTTCTCTTCTTTTTTTTTTCATATATATTCGAAGAAAGGGAGAGAAACGATGCCATTAAAAGGAGCATAGAAGGAAACCTAACGAATAGAAAATATCATCATTTCGTTGTTTATATAATTAGTAAATTTTGCTATGTAATTTCGAACAGTTCGGTTACCTTTCTCGCCAAAAACTAGAATTTCAATGATGGATTTGTTGTTATTGTTATTGTATATGTGCAGAACATACTTATCGGGATAAGTTCAGAAGAAATTATGATTTGGATTGTTTTACTCCTGATTATTTTTGGGTATAGAATGGGCTAAACAACCGAGTCACAAGTATCCCAAACCCTCAGAACATGGTAAGAGAAAGATAGCCTATTGACAGCTTTTAGGAGACGGATGGAAACTTACTGTTAATGCCATCAAGCATGTTCTTTTAACGTTCACAGTGTCTGCACACGAAACACAAAATCTTGATGGGAGGCTTCCATCTGTCTCCTAACAGGTAACCAGTGGTTCCCCATCCCTAGGGGCAGTTGGAAAAATTCGGAGTGACTTGGAACAATCGTAGGGAGTTGGCAAAATTCAGGTGAGATGTGAAATTTGGATTTTTTTTTCTGTAAAATTATGTCGACTTGGTAAAATCTAGGAGAGTTGGCAAAAACTAGGGGCAGTTGGCAAAATTCGGAGTGACTTGGCAAAATCGTGGAGAATTGACAAAATTCAGGTGAGATGTAAAAATTGCAATTTTTTTTCTGTAAAATTATGACGTGTTGGCAAAATCGAGGCAGCTTCGCAATATCTAGGAGAGTTGGAAAATCTTGGGGGAGTTGGCAAAATTCGAATTCACTTGGTAAAATACGGGCAATTGTGAAAATTGGAATTGTTTTTGTAAAATTAAGGACAGTTGATAAAATCGAGAAAACTTTGCAAAACCTAGGGAAGTTGGCAAAACTGGAAACCACTTGGTAAAGTACAGGTGAGTTCTAAAAATTGGAATTGGCTTTGTGAAATTAAGGAGAGTTGGAAAAACCAAGTACTCTTGGCAAAATTCGAAGCCACCTGGTAAAATACAGGGGAGTTGTGAAAATTGTGCCTTTCTTGTTCAATTAAGGAGAGTTGATAAAATTCGAAGTGGCTTGGCAAATTCAGGGAAGATGTAAAAAGTGCGATTTTTTCGGTAAAATTACGGTGAGTTGGCAAAATCTAGAGTAGTTGGCAAAATTCGAATGCACTTGGTAAAATATAGGCGAGTTGTGAAAATCGAGATTTGTTTTGTGAAATGAGGGAGTGTTGGATAAATTGAGGAAACTTAACAGAATGTAGGGCAGTTGGTAAAATTTAAATCCACTTGAAAAATACGGGTGAGTTGTGATAATTGGGATTGGGTTTGGGAAATTCAGGATAGTTGACTAAAATCGAAGAAAGAATTTCATTTTCACATCTCACCTGAATTTTACCAACTCCCTACGATTTTGCCAAGTCACACCGAATTTTGCCAACTGTCCCTAGATTTTGCCAACTCGTCATAATTTTACAGAAAAAAATCCTAATTTTTACATCTCACCTGAATTTTGCCAACTCCCCAAGATTTTGCCAAGTCACTCCAAATTTTCCGAACTCCCCAAGATTTTACCAAGTCACTCCGAATTTTGTCAACTCCCTAAGATTTTGCCAACTCACCTGTATTTTACTAAGTTGCTTCGAATTTTGCCAACTGCTCTAAATTTCGCCGTCTCTCCATTTTCCAAACTGCCTCAGATTTGACAAGTTGCCTCGATTTTGACAACTCCCCTTAATTTTCAAAAAAAAAAATTACAAATTTTCACAACTCACCTAGATTTTACGAAGTCGCTTCGAATTTTGCCAACTCCGAGTTACTTTCGGGGGGAGCCTCCCCCCCATCCCCCCATGTCTACGCCCCTGCTGATAAGTATCGAAACCGCGTTACTGTTCATCATTAGATTATCTTTAGAAACTGCTTTTCCCTAAATTCGAGAAATCACTCTACGCCGCTCAGGACGAAGTTGCTCAGTCAATAGCACGCCAGGCTCCTAATCTGCAGTTCCCAGGTTCCAGTCCCATCTGGACCAGCGTCGAGACTTACATTACTAAACTGCTTCCCTCAGTTAGAGAGGGGACACCGATGGGTTTGAAAAGGCGCCTTCCAACGAATGAGATGTCAAGCCATGGTTGTGAGTTCAGGAGAGCCATACCCTGTGTACGTTAAGGAACACATTGGATAGCCTTGACAGTAGGCTACCATCTATTCCCTAATAGCTACTCCAAACTTCTAAGAGCCCTTGTGATCTGGCCATTTAGCCCATTGTGCGAAAAAAGTACCGTTCAGAGTATAAACAATCCAACATCTATTTGTTTTACATTTGCATTCCTCCCGTTTTTAAATCCTCTTCTATATATAATAATAAATTGACTTTAATTAAAGAAATAAAAATTCGTTTAGCTCAATCCTATCGATACCAATAAGCTTTGGGATCACGTCTTTCACTTTCCATTCAACAGTTAGATTTACTGACAACAACTTACAAACACGATAATTTAATATCCATCAGTAGATCACTTACTCTAATATTAAAAACGTTCATTATTTTAAGATAATAAATGATACTCTTTCTTGGAATAACTAGTGAATGTTCGTAATGCTTTAAGCGCATGATGCTGTTCGATCGGAAAATTCCGACTCTCCGGAGCCAAGACGACCTCGACGGCGATCTTGACCGGAAGGTCCCGAACCTGTGCATTCAGTTCGCCATCCGGAAAAGAAGACCGCTTAGAAAGCGTAAGAGCAGAAAGGAGAGAGGACGCCACTTGTGTCTGAAGATCAAGAGCAACACTCTTGGACACAAACTGATATCGAGAGAAATTGATATTGGGAGAGAGGATTGACCAGGAATTTTCTCTTTCAATTTTCTGCTTCTATCACTTTAAGACACAATATATTTCGGCGTTCCTAAAAACGTACTCGGAAAAAAGTGAAACTTGTGATCTTATTAACAGTGATGTGTTTGAAAATCTACAATAGTGATGATTTAATATTAGATTTACTCATACTTTAAATTATTCAGATTGTGAAGAGAAACAAGAATAAAAGAAGAGGAAGAGATCTGGCCATGTGTTACTGACTGGTGGAATATTTAATGCATTAATATAAAATATGGTTAAGAATAAAGACGTTTGTAAGGTAAAAAAAAAAACTGCAACTTGAAATGAAAACTAATTCGTGTCTATAGGATTCACCTCGCTGTGAAGTTTTAAACAAGCAAATAAAGAAACTTACAACAAGCAAATAAAGAAAGCAGATGGAATCATATCTTTTTTTTGACCTCTTCATTTAAGGTTTCTCTATCCTACCCTATAGTATGTTCCCCCTAGTTCCGGTTCTTTCATCCTACATATTTATTTAGGCTCCTCCTCTTCTTTATTCCTCCATTTTATTTATTTATATTCCTACATCCCTTTTATTTATTTAGGTTCTATTGTCCATTTATTTATCCAAGTTCCTCAATTTTACCCTTTTATTCAAGATTCCTCCGCCCCATTTATTTACTTAGGTTTCTCGGTCTTATTTATTTAGTTCGGTTCCTTTGTCCCATTCAATTATTTAGATTTCCGGGTCCCATTTATTTACTCCGGGTCTTTTGTCCCATTTATTTACTTCGGTTCTTTTGTCCCATTCATTTATTTACTTCGGTTCTTTTGTCCCATTCATTTATTTACCCCGGGTCTTTTGTCCCATTTTTTACTTCGGTTCTTTTGTCCCATTCATTTATTTAGATTTCTGGGTCCCACTTATTTACTTAGGCTCTCCATCGCATTTTCTTTACTTAGGTTCTTCCGTCCCATTTATGTAGGTTCTTCCATCTACCTATCGATTTAGATTACCTTCCTTCATACCGAGAGTTTGCTTAGTCGATAGCTAGTCAGATTCGCAATCTGCAGTTTACACGTTGGGCCCGCCTGTGGGGTTTATCTCTGCTAATTTATCACCTTCCCCAACCTTGCCTTCGATCAGAAGATGATACGGATGGGCTTGGAAAGGCAGCCGTCAGTCGAATGAAGGAGAGTTATGTCTGTGCATGTTAAAGAACACGTTGTAGGGCCTTGACTGGAGGGAGCCTTCCACCTATCTCCCAGCAGCTGTGCAGTGTATCTCCCCAAACATTTCTAAGACTTTGGGGCCCATGCGATTTGACCATTTAGCTCATTGCATGCACAAAAGTAGCGCTCAAAAGTAATAAAATAAATACTGAAAGCACAATTTATTATGTACACCACAGCCACGCCAGGCTCGTAATCTGTAGTTCCCAGGTTCGAGTCCCAGCTGGGTCAGCGTTGAGATTTATCTCCTCAAAAATTCCCCGCCCTGCCCACGGTCAGTAGGGGACAGCGATGGGCGTGGAAAGACCGCCGTCCGTCGGATGGGACGTTAAGTCGTGGCCACGTGTGCGGGAGAGCCCTATCCTGAGCACATTAAAGAACAAGCTGGATGTCCTTAACGGGAGGCTACCGTCTGTCTCCCAACAGCTGTTCCAGTGGGTCCCCTCCCCCAACCTTCTCTGAGTCTTCGGGGTCCATGTGATCTGGCCATTTAGCCCATGGTGTGCAAAAAAGTGCCGCTCAGAGGTAAAACAACCCAACCCAGTGTATATGGAGCTGAGTTAAATTCATTATTTACTTGTGTTAAATTGTTTAACTCAATGGTACTTTCAATTTTGTCTTATGACTCAGCGGTGTGATCAATTCATTATCTCATTGAACTTGAGAAAGGCTTCTGCATATTTGTGCGGAAACTGTTGACAATCTCACGTAGTGTTTCCGCTTATATGTTGAGATTGAAGTGGGTTATTCTAGAATATCTTTGGCTTCCATTAAAGTAATCTTAAAATATTGGATAAAGCTGTTGGAGATGAACGATAACAGAATTCCTATATTATGCTACTTGCAGCTTTATTATATATATTTGTTCTCCAAAGATTCTAGATTTAATTGGGCGGTTGTAGTTAGATAATTAGTGGAGAATGGGTGGTTTTAATTTTCTTTGGATTTCACAGGATCCGGATATGGCTAGACAATATTTGTCTTTTGTCTTGGACGTATTTCATGATCAGGGTATCCAGAACGATATTTCCGCAATGGAGAATAGTCGTTTCTTCTCTTCCTATAAACACGTTAAAAATGATATTTTTATTGAAATTTATCTTGATTCAACAATTGGACTGTACTTGAAAAAGTCGTGGCCCCGTGTGCGGGAGAGCCATACCCTGTGCACGTTAAAGAACACGCTGGATGGCCTTGACGGGAGGCTACCATCTGTCTCCCAACAGCTGTTCCAGTGAGTCCCCTCCCGCAACCTTCTCTGAGCCTTCGGGGTCCTTGTGACCTGGCCATTTAGCCCATGGTGTGCAAAAAATGTGCCGCTCAGAGGTAAAACAATCCAACGTTAAAGAACACGCTGGATGGCCTTGACGGGAAGCTACCATCTGTCTCCCAACAGCTGTTCCAGTGGGTCCCCTCCCGCAACCTTCTCTGAGTCTTCGGGGTCCTTGTGACCTGGCCATTTAGCCCATGATGTGCAAAAAAGTGCCGCTCAGAGGTAAAACAACCCAACCCAAAGTACTTGAAAAGATTACTAATACTGCTCCGTTTTAATCAAAACAGAATATTTGTAAATGGCAAGGTATTTGCAATTTTTCCTGATTGTATTTGTATCCTCTGTAAAACTAACTAACTGGAATCCGGGAGCATGTTATTGATGAATGCCAGATTTACAATGTTTATAGAACGAAATATATTCCTTTTGTTGTTCGTTACAAGTGAAATTTTTTTAGATTTTTTTTATGTATACAGAAAGAGATTATTTTCAATTTATTTTTTCGTTACTTCTTGTTTAAAGTTAAGAAAGTTCATATTCATATTCTTTGTTAGTAATTAATTGTCTATATCAGAATAGTTATAATGCATTCTATTATGATATTTATCAGGGATATCAGGAAGGTTTTCGATTGAAATTTTTCAAAAAATATCAAATTTATAAAGGAAATATTCAGAATTTAAAATTTTAAAAAATGTTTTGAAACCAAAAGTGAAAAACACTCAAAAATTCACTTCGTTAGTTCAACTATCAAAATAATTCATACTTATTTTTTTACTATTTGTTTTCGTAAAAAATGATAAACATAATTTGAGTTTCATACTTGATTTATTTTCCTCAATGAATTTCTTACAGAATTTCTTCTTAATGATGAAACTTCTAAAACCATTTCTTCAGCAAAAGTAACTGAAAAGGTTAAAAACTGTTCTTCTCATTTTAATGAGCAAATAGTTTGAAATATTTTCCAAGGAAGACCCGCTTTCTTTCCAGGTTAATAAACATTCAAGAAAATAAACTCCTCATTAAAGTGTTTTGACGCAAACAAAATGCTGCTATCTTTAAAAAGAAAACCACCTAATATGTCTAAAATATTCATCATAACAGCATTTTTATCTTTGATTATATTTTGTGCATTAATCAGACTACATATGAGACTTTTATGCTGAATGGAATATTTTAATGAATATCTACATGACAATTATAAAAAGTAATTTTGATTGTTGCAAGGAAAATTAAAAACATATTTCAAGTAATTGCAAATCTTAACAGCATTATTTCCTTAATGGAAGCTCTCACAAAAGCTGATGTATTCAAATTACAAAAACGTTTATGATAAACAGCAGATAAAACTCACGGAGGTAAAAAGAAAAACTACGGAGAAATTCAATATATATAGTACAAAAGAAATACCTCAAACAGAATGAGACTGAATGACCAAACAAATCTAGTCTTATTCGTCTCTATTCGCTAAATATGATGCTGCAGTGGATTAAAAACAATCACAAAAAATATTTCCAGTAACTTTTTTTTCTGTTTGCACCTTTTTTTCATTTTATTTGTCTTTTTACCAGCAGCTAGGGTTAATGAGAATGTTATGTCCCACTAATTTATTATATTTTCTGATTTATTGTCAGTGTATATGTTTTGTTTATGTGCCATTTCAGAAGTGTCTTAAGTGAGAATGTTGCTCATTAGTTGTCATTCGTAGCCTAGCTTTGTTCTCCAGATGCTTGCGGAGTAAGTGCCAGCAAACGGTTTTATGATATCTCGGTCTCTCGCATATTTTGGCAATGCCCCCACTTTCATCTGGATGAGTTAGGCTATGAATCACTGAGAGAGTGGACGGTGAGATGCCGAAATAACTAAGGCAGAAAGGGAACGGTTCATGAATTGATAGGACATCAGGTTCTTTAGTGCGTCATATTGATGTAGCTCTTCCTCAGAAACCCTAAAGAAGCAGGTTTCGTTCTATGGAGAACTAGAATATGTTAGCAGGTATTAGGTCGACTTCAGAGATCTGTAAAGTGATTTCTGTATGGGAAAGTACAGATTTCAACGATTTTCTGTAAAAGCAAAACAGCATTTAAGCTATGCTAAGCTGTTGGGAGAAAGTCTCTAAACACATCAATTAAGCCATTTCATACAGCAAAATGTTGAGCCAGCTAAGGCCCACAATATCAAGCACATTCCCGTACTGTATACACAGTCGTATCAGAATAATATGACCACTTATCATACATATACTATGGTAGGTGGTCATATTATTCTGATACGACTGTGTATATTTCTGTGAATGTAAAAAGCGTAAATAAATGCTGCATGTCCTCTACATAGTGCATGAAGTATTTACTTCTTACACCGAAGGCACATTTATCTCCGCAAAATTCCCCGCCCTGCCTACGGTCAGTAGGGGACACCGATGGGCTTGGAAAGGCCGCCGTCCGTAGGATGGGACGTTAAGCCGTGGCCCCGTGTGCGGGAGAGCCATACCCTGTGCACGTTAAAGAACACACTGGATGGCCTTGACGGGAAACTACCATCTGTCTCCCAACAGCTGTTCCAGTGGGTCCCCTCCCCCAACCTTCTCTGAGCCTTCGGGGTCCATGTGACCTGGCCATTTAGCCCATGGTGTGCAAAATAGTGCTGCTCAGAGGTAAAACAACCCAACCCAAATCTCTGAGCCTTCGGGGTCCATGTGACCTGGCCATTTAGCCGATGGTGTGCAAAAAAGTGCCGCTCAGAGGTAAAACAACCCAACCCAACCGAAGGCACATCACGTCTTATGCACATCGAAGAACGAAGAGAAAATTATTTGAAATATTTGATTAAAGAAAAAGTTAAAGAAGTCCGGAGGGGGGGTGGGGTGGGGGGGTCAACTACCACTTGAGAAGTCCAGTACAGAGAGAACACAAATTATGTACTCGTGTATATTTCTTTCCACTAGTAAGATATACTGATATTGAAGTGATCTGTTTCCATAGTGAAATTTGACACCAGGTGGTCAGGTATTTGTGAATTTATCAGATATGCAAGACTAAAAATTCCGAAACAAATCATCAGCATTAGCATCGCGATATACGTTATTCTTTCCGAGGCTTTTTAGTGGTTCACGAGTTGTTCAGAACAATATAACTCAAGGCGCGGCAAGTTAGCCCCCAAATATTTTCGTTTCTGGTCATGAATATTCCTATTCCTCAAGCGCTCTCTTACTGCAAGTTTTCTGAGCTAAGTTTCCCGTTATGTTTATGTAAAGGACTTTGAAGTAGACAAAAACACTACACACACACTTCGCACATTTCATTACTAAATTTAGATTTTTAGAATGAATTTTAACCTTGTTTTTTACCCCTTTAGTTCAATTCTTTTATCAGTTTTAATAAAAATGACAATGACATAAATGCACATATAAATGTTTCTAATACTCTAAATAATGGGGGCGGGGGTGGCTCAGTCGGTAGCGCGCCAAGCTCGTAATCTGCAGTTATTTGGTTCGAGTCCCAGCTGGGTCAGCGTTGAGATTTATCTTCGCAAAATTCCGCGCCCTGTCCTAGGTCAATAGGGGACACCGATGGGCTTGGAAATGCCGCCGTCCGTCGGATGGGACGTTAAGCTGTGACCCCGTGTGTGGGAGAGACATAACCTGTGCAAGTTAAAGAACACGCTGGATGGCCTTGATGGGAGGCTACCATCTGTCTCCCAATAGCTGTTCCAGTGGGTCTCCTCCCCCAACCTTCTCTGAGCCTTCGGGGTCCATGTGACCTGGCCATTTAGCCCATGGTGTGCAAAAAAAGTGCCGCTCAGAGGAACCCAACTCTAAATAACATTTATCATGAGTTCTTGCGGAGGGATCAGTGTCGAGTCGCGACACGGAGATTGAGAAAACTGATGTAGAACGTAGTTTTTCTACAAGTTGCGTTCGAGTCCCAACTGTTAGAGAATTGAGATTTCTCTCAGCTGTTAGCTGAGACATCAACAAGCTTGGGAAGACCACCGTCCATCAGATGAAACTTTAAACGTGGTTTTGTATGCATTTGAGCCACACCCAGTACAAGCTAAAGAACACGTTGAATGGCTTTGAAGGTTATGTAATTATTATTGTCTATAAGTAAATTACCCCTCAAGCAGCTGCTTGCCACAGAGGTCTGACAGTAGACCTTGCCGTTTAATCCTGCCATACGGAATACCTGTGAGGAAGGTGAGACCTCAGGAGAAAGACAACGCAAACATCATGTCTTACCTGGGGCTCGAACTCAGGTCTCATTGATCAGTAGCCAAGCGCGCTAATCATCGACCGTCGACCGGGATTACTCTGAAAATAAGCTCGTTTTAAGAGAAAATGTCGCTGCATATAGATAAACTGAAGAGCTCGACTAAATTTATCCAAATCTTGATTTTAAAAAATATTCGCTTAATACATTTATTTTAAGAATTATAGAAAATGAACATTCAACAATGGTGTTGCTAGTCACGCATCATTCAGCAACATATGCTGTTTCATCATCAAGACCTCTCTAAAGATTAAACGAATGTTATTGAAATCTAGATATACAGGTAATTTGAGTGAGATTCATAAATGAAGAATTAATGAAGATCCGTAAGAAGCTTATTTTCAGTGTCAGAGAGGGAGGAGATTAGAGTGGAATTTTTCACATTAACAACTCCCATGACACATACCGATAAACGCTGGGAGGTAGTTTGGGTAATTTTGGGTCGTTTTACCTCTGAGTGGTACCTTTTTGCACATTGGACTAAATGGCAAGGTCACAATGACTCCGAGGGCTCAGAGAAGATTTGGGGGAGGGACCCATTGGACAGATGTTAGGAGAAGTAAGAAGTAGTTAGAAAGAAATAGGTTTTGTAAAGCCAACAATCCAAATAAATAAGTTATCAATGGTAACCTGGCGGCGGTGGCTCAGTCGGTAGCGCGCCAGGCTCGTAATCTGTAGTTCCCAGGTTCGAGTCCCAGCTGGGTCAGCGTTGAGATTTATCTCCGCAAAATTTCCACGCCCTGCCCACGGTCAGTAGGGGACACCGATGGGCTTGGAAAGGCCGCCGTCCATCGGATGGGACGTTAAGCCGTGGCCCCGTGTGCGGGAGAGCCATACCCTGTGCACGTTAAAGAACACTCTGGATGACCTTGACGGGAGGCTACCATCTGTCACCCAACAGCTGTTCCAGTGGGTCCCCTCCCCCAACCTTCTCTGAGCCTTCGGGGTCCTTGTGGCCTGGCCATTTAGCCCTTGGTGTGCAAAAAAGTGCCGCTCAGAGGTAAAACAACCCAACCAATGGTAACCTCCTTTTAAAGCCATCTAGCGTGTTCTTTAAGGTGCAGAGATTATGGCTCTCCCATACACGTGGTCACGGCTTAACGTTCCATCCGACGGACAGGCAGCCTTTCCAAGCCCATTGGTGTCCCCTATTGACAGAGGGCAGTTTAGGGGAGATAAATCTCGAAGCTGGTAGAGGGATGATTCAGGGAATAATTTGTGCTTCTATGTTCTTTGATAGCTGCAAAATTGGATAGTGGCGTGGAAACGAAGCGATTTCTTTCGTTACATCAATGTATTTTCAGTGAAACACTAATTGTTTTGAGTAAGAAAAGATGGTTAAGCTTTAGGGCAGTAAATTATTCAAAGAATCTGTCTTGCTTTCAACAGAACAGTAAAAAAGAGATCGTTCAATAATAATACAGAAATGATTTTGATCTGCTAATTATGCTTATTTCCAAAGGAAACTTAATTTTCGACTAATTGCTAAAACCAACAATTAAACAATCATAGGAAAGGTTTCTTGCTTAACTTTGCCAGTTGGAAAAAAAAATATTATTTTGGTAAATTTTTCACGAACTAATTTGCTTAAAAATTACACTCTTGTTAACTCAAAAAATTGGTTATTAATTTTTGAATAAACTCAACATTGTTAATTATCTGGATTGCATTCTTTCTCCGCTTATTTTTTCCCCGTCAAAGATATGTCTTTAAAGACTTTTTTTTTTCACTTCTCTCTCCACCGATAATTCAGTTTCTTAAGGCGTTAAATTAAGTCGTTAAAACATCTGCAGTTCTTGAAAACAGAACATTTAAAAGACGTTTGAATTTCAATTTACGTAACTGTAATCGATACTCTATTTTCTCTTCCTACATAAAAGAAGAGAAATTATAAAATTTGGACTTTTAATTTCCTTCCGATTATTTTTTCGTTCTGTCAAGATATCTTCCATAGTTTGGAAATGAAAGTGAAAAAAAAAAATTAAAAGAGAACCGAAACTAGATTTTCTTGATCAAAGCGGCGGTTCGATATAAGAAACAACGGAGAACATAAGGAGTCGTAAGTGAAAAGATGGGGAGAGAGAAATGGAAAAAAAAAAAGGACAAGGGAGGGGGGGGGAACTGTGGAGGAAGAGCTAGAGGACGAAGAAGAAGAAATCAATGGTTTCACTTTCCATGTCAGGTGTGCTGAGTTTCCATTAGGAAGGAAACAATTCAAGAGAAGAGTTCGTGAGAGAAGATTTACGTACAAGAGGCGAAGAGTACAGCTGACATTGAGGATGTTAATCACAGTGACATGGATCCCCGGGATAACTAGAGGTAGAGGAGGAGGGGCAGGAAAACGAAGTGAAGAGCAAGATGGGAGAAAAGAATTTCAGATCGGACGAAAAGATGTGGAAAAGATGAAGGATGAAGGAAAGAGAAAAAGCACGTGAGGGAGGGAATGGGAGGGTAGAAATGACTGAGAAGAACGAAAGAATCCAGATCAACAGAATGGAAGGAGGACAAATTGTATTCGATAAAAAAGTGATTTTTTAAAGAAAGACAAACTTAAATGTTGAAGGGAATACCAAGGATAAATAGAAACGATAATATCGAAAAGTTGTCGTTGAGGTGTTCTATTTTTGAGTGCTCTTTTTTGCACACAATGAGCTAAATGGCCAGGTCACAAGGACCCCGAGAGTTCAGAAAAGGTTTAGGGGAAGGGGACCCAAGTGACAGCTGTTACGAGACAAATGGTAGCCTTCCGTCAAGGCCATCCAGCGTGTTCTTTACGTGCACAGTGTATAGCTCTCCCGCACACGGTCGACGGCTTAACGTCACATCCGACGGTCGGCGGCCTTTACAAGCCTGTAGGGTCTCCCACGGACACGGACAGGTTAATATCGAAGAGACTCTTACAGTGCATAAAATGTAAAGCCAACAATCCAAATAATTATGTTATCAATACGAATTTCTCTTACTGTTTAAATCACGGCTGCTCAGGAGTGTTTTCAACTGGGTCAAATTTTTAAAAATAAGTCACTTTTTTTGTTACCCCAGAAGTGTAGGCAAAAAATATTGTCTGGTCAGAGGTGAAGAGGAAAAAAATAAGTTCACGCTGTTAATCTAAGAAATCACCACTTAACAAAGGTTGGGTTGTTTTACCTCTGAGCGGCACTTTTTTGCACACCATGGGCTAAATGGCCAGGTCACATGGACCCCGAAGGTTCAGAGAAGGTTGGGGGAGGGGACCCACTGGAACAGCTGTTGGGAGACAGATGGTAGCCTCCCGTCAAGGCCATCCAGAGTGTTCTTTAACGTGCACAGGGTATGTCTCTCCCGCACACGGGTCCACGGCTTAACGTCCCATCCGACGGACGGCGACCTTTCCAAGCCCATCGGTGTCCCCTACTGACCGTGGGCAGGGCGGGGAATTTTGCGGAGATAAATCTCAACGCTGACCCAGCTGGGACTCGAACCTGGGAACTACAGATTACGAGCCTGGCGCGCTACCGACTTAGCACCCCCGCCCCACTTAAAAAAAAAAGGATGAAAATCTGTACAATAGAAGGAAAAATATTTCCCGTAAAATGAAGATTGCCTTCCCCCTTAACTTTGACTTCTTAATATCAGTAGCATAATACCTATATCTTTCGGGAGGGATTGGCTTAGGCGATAGCGCGCCAGACACGTAATCTGATGTTCTAACGTTCGAGTCCAACTTTGTCGGCATTGATATTTATCTCTGCTAGTGGCCGTTCTTATCGCGGTGAAAAGAGAATACCAATGGGCCTTGTAAAGGTCTCGGCCCGTCGATTCGGGTTTTAATCCGTGACCCGGTGTGTGAGAGAGCCATACCCTGTGCGCATTAAAGAACACGGTAGATGGTCTTTAAGGATGCTACCATTTATCTCCTAACAGGTGTTCAGTGGGCCCCTTCTCCGAACCTTTGAGTTCCTTGTGACTTGGCCATTTATCTGAGTTTGTGCAAAAAAAAAGCACTCCTCAAATGTAAAAGAACCCAACTGGCACATAACCGAGAACAATGGACACATAACTGATTACCGTGAAATTGCACAAACATATTTTCTGTACTGAGACACTAGTATTCTTTAAAGCTTCTGAAGATTTCGTATGAATAAATGAGTTTTTTAAAGATTTGAACAGCACAAAATATGGCACACACACACACATATATAGTATCTTTAATTAAATGATATTATCGGAAACAAAAGCATTTAAATGCATTAATATCTTGGAAATTTTAAACCAAATTTATTTTTGAAGTGCGAGTATGTTTTTTTTTTCAAAATCGCAGCCGAGATGTTAAGAACCAATGATACAGATGATCCCAGGTTGAATCTGAGGAAGGCTGATGAATTTGTCACATTTCCCCAATATATATGATTGAACATCAATTGTCGCTGAAGTAAGTTTCTGATATTTCTTTAAAAGATTGCTTCACTTGGCACATTTTGATGCATCATCTCTCACAGGAACGTGACAACTTTTCCAAGACAACCAACTTGTTTGCGTTATTAAGAAGACATTCAGCGAATAATAGTTTGTCTGTTTAAATAACAGTGTAGATTTATAAGGGGAAATAAATATTGTTTGAGAATGTAGATATTATCTTTATTGGTACGTAATCATATATGAAAAGTAAAAAATAAATAAATTAAAAAAAATTAAAAAATTTCCTATCTTTTTATAAGGCCTAAAAAGTAGAAAATAAACTTAAATCAAATCGATGGAGCAATCAAGACACTGAATTCGTATTCACTTCAAAGGAAGATAGGGGGCCGACAATCTTGTTGAGTAGGTAAATAGACGCCCCATCTTCCTTTGAAGTGAATACGAACTCAGTGATTGCACCACTGATTTCACCGATGGGCTTAGAAAGGCCGCCGTCCGTCGGATGGGACGTTAAGCCGTGGCCCCGTGTGCGGGAGAGCCATACCCTGTGCACGTTAAAGAACACGCTGGATGGCCTTGACGGGAGGCTACCATCTGTCTCCCAACAGCTGTTCCAGTGGGTCCCCTCCCCCAACCTTCTCTGAACTTTCGGGGTCCATGTGACCTGGCCATTTAGCCCATGGTGTGCAAAAAAGTGCCGCTCAGAGGTAAAACAACCAAACCCAACACCATTGATGTATTTTAAGTTTATTTTCTACTTTTTAGGACCATATAGAATTTTTCAAAATTTTCAATTTATTAATAATTTTTTTAACTAAAAACACCTTCCTTCAAAAAGTTTCATTTGATACATGATTCATAAACATCGACCATATTTTCTTCCCTTTTGGAGTCATGTTTGAGGTAGACCAGGACATTGGAGACGTCACAAGATTAAATTTGAGATATGAATCGTTAAAGTCGAACCCGGGAAAATCATGGTCCCCCTACCCTTTTATCAGGTGGAATATTGGGGGCAAAATTCGAAATAGTTTACGACAGTCATTATACGAGTTTTCATTTGCAACCTGTGAAAAAACCTGAGTAACTGTAGGGCTCCGCGTTCGGAAGATATAGTAGAACGATTTTCACATTTCCAATTTTTAAGGGGGAAGAGAGCATGGGGGATCATTTTTGTATATTCTGTGACAGTCCGCCCTGCCCACGGTCAGAGCCATACCCTGTGCATGATAAAGAACACTCTGGATGGCCTTGACAGGAGGCTACCATCTGTCTTCCAACAGCTGTTCCAGTGAGAGTTCCCACTTCCAGTTCCCCCAACCTTCTCTGAGCCTTCGGGGTCCATGTTATCTAGCCATTTAGCCCATTGTGTGCAAAAAAGTGCCGCTCAGAGGGAAAACAACCCAACCCAACACAAGTTAACCAACCTTGTGTCACAAGCTTTCGTTATGTTCGACATTCACATTCTGGAGATATAGCGGAAGAATAGTTTCATATTTCTTCTTTTTAGGGGGAAGAAATCATGGGGGGACAATTTTTTTATAGCCTATGACACTCCCTGAGTCACGAACTTTCATTTGATACATAGCTTGTTACTTTCCGTCTCTTTTGACCTGCAGAACAGCACGAATTCGTCGAAGCATGGAACTTACAAGATGCTGGATTCTTTGTGCAGGAATGTTCTACCATGCGGAAATGATTGTTTCGCGCAGTTGCTACAAATTGGACGGCGGCACAGCCTTGCTGCGAACGGCCCTTATCACCTCATCCCAAAGATGCTCGATTGCCCGATAGATTTGGGGACTGTGCAGGCCAATGAAGAAAGGAAAACTCAGTATGTTGGGTTGGGATGTTTTACCTCTGAGTGGCACTTTACCATGGGCTAAATGGCCAGGTCACATGGACCCCGAAGGCTCAGAGAAGGTTGTGGGAGGGGACACACTGGAACAGCTGTTGGGAGACAGATGGTAGCCTCCCGTCAAGGCCATCCAACGTGTTCTTTAACGTGCACAGGGTATGACTCTCCCGCACACGGGGTCACGGCTTAACGTCCCATCCGACGGACGGCGGCCTTTTCAAGCCCGTCGGTGTCCCCTACTGACCGTGAGTAGAGCGGGGAATTTTTGCGGAGATAAATCTCAACGCTGACCCAGCTGGGACTCGAACCTGGGAATTACAGATTACGAGCCTGGCGCGCTTCCGACTGAGCCACCCCCGCCCCAAACTCAGTATGTTCCTGGAACCATCAACTAAAAGGTTTTATCAATTTATTGACACTTTAGTTATGAGAAACATTTAATATTGTTATGAATTTAACGGATGGAAATTGAGCGTGAGGTCAAATATAATATTTAGTAACAATAATTCTGAAATAATGTAATTTATTATAAAAGTATGAATGGAAACATTTATATAAACTAAATTCAACTAACACAAATCTTCATCAGTATAAAAACCTTCAAAAGAACATATTACCTTATCACTATTCCTACAAAGAGTTGTTTCCTCTATAATTCTTATTATCTCCACTCAAAGCATAAAATAAGGGTTTTTACAATTATAAATGGCATTATCACATTCATAATTTTTGGTTATAAGAGGCACAATCACATTTGTGAACAAACCTGCAATCTGTCAAGAATAACCTTATTAATTCCTAAACAAACTAAATAACTATACACCAAATCACTTCTTTCTAAGGTTTTAGTCATCAAGTACTCTATAACTGCGGTTAAGTATGCTGGTTTCTCAGAACCAATTCTTTTCAGACATTAATCAGCACGCACAAGACGATGACTTCTTCTCTTTCTTACTCGTTCACTAACAAGATCCATACTATTAAGCTTATTTAACCTCCCACGCACGCACCAAATAAAAACATTTCTTGTTTATATTATAGTGCACAGACTAAAACAAACTACGCTTTCCTTCACACAAATTCTTCCTAATTACAACTCTCTTATTCTTTATATTTTTAAAATTTGAGTTCGTTCGAAGTGGTTAGTAACGTAATTATAACGCTGAAGTTAATGCGAGCATCAACATGATACATCACATCACGGTTTCATTATTACTCGTTCATCTGTCGTAACAATATTCTTTACGATATCTTAACCGGTAGCATTATCATGCTGAATGTGTCCTTCTGAGTGAGGATAAACTGTAGCCATGAAGAGATGAACTTGGTCTGCAAGATGGTCAGATATGCAGTCGCATTCAGATGTCCTTCGATTGGGTATCGTGTTCCTGATACACATCCTATTGAGTGCCAGGAAAACATTTCCCACACCATCACACCAGCACTACCAGCCTGTACTGTTGACACCAGACAAGATGGCTCCATGACCTCATGTTGCTTGCACCAAATTATGATCTTTCCATCAGCATGATGCAAAAGTAACTTTGATTCGTGCGACAAGGCTACCTTTTTCCAGACCTCAACGATTCAGTATCGATGCTCCTGCAACCACTGGAGACGTGCTTTCGTGTTCTTCGCTGACAACATCGGTTCTCGACATGGTCGACGGCTGTTATAGCCCATTCGCAATAAGGTTCATACGTGAAGTATCGGAAATTACTTTATACACACCAGTGTTTAATTCTGCTGTGATTTGCATGGTTGTGGCCCATCTGATCTCTTGAACGATTTTCGCCATTCCCCATTGGCCCCTCTGACCCACAAGCCATTTTCGTCCACAAGATCGCCGATCACTTATACTTTTTCACTTTCCGCACCGTAATCGGTGAACTCTTGAAACGGTTGTACGTGAAAATCCAGGAGTACGGCCGTTTGGGAGATAATAGAAATGACATGTCAGAATCGTTCAGGTCGCTCACTCTGTTCATTCTGACGCTCAATCCAACTCTAATTGATACTCGAACAGCTGGTCTGCCTGATTTATACCGCATATCGCGGTCACGTGACGTATTACATGTTGGAATGAACCATTTATGTGAAGAGAGATGATGTACCTAATAAATAACATCTCAGGGTATATTAATGAAAGCTCTGACAGGTCGCAAATATTTGTATTGCAATTATGCATTAATACCTTAATTTATGTGGAACAGGATTTCCCTCAAAAGTGAAATAATCCAACCAACATTTTTTACCGACTTACCTACACTTTAGTTATGAGAAAGATCTAATTTTTTTAATATAACTTCACTTAAGTCACTTGTAGTACGACATTACATATTTTAGAGAAGTGTTTCCAAAAAACACTGCTTTAGTCATCCCGAAGCCCAGTCGATAATTTCCGCCTTAACCCTAAGTTAGGTCTATAAGTTCAGAGTTAGCTCTAAACAAAGTTTCTAACTTTCGTGAATCTTTAGCAGTCAAGGTCCTTAACCTTCGTGTAATCCAGTTTTAGTTTCTTTATTTTGACGCTTCTATAACAGTTATCATGGAATATTGATTCTTATAATTATCATAATCATCTGCTCAAGAGGACAGCCTCTTCAGTTGCCACGATGACTAGATTGTGACGTCAAGACTTTGGAACGTGATTCGTATCTGACGTGATACGTGTATAAAGGCAGTAATCGAAAATCGAAACAATGATGTCTCGTGGATTTTTTTGTTGTCTTTTCAATATAAGGGAAGTAGTAAGTCCCAGAATAGCGTAATTGGTACATCCGGCATGACGTCACTGGTCACGCCCCTTCCGGTCACGTGATATGACGAAAAACGACCACGCCCCTTATTAATATTCATAATTAATAAGTGGCCGGAAGTGGCGTCATAACACGTGACCGGAAAGGGCATGGTCGGTGACGTCATAGGGGAAAGCACTGTGCAAAGGGGGATTCGTGAACTGCGATTTCACTACTAAGGGATCAGACTTGTAACAGAAAGTTTGTATTCGATTCTCCACCTTTTTAAACTCACTCGTTTAGAAAGAATATACAACAGCTGACTTGAGAAGGTGGGACTTCCGTAGGTAGAAGAAAAAAATCGCTGATCCCGGGTATAAGAGGAAAGGGATTTTTTTTAGAAACGGAAAAAAAGAGTGGATGTTTTCACTTTTTGTTTACCCTTATGTAGATTCAGTTTTTTTTGTTTCTAAGAGATAAATAAAAAATTGTTTTTGCATTGCATAGATATTGACGAAATGTGATTCGTAGTTTCTAAATCTCCTAAAAGTTATAATCACGACCTTTAACGTTGGAAAAAGGTTAAAAATAGCAAAACTTCTAACGAATATTGTAAACGATGTATTAATGATAGAAATTCAAACTTTTTGATGGTGGGATGTGAAGATAAAAATATTTTTAAGATAGCAATAATTCTTACTTTGGGTTAGGTTGTTTTACCTCTGAGCGGCACTTTTTTGCACACCATGGGCTAAATGGCCAGGTCACGTGGACCCCGAAGGCTCAGAGAAGGTTGTGGGAGGGGACCCACTGGAACAGCTGTTGGGAGACAGATGGTAGCCTCCCGTCAAGGCCATCCAGCGTGTTCTTTAACGTGCACAGGGTATGGCTCTCTCGCACACGGGGCCACGGCTTAACGTCCCATCCGACAGACGGCGGCTCTTTCCAAGCCCATCGGTGTCCCCTACTGACCGTGGGCAAGGCGGGGAATTTTGCGGAGATAAATCTCAACGCTGACCCAGCTGGGACTCGAACCTGGGAACTGCAGATTACGAGCCTGGCGCGCTACCGACTGAGCCACCCCCACCCCAAATAACTCTTACCCTTTTCCGCAAGGGGTGGGTGGAAAAAGGAAACTTTTTTTATTTTAACAGATAATTGAAAAATTCTTTTTGAGTTGGTTTGGTCCTGATGAAATATTATGATTCAGTTTTTTTTTTCCAAATTCTCGAGAAGGTTATAATTTTTGGTATAGCCTTCTCGAGAATATTTCGGGTTATAATTTTTGGTTAACCTCTATCATCGTTACAGGGCTCTAAATGAAGTAAATTCAGAACTTTAAATGAATATTGCAAACGATTTATTAATTCTACACATTTCATATTTCTGTGGTAGAGTGTGATGGTTAAGAGGTTTACACTGAAAACAACCATGTGCCACTTTCCTCAGATGAAGTGAGTGTGTGTGAAACATTTTAAGAGAAAAAAATAAGAAATTCTGACAAATTATTTTATTTTTTCCCAATCATCCATTAGTTTGGATTACCATTCTTAGAGGGGTGAACAGTCCAAAAACGAAAATTTCATTCTCTTTGAATTAAGGTAACTCATATTCTCCAGTGGCGTTAAGTGATCTTGTTGTTGGTTGTTGTGGGTTGTTTTACCTCTGAGCGGCACTTTTTTGCACACCATGGGCTAAATGGCCAGGTCACATGGACCCCGAAGGCTCAGAGAAGGTTGGGGGAGGGGACCCACTGGAACAGCTGTTGGGAGACAGATGGTAGCCTCCCGTCAAGGCCATCCAGCGTGTTCTTTAACGTGCACAGGGTATGGCTCTCCCGCACACGGGGCCACGGCTTACCGCACACGGTCCCATCCGACGGACGGCGGCCTTTCCAAGCCCATCGATGTCCCCTACTGACCGTGGGGCAGAGCGGGGAATTTTGCGGAGATAAATCTCGACGCTGACCCAGCTGGGACTCGAACATAGGAACTACAGATTACGAGCCTGGCGCGCTACCGACTGAGCCACCCCCGCCCCAATCTTGTTGTTAAATAACACTCCAGAACAGTGGATCTCAACCTTTTATGCTTCACGTACCCCCTGGAAATGTGTATGTAACTGGCGTACTGTCGCTCAAAAAAGTATCCGAACACTACGGTTGATTACAAAATTCAGAAAAAATATCTGGCAGCGATGTTTTTAGAAATTAGTGAGCTGGCAACCTTCTGTCACTTGACACGAAGGTTGCCAGCTCACTAATTTCTAAAAAAATCGTTGCCAGATATTTTTTTCTGAATTTTGTAATCAACCGTAGTGTTCGGATACTTTTTTGAGCGACAGTACCCCTTGTATAGATAGATAAAACTATAGTTATAGTATAACAATGGGAATAAAATAAAATATATATACACACACATTAAATTTTGTATTCATAAATTACATATATCGATAAACACAAAACCCGATAACGGCAAAAAATTTTACCGCGTATTCCACATTGAGACCCCTGCTCTAGAGGATATAATATTTATTTATATGCAACACTCAGCTCTGTTGAGTTTAGCAAGTATAATACTAAATTCTTATTATAAATTTATTAAGATAAAAGCTTCTTTCCTAAGCTTTTAAATTATTAAAATCAATACCCCTCAAGCAGCTGCTTTTCACAGAAGTCTGACAGGAGACTATCAGTTTATAAACACACATGATGTCACACATAGTAAGAAGATTTAAAATGTTTCACACATGATGTCACACATAGTAGAAGAATTTCACACATAGTAGAAGATCTGTGATGAAGGCGAGACCTTAGAAGGGTTTGAGTTGTTGTTGGGTTGTTTTACCTCTGAGCGGCACTTTTTTGCAACCATGGGCTAAATGGCCAGGTCACATGGACCCCGAAGGCTCAGAGAAGGTTGGGGGGTTGGGGGAGGGGACCCACTGGAACAGCTGTTGGGAGACAGATGGTAGCCTCCCGTCAAGGCCATCTAGCGTGTTCTTTAACGTGCACAGGGTATGGCTCTCCCGCACAGGGGCCACGGCTTAACGTCCCGTCCGACGGACGGCGGCCTTTCCAAGCCCATCGGTGTCCCCTACTGACCGTGGGCAGGGCGGGGAATTTTGCGGAGATAAATCTCAACGCTGACCCATCTGGGACTCGAACCTGGGAACTACAGATTACGAGCCTGGCGCGCTACCGACTGAGCACCCCCGCCCAAACCTTAGAAGGAAAACAACACGAATATCCATGCCTTACCGGGGCTCGAACCCAGGTCCCTTTGATCAGTTGCCAAGCACGGTGACCCCTCTGTCACGGCAGTACAATTATAAACAAAATTATATTAGTAAAAGTCAATAGTAAATTCAATTTTTTCACACATTTTATGAACTAAAATATATATATGTTTCAGGATGGATTGAAGATATCGATAAAATTATGATTAACTGGGAGAGTCAAAAATTTTCCTCAGTTTTAGTGGAAAATTGAAACCCTTATATCCGAGGATAAAGTAACATTTCAACCAAAAAATTAGTTATGAGTTTATAACACAAAGGAACTGGGGAAATGTTTCCTAGGATTTAAAATACACAGTTATTCTGATATGATACCTAGTAGGTGGTCATATCAGAATTATATGAGCACCTACTAAGTATTATATATTGTAGGTGGTCATATTATTTTGATACGACTGTGTAGTTTGCAGTGTGAATTTGGTTGTTTTACATTTTTATTGCAGTGCTTTAAAAAGTTACTCTCTTTCATCTGCATATCTCGTGCAATTCAGTAAAATTTGATGAATTCCCGGGAGACGGAAATCTGCTCCTAATTTAACATATTTCTCTTTCTGAACATTTAAATAGTAATGTTCACCTTTGAGTTATTTAAGACTTGGCTACATATGCTAATTATCTTGCAAGAAAGTAACTCTGAAGGGTGAAAAAGAAGTCCCATTTTTATTGATCCTCACTTGACCGGTATCCATTTTAATTGCACTCCGTATAAACTGATTGACTTCAAAGGAATTTCTTTTACCCAACGAACTTACGTAGTTTGCGTTACCGGAGACCAGCACACTCACCAACAAAAAGAAGCGTATTTTGTGTAAAAGAGATTGGAAAAATCGATGAAAGAATCATAATTATATTCTCTATTTAAAGAGCGTCACTTCTATACTAAACAAGCGGTTCCCCAAAGCTTGCTTGCTTTGTGACCCACTTAATCTATTTTGTTATAAGACTTTAATTGCATGTTTAAAAATATTTAATCCTATAAATTCCTATTATTAATTTAGCTCTAAAAGTTACGTTACGAATATTTTTACGGCAGTGAATGATGTTTAGAAGCACAAAGTGGATTATTGTCTGAAGAAGATGATTTCGTTTTTATTTTAAATCTGTTTCAATTGACATATTTTGTTTCTGCCTCTTCTTAAAAATTATATATAACTGAAAATATAGATTCATTTAGTAAGTAGGTCTTATGAGAAAAAAAATTATTTTATTCCGTGTTTGGAGAATTCTGAATATTCGCAGTACTCTTGCAGCCAAAAGCGTACTTTCAATTTCTTTCGGTATCAACCTTTATAATTTTGCACCTCAAATTCTTTCGAGATCCATCTACAATTCTCTGGAGATGGATAATTTGGAAACCACTCTAAAAATATTCAAAATCTCTCTTAAGTGTGGAAATGATTAACTAGATTATTAAAGTGTTGCAGTGATGAACTAGAATATTAAAGTGTTGTAGTGATGAACTAGATTATTAAAGTGTTTCAGTGATGAACTAGATTACTAAATTGTTGCAGTGATGAACTAGAATATTAAAGTGTTGCAGTGATGAACTAGATTACTAAAGTGTTGCAGTGATGAACTAGATTATTAAAGTGTTGCAGTGATGAACTAGATTATTAAAGTGTTGCAGTGATGAACTAGATTATTAAAGTGTTGCAGTGATGAACTAGAATATTAAAGTGTTGTAGTGAATAACTAGATTATTAAAGTGTTGTAGTGATGAACTAGATTATTAAAGTGTTGTAGTGATGAACTAAAATATTAAAGTGTTGCAGTGATGAACTAGATTATTAAAGTGTTGTAGTGATGATCTAGAATATTATAGTGTTGTAATGATCAAACTAGAATGATCTAGAATATTATAGTGTTGTAATGATCAAACTAGAATGATCTAGAATATTATAGTGTTGTAATGATCAGCTAGAATAGAGTATCTTAATGATCAACAAGAATATAAAAGTGCTGTAAAATAAAAATGACCAACTAAAATATTAAAGCTGTGTTGTAATGATCAGTTAGACTATTAAAGTTCTGTAATCATCAATTGGAATATTAAGGTGATGTTTTAACAATGAACTGGAATATTAAAGTATTTTCATCATTGGTTTCAATGAGAAGTTAAAATATTAAAACATTTTAATAATCAACTGGAATATTAAAGTGGTGTTGTAATGATAAACTGTAATATTAATGGAATATTATTAAAATGGAATATTAATAAAATAATCTGGAATATTATTAAAATGGAATATTAAAATGCTGTAATGATCAACTAGAATATTAAAGTGTTGTAATGATCAACTGGAATATTAAAGTGGCGTTGTAATGGTCAGCCAGAATATTAAAGTGGTGTTGTGATGATCAATTAGCCGATTAAAGTGTTGTAATATTCTAATAACTAGAATGTTAAAGGTGAAATTAACTAGAATGTTGAAGTTGAATGAATAAGGTGTTGTGGCATTGGAAAAGAAATATTTTCCCTCTAACCTTTTCAAATAAAGATTCAAGTATCAGCAGCACACAATTTCGGAGTCCAAATCTGTTTAAAGTATTATTTTCTTATCATTCATCAGTTGTAATGTTTTATCTTGTAATTTTACAGCAAATAATTAATGTTATTATTTGCCTTCCTTTCAAGCCGACATGTGAGGGGCGAGGACACTTAAGTCCGTCTTCTTTTTTATATCATTTGCTTGGCTCTCTCGGTTTATGTTTGTTTACTTATTCTTCTTACTTTCTAAATATATTTCTACGATTCTCTCTGATTTTCTGATTTTATAACGATTTAAATAATACCTAAAGACGGAAATTAACGGATTTAATCTTCTTCCATGGTGATTTTAATAACTACCAGCTTCAGTCCTATACTCTACGTAAATGCTATCGAATCCTGATTCCGACCAACCTGTACCTCTGATCTGCAGAGCACATTAAAATCAATAATTGGAAACCACATCAGGTTTAAATTGCGGTTTGAACTTCGAAGAATAACAATAAGAATCGAATTTGAAAAAACAATAAATAAATAATAAATAAATGGTCAGTTTATGCTAGAATCCATTTTTCATCCCCATCAGTTCCGTCCTTTTGAGGAAAAGAAGTAATATCAGATTCTTGAAGAATTCTTTCCATAACTAGAACAAGTGACTTTCTACATTTCGAAGAAATAGCATTTCTATATTCTCAAAAGAAAAGTATTCTTTCTATATTCTCAAAAGAAAAAGTATTCTTTCTATATTCTCGAAAGAAAAAAGTATTCTATCTATATTCTCAAAAGAAAAAAGTATTCTTTCTATATTCTCAAAAGAAAAAGTATTCTTTCTATATTCTCAAAAGAATCTATATTCTCTGATTTTCTGATTTTATAACGATTTAAATAATACCTGAAAACGGAAATTAACGGATTTAATCTTCTTCCATGGTGATTTTAATAACTACCAGCTTCAGTCCTATACTCTACGTAAATGCTATCGAATCCTGATTCCGACCAACCTGTACCTCTGATCTGCAGAGCACATTAAAATCAATAATTGGAAACCACATCAGGTTTAAATTGCGGTTTGAACTTCGAAGAATAACAATAAGAATCGAATTTGGAAAAACAACGCCACACACCCGTACGTCATTGTCACTTAAAGTGGTAATACTTTTAACAAACTTTGTCAACTAGCTCTCAGAGCTGACGCTCCTCACATTCCCTGGGACCTTGCACTTCACGTACAGACGATCCCGCAGAGGCTATCGATTTCACTGCATGTGATTTGTCTTAGCGGAGTGAATCAACATATTCGGGCGAGCCACACATACACACTCACACACTCAACGCACTATCTCCCGTAGCGAGAGAGACACACACACAAGGACCAGGAGACACGGAAACAGATAAGCCTTACACGTAGAGAGAGAATGAGATGGCTCATATTTACAAAATGATATTAGAACGCTATGTCTGTCTACAAATAGAGAATGCACTTCGAAGTCCATCAAATATTTATGGTCGTTTATGTATGCAGGTGTTCGCCTAAGATCGCCGTAGGGGGTTAGAATTTAATAAGCAGTCCACTGTATAAACAGTAGCCTCATACTCGATTTTATTATGAAAGACTTTCCATTGTTCCCTGCCACGTCCTCAGACGAATAGCAGGGCATTCGTTCGTTCCGCGTTAAATGCGTTTGGGCATGTGCTGCGAAAGCGAGCTTTGGTTTCGGGAGTGAGCTTTGTGCGTTCTCTCCGAGTGGAAGATTTCGATGAGGGCGAATTTCTATCCGCCGTGATAAGGAATGGGTTTGCTGGTGTTGTACAACAGCTAGAGTGGGATGCCAGTTAGTTGTAGCAACGCATAGCCTCTGAGTCGTTGCTTAGAGTAATAGTAATGTAACCCAGTTAACGAGTTTGTTTGTGATAAACAGAGAAATGTGTTTCGTGAAAGTAGATTTAATGTGTTCAGTTTGGATCGAGAGCGTGGAATATTTCAGATGACATTAAAGAACGGAAGGGGGTGAAAAGATTCCGCATTCCTGACAAGCGAAATGAAAGGGACAATTTCTGCGTTGTTCATTTTCATTAGTGCAGTGACTAACTCGATTTCCCTCGCGACAAAGCCAGAATACGTTCCACGTCAGCACAGAATAAACCGAGCTCGAATTTCAGTGAAGGTGTGGTGGATGATAGGAAATTAGTCTTTCTTTAAGGATTCGCCATTTTTGTCTTCTTTTTTCTCTTTTAACTCTTTTTCCAGAAAACGAAAAGAGATATTGTTTTCAATTTGTCGTCTGTCTTTCTGTAGACATTAAGCTTATTTTGCTTTTGAGATAAATAAAAAATTGATTATGCATTTGATAGAGTGAAATAATCGGTCTCAGTTTTTTCGAATATCTCATTAGCTTTAATAGCACCTTCTAATGGTGAATAAACAATTTGGAAAATGGCTAAATGTTTAACAAATAACGATTTATAACGAATTTTCCAGTTGATGACGTCAGGAACGCAAGCTACAATCTTCTGACAAAAATTCCTACTCCAGACTTCATTGTTTCACAGGATTTAACCGGATTTTTTCCGTACCACCCATAGAACTTTACCAATCATATTTCAATATCTATGGTTACCGTCATTCATTTCAATCCTTATATTTTATCAAAACTCATTTGTAAAGGAATTTGTTTTCGTTTCTGACTCAGATCTCATATTGTACACGTCACATCCGCTAACTTTGTTTCATAATTCATTGACTATTTACTTGAATCGAAGCTTTAAGAGAATTTATTTAGCTTAATACGTGTATTAATTAATACAATGCGTTTAAATGAACTTGGTGTAGACGGGCTTGGTCCTAACATCACCATGGTAGTTAGGTGGAAAATAATAAATAAATGATCAGTTTATGCTAGAATCCATTCTCATCCCCATCAGTTCCGTCCTTTTGAGGAAAAGAAGTAATATCAGATTCTTGAAGAATTCTTTCCATAACTAGAACAAGTGACTTTCTACATTTCGAAGAAATAGCATTTCTATATTCTCAAAAGAAAAGTATTCTTTCTATATTCTCAAAAGAAAAAGTATTCTTTCTATATTCTCGAAAGAAAAAAGGATTCTTTCTATATTCTCAAAAGAAAAAAGCATTCTTTCTATATTCTCAAAAGAAAAAAGTATTCTTTCTATATTCTCGGAAGAAAAAGTATTCTTTCTATATTCTCGAAAGAAAAAGTATTTTTTCTATATTCTCGAAAGAAAAGCATTCTTTCCACATTCTTGAAAAAGAGGATATTTCTATATTTTTAAAGTTTTCTCGCTATGTATTTTTCTTGGTCTTGGCTTTTTATCTTTAAGTTACTTTTTTTCTGTAGTGTGAGATATACATTTTCATGGTTAGTGTTAATTATAAAATTTAATGTTTTTAGCGCTACAACGCTATATTCATTGGCTTTTTTCTCTCACCATTTTTGATTGCGCAATAATGATACAACGTATATATAATTTCGAAACAATGCGAAAACATTGTACAATGATGCTAATAGTTAATGATAAAATATCGACATCTTTACGAAACAATTGAAAAATATTGTGCAACAATGTTATCGAAAATAAAATATTGTAAATTTTCAGATGAAGTGAGCCGTAAAAAAATTTTAATCTTCATTTGCTCGTTATCAAACGAAGCTTGAAACACATAACAGAATCACATTTTATCACATTATATAAATAATTTCGAAACAATTGTGATTTGTCCAAACTGAACATTTATTGGATACAAAAGACAAAACTTTGTGTTGTTATAAATCTAATCAAATAGTTATTAAATGTATCTCGTTCTGACGAATGTATTATTCAAATTACGTACATCAATCTCGAAAATTCGTAATATAAGGATATAATTAATTATTCAAACATACTTTTTATTCTATTTGATTTGTTTGAAAATATCTGACGTCTTATGGCTAGGTATGTGGTGTGTAATTTGAATAATCTAATCAGTATGAAAGAGGAGATTGGCTTGAATAAGCTTAGATAAAAACGAGCAGAATTATTAAAAATGGGAAATAGGAAGACACCAAAACTTTGTTTAGTTTGAAGAACGGTAATTGAAATTAAAAATTGATCGCAAAGTGATAGTTATGTACATTTATTCTACATTCACTAAGTAATGGATTTTTTTGTTTACGTGAAATCTATTTATGGCATAGAGGGAAATCTATTTGTGTTGATTAAGTCTGCTTTTAATACTTTTCTTACATTCAACAATATCAGTACGTGTTGTTGATCAGTGATGCAGGATGAGTTGATGACTGATGTAGGGTGAGTCGATGAGTGATGCACCGTTAGCTGATGAGTGATTCAGGATGAGTCGATGAGAGATGCAGGGTGAATTGATGAATGATTCAGGATGAGCCGATTAGAGATGCAGATTGAGTTGATGAGAGATGTAGGGTAAGTTGATGAGTGATACAGGGTGAATTAATGAATGATTCAGGGTGAGTCGATGAGTGATGCAGGATGAATTGATGAGATATTCGGGATGAGTCGATGAGAGATGCAGGATGAATTGATGAGATATCCAGGATGAGTCGATGAGAGACGCAGTAAGAGTTGATGAGTGATACTGGGTGACTTGATGAGAGGTTGTGTTAATGAGAGGTGCAGGGATAGTTAATGAATGGGGAGATATTTATAAAAGCAGGGTTGATAAAAAAAACCGGAACCCCGTTCCGAAAACTATTATTATCAAAAAGCCTTGCATTGTTTCGATAGGGAGCGAGAGTACTGCTTATTCGGTAGTACGCCAGGTTCGTAATCTAAAGTTAGTAGATTCGAGTTCTAATTGTAGCTGCATTGAGAATTTTGTCCGCTAACTCCTATCCTGAGTGAGAAAAGGGACACCAATTGGCTTAAAAAACCACTGTCTATTGGATGAGACCCTAAGCCGTGACCCCGTGTGCAGGAGAGCTATTATACATCGTGCGCGTTTAAGAACATGGTCGATGGGCTTGACGAGAGGCGTCCATCTATCACCTAACAGCTGTCAAGTGGGTCTTCGTCCTCTTCCTAGCTCTGAGCCATTAGGATCCTTGTGACCTAGCAATTTAACTTATTGCGTGAAAAAAGAGTGCCTCTCGGAGGTAAAACAATTCAACATTGACTTTAACATCAATAATGTATAATATGAATCATTGCGAATATAAAAGGGTCACTCAGAAAGTAAGGCCTCAAATATTTTACAGATCAGTATTTATTCTACAGCATTGTTACTTGTGCAGTGTAAAGGTGCGTCTTTCCCAACTCTTTTTACATTTCATAAGTGCGTCGTCTTCAGAGAACTGTAGTAGTATTAATCGCATTAATAAAACGTGGCAATCCTCATGAATATCGGTCGAAGCAATATGATACAGGGTGGGGCGCAAAAACTTCCTTTTTTTGAAGGCGAATGAAAGAAAAATTATTGCTGATAAACAAAATTTATTTTTTTATAATGAAAGAACATAATTTCAAATTTCAAATCATGCCGTTTTAAACAAAATATCTTGAAGATGGCCACCGTTCTCTAAGCACTGATGCAACCGATTTCTGACGTTTTCCTCTACACGTTCCAACACGTCCAGCGGGATTCGGACTATTTCCTGCCGAATAACATTCTTCAGCTGAAGCAGATTTGTGGGGCGATGTTTAAAAACCTCTGCCTTGAGGTATCCCCATAAAAAAAAATCACAGGGCGTTAGATCGGGCGAGCGCGCCCCACGGGAATCGTCCTCGAATCGTGATGAGCCGTCCGGGGAACATTGTCCTCAAAACTGTCATCGAAGCTCGGGCTGTGTGGGCCGTGGCATCATCCTGTTGGAACCAGACATTTCCTAGGTTCATTTCTGCAAGAGCTGGTTCGAAAAAGTTTTGAATCATGTCCACATACCGCTGTGAATTGACAGTAACTGCTCGATTGTCCTCCAGAAAAAAATAAGGACCAATAATTCCAACTCTCGACAACGCACACCATACTGTCACCTTATCACTGTGAAGTGGCCTCTCATGGAGCTCTCTAGGGTTGTTACCACTCCAATAGCGCATATTCTGTTTATTGACACATCCGGATAGGTGAAAATGTGCCTCATCACTAAAGAAAACAATTGCGTCAAGGGGAACAGTTTCCAATAAAGTTTCGCACGCCGTTATTCGGTTCTCGAAATCATGTGGTAACAATTCTTGCGCAATACACATCTTGTAGGGATGGAAATGAAGATGTTCATGAAGAATTCCACGCATTGATCGATTGGATATTCCTAGGGCGACTGCATGTTTGCGAGCGGAGCGTCTCGGAAATCTCAAAATCGACTGCCGAACTGCCTCCACATTTTCTGGCGTCGTAACGGTCCGTCGTCGTCCGAGGCTTTTTTTCACCATACTCCCGGTTGTCCTAAATCTCTCTACCCACAAAACAATCGATTTCTGGTCAGGAACCGGACCTCTGGGCTGAATTCCGAAGTGAATACGGAACGCACGCTGCACCGTCACATAGGAACGGTTGTTCGAAAAATAGGCTTCGACCGCAAACGCACGCTGCTCCTTCGTCCACCTCATGTTTTCTACTGAAGGGTACTAGACAACAACTTCCGTGACTGCTGCGTTCGCCAAGCCCATCCCCACTTTTCTACGACCTTACCTCCCTAAACAATGTGCCGTCAGGAAAAGAAAGTTTCTGTGCCCCACCCTGTATTAATGAATTCTAGATGAATGAGAAGGAGGATGTTATAAACATCCACAACCGACTGCAGAATATATATGATCGGATCATTGCTGTTGACTGCCACACAGTTTGTCGGTAGGCCAAGCACACATCTTCCAAAGACAGAGACGCCGACCTTAAAGGCATGAAAGGCTCTTGTTCTGAGGTGGTGTAAGACAATTGAGTGTTACTTATCTGATAATTGCTTTTCGCTCGTCATTTGTTGTTTTGTCGGTTTGTGGATTGGTCAAAAAAGCTGTTTTGCCATATCTTTAGAAGGCGACAGACAAACTTTACGATTTTCGTGTCCAGTGAATGCATGTGAAGCTGGGAATGTAACAGGCTATATAAAAAGTTATCCTATATTTTCTTCCCCTCTAAAAAGGAAAAAAATGAAAACGATTGTTCTGCTATGACTTCGGAATGCGACGGCCGAAAGTAATGGGGGCAAATGAATTGCCTATGGGGCAAATGAAAGCTTATAACATGGGTAAAAGAATGGGGTTGGGTTGTTGGGTTGTTTTACCTCTGAGCGGCACTTTTTTGCACACCATGGGCTAAATGGCCAGGTCACATGGATCCCGAAGGCTCAGAGAAGGTTGGGGGAGGGGACCTACTGGAACAGCTGTAGGGAGACAGATGGTAGCCTCCCGTCAAGGCCATCCAGCGTGTTCTTTAACGTGCACATGGTATGGCTCTCCCGCCACGGCTTAACGTCCCATCCGACGGGCGGCGTCCTTTCCAAGCCCATCGGTGTCCCCTACCGACCGTGGGCAGGGCGGGGAATTTTGCGGAGATAAATCTCAACGCTGACCCAGCTGGGAGTCGAACCTGGGAACTACATATTACGAGCCTGGCGCGCTACCGACTGAGCCACCCCCGCCCAAAAAGAAAGGGGTAATTTTTTTTTTCATAAGTGATGTTGTCAAAATTTTATTTCATAAGTGATACAAATTCCCACCACTCCGCCCCCCCCCCCAAAAAAAAAAACTACGAAAAACATACGAAAAATTATTTTAGTATATCTTTCGAAAGCGAGGGTCAAATGCAACAAGTTGGTTTTCGAATGAAAGCTTGTGACGTGGGGAATGCTGTAGGTAATGCAAATTTAGCCCCTTGATTTCCTTACCACTAAAAAGAGGAAATTGTAATGTCGTTCTTTTATTATACATTCCCCCCCCAAAAAAAAGGGGGAAGGAAATTTTTCGGGATCGACCTTTGCGACTTATATTTCAAATTAAAGCCTATGACGTCTCCAATGTCTTGGACTATTTCAAACTGAACTCAAAAAAAAAGAGGGAGAGGGAATGTTTTCGATGTTTATGAGTCATATATCAAATGAAAGTTTCTTAAGGTAGGTGTTTTTAGTAATAAAGAAAAAATATAAATAAATTTTTTTAAAAAATTAAAAAATACTTATCTTTCCATAAGCAGCCTAAAAAGTAGAAAACACAAGCAGAGCATATCGATGGTGCTATCAGTCACTGAAATTCGTATTCACTTCAAAGGAAGATAAGGCATCGCGCGACAAGATTGCCGGCGACCTATCTTCCTTTGCGGCCAATGCGAACTCAGTGACTGATTGCACCATCAGTATGCTTTAGGTTTCTTTTCTGCGTTTGAGGCTGCATATAGAAAAATACGTATTTTTCATTTTTTATTTTTTAATTTTTAGATGATATACCTATGAATTGTGCAAGTAAAAATACTGTAGATTAAACATTGGTATATTAAAAAAAAACCTTCGAGAGTTACTTTCTGAGTGACCCTCGTACTTTCAGTTCAATTATAACAAATCATAAAGAAGACATTACTTTCTTCACACTTATGATTGGATGCTTCGTCGCTGTTGCGAATACGTCAGGTGAGTACTTCTAATCTATTCGTGTCTATCCGCCTATTGGGTTTTTTCTCTATTTTTATTTTTTTCCATTTTGTTTTTCCCATATATCTACTCCTTCATTTCTCCTGTATTCTCTCCCTCGTCGTATTTGTCTTTCCCAATCTCTCTTGCTTTCTCTCAGCCTCTTTCTGCAAACATACCCTACACAATTAATCAAGGATTTTGTCAAGAAAGAAATCCAAAGGGAAGAGATTTCCTCTGCTGGTGATAGATGTTCCATCAGACGTTCAAGTATCTCTCCGAAGAATTGCAGACAACGTTTCTAGCTTACAGATGAAGAACATGGCGTGCTTAAGTATTCTTTCCATATTTTTGATTCTTGAGTTTTGGTTTTAAGTTTCGTTTCTATTTGTATGTTTTGTTCTCTTCGTCTTTAGCGTTGTGTTTTTCCTTTTTTGTTAATTAGTTGGGTTGTTTTACATCTGAGCGGCAATTTTTGTGCAAACAGTAGACTAAATGGCCAAGTCACAAGGAGCACAGCGGCTCAGAGGAGATTAAGGAAGGATCCGCTGATCAATTGGCAGGAGAGACAGATGGAAACCTTTCGTCAAGCATGTTCCATCTTGTTTTTTAACGTGCACAGGGATAGTAATTTTATCGACAGATTTAGGGCAGTGTAATTTCCCAGGCACTCGACCGTTTGGTCCTAAATTTCGTACGTTGGGTTGGGTTGTTTTACCTCTGAGCGGCACTTTTTTGCACACCATGGGCTAAATGGCAAGGTCACATGGACCCCGAAGGCTCAGAGAAGGTTGGAGGAGGGGACCCACTGGAACAGCTGTTGGGAGACAGATGGTAGCCTCCCGTCAAGGCCATCCAGCGTGTTCTTTAACGTGCACAGGGTATGGCTCTCCCACACACGGGGCCACGGCTTAACGTCCCATCCGACGGACGGCGGCCTTTCCAAGCCCATCGGTGTCCCCTACTGACCGTGGGCAGGGCGGGAAATTTTGCGGAGATAAATCTCAACGCTGACCCAGCTGGGACTCGAACCTGGGAACTACAGATTACGAGCCTGGCGAGTGAGCTACCGACTGAGCCACCCCCGCCCCCCTAAATTTCGTACACGGGTGACTTTGTATAAATGTGAGATGGACATTTAGTCTCATGGCTAATGTCTATTCCAAAGTTTTTCATCTAGCTTCATCATTACGACCGCAATCAAACCAATTAATAGGTTTAATTGTGTTCGTAATGTTCCTTATGTGTTTGTAATAAAGCTTGGTTAGAGGGAGTGGTGTTCAAGAGATCCTTTAATTTCAACGGCACAATTAATACATTATAATTTAATTAAAATTGAATACATAAATTATAATATACCTTATTGTAGCATTTTAATTTAGAAGTTCTATTTTTCTTATTCCAAAATTGTCACACGTCATGCAATTCGCAGTTATAAAAATGACTAAAAATATGAATGACTTAAAGATCCTAGCAAAGCTGGGTGAAAATGCTAGGATACGAAATATGTGAAAATATTTGCACTAACACTCTCACTTTTCCGATTAAAACGTCACAAAATTTCTCTCTGTGACATTGCTTTTCTGTTTTACCTACTCTTGCGAATTAATTAACACTATTTTCAGGGAATAAAAACACATCATTAATAATATTCAAGTGATAATTTGAAGTAACTGTAATTAAATAAACTTAACTATTAAAAGCAGAATTACACTTACCAGAAAATCATCAGCATAGATTTAACATAAGTTTTGTTTTTTACCAAATGTTTTTTTTTTTATTTCAGTCAGACGAAACCTACTAGGAAAGTAAATTAAAATTGTAACCGTTTCTTTCTTAGGAAAATTAGAAACGGAAATTAAATTGATAATGAGTTCACTACAACTCTCGAATTATTGCTGCATCGGTAACTTCGCTTAATAACATGTGTTCAGTCTTCCACATGCAGATAATTGTCCTATATAATCATCAAAAATTAGCATGCAAGTCACGGCCCCTGATGCCGATATTATTCCTCTGTTTCAGACTAATGATAGGTTATCCATGAGCACGATTCTTTCCATGTGGGTTCGCTACAAAATAAGCTTAACAATGTAGGACGCAAAGCTTTTGAAGCTGTCTCTTCTCAAACGCTTGCGTAGATGTAGTCCTTTGGTCGCATCCTTTGGCAATGGCAAATGTCTGTTTGGTGATTTCTTCAAGTCACGAAGCTTATCAACTGTGTTACATCTGTTTGGTTTCCCACAACGTTTTTAGTTTATTGGACGAATTAACGATCGATTTTAAATGAAAAGATTACCAGAACACTATAGAGTAGTTCAAAATGGGTTTCTGTGATGTTTTTTTTCTCCTACATAATCACTAGGATCCCATGATTCAGAAGAGAGTCGGAGGTGGTGCACATTCGGGTTGGGTTGTTTTGCCTCTGAGCATCACTTTTATGCACACAACGAGGTAAATGGCCAGGTCACAAGGACCACGAGGCCTCAGAGAAGGTTCGTGGTAAGAGACCCACTGGACAGCTGTTAACAGACAGATGGTAGCCTCCGTCCAAACCATCCAAGTGTTCCTTAATGTGCACATGGTATGGCTCTTCTGCATAAGGAGCCACGGCTTAACATCCATCCGACGGACGGCGGTATTTCAAAACTTATCGGTGTCCCATTTCTGATAGAGCACAAGGGGTTAGCGAAGATAAATCTCAAAGCTGTCGTAGGTGTGTCTCGATCCTGAGAATCGCAGATTACGAGCCTAGCGCGCTACCAACTGAGGTAGACATCAGATTGCTTTTGTTATCAAAAGGAGAACAAGATACAACAGATAATTGTTTAACGTCCCCTTCCCCTCCGAAGAGAATCTCCTCTTATATGTAAGGTGACCAGATTTCGATTCGTGAAATCTGGGACGGTTCAGTAAATGTTCCGATTTCAGTCATTCAAAACACCCTAACTTTGAAAATAAACCATTAGAGAGAAAATTTGATTGATTTATACCTTATTTATGAATCGAAATAACAGGTGTTTGTAACTGGGAGAAATATTAAACTTATTGGACTCCGGGACAGCACATAAAATCAGAGATTCTTTCTGATACTAAACGGGACGCTAAACCGGAACGTATGGTCACTCTACTTATATGCAATATCTTGCACATTAAAGACTTAGTATGTGTCGTTTTTCTGCAGTGGTCCTGCCATCCTCTCAGACCTTCTACTCTGGCATACAAACTGATAGGCTTCTTTTAGACCTCTGTGGCAAACAGCTGCTTGAGGGGGTATTTATTTATTTATTTATTTATTTCATCCCATTCGACGGACTTCGCCATCCTAATCAACTGAAAGGTAGTTATAGGTTAATGGAGAAAATCTTGCATCAAAGACAGTTGCAATACGAAACTGAAACCATGAGCTTACGAGTCTGATGTGCACAGATTTGTCTTGGGTTCTTTACATTGGGATTTATCCTCTTTATACCAATTGGAAGAAGTGTGTAAATATCCAAGAAGGTAGCAGAATTTAGTATAGGAGTTTTTATAAGGAGAGCTAAATGCATTCCAGACGGCGCAGTCGGAAACATGCTAGGTGATAGATTGCATTCGAGGTTCGAGTATCACCTTATTCTTGCCTGTTGCTTGCCTCCTGCTATGGGTGACGGCAGAAAGAAATATTTTCAGGAAGAGGAGGGCGGGGGGGGGGGCGGGTACAAGTAAATCAGTGTTTCAAGTTAGAAATATTGTGGTCGAACTGTTCATTAATGAACGCAGTTATTAATGAACAGTTCGACCACAATATTTCTAACTTGAATAAACTTACATAAAAATAAACTTACAGAAATTTTGTGATATTAGTTACAGGAATCATATGTCATAAGACAACTAAGGATCTCCAAAAACAAAACGGGAAAAAGAAAAAATTTATTATTGAAAATACTTTAAAAAATGTTTTTATGTTAGTAAATAAATATAAGTGATATGATGAATCCCGGAGTCTCATCAGAAAACAAAAGAAACGTAAAATGAAAAGCTGAATATTACAGTTCTTTAAATAAAAAAGACACTAATTTTATTACGTCTGTATTATTCTTCATAAATAAATTTGTCGATCAATGTTTTCTCGGTGGAAAGGAGACAATAGCCCTGTGTGATGCCCTGAGTACCCCTGCTTCCTGATGTTGATCATGAAGGCAACACCAGTGGTATTTCTCATCGACGATGGAACAGTGTGCGATATCGCTTAACCACTGCAAAACTAAACAGTGAGAAATGTCCTTTTAAAGGAAGGCGCTCATATTATGAACACAACAACTATCGTGAGATTCAGTTTTCTTGCAGGGATGTTTTATGGGATAAGGATTGAGCTTACTCTCAACAATAAGTCACACTTCAAACGAAGTGTAACTTCGAACGATAACTAGCTTTGCGGTTTGTTAAAATAACTGATTTGATTAGTAAAGCCGTGTCTTTGAAGACTGCAAGTCCTGTGATAGAGGTCTAATTATGCAGCTGCTTGGAAAGTTTGTCGATGGGTTAGTATGAGCAAGTGTGATTAGAGCTAACTCCCTGACAGAGACAAATAATTTTTCCGACTCTCATTTTAATTACGAATAACTCGGTAACATACAACGAGAGTATTAAAAAAAGATGTTTCGATAGCATTTAATAAAACTAAACCAAAAATTAAAATACATTTACAGAAATGTGTCGTAAACATCCTGTTTTATGGAAAATAAAACACGCTTCCGGCGTTCGGTCCCTTGCGACTGTTAAAATTGTTTTGCGATTGTGTGAGCTGTTTTGAGCAAACCTACCTAATTGTTTCAAGAATTGTCTCAAACATTAATTGTTTTGAATAATGTCAATATATATAGTATTGCAATACAGAAATAATGTAAAATATGGATATTAAATCAGTGAAACAATGCTTTAAATGATATACACTTAACTGTTTCTAGGATTGTATTAAACACACCTAATTGTTTCGAGAATTGTATTAAGAATGCAATTCTCGAAACAATTAGGTTATTTATATAAGTTATAATACCGGAATCATATCATGCTGATGACATCCTAATACATAATATGATATGATTCCTGTAATAATGTTGTCTTATGACATGAAATGATTCCTGTAAATAACTTATATAAATAACCTAATTGTATAACTACCTAATTGTTTCGACCTTTGTATTAAACACACCTAATTGTTTCGACCATTGTATTAAACACACTTAATTGTTTCGAGCACTTTTATTGAACACACTTTCTTGTTTCGGGGTTTGTATTAAATATACTTAATTTTTTCGAGTATTGCATTAAACACATCTAATTGTTTGGAACATTTTATTTAACACACCTAATTGTTTCACGCATTGTATTAAACACACTTAATTGTTTCGCGCACTGCATTAAACACAGCTAATTGTTTCGCGCACTGTATTAAACACACCTAATTGTTTCGACCATTGTATTAAACACACTTAATTGTTTCGCGCACTGTATTAAATACACCTAATTGTTCTGACCAATGTATTAAACATACCGAATTGTTTCGACCATTGTATTAAACACACCTAATTGTTTTTAGCATTTTTATTGAACACATTTATTTGTTTCGGGCTTGTATTAAATATACCTAATTTTTTCGAGTATTGCATTAAATACACCTAATTGTTTGGAAAATTTTATTTAACACACCTAAATGTTTGGAACATTTTATTTACCACACCTAATTGTTTCGCGCATTGTATTAAACACACCTAATTGTTTCGAGCATTGTATCAAACACACCAAATTGTTTCGAGCACTGTGTTAAACACACCTAATTATTTCGAGCATTGTATTAAACATCCCTAATTGTTTCAATCATTGTATTAAACACAACTAATTATTTAGAGCATTTTTATTGAACACACCTAATTGTTTCGAGAATTTGTATTAAACACACTTATTTGTTTAGAGCATTTTATTAAACACATCTAATTGTTTCGAACATTTTATTAAACACACCTAATCGTTTTGAGCATTGTATTAAACACACATAAAGGTTCTAGTATTCCATGAACCACTTTCCCCCTTCTTTTCCTGCCTCTGAACGTGAGAGACAACTGACTATGAGACTATGAGATTGCATAGCTGATTCTTTCCATCAGCAGATGACTTATGGAATCTCCTCAGTTGCACTTCCACTGCACCTGATGTTACTTACTCGGCCAGTCACTCCATTATGCAACAAAAGCACCATTGAGGAGTAAAATTACACGGCTCTAATATGATCCGTGTAATTAAAAAAAAAGTTTTATCCATTTTAGTAACCCAGTTAATTGAGTCGAAAAGAAATCTGTTTACTGAAGTGTAATAATTTAATAAATATCCATATCAAACGCAAATTTCTCCCCAGATATCCACTTGTCAGAAATATCTGTCTGGATCTGTCATGAGCTGCTGTGGTGTATGTGTGCGCTCCCCTCTAGGGAAGCGAAAATTTCGATAAAAACTCATAACGTGATAAACTTTTCGTTAGTTATGACAAAAGTCTCTTCATGGTAAGTGACATCAATTAGCATCGTTCAATTTAAAGCATCACTTTCAATTATTCGCATTCTTTCTTTGCGACTTGTGAAAAATTATATCAAACCTGAATTGCTGCTGGAAATTCTGGCATTATGTGGAGAGTGTGGAAAAATAGGTGAATGAACCAAAAGCTCAAAACATGGGTTTTATGACAGTTTGATTCCTACATTTCTGAAAGTGTAACTTCGATTTTTACAGCATACGAGAATGTTTAAGTTAAAAAATTTATATCTTTCAATTAGATACTTTTAAACCTATATTAAAAAATTTTCGCTAACTACTGGAATTTTAGCAAATGAATTTTGTATTAATTTAGAATTTGTACTTCTTTGACTGATCAGAGCGAGCATAGATGCAATATATATATACGTCTATTTTTAAGTATAAATAAAAAATAATAATTAATAATTTACTAATTATCTAAAATCCCTGTATATTGCTTTTACTGTAATCTCGGGCATGGAACAACCACCACCACCACCACCACCATCATCATCATCATCATCATCACAACAACAACAACAAAATAGTAAAGAAATAAGAAAATAAGTGGATTAATTATTATTAATTAATTAATTCAAATGCTTTAAATGATATGCAAATTTGGGAATAAGGTTTTAGGCAAATATAATGCCCTCAGCGTCTTTATATCTGCTCTTAATATTCGTTCAGTATATAAAGGACTCATAGAAGATGGAACATTGAACAATGACGTCACAATAATTAATCCTTTCTAAAAATGAAAGAAAGAAAATTGAAATCCGATTGCCCAAACTTCAACATGCACATTAATTTATAAATATACTTGGTTATAAGAGCTTTCCTGTGTTTTCATTAAGTATTGAGA
Organism: Ryuthela nishihirai; assembly: GCA_038380435.1. Lineage (NCBI taxonomy): Eukaryota > Metazoa > Arthropoda > Arachnida > Araneae > Heptathelidae > Ryuthela > Ryuthela nishihirai. The sequence goes on from JAWZYU010000016.1 coordinate 20,062,112, forward strand.
AAAGATTTTATGATAGAGACACTTGAATATTTAACAACAAAAGTCCTAATTTTTAAAAATGTTAAACGAATATCGTTGAAATATTGACGAGATTTATCTAATATCTTTGAAAAATAGGTTGATAAAGTTTTATTCAAATCCTCAATTTTTCTCCAGAGATGTTTTTTCACAGAAAGCTATTTTTAGAGTTTCGTGTTTCAAATGTAGTTTTACATTGACATAATATGCAAATGCCTTATCCCATAATTATTTTGGAAATTGTTTCCAAGAATGTAACTATCTAAGGGACCTGGGTTCGATCCCCAGGTAAGGCATGTATGTTCGTGTTGTTTTTCTGCTGAGGTCCTGCCAACCTCACAGACTTTTTACTATGGCATATAAACTGACAGGCTCCTGTCAGACCTCTGTGGCAAGCAGCTGCTTGAGGGGGTATTTATTTACTCACAATTCTTTTGAGCATATTATATCACATACGATTATTTGTTTAAAATATTGTAGCAAACAGTTTATTTTGATCATTGCACCACAACGTTCTAATTATTTTGAAAATTTTATTAAAAACAATTAAATGTCTCACAATTCTGTCAGTTGTTTTGAGCACACCAGGAAAACATTAACTATTTTTAAGTATTACCTCAATCACTAATTGTTTTAAATATTGTATTAAATACACTCAAGTATTTCTATTATTATAAATATAAAATTTTATCTTGTACAGAATACCATTCTAAGCTTTTCTGTCCAATGGAATATACCGGCTCAATCGACTCACCTACTCTTCTTTAATTTTTCCGGTTCGATCCAGTCAGTTGCTGTCACCCATCCCCTTTATTTTTCCAGCCAGCTCGATTCAGTCACTCCTACTTTATTTTTTTCAAGCTTAGTTTTTTTTCGTACGTTGTGGTGTTGGTGGGATTCTTGTAGTTTGACCTCCGCATAACATTAAAGCAAGGAAAAAATAATTATATTTCAGTTTTTAGTTTAGCGAACAAGGAATATTCGTTTCAGTTTCTTTGGAAAATACATCTTTAGGAAGGAATCAGTGTAGCACGGATTGCACCTCATCCATTCCGTTTCCTCTGACACTTTCGCAGTCTCTAAAAGGTTGACAACGCTGCCATTGTGCATTCCTTTCAACGCCTCTTGTTCGTCAATACCCGAGGCATCGTCTATTGTATTACGGAAGTCAAGGATAGCCTAGTCAGCGTTCTCAGTGCCTTCAGTTCATCTGGCCTTTAACACCTACTCTCAAGAAAGGATCGACGCCTTTTTACCTCGAAAAATGAGAAAAAAGAACTTCCCTTTTTTGCTGAAGCGTGTACTACGTGTTTATAAGGAAAGAACTGAATATTTAAGGCCAACATTTAGATGAAACTCTACAGTGCAGACTCAACATTTGATGGTAGTAACTTTTTTTCTGCAAATACTTGGAACTGATTTTTGAAGAAATTTCGAAACTGGTCTCCAAATGTTCGTATTTGGAAGATAAGAAATGATCTAAACAATTAAGTGTGCTTAATACAATACTCGAAACAGTTAAGTAGATTTAATCCAAAGTTTCAGACAATTAAGTGTATTTAATACACTACTCAGACCATTAAATACTTAATACAAAGCTAGGAACAAATAGATCAATTTAATGCAATTCCTGAAACCATTAGGTGTATTTAATGCAATGCCCAAATAATTAGCTGTATTTAATGCAGTGCCCAAATAATTAGCTGTATTTAATACAATGCTCGAAAAAATTAGGTGTGTTTAATACAGTTCTTCAGATAAGTAAGTGCTTAATATAATGGTTGAAACAATAAAATGTTTTAGTACAATTCTCAAAACTATGAGGTGTGCTTAATACAACGATACAAACAATTAGTTCTGTTTAATGCAATTCTACAAACATTTAGGTATTTTTAATACAATGCTCAAAACAACTACATATGTTTAATACAGTCCTCGAAACAATTAGGTGTGTTTAATGCAATGCTCGAAACTATTTAGCATTAAATCTATTTTTAGTGTCAGACATAAAATAGTGGGATAAAACAAAATTATACGAAGACACCTGCTATGGATTTCAAAGCAGGTAGACAAGTTCAAGATTTCGTATAGGACAACGGGATTTCGAGAGCGTTTCGGATCACCTTGTCCTCCTCTCCTTTCCTGGGTAAATCCTTGCCTTTGAGAGTTGGATTGAGAGTTTTACTTATGATCGGCGATGTTTTGTACACAGTGAGGCTACAAGTACATTCTAATGGCTCAGAGAACTTTAGGGAAGTAGATTCATTGGAAAAGGGACAGAGTTCAGATATCTTTGAAACAGGGGGTCAGATATCTTTGGGACAGAGGTCTGACATTGGAAAAGAACTTTGTACAGTTCGTATCTTTGTACGAACCTTTGATCGTATTTTTGTACAGTCGTATCTTTGAACAGAGGTCAGATATCTTTGACAGACATTGGAAAAGGAACAGAGGTCAGATATCTTTGAAAAATAGGTTGATAACGTTTTATTGAAATCTTCAATCTTTCCTGTCAAAGTCAACCAGCGTGTTCTTTAGAGTGCATAATTACGGTTCTTCTGCATTGCGCCCCATCTGACGGAGGGGGTTTTTGCGAGTCCATCGATGTCCATTTATGACCGAGAACAGGATGGGGTGGGTGGATGGGAGTTGGGAGAGTTAGAGGAGATAAATCTCAACGATGCCACAGTATGGACTCGAATCTGTAAACTGCAGATTATCAGCCTGACGCGCTATCGACTCAACAAACACCGCCCCAATGTGTTGAGGCTTTTCTATGATGTGTGAATATAAATTCACATTCAACGACCTCTAAATTTAAAAAAATAAACTTTTGGCGAAAAAATGTCACCTGAGATTAACTGAAATCTGATTAATGTTTATACAAATCTTTATTGGCATTGACCCCGCCCTGCCCACGGTCAGTAGGGGACACCGATGGGCTTGGAAAGGCCGCCGTCCGTCGGATGAGACGTTAAGCCGTGGCCCCGTATGCGGGAGAGCCATACCCTGTGCACGTTAAAGAACACGCTGGATGGCCTCGACGGGAGGCTACCATCTGTCTCCCAACAGCTGTTCCAGTGGGTCCCCTCCCCCAACTTTCTCTGAGCCTTCGGGGTCCATGTGTCCATGGTGTGCAAAAAAGTGCCGCTCAGAGGTAAAACAACCCAATGCAACTTATTGGCATTGATCTTTGTTTCCCATTTGGAGAATTATCGAAAATAAAGCATTAACGTCAACTTTTTTTACTCGCAAGATTTTATACCAAACCTTAATTTAAACAAATAATAAATGTGATACACAAATCGTTTACTGAAATAAATAAAATTTCGAACTTTTGAGAAATGTTTCCACCAGTTTTCGTAAATTTGGAAGAGAAGTTTAGTAATCTTTAGAGTTGTATCTACTGCCAAATGTTCGTACTCCTTAAATACTAAATCATTTTTCAAAATCATGAATAAGAAGTGCTTATGACTTCTACAGACATTGCCATCGATAAAAATATTAAAAAAAAAACACCCAGAGAAATTCATTAACGGCTATGTATTGTCTACTGATTTCGAAAATTAGCGTTGACATGGAAGCAGATTACATGCATTTCTGTTTCACTTTACTCTTCGCATTAAGTAGGATTTTTCCTCATAAAACATTCAATAATGCAATGTTCAGATTTTCTACTATAGTTTAGCAACCGCTTCTGCGGGAAAAAATAATCAATTAATGACAATTCTGTTATTAACCGCTATTTTTTTTAACTTATTATTTTCATTTTTGAAACTAATGCATTTTTTGCAAACCGCTGTTTTAAAACGTATTAATTTTATTTTTTAAACTAAAGCATTTTTAACTGATTTTTCAATAATTTAGATGTGACCCCCCCCCCCACTGAATATAACCAATTACGTTTCTGTAATGGAAATAAGAAATCAATCCATTCAGTATTCATATTTAACAACTACAACTGAAAAATCGATAATTATTAAATAATAATAATCATCGGATTGATTTCATATTTTTCGTATTGAACTGTTTTTGAATTTTTTTCGAGGTTTAATGGAATTTTCTTTAAAAACCAATTCGGGAAGCAAAAAGATTGAGTAATATTCCTAAAAATCTACTTCTTACTTTAATTATCATCTACCAGGCCTGGATCTAGAAAACAATTGAGTGGGAGGAGGGGGGGGGGGGGCTTTGGGTTGGGTTGTTTTACCTCTGAGCGGCACGTTTTTGCACACCATGGGCTAAATGGCCAGGTCACATGGACCCGAAGGCTCAGAGAAGGTTGGGGGAGGGGACCCACTAGAATAGCTGTTGGGAGACAGATGGTAGCCTCCCGTCAAGGCCATCCAGTGTGATCTTGAACGTGCACAGGGTATGGTTCTCCAGCACACGGGGCCACGGCTTAACGTCCCATCCGACGGATGGTGGCCTTTCCAAGCCCATCGGTGTCCCCTACTGACCGTGGGCAGGGCGGGGAATTTTGCGGAGATAAATCTCAACGCTGATCCAGCTGGGACTCGAACCTGGGAACTACAGATTACGAGCCTGGCGCGCTACCGACTGAGCCACCCCGGTTGGGGCAATAAACACAATCGAGCCGAAAAAAATGTAAAGATTGGGGGGACAAGAGAATGGATTTCCAATGAATTATGACATTTCTCTCTGTTTTACAGATATGTAAAAAATTTCTTGAAAAATGCATGAAACATAAAATAATTTAACAATATTTGGTACTAATTACCCTTACTAGCATTCTGAATGGGAGCAGATGGCTACCTTATCCCTAGATCCGACACTTCCTTCCCCCTAGACCTAGGCCGATTACTGAGTTTAATTGTAAATAAATCCAACAAAATGTGTAGAATCTTTAAAAAGAAAAGCAAAAACAAGAAAAATATTGGAAAAAAAGGGAGAAGGGGGGGGGGGGAGATTTTACAAAGGTTACGCATTGTTGCGTAGAAAGAAAGGGAGTTAAAAGTCGTGTGAAGCAGAAATTCGTATTTTGTGGAAGAGACCTGAGCAACGTGAAGGGATGTTCTCAATTTGGTTTAATTTCCAGTAAGAGTGTGTTTAACACCGATGGACTTCGCGTTGTCCGTCGAATGGGAGGTTAATCCATGAATCTACGTGCTGGAGAACCATATCCTGTGCATATTAAAGAACACGCTGATGAGCTATTACCTAATGCGGCCATAAAACAGCATTCCCTCAGAAATGAACACCCAACTTGGATGAAAATCCCAAATGACACCTTTTTCAGCAGCAGTATGCTATAAAACAACTCCGACGGCTACTACATTAGCAGATTTCGAACATGCATTCCCCTCATGCACATAAGTTGCTCCTTTTCACACCTAAAATTTTTATATTTAGTTAATTAAGATAGATTAACATCCGGTTGTTTGTCTCAAAATCAGTGCTAACAATAAAATCCAGTAAAACTTGAGAGTGTGAATCGAAACTCTTCACGCAAAGCGTTCTTCAGGGCTGTTGTTCAAGGAATTACTTCTGACCAGACATCACTTGGCAATCTCTCCAAACCTGTGTTAGTCGGCGGTTCTCCAAAACACTGCTGACAGCATATACATCACAGCTGACGGATCTAGCTCAAGCCATAGGTTATAAGCCTCTACGCTGGAAGAGGAACAAGCGAGAGATCTAAGTCTTGTTCTACGAGACACAATATCGTGGATTTTATTGACAATAAAGATCTTTTAAGATAACAATAACGCAGAGCTTTACAATGGCATTATCAACCATACATAACGTACAGAAAATGAAGAGGAGGTAACTGGTACTGCTTTTCCGAAAACTTGGTGTTGGATTGCTAATGATATGTAGAATATGTACGTTGTGAATAGAATCTTGCTTTTTTATCTCACGAAATGGTTTTTCGTTGCTTCATAATGGGTTGCACAATTTTTCCACTTGAATTCTGCAAGTACCTTTAATATAATCCTTAAATATTTTTTATCCTTTAGAGCTGTCTCGTCCAACCCTAACATAGTGTATAGCCACTAGCACAAAAAAACTATGTTCTTAAAGCCACTAGCAGAAACATATGTTTCCATTAAGGAAATAATTTGAACAAAGATTATAATTTTTAGTAATCAAGGGTGGGCAGACAATGTCAAACAGGACCTTGTTAGAATTGGTATGCCTTGGCCAGATGCAGCAGAAGTAGCTCAGGACAGACTTGCTTGGAAAACTAAATTGCATGTCTGGTTGGACCTCCGTAGCCCATTGTTGATTGAGGATGATGATGATGAATCAAGATGTATTCTTGATTATTGAAAATTATAATCTTTATTTATTAAAACACAAATTTATACATTTTAATGAGTACTATAAATTGGCAAAATCATTTAATTATGCACCTAAAATTGTTTGTTCAAAATATTGGAAACAACGACCAGATTTAGTGTTTCGATGACTTGTTTCATGAGTCGTTTATTGGACGAGTCTGCTTTAGGAAATGAATGAGTTGGTGCTGCATTGAATTGATATGTCTTCTGAATTATATATCGAATTGACGTTTCTCTGATTTGAAAAATGAGGATGTAAGCAAAGAGAAGAACAGAAAACTAAGGGTGCAGGTATTATCCGTCTCTTCACGCAGCTAATCCCTCACTTTTTCACAAAGTACTTGGAAAGGCTGCTGTTCAACAACACCCGACCCCAAGCTCTTTATGTCTGGCCACTTAGCATATCGAGTAAAAAACAAAACAACCACTCAATCAACTTTTCTTTCTTTAAATCTCTGAGACTAAGAGACTGCCCAGTTGACACCTAAACAGTTCTCATAGACGTTGAGCCATGACCTCTGTGTTGTAGAGAAACATTATGCACCTCAGAGAACACGCTGTATGGACTGGACGGGAAACTTCAATCTGTCTCCAAACAGAACAGTTAGTCAGTGAATCCCTCATTCTGTGGGGCGGGGGTGGCTCAGTCGATAGCGCGCCAGGCTCGTAATCTGTAGTTCCCAGGTTCGAGTCCCAGCTGGGTCAGCGTTGAGATTTATCTGCGCAAAAATCTCCGCCCTGCCCACGGTCAGTAGGGGACACCGATGGGCTTGGAAAGGCTGCCGTCCGTCGGATGGGACGTTAAGCCGTGGCCCCGTGTGCGGGAGAGCCATACCCTGTGCACGTTAAAGAACACGTTGGATGGCCTTGACGGGAGACTACCATCTGTCTCCCAACAGCTGTTCCAGTGGGTCCCCTCCCCCAACCTTCTCTGAGCCTTCGGTGTCCTTGTGACCTGGCCATTTAGCCCATGGTATGCAAAAAAGTGCCGCTCAGAGGTAAAACAACCCAACTATCATTCTGTTCAGAGTCTCTGAAATCTTTGTGTGAGGTTGCTCAGTCGGTAGCATCTCAGACTCAAAATCATCCTATTCCGAGGTAAGAGTACCAACTGTGCTTTTTTTTCATCTTCAACATATAGGACAGAGAAAACCGAGAAGTTACTCGTAGCTTTTATAGGCCTTCTTCAAAGAAGGAATGTCCTACTAAGACCGGTCACTGCTGAGCACCAAGATAGAGATACCACAACATACAAAGTTTGCCCTGCTGGAAAAGTAGCTAGCTCCCTAATCTCTAGACCAGTTAAGGCTTGCATTCAGAATTTTCTGCGCTAACTATCGTTAAGCTCTGGTGAGAAATGGAACGACTTCGAAAGGCAGCCGTTCTTCGAAGTGGCCACGTTAAGTCGCGTGTGCGTCTGCAGGAAAGTCATATCCTGTGCCCGTTAACGAATGCTGTGTATGGCCTTGACGGGAGGCTTTCATCTGTATTCTAAAAACCATCCAGTGGCTCTTCCTCCCTTAACCATCTATGAGCCGTTTATAATTGATGGCTGAGATTTTAAAATAGAGTAAATTAAATATATAATATTAGCAGTTTAACCGGCGTTGCTGTGATCTAAAACTATTTAAAGTATTTAGCAGATGGCACTCCCTACGTCGCAAGCATTGATTTGGAATAAAATATTTTACCTCCCTCTTCTAGGGGAAGTCTGAAACTTTCTAAAGCATATAACAGATGGCACTCCTCACGCAGGAAGTTTTCATTCGGTATAAAACTCATTACATTGTTTTCTTCCCACCCCCAGGTATAATTTTTTTCCTCCTCTTTAAGGGAAGTCTGAAATTCTCTAAAGTTGTTATTTATTTCGAATGATTGCACGTGATTTTGAATAACTGTTAATGCTAAGTCGATGAGAAACAGCCGTGTTTAATCGCTAATGTTAAGTCTATGAGAATTTCGAGAAATTAAAACTCCACTGCACCACAGTTTTGGTTGATTCCAGCGGGTTTCCACATAGCCTACACCCTTCTTCTGGGTGAGGGAACCCAGAAGAAGGGTGTAGAAGAAAAGTTAGAGGTTAGAGGTCAGAAAAGTTAGAGGGACAAATCATGTAAAGTTTTGTCCCTCTAACTTTTCTGAGGGCCGAGTGCATGAACGGACAGACAAAATAACAATTAGTTGGTTAGTTATTTGGGTTTTTTGAAGTTTTATTGCGCATTGGAAACTAGGGTTATAATACGCCACGAACAAAGACGCTTTCTTCTTTACATATATATATTTTTGATAACAGAAAAAATAAACTTTGCAATACAGAGAAGAAAGGGGTAACAAATATGTTTTCGTTAGCGTTTTTAATCTACGCTTTAAAAGTGCTTTACAGCAAATCTGAACGGTTCTTCATTTACAAGTTAATAAAGATCATCATTTTGGAAAGAGTTGAAAAAGATCCTTCTCCCATTAGCATATAGGTAAAAATGTACAAAGAGTTAATCCTATGATGGATCGAAATGTAGCTCTCTATTCATTCTGTTCAAGATGTCTCTCTTTTGTAATAACTCGATGAGATTTAACGATAGCTCCGACGATGAACTAGAAGAGTGTCTCGATAAATACCCACAAATAGAAAGATTAGAAATTTCCGTTTTGCAGTACGGGTAGCTTATTGGAAACGGAACCCATAAACGAAATGCTCGGCCTTAATATCTCTAATCTTTGAACGTTTCAGCAGATAATTAACATCGAAGTCGACTGCTCAAAAGATCAGTCCTTTATGGTTAAGACTTCTTGAGATTGTTATGAATAAGATGTCTCTTCCAGAAGGTAATTAAAACGACGAATGCTCTGGTAATTGCAAATCGAGTACGACATGTATGAGACTTTAGATTTATCTGCAGAATATAGAGACAGAGCTTAAGGGAAATTAACTCATCTTTCAGGCGAAGATGATTAAAAATTCATGTTACAGATGAAGTAATTTTCTTCTTTTTTCTATTATTTTCCAGAGTTAATATAGAAATAAAAGAATTGAGATACACACTAGAGACTTATAGAGATGGAAATGTACATAACAGTTTTGACTGAGTTTTTATCACCGACGATCAGAGGTGGAGTATGAAAAAACAACTCTACGAGGGAGGGCACAGAAGGCTCTGTTAGACTGAATTTTGTGTTGTTGTTGGTTTACTTCTGAGTAAAACTTTTGTGCGCACAATAGGCAAGGTGGTCAAATCACAATGACCTCAAATGTTCAGAGAAGGTTGGGGATGGGAACCCATTAGACAGCTGTTAGGAGATAGATGAAAGTCTGCCGTCAATGCTGTCGTGGCCTGCGCCAAATGTGATGGACTGCTCCAAATGTCGTGGCAGCGGAGGACGATGAATTAGTACCTTGATTACCTTCACCCTTATTTCGGTGAAATCACAGGTTTGAGGGTTGTTACACCAGTATCGACGTATGCCTCAGACTTACTGCGCCATGTACAGAAATATGTCCAACAATTCACGCACGAGTTGTTGTTGTGTTGGGTTTTTTTACCTCTGAGCGGCACTTTTTTTGCACACAATGGGCTAAATGGCCAGGTCACATGGACCCCGAAGGCTCAGAGAAGGTTGCGGGAGGGGACCCACTGGAAGAGCTGTTGGGAGACAGATGGTAGCCTCCCGTCAAGGCCATCCAGCGTGTTCTTTAACGTGCACAGAGTATGGCTCTCCCGCACACGGGGCCACGGCTTAACGTCCCATCGGACGGACGGCGGCCTTCCCAAGCCAATCGGTGTCCCCTACTGACCGTGGGCAGGGCGGGGAATTTTGCGGAGATAAATCTCAACGCTGACCCAGCTGGGACTTCACGTACGAGAGTTGCATAGGGACGACACAGTTTATTCACACTTATATACAGTCACGTGCTGGGGATGTTCTCGACTCCGTAGGCCTTTGTTGCTGCAATGAGGTGGAGAATCGCACTTTGCAGATTCTCGCTTTACCGACCTCAAACTCCGCGAAAGAATACAGCGTGGTTCACTAAGAACGCACTTCAGTTCCACAGAACTGTATTTGATTCACCAAGAATCTTGATTCTCACATAGAATCGAACCTTCTGCTTAAGGGTTTTGTTTGAGTAAGAGCGGTGTCTCTTGATGCGTGTTCAAATGTTTTTCCTGTTTGACAGCGGTGCTGAAGATTGTTGTTTCCTTCCTGTCCGGCTCCTCTCCCCCGCTCACACTCGAGCCCAGGCTAGTTGTAAAAGGCCATCAAAGGGCCTTTCGAACATGTCCACCCATGAAGGCAGCCAGCTGAGACCCGAAAACAACATCTAAGAGTCACATCCCAACAATAGCCCTTCCAAGAATACATTAATACATAAAAATATTTACAACAACAAAAATAAATATAAATAAATTAGAGGGACATGACAAATGCTATCTAGCGTGTTCGTTAACGTGCACAGAATGTGACACTCCCATCCACAGGGTCACAGCTTTATGTCCCATCCGACGGATGGCGGCATTTCGTCTCAATCGATATTCCCTTTTTAAGAGGGTTAGTTGAGGGCTTAGCGGAAATAAATCTCAATGATGGCACAGTCGGACTTGACCCTCATTCTCTCAAATATAGAATGAAGTTCCAGACGTTATTTTATTCAAACATACGGGCGGAGGTGGCTCAGTCGGTAGCGCGCCAGGCTCGTAATCTGTAGTTCCCAGGTTCGAGTTCCAGTTGGGTCAGCGTTGAGATTTATCTCCGCAAAATTTCCCCGCCCTGCCCACGGTTAGTAGGGGACACCTATGGGCTTGGAAAGGCCGCTGTCCGTCGGATGGGACGTTAAGCCGTAGTCCCGTGTGCGGGAGAGCCATACCCTGTGCACGTTAAAGAACACGCTGGATGACCTTGACAGGAGTCTAACAGCTGTTCCAGTGGGTCCCCTCTCCCAACCTTCTCTGAGCCTTCGGGGTCCTTGTGGCCTGGCCATTTAGCCCATGGTGTGCAAAAAAGTGCCGCTCAGAGGTAAAACAATCCAATCTATTCCAATATAGAATGAAGAAACATCAGATTATGAGTTACCAATTAAGTACAACCCTCTCCCCCAATATAGTATTAGGAACACAAATCAGAAGTTAACAAGCTGCAGTCCCAAAATTTGCTGGTCAAGATTTTCTCCTCTTTCCCTATTTTTTTCTGTTTGCTAAAAAAGCAGATACTGACGCACCCTGTAACTCTAGTCTTTTTGTCTTGGGAGCTAACCATATATTTCACTTTAAATAACAAGGTGAATGGTCTCTCTACTTTAATAGATGTGAAGTAAGGCACTATACACCTCCTACCCTTTATTACCACCAGTTTCTGTGCCTCGGATCCTTCTGATCGGTCCATTTATGTGCAACAGTGACTTTGCAGCAAAACAAAAGTGACGCAGACGTGTGAAACATCCCCAACCATTCATGATTTAAATTACGATTCATTTCCGCGTCAGCCGTGAACTGTCACGACTCTTTCGGTGATGTCTGCAGTGACGCAACTATATGTTAATGAAAGCATTCATTATGTATAAGTTTAAGCTGATTTATTAAAAAGGTGGACGAGAACATGGAAAAGTGATCTCGATATTTTCGTTCTTGCAGCAAATTCACCCGTTGTGAAATGAAATCTTTGGGACAGATATGGTTTATAATCAGTTCTTCGATATAAATAAAAATAAAAAAAATAAATAAATACTCCCTCAAGCAGCTTGCCACAGAGGTCTGATAGGAGCCTGTCAGTTTATATGCCAGAGTAGAAGGTCTGAGAGGACGGCAGGACCTCAGCAGAAAAACGACACATACCTACATGCCTTACCCGGGAGTCGAACACAGGTCCCTTAGTAGCCAAGCGCGCTAAAAACTCGACCAAGGGACGGCTAGGTTCTTCGATATATTGAAGTTGGGTTGGGTTGTTTTACCTCTGAGCGGCACTTTTTTGCACACCATGGGCTAAATGGCCAGGTCACATGGACCCCGAAGGCTCAGAAAAGGTTGGGGGAGGGGACCCACTGGAACAGCTGTTGGGAGATAGATGGTAGCCTCCCGTCAAGGCCATCCAGTGTGTTCTTTAACGTGCACAGGGTATGGCTCTCCCGCACAGGAGGCCACGGCTTAACGTCCCTTCCGACGGACGGCGGCCTTTCCAAGCCCATCGGTGTCCCCTACTGACCGTGGGCAGGGCGGGGAATTTTGCGGAGATAAATCTCAACGCTGACCCAGCTGGGACTCGAACCTGGGAACTACAGATTACGAGCCTGGCGCGCTACCGACTTAGCCATCCCCGCCCCTAATATATTGAAGAATATATTAAAAAAAAAAAATGAACTCTGAGCTTTCTTTAGTGCAAAGGAACAAAATTTTGTTTCTTCTCTGAATTTTATTGGGGACGGGGATGGCTCAGTCAGTAGCGCGCCAGGCTCGTAATCTGTAGTTCCCAGGTTCGAGTCCCAGCTGGGTCAGCGTTGAGATTTACCTCCGCAAAATTCCCCGCCCTGCCCACGGTCAGTAGGGGACACCGATGAGCTTGAAAAAGCCGCCGTCCGTCGGATGGGACGTTAAGTCGTGGCCCCGTGTGTTAGGGGTCCATGTGTGCGGGAGAGCCATACCCTGTGCACGTTAAAGAACACGTTGGATGGCCTTGACGGGAGGCTACCATCTGTCTCCCAACAGCCGTTCCAGTGGGCCCCCTCCCCCAACCTTCTCTAAGCCTTCGGGGTCCTTGTGGCCTGGCCATTTAGCCCATGGTGTGCAAAAAAGTGCCGCTTAGAGGTAAACAATCCAATCCAATCTGAATTTTATTGCATTTCAGCGTTACTGGAGAGGGGTGGCTCAGTTGGTAGCGCGCCAGGCTCGCAATCTGCAGTTCCCATATTCGAGTCCCACCTGCGCCAGCCTTGAGATTCATCTCTGCAAACCTCCCTGCTTTGTTCTCAGTCAGTAGAGGACACCGCTGAGCTTGAAAGGACGCCGTCTATCGGATGGGATATTGAGGCGTGGTCTCGTGTGAGGGAAAGTCATTCTCTGTGCATGTTAAGGAATGCGCTGGATGGACTTGACGGCAGCTACCATCTGTCTCCTAACAGTTGTCCAGTGGTCCACTCCTCCAAACCTTCTCTGAGCCCTCGGGGTCTTTGTGACCTGGGCATTTTGCTCATTGTGTGCAAAAAAAAAGTCCCGCTCAGAGGAGAAATTAATCCATTGAATTTAAAAAGTAAATTGGTGAAGAATGTCCTTATCCGTGATCCGTACAACTGTGATTTCATTTAACCTTGCATCTGAAAAACATTTCAATCGATATTTGATGTGCTTTTTTTCTCAAACATGTATTGAACTGAATTTGTTTTCTGTAATAATTTCAACAGAACTCGACCAATTTTCTTTTAACAATGCACAAAAGTAACGTTCTCAATCAAACGTAAATTTGATTAGCCTATACCATTCTCCCTCTGGTTAGCAAGGCTAATCAAAATTCTGTTTAGGGGCGGGGGTGGCTCAGTCGGTAGCGCTCCAGGCTCGTAATCTGTAGTTCCCAGGTTCGAGTCCCAGCTGGGTAAGCGTTGAGATTTATCTCCGCAAAATTCCCCGCCTTGCCCACGGTCAGTAGGGGACACCAATGGGCTTGGAAAGGCCGCCGTCCGTCGGATGGGGATAAGCCGTGGCCCCGTGTGCGGGAGAGCCATACCCTATGCACGTTAAAGAACACGCTGGATGGCCTTGACGGGAGACTACCATCTGTCTCCCAACAGCTGTTCCAGTGGGTCCCCTCCCCCAACATTCTCTGAGCCTTCGGGGTCCATGTGACCTGGCCATTTAGCCCATGGTGTGCAAAAAAAAAAGTGCAGCTCAGAGGTAAAACAACCCAAAATTCTGTTATAATCACAAATATTCTGATGAAATATTTTTAATAGAATCGTTTCAAGAATCGAAGGATAAAATACAGTTTTGTTTCTTCGAGACGAGACACAGCCCTACCAAAATATTATAGTTGGGTTGGGTTGTTTTACCTCTGAGCGGCACTTTTTTGCACACCATGGGCTAAATGACCAGGTCACAAGGATCCCGAATGCTCAGAGAATGTTGGGGGAGGGAACCCACTGGTATAGCTGTTGGGAGATAGATGGTAGCCTCCCGTCAAGGCCATCCAGCGTATTCTTTAACGTGCACAGGGTATGGCTCTCCCGCGACGGCTTAACGTCCCATCCGACGGACGGCGACCTTTCCAAGCCCGTTGGTATCCCCTACTGACCGTGGGCAGGGCGGGGAGTTTTGCGGAGATCCGAAATATTAGAGAATTTTCACATTGTGTCAATGGGAAACTAAACCCAACTTCGAAGTTCTGTAACTTCTAAAATATCATTTAATGGAAAAATGTGACTGAAGATAAAGATCATAATCAAATCTATTTTGATCTCAATTTTTAACAATATTTGTCCAATATTTAAAGAGTTATGGAAGCTAGAATATTTCACAAGAGTAATGCGTCATAAGAATTACCTCAGAATTTAATTAAAACTTTAGTAATAAGTATTGTTAATAAATATATATATATTAAAGTTTGCATAATAACTATTTCAATATTAGATAATTGTGAATAATTTTCATGAAACAAGATAATATATTGTTAAATATTCCAGCGTCAATAACTATTTAAATACTAAACGAATATTGCTGAAAAATAATATTTAAATAGATATGACTGTTATCTTGAATTTAGTTTGAGTCACATTTTTGCATTAAATACATATTTTAGAAGAAAGAGCTTTGAAGTTGGATTCCCATTCACATAACACGGAAATTCCGTAATATTTGGTATGACATTGTGTAATAAAATGTTTTCTGACATCCTATTACAAATAATAATCATAGAACATAAATGACAAATTATTAGCTTATGAACTGCCAACCTACAGTTCGTAAGAATACCAAGTTACATAGTATGAAAATCCAAAGAGAATGCAGCCATAGTCAGAAAAGAAAGAAGATATTTTATCTTTGGGCATTCCACTGTTACACTTTACGTATCATTAACCCAAAGTAAAGGAAACTGAAGCGAAGGCAGAATTATTGATGACAGTGACGAAAATAATAATCTTCTATCTGAACAGGGGCTACTGATACTTATTTCACTAATAATGCGATCATATGTGCATTAAGAAGGGCTTTAAATTGTAACGCATTCAGGGCGTGTATTTAAAGAAAAATATTAAAAATTGGATTGTAGAAATGATATTATAAATCATTAAATGAAAATAATACTTAAGAATATGCAGCATAGAAATATTTTTACTATAATATATATGTCCTCTAACGGTGGAAAATTTTTAAAATTTCAAACATTGTAATATTGCAAGCAATGTATTTATGCTAAAATCTGATATTTTACTATTGGAATGTAAAGATCATGAAATTTGTATTGATTAAAATAATTGTTCTTTCCCGCCCAAGAGGGTGAAATTACCCGCGATGACGTTAAGAATAAGTGCGATAACCCGAAATTCATTTAAATTTAGTTTTGTTAGGCTCTAACGATGAAAGATTTTGAAAATTGTAAAATTTTAAACGAATATTGCAAACGATGTATTTATGTTAGAAATGTTAAATTTTGGTGGTAAAATGTGTAGGTCATGACGTTTATATCGGCAACAAAAGGTCCCGTTACTACTGGGAAGTTGGGGAAAGAATTCCTTTTTTTGTTCAAAGAGATAATTGTTTGTTTTACAAATAAATTGAAAATTCTGATTGGATTGGACGATAGGTATCGATAAAATATTACGATTCGCACTTTCCGAATCTCCCAAACGTTTAAATTGCACCCTCTAACGGTGGAAAATTTTGAATATTACAAAAATTGCGACGAATATTGTAAGCAATGTATTTATGCTAAAATCTGAAATTTTCCCATTGGAATGTGAAGATCGCGAAATTTGCATTGATAACAATAAGATGTCTTTTTGCACCCAAGGGGATGGGAAACGCAACTTTTGTTTTGAAAGATAATTGGAATACTTTTTTTTCCAGTTGGATCTGTACTGACGAAATATTATAATTCGCATTTTTAAAATCGTTAGGTTATTTTAATTTGCATTCTTAGAGGGCACTAAATACGGAAAATACGAAACTTTTAACAAATATTGCAAGCATTCTGTTTAATGGTAGAAATTTTAAATTTCTCAGATAGACTGTCAAGAGATATTCAACTGACAGCTGCAGTTGGGTTGTTTTACCTCTGAGCGGCACTTTTTTGCACACCATGGGCTAAATGGACAGGTCACATGGACCCCGAAGGCTCAGAGAAGGTTGGGGGAGGGGACCCACTGGAACAGCTGTTGGGAGACATATGGTAGCCTCCTTCAAGGCCATCCAGCGTGTTCTTTAACGTGCACAGGGTATGTCTCTCCCACACACGGGGCAACGGACCTTGGAAATGTAAAGGTCCCGTTACATTTCCCGCCGTCCGTCGGATGGGACCTTGAAAAGGTCCCATCCGACGGACGGCGGCCTTTCCAAGCCCATCGGTATCCCCTACTCACCGTGGGCAGGGAGGGGAATTTTGCGGAAATAAATCTCAACGCTGACCCAGCTGGGACTTGAACCTGGGAACTACAGATTACGAGCCTGGCGCGCTACCGACTGAGCCACCCCCGCCCCGCTGACAGCTGCAATCAGCTTTCTTTTCTCAGGAGGTTTGAGAAAAAGTATTATTTTACATAAGGATAAAAGAGAAATTTTTTTTGCGCTGTATAAATGATAACTAAATACTGCTATTTCCATTTTCCCATAACTTGGAATTAAAACTTTTAAAGTGTGTAAGAGTCGGTAAACGGAAAAGTCCATTCTCTTTGAAACCGAGATTCCCATATTCGCCAAAGGCGATATGAGTTTTTCTAATTTTTTATTGTAGTGTATTATAGTGTTATTGTAGTACTATTTATGTGGCCGCAAAAATGCAACGGCACTATTTATCTGGCCTGAAAAGTTCACTGGCACTATTTATGTGACCGCAAAAATTCATTGCACTCTCTACCCCGTCAAGAAGTTCAATAGAAGCACAGGGTAACTCATTGCACTCTCTACCCCGTCAAGATGTTCAATAGAAGCACAGGGTAATAAAAAAAAAGGTTTTCAAGGCGCTTTTAATCCGTACTGAAATTGTAAATGTGCTAGTCAGAGGTAAAATAATCCGATTTGACTAAAATACTACATTCTTTGATTATGTAATGTTTATGATTAAAACGAAATTACATTTCCTTCTTTATAAGACACAAATAACTAAATAAACCTACAGAACGACATACCAAAACATATATATATTTAAATCCCTGAGGAACAAGAAATAAAAACATTATAACTTGTTTCCGAGCTGAGTTTCTCAAAACAAACGAAAGCAAGAACTCATATCTTCAGAGAGGGTAATAAAAAAAATCCCGAAAAGAAAATTGAATTACGTTTACAAGTAAGCTCAACGATATGTTAAAATAACTCGTTTATACATCATCACAAATTCCCATC
Organism: Ryuthela nishihirai; assembly: GCA_038380435.1. Taxonomy (NCBI): domain Eukaryota; kingdom Metazoa; phylum Arthropoda; class Arachnida; order Araneae; family Heptathelidae; genus Ryuthela; species Ryuthela nishihirai. The sequence goes on from JAWZYU010000016.1 coordinate 20,079,963, forward strand.
TGCGTGACGAAATTGAGACTTTCTTCCTGGCTTTAGTTCTCTAGGTAGAAAGAGCCAAACCATCTTCGGAAGTGCGGATATATTGCAACATTCTCGTCCAACCCTCCAATCCCGTAGGCTCATTTTTCACAAGTGTGGCATCAGTGCCTGGGTAGGCAAAGGATGGGGGGTGAGGGGGGCTCCTACTGTTGCAGAACACGGCCGATACGATTTGCCAGCACGTCACTCGGATTATTGGCGCGAGGTTCCCGCCTTACAAGAGCCAATTGCTCATGTCCTGCGACATGCCCCATTTCTCACGTATAACAACTTCTCACTTCACCCATCCACTTCGTTGGCATTTTCGTACAAGTGGTAACTTCCAACATCACGGCACTTTGTCTGCTCCTTGGGGAGAAGGTGAGTCTTTTTTTCCCTCTCAAGGGGAAAGAGCTTCTCTTCGTGGTAGTTTAGTTTTATGACACATTAGGGTTGAGAGCATTTGTAGAACTGATTCTTTTATCTATTAACGCGTCTTCTACTTTTTTTCGACTTGGTTTTTTTTAGGATGGTTTAGGAGCTCTTTTCGTCTGATTGTTTGATAGAGATTTACTTAGTAGAAGTGGGTTTTTTGGGATTAGTGTTAGTAATCGATTCAAATAATATTTAAATAGTAATTTATCAAATCATGGATAATATTCAGATTTCTAATCGGATATCGGATATCGTGATGCAATAGAAATGAGTATCGGGTTTATTCAATTCTTAACTTCATCCACCTTATTTCACACACTAATGGGTATTAAAATTTTTGTTGTGGGTTGAATGACAACTGGTTAAACCACATTTATGTGGGCCCAAAGGCAAGTTCTGTTAACCCTTTCACGACTAAGGGAAACATTTTTCCCCATTTTAAAATTGGTGATTGTCGTATTTAATTATAACCTTATCTGCATTTTTTATACAGAATGTCAAAATAGAACGTATGCCGAACGCAATTCCGTAAACGGGAACGTTTAGTCCATGTCCATCTTTGCAATAATGTTGCATCTGTGCAATGTCCATCTTTGCTTCACAACCAAAAGAAATTGCTTCGCAGAATATTATAATTAGCACATCACTTTGTATAGTAATTTTATTTCATAATTTTGTATTATTTTAGTTAACATTTTGTTCTAATAAACCAATAAATAAAAGACATTGCATAATAAGCCTAACTATAATTTGTGTTACCTTTATAGTCCATTGGGAAAAATATTTTCCATAAAATTCCAAAAAACCTACACATTGTAATGTATTTTTCTTATGATTTTTATTTATTTTACGTCTAAACAAACTAAAATAAACAGTTACATACTAATATTTACTCTTAGAAACCTTATGGTCCTGAAAGGGTTAACTGACCAATAACTAATATTTACTCTTAGAAACCTTATGGTCCTGAAAGGGTTAAGTGACCAATAACTAATATTTACTCTTAGAAACCTTATGGTCCTGAAAGGGTTAACTGACCAATAACTAATATTTACTCTTAGAAACCTTATGGTCCTGAAAGGGTTAACTGACCAATAACTAATATTTACTCTTAGAAACCTTATGGTCCTGAAAGGGTTAACAGTGGAAAGCTGTGAATGAACCTATCAATGGAAACATACATTTCGCGCCAAACTTTTGGCGTGGGATTGACTAGTATAAATGGGCCTTCAGTAAAATCTTTTCATTGTCTCATTAATTTATTTATCACATTATAAAGTTTGGGATAAACTAAATTTTGGATGGGAGGATTAGAGGCTGTGATCTTTTTTACTGAACATCGTGAATTAACATCTATAATCGTAAATTGAAGAGATACCCAGCGTTGAGATTTACCCTGCCCTCGGTGAGAAAGTGGGTACTGATGAACTTGAAAAGACCGCCGTCCGTCAGATGGAACGCAAAGCTATGTGTGACTCTTTTTGTAGGAGAGCCACACTCTGTGCAAGTCACGGAACACATGGGCCTGACGAGAGGTTTCCATTTCTCTCCTAACAGCTTTTCAATAGATCCCTTTCCTCAACCTTCTCTGAGTCCTTTGGGATCCTTGTGACCTGGCCACTTAGCTTATTAGGTACAAAAAAGTGCTACTCAGAAGTAAAAAACCTAACCCAATCTTCAGTATCATTAAAACACTGTCGTTGCTTAAAATGATTTAATTTATTAATAATTAAGGAAAATAATTTGAACAAAATAGTTTAAAATCCTAATATTATACACTGTTTTACTGAAATATAGCTTTTTTAACTTTCCTAATATTTGCATTCGTAATGAAGTTTAAAAATTATTAATAATAGACACTGTTTTACTGAAATATAGCTTTATAGCTTTCCTAATATTTGCATTCGTAAGGAACTTTAAGAATTTAAACGTGATAAATAATTACACTAATAGTATTATACAAAGGAATAAAGATCATGCTTTTTAACAAAAGTTTATAGAAATACTACTGGATAAAAATATATCAGTACTAATTAGTTTCGTCGCTTTGTTAAATAATTTTTGGCTCTGAAACATCAAAAATTCCTTACAGCTTGTTAATAATCCTCATGGATATTTAGAGTTGGAGTAAGAATATACAAAAGTTGTTTAAAATTAAACACATTGAACTTATTAAAAATGCAATGTTTGCTTCGTGCTTAGCTTTGCCTGACTGTAACTATAGCGAAATAAATATTTGTCTCAAATAATGTTTAAGTCAATTAGTTTGTTTTCGTGTCTTGCAAAATTATAATCCTTCTCTACAGTTATTTTTAAAAATAATTAAGTAGACTGCAAATAAAGATCATGAAAAGTGATTAGAAGAACACGGAAAACATTAAGTTGACAAAAGTAGAATTGCCTGTTTTCAAACTGGATAAAAAATAGAGAGTTTCAGTAGCACATTTGAACAAGAAAGATGATTATTATTATTAGTTGAGTTGTATATCATATACAAAAAAATACACTGCACACTTGAACGGAGCACACACAAGTGGAACAAATGTATTAAAATATTGATCCGTTTCTTGAAAGAGATAATCCATTAGAATAGTTATATTTAAATCGAAAACAAAACATGAAATTTCTATCCTCTCATCTTCGGAAATATATTGCTGATTGCGTTGGCTTGTTTTACCTCTGAGCGGCGCTGTTTTTTGCACACAATGGGCTAACTCGCAAGGACTCAGAGAATGTTGGGGGAACCCACTGGACAACTGTTAGTTGATAGATGGAAGTCTCCCGTTAAAAGCCATCCAGCGTGTCATTTAACGTATACAGGATATCCTCCGTCCCTTCCAACGGACGGCGTACTTTCCAACCCACTTGGTTGAGATAGTCCCACTTGGACTAATTCAACGTTGGTTCAAGTGATACTCGAACCTAGGAATTGCAGATTATGAGCCTGGTGCGCTATCAACTGAACATCAAGAGCTCCTCTCCCACTGCAGTAAACTCTGTTCCTTTTCAGTTTTTTTAGGTAAAAAGATTTTATGCCTTACGGTTTCAAATCTAGTTCCTCTAATTCACAAACGGATAGAGTAATAAGCAAATTGTTAATGTTGTTACTTTAAATTCGTAACTGCTGTACCAAAAAAAAAACATTTCGCAGGAAATAAATATTAAGGATGTAGGTAAATAACATATGAGGAGAATAATAATAAATAATAATAATATATGAGAGAAATATCCAAGATTTTGTTAACAGACGGCAAATTTTTTAATTTTCGTATCCCATAAAATTTAATTTTTGGACTGGAGCAGTAGGCTATTTACATATAATTCACATTGGAGTTTCCTTTTTTAATTCTTGTCACCATAGAAACAAGTGTATGTCACATGACTTTTCCACACGTGTGGGGGGTTGACCCAGTCGTAGGTCGCCAGGTTCATAATCTGTAGTTTCCAGGTTCCAGTTAGAAAGGGGACACCGATAGGCTTTGAAAGGCCGTTGTTCCTTGGATGGGACATAAAGATGAGGCCCGCATGCAAGACAGACAAACCCTGTCCTGATTAAAAAACACACTGTACGGCGTTGACCAAAATCATCACCTATCCCTTTAATAGCTGGCCAATGGATTCCCTTTCCCAATCTTCTTCGATACTTTGGGATCCTTGTAACCTGGCCCTGTAGTTCATTGCTGTGCAAAAAAGTCGGCGCAGAAGTAGAACAACCCAACTCTTTTCCAGTAATAACTGCAGGGACTAACAACATTGGCACTCGTTATAAGATTTTATCTCAAACCTATAAAAATTAAGAAACTATTCACACACTTGTAAAAACCATATAGATAACTTTTTTTTATCATATAATTATCATCAACAAAAAACTGAGATTGTTACCTCAGCAGCTCATTTTTGCACATGTAATATGTAATTGACTAGTTCAGAAAGGCGTCAAGAGTTCAGAGTTGTGTAGAGAAATCTACTTCCCAGTCTTTAGGAAACAGATGGGAGACTCCCGTCAAAGCTATCAAGTGTGTTCTTCAATGTGCACGATGTGCGCCAGGCTCGTAATTTAAAGTTCGCAGGTTCGAGTCCCAGCTGGACAGCGTTGAGATTTATCTCAATCAAAACTCTCTCTCTGCCTTCGGTCAGTAGGAGACACCGATTGGCTTGGAAAGGCCGTCATCCATCGTATGGGACGTTAAGCCATTGCCCCCTGTGCAGAAGAGAAACATATCCTGTGCACGTTAAAGAACACGCTAGATGGTCTTGACGGGAGGCTGCAATCTGTCTCTTAAAAACTGTCCAGTGGATTCCCTTACCCCAGCCTTCTCTGAGCTCTTGATGTCATTGTGAACTGGCCATTTAGTCCATTGTGTGCAAAAGAGTGACACTCAGTTAAAACAACCTAACCAACCTAACCCGAAAATATTCCTTAATACACAGTGTTAACCCCCCCCCCCCTCCAAATTATTTATGCACCTGTTGACATCCCCATATTCATTACAAAAAAATATGCTTTACCATTAGAGATTTTTCGCCTAATAACCCAGTAAAGTGAAATCACGGCAAACTCTAAATGTCTTTTGGATCATGCACTGGATGTAAACGATTAATTAGTTTTCTATGTTGGATGAAGACAATTTTATACTGAATTAAGTTACTACCGGAACCAACTATCGTGATGATGAATAACACCTTCTGTAAACATTTCTCGCACCTTCAGGTGGCACCTTTTATAAAGTTTGTCTGTGTAAACAGACCGTGCTTCATGGCCAGTAAGTTCAATCAACATTCCAATTAAGATGACTTTGTTCCATCATCGACTTACTTCAAATTTGACTAGGTGTCTTCTACTTAAAAATATAGGCTATTTAGGTAAATGAAGGCTATTTCGACGACCAACATAAAATTTATGCCGTGAAATTAGAGACTTTGCAGCGAAAAGGAATTAAAGTAATGAGACAGTTGATTGGACTTGTCTTGGATGGAACTCTACGAATTCAGAGTCAAACACGTAGGAATGTAAAGCACCAACCCCAAATGTTGTTTACCAAAGAAGTTATTAATCATTTTCGTATTATTCATTATACAATTTACCCGACATCTTGGTAAGAGAACGAAATATCCTCACATACGCTTTCTCCCCAAGATGTTTACAGCATTGGGCGCAAACATCTCGTTCAATCTTGAATCTAAGATTAGAGTATACTTGAATTCCAGTAGTCAGGGGACCACAGAATATGGGCTGTATTGAAAATTGGGGGCATTTATAATATGAGAGGTACATTAGCTTTATTAAATTGAAAAACAAAATGTGCACGACACTGAAATATTTTATTATACCTGTAGAAAAAGCACAGGATTACAAAATGCGCATCTATAAAAATAAAGAGATTTCTATGTGTCTGTGGTACCCATAACTTATCGCTAAACCCTGGTAGACTATTCAGAATTTAATAAATTGTTTCTGCTTGCTGTCCACCCTGCAATGGTTAATTATTAAGTCTAAATTCCAAATGGAAGGCTTTCTAGAACCAAACATATGTACTGTGCTATTACTACAGGAAACAGTAATCGCTTCCAAATCAATTGTTGCCGTTTTCTGAAGTTTAGGAGTGATTTCATCTTTCGGATTTTGCAAAACTATATTATATTCGTTTTACTTTATTACAACCCATTATATATACGTGTTGAATCTGGGGTAAGGGGTTATTGGGGAGGAGGGGGTGGTACTCACAAAACTAATTTTTAGTGCAGAAAAAATAAGAATATACAGATTACAGCTTCAGAGGACATCCGGGCAGCTAGGCAGCCGGGCACCTAGTAATAAATAGAAAGAAAATTTCCCTCAAGCCCAAGGACCATACTGGTTCCGATGTAGTTCACGAATGTTTATTTTTATATGATAAGAATACGAGTAAGGGACTGATGCCATACTTTTAAGGGCGGGGATGGCTCAGTCGGTAGCGCGCCTGGTTCGTAATCTGTAGTTCCCAGGTTCGAGTCCCAGCTGGGTGAGCGTTGAGACTTATCTCCGCAAAATTCCCTGCCCTGCCCACGGTCACTAGGGGACACCAATGGGCTTGGAAAGGGTTGGGTTGTTTTACCTCTAAGCGGCACTTTTTTGCACACCATGGGCTAAATGGCCAGGTCACATGGACCCCGAAGGCTCAGAGAAGGTTGGGGGAGGGGACCCACTGGAACAGCTGTTGGGAGACAGATGGTAGCCTCCCGTCAAGGCCATTCAGCGTGTTCTTTAACGTGCACAGGGTATGTCTCTCCCGCGCACGGGGCCACGGGTTAACGTCCCACCGACGGACGGCGGCCTTTCCAAGCCCATCGCTGTCCCCTACTGACCGTGGGCAGGGCGGGGAATTTTGCGGAGATAAATCTAAACGCTGGCCCAGCTGGGACTCGAACCTGGTAACTACAGATTACGAGTCTGTCGCGCTACCGACTGAGCCACCCCCGCCCCCGGCTTGGAAAGGGCGTCATCCGTCGTATGGGACGTTAAGCCATTGTCCCCTGTGCAGAAGAGAAACATATCCTGTGCACGTTAAAGAACACGCTAGATGGTCTTGACGGGAGGCTACCATCTGTCTCCAACAGCTGAAACCTTTTTGCGCACAGTGGATTAAATGTCCAGCCATAAGGATTCCAAGTGGTTAGAGAAAGTTGGAGAACAGGTCCTATTGGAAGGTATTTAGGAAACATATGAAAGCCTCCGGTCAAGTCCATCCAGTGTGTTCTTTAACGTTTACAGGGTGTGTCTCACCTGCACAGAACCATGGCTTAACGTCCCATCCTATGGACTATAGCTATTCCAAACCCATCGGTATCACTTTTATCACCGAGAGAAGAGTAAGGAGTTTAGCGGAGATAAATCTGAACATTTGGGACTCGAACCTGATAACAGTACAAAGCAATGTATTCAAAAGTATAACACGAAATATTTACAAAGACCCACTGACTTTTCTGTTAACCGTTTTGCACTGTTCATATATATTCTCGTACCGTGAAGAAAATAGACATTGCCCGCTTTAAAATTTAACCATTAAACTTTAAACTCAGTTCTTGCACTTTATGCAGTATGGTTTTAATCACAATAGTTGAACAGTTAAACGTGCGAACTACCAAGGAGAAACTATTAAGCCCTCTTCATGCGGAGGAGTGTACAGTTTAAGTTTTAACGTAGAGCTCGAGCGATTGATTCTCCCCATCATCGACTCAGCAAGCAGAAAAGCTGCCTCTTGCATGGTGAGCATCCTCTGTTGGATTTAACTTGAAAGACAAACAGTAAAAAAGAATGAAGAAAAGCAAACTTCAGACCAAGTCTTGCTTGCCTTCACTGACGAAACGTACACGAGCTATCGCCTGATTTTTTTTTTTTCTTTTATCTTTTCCTCATTTCTTAAACTTAAAACTTACTCGACTTTTTCTTTGTTTTTACTCCAATGCTTTGCGGACCAAAATTTTTTCACACAAAATTTATTTATGTAAATGGTATAGGATTAAAGCCCTGGAAGTGATATTAGGAAGGGGGTGGACTCGGTTGGTGGTGAGTAGAGCCCTGCTCCGAAGAAAAAAACTCTCTACGCATCCACAAAATTTTATCAGCATCCACAAAATTTTATCAGCATCCGCATATATTGGTTTTGTCAATGCATGTGGTTTGATGTATGTTTGCCCGTAAAAGAAAGAAGTGACATTCGAGTAATTTTTTAAACTTATATTCTGCTTTCTCCGCCAAAAAAAAAAAAACACTTTTTGCAACCACAACTATAAAAATAAATAAATAAATACCCCCTCAAGCAGCTGCTTGCCACAGAGGTCTGACAGGAGTCTGTCAGTTTATATGGCAAAGTAAAAGATCTGAGAGGATGGCAGGACCTCAGCAGAAAAACAACACATACATCCATGCCTTACCCGGGGCTCTGAATATATATTAAATTTACTGCTTTATTCCAATGCCTTTTTTTTCTTTTTAACTTAAGATCATCACTAAATTTTCAAATCAGTGTTTTTCACTCATGTTAGTCATCAATATTACAGTAATGCTTGCCCACGTTCCTACAGATTTTATCCGTGATAACATCAATTATTTATCCGCGGTTTCATTCTCTCTCCGCGTCAATAGTAATTTTTATCCGTAGAGCTCTTTGAAGTGCGCATATCCGCATACACATATAGCGCCAGCACTGAGATCGTAACTTGATATTTGCAAGTTAGAGTAATCACTGAGTCTATGCTGAAATTATAATCTCCTATCCTCCCCGCTCTGGCTTACTGAGGAAATTGATGGACTTATAACAGGCCGTCCTCCATCGGATGAAACTTTAAGCCTGGGACTGTGTATAGGAGAAATCATAGGTAGCCTTATATATACCAATCATAGGTAGTCCTTAGCTAGCGGGGCGGGGGGGGGGGGGGGGGGGGGGCATTAATCTTTTCTCTCTGGAAGCGCGCCAGGCTCGTAATCTGTAGTTCCCAGGTTCGAGTCCCAGCTGGGTCAGCGCTGAGATTTATCTCCGCAAAAATTCCCCGCCCTGCTCACGGTCAGTAGGGGACACCGATGGGCTTGGAAAGGCCGCCGTCCGTCGGATGGGACGTTAAGCCGTGGCCCCGTATGCGGGCGAGCCATACCCTGTGCATGTTAAAGAACACGCTGGATGGCCTTGACGGGAGGCTACCATCTGTCTCCCAACAGCTGTTCCAGTGGGTCCCCTGCCCCAACCTTCTCTGAGCCTTCGGGGTCCATGTGACCTGGCCATTTAGCGCATGGTGTGCAAAAAAGTGCCGCTCAGAGGTAAAACAACCCAACCTTAGCTAGGGTTACCATATATCCTCCAAAAAAGGAGATGTCTTCCTTTTTTTATTTTATGGCTTCCCCGAATATTGAAAAAGCATGAAAAGTCCTCCTTTTTGTATAAACTTATAACATATTTAAACTAAAATTAAAGAAATCATTCTTTTATACTTTCTTTTTTTAAATTTCTTGAATCTATGACTAATTTACTGTAAATGCAAATCGTGAATGCTAAATTAATTCTGTTAATGTTGTAAATGTTACTTTTTTCTGTAATCTCAATATGTGTAATTTACATGCCAGATTGAAAGATGTACGCGCTTCAGAAACAGTATTAAGTAATTAAATTTTGCTTCTGCCCAAGGATACACGGAGCTGTGAAAGTTGTCAGTAGTTTCATTTTTTTTGATTTGCAACATAAACGACAACGAAGGAATATAGAAACTATTTGTAATCTGTACAAGCCTTCTCATAGAAAAGCATTCACCAAGACCGAAGTCACTGTTGACCTTCTACCTCAGTGTGAATTAATAGAAACACACAAAGTTTGCCTTTTGGAACAGCAGATAGGTTGGTTGTTTTAGGTTGTTTTACCTCTGAGCGGCACTTTTTTGCACACCATGGGCTAAATGGCCAGGTCACATGGACCCCGAAGGCTCAGAGAAGGTTGGCGGAGGGGACCCACTGGAACAGCTGTTGGGAGACAGATGGTAGCCTCCCGTCAAGGCCATCCAGCGTGTTCTTTAACGTGAACAGGGTTATGGCTCTTCCGCACACGGGGCCACGGCTTAACGTTCCATCCGACGGACGGCGGCCTTTCCAAGCCCATCGGTGGAACAGCAGATAGTTAATTACCATTATGCCACTTAATGCCACATAACTCTTGATTGCTTATCAAGGATGAATAAACAACCGTACGTCATATATTTTGAAGTATACTGCACAAATAGTATTATTCCTTTTTCTGACTGAACTGTTAGTCGGTATTGAAATAAAACTAAGTAGGAAAAACTTATTTCATGAATTAAAAGCATCTCATCCTTTGTCCTCTTTCAAGCATTTTGTCCTCTTTTTAGAACATTGTCATCTGGTAACCCTATCTTTAGCCATCTTGCAGTTTCCAAATGGCCCATGACTTAATTATGTGATTAACTTTTAATTTCTTGTATGGGGCGGGGGTGGCTCAGTTGGTAGCGAGCCAGGCTCGTAATCTGTAGTTCCCAGGTTCGAGTCCCAGCTGGGTCAGCGTTGAGATTTATCTCCGCAAAATATCCCGCCCTGCCCACGGTCAGTAGGGGACACCGATGGGCTTGGAAAGGCCGCCGTCCGTCGGATGGGACGTTAAGCCGTGGTCCCGTGTGCGGAAGAGCCATACCCTGTGCACGTTAAAGAACACGCTGGATGGCCTTGACGGGAGGCTACCATCTGTCTCCCAACAGTGGGTCCCCTCCCCCAACCTTCTCTGAGCCTTCGGGGTCCATGTGACCTGGTCATTTAGCCCATGGTGTGCAGAAAAGTGCCGCTCAGAGGTAAAGCAACAACAACCCAGATTTCTTGCATATTTAATTCTCATGTTCCGTTTCGCAATAAATTTGAATCTGAAATCTGAGCAATATTTATGATTACCGCGAATATAATGAATGATAGTTCCCCGCCTTGCCCACGGTCAGTAGGGGACACCGTTGGGCTTGAAAAGGCCGCCGCCCGTCGGATGGGACGTTAAGCCGTGGTCCCGTGTGCGGGAGATACCCTGTGCACGTTAAAGAACACGCTGGATGGCCTTGACGGGAGGCTACCATATGTCTCCCAACAGCTGTTCCAGTGGGTCCCCTCCCCCAACCTTCTCTGAGCCTTCGGGGTCCTTGTGGCCTGACCATTTAGCCCATGGTGTGCAAAAAAGTGCCGCTCAGAGGTAAAACAATCCAAACCAATCTAATGAATGATACAGTATACATATTGTCTACTAAGGAACGGTAAGATTAGAGTGTTTTATACAATTACAAATTCTAGCTCACGGTACTCTAAAAAATCCTCATTCGATCTGCCGATGAGAAACGTTTGCTCCCTGCTTTTGGGTAAGGTTGTTTACTTCTGGACATCACTATTTTGCACACAATGGGTTAAATGGCCAGGTTACAAGAACCCCAAGGGCTTAGAGAAAGTTTGGAGAAAGGATATTGGACAGCTGTTAGGAGATAGATGCAATCCTCCCATCAAGGACATCGAGAGTGGAATTTAATGTGCATATATTGCTCTCCTACGCACGGTACCACGGATTAACGTCCCATCCTAAGGAAGGAAGCCTATTCGAGGAAATCAGTGTCCCCTTTCTTACCGAGGAAAGGGACCAGGGGAGTGTTAGCTGCGATAAATCTCAACGATGTAACAGACTGGCCCTCGAACTTGGGAATTGCAGATTACGAGCCTGGAACGTTACGGCCTGAGCCATTCCCCGCCCTAGGAAACGAAAGGTCCGATAGAATTAAAAATTTAATTTTCCTCTTTTAGGGTGTTTGGCTTCGGAGTAAAATTACCTGGGATGAAATTACGGAGAATGATTTTACGTTAGTTCTCTTCTGAAGTCTCGGCTAATCACATATCTTTTGAATTCCGTGTTAAAATCGCAGGTTTTTGGCATACTTCTGTGTAAAATCTGCTGCTTTAGGAGATATTTGAGTTTCGTTTCTGGTCAATAATATGAATGTACAGAAATTAAATTACATATATTGAGTTGTTTTACCTCCTACCGGTACTTTTTAGAATATGGCCAGGTCACAAGGATCTCGAAGGCTCAGAGAAGGCTGGGGAGGGGACCCATTGCACAAAGGTTGAGAGGCAAACAACCCCCTGTCAAGGCCATCCAGTGTGTTCTTTAATGTGCACACAGGCCAACGGTTTAACGTCTCATCCGACGGACGGCGACATTTCCAAGCCCATCGGCAATCATATATTGATTCATAAATAATTAATCGGATATGACGAATATGACGAATATTTAATTGAATATGACGAATATGCAATGCTCGTTATTTCCTTCACCAGAGGTTCAGTTTGTCAGCATATACACCTATAAACACCTACTATAAAATTATACTCCTAAATCCACATATCAGAATTTTAACACAAACGGATTGCTTGCAATAAATTAAAATTTTATCATTTTCAGATTTTAGCGTTTTTTAATGGTGGGAATTCAAAGCAGCGGAAAAATTCGTGAAATACGAAGAGTAATATCTTACTATGAACTATCGAACCCCAAAAAAATTTTCTTTTAACTCTTAAAATAACAAAAAAGTTTGACGTCTACTGATGGACAAATGGCAGAGTAAAAACTCGTTTTTTTTTTAAACGAGCTGAAAAAATGATTGTGAAAGAAATTCTTTTCCTAAATTTGAAATGAGAAACTCGATAGGATATAGAACTCGAAAAGCTCGTGAAGCTCTCAGAGATATAAGCGTAAGATACATATATAAATGCAAGATATATATAAATATCAACTTCCCTATTCAGATCGTATCTTCTGAATAGAGGTCATGTGGCATTTGAGCTTTCATGAGGAAGGCTTGTTTCTTAGAGAAGATCGCCATTTTTAAATCATAGATAGAAGAAAGCTTGATACACAGAAAGGTCAGATTCGCTCTCGCTGCAAACGTTTGTGAAACCGACCCAAACAAATCAAACTGAGAAGCATTATCTTGTTATTACTTGTGGGTTAGTACACTTTCTGAAGGTTAAAATAAGAAATAAATGATAATACAGCCGGTATTTCAAAATAAACTTGACTCATTCTAGTATAAATGACTACTGAAAATTTAGTTCATCCTTATTTGTTTCGTACTTTGATTAGTATTGAAATAATGCACTATTTAAATGCATATTTTCAAATATTTCCTTTATTACCGATGACTTGACATTCTTGTAATATTTCTGAGAATAATTTTACCTGATGTTTAGAATAAATCGAAAAAAAAAAAGAAAATCTTATTATTGAAAGTTTTAAGGTTAAAAATCTCGATATTTTCATTATTGATTTATGATAAATATTTTCTCGATATTATATCTGCTCATAAAATGAAGATTTTGGTTTCCTAAAAGTTTATAACGAATGCCATCTTTTAGTAAAATATTTGAACCATTCTTTGAATGTTTCAAACTTATCTAGTCCTTGGTAAACTTTTAATAACTAATTAGCATATTTGGGTTTTAAATGAAGGTTTAAGATTAAGAATTAAAAATTTTCAGGTTCTAGGTGTGCATTTTTTTGACGTTTATGCTGGGATATTTAGAATGCAGATGTTATTTTTGGATTAAGGGTAGATATTTCTAGATTCCACGTTACAGTGAAACTCTCAAAACTTGCTACGATAAATTCTGTATATTTAAATGCAAAGCAAATAAAGAATTGAATTGAAATCGAAGTTGATATGTTTAGATTCTAGGTAAAGCTTTTAGATTAAGGGTAAAGATTTTTTAAATTGTGCAACTTTTTGTATACTCTAGAAAAATATATTTAATTATAGATGGTTTTTTTTATTTTAGATTAGACACTTATAGATTCTAGTGAGATACATAGTTTTAATTTTAAGACACATTTCTTTTAAGTATAAGCAGACAAATTTGTTTAAAGCCTCTTCGTTTAATGGAAGTATTGAATCTTTCGAAATGTGCAGTGATCTGATTTCATCTTAGTGTTATAAAATAATCTGCTTTAAAATGCTACAGCATATAGCAAATGAAAATAATTGCCACATTATTATTTATGAATCAATTTTTGTATACAGTGATGAAAGAACTGTCAAGGAAGGTATCACTTTTAATTTAAAGTCGACATCAATTCTAAAGGAAAAATGGTCTTGAACTGGGTGGGATACAAACCTACGAATCCCAATTACAGGTCAGGTGCTCTGACGACTGAGCTACCGGCACCCGATCAATATTTCCTCTTTTGGGTTGGGTTGTTTTACCTCTGAGCGGCACTTTTTTGCACACCATGGGCTAAATGGCCAGGTCACAAGGACCCCGAAGGCTCAGAGAAGGTTGGGGGAGGGGACCCACTGGAACAGCTGTTGGGAGACAGATGGTAGCCTCCCGTCAAAGCCATCCAGCGTGTTCTTTAACGTGCACAGGGTATGGCTCTCCCGCACACGGGGCCACGGCTTAACGTCCCATCCGACGGACGGCGGCCTTTCCAAGTCCATCGGTGTCCCCTACTGACCGTGGGCAGGGCGGGGAATTTTGCGGAGATAAATCTCAACGCTGACCCAGCTGGGACTCGAACATGGGAACTACAGATTACGAGCCTGTCGCGCTACCGACTGAGCCACCCCCGCCCCCAATATTTTCTCAAATCATGGGTTCGTATCCATCCAGCTTATGAAAATTTTTTCTCTAAAATTCATATCGACTCTAAATTAAGAGTGATATTTTCCTTGATAGTTGCACAAAAACTTCGAGAAATTTATTTTTAAATTTATTCAAAATTACTCGTGACATATTTATCATCTGCTTTGTGAGGCTATTTGTGAGCAGTGAGTACACCTGCCTTCATGAGACAAAACATTGTTCGTTGTAGGTAGAAAAGTTCATAATATCAGTTAGAGGAAATCTTGAACGGCCGCCGATACTTCAGGGGTCAGATCACCTGACATATTATCATGGAATCTTAGTTTCGTATCCCACCGGGGTCAAGACAATTTTTCTTGTAAAATTGATATTGACGTTAAACTACGAGTGATACCTTCTATGACAGTTAAACCAAGAGTCGATATTTTTTTCACTTTATTGATAAAAGAAATCTTTTAAAAATTAACATCAATAAATCATCTTTAGAATAAATCATGTTTTTCCTTAAGGAAATATCTTTTAATAATATTTTTTTGAAAACATCACCATTATAGTAAGATGTTATTTTTACAGTATTAATGAAGGATTAACTGGGAAGGACGGATAGGCCGTTTTCCAGGGTCTATGCTGGTTCGGATTTAGCTGATGAATTCCTGCACGATGTGAATAAGGATATGTGACTCATAACTGAGGCCCAGATCAGTTTTAATCAGTCCTTGAATAGAATTTAGATAAAAGCTAGCTACAATGTGAAGGAATTATTAAGTTCCTGTTTGAAATATTCATGTAAAATAAAAAGGTATGACGCTTGCTCAAAAAAAGCAAACTTATACGTACGAAATAGTTTAACAAACACGTAATAGAAAATGGATCCTAACGGTCTGTTCATAGAACTCAAAAGAATATTTTTAAGTGTTTCAGGACCAATTAATGTCATTGTTTCACTTTTAGTCAGTCCCTCCTAATAGTTTGAACGAGGTTCGAATTTTACTTCCACAACTACGCAAATTTTAAAGCTTCATGAACCCTATTGTCTAGACTGCCTCGTTCGCTTATAAAAGTTTGTCGGCGAAGTGAGTTCAGGTGATAATAATGCCATAGTCGAGAAGCAAAGAGTGGATGGCAACACGCTTACAAATAGTTCCACTTAATCAGTTAAGTCCATTAGTTATGAGCGGAAGTATCCTATGGATAATCACTTGACGCTGCTCGACCAACGCCCGATCTGGGAGACGTCCCTTAGGATTGATTCCATTTAGTAAATCCGTTTGACCGCAGACAGTTCGCAAAAGATTGCGTGCTGGTACAGCGTCGGGAAACATTACGGCAGTTACCTCAGACAACCTCTCAGCATAGCTGCTACATCATGTCTAGATGACAGAAGCGTCCTGTTTCAGTCATTCATTCTACAATTTTAATTCAGCTTCAATACGAATATTTTTCAATCTTTTATTTTTACTTCCTACTCTGTTTAAGCCCCTTAGGAATATTCTTGGTGTTTTTAAGCTTATGATATGAAATGAGAGATCTAATAACAGGATTAGGGACATGTTTGTGAAAGTAAACACGAGTACATTTGAAAAATTAATTAAGTTCTTAAAAGCTTTATAATGATACTTACGATCATGTAATTTTTTCTAGATTTTTTAATCTGATGATTGGTGGAAGCTTACTTTGTTTGAAGTTATCGTGTTGTCAAATAATACTATAATCCCAAGAGGGTTTCCCAAAGTGTATCCATTTTTTTAACATATTGTTCAGGTTATAATACATTTCTTGATAGCTTCTGAGTGCATATTTTAACTTTGTTGAAATGAATATTATTATTATTCATTTATTATTTAATCAATTCTGCCAGGGCTGGATCTAGGGAGGAAGAGGGCCATGCTCCCCTTTAAGAATATATTTGTTAAAGAAATGTTTCAAAGATCTATGAAAAGAAGGGGAGAAAATTTACCACGATGTATTGGAAATCCAGTCTCTTGTCCCCCCCCCCTCTCCCTCCCCTTTAACATTTTTCTGGCTCGATTGTGTTTCTAGCCCCTTCCCCCCCATCTCGAATATTTTCTAGATCCGGACCTGAATGCTGCAAATTAAAGATTTTACAAAAAGAGAAAGTTATGAACAAATAAGTGAATAATCTTTGTTTCTGAGATAAAGATGAAAATTTGGTATAAGATAAAAAAAATATCTGTTGCAATGTAAAATTCATTAATATTCTCTGGTAACAAATCAAGATTTCTGTAAATAATTCATAAACTTCTTTGGATAAAATCAAAGAGGCAAAAAATCTTCATATATTTCAGATTACTGAGAAATGGAAATTCGGTAATTCAGAGGTACTCAAGCTTTGAAAACCTTGGTCAACGTCATGTTACAAGGTGGCCCAAGAAGTTGAAATTAAAAGCGTCCCCAACGACATTTTATCTTTGGAACTTTGTCAATCCCTAAAAATGGACGTTTTTAAATAAATTTAACTGAAATCGACTTATATCTGCGTGTTTTAGATATTTTGAACAGATTTGCAAAACGTATTCTCTAACTGCCTCAGTTAGAGCTAACAGAACATGAACGAACAACAACGCCATCCTGGAAATCGAATCTCGGTAAATGCAGTGTCACTGTGAACCAACGCGATACCACTGCGGTACAGAGGTGACATTAATTAATAAAGAAGTCCAAGACAAACGCATTAACAAACAGGTGAGGCTAAATAGTAATACCTGAAGAACCCTTAAAGTGATAATGATCTACATTTACTGAAGAAAGGGTTGGATTGTTTCTCCTCGAGCTGTACTTTTTGCACACAATTGCCAGGTCACAAGGACTCCGAAGGTTCAGAGTAGGTTGGCGGAAAGGAACCCACTGAACAGCCGTTAGGTGACAGATGGTAGCCTTCCATCAAGGCCATCAGGTGTTCTTTAACGTGCACAGAGTTTGTCTTTCTTGCACATGGGGCCAAGACTTCACGTCCCATCCGACGGACAGCGGTCTTTCCAAGGCCATTGGTGTTTTCTACTGACTGAGGACAGGGCATGGAGTTTTGTGAAGATAAATTTCAACTGTGACCCCGCTGGGAATCGAACTAAGGAATTTCAGATTACGAACCTGGCATGCTACTGATTGAGCCTCCCGCGCCTCCTGAAGGAAGAGAATTATGCACTGGCCAATTCCAGTATGCAATTCAATACATTTTCCACTAAAGAAATCCGAAAAGCACATGTAATTTTTACTGCTTTCCCATAACAATCTACAAGTTTGAAATATATACTGAAAGCACAGTCTGTTATACACACTACATCTATCCACAAACCTGTCCTACTCTGCCACAATAATGCAGCCATCCGAAACTCATTGTGGGATTTAAATAGGTCAGATACGTACCTGCTGTATAG
This sequence comes from Ryuthela nishihirai, assembly GCA_038380435.1. NCBI lineage: Eukaryota > Metazoa > Arthropoda > Arachnida > Araneae > Heptathelidae > Ryuthela > Ryuthela nishihirai. The sequence continues at coordinate 20,097,948 of JAWZYU010000016.1, forward strand.
AGTGTTATGATGCGTAAACACGACGACCTCAGCGAGTTCGACCATGGGCAGATAATCAGTGAGAGGAAGATGGGTTATCCATATCAGCGACTGCAGAACGTCTGGGATTTCCGTGTGTGCATCAATCGCCTGTATATTCCAGAACTACATCAAAACTGACAAAACTTGCAGCTGCTAGGGAAAATGTGGCTGTAAATGAGCCGCCTCTCCCATATCATAACATCGGAAAAGAGGGCGACAGTGCAGATGATAACGTCAGTATTAAACGACAGGGTAGCTGCAAAGGTTTGTGCAAAGATCATTCGATGTACAATAGCATCATTGGGCTATTGCAGCCGACGCCCATATCTAGTACCCTTGTTAAAAGCATATCACTGGGCTATAAGGCTGCAGTGCACGAAGGAACATCACCAATGGTCCATGGAAGACTGGAAAGAGGTAGCTTGGTCCAACGAATGAAGAATGCAACACGGCGACAGAAGGTTGCGTATGTAGCATAGACTACATAAGGCCATGGACTCCAACTGTTAAGTGGGAGTGTTGCAGGCAGAGGGAGGCAGTTTAATGTTCTGAGGTGTGTTTGCATCGGCCACCTTGGAACCCCTTGTTCCTATTGACACTACCAACACTGCACAAGGTTATGTTGACGAACCGGTACGGTGTTATGTCACCGACCACATATACTCGTTCATGGCTCTTCATTTCCGACAGCAGAGTACCTTCTTTCAACAAGAAAGCCCCATCTCATCGCTTCTGTTTAGTGAAGGGTTTGGTTGGAGAAACATTCCAATCAGTCCATAATCCTCAAATTGCCCTCTCAGTCTCCAGATTTGAACCCTATTGATCATCTGTGGGACGACGTACGGCTGTCTTGGGCATCATGGGCCGCAATCCCACCCTAAGGTTTCCAGGACATTGTAGAGTCCATTCTATGACGGATTGCTGTCGTTGTGAGGGCAAAAGATGGACCCACACGTTATTAGGTGGGAGTGTATAATAAACTGTCCTTTCAATGTATTAGCTAAAATTTTTTTTGACCCTAAAAAACACGTTTAAATTTACCATCAATAAATGGTAATTTAAAAGGTTTACGAATGGACAGAGAAAAAAAACGTTTTACCATTCAAGTGCGATTTTAATTAACTTTTCGGCAATTTTCAGCAATTCACAATTCTTATTTATATTTGCAGTATTACCTTTACTTAAGTAAAGTATCTTAACAATAACCATTTTTGGTTGTGACTGTGTGATCGACAGACAAAATCTTCCTTGAATAAGAGCTATTCATCTGTAACAAACAGGGAAACTTCATTTATATGAATGTATTTATACTTAATTAAAACCTGTACTCCTCTTTCAATTAATAAAATATAATCTTCTCTGCTCCAATCTTCCAAAAAGCACTTTTAGATTGTTAGGAAACTCCATCAGTAGAAGCTTTTATTAATACGGTCGTGAATAACAGCGTTGTCGTATCAAAATTCGAAGTAATCCTGCATACCATCTAGCGAATATTACAGATAGAGAAGAGGAAAATACGGAAACTTCATTACCAGTTCATAAACCCATGCGTTGAGGAATGGTACGAGCATTATGGATGAAGAACCTTTGCACACATTGCGCCTATCACAAATTTTGAACTATAATTTAATTATGTAATTCTTTATTGCAATTGCATTCAAATTTCTAACAGAACACAGTAAGTTTCATGGGCGGAATTTGATCTGGAACTGGAGATGTTGGTAGTTTTGGATGGTCCAGAAAATGAGTGGTCATAGGAACTTTTGTCGACTTGAAAGTTAGGCCGGAGATTGAAATGAGATGACAGTGACTCGTTCTGCATTTGCCTTTTAATTGGAAAGGGACCGAGGAACGAAACAATATATACTACTAGAAGCACTAAATCCAGTTCTCGTTGTGACAGTTATTCCAACTGTATCCTGGAACAGTTGTATAGACAAGGCATGCATCTAAATATTACGATGCAATAGGTGTTCTGTACGTAGTAAGCTCGCTTTATAAGCAAAGATTTTAGGCTGTTTCGAACACCAAATTGTAAGCTTTCATCTTAGGAAACGAGCAGTAGATATTATAAAGCAAACTGCCCGCATTTGTAAATGCTGTGTGAGTGTAATTTTAATAATAGCTTTGATAATGTGAAGACATTATTTTAATCAATACAAAGGTTTATAAAATTTTGAAGAAAATGTTGGTCTAAACGATATGTAATGAACTGAATGGGGTGTTGAGTCAATCAATAATAATGAACTTATAGCGTGCATTTTCAAACACTGATTAATTTTCTAGAGTTGTGTTGGGTTGGTTTACTTCTGAGCGGCACTTTTTTGCACACCATGGGCTAAATGGCCAGGTCACATGGACCCCGAAGGCTCAGAGAAGGTTGGAGGCGGGGACCCACTGGAACAGCTGTTGGGAGACAGATGGTAGCCTCCCGTCAAGGCCATCCAGCGTGTTCTTTAACGTGCACAGGGTATGGCTCTCCCGCACACGGGACCACGGCTTAACGTCCCATCCGACGGACGGTGGCCTTTCCAAGCCCATCGGTGTCCCCTACTGACCGTGGGCAGGGCGGGGAATTTTGCGGAGATAAATCTCAACGCTGACCCAGATGGGACTCGAACCTGGGAAGTACAGCTTACGAGCCTGGCGCGCTACCGACTGAGCCATCCCCGCCCCATCATAATGAGAGGGTTGGTCGATAGCGCATCAGGTTCGTAATCTGCAATTACCAGGTTCGAGTCCCAACTGCACCTAGGTTGAGGTTTGTCATCTCTAGATTCCACCCTGGCCTCCTCTGAGAAAGGCAACACTGATGGGTTTGGAGATGCAGCCGTCCGTCTGATGAGACGTTAAGCTCTGTCTCCGTATCCAGGATTTAGTTTCGGAGTTGGGGGAGGGGGACGAGAATTTAGTTTCGCAGGGTTCAGAGAATTTAATTTCGGGATAGTTCGAGAATTTGGTTTGTTTCGGGTGGTGGCAGTTGAATTCAGTTTTGGAGCTGGTCTTAAGTTGAGTTTCTCAATTACTAAAAAATTCCATTGGACAAGAATGGCTAAAGTAATATTGTATATGGAATATAATTTTATAGTTGTTTTTTAAATCTATTTTAAGTGTTGGACTAATTTATTATGCGGTTAAACTAAAATTATACAGAAACAACTTTTTGAATTTCAAAGTAGCAGGTAGACAAGTTTGAGATTTTGTATAAGACGATCGGATTTTCAGGGGAAGTCAGGACCCCCTACACCATCTGGATACGTCCCTTGTGCACGTTAAAGAACACGCAGGATGGTCTTGACGGGAGGCTTCCATCTTTCTTCTAACAAATGTCAAATAAATCGTTTTCCCCAACCTTCTCTGAGCCGTTAGGGTCTTTGTGACTTAGCCATTTAGCCCATTGGGTGTAAAAAAATCGTGCCACCCAGAGATAAAACAACCGAATCCATAACGAGATGATTCATGTAAACGAATTGTTGCTCTTTTAAAACATAGATCTAAACGTTATTCGTTTTAAATCAGGCTCATAGCTTAAAATATCTCGGCAGCACGGTAACGAACGTTTTACATTCGCTTCGTCAAGTGTTTGTTTAGATCTCGCGGACTCTTTTGAAGCTCCATAAAACACATCTTCAAAAGGAGAACAGAGAGTTGAAGAATTTAATTGTTGAAGCAAAGTCCTTTATAACTTAGGGTTAAAAGATAAGGGTTTACAAGAGCAAAGAAAAAGATAAACGTGGAAATGTCTCCTTGATTATAAACAGTTCCACTCTCTTGTCTGCAACTCTGTAACTACAGATGAGGAGTTTTTCCGGAAGAACTTTATCCTCAGATATGTAGCGTTAAATGGAGTAGAGTAATTCGTAATGGCAAGTGTGTTGGTAGGTTGGGGTGGGAAGCAGAGAGCAGAATTGGTGGTGGAGGTGGTGGAGGGGGGCGGTGAGAGGTGGAGCGTGAGCTCTCATGTATGCTGGAAGTTCATTCGCCAGTTTCCATGTTATTAATCCACTCCATGAGGCACGGGACATGCTTTGCCTTTGCATAGGTCGCGTTCAACTGCCTGTGAAGAGCGGTAAGACATATGGCCTCTGTTGGAGACCGAAACCAACCCTCTTATGAAGGAACTCACACACACACATACTCCACCTTAATGGCTAGAGCTGGTAATAACAAGCAAAACTTGTTCTCTGTCCAAGTATTTTATTCCTAACGTTACACTGATCTAATGGCCATCTGTTTGTAGTCCTGATTGCTGTACCATTCTGCTCGTAAGCGTGTTTATACAGTAGTTGGCAAAAATATTCAGACAGAGCGATAAGTTAAACGGATGATCTATTGTTATATGGGTTTACGTTGTTTCCCTGCGTTAAAATATATTGCATTTGTTGTAATTAAGTGGCTTCGTGGATATTTACTCTGTGTTACATCGTTCTGAACAACAATAGTGACTGGGGTACTTCCAAGTACTTGAAATTATAAGGAAGGTACATAATCTAAATTTTTGGGTTATCAGATCTGTCGAAAATGAATATTATATTAAATGATATTTTTAATGTTTTGATGTAGATTCGAAAAAAAGTACAAAAGTGTGAAACAAAAGTTCTCTGCTGCCTAATTATTTATACATGATGTTTCACTTTATGCATACGCTGTTCAGCTGAATTGTTTTTGCAAGTCTAGAAAGGGAGAGAATTTTAAGGCTTCGTTCTCGGAACATGGAGTGGTGATTTTTCATCTGAAAGTTATATCTACAGTTTTCTGATGAAGATACTACAGTGTAACTCAAGTCATTGTAAGTTTAACTTATCGGAACATGGAGTGGTGATTTTTCATCTGAAAGTTATATCCACAGTTTTCTGATGAAGATACTACAGTGTAACTCAAGTCATTGTAAGTTTAACTTATCGGAACATGAAGTGGTGATTTTTCATCTGAAAGTTATATCCACAGTTTTCTGATGAAGATACTACAGTGTAACTCAAATCATTGTAAGTTTAACTGTTTTTTTCTTTATTTTTCATTTGACAGTAAGAAATTATATGCTTTTCTGAACCGAATTCACAAATATTTTTCGTAATATTCTGCCATTAAAATAAGTAACAAAATGAAAATTTGCAATTGGTTTAGTTTTTATCTAGGAAAGTAATAAAGGCATTTTTATGATGTTTTATACAAGGTAATTACAAAGTAATATTACAACTTCAATATTTTTAACTATTTTATTTTTCTCAGAAAAAAAGAAAGAGAAATACATCAAGATCACAGAAGCGTCATATGATAGCCGAAGGTGATGCGGCAGATATTCCAACAAAATTCAATTTCCTCCTCCCCTCTGTGGAGTTTATCAGGAGTTATTTGGAAGATAGCGATAGCAATCATGTCCTTAAGTTCATTGATGGTCCATAGGAAAAGATTGGATGGATTTATGGCCGGTGAACGCAGAGATCACTTAAGCCTGATTATTACGGTGACTGGGAAATCCACAGTCGGGGGAGGCGAATGGGTGATTTTTTTTATACTTACCTAATTACTACAAAATGACAGTTAATGTTAGTGAGATTCATTCTTTTCCATAAATTCTTTTGTTTTTCTCTTGACCCACTCTTGGAAACAACTACTCCTTTCTTTTGATCACTTCAGACAAAATTCATTCTTTGTTTTGTTCTGAACTCATACCTAGGTAAAACCAAATCTTTAGCCCTTGATCACATCCTGGACAAAGTCTGTTTCTTCTCTTCACCCACTTTCTGAATAAAATCCATATAATTGTTTTGCCCTTGAATTACATTGGGAAAAATTCATTCTTTTGGTTTGCTCTTCAATCGCACTGGGCAAAATCCATTTTTTTGCTCTTCAATCGCACTGGGCAAAATCCATTTTTTTGCTCTTCAATCGCACTGGACAAAATCCATTCTTTTGCTCTTGAATCGCACTGGGCAAAATCCATTCTTTTGTTTTGCTCTTGAATCGCACTGGACAAAATCCATTCTTTTGTTTTGCTCTTGAATCGCACTGGACAAAATACATTCTTTTGTTTTGCTCTTGAATCGCACTGGACAAAATCCATTCTTTTGTTTTGCTCTTGAATCGCACTGGACAAAATACATTCTTTTGTTTTGCTCTTGAATCGCACTGGACAAAATCCATTCTTTTGTTTTGCTCTTGAATCGCACTGGACAAAATCCATTCTTTTGTTTTGCTCTTGAATCGCACTGGACAAAATCCATTCTTTTGTTTTGCTCTTGAATCGCACTGGACAAAATCCATTCTTTTGTTTTGCTCTTGAATCGCACTGGACAAAATCCATTCTTTTGTTTTGCTCTTGAATCGCACTGGACAAAATCCATTCTTTTGTTTTGCTCTTGAATCGCACTGGACAAAATCCATTCTTTTGTTTTGCTCTTGAATCGCACTGGACAAAATCCATTCTTTTGTTTTGCTCTTGAATCGCACTGGACAAAATCCATTCTTTTGTTTTGCTCTTGAATCGCACTGGACAAAATCCATTCTTTTGTTTTGCTCTTGAATCGCCCTGGACAAAATCCATTCTTTTGTTTTGCTCTTGAATCGCACTGGACAAAATCCATTCTTTTGTTTTGCTCTTGAATCGCACTGGACAAAATCCATTCTTTTGTTTTGCTCTTGAATCGCACTGGACAAAATCCATTCTTTTGTTTTGCTCTTGAATCGCACTGGACAAAATCCATTCTTTTCTTTTGCTCTTGAATCGCACTGGACAAAATCCATTCTTTTGTTTTGCTCTTGAATCGCACTGGACAAAATCCATTCTTTTGTTTTGTTCTTGAATCGCACTGGACAAAATCCATTCTTTTGTTTTGCTCTTGAATCGCACTGGACAAAATCCATTCTTTTGTTTTGCTCTTGAATCGCACTGGACAAAATCCATTCTTTTGTTTTACTCATGAATCGCACTGGACAAAATCCATTCTTTTGTTTTGCTCTTGAATCGCACTGGACAAAATCCATTCTTTTGTTTTGCTCTTGAATCGCACTGGACAAAATCCATTCTTTTGTTTTGCTCTTGAATCGCACTGGACAAAATCCATTCTTTTGTTTTGCTCTTGAATCGCACTGGACAAAATCCATTCTTTTGTTTTGCTCTTGAATCGCACTGGACAAAATCCATTCTTTTGTTTTGTTCTTGAATCGCACTGAGCAAAATCCATTCTTTTGCTATGCTCTTGACCCTCCCCTGGATAAAATCAGTTGTTTAATTTTGATCCTGATTCTTTTCATAGATAAAATCCAATATTTCGTTTTTAACCCACACCCATAAATAAAATCAGTTCCTTTATTTCGACTTCGAATTTACTTCTGAAAATAAGAATAGTTCATTTGTTTTACTCAAGATCCATCGCTGAACAAAACACTTGCGTTTGTTTTGTTATTGCCTTTGCTTTTTTTGGGGGGATAATCATTTCTTTCCCTTTGCTCTTGATATCTATCCCCTGGACTAAATCCATTGTTTCTTGCTCTATCCTTGGACAAAATCAATTCCTTTGCTTTGCTCCTAATCTACCATTTGAACGAAATGATGTATGAAGAGCAATTTGCATTGCCCTTGATCCTCCACAGGAAAAAATCAATTCTTTCGCTTTGCTCTTGATCCATACTCTGGACAATATCCACATTTTGATAACCTTCCTTTTCCCCATCCTCTCTGTCTAACGTCCTGTGGATGTCACTGCCAAAGAACATTCTTGGAAATAATGCAAGAGGTTACAAGCATTTATAAACTTCCTTAAGACTTCCTCAACTCTCTGGAACATCTCAACATCACACACTCTGCTAAACACAAGTCACTATAAAAATACTCCTATTTATATTGCTTTTCTTCCAGAAATACATGAAAAGATTCCACTAACTTTTCTCTTGACAATTTGCCTGCAGACGCCCATTTTTAAAACTTCCAGCCTCCCATTAGTGATTCAGTTAGAAGAAAAGAACTGATTATTATTATTATTGTTTCTACAATAATGAAACTTCAGGAAAGATAAAGTTACAAGATTTATTACAGGAAATATCACCACAGTTCCACAGAGCCCTTAATTATACACTTTAATAAATCCTCTCCGTCATCGCCTTCCTTATGAGCGTGATTTATAATGATTGCAAGAAGACTTACCTTCCGTTTTTAATTAGTCAATGCAGATTCAGTTCATTACTGTTTAAATTAGTCTTAAACGGAGTTGGCTACGTTCATCAGTATTCGTATGGCTGATTTTTTAGCTCAACGCAGGTGAAACCGCAAATATATGCTGACTGCTGTTACAGATTCATAGACTAATAACCCGATTCCGTATCAACCTTTTAATTTGCTAAAAAACTGTGACAGGGTGGAAAGAGTGCAGTGGATAAAAAGCAAAGCATGAATTAGAAAGTTGAAAACAGCAATTACAAGGAATTTATTTGTGTCACACTCAAAGAATTATAGCCAGTTCACTAGCTAAAATTATAATAATCATTGTCATAATCGGAATTCCTCTCAGAACATAATAGCGTTTTTCGCAAAAACTCGCTAATTTTTCTCAAATTTATTTTATTCATACGATCAGCCAAAAATTGTACTGAAGCCAAAATGCAACTATACACAACAACTAATCATACAACTCACACCCATCTTTCTTTAAGTAAGAGACAGAACATTTATGAGCTTGGAAAGGCCGCCGTCCATTGGATGGGATGTTAAGCAGCAGAACCATAACATGTGCACTCTAAAAGCATGCTGGATGGTCTTAACGGGAGGCTTCCATCTGTCTTTTAAATTCTGTTCAGTGGGTCACTCTACCCTAACCTTAGCTGAGCTCCTGGGATCTTTATAGTTTTCTTCTTTATTTCCTATTTTAAAAATCGTTCATAAAAATATTTATATGTTTCAGTTATTGTTTTTTACATGTGTTGTTGGAAAATAATTAACGTTTCGATTATTACATCTTCAAATCCTTATATTGTTTCCACTTTGTCGTCTATCTGTCCCGTCTGTAAAAAATTCAACGTTTTTGGTTAAGAGATGAATAAAATACTTTATGTCTTTCGATTGACTGCATATTTTGCACCTTTAGATACTATTACTACCTAGGGAAGATCAGTGAAAGAATAGAAGGGAAGACACAGTTCTTTCTCTTAATAGAATCAGAGAAAGCACTGTGTCTTCCCTAGGTACAAAGATAATTATCTTTGTAGGGAAGACACAGTACCTAGGGAAGACACAGTGCTTTCTCTTAGTGAATTTTCCACTATCCATAGTGCCCCTTGAAAATATATCAGTCACATGTAGCCATAGACCTTTGATAATTCTCAATTTTTCCCCTTTTGGGATTTAACGAAGACGTTACAAATACAGTGACGTTACATGTATTGACGAACGGCGGATAATTTCTGAAAACATTGCCGAACCAAAACGTCGTTTGTTATGAATATAATGAATATTATCTTCAAATTATCTAAGTTTTCTTCTTATCAATAAGTAGGGAAACAGTTTCTTCTTATAATTGCTCCCCTATTTTCATAACACTTAACCCAATTTATATAATTCAGACTTATATTACTCGACTTATATAACTCAGGAGCGAATATAGATCCTAGGGAAAACATGTCCTGTAAATCCTCCCTCATTTGTAAGGAATCGGATACTTGCGATATTTGTTTCTTCAGTTCTGGAAATATGAAGTTCCGTTCTTAAAGAACGTGTCACAGAAATTCAAAACGTCGAAACGTTTTAATGGTAAAAAAAGACTTGCTCGTTATTTTCCCCCAACTCCTCCGTTTTTTGCGTTAAACCTAAACTTTTTTCCGTCAGCGACAATGATTTTGATTTGACACAAATTAAATTTTGAATATGTGCTCTTGATCATTGACTACGACGATAAAATAAATTTCAGAAGAAAGGTGTTGAGCCTATTTTCTTTTTAATGACACAAATGGGAGTTTTTCTTTCTATTAATGACAATTAGGTAACTTAAGGGACCCTAAGTTAACTCTGGCGATAAATGGATCAAATTCGTTAACAATAATAATACTTCATTTGTATATTTTGTAAAAAACATTGTTGAGCATTAAATAACGCGCAATGTAAAAAATAAAACATGTTTGAGGAGAAAAGTGATAAAATGGAAACAGCAAATTAAAAAAAAATACAAAAAGTTTTTTTTTAATCTTTGCATAGTATGACTTTGCACATGGACCCTCCCCCAACCTTCTCTGAGCCTTCGGGGTCCACGTGACCTGGCCATTTAGCCCATTGTGTGCAAAAAAGTGCCGCTCAGAGGTAAAACAATCCAACCCAACCAGTTGCCAGATGATGACAGAAGAATCTGAAGTTTCCAGAAGATGATAGAAGAATCTCCAGTTGCCAGATGATGACAGAAGAATCTCCAGTTTCCAGATGATGATAGAAGAATCTTCAGTTGCCAGATGATGACAGAAGAATCTCAAGTTTTCAGATGATGATAGAAGAAAACTTGTTCCTCACAGAGAGCAAGATCAGGATAAGAAGGGAAAATATGATCTCTGGCAGAGTAGATTTTTGGTTGTTTTATCTCCGAGAGGCCCTTTTTTTGGACATAATGGACTAAACGGCAAGGTCTTAAAACTCCAAGTACTCAGAATTAATAGCAGGACATTCATTGCACAACACTTATGAAGTAGATGGAAGTCTCTCTTCAAGACCATACAATAGTGCTTTGAAGTGAACAAGGTAAGGGTGTGTGGTTTTACCTCTGAGCAGCACTTTTTTTTGCACATAATGGGCTAAATGGGCAGATTACAAGATTCCAGAAGTCTCAGAGAAGGTTGGGGGAGGGATCCACTGGACAGCTGTTGGAAGACTGATGGTAGATTCTCGTCAAGGCCATCCAGTGTGTTCTTTAACGCGCACAGTGTATGGTTCTCCCGTACAAAGGACCACTGTTTAACGTTCCATCCGACGGACAGTGACCTTTCCAAGCCCATCGGTATCCCCTACTGACCGTGAGCAAGGTGAGGGAGTTTTGAGATAACTCTCAACGCTGGTCCAAAGGGGAATCGAACTTGGGAACTGCAGATTACGAGCCTGACGCGCTACCGATTGAGGCACCTCCGCCCCGCACAAGGTATGACTTTCCTGCACACAGAATATGGCTCAACGTCCCTTTCGACGGTCAGCAGCTTTTTCAAGCTCCATGAGTGTTCGTTTTCTCACTGAGAGCAGAGCAGGGATAGGAGGGAAAATCTCAACACAAGGACAACAGTGACTTCCGCTCCCACATAGTTAGAACTCGAACTTAGAACTTTACCCACCAGCCTCGTGTGTGAATGCAGTCCAAAATGTAGTAGATATCTAGCTTTCTTTTTACTCCTCTGAGGTTTACTATATTTCTTAAACAGGTCCTCATTCCATAAATGGTAATTCTCTGAAAGCGATATATTTAGAAATGCTAAGAAATCTAAGTGTGTTCTCATTTTAATTTATGAATATAATGTTCTGCTCCGGGTAATGTTCCTCGTTTTCCAAAAAAAAAAAAATTCGTGAAATACGGCACAAGTTTAATTTTTCCCCCTCCATTTTACTAAACAAGGCGGCAAAATTTAGGGTAGCGGCAGATTTGTAAAGAAAAATAAGAAAAAGAAATGTAGACAATATAGTAACTGCAAAGGAAAAATCCAGAAAAAAATATTTACATAAAAGTAAAAGTTCCTCCGTGACATGGTCCATTCTAAGGGGGCCATGGGATGTTGTGTGCCCCCCTCCCTCCCTTTGACGAAGCTAGTAACTGAAAAGGAGGTGAAAAATATTATATATATTACACATATTTCCAAAACTCACTTTAAATACCCTTAAAACGGAGGTAAATTTTTATACCACAACGAGATTATGGCTGAGTCTTGCTCCCCCCCTTTCTTCTCACTTCCCCCACCCTAGTTTTTGTTGGGTTGTTTTACCTCTGAGCGGCACTTTTTTGCACACCATGGGCTAAATGGCCAGGTCACATGGACCCCGAAGGCTCAGAGAAGGTTGGGGGAGGGGACCCACTGGAACAGCTGTTGGGAGACAGATGGTAGCCTCCCGGCAAGGCCATCCAGCGTGTTCTTTAACGTGCACAGGGTATGGCTCTCCCACACACGTGGACACGGCTTAACGTCCCATCCGACGGACGGTGGCCTTTCCAAGCCCATCGGTGTCCCCTACTGACCGTGGGCAGGGCGGGGAATTTTGCGGAGATAAATCTCAACGCTGACCCAGCTGGGACTCGAACCTGGGAACTACAGATTACGAGCCTGGCACGCTACCGACTGAGTCCCCCCCCCCGCCCCATGTGTAATATGTAAGCACATCTGTTGGTTTATTAGCGACTCATGCAGAACATTTGACATGGTCTTGATGCTCGCATCAACATAAGGTTTACCAACGAAACAGAAGAGTAACTTATTGCCTTTAGTGAATGTGGGATGTTCGTTTTCAAAGAGAATGAAGTTTCCGATTTTAAAACTTTAATGCCCTTTAGGAGGAAATTTGAACTAATGGACGATTAGCAAAATTCATATATTATGGTTTGTTAGTACTTAAAAAACACAAAGAGGAATTTTAATCCATCGTTTAAAGCCTGGTGGTAAGAGAACGAAACATTGTTGCCAATATAACCCTCTTAACCGTATTTATTCAAAGTTTTTATTTTTCAAATTTTTCCACCATTAGAGGAAAAATAGATAGATTCAGAAAATGAGATTTGTACTATTTCATCAATACCTATCCAACCTAAAAAAGAAGTTTTTAATTTTCTCTAAAAACAAAAGAGTTTAATGTATACAAACGGACAGACCACAAAATAAAACATCAGTTCATTTTTTTTTAAATGATCTAAGAAAAACACATCTATAAATTGACTATTCATTCCTTCTTACTCTTTTCAGTGTTATCAAGTACGCCACCAGATATCTACATAAAAGACTGGAAAACAAGTCTTTAATTAGAAGTCCACTTGAACAAGCCGACTGATGAGAAAAACAAGCCTCTTCAGATCTCCTCTTTTCCTCAGCCCTACCTATCCACAAGCAGCAGCTTGGATACAAAGGCAATGGTAAACTTTGCTCTGCCAGTTAATGCAAAAACAGTGTAGTAGTCACTGGCGTAACTTGGAATAGAAGAGCCCGAGGCTATATTTATAGGTCCCCCTTCCTTTCACTGTATTTGTGTTTGATATGGAGACCTAAAACTTTTTTTATCTAATTAAACACATTTTTTTTGTTGAAAAGGAAAAACAGCTATAGATGAAGCATAGTAGTTTATTAAAATATACGTACGAAGTCGGTATTACTAAATAATCGTGATAATTTCTATATTTTTTGTTTAGATATGAGTTTGATTTATGAGTGAGCATCCAGAATCCATGGTTCCGTAGGATTTTGTGAGGCGGGGGTGGCTCAGTCGGTAGCGCGCCAGGCTCGTAATCTGTAGTTCCCAGGTTCGAGTCCCAGCTGGGTCAGCGTTGAGATTTATCTCCGCAAAATTCCCCACCCTGCCCACGGTCAGTAGGTGACACCGATGGGCTTGGAAAGGCCGCCGTCCGTCGGATGGGACGTTAAGCCGTGGCCCCGTGTGCGGGAGAGCCATACCCTGTGCACGTTAAAGAACACACTGGATGGCCTTGACGGGAGGCTACCATCTGTCTCCCAACAGCTGTTCCAGTGGGTCCCCTCCCCCAACCTTCTCTGAGCCTTCGGGGTCCATGTGACCTGGCCATTTAGCCCATGGTGTGCAAAAAAGTGCCGCTTAGAGGTAAAACAACCCAACCCGTAGGATTTTGTCACCCATGCTTCTTGGCAACCCTGGTTATGAACTAATTGGGCAAAAAATTGCAATGTTTTCATTTACAAAAGTGGAAAAGTCCAGGGTTAATCTATGCTTTTTTCAGAGTCCACGAAGGCGAATTTTTGTATGAGTGGGAACAGTTTGACTAGAGTTGTAACTGGATTTCAACTGCTAATTCATTTCTGTTAGCAGGTTTGTTGGCATCATTCGGAAACGTCATGCTTTTCTGCGAGTTTTGATGTCTTCTAGCATATTTAAGATAATTTCTGAGTTGAGGTGAGGCTTACATTACAGAGAAGTTCTCGTGTAGTTTTTTGTTGAATACAAAACAGATTTAATGAGTAGGAGTTAGTGACGTGTTGCTCTGAAGTCCAGTGACTGGTTCTCGACGAAAAATGGGACTTGGTATAAAATTTTGATATGCAAGTAATGATATACTGTACATAAATATTGCATACATGACTAGAAATATTTCTCACAATTTTTTACTTTTAAAATCTTGTGTGTTTCATTGTTTCGAAAATACCATAGCTAGTTTTTATAAATGTCCCGTCTGTTGTTCATTAGATTACACTTTTTAACTGAAGGCTGCTTTTATTTTTTTTCTCTGAAATAGGGTCACCAGCGGAGAAAACGTTGAAAAAAGCTGAAGCAGATGAGATCTGCTCAACTAGCACACACCACGAGATTTTAGACCCATTATAAAAATTTGATGCTCCGCGGAAAATATTCGAAAAATGAAAAAGAAAAGAAAAGAAAACAACAACTAGAAACATAAAACAGCAAAAAAAATAAAGAAAAATGAAACATACATGAATAAATTTGTTTCCTTTTTTCTCTCCATTTCTATCTTGAGAATATTTTTTTCATTTCTGAATCGCAATAAATAAATAAATAATTGTCCAACGTGAGAGTGCATTTAATAGTTCTAATCCAGCCTATTGAATACGTAGAAACGCAGCAAGTAATCCCACATTTAATGCTAATTTAAATAACGCGTAGAAATAGTGTTCGATATTTTTTCTTCAGAAATGTCCAGCTGCAATTCATTACTAAATAGTGCAGCGAAAACAAAAAGCTTCAGTTCCTTCTTTTGGTTTAAAGAGTAAGAACTCTCTTAGTTTGTCAATATAAGGTTGAGTTAATGTTGACGGAAAGCCGAAGACGGACAGAACCATTAGTGAAAAGACAGTCCTGGCCATTAGATAAAGACATCTATGGGCATTAAAGGAGGACATCCATTGTCTATGCCTCTTCTGGATATATCCGATTCTTGTGGGGGTCCTTTAGAAGTACTTATCTTTTGTTTCTTAGAGAGGATGTGATAAAGCTCGGTAGAATGTTTATAACTGAGCAACACATCTTTATTTTATTGCGTACAGTTCGAGAAAGATGCAAGAGCTGGAATCAAGCTTATTACAGAAAAAAAATAATGTTGTAAGAGTTTTTTGCCTTTTGTTAAATATGAAAACGTAAAAGAAATGTAAATTGGTTGTTCGCACCGATAAGTATGTGTCCCTCGCGCGATTTAATAAGGAAGACAAATTACATTGATTTTCTTGCAACATTATAATGATTTTTTTTCCTATAATGAGTGTCATTTCAGCTTCTATCTTTAATATTTCTGATTTGACTAGCTAGCGTAATAATATTCTTAGACTGAATTCATTGGCAGTGAGTTAATGGGTTTTTCAATGCAGTTTCACTCTAAATGTAAATGTAATACTATAAATGCGAAAATGAGTGGAAAGTCGATTTATTTGCTGAAAACTTGGAACTCAGTTAGTAGCGCGCTCAGTCTCGTAATGTGCAGTTCCCAAGTTCGAGTCCCACCTGAGTAAGCTTTGAGATTTATCTTCGCCTGAGCTCTGTCAGAAAGTAGATACCTATGAACTTGGAAAAACCATCGTTCGTTGGATGGGACTTACAACCTGATCTAAATGTGCGGGAGAGCTATATCATGTGCATGTTAAAAAACACGCTGGACGGCCTTGAAGGGAGGCTACTATCTGTCTCCTAAAAGCTGTTCAGTGGTCCTCCTCCTCCCAATCGACTCTGGGCTATTGGGGTCCTTGTGACCTGGCCATTTAGCCCATTCAGAGGTCAAACAAGCTACAAACCTCGTCATTTTTATAATTGCCTTAGCAATATATTTCTGCAATAAGCCTGATTCATGCTTCATTTCTAAATATAGATAGAGTTCTCTCACTCAACCAATGATCTCGCAGATCAAACTTTATTTATTGATACCTAATCTTTTAACAAGAGATTGAAGCTCAGTCAACTATTTATGTACGAGAACCGAGAGAACCTGGGTTCGAATCTCAAAGACAGTTCTCTTTATGCTGAGGTTTTTACTCCCTCATATTTCTATTTATGTGACTATTACGTTTCTTATGAACACTCTGCTGCAAGTGGGGATCTGACGAGCACCACATCATTATCATCATCATCAAAATCATCAATTTATATTGATCTGTTATAGTTTAATTTAGAATTTTTAACCCTGAACAGTACTTTGTTCATTGTACAGTCGCTCAAAAAAGTATCCAAACACTATGGTTGATTACGGAATTCAGAAAAAATATCTGGCAACGATTTTTTTAGAAATTAGTGGTCTGGCAACCTTGGTGTCACATGACAATAATATTAGCATTGGAGGTCAATGTATAACTAACTTCACATTTAACTAAACGCCAGAAAAGTGTTAAAATAAATAATATAACTAGTACATTCTGTACTGTTGTTACAGGTATTATCAAATTTATATCAAATTTTATTTCAAATTTATTTATTTAGAATTTCCTCAGGGCTAAGTTTTATGACAGATTTTGTTTAAATCCGTTTAAATGGTTTTTTGACGTTCCTTTTCTTTATGGAGATGTGGCTATACTTTTCCCATGATAAATTCCGATATACCCCACTGATTTTAATTCAAGAATACTTTAAGACACAATTTTTACCACTTTTAACATAGTGAAAGAGAATATATATTAAAGATTACAAAAAATGTTGAAAAATGTTTATGTACTGTTTCTTTAGGTACAGACATATCGAATATACGTTTAATGCAGAAACATTCAGTAATTATGCAGTACAAATTGCAATTTAAAACGAAAAATATGGTTTTAATGGATATTCAACAAGATATTTATTTTTTTCCATCAGTAGGTTTAAGATTTTATTTTTTTCCATCAGTAGGTTTAAGTTTTTATTTTATTTCCATCAGTAGGTTTAATTTTGTTTAAAGATTAACAAATATTTTGCATTTGCCTCGTTGTTTAATTTATATCGGAAAAAAAGATCACATGCCATGATATAAAAAATAGTGAATTTAACGTTTATTTTTCACTTTCCAGTTTTTGGTTTTTTAGGGAAGAATAAAATGCCCTAAAGTTATACTTTCAAAAAAGGTATTTATGATCGAACCAAATGCTTTACCATTGGAAAGTGTGATCAAAACTACAACTGGTTGCTGGGCGAATCTGAGATTGAGGAAACATCTCGCGGAGCATTTTGGGGTTTAGCTCGAGAAGCGAATGGTGTGAAGTTTGAAATGCCACTCGCTTTGTTCTCGTCGAATCGTTTAACTCTGAAACGTGCCTTTTATATCGAAATTTTTGGTGTAACAAAACGTTTAACTTCGAATTCATTTAAGCGAACACGTTGAAAACGAGGAAATCCAGCATTAGAAAAAAATATATATGTTTTTTCTGTGTTCTTCATGAAGAGTAATGAATGTTACGAAGGCTTTGGGTTTGATCACAGGAAAATGTTACTAGCAAACAGAAATGGGTTGCGTTTATTTTTTAAAGGATTTTCGAATCATCGAGAAAAAGGAAATGCTTTTTAGTATATTGTTACAAATTAAAATGAATGAGCATTGAGCGTGAGTTCAAGTAAAAATATATCAATGAAATTTATAATACAATACAATTTATTACAAAAGCATAGATGAAATTGTTTATAAACAAACTAAGTCAACCGACACGAAACTCTATAATAATACAAAGATAAACTTTCAGAAGAATCCATTATCTCAATTCTATTCACAACCAAATCACGAAACAAGGCTAAAATCATTCAGTGAAAATAAAATAATGTTGATAAATAAATATTCAATCTAACTAGAATATCCTTATCAATTCTTAAACAAACTAAATAACTATACACTAAATGATTTCCTTCTTAGGTTTTAGTCCTCAAGTACTCCAAAACTGCGTTAAGTGTACTGATTTCTCAGAACCAATTCTTTTCAAACGTTAATCACCACGCACAAGATGACGAATTCTTTTCCTTTACCAGCTTACCAACACGATCCACACCAATAAACTAATCAACCTTCCGCTCACTCACGATATAAAAATATTTCTTCCCTTTATATACCCATCATACACATACTAAAACTAATTATGCCTCCCTTCGGATATCCACAATTCCAACATAACAATTCTATCTTTCCTATTTTTTTTTTATCGGTTCTGTATTCCAATTCGTTGGTTACATAATTCTCACGCAGAAGCATACGCGAGCGTTCATGACACGTTTATCATAAATTCACTGTAGCACGTTTATCTGTCGAAACAATATATTAGGTAAAAAAACTCTCGAATTGGGCATGCATGAGGGAGGTCTAAATTCACTTGTTTTCCATACGTTCGGTTAAATAAGGATCCCATCTGAGTCAACGTTTAGAAAAAAATGAGCTTCTTTTGCTTATTTTCCGAACATGTAGCCGTTATTGCATTATACTGTTGTAGACAAATATGAAAAAATATCCATGGCACAGTGGAAAGCAAAATTCGATGATTGGCAACTTTTAAAAAAGATCTTTCAGTGAGAAAAAAAATTTAAAGATCCATATGAAGTTTCTCTAAAGCGTTAATTTTAAAATGTTCAGTCAGCATTTACAGAGTTACGGAAGCTGGAATATTTAACAATAGCAAAGCCAGTTCCAAGAAACTTATATCAAATCGGCAAACTATTGAAATAATTGTTTGCGCTAATTTCTAAATATATACAATTGTTTTTATTAAATGGCTTGAACTCAGGCCCGGGGCTTGAAATAAATTAATGGTGGAGGAGAGGGGAGCAAGTGACGCAATCGAGGCCAGAAAAAAAGTAAAAATGGGAGGCCAAGAGACTGATTTTCCATTTACAAATGTAGCATTTTTTTACCACCGTTTAGCAGGTTTTTAAACGAATTTCGTGAAAAATGCTTGAAATGTGCACAAGTTTAATAATTTTTGACTCCATTTCCCTTAATAGCCTTCTATTAATGGATCCCTTGCCCCTCTTCTGGATCCCCCCCCCCCCTCACTAGATCTGGCTCTGCTTGAAATAACATTATATTTGATTGACTTCTGGAGTGTAAATTCAGTCGACTGGCATTATTATTAAATATTGGAAATTCCATAACTCCTTAAACACTGAAAACGTGTTATTGAAAAATCGATATTTATTTCACAGGGATCACTAATTCTCAATTTTTCATGAAACTTTTATTTTAGAAATCACGGAGCATCTAATTTAGTTTTACACTGGCATAACATGGTAATTATTCGATTCTTTTTTCAGTAAACAGCGTAAATAACAAAACGAAAGATGTTGGGCTGTTTTACAACGGAATGGCGCTTTCATGCACACAATGGGCTAAACGGCCAGGCAATAAGGATCTCAAAGATGCAGAGAGAGATGGTTGAAGGAGATCTACTGGACATCTAATATAAAACGGATGAAAGCCTCCCGTTAAGTCCATTCAACGTGTTCATTAACGTTCACAACCTACGCAACCACAATATTCATAAAATATCCATAGGCTATCTAAAATGACAAATAGATATCCCTTTGTTATCTTAGATATTGTATGGATATTTTGGATATTTTCTGGATATTGTGGCTGTGTGGGTGGATAAGACTCTCCTGCATCCGGCGTCCTGGTTTAACGTCCCATCCTATGGACTCAGGCTTTTCCAGGCCACTCTCCGTCGCCGAATAAAAGACGTGAATACCTGGCCATAATAATTCTAAAATATGAAGAATGTATTTTTTATATAAAAATGAACAATCAGCATCTTCCACCTAAATGGTTACTGTTGACAACATTTCTAGATAATGATGATTTTTTATTGTTTCCACGTGGTTTCTAGACCTTGGCCAGTTTGATGCCATGAAATTCTTTGAAATAATTAATTTTATATACCGTATTTTTTCGATTCTAAGACGCACTTTTTTCCCCATATAAACGTCTCTAAAAACGGGGTGCGCCTTAGAATCGATGGCGTCTTAGAATTTCATTTTTTTTTCTTTTTTTTTTCAAATTTTCCCGCGCTTTGCTTACGACACCTCACGTTTTGTTTTTACGCGGAAATCCCGCCTCCAAGTTTGACCATTATCGCATTCTCCAATTCCATTGGAGAATAAAGTGGCGTGGATATTTTCCCGCGCTTTCCAAATGTGAAGTCACCGTTATTTCATTATAGTGGATCTCTGTGAGTGAATTACAGTGAGCTTGGAACCTGGTTGTTGACTGACAACCTTCTGCTGACGCCTTCCTGAAAAATTAAGAAAGTGCCTGCATCAAAATTGGCCGATGGGTATCAGCAGCTTGGAAGCTAATCCCAGAAAGAAAAATGCAGCACTAATTTAAAAAATGTTGCATCACCAATGTTCTAGATGGCTCAGAAGACGATATATTATGGTATAATAGAAATAAAGACTGCTCAGAAGAATCAGACTCTGATTGTGAAGTAGACTCTGATATTGATTCAGAAGGAAGTGATGAATAACATACCTACTGATAATTAGGTACTATTGTTCTTAGTAAATTGAATTCTGTTATAATAAAAATATTTGTTAGATATATTTTAGCGTTTTATTTTAATTTTTTTTCTTAGGGTCAATGTTTTTTTTCTGTTGGTGATACTGAAATTAAGGTGCGTCTTACAATCGATGGCGTCTTAGAATCGAAGAAATACGGTATGTGTTTTTACTCTAGAACCTTGACGATATGCTTTGTTCAGTGTCGTGAATACTAATGATTTTCATGATACACAAGGTTATCTGTAAGAGATACAGTTCCAACCATTATCCAAGGGTTAACAAGATAAATCTGAAAACAGTTGCCCTCAAGGTAAAAATGTCTGCTTGAGGCAATTAAATAATAAAATTACCTTTAATTAATACAATGTTGGTATTTCGAAACACTGATAAACTAATACCCGATAGCTTGAGAGTGTACTGTTTGGAAGTAAGCAAAATTGAGATAGAAATGTTTCAGATTCACCTGGTTCGTCTATAGAACTCTGTGGAAAAAAATGCACGTCTTTCCAGAAAAGAAAAATTCACGCAGACTTTCGCTGACGGCACGCTTCAACTGCTGCTTCGCTTAAATATATACGAAACTAAATTCTAAACTTCTGCACATCGCGAAACTTTCAACTCGTGACACATTCTCTAACCTCAAATTCTTTATCTTGTTAAAAGCAAATTCCACCCAGAAACCAATATGAAAAACTGAATGGATTTTGCTAAAGTTTGAATATATATATAAGGAAAAAGAAACAGGTTAAACTATTTTTTGCCTTCCATGGAAGTAAATTTTACATCCTCCAATCGCTATAAGCGTTACCAGAGCAAATGGTGAGGAGCGTGTAAGCATCTATCCCATTTCCTACTGCCTCTATAAATATTCCACAAGTCTTGGAGCGTGAGTCGAATTAAAAGTAGTAGTGGTCTTCAGAAAAGGCAAATACGTTGCGAAGGTGCCAAACATTTTGAGTTGTAGAGATTCCTCCACGAAAATCCAAGGAAACTTCCTCGGGAATATGTAAACTATTTCATTTTCCTTGAAGTTGATTCTGAAAAAGCATGCGGACAAAAAAGGGACTGGTCTTTTTGTGCTCATGATAAAACGATTTAAAATGCATAGCCTCTTTTCTCTGCAAGATCAGAAAAGTTTTTTATTCGTTTATTTATCCCGTCTTTTCAGCCGGGTAACGGGCAATATTTATTTACACTTACGCAGGAGAAAGTGAGCATTAAAGTATAAATAAAGTAACTACTCTGCGATCGCATGATTCGGATGTAGTTGGAATAAGCAATGGATATTCATAGAACTTCGGTTACGTTGAACAGATAGGGAGAGGTAATTGCCGTTTGTTTTAGCTTATGAATAAGGATGATATAAATGCTGGAGTTGACTCAGTCTACATCGCCAGGCTCGGACAACGATGCTCGAAGGTTTGATTCGTTACGCACTGGGCTTGTGTTGGAACACCGATGAGGTTCGAGAAGGTTGACGCCGTCAGATGGGACTGTTAAGCTCTGGTACATTATGTAAAACAGCCATACTTTGACCAGCTGGGTCAGCGTTAAGATTTATCTCCGCAAAACTCCCCTCCCTGTCCACGGTCAGTAGGGGACACTGATGGGCTTCGAAAGGCGGCCGTCCGTCGGATGGTACGTTAAGCCGTGGTCCCGTGTGAGAGAGAGCCATACTCTGTGCACGTTAAAGAACACACTGGATGACCTTGACGGGAAGCTACCATCTGTCTCCCAACAGCTGTTCCAGTGGGTCCCCTCCCCCAACCTTCTCTGAGTCTTCGGGGTCCATGTGACCTGGCCATTTAGCCCATGGTGTTCAAAAAAGTGCCGCTCAGAGGTAAAACAACCCAACCCAAGCCATATTTTGAGCGCTTTAAAAAACACCCTGGATAACTTTGACGAGAGGCTTCTATCTGCGTTCTCATAGCTGTTCAGTGGATCCTTTTTATTTATTCAGTTATGAGTCGTTGGAATCCTTCATATCTGACATATTTAGTCAATTTTATACATAAAACCAAACACAGAAGTAAAACAACCTAACTCAGAGGTGATATGGAGTCGGTAATCAAAATATAGCCAATACACCAAACCAGTTTTAAACGAAATGATTTTAAAAATTGTTATTTAAATATATTAAAATGTAGTTAGGTTGGGTTGTTTTATTTCTGCGGGAAATGTTTTTTGCACACAATCAGCTAAGTGACCAAGTCACAAAGACCCCGAGAAGGTTGGGGAAATGAAATGCAAAAAACAGTGGACAGTTGTTAGGAGAGAGATGGTAGCCATCAAACGGCCATCAAACGTGTTTTTTAATGTGCACAGGATATGTCTCTCCTGAACAAGGGGCCCCGGCTTAACGTCCCATCTGACGGACGACGACCTTTTCAAGCCCATCGGTGTCCCCTACTGACGTGGTCAGGTACACGCCGTTCCGGTATAAAGCTTTTCCCCTTTGATTTAGTGGTCTGTAACAAATTTCTTAAAAAATGCGGGTAAAATGTATATTTAATATTTTTCACTTCAGTTCTGGTTACTAATATTCTGAAATTTCTCCCTTATACCAGTCCCTAACCTAGATTCGGGACTGGTATAAGGTCCCTAACCTAGACCTTATACCAGTCCCGAACCCTAGATACGGCCCTGGGTGCAACTCTTATAGGTATGCGTTCAGACCGAAGGTAGGTGGAAGACTAAATGCCAGTTTAAATCTACGATAAAATTTAAAAGAAGTCGATTTTTATATTTCGAATGGACGCATTTTAAATGTACAATGCATAAAAGCGTCTCCACTCCCTTAAATTGCATAAAACAACATTTTGATTGATGGGTTCTACCCGTGAAGGCTATATATTGCCGCAAAAATTCCCCGCCCTGCCCACGGTCAGTAGGGGACACCGATGGGCTTGGAAAGGCCGCCGTCCGTCGGATGGGACGTTAAGCCGTGGCCCCGTGTGCGGGAGAGCCATATCCTATTCACGTTAAAGAACACACTGGATGGCTTTGACGGGAGGCTACCATCTGTCTCCCAACAGCTGTTCCAGTGGGTCCCCTCCCCCAACCTTCTCTGAGCCTTCGGGGTCCATGTAACCTGGCCATTTAGCCCATGGTGTGCAAAATAGTGCCGCTCAGAGGTAAAACAACCCAAGGTATATGTTGTGTTTTAAATCTGCTTAGGCTATGTTAGGTCTTGACAACTCATTCAATCGACGATGGACGAGATGTGGAAAAATTAAGAAAATCTCAGAGCTGGTAGTAACACGAAACTTCCAACTTTAGGTTGCGGAACTGTTGATCCAGAAGCCTCCTTACAGCAATACTCGTTTATTCAGAAATTTGCTTTTAACACGATAACTCTTGTTAAAAAACTCCTACCTTAAGATTTTTCTCCGCTAAACACCTACCGTGCCCTAGGTCAGAAAGGGAACACCGATGGGATTGTGAAGGCCGCAGTCCGTCGGATAGAAAGTTAAGCCGTGCTACTGTGTGCCGAAGAGCTATGCATTGTGCACATTAATGAAAAACTGGATAGCCTTACCGGAAGTCTACCATCTGTCTCCTAACAGCTTATTCAGTGGGTTCCCTTTCCGCAACCTTCTCTGAACCTTTGGGGCCCTTATGACCTGGCCATTTATCTCATTGTGTGCAAAAAAGTGTCACTCAGGGATAAAACAATCCAATCCTTGTTAGAAATCGTTGGAAATAAGAAAAATTAAGAAAAAGAAATGATTGTAGAAATGCTGCATTTTATGAAACTGGACGAAATTGAAATGTACGCATCACAATCTTTGGAAATGCAATTAATCATAATCACATTTATTTCACGAGAAGTGGGTTTTGAACGGAAAGAGCACTTGTAAGACTTAACACAATGCAAATGATGGTGGTACAATTGCTTACTTTTCCTCTGCGATTAAGCACTATAGATGCTAAACATTTGGTTAAATGAAATGTTTCTGAAATGCTTGTAATCATTCACACGAGGTCTCTTCTTTTTTGAAATTCCATACATAAATACATATATTCAAAAATAATAGGATAAATAAGGAAAAAGAAATCCACCACCAATGTAAAGATCATTTACAACGTTTGTAAGTGTCCAACTTTAGAGATCTTTGTTTTGTGTTTTTTGGCTGATACCCAGAACCCATTTTTCAAACGTGCAGCTTCTGCGGTACATGTTTACCAATAGCATCTTTTGCAAAAGGAAGCAAAATGCACGGGGAGGAAAACCCCACATTGGTTAAAAACACAGAACCACTAGGATCTGCGAGATAAGTATATGTTTACATAAATGTTGACTCTTATGCATAAGTTGAACACGACATTTATATCTTTCTGTCGTCAATGATCAAATACAAATAATCAAATAAATATATTCTTAATTACAACTGGTGGTGTTTTGTAGAATACATTTTTATGGAGGGCAATTCGCCAAAGAGATAAAATCGAAAAGTCATTCATCCACTTCAACAGACATTAATAAATTATCGAACATTAATTAAATTCTTTCACCATTTTCACAAGTTATTTTGCTCAAATTTTCCCCAAACTATTCTATAATTTATACGACACGCCTAAGCAATTCCCAATTTACCCGATACCCTCAGGCAGTTTGCGATTTCCCTGACACTTTGTACGTAATTTGTAATATTCGTGATAACCTTACTCAGTCTATAAGTTCCATGACACCCCAAGCAGTTACGTTTTTACGTGACATCCCTAAGCAGTTGGCAATTTCCGTTGTACATTTACACAATCTATAATTTCATCGCCCCCCGCCCCGAGTTGTTGGTGATTTCGGCTACATCCTGAAACATATTTGTGATTCCTATGACACACCCCTAAGTAATTTTCAATTTTCGTGATGCTCTTGCAAATTTTGCGATTTACGCGACAGTCTTGATCAGTTTGCACTTTTTGCGACACATCTAAACAATTTTCTGCTTTTGAGATACAACACCTAAGTAATTTTCATTTTTCGCGATACATCTAGTAAGTAGTTTTTATTTCCGTGATATCCGTAC
The DNA here is from genome assembly GCA_038380435.1 of Ryuthela nishihirai. Classification (NCBI taxonomy): domain Eukaryota; kingdom Metazoa; phylum Arthropoda; class Arachnida; order Araneae; family Heptathelidae; genus Ryuthela; species Ryuthela nishihirai. The sequence goes on from JAWZYU010000016.1 coordinate 20,123,622, forward strand.
ATAATATGAATGTTCGATCTACTCGTATATATAGGAACACTCTTACATTCTAGATAAAATAGCATAGAATAGACAGGAATTAAAAAAAGCGATAGCCGCTAATAATTTTGTTTTGAAATAAATGAAATTTTTCCTCTATAGAGTTGAAAGAATCGTACACTGTACTCTTATTGCAATTAAGAATTGTATTTTGCATTCATCCCCAAAGTTATACTTCTTGAAGGAAAGAAACAAAGTCGTAATTAAGGGATATATAAGAATATGCGATTTATGTAACAACTCAAGGCAGATTATAATTTCTGTGACACTCTTAAATAGTTTACGATATTCGCGATATTCCTGCAGTCTGCTAATACCGTTACGCTATTAACGCGACCGCCGAAGCAGCTTTCTGTTATGTGACGCCCTTAAGAAGCTCACGGTTTCTGCAATACCGTAGGTAGCTTGCGGTTTCGTCGACACCCTTAATTAGTTTAGTTTCCGCAACACCCTTAAATTGCTTGTGGTTTCCGCTACCCCTCTATTTGTCCGCATTATGGCCTTAGTTAACTTTGCACCATAAAACCCCAAAGAAACAACCAATCCTTAAGTTGTTTACTGTTTCCGTGATATCCTGAAGTAGTTTACGTTTCCACCACATACTGAAGTAGTTCACGGTTTCCGTGTTACACTTAAGTAGTTTACTGTTTCCGTGACACCCTTAAGATAGTTTACGGTTTCTGCGACACCTTTAATTTCTCCGCACCATGACCTTTGCACCATAAAACCCCAAAGAAACAACCAATCCTTAAGTTGTTTACTGTTTCCGTGACATCCTGAAGTAGTTTACGGTTTCCTGACACCCTGAAGTGGCTTACAGTTTCCGCGACACACTTAAGTAGTTTACTGTTTTCGCGATACCCTAGAGTAATTTACAATTTCCGCGATAACTTTAAATAATATCTGATTTCTGCTTCGCCCTCAGCATTCATATTATTTTATTACTAATTATAGTTTCTTGATTTCTAAACCGTTTTTCTGGTAAGGACCATGAATTAGACTAAATGTACGGCACTGAGTACTTCTTTCAATTATATCCACGACGTACAGGTTCATTATAAAGTAAATGCTCTTTTTTAAGGTTCATATTGTATTAAATAATTAAGTACCAGAAGTAATTATGTGCAGAAAATATCAATAAACTCTCACAATCTTTGTTATGACGGTATGCAAGTTAATATCACATGTAATTAGGTAGTGTCTTAAACGCCATATTTTCAAATCGATGCATTGGTAGAGGTGGGCCGATCATGTGGCCCGCCCCGAAAAGTCCTTTTCCGACATCATTAGATATCGTTTTGAGGGGATTCATTGGAAACATTATCTATTCCGAAAAGAATTAGTAATTTACAGCATATAAAGGAAAGAATCATTGCAGCTATTGCAAGTGTTGCACCACACATGCTGAGCCGAGTATGGACCGAAGTTGAAAATCACGCAATCCAATGGTTATCACATTCGCCACTAACATTTATTGATACTAGCTATATCCTGAGAAATGTCTGTCCATTGAGAACTTTTACCATTTGGAGCTTATATCTCCTTTGATAACTTTCATGATACGCACGTTATAATTGTAAACAATTATAGCACACAATATAAACACACGTATACGATATAATTTATACAGCGGAGGAGTCATCAGCACTCCAGATATTTCGGGCATTCGCAACGAGATTATCCCCAATTAACGGCAGCAAGGAACTCGATCTCTTAGCTGAACAGAGAACAACACAGAGAGAACTGACACAGGAAATCTTGAAGCAATCGGTCATTTATTTGCGGAATCATTGGGCGCCGAAATCTAACACCACCCTCTAGTTTCGTTGAGGTCACCTCAGACGCATAAGAAACACACGTATACGAGCACGTGTGTTTCGAAATGCATACTATATTCGCACGCTGTAGTTCGAAATACGCCTATCATATAATAAGATTTCGAAACCAACCAAAAAAACCCCAGAAACTACAGTCCTCTAAATATGATACACATTGAAAGATTTCTAGATAAAAAAAAAGGTGAAAGGTTATTAAAAACCTTCCAGAGAATCTGTCTTCACTTTAGACAGATTATAAAAGTCCAGAGAACCTGTCTTCACTGGAGTAAAATTTATAGTTTTCAAGATAAATAAAATATAAAGGGTTATTAAAAAGCAATTACGTTTACCAATGTAACAATATGAACACAATTAACTATAATTTCTGGGGTTGTGCGGCCTTTGTTGTGATGTGACCTGTTCCATAAGTCTTTTAGCATCAAATGCTGAAAAGATGCTTCCTCTATTTTGTAATTGTTTATTTTCCATCAATAAACGAATGAGAATGAATGCGGAAAACAATCATTAAAATCAATAAGAACAGCTTGTATGATTTTTTCAACTCTAGAGGGAGAATTTGTTTTCATTTATTTCAAAAGAAAAATTATACAGCGCGATATCACTCTGTTAATTCTTGCATTATTTTATGCTATTTTACCTGGAACCCAGGAATGATCTAATATGTAATAGAGAAAAAACATTCGCGGAAAATTAGCAAAAATTTTTTTTTATTAGCTTCCTTTCAGACAACTAATAAGTACTCAAAACGAAGGCGTATTTGCCAATGTTGGTCAAACAAACAAACAAAAATGGAGAATTATACATAGAAAAATAACTTAATTAAATAAATTAAGTGATGCAGATGAGTGAAAAAGGTATCATAAAGTGGAACCTGTTTCTCTAACTCTCCAGAGGAAGCAGGCTGCAGTTCAAAATGCACAATATATTCGAGATAATTATTTAATTAAATTCCTCATCACGGTTAGCTCAAATTGTATAATCCTTTGTATATTGTACATTTCGTTTCGTATGTCTGTACTTGCTTGTTTGTTTTTCTAAGTGCCATCTTTCTTGTCCTTTATTAATTTCTTAAAGTTTGTTCAAGTGTGTAGAGAGCTTTAAATTATTGTTCCTTGTTTAACAAAGTTAAAAGAGTGCACACTAGTGAGTTTTTCTCTGGGGAATCGTGAAGAGAAGTACAAGTAAGCTTAAGGATTTCCGGCAGTCGGCGACATCTCTATTTTTGACTTGTATCAGAAATGAATTCACTTCTATTTCTTTTATTTTTAATTCTCTAGATTTTCACGCAAAAAGAGAAAGATGTTGACTATGAAAATATCGAGTTCTTTAGTACTCGCATAGATACAGAGAGTGTTTAAGAAAGGTAATAGTATAGAGAGCGTTTGAATCTCAGTTCAAAATGAGTTTTAAAAACGCACTAGAAAAGAGGTGAATGAATTCAACAGATGAATTTATTTTGTAAGGATTACGCATTCTCTAGCTTAAATCAAATATTTCATTTAATATATTTGTGGACATCACAATTTAATTGAAGGGGGAAAACTGCGCTGATGAATCGATACTTTTAGTCATTTAAAATATTATTAATTCACGGTATGTGTTTTCTAAGTAAAGTGATTCTTGCTTTGTGGCGGCGATGGCTTAGTCGGTAGTGCGTCAGAATCGCAATCTAGAGTTTTCAGGTTCGAGTTCCACCTAGGCCAGGTTGAGATTTATCTCAGCAAAACTATCCGCCCTGCCCATGGTCGGTAGAGGACACGATGGGATTGAAAAGGTTGACGCCCGCTCCGTATGCGGGAGAACCTATCCTGTGCACGTTAAACAACACGCTGGATGGCCCTGACGGTGTGGGAAGTGGCTATCATCTGTCTCCTAGCAGTTGCCCAGTAGGTCTCCCTCCTCCAACCTTCTCTGAGCCCTCGGGGTCCTTGTGATCTGGCCATTTAGCCCCTTGTGTGCGAAAAAGGTGCCGCTCAGAGATAAAACAACAATCCATTTCTGCGTTAACGTGGTAGTTTTTTCCTTGTGGAATGTCGTGCTTATAGTAACCATTGATTCAGTGGGAATTAATACGTCGGAAGGTAGATGGTTCGAGATTGCACCATGGCTGAAATTTTCCGAGAAAACGTTCTATATTTCTTCTATGCTAGCAAATTTCCCGTTGAAACCCAACGGGTCCCTTGACTGTCCTCCCCTAAACTTTCACCCTCCAGTGAAATGGAAAATAAAGCACGGGTGATAAGAGAAAAAAACTTTCAAACAATATTTAAAAAAAAATTCAAAGAATATTAAAAATAGCACTTCTCCACTAAAAACTATTTTACCTTAAAATTATGAATATATATGTTAATAATACTAAAACAAAATTTTGAAAATTTTAAGGTAAACTGACAGTAAACATGAAGTATACAAAATTTGGAATTAATCAGTTTCGAATCTGACAGTCTTAATAAATTTGAATACATTGATGATAATTTTTGGATGTCCCTTGTGTAATATTTCATATCCTCTAATCAAATTCTTTCCTATGGAGAGTTAATTTTCAAAAATTTCAACTGAAAGAATGGCTTATTTGCATTTAGAAAACTAAAGCTCCGTTTACAACTGGGATAATATATTTAAACACGATCTAGCAATCAAGAGCATCACTGGAATACTTATTCAGCGTATTTCTACACCTGATGTCATTTAATTAGCAGGATCTTCATTTTCAGACTTTTGACACGCAAACATTTTATGCGGGAATTGCCATTACTTCGGAGAAGAATACCTAGGACTCGCTTTAGTTTCCCGTTTCACGTCTGCGGCATCAAATTTTCTTCTCAGCTATTAATGGCAGAACAGAATGTGGAGAATCGGAGACACTTATCTAAGCCCCTGTTCCGCTAATTAAAATTTAGATTTAATTATACACTAGACGATATTCCACCACGGTTTGTGTTTAGCAATGAAAGGTAGAAAAATATGAATGAAAGAACAGAGGAAAAAAATATAACTGTAAATAGTGGGGGGCGGGGGGCGGCTCAGTCGGTAGCGCGCCAGCTCCGTAATCTGCAGTTCCCAGGTTCGAGTCCCAGCTGGGTCAGCGTTGATATTTATCTCCGCAAAACTCCCCGCCTTGCCCATGGTCAGTAGGAGATAGCGATGGGCTTGGAAAAACCGCCGTCCGTCGGATGGGACGTTAAGCCATGACCCTCTGTGCTGGAGAACCATATCCTGTGCACGTTAACGAACACACTGGATGGCCTTGATGGGAGACTACCATCTGTCTCCCAACAGCTGTTCCAGTGGGTCCCCTCCTCCAGCCTTCTCTGAGCCTTCGGGGTCATTGTGACCTAGCCATTTAGCCCATGGTGTGCAAAAAAGTGCCGCTCAGAGGTGAAACAACCCAACTGTAAACAGTTTACTTTAATTAAAACCGTGAACAAGTAGAGTATAATTTATATTACAACCACGACCAAATAGAGTACAATTTATATTAAAACCGTGAATTAATAGAATATCATTTGTATTAAAATCGGGAACTAGTAGAGTATAATAAATAATTTAATTTACGTTGATTAATTATTTAAATCCATTAATTTTAAATCAAACTCTTTTGCCATATAATCAATAGTGGTCCAAATTTTCTCATGCAATTTGATATATTTATATATACCTTAATTTTGAGGCGTTGAAAGTATTTATATTACATTAAGAATTAATCTTCCGACAATACTCATTAATACACTGATGGCTGAAGGAAATATTTAAGAGACACAACGTAACAATATCTTAAAAAAGAATTTAACACTACTATTTATTAGTTATTGAATGGTTGTTATGGATCATTCGGTGAATTGGCGCAGACATTTTTGCTAACGAAGTAGATTTAGTCCGTCGCTGATCTGAGAAACTCTAAAGACTCTATTGAATATTGCGAATCTTGAAATCTTCACTGTATGTTTGACTTTGCGAATCTTGAAATCTTCACTGTATGTTTGACTTTGCGAATCTTGAAATCTTCACTGTACGTTTGACTTTGCGAATCTTGAGAGTTCTGTCTATCCAAAGTTTGGAACTTGCGGTTCTTCTTTTACCCAACCTTGCAAAACTTGAGAAAAGTCTCTTCCCAGTTATATGAATCTTATGATATCTGTTTGCTCAAAATTACCAATATTTATATTTATGCTTCTTGAACCTTTGGAATTTTGGGGTTTATTTCAGCCATATCTTGAAAGCCTTGAAGTCGTTTACAAAATCTAGTGAATCTTAAAAACTCTGTTTAATCAGCCTTACCAATCTGAAGACCTCTGTTCCCTCAAATGTACGAATCTTGAAAGTTCTGTTATTCCAATTTGTGACTTTTGAGATCTTCTCCGTTTGTTCACCTTACCAATTTTGCGATCTTCTCTTTGTTACCCTAATAAATCTTGCGATCTTCTCTGTTTGTTCAACTTTACCTATCTTGAGGTTTTCTCTTTTATTGTTCAACTTTACGAATTTTGTGAATCTCCCGAAAATTGTGAATCTGGAGACCTCCTAGGTTTGTTGAACCTTACGAATCTTGAGAGCCCAGTTTTCTCAACATTTTAAAACTTAAGGTTTTCTGCTTCTCCAATCTTAATAAAATATGCAGCACTTTATTTAAAGGCGAAATCTTTTACATAAAGTATAGTTGTGTTTAAAATCAGAATCATAAATACGAATAGTTGCTTAGTTCTTGAGGAAACAATGATTTGAAAATCGATCTAAACAAATATTTAAAAATCGATCTAAACTCGACCTTAGCCTGGAGTTAGACAAAGAACATCAACTGAACTCACATAGATAATCACTTAAAGATGACCAACTGTTGCTTCTTCTTCACAAATGTTCCTTTCTATACGATTGTCTTTCAACTAACTTTCATCGTCTCCACATCATCATCTCTAAACATTTTTCCCATCTCGATGCTACTTCGATAGTGTGAAATATTTTTTTTCCCATCTCGATGCTGCATCGGACAATGCGAAATATTTTTTTCGTTGCCATTTCTTTTTCTCCCTCCTCCATTTTTCTCCTTTTATCTTAATCCGGTTCTCGCTTTTATTTTTTTTTCTCCGCATTCTACTTCCACTTCTCCAGTTGGGCCTTCCATCTTCCCAACTGTAAAGTGCTTTTGGGAATTCTTTCCTCCTTCGTTCCCATCAGATACCCTAAACCAAAATCGTGCAACTCTCTCTGTTTTCATACATTCAGTAAAATATTCTCTGCCATTCCCTCTTCTTTTCTCATATCTTCATTTTGATTTTCTTTCCCCTTTTTTTAATTTTTAGTATTTTTTTATCAGATATCCTTCTGTATTTTATGAGAGTATACACACTCCTATTCATTTTTTATGACCTCCAGTTCAGATTCAAAGGGTAAGGGGCAAAAACAATCAAAGTCCGTTTTTAAACAAATTGATACATGGGAATTTCAGAAATTCCAAATATGTGTTCCTTCTCGAAACTTTGAACTTTTAAACGCTAATGTCTCAGCGCGAACGTTTGCGTGATGTTTCAGTACTTCTAATTATAGTAGTAATCTTTTTACTAAAGTGAGCATCAATAGGTCAATATTTGTTCGATATTTTTTTCCTCTCTACCTTTCCTTCATTTATCATTCAAATCATACAATTCACCTTTTGCACCAAACTTCCACTTCGTGAAGTGTTATTCTTAAGTACAGATCGTTTCAGCATTAAAGCGACATTCTTGCTACACGATGAACTCAGCATATCACAAAGACCACAATGCTCATTCGTGCGGAAGAACTAGTCAGTTTTAAAGGTCGCTAGAAGGGCAAATCATCCAACGTCTTCTAAATGGTCAGTAGCTGTTCTGCAGGTGAACCAAAACCTATCGTCCAATCCAAAGGATGAGGTTCTTTACAAACACATCGGTATCATTTTCCTCAATGAGACCAGGATTCCTACATCTGAAGATTCTTAAAGTTGAATAAACAGCAAATGCCTCAAGATTAACAAGGTCTGAGAGATATTCCAAAGTTTTCAAAGTTAGGTGAATATCGACACAAAGTAATGGAATTAAGGGAAAAACAGAGACATTAAGATTCGCAAGATTAGCAAACAGCAGGATCTCAAGATTCACAAGTCTGGAATAGACCTCAAGATTCGCAAGGTTTAGCAAACAGCGAAGATTTCAGGATTCACAACATTCAGAATAGAACTCAAGATTCACAAGATTTATCAAAATATATCTCAATATTCTCAAGTTTCGGAATAGAAAGAACTCAAGATTCATAAGATTTATCAAAAAGATATCTCAATATTCACAAGGTTTAACAAACAGCGTAGATTTCAGGATTCACAAGTTTCGGATTAGAACTCAAAATTTATCAAAAACAGATCTCATTATTCACATGGTTCGGGATAGACCTCAATATTGGCAAGATTTAGCTAACAGAGGATATCTCATGATTCATAAGATTGGAAAGATAGGGGTGAATTTGAAGATAAACGGACTAAACAGTTTAATTTCCCCTTCTACTGAGGCGCCCCCAAATCGTTTTTTGAATTCATAACTATTTGTTTCGTAAAAAAAAATTGGGCCTTTAAATGTTGTTTCGCTATGGCCCATGGACGTTTAAATCTGTTACTGTGGGAAGAGACTTCAAGATTCGCAAGATTTAGCAAACAGAGAAGATCTCAAGATTCACGAGTGTGGAAAGATCCTCAAGATTTGCAAGAAGAGAAGATCTTAATTCATAAGCTTGGGTAAATAATGAAAATTAACCTCAATTCGCAAAGTTTGGAAAAACCGATAGCATCTAAAATTCGGAAGACTCTGGCAAACAGAGAAAACCTAAAGGCACTCACACTTGAACGAAACATAAACGATCTCAAAGTTGAAAATTGAAAACTAGAAAAGTTAGGTTTTAAAAATAACTCTGGCAGGCAACAATGAGGTTGAGTTTCTGATCTAAAGGAAAAGAAAAACACGGACTATTGATTGGAAAGGTTTTAAGTTTAATTTGTTTTCTTTCGCACCTTTTTTTCCTTCTCCTTTTAAAGCTTAATAATCTTTTAAATGTCATTACGTCCTGCATTTTCCACTTCATCACCCTGATGCGAACACGATAAGCTCATCATTCAAGTATTACATCAATACGCCAGAGCCACTGAACAGGCATCCACCCCATTCAATATGGAGTAACAAAAGGGACATATTACACTCGCTGAAAATGGGTGGCCAACATTAGACGTGGATTAATGATAATTCTCTTCATATAGAGCAAAGGGAAAAACATTCACGTTCGTATAATACTTTTCAATACATATTATCAATTACAATCAGATGAAATCGATTTTACGTACACTATTACGACCTAGTTCATCCTGTTTACGATGATTAAGGAGTAGGATGCAAGAAAAACAGAAAAAAATTGTCATCTTGAAGTGGGTGCACTTTATGAAAAAAAGAAAAGTATTCCGTTACTTAGGTTGCATGATAAAATTAAGGCAATGAATCTATCTGGTCAATGAGTACAGTTAAATGTACAAACAACATTAGGTAGTTTAGATGTTGTAAGACTGTCATTTGTTTTGGATGTTTCAAATAGGCACAGTTTATACAGAGTGAGGGGTCTCTAGATGGTTGCGGTTTTGCGAATTCTAGAGAGAATTTTTGGAAGTCTCTAGATGATTATTATCTGTGAATTCCCTATGTCACGGAGTTTCACAACAGACATGCAGCAAAATACTGCTGGTCCGCGATCTTAGAAAAATATATTGAAATATCGAGAACATAGTGTTTAAAATTTCCAGGTTATTAATGTCTTAAAAATGTTGTTTGCTTTTTAACCGCTCCTCATATTGCAGAAATAAATAGTTTATGCTTTTAAAATGCTGAATGCTTATCAAAGTATTGCACAGATTCGTAGGAAATGTCGAGGTAAAGAACAATCAAAACCCGATAGAATTACCACCAGACTAAAGGAACATAATTCTTGTAATGTACCATACCAGGCTGTGAGGCGAGTAATGTTAAGAGCTTAACCTACATGGATTTTATTAAAACCCTTATATAATCGCGCTTTGCAACGCTCTTAGGCGATCATGATTTGCGAGACCCTTGGCGATCGAGATCTGATGGATCCCCTAGACGATTGTGGTTACGATATCCTTAGGAGATTATGTTTTACAGTTCCTAGGCTCTTGTGATTTGTGAGGTCTGTGATTCGAGAACTTATCAGCTGAAGAAAGTACACAATTTACAACAGCCTCATGTGCAGTGTCGCCAAATTTTATATTTAAAAAGTATTTTACCAATAACGTTTAAATTCTTGCTGCACGGTGAACTTAGCATATCACAAAGACCACAGTGCTTATTCGTGCGGAAGAACTAGTCAGTTTTAAAGGTCGTTAGAAAGGCAAATCATCCAACGTCTTCTAAATGGTCAGTAGCTGTTCTGCAGGTGAACCAAAACCTAGCGTCCAATCCAAAGGGTGAGGTTCTTTACAAACACATCGGTATCATTCTCCTCAATGAGACCAGGATTCCTACACCTAAAGATTCTTTAAGTTGATAAATAGCAAATGCCTCAAGATTAACAAGGTCTGAAAGATATTCCAAAGTTTTCAAAGTTATGTGAATATCGACACAAGGAATGAAATTTAGGGAAAAACAGGGACATTAAGATTCACAAGATTAGCAAAGAGCGAGATCTCAAGATTCACAAGGTTGGAATAGACCTCAAGATTCACAAGATTTATCAAAAAGATATCTCAATATTCACAAGGTTTAGTAAACAGCGCAGATTTCAGGATTCACAAGTTTCGGATTAGAACTCAAGATTTATCAAAAAATTTAAAAAAAATTAAATTTATCAAATCTGCCACACAATAGGACGATGATTGGCTCATTCGTCAGGCCCCAGATTCTATCCGATCATCAGTATCCAGGTTTCCAAATATGTCAGGGTTCAGATTATCTCATTTGCATCCTCATATTGTCCTCGGTCAGGAAAGGGATATCGATGGACTTGGAAAGGGAGCCAATCCGTCGGATGGGACGTTCAGTTATCTTCCTGTAGGCAGGAGAGCCAAACTTCCGCGTGTTAAAGAACACACTGTTTAACTTTGACCTGAACGTACCTTGACAGAAGGCTACCATCTATCTCCTAATAGTTGTTCAGTGGATTTGCTTCCCCAACTTTCTCTGAGCCCTTGGAGTCCTTGTGACCTGGTCATTAACCCAGTGCGTGAAAGCAAATGAAGCTTAGAGATAAAACAACCCAACTGATAACTTATCTAATAAACGACGGTACTGTTCTTGGCACGCCTGCCTTTAAATTTCACATGGCAGGGCAAATCAAAAAACTAATGTCTATTGATTATGTATCACTTGATTAACTAAAGTCTACTAAAAGATTACATTTCGTTTTCTTTAATTGTAGCAAACAAATTTCATAATTTTTAATACTTTAATCGTGTTTTCTCAATTGGATACAAGGGGATGATATAACAGAAAACTTTAGGCCTTGAATACGACTTTTGCGAAAACTGCAAATATTGTAACAAAGCTCAGTTAATCTACATTTGTGGAACTGAATTGTATGATCGAGTTTTAGCAATTTTGTTGGTTGGGTTGTTTTACCTCTTAGAGGCGCTTTTGTGGCACAATGGACTAGATCAGAACAGTGGGCTAAATCATAACAATGGTCACAAGGGACTCAAGTACTCAGAAAAAAAATTGTGAAAAGCCACTCACTCACTGGCCAACTGTTAAGAGGCAGTTGGGAGACTTCCTTCAAGGCCATCCAAAGTATTTTTAACGTACACAGGGTATGACTCTCCTGCATACCAGTTAATGGTTTAACGTCCCATCTGACGGATGCCCATTGGTGTCCCCTCTTGATCGACTTAGCGGAAATAAATCTCAACGCTAGCACATTTAGGACTTGAATCTATTATGAGCCTTTCGCACTACCGACAGAGACAATTCCCACCCTTCAACAATTAGGAGATTTAGCAAAGAGAAAACTTGGTATGTAATGCATAAATTCAAATCACTGTGATTTAATCCTTATCCATTTCTTACAGATATCAATTACATACATCTTTTAGCTGATGTACATTCAGTGCTCACTAAATTATGACTACCTCCTTCCATGTTATATAAGTGAAAGCTAACTTCGAAGTTCTATAACTTCTAAACTAAGCATTTTATGAGAAAATGTAACGGAAGGTAATTTAAATATTTCAATCATATCTATTTAAATCTTGATTTTTTCAATAATGTTCGCTTTGTACTTTGAATATTTAACAATGCAAGTCTTAGGAATATTGAAAAATATCGAAAAATTTTATTTACATTAACTTTTCAAATATACATCTGCTGTATTAAATGGTGTGAAATTAATTATTGCGACACTTCTACTACTAGAAGTGTCACAACTTAGAGGTTAATTAAATTTCAATACTTCTTATTCAAATTATAATTAACCTCTGAGTTAAATTTTAACGTTAGGCATTGCTGTTGTTAAATATTAAAACTTCTACAGCTCTTTAAATACTAAGGGAATATTATTGAAAATCGAGATTTAGATAGATTTGATTGAGATCTTTAATTTATCTTCAGTCGAATTCTGTGATTAGAACTCAATAAATTCGTTTCTAGAACTTATAGAGTTTCGAAGTTAGCTTCCACTGACATAACATAAGTAGTAACTGACACCCAACAGAAGTAAGTGGTCATAATTTAGTAAGCACTGAGTGTAGATCGATCATGCATCGAATTCATACAAAATTTATATTTAGAAGACATAATGAAACATTATCTGAAGTAAAGCCATTAAAGAGACACAAATCTCTACAACTGTTCAAGTTTTGATATTATTGCTTTTGTTTTATCTGCAATGAAACAAAAGCAATTTCCGAACTGCTAGGAGTTTGGAAATTAGTAGTAGTTTTGCAATATGGTGTAAAGTGAATTTTCTTGATATTAAAATTTTGGGGCAAAGTATTTTTCACAACTAATATTTAGCAAAAATACTACCTGCCATAAACAGAAGTGTCGCAATAATTACTAAATGCGTTTTAAAGAAGATCGTCAATGTACAGTCGCTCAAAAAAGTATCCGAACACTATGGTTGATTACAGAATTCAGAAAAATTATCTGGCAACGATTTTTTTTAGAAATTAGTGATCTGGCAATCTTCGTGTCACGTGACACGAAGGTTGCCAGATCACTAATTTCTAAAAAAAATCGTTGCCAGATAATTTTTCTGAATTCTGTAATCAACCATAGTGTTCGGATACTTTTTTGAGCGACTGTACAAAAGAAAGCTGCGATTATTGTAAATAATGGTTTCGCGGCTTATAATCGAGTTTAAGCCGTTTATGTCCAGTTCCAAGAAGAATTACTCTACACTAATATAGTTATGTTTTAAAAGTGAGTCTTGATGGCTAACAGTCATATTTTACGAGCGAGTCTGATTCTAATGCAGTTACATTTTACACGTTAGTCTGATGTCTAATGTGGTTACATTTTACAAGTGAATCTTGATTCTTGATGTCTAATGTAGTTATATTTTACGAATGAGTCTTGATATCTAATGCAGTTATATTTTACAAGTGAGTCAACTTCTATTTATCGTGTTAGATGTGTCTGAGGCAGAGAATTAAAGGATGTTATTAAAACTACTATTCGCAAGAAAAAAAAATCAGAATTATGTTATTTTGTTCGTTACTTGCAGTTAATAGTGAAGCAGAAAAAATATTAAAATTCGTATATCAATTCAAGAAACAAAGCTTGTTTCTAACCAAATACAACTTACCATAGGGATAAATTTCAATGAGTAAAAGAAATATACTAGTTTCTAATTTTATCTTGATGCAGGTAATACGAAAAAAAAAAGTACAGTGCTAACTTGTTAACAACGAAATCAGGGGACCAGTCTAAATATTAAGGGAACAGAATTTCGCGTTGACAGTATATTGATGAATTCATGTATTGTGATTCATTAACGCTATTCATAACCTACGCCGTATTTCGAGAATGAAAACCAAGATAAAGATTGAATGTGAACTTTCTTTATTGGTTAAAGATATGATGTCAGGGCCTATCCAGACTTCATTGTGAATGTTATTCCCGATCAAGTTAACATGATCGACAATCTAGAATTTCTGGAGGGCAGGAGACTTCCGTCACCATCGTCAGACAAAATTATTAATCTGCTTCCTCAATGTCGAGTCTAAAATACACTAGCGTATTTTCACGTTTAATAACTAATTAACAAGAAAATTGAACTTGTTCAATATTTATTAAACAGTGATTGATATTTTTTTTTACTTCAAATATACCCAGAAATATCCGTTTGAGAGCTTTTCTGCTGTCCTAAAATAGAGGTAAAACCTACACCATTTGGGTTGGGTTGTTTTACCTCTGAGCGGCACTTTTTTGCACACAATGGGCTAAATGGCCAGGTCACATGGACCCCGAAGGCTCAGAGAAGGTTGGGGGAAGGGACCCACTGGAAGAGCTGTTGGGAGACAGATGGTAGCCTCCCGTCAAGGCCATTCAGCGTGTTCTTTAACGTGCACAGGGTATGGCTCTCCCGCACACGGGACCACGGCTTAACGTCCCATCCGACGGACGGCGGCCTTTCCAAGCCCATCGGTGTCCCCTACTGACGTGGGCAGGGCGGGGAATTTTTGCGGAGATAAATCTCAACGCTGACCCAGCTGGGACTCGAACCTGGGAACTACAGATTACGAGCCTGACGCGCTACCAACTGAGCCACCCCCGCCCCTACACCATTCGGAATAAACGTCTGCCGATCCTTTATAAAATTTCCTTCTATCGGAGGAAGTTTGGATAGAATTTCATTTGTCGGAATGCAGAAAATTGTTACTACCCGTTTCGCGTTAAAAGATGTTTATACATGATAAAGTATTGTCGACGGAACACACCAAACTTGAATTTTGCGCAAAAGCGATATTTCTTCTTATCCGCTTTCGTGTTAAAAGTGGGGCGGGGGTGGCTCAGTCGGTATCGCGCCAGGCTCGTAATCTGTAGTTCCCAGGTTCGAGTCCCAGCTAGGTCAGCGAGATTTATCTTTCACAAAATTCCCCGCCCTGCCCACGGTCAGTAGGGGACACCGATAGGCTTGGAAAGGCCGTCGTCCGTCGGATGGGACGTTAAGCCGCGGCCTCGTGTGCGGGAGAGCCATACCCTGTGCACGTTAAAGAACACGCTGGATGGCCTTGACGGGACCATCTGTCTCCCAACAGTTGTTCCAGTGGGTCCCCTCCCCCAACCTTCTCTGAGCCTTGGGTCAGAGAAGGGGTCCATGTGACCTGGCCATTAGCCCACGGTGTGCAAAAAAGTGCCGCTCAGAGGTAAAACAACCCAACCCTGTTAAAAGTTTCCTACAGTATTATTTCTTGCGTAAATAATTTAGTATCTTAAAGCTTTTCACATCGTTCTTATTTAAGTTGCACTGATCACAAAGAGTTTAAATTTTCAACTCTAACTCTTAATATCTTTACACCTTTAGTAAAAACTCTAATAAATTTCCGTTTTAAACATAAAAATCTTTCCTTGCTGTGAAAGCAAAAATAAATAAAAATAAAGTCACTTCCATTATCTCAGTCGACAGAAAAGGAAAAAAAAAATACGATATCGTTCTCTTTATCCCTTAATTAAAATACTGTTTTAATTTTTTAAATCCCCCACACTAGTTCAACTGTTTTTTTAAAGCCTGCTTTCACATGTATACAATAAATAAAAGCTTTTGAATCTGTGTCATAAATCATCCATGGTTTATCAAAACAAATTCATGCAGTCAATTTTTTTTAATCCTGTCACCTTTTCCATTTAATGGCTCAGCGTGTGAAAATCTTAACTCTCATCGTAGTTTGCGGTTCCGCATGTTTTGCCTTTTTTTCCCCCTAAAATTTTATTCCCTCTTTTTTCCCCTAAATTTCATGCCTTCGTTTTTCAACCCCTATGCTTTTTAATGAATTCTGTTCCCAGGCGCATTTCTTTATTACAAAACACGACTGTCTTGATTTACCGTTCCCGTCGTCTCTTTAAAATCCTCCTGAGTTTTAATTTATAGCGGAACTTTTACGCTGAGTTAAAAAAAAAAACCACTACAACTGCTTGCAGAGTGTCGTAAGTTTTATTTCATAAATGGCTTAAAAATAATGGATATTTATTGCTCAAAGCTTAAAAAAAAAGGAACATTAGTGTTTTTTCCTCCTTTTCGTAGCGTGAATGACATTGCTTTTAACAGATTTCTATTTTGATATAGTTTAGTTCGAACATATTCAATAAAGAAGCTTCAATTAGCAAAAAATAAATGCGATTGATCACTACTTTGATATTAAAAAAAATGATTTTGCATTAATTTGTAATGTTATCGTTCTTACTGTATTAATAATGAATAGCTTTTGTGAATGTGTTTCAACAATCAATGCAATCTTTGACATTACTGTTTCGTCAAGGAGAAATTTGTTATATGAATAACTTTATAGTATTATATGTATAATAAAAACCTTATTAACAAATCTGAAACAACAATATATAGGAACAATCATATGACTGACTAAAACCAAAATTTCTTGATATATTATTCACATGAAGTTTATCTCATCATGACAATAATCTTCGCATACTTAAATTGATTCTTCCATGTAGTGCCTGTAACTCCTAACACGTATGGAAATATATAATCATCAATTTATTACCTGTACAGAAAAAAATACTTGATATTTCATCGTCAGTTCTAGATGGGAATCATAATATTAGCGAAACTTGACAGACTTATTTTGGACAAAGTAGTAATTAAAATATCTGTATTCGTTGCAATACTAAAAACAGAATCAGGAGGTAATATCTTTTAAATTACGCCTCCCATCAATTGTCCATTATTTGCATTAAACCTCTGCAGCACAACTCTCATAAAATAAAACGGATACTCATTACAAAACAACAACTGAGAAACCGTGCGAAGAAACAAGATCACTATAAACTACTCTACGACTTCGCACGTCAGCAGAGAAAGATCACAACACTCAAAAGCTTGAAGAAAGTGATAGCAAACAAGACCCACCTTGTAATAGGATAGTAACTAAGACGGTGACGACCATGCCCATGATACCCGATGCCCCAAGTGGCTGGTGCAGCAACAGCTGCATGGAGAAGTAGCACACCAACAGTAGAGAGAGTCGGTTAACACGCGCCTGTCCACAAGAAGGCAAATCCCGTACTGGCGGCCTACGATCGCTGAAAGTGGCGCTCTCATGGAAGGCGCCTGCACCCCGGACAACAGGGTGCTGCCATAGCGTGTGTCTAAGAGCCCCCGGTGTCGAGAGTGAATTCCGTGCGTGAGAGAGCGCCGAGAGGAGGAGAGAGAAGTGGGATGATACGAGGTGGGTGGGGGGATGGAAGGAACATCGATCTAGTCCCACGTGACTTGTGCTCATACTTCTCGTGCCTGGAGAACTTTTACGGAGGTGTGGAGACTCATCTGGAGAACAACTGGCTATTGTTTCTGGTTGGAATGCCGCGAGCGCTGGATCTGTAAAGTTTTTTGTTTAAAATTCCTCTCCTTTGGAAGATGATAAAAACATTTTTTTTCACCGTTTCTCCCTCTTATAAGCTTGGGAAATGCAGGTACTGGAGACGAAAGCTATCGCAATTCTTTTTGTAACAGGTCACACGAAATATTCTCCTGTGTTGGCTTTGCGATGTTGGAAGTATAGTTTCGAAGAATGTTCACACAATCGTAAGACTATTTTTTTTATGTTTCGGGAAAAAATTTCGAGTTATTTCCAAAGGGAGGAGTGAGGGGAGGTTTAAACTTTGCTTATTTAACTGAAAGTTGTATCGGAAAGTGTTCGATTTTCAAGGGTACTAGAATATGCAGTTATTTTGGTTAGCGATGAATCGAGACAGTAAAGTGCAAATGAGCATCGAAGAATGATGCTATTTTATAAAATTATTCTCTGATCGATTAGGTTTTGTTCAGTTTACTTTACATCGCTCTCAGGTTGCGCAGGAACTGGAAAGTACTTTTAAATTTTCGCTTGAATGCGTTAATTTATCTATAAATAAATAAATAAATACCCGCTCAAGCAGCTGCTTGCCACAGAGGTCTGACAGGAGCCTGTCAGTTTATATGCCACAGTAGAAGGTCTGTGATCTATAGAACTTCTTAAACAAATAAATTACTCCCCAAGGAGCTTTTCTTGCCACATTGTCATGAAAGGAGCCTTTCTGTTCAGTACACCATAGAGAAGATCTGTGAGGAAGGCGAGACCTCAGCAGAAAGACAAACCAAGAAAGGAAACGTCCATGCCTTATCCGGTAATCGAACCCAGGTTCTATTTGATCAGTAGTTAGAGAGTACTAAAATAATTTATTCATTTTATAGAAAGTGCCATGTCCCTCGAATTTTATATTTATTTATCTATTGTATATTTTTGTTGTGTTATATTGTTGTATATATTTTTTTTTATGTGTTCTTGGAAATGTTTGTGCTGGAATGACTCACTGTTGTTGTTTTCGGATCTGAAGCTTTCTGCTTGTTTTAAGAATTAATGCCAGAAGTTGTTTATGGCCTTAAACGATTAGCCGAAGGCGCTAGTGCAGCGAGTAGTCTAGGCGGGAGATTCGAAGCTTTAGTCTGTGCGTTAGCTGTCGAACGAACAAGGTCGTTGCGACACGCGCCAAAAGGACGCCGCCTTTCTCAAATTAACCCTTGAAGTCAGGGTGCGATTCCAAGAGGGAATCCAGATTCTTGGAGAATCTTGTCTTTTATTCATGTGGTTCAGGAGGAGCCACAGTGTAGGCAAAGGAAAATCCTTTCGCCGAGTTTTCGAGGCCTGTAAAGTGAGAAATTGCAGAGTGTGCAATTCTCCACTTCATTTTAGTAATATTTGCAGTAGCAAAGCAGCAAAGATTCACGGAGTTGAGCGGTGAATTTGATAGTAGTTTTGGGGATTCAGAAAGAACCACAGTGTGAAGCAGCAAAGGCCCACGGAGTGGAGTTCATTCCCAGCACCTAGCTGAATATATTATTAATAAAAATTGTGTCGTCCCTATACAGGGTGAATCTGAAAAAGTGGGCAAAACTTTACAGAACGCAGGTGTACGCAGGTGGGTAGAACGCAGGTGTGCGAGCAATATTCGTCATAGAAAGTATGGGCGGAACGCAAACGGCGAGCCGCTAGGTGGCGTTGGAAATGGTATAAAAGGGACGGTCCTCGCACCTAACGGCATTTCTACCGTGGATTGCCGAGAGGATGGCTGGTTATACTAACCACGAAATGGCGGATATGCACTTTGTGTACGGTGCGGCTGAAGGGAATGCAAGTGAGGCACAGAGTATCTCCTCTCCTTCTTGTGTTCATTCTTTAAATGTGACAGTGGAACACTACCTTTTAACTTCTCACCGCTTGCGTTCCAACCATACATTCTATGACGAATATTGCTCGTATAGCTGCGTTCTACCACCCCGTAAAGTTTTGCCCACTTTTTCGATTCACCCTGTATAACTCTCGTGCAGTAATTGATGGACAGTTCGCATTCTTCATTTAACACCAGTTTCTTCAAAGACATACAGTGGCACGGGCGTAAAAACCCGCAAATCTGTGAATTCACCGAAGTGAATTAAGTAGTAATATCATCTCCTCTCTCTCTCCTGTTCGGCCCGGTCATCACAGAAAGCAACTTGAAAACGAACTTTTTATGATGTCGCCTGACAGTTTGCAACGGATTTAGATTGGGTTGCTTTATTTCTGAGCGGCACTTTTTTGCTTACAATGGGTTAAATGGCCTGGTCACAAGGACCCCGAATCCTCAGAGAGGATTGGGGAGGGGATCCACTGGGACAGCTGATGGGAGATAGATTGGTAGCCTCCCGTCAAGGCCATCCATCGGGATTTTTTTTAACGAACACAGGGTGTGGTTCTCCCTTACAGGGGGCCACGGCTTAACATCCCATCCGATAAACGGCGACCTTTCCAAGCACATCGGTGTCCTCTACTGATCGTGGACAGGGCAGGAAGTTTTGCGGAGATAAATTTCAATGCTGACCCAGCTGGGACCCGAACCTGGGAACTGCAGATTACGAGCCTGACTTGCTACCGACTGAACAACCCCTTCCCCTGTTTGCAATGGAATTCTATACTTGAACTTCGGAAAAATGATTTTCATTTTTAATTTGTTTAAGGATTTGCAAACTGTGCTGCGTGTACTGTGTGTATACGTAAACATTTTCTGAGTGGTACGTGAACGATTCTTCAGGGATAACCATAGTTCTTCAATAGTATAGTTTCTCGGTAAGAAGTTGACTCTTTCTCATATTACATTACCAGTGAAAAGTTGTCGAATCTTCAACAATATGCTCACAATGAAGAATCGATTACTCATAGTGCACTGACAGTAAAAGGCGTTACTTATTCATAGTACGCCGACAGTGAAAAGTTGTCGATTCCTCATATTATGTTGATAGTGAAATTGTCAATTCCTCATGGTTTTGATAATTTATCAGAGAAGAACTGACAGTTTCTCGTATTGTATCAATATTCCCTCAGTCACAAACTGAAAGCCTTATAGTAATTTGACAGTTTCTCAACGAAAAGCTAATATTTCCTGTAATAAGCCAACAGAGTACCCTGATAGTCTCAGTAATCTAATGGTTGCTTGTCAAAGTATGCTGGAAGTTTTCTGTGAGAAGATTACAATTCCCTATAGAATCTTGATGAGATGTTGTCATTTTTCTCACTGTAGGCTGATAATCACTCGGTGATACGATGACAGTTCCTCAAAGTACCCTGACAGCCTTTCAGCGAACAACTTCTAGTTCATCTTAGAATGCTTACAGTATCAATGAGAAACTCTTAATTTTTCGCATTGCGCTAGGCGCTTCTCTAAGAGAGAAGATAATTCCTCGATGTCTTAATCGTGTCTGCGTTTGAAAAAAAATATGCCTAAATGCCTGATGTGAATGCAATTCCGTTGCATTTCTTTTGTGATCAAACACGTCCAAGGTATTAAACTGGTCGGAGAGTAAATCAGGGTCTTTAATACTTAGTCCTAATACCATATTTTGATAATGTCTTTGGAAACCGAACACTCAGAGTACTTTTAATACGCAGTTTCTTAATACTTCCAGAGTACAGAATATCTCCTTTGAAGACCTTCAGTTCTGCTTACGATATACTATTTTATGGTACTAACTTCAACGATTCTTGAAATCACTCATAATGTGCAGAATTTTAATACTGCTTTCGTAATACAACACCAATAATTTTTCAGTACCGGTGATAGATACAACTATTCAGGTAGATACTAATCTCGGATATAAACTTATATATTATCATTGATCTAGGCCCTCAGGTATTACCCCATGTAGGCTTCAGCTACCCTCTCTGTAAAGCCACAATAATTACTTTTAATGTAGAACTCAAATAATTTTTCGAGATAAGATTTCCATAGATTGCTATCGATGTTGTTATTTTATATCGGTCTGTTATAACTCAAAATTGCTTGATTTTACTCTCTTCGTACAATATTTGATATTACACCCAATATATATATACATTCTCAATTTACAGCTCAATTAATATTTTCTATATTTTGCAAAGCTTCAATCCGTAGAATATAATAAAAGTAATAAATAGTAAATCACTCTCCAAGTATTCCACTTGCCAGGGAAGTCTGATAGGAGCTTATCATTATAACATATTTATCTCCGCAAAATTCCCCGCCCTGCCCACGGTCAGTAGGGGACACCGATGGGCTTGGAAAGGCCGCCGTCCTCGGATGGGACGTTAAGCCGTGGCCCCGTGTGCGGGAGAGCCATACCCTGTGCACGTTAAAGAACACGCTGGATGGCCTTGACGGGAGGCTACCATCTGTCTCCCAACAGCTGTTCCAGTGGGTCCCCTCCCCCAACCTTCTCTGAGCCTTCGGGGTCCACGTGACCTGGCCATTTAGCCCATGGTGTGCAAAAAAATGCCGCTCAGAGGTAAAACAACCCAACCCGTTATGACATAACATCGAGAACGTTTGTGAAGAAAGCAAAATACCAGCAGAAATATAATATAAATAATATCAGCAACATACCGAGAAAGGAAACCTCCATGACTTATTATGGGATTCGAACCCAGCTGATCATTACTCAGCTAGTGATAAAAATTTGCAATCAGTAGTAATTAGGCAAGTGGGAAAAAATCCGCCCGTCTCCTCGAACTTGGGGATTCCTGATGATGCCCCAGTTGCTCTACTAGTTGAGTAAGGCTGGGGCAATTCACATTTGTTCAAAGAAAGGTTTTGAGAGTAGTGCTATGAAACTGAACTATAAATTGATTATCCCTGTAGTGATATTTATTTCTTCTCTTTCCTTCAAATAGGTAGCTTTGGGTAAACAGTAATTTTCGATAAAGAATCGTTTTCGTTTAAGGCAAAAGACAAAAAGCAAGGTAGCGGTACATTGAGTCTATAAAGAACTTTAGCTAAGTGTATATTTTCTTCATTCGAGCCTTTCAAAAAATATCTCGCAAATGACAGTTGCGCGCGACATCTTTTACATACGAATCAACTCCGAGCCCAGATAATTATACTTCTATTAAATCATTATGGAATGTTCTAGCTGCATCCATGCGAATTCTATCTTCTAATAATCCCAGCATGTTTTGAGATGCTGCAAGCTATTAATAAATGATGGAATGCAACGTAAGAGGCCTGTCTATAAGAGCAGAGAGAGCATCCATCATTGTAACAGGATTTATTTTTTTTCTTTCTCTTTGCACTGACAATGGCCCTGTTCTATGAGTTTGAGAAAAATCCCTTAAGTCAGCAAAGAAGCCGAAGTCTGAGGTGATAAACGGGATCGCATATAGAGAAGAACATACATCATAGAGTAACAAACAAATGAAAAAATCGAAGGAAGATGGTGACTGTGACTGCGATCCGGGGTGAAAAGGGTTTCGGAGAAAAAGCTCCTGTTGACCATTGTGCGAACAAAATAACATGTTTACTAGTTGTTTGAGTGGGGGAGATGACTGACGTGTGTTAGAGTTGCTTATCAAGTAAGAGATTCCGTTGTTTAGCACATTATTAGATGGATTATTATATAGTAAACTCGGCCGGTAGTAGAAAAGAGAGTATTTCCGTATGTCGGTCGAAGTAGAAAATTTTTCTGGTATCGTACAACTATCAAGAGTGTGTTATGTTTTCAAACATAATACTATCTTTATAGTTGTTCTAGTCTTATTGTTATTATCCTCGATCGTAAAGCAAAAAAAAACTAAGTGAGATAAATAAATGTTTTGAACGTCAGAGAAAATAAAGAAGGATGAAAGGGATTTTATAAAAAAAGAAAACGAAAGTTTATTGACTGGTTAAAAAGAAAGCATGAGAAGTGGAAAAAAATTAACAAGAGAAATCATATGGAGATGTAAATTTATACGAGTTCAAAATTAGGCATAGTTTGAAGATTTAAACAGTAACAGAGAAAAGTTTCAGTTAGCTCTGGATGTAAAGTAATAATAACACTTTAGATTGAGAAGAAAAAAGGAAAAAGAAATTGTGAAAGAAAGAAAATATCCAAGGCATAAAATCAAGGAGAGATCAGCGTCAAGAAGTTGTCTAAACAGTAATAAGAGACTAAGTATCAAATACGAATTCAAAGGCGAATTTCAACAAGGAGAAGAAATTTGATAATTCCGTAAGCCAACAAGAAGATTAGGAAATTTGGCGAAGTTATAAGATGATATAATAATACCAACTGCAAAGAGAATAAAATTATATGGGAATGAAATAGAGCATCAATTTCTTCTTTGTTTTTGTCTCAAAGATTAGCAGATATAGCTGCTTAATGCGAATGGGCCAAATGGAATGGAAGTCCTTCACCTTTTATATCAATAATACGTGTTTGATTTCAAAAACAATTATTAGACTTAATTTTGAGCAATTTGTTTGGTTTTATATCTTTCGGATTGTTTCTGAAGATGTAGAATTTATTAACATCGCTTAGTCTTCATTCACATAGTCTGAGAGCTAATGAAGTTTCATTGATGGAAACCGAGATGTAACAGATTTCATCCTTGTAAATGGAGATCCATCAGATTTGATTTATGTAAATGGTGATGCAAGAGATTTGATCCATATAAATGGCGACCAATCAGATTTCACTAACGCAAGCGGCCATCTATCAGATTTGATCTAGGCAAGTAGACATAAATCAGATATGTTCTATGTAAACAGAGATTCATCAGATACGACGTATGTAAACAGAGATTCATCAGATATGACGTATGTAAACAGAGATTCATCAGATTTGTTCTGCGTAAATAGAAATTCGTCAGATTTTCTCTAAGTAAATAGTTATTCATCAGATTTAATCCCTGTAAACGGCGATTATTCAGGTTCCATCCATCTAAATTTCGATCCGTTAGTTTTGATCCATGTAATAGTGACCCAGCAGGCTGGATTCAAGTAAATTCTGATCTGGCTCTATGAAAAATATGAAATTTTCATCCTTGTAGAATGAGCCAATAAATTGAATTTGCATAAATTCCGATCCGTCAGTTTTGATCCACGCCAAGCTAGTTCAGCAAATTTGATTCATATAAATGACGTTCCGTAAGATTTCATACAAGCAAAAAATGGTTCATAAGATTTGATCAAAGTATTTGGTAATCCATTATTGTTTGATCCATGTAATTGAAATCCTTATTATTGTTACCAGTTTTTTTATGTTAGATGTTTGATAAATCTGTAAAAAGGTATAGTGGTCAAGACGTTTACATTACCATCTGTATTTTACCTCCTCCTCCACATGGGGACTCAAGTGTTTTGCCTTTGGAAGATGAGTATTCCATATTCGCTAAAGATGACTGGACTCAGGTTGCATTAATACATTTTACCTGGCCAATTTCTCTTTTTGGTTTAATGAAATGGAGCATTTGCCATTCGCTGGGAAAAGCCTTACGACATATTATTGTTCGGTAATGACTACATTAAAAATCACTGACTTAAGATGGATTAGGAGATTAGGAAATAACCAGAATCTTAAAAAGCAATGGGAAGATTTCATATCTAAAAGAAAAAAAAAACTCTTCCCTGAAATAAATTCGTGGGAAAATGTCTATCGTGGAAAATCTTTGAAAACATTGTTCTTGGAATTTTTTTTAAGTAATGCAATTTTAAATACAAGTCTGGAGTGACAGGTATTTTTTGTGCGGGTATTTTTTGTGAAATAAAGGAATAAATAAAATTCTTCAAGTTTTTTTAATTACCGTTATTGGAAAAAAACATAATTTTTACTTCCAATAAGATGTGCATCTCTGCACAACTTAATGCTGTTAATTGCTGTTATCATAAACTTGCACTTCAAAATTTTCTTATTAAGATGAAAGCAGAAAATATTACTTCTGAAAAGTAGTACTTTAATTTCTACTTTTAATAAGCTGAATTAGACCGTTCTTTTTGAAACACTTAGTACTTTAATAAGAAAAAAGGGAAAATAGTTTTTTTTATGAAAAAATAGTTTTTTCATAAAAACATTTTTTTCATATTCTTCTCTAGTTTTTCATATTCTTCTCTAGTAAGAAGGAAAGAGTTAACGTACTTTTTCTCATAAAAGTACGTGTTATGTTTTAATTCCCTTTTTAATAAGAAATTAAAAGAAAGCCTTCTTTTTAAAAAATTGTATTTTCTCTAATCTGTAATAAGCAGAAGGAAATGATAATTCCTTTTAAACTGATAGTTTAATCTCTTCGAGAAGCAGAAAGGAAAGATTTTTTCTTTTAAATATAGTATTTTAATCTCTACTTTAAGAAGCAGAAAGCAGAAAGCTCTACTTCTAAAAATACCATTTAAATCATGAGCAGAAAGTAACAAAACAAGAAAATATTTCTAAAAAATAATATATATTCTCTTTAATAATCAAACGGTGAAAGTTTTCCTCCCATAAAAATAATATTTTAATCTCTTCTTCAATAAGCGAAAGGAAAGAAGATTTCCTTTTTAAAGATAATATTTATTCTTTTCTTTAAACGTTAAGCAGGAGTAAAAAAAAACTTTTTATTGTGAAAATAATATTTTAATTTATTTTTCAATAAGCAAAAAAGACTTTCCCTTTAAAAAATAGTATTTAATCTCTTTAATAAGCAGAAAGTTCTCTTTATCGCAGAAAGCCTCCTATAACAATTTTTCGCAGAAAGCCTCCTACAACAATAGCATTATAACCATTTCTTCAAAGGGAAGAAAAGAAAAAGTTTTCTTTCTAAAAAGTACTATTCAATTTCTTTAATTAACAGAAAGGAAAGGGCATTCCTAATATACCAAAAGTGTTTTAATCTCTGCTTTAATAAGCAGAAAAAGAAGCTTTTCTTCTAAAAAAGTGGTATTTAACTTCTTTAATAAGTACGAAGGAAAGAGCTTTGCCCCTATAAAAGAGGATTTAAATATTTCTCTAATAAGCAGAACGGAATAACTTCAATCCTAAAAATAGTATTTTAATTAATATTTTAATAAGTAGAAAGAAAAATAAAAACTCTTTCTGAAAATGATATTTTAGTCTTTCTCTAAAGCAGATAACAGAATTGTATTCACTTTTAATCTTAATTTCGTTAGAAAAGGAATCAACGCTATCAATCCAATCATGTGGTTTATTAGTCAAAGAAAGACTTTTACTTTTCCGTTAAAGATTAACCAGTTATTACTTCTATTTTTTCCAGCTTAACCGTTGTTTTTTTCGAATTCAAGTGACCTTACTAAAAGAAAACATTTTGATCATATTAACAATTAAAAAAATTTACTAGGAAATGTATTATCGTAGAGATTTTACTCAAACAGTTCTTACTGTGGAATAAATTTATTGTACATAGATATCGTAGCTTGCCGTACCTATAAATTTCAACAGGGCCATATATATATTAAAATTGGAGTAATCTCTACATAGTTTTCTTTCGAAGTCCTTAAACTTCAAACTTGTTTTTTATTTGCCGTAAGAGAGATTTGGAAGATAATGAAATTCAAGATTGAACTCGTTTATTCACTGCATTCTCTTATTCTTTGATAAAAATTATTTAGTTTTCTTTACAAATTTCGTTAGAAGGGAAAATGCGAATGAAAATTAATTATCCTTAAGCACAGAATAAAAATTTAAATGCCTTATATTTAATGACTGCTTCACAAAGAAACAGCTTTCAACATCGGATTAGACTTAATAGTTAGTTCTAATGCTGAAACCAGAGGATGAAAATTAAAAGTATTCTAAGTATTCATACCTTAGCGTACTTCAATGCATTCCTTTGGATCGAAAAGTAAGCATTCGCAGCGGTACATAAAACGGATTTTCATCGATTTTTTTTTTCTGCTTTATTTCGATTAATACTCTCCCATTTCTCCTGACGAAA
The DNA here is from genome assembly GCA_038380435.1 of Ryuthela nishihirai. NCBI lineage: Eukaryota > Metazoa > Arthropoda > Arachnida > Araneae > Heptathelidae > Ryuthela > Ryuthela nishihirai. The sequence continues at coordinate 20,150,904 of JAWZYU010000016.1, forward strand.
ACATTTTTTCCTCTTAATTCTTAGAAAATTTTTCATCCCTATTCCTTTTAAGCTGAAAATTGTTTTAAGGGAAGTCTTTAAGCTGCAGAATTAAATGCTACAGAATTATAAGGTTGGATGTATCGATGAAATAGAACTGCCATATTACGAAAATGCAGGCAACTAAGCAGATAAAAGGGAAAGGATGCGCAAAAGTTTGTTCAAGATGCCCTAGCAACGGCAGCGAGAACGGAAGATGCTTCCAGAACCTAGTAGGGAGGAGTCTACTGTATTTCGGTGGGGTGGTTTAAAACGCAAGAGACTGACGGGCGAGACAACTCAGCGTCATAGTTGGATCTAAGTTCTCACACCCTCCACGGAATGATACATGAGATAAATCATGCCCCACGCAATATTTTACGGTCCTTCCTTTTTGTTTCCTATCCGACCTCTGTCACGTAATAAAGATCTTTCGCTTGAAAAGAAAAACGGTTTGAATACTTCAAAAGACATGGAACTGTTCTTTGGAAAATAAAAAAGCAAAAGTAAAAACCAGAAAGGCTTAGGAGCGGCTGAAAATCGTTCAAGAAGCTTTCAGTATTTTTCATGACATTCCCTATTATATAAAATTCCAGGCAGCGATGGATATTTTTCCCTTATTACTACTGCGTTTTTGTATTGACTAAAATTCATTTTTTTCTTCGCTTAGAAGATTTTGGTGCATCTATTTTTTTGGTTCACGTATTTTCCGCCTTGTTCTACTCAGTATTTAGTTTCATGGTTTTCTGAATATTTGTTTTTATTCCAATGTTTTTTTTTTATTTGCGTTTTTTTTTGCGTATATATTATAGAAAAAGACATCTTCCGCTTCTAGTATTTTTTTTTTTAAAAGACGTGTCGGATAACCAGGAAGTATTAAAAAGAGACTTTTCATGCAAGGCATTCTGTTGTCTTCAAAATGTTTCGTTTAAATCATATATTTTAAATCTACAAAAAAGCAGTTGTCTCATTTTACTACTGTGCACTGTTTTGTCATCTTTAAATCAATCATCGAACAACTGCATGTTATGCTTCACAGCGAATATGAAGTTACGTTTTTTTTTTAATTCTTGAAAGCTTTTTTTGTACTGCTCTATAAGGAAAATAACCAACTCTAGCTGGTTATTTTCTATAATACTTTATTATAATATTCTATTTATTATCTGTTAATAGTTAATAACTTTATTAATACTACGTTTATTTTTATTTTGGTATTTTAATATTTGATTAAAAATGTATATTTAATAACTATATTAATAGTTAATAACTTTATTAATATATTTATTTTCATTTTTATATTTTAATATTTTTATTTTTTATTAATAATATTTTAATTTTTTATTAATCATATATATTTAATAACTTTATTCTAATATTCTATTTATTATGTATTATAATAATAATGTAATAACCACTGTACGGAAAATTCCTCTGTTATACCATAGATAAACTAAATATTTATTCTGCATGCTGATATTTTTTTTATTTATAAACTTTAACTCCGTAAATGAAACAAATTAATTTTTTTAGGTTTTTTTATGCGTTTTTTATGTTATATATATAATATTATAATCAAAGAAAAAAATGGATTTCAAGATTTTAGATAATTTCAGAGGTCGTTGAACTCGAAAAGGATTTTTTTTTTTGCTCATCTCGTTTGTTGTCCGCGTTCGTTAGCACAGTTCAACTCTCATTTTAAGAGCAACATTTCAAGTTCAACAATTTACATATTCTAGTAAAAAAACTAGTCAAATTATCTATCCAATAAGACAGATTAGGGAAAAATTAAACTGTTAGACTGTCATTTGCTTATCAGCCGATTGTCGTTTTTTTTTTCGTGGGATGAACACAATTTTTCTTCGAAATTGAGACGTTTGGCCTGTGTTGATTTGTTTCCACTCTTATCGGTATTTTTTTCACACAGTGGGCTAAATGGCTGAGTCAAAAGGATCCAAAGAATACAGATAAGTAACGGAAAGGACAGCTGTTAAGAGATAGATGTAGGCTTCCTGTCAAGGTCAAATAGAATGGTTTTTAAAGAGTATATACCCATGGCTGCTTGAGGATGATGATGACGATATAGTATTCTTACGAATTAAATGGATGAGCACTGAGCGTGAGTTCAAGTAAATATTTTTTACAATGTTAATTACAAAACAATGTAATTTATTACAAAAGTATGGATGAAATTATTTATAAATAAACTAAGTCAACCGGAACGAAACTCTATAACGATACAAAGATAAACTTTCAAAAGAATCCATTATCTCGATTCTATTCACGTCCAAATCACAAAACAAGGCAAAATCATTCAATGAACAATAAAATCATGTTGGTAAACAAATATTCAATCTAAAGAGAATATCTTTACCAATTCCTAAACAAATTAAATAACTATACACTAAATGATTTCTTTCTTAGGTTTTAATCCTCAAGTACTCCAAAACTGCGGCTAAGTGTACTGGTTTCTCAGAATCAATTCTTTTCAAACGTTGATCACCACACACAAGACGACGAATTCTTTTCCTTTACCAGCTTACCAACACGACCCACACCAATAAACTAATCAACCTTCCGTGCACTCACCATATAAAAATACTTCTCTTTATACACCCATCATGCACATACTGAAACTAATTATGCCTCATTTCGGATATCCGCAACTCCAACATAACAATTCTATCTTTTCTATTTTTCAGAATTCGACATACTTTCCAAGTCCATTGGTGTTTATGTTTTAATTGATGAAAGAGGGCGGGCGGTTGGGTGTTGGAAAAGGAAATTACAAAGCAGGTTCAATGGAGACTCGAATATAAGGGAAAATAACCTCGAAGCTCTATATTTTTCAAAATATTCATTTACTGGAAAAGTGTAAACTGAACATAAATATCATAATCAGCCTATTTAAATTTCGATTTTCAACAATATTCGTTTAACGTTTAAAGAGTTCGAATATTTTGCAATAAATAATTTTGCTTTATAAAAATTATTAATAATTGTCTAATATTGACATAACCGTTACGTAAACTTCTAAAACGTATATTTATTTCATTAAGTGGTTTGAAGCATTACTTTTTTTTAATCTGTTTCTGAAGTCAATCCTTGCATTACTTTTATGAAATATGCTAGCTTCCATAACTTTAAATGCCGAAAAACAGTGTTGAAAACAGAGATTTAAATAGATTTGAATATGATTTTTAATTTATATTGAGTCACATTTTTCCAATAAATACATATTTTAGAAGTGATAGTGCTTTAAAGTTATATTATCATTAACATAACTTGGAAATTCCATAATATTTCGGTAGGGAAGTATATATATATACGCACTCATTATTTTCTTCGACAAAATTTAAATACCTTATTTTTATTATGCCCTAAACCTGTCCATTGGGCTTTGCCATATTTGAAATCTCCTAGTGTAACAAGTAGTATATTTCATTATTTTTCTCATCACTAGGGGCGGGGGTGGCTCAGTCGGTAGCGCGCCAGGCTCGTAATCTGCAGTTCCCAGGTTCGAGTCCCAGCCGGGTCAGCTTTCAGATTTATCTCCGCAAAATTCCCCGCCCTGCCCACGGTCAGTAGGGGACACCGATGGGCTTGGAAAGGCCGCCGTCCGTCGGATGGGACGTTAAGCCGTTGATCGTGATAGAGAGAGCCATACCCTGTGCACGTTAAAGAACACGTTGGATGGCCTTGACAGGAGGCTACCATCTGTCTCCCAAAAGCTGTTCCGTGGGTCCCCTCCCCCAACCTTCTCTGAGCCTTCGGGGTCCTTGTGATCTGGCCATTTAGCCTCACGGTGTGCAAAAACGTGCCGCTCAGAGGTAAAACAACCCAATCCTTCTCATCACTGTCATATGCTATATAAATTTCGTAAATAAGAAAAAAAATATTGAAAACAGCAAATCCGAACCTTACTGTAAGTGAACGAAAATAAAATACTAAAACGTTCATACGACAACCTACCTAAACATTTGTACATGAAATCTAATATTTATCCGTGTGTATTTAATCAGATATAAATAAACTTAATATCCGAAGCATTGCAATTCTGTAGATGTTTGGTTTATTCGAAAGATAACTATTATCATTACTTTTCGATCTATCGTATGCAATGGAAAACATTCCCTTTAATTTTACGGATTTCTTTTCTTGTAGAGAATTTTGCAATGGACCAGCAGCATCAAAGAGCACTTCTTTAGCATCCGCTACTTCCTTTTTCGAAAAGATGTTTGCAACTGCCTTAATTATGGCATGCATAGAAATGCCGTTTTTGCGTGTCCCGTTTTTTCATTCGAACTTAGATGTTGAATTACTGTTTTCGAAATCTCTACGCTGTGCCATGCGTATATTTTAAAAGCATTTATATTAGAGTGGATTTGTTTACTAACACTCCTATGGAAATTATAGGCTGAGGCATACGTACATCTAAATTTAATATTTGCTGAATAATGGAGCGCCATTATCTCTTAGGCAACATGATGTTCTCTGTAGGTTCTTACTTCGTTCTCCGAAAATGTGAAACAGTTTAGCCAATGATGCAGATATGGGGAATAAATACAACCAATTAATTTCTATTTGCATATGAATTCGACGCTTTAAGTTTTATTTCTGCCTTATTTGTTTATTTCTGAGTCTATGTTTCATTGTGTATTGGTAGTTGAATAATTCCGAAGGAAATTCTAGAATTTTTCTGCATTTCTCAAAGGAAAAGAAGCGAAGAAGGTGGCAATTTAATCATTTGGGATGGTATTCCACCGTTAAATAAGGTTTGTTTGTCCGCAGTCCTCAGAGATACTATTGATTCATTTGCTTTCTTCCTCAAATATTTCCCGTATCATCTGGTAGCTTTCCATTTCGTTTTATTTTACTCCTAAAGTCTAATTTGAAAAACGGAGCTGCTTATGCTTAGTTTGGTTTGAGTTGTTTTACCTCTGAAAGGCAGTTTTTTTAACACAATTTTCTAAATGGGCAGGTCATAAATACCCCAATGGCACAGAAAAGTTTGGGGAAGGGGATCCAGTTACCAGATGTTGGAAGACAGATGGAAGCCTCCCATCAAGGCTATCCAGAGTATTCTTTAACGTGCAAAATGTACGCGGGCCACAACTTAAAGCCTTATCAGACGGACGCCGGCCTTTCCAAGCCCAACGGTGTCTCCTTTCTCACCGAGGGCAGAATGGGAGTAAGTGAAACATTTTGTGCATATTACCGTTGTAATTATATGAAAATGTTTGGAGAATTTCTAGTGTGATGAAAAAATGATCAGTAAATGAAGGAGGAAAAGGTTCCAGATATCTAGCTCAGTTATCGTTTATTTACAACACTGTAACAGTTGGAAAACAATCACTAAACAAAAGAGAGTAATATCGATGGACAAAGTATAGATTACTAAACATTAAAATTGAATATGAAACCTACAGAATAATAATTCTTTCAGAAACTTTCGGTAGTTTGAATCTAAATATAATAAAATAACGTAGGGAGCAAAATGGAATAAACGCGAAAATATTTCAAAAGTATTTTTCTTCTAGAAAACTTTCCAAGTAATAATCAGCCAATATAGGAATGGATGGCAGCCTATAATTCAACGTGTTGAGCTCGAAGCATTCCAATAAACATCTTCCAAATAACGGAGCAAATGGAACTATTAAATAGCGGCATAGTAGCTCATGAACCACTCTTACCAAAACGAGGATATATATTGGTGACAGAACTCACTTTAGAAGTTTATGTGGACTTTTAGATCCCATAAAGAATGCTAGCGGAGCATGAAGAATTTATGTGAACTAGCCACTTACACGAAAAAGGTCAGCAATGGCTTTCCAGACCCATTTCAGGAAGCATTCCCCTCCCATATGCGTAACGCATGGGTCTTAAACAACAAGCAAGAAAACATCAAAGCACGAAGAATTCCGTTTTCTTTCCGGAGTTGATTGACACGACACCTTTGGTGACTGCGCTTGGATGACTTGGACTGGACTGCTTGTGTGCCCTGAGGCTCGTGGGACAGCTACAGCATCTCAGCGCCCTCGACGGAGTAACAGCAGTCGGAGTATCCGACGAACCCAGACACGCTGGGCAGTGATACAGGAGATGACCGGGGTTTTTCAGTTCATCTTCAGAGGACCGGGAAGAAGATGATGACTCTACAGTGTTTTTTTTTCCTTTCTCGAAACCAAAGGAAGTGAGAAAGAGAAACACATTATCGACCAAAAAGGACGGCATAGGAGATGAGAAGCGAAACGTGACAACACAAAAAAAAAGAGGGAAGGGGGTTGAAATAAAAAAATAGGAAAGTAAAGGAAAACAGCGTCCAGAGAACGTTGTTGAAAATAACTCTCGAAACTGTGAAGTGGTATTAAAATACCGAATCGTGTTTTTTTACATTCATCATACGAATCATGTTACGATACATTTTTTTTTGTAATCATTACTTAGGTTACGTAGAGTTTTTTTTAGATTTATTTAGAACGTTTGCTTAGAAAAAACATGAATTGAAAAAGGGGCGGGAGTGGCTCAGTCGGTAGCACGCCAGGCTCGTAATCTGCAGTTCTCAGGTTCGAGTCCCAGCTGGGTCAGCGTTGTGATTTATCTCCGTAAAATTCCCTGCCCATGGTCAGTAAGGGACACCGATGGGTTTGGAAAGGCGGCCGTCTGTCGGATAGGACGTTCAGCAGTTGCACCGTGTGCGGGAGAGCCATACCCTGTGCACGTTAAAGAACACGCTGGATGGCCTTGACGGGAGGCTACCATCTGTCTCCCAACAGCTGTTCCTGTGGGTGCCCTACTCCAACCTTCTCTGAGCCTTCGGGGTCCATGTGACCTGACCATTTAGCCCATTGTGTGCAAAAAAAGTGCCGCTCAGAAGTAAAACAACCCAACCCATGAATTGAAAAACGTGTGTTTTTTTTATTTTTGTTTATTATTAATTCATCAACAGAAGAAAACTTTTACATCATGGTGCACCTTAAAAAGTGACTTTCAGCTTCGAGCAGTCGCTCATAAACATTGTTAACAAGTTTAGAGGAAAAAATGTCTTCAGCAAGTTGTAATAAGAGACCATTTGATGACTGCCGGTAAATCAAATCGAAAATCATCTTACATGTCGTCAGGAAGATGTTTATTATTCATCCCGTATCAGGATAATTTTCTTCTCCTATACTTGATAATGGTGAATTACCATCTGAAATTTGCATTATTTAAACTTTTGAAGCAGGGTTGGGTTGTTTTACCTCTGAGCGGCACTTTTTTGCACACCATGGGTAAATGGCCAGGTCACATGGACCCGGAAGGCTCAGAGAAGGTTGGGGGAGGGAACCCACTGGAACAGCTGTTGGGAGACAGATGGTAGCCTCCCGTCAAGGCCATCCAACGTGTTCTTTATCGTGCACAGGGTATGGCTCTTCCACACACGGGGCCACGGCTTAACGTCCCATCCGACGGACGGCGGCCTTTCCAAGGCCATCGGTGTCCCCTACTGACCGTGGGCAGGGAATTTTGCGGAGATAAATCTCAACACTGATCCAGCTGGGACTCGAACCTGGGAACTGCAGATTACGAGCCTGGCGCGCTACCGACTGAGCCACCCCCGCCCCAACTTTTGAAGCAGATTACTTCCCCAAAGTAGCGTCTGTCAATTTAAACCTCTTGACGATAGCATTCTATCAGGAAAATACCAAATTTCTTGCATAAGTAAACTGTTCAAGGTATTATAAAAATACAATTTCGCATGTTTGAGAACTTCTGCGCCATTTAATGTAAAAATTTCGAACCGAGCGAAAATTTCAGAAAACTGCAGATACAGTAGAACCTAAATGAGTAGCGCATTGAAAATTTTGGAATTATCCAAAAAACAAAAATCCGTCACTTTTTAGAATTTTTGCAACGTTTTCCGCAATGTAGCGGTAGACGCATAGCATCAAAATTCGCGAATTCTAGAGTCATTTTTAGGTAGCAATCAAGACACATTCAACTGTCACCTGAACAATGCATGCTGATATACATATTGCGTAACAATAAAAGGATATATAATAGTTAAACAGCACTTTCAGAAAAACCGAAGTTTTCTAAAATTCGGCTCTCACTAGGCCACGAATTCACGAGGTTCCACTGTGGTACTATTTTCATTACCTATCTTCCTAGTGCAGTTTCCAGATTCGAGTCCCACCTGTGCGAGCGTTAAGATTTATCTCCGCAAAACTCCCCGCCCTGCCCACGATCAGTAGAGGACACCGATGAGCTTGGAAAGGCCGCCGTCCGTCATATAGGACGTTAAACCGTGGCCCCGTTGAGCTGGAGAGTCATACTCTGTGCACGTTAAAGAACACACTGGATGGCCTTGACGGGAGGTACCATTTGTTTCCTAACAGCTGTCCAGTGGGTCTCCTCCCCCAACCTTCTCTGAGCCTTCGGGGTCCTTATGGCCTGGACATTTAGCCCATTCTGTGCAAAACCTGCCCCTCAGGGGTGAAACAACCCTATTCGTCCTAGTGCTTCTCTATCGATATTTGTGACTGTCGACTTGCATGCTTGTCAACACAGTTGTGTTATTATATCTTCCGAATCTCATTCCGGATCGTAAGGATGAATGTACCAAATGAAATCTTAAGATTTGGGAAGCATCACAGATTACAAAAGGTTATCCCCTATTATTTCTTCCCTCCCTACAAAAGAAGGGAAATGTGTAAATGATTGTCCATAATTTTGCCCGAATGTTTGGGCAGAACACAGCCGGTTATATGTCGAATGAAAGCTTGTAACATAAGATAGTGTCATAGGATATATATATGTAAAATTGCTCCAACCTTTATTTCCCCCCTGGAAAAAGAAATACGAATAAACATTAGTTCTCCTATGTCTTTCTAGTTTATCTAGCTTCTCGTACGCTCCTTTAGCAAGAATCGAATTTTGGAAAGCGAGGGCCGAGGCTTTAGAGCAGTGTTTTTCAACCTTTTTTTTTATCTAGCGGCACACTTAAACCTATAGTTAAACTTCCGCGGCACACTTGAACCTATAGTGAAACTTCCGTGGAACACTTAAATTATGATGATAAAAAAACAGTAAAAAAAAGAGTATACCTTTTATGATTCATTTATTAACAGAAACAAAACGCACCATCACGGCTTAAATACCGCAGAGGCGGTGTAACTAGCGACCAATACTGCTAGTCATCGCAACCATTGCAGTGTATAGCCTCCTTTCACCAAAGAGAACCCAACATGATAGGTGGTATGCACATATATTTTTGCTTATGCATATAAATTTTTGCTTATACATATATATTTTTACTATATAATGTATACGTTTATTATAACAATGATATACTCGTATAATCAATTTAAAGAGGTTTTAATTTTGATATGTACACTCATTGTGTTTTGGACTTCTTTCGAAAATAATTTAATTAATGATCTTTAAATATTTTCGCGGTACACCTAAGATTCTCTCACGGACACTAGTGTGCCGCGGCACACCGGTTGAAAATCACTGCTCTAGAGTAATGTGTCAAATTAACGTTTGTGATGGCAGGAGGGTCGTATGCCTCTCATTCCGACTTCCCCCAAGAGTTGATAGACCTCAACCAGCACACGAAGGTGGCTTTTGGTGTCATCCATAAGATATAATACTGTCCTGTATAGTGGAACGTCGGATGACATCATTCAATCATATTCCCCCCCCCCCACATCCCCTCAAAAAAAAAATAGGGGCGGGGGTGGCTCAGTCGGTAGCGCGCCAGGCTCGTAATCTGCAGTTCCCAGGTTCGAGTCTCAGCTGCGTCAGCGTTGAGATTTATCTCCGCAAAATTCCCCGCCCTGCCCACGGTCAATAGGGGACACCGATGGGCTTGGAAAGTCCGTCGGATGGGACGTTAAGCCGTGGCTCCGTGTGCGGGAGAGCCATACCCTGTGCACGTTAAAAACACGCTGGATGGCCTTGACAGGAGGCTACCATCTGTCTCCCAACAGCTGTTCCAGTGGGTCCCCTCCCCCAACCTTCTCTGAGCCTTCGGGGTTCATGTGTCCTGGCCATTTAGCCCATGGTGTGCAAAAAAGTACCGCTCAGAGGTAAAACAACCCTCAAAAAAATAATAATAAAGGAGAGAAATTTAATAGCAGTCTATCATAACGATTTATATGTCTAATGAAAGCATGACCTGAAGAGTAGCATAGGAAATATAACGATATTCTCCTCAGAAGCAAGGGAAAGAGTTGTTTCTAAAGGCAAAAGCCTTGTAGTAAAAAACAAAATAAATATATATTAGTTTCAAAAATAAAATTATACTTCACACTAGCTCTAAAGAGAACATAAAAGTAAAACATATCTGTGATAAAATCAATTACAGAATTCATGTTAGCTTCAGAGGAAGACAAGACTCCAAAATCGGTTTCTTTTGTCAATTGGAAATAATTGCTGAATCTCTATTTTCATTACTGACTGATTTCATCGTTGCCATGGTTCACTTTTTAAATAACCTAAAGGTAGATGCATATTTTTTTATATTTTTCACTTGGTATATCTCGTTTATTTTTTAAAATAAATAAAAACTCCATTGTCTATCTTCTTTCAAGGCTGTTTTTTTTTAAATTCGTCTTAGAGCGTAAACGATTAAAAAAAAAGCATCCTGTTCTTGCAGTAAGAAATTTTATTCATATTCGTAGCATTTAGAGAATTCTTATATTGCTCATAAAGCTTCAATTTTAGAATTGCAGAAATGTCACCTGAAATCACATCAATCAATCGATTGAATGTTTTCCCACTTATAATTGCTCTTGGTTTCTTTGGAAGTTTCTTTGTGAAAGTTTGTCCGAAACTCATATTATGCCCTCGGCGAAAAAGGGGCAACATTTTACAACCATCATTATATATATCATAATTTTGATAATCATTAATAATCAAAAATTATTTTAACCATCCACATTTATTCCATGGTTGATTTATATGGATGATGACACCTTTTTTCATCATACCATTGCTAAAAATGCGAATTAATTTCTCTAGCCCGAATTCAAGGCCTGTTCAACTCTGGCTCATGGGGGCAACTTAGGATTTGAGTCTCCTATTACCAGAGATCAATCATAAAAAATTAGTAAATTAATAAACAAATAACACTGACGTTCCTTAGTGAGCTTTGTTTTTTACGTGTAACACAATTTTTAAGACACTTGTATGTCTCTTAACACTCTTAATAGCGAACTGAGAAAAAATAACACTAGACAACAAATTGAAACTTGTTTATAACATTGGTCAAGTAGGATGATTTTAACTAATTTTGGGATGCTGAATTCAAATATGGCTGTGAAAAATCTGCAGCACGTACAGTTTTCTTTTTTTAAATTACGGAATGATGTATTTCAAATTTCAATGAATATGCATATTTGAGAAATGAAAATAAATGTCACTATTTTATTAAATTGAAACTTAAAACTCATTAATTAATTACATGACTACAGCGAAAAAAATTAGAAACATCATAATTATATACCATTGAATATAAAGTAACAAATGAAATAATTTTGAAACGCAAAATAACAGAAACATAGGTAAGGATCTTTTATACTAACAAGAGGTTCATTTTTGTCTTTTATGTGCTGAGGTAACTTTCTTCTGCAAGAACCAGCAGTAGTCACCCATCATTGCTGGGCCCACCTGCCTTGGTATCTCTCCTCCATAGTTCGGATATCCTGGTGAAATCTTTACCCTTGCTCATCACTGGAGCTCCTAAGTTCTTGGGAAAGAAGTCGAGATGCGAGTGCAAGAAATGGATCTTCAGAGATATTCGGCAGGCAAGATTTTCATAATTTTTGAGAAGATCTTGAATAAACTAATGGTAGTTTTCCTCTTTGTGATTCCCCAGAAATCCCTGGATCACAGACGTGAAGGATTTCCATGCAGCGCGCTCCTTCATATTCAGCTTTTCTTCGAAGACTGTATCATTCAGTAGCTTCCTGATCTGAGGACCACAAAGATCTCTTCTTTGAGTTTGGTATCACTTAGTTTTGGAAATTTTTCCTTTAAGTGCAAAAACCCTTTACCAGTTTTGTCCATAGCATTTACAAAGTTTTTCATAAGCCCCAGTTTGATGTATAGTGGTGGCAGCAGAACATTAGAGGGGTCAACTAGAGGCTTATACCTCAAATTACTCTTTCTAGGAATAAAACATCTCTTTGGGCCATGTAGTGTTCCTTTCTGGCCCTACTGTCCCACAAACACAGAAAACAGCAAAATTTTCTGAAGCCTCCTTGAAGCCCGAGCAAGAGAGATATGACTTTTAGGTCACCACATATTGTCCACTTAAACTGGTCATATTTTATAGCAGTGAGTATTTTTCTCATGCTTTCATAAGTTTCCTTCATTCCGACAGCATGTCACTGGAATGGAAGGTTTTTGGTTTCCTTTATGCAAAAGGACAGATTTTAAGCTGAATTTTGACGAATCTATAAATAGACGCCATTCCTTAGAGTCATGAGTTGTTCCAATTTCTTCCATCAGCTCTGAAATATCTGTGCAGAAACACAAACCATCTTGCATCTAGTAATAAGCAGATGAAGCCAAATTTCTCTTTCTGAACAGAGAAATTCTAGTACCCTTGGCCAGAAGATTCCACACTTGAAGTCTTGAACCTAAAACCTCAGCTTGTTATTTGGAAAGTCCTATGTCTCGAACAAGATAATTCAGTTCATTTTGCTGAATCAGATGAGGCTCGTCTAACTTTTTACGGCTGTACGTAGGATCAGGATCTGTATGTGCCTCAAAGTCTTCCTATGATTAATGTGAATCCATCTCCTCCCAGTTGGTTGGAGGTGTTGGTACGTACAGGAAGGTCTTCTCTATGAGGAACTGGCCTTATGGCTGAAGGCACATTTGGATATTGTATTTTGCTTTCGTTCTTTTTTGAAAAGCCCGACACTTTAGTTAAACAAAAATAACAATCATGCAAGTGACTAATTGGCTCACGCCAAACCATTGCAACTGCAAATGGCATTTATTTTATCTTACTTTTCAACCATTCCCTCAGGACAACAAAGCACACATGTGTAGCCCGTGTTTTGTCCTGATCTCCAACATGGCATCCAAAATACAAGTTATAGGCTTTCTTCACAATCTTTGTCAAAGAACGACCCTGGTATTTTAAAATATAATTTACACACACACAACAAAACTTTTCTGGAACATTAATAAATCCACGACACTGTCTTTGTGCCATTTAAACGCCAAAATTCACTCTTCAAGTACAGCACGTGTTCCTCCTAATAAAGAAACAACAAGAATGGCAGTCTGAGGTTAGGCTACTGTTACATGTTTTCTGTTAGGCTACTGTTACATGTTTTCTGTTAGGCTACTGTTACATGTTTTCTCCCATTTGGCAATCAGCGTTGGTAGCCACAAAAAGTAAAATATCTAGTATCATCCCAGTTGCCTGGAGGTATTGGTATAGAAAGATCTTAATAGGAGTCAAAATGACCAATAACATAAAAACGTGACGTGCTAGCCATTCTTTGAGGCCAGATCTGAAATCAGCACCTGAAAAATAGTTAAAGGCAGCTACAATTGTTTATGTTATAAAAACCTTGTAAACCAGTGTAATTCAAAGGCTTTATAGGTACTAGCTAGTTCAGATTCGTCAATTTATAATTGTTTCGTAAATTTATTTCATTGTTACTAATTCCAAAGGCCGCATCAGTTACAAAAATATCAATTTCTGTTTAAAATCTCACTAGATCTTAGCAGCTCAGGGCACCCCACACTTCTTGCTTGGGGCGCAGACTCCCTAAACCTCTTCCTTAGTCCTGCCAGCAGGGAACATATTGAAATTCCACTGTGGTCCACGAAAGTCCGAGTTGCTCTAACGGAATCGGCAGATGGTCTGTCTTTTAATACAGCCAGTTCTTTGCAGAAGTGGACTTCTGCTTCTTCTAGAATGTTCCAGAATTGAATGTCACAGACAGCTACTTTGCTTCCTTGAACGAACTGCTTTCGAAGAAGGGTTGAAGACTGCCTCGAGAAATTCCTACACCAGAAGTCAGCGTCGAGAAAGAGACAAGTTGATCGTGTGCGTTGTGCGTCTTCCATACTTTTTCAGATCCAGGAATACTTTTTTTTTCTTTGCCCCTAAGGCTGTTCCTTTTTCGCTTCGTCCCCCCCCCCCTCAGTGCCACTCCAGAAAGTTGGTCTTGAAGTGTTTCCGTTGTGAATGGAAAATAAGTTGGGTTTCTAATGGACACATCAACGATAGATGAAGCAAAATTCTGACTTACTTCCACTCTAAAAGATAAGTTTGCTTTTGTCATTCCCTACTAAAAAGACTAAAACTAAGTTTGCTTAGATTCAGTTATGATGAAGGCCCAAGCTTTGTGACGATAACATAAAGGGCAAATAATAAAATTAGCTTACAGTTTCTGCCAACCGTAAATTATAATGTTTGTAAAATGTCTCTCTTTTTCGTCGAGAGAATAGTGAAAGTTAACGGACAAAATCTCATTACAGGCAGAGTAAGAGTTGTTGGGTTGTTTTACCTCTGAGCGGCACTTTTTTGCACACCATGGGCAAAATGGCCAGGTCATATGGACCCGAAGGCTCAGAGAAGGTTGGGGGAGGGGACCCACTGGAACAGCTGTTGGGAGACAGATGGTAACCTCGTGTCAAGGCCATCCAGCGTGTTTTTAACGTGCACAAGGTATGGCTCTCCCGCACACGGAGCCACGGTTTAACGTCCCATCCGATGGACTTTCCAAGCCCATCAGTGTCCCCTACTGACCGTGGGCAGGGCGGGGAATTTTGCGGAGATAAATCTCAACGCTGACCCAGCTGGGACTCGAACCTGGGAACTGCAGATTACGAGCTTGGCGCGCTACCGACTGAGCCACCCCCGCCCCAGGCAGAGTAAGAACTCGAATCAGATTGCGAGCCTGGGGCACTACTAACTGATGCATCCCCCCCCCCCCCGGCACAGTCCTTTTTGTAAACCAGATGCTGAAATATCAAATAATAAAGCATCTCCTAAATGATGGTGGTGGCTCAGTGGGTAGCGCGTCAGGCTCATAATCTGTAGTTCCCAGGTTCGAGTCCCAGCTGGGTCAGCGCTGAGATTTATCTCCGCAAAATTCCTAGTCCTGCCCACGGTCAGTAGGGGACACCGATGGGCTTGGAAAGGCCGCCGTCCGTCTGGTGGGACGCTAAGCCATGGCCCCGTGCACGGGAGAGATCCATACGCTGTTAAAGAACACGCTGAAAGGCCTTGACGAGAGACTCCATCTGCTTCCCAACAGCTGTTCCAGTGGGTCACCTCCCCCAACCTTCCCTGAGCCTTCGGGGTTCATGTAACCTGGCCATTTAGCCCATGGTGTGCAAAAAAGTGCCGCTTAGAGGTAAAACAACCCAACCCTAGATGATGTCTCTGATTCATTCTAGTTTTTTTTTATAAACATCTGGGCGTACTCTACTGTCATGTGCTATAGTATTTGGCATCACAGCAAATTCTTAAATTATTGCGAATATGAAATGCGAGAAGACTGTTCAAGCAGGAACTGATCCAAGTAATGACAGAGTCACATTTTATAGAATATGCAAATGTAAAATGCAAGGTAATCTTTGCAGTTACAAACATGGAATCTTCTGGTTAACACCATCTTTGCCCCAGGATATTTTCAATCTTTTACTCTTGGCAATACACTTCTAAAATAGTACATTTACCTCGACACACCTACGGTAAAAAGTCAATTAGTTTTGTTCTATGTCGTAAAAATCGATTCATTTAAAAAAAACGTATATTAAACTCAACATTTGACAAATTAAAGGAAAAACTAAAAAATCATAATAAAATTGCAAAAAGTGCAAATGTTGGTGTAGTATTATTCTCTTTCTTACATTTTTGCAACACATCTTGGACTTTAGAAGCAGAACACCTGTTTGAAACCACTGCTCTACCAGCTGAACCAAGGATGTGGTGATTTACCCTTAAACAGATTTATGGAGAAGTTCTGTAGTAGAGTTCTGTACACAAGATATTAATTTCTCAGTTACGTATTTTAAATAGCGTATGAAATTCCTCTCGAAAAGTTCGAAAAATGCTCGAATTCTTCTTTTATAACCTTACTTACGGAAGTGTGAATCACCCAACCTTAGATCAGCTGACACGTAACCAGTCATGTTTGAATCCTGGTGGTCAGAATAGTGTATTTTTCACAATTTTCCTACTCTTGAAAAACAGAGAAAAATCTTTCTCAACAATAACAGTTTTAAACATGAAATGTAAATGAAATACGTGTTGCTATTTCATGGAAAAATATTTATGTTCGCTCTAATCTGCGGAATGTTTTGTACAAATATTAAATGAATATTTTGTACTAAAATTTTGAATAATTGTTAATAATAAAGAAAATATCTTTAGAACTCTAAACTGATGTAATTCTTCATTCTATAAGGGTCGTTGAAAGTAAAAGTGAACCCACCTATATCTGAGTAATGGACTGATTGTACTTTGTGCACTCACCAGGGTGTGTGCACAAAGGGTGTTACACTGTCCCTGTGTAAAATCTTTTACACAGTGACAATGTAAGAATGAGAAGCAACATTCATAGAATGGGCTTCTTACTCTCATCAAAAAAGAAAAAAATTATAATAGTACTGTTATTTGATTTTCTTAAACGCAAGAAGTTAGTATAGTTAATAATTTTGAATGATTGGTGCACTTTACAAACCTCCGGGTACTCTAAGCAAAATCATTAAATCATTTCTATAGAAGTTCACTGCTTTTTCTGAAAGCAACCCGAACAAATCATCGTTAATGGTTCATCCTTAACTTTTCGTCCAACAAAGCACATATAGTACACATAGTTAAAAACATTACTATGTTCTGGATATTTAACCGAATTCAGAGGTATTATCAGCTAAACGTTTATATCGTAGCAATGCATGTCAAAGCCATAAAGTTTCTGAAAAAAAAAATGTCAGTTTCTTTTAATCAATCGCTCGGTAATTTAAGAAAACAAATGTAAATATACAAGAGACATTCAAATGAAAGTAAACAAGTCGGAAATGAAGCTTAAATTATTTATCGATATGTTTAAATTCGCCATACCTCATCAGATATTTGTTCGGATATCTCTTTCCGAAAGCAATTTCGCTGTTGTGTGAGAAAGTATGTGACAATACAGGTGCACCTCTTCGACCGATTTCAACTTTCTTCTTTTCATGACATTTTCTAGAGGACTAGAAATCTGAATATCTAATGGAGGAGATGCCATAACTATAAGGAGGATGCGTCAAACATTCTCAACAACTTCAACGTTGTTATTGTTAGTTGGGAAGTATGCGAGCTGACGTCGTCATGGATAAAGCAACCGTTTAATCAAAAGTCCTGGTAGCTTCGATTTTATTGTCTGCCCTTAAATGCTCATACTTTCAAGATAATCGTATTAGATAATTGTCTATTTCAAACTGGGTTACTTCGAATAGAATAAAAAGCATGCATTTATGTTATACTATTTTGTTTTTTAACCTTTGGAACAGTAATTTACGCAGTTAAAACACCGTTGATAAAAGTAGACAATGTAAAAGTCTAGAAACTACCCATCAACATCAAAATCAGTGGCTAGTATCTTCTTGAGCGTAATAGACGTTATGAGAATTCCAGCCAAACCTCTCATGGACGTATTCCAAAGTGGAACAATGTACGACAAGATCGCGTTTTAATTTGATTACCAGGGTTCGCTGTTGATTCAGTTTCTGGACAGTGGTGACACTATCAACTTGAAACGATTATCACGAAAGTATGAGCATTTAAGGGAAGACAATAAAATCGAAGCTACCAGGACTTTTGATTAAACGGTTGCATTATCCATGACGACGTCCGCTCGCATACTTCCCAACTAACAATAACAACGTTGAAGTTGTTGAGAATGTTTGACGCATCCTCCTTATAGTTATGGCATCTCCTCCATTAGATATTCAGATTTCTAGTCCTCTAGAAAATGTCATGAAAAGAAGAAAGTTGAAATCGGTCGAAGAGGTGCACTGTATTGTCACATACTTTCTCACACAACAGCGAAATTGCTTTCGGAAAGAGGGTACCGTTGTTTCTATTTTAATATCCGAACAAATATCTGATGAGGTATGGCGAATTTAAACATATCGATAAATAATTTATGCTTCATTTCCGACTTGTTTACTTTCATTTGAATGTCTCTTGTATATTTACATTTATTTTCTTAAATTACCGAGCGATTGATTAAAAGAAACTGACATTTTTTTTTCAGAAACTTTATGGCTTTGACATGCATTGCTACGATATAAACTTTTAGCTGATAATACCTCTGAATTCGGTTAAATATCCAGAACATAGTAATGTTTTTAACTATGTGTACTATATATGTGCTTTGTTGGACGAAAAGTTAAGGATGAACCATTAACGATGATTTGTTCGGGTTGCTTTCAGAAAAAGGAGTGAACTTCTATAGAAACGATTTAATGATTTTGCTTAGAGTACCCGGAGGTTTGTAAAGTGCACCAATCATTCAAAATTATTAACTACCTAACTCCTTGCGTTTAACAAAATCGAATAACAGAACTATTGTAATTTTTTTCTTTTTTGATGAGAGTAAGAAGCCCATTCTGTGAATGTTGCTTCTTCCAACCAAGAACTGCAAAGAAAAAAAAAACTCTTATCAAACTAAAAATTTTAATGTCTCTATTCCGATTACGAGTGTACTTGAGAATGAAAGATTAAATATTTTGTCTATTTCAAACAGGGTTACTTCGAATAGAATAAAAAGCATGCATTTATGTTATACTATTTTCTTTTTAACCTTTGGAACAGTAATTTACGCAGTTAAAAAACCGTCGATGAAAGCTATGCATTTCCAAAGCCGTGTAATCTTCAGTTTAGTTTCATAAGGTTTAAATACAGCATTATCCGATTGCTGCTTTGTCATTCGCATAAATCTGAGGATCATGACTCGTCGTTCGCATAAAAATCTAAGGATTATGACTCGTCGTGTCGCATAAAAATCTGAGGATCATGACTCGTCGTTCGCACAAAAATCTGAGGATCATGACTCGTCGTTCGCATAAAAATCTAAGGATTATGACTCGTCGTGTCGCATAAAAATCTGAGGATCATGACTCGTCGTTCGCACAAAAATCTGAGGATCATGACTCGTCGTTCGCATAAAAATCTAAGGATTATGACTCGTCGTGTCGCATAAAAATCTGAGGATCATGACTCGTCGTTCGCACAAAAATCTGAGGATCATGACTCGTCGTTCGCATAAAAATCTAAGGATTATGACTCGTCGTGTCGCATAAAAATCTGAGGATCATGACTCGTCGTTCGCACAAAATTCTGAGGATCATGACTCGTCGTTCGCATAAAAATCTAAGGATTATGACTCATCGTGTCGCATAAAAAACTGAGGATCATGACTCGTCGTTCGCACAAAAATCTGAGGATCATGACTCGTCGTTCGCATAAAAATCTAAGGATTATGACTCGTCGTGTCACATAAAAATCTGAGGATCATGACTCGTCGTTCGCACAAAAATCTGAGGATCATGACTCGTCGTTCGCATAAAAATCTAAGGATTATGACTCGTCGTGTCGCATAAAAATCTGAGGATCATGACTCGTCGTTCGCACAAAATTCTGAGGATCATGACTCGTCGTTCGCATAAAAATCTAAGGATTATGACTCATCGTGTCGCATAAAAAACTGAGGATCATGACTCGTCGTTCGCACAAAAATCTGAGGATCATGATTCGTCGTTCGCATAAAAATCTAAGGATTATGACTCGTCGTTCGCACAAAAATCCGAGGATCATGACTCGTCTTTGACAGAAAAATCTGAGGATCATGACTCGTCGTTGGCATAAAAATCCGAGGATCATGACTCGTCGTTCGCATAAAATTCTGAGGATCACGAGTCGTCGTTCGCATAAAAAACTGAGGATCACGACTTTGTTCGCATAAAAAGCTGAGGATCATGACTCGTCGACCGCGGGATTGGGTCTCTGTCATTCGCGGATCAATCATGACATTGCTATAGAAACTGAATTCCTTGAATAAAATTTTGGAACTTTAATTTAAAAAGATCACTGATATTCAATAATTTGCTAAACTATTATATATATGTAAGGATGTTCATTATTATTCTGTTTATTTGTTAAAAGGGTGAGCAATGAAATAGCAACGATCAAGCCGAAGTCACTTCGGCTTGCTCATTGCTCAATGGTCTTAGTCTAAGCTTTGTAAAATCGCGCTATTACAACTTCTCTGCAATCCCTGCAGGTTTCCGGAGGTCTCAGTTGTTCTTTGATGACTCTCAATCCAACATAATCATCAGCAGGGCGGGATCTAAGATGAGGGGAGGGGGTTAAGAGGGTTATGGCTCACACATTTGAAAATAAGGATAATAGATGCTAAAAAATTATTAAACTTGGGCAGATTTCACGAATTTTTTAAGAGATTTTTAAAGAAGGGTAAAAATGTTATACTGCAATGGAAATCTAGTCTCTTTTCCACTTTTTAATTTTTCCCCCGGCTCAATTCCAATCGATCACTTGCTCCCCCCCCCACTCTTTGTTTTTTTTTTCTAGATCTGGGACTGATCACCGGAATTATCATCATGTCGAGTATTAAAAACTCTTCTTTCAAAAAAAAACCCCTCTTCTTTTTCATGTTTATTTTAGTGTACAGTAACAACTGAGGGTAATCTGAAATATATAATGCAATAAACATCACTCACTCTCATATCATGTACAGTGTGATCCTTAGCATGATTCTTTAGCCTCACTGATTTGCCTTTTGAGCGAATCTTCAGCAGCATAATTCGAGCGATCACGGAGGACTTACTGTAGAGTTACTAAATTTGGTTTTTGATAGCGGCTGCTTGTATATTTACCCTTCAGGGACACTATTTTGCTACTCAGTAGATTGTCTAATGACAAGGTCACAACGAATTCAAGACTCTGAATTGGGAAAAGGAACTCTCTGTTAAGTAGTTAGAATATCTATCAATGCATTCTGACTACAGGTGACATTCACAAACATTATACACAGTCGTATCAGAATAATATGACCACCTACCATACATATACTATGGTAGGTGGTCATATTATTCTGATACGATCGTGTATTATCCCCGTACTCCTTTGGGGGTCATAAAGTGCAATCTGGCGGAGAAAATCTGAATACTAGCACTACAGTTGAGATTTGAACCTGAGAACACCAGTGTTGGAGATTGGGGCGAAAATGAGGAAACGTAATGTCTCGGGAATGTATTTCTCCGAAAACGATGAATACATGTGTTTGATCACTTGTAAAAAACGTTTCCTGTCAGTTTTGATGTTTGAGTACAAGTGTTGGAGATTGGGGCGAACATGAGGAAACTTAATGTCTCGGGAATGTATTTCTCCGAAAACGATGAATACATGTGTTTGATCATTTGTAAAAAACGTTTCCTGTCAGTTTTGATGTTTGAGTACAAGTGTTGGAGATTGGGGCGAAAATGAGGAAACTTAATGTCTCGGGAATGTATTTCTCCGAAAACGATGAATACACGTGTTTGATCTCTTGTAAAAGAAGTTTCCTGTCAGTTTTGATGTTTGAGTACAAGTTTGCTATTCCTCAGGATCATTATGCGTAAATGTTTATCTCAAATGATATTGATTTCGAAGGTGTGAGTAAAACAGAGAAGAGGTTCACCAATGTTAAAATAAGCAAAAGAAATACTTTAACAGGCGCAAAATTGCATTTAAATATGTTTTCGTTTAGTGGAAATTTTATTCGAGATTTTTTTGCACAAATATGCGTACTGAAAAAAAAAAGATGAGAATAAATGCAATAATTGTTTTCTTCATTTTTCATTATTTTTCAATTTTCATTATAAACGTCTGGAATTAGAGATGGATTAAACGTTTCCGAAAATTCCGAATTATAATATTTGAAAGAAAAATCCGTTTTCTTTTAAATTTATCTATAAAACAATCATAAATACACTCTAAAGCCGTGTTTCCCAACGTGGGGCCCACGCCCCACAGGGGGGCAATTTGATTGTCAAGGGGGGCAATTCGAAAATGGACTCGTTCAGAGTTTTAACCGTATGGCGGCCGTAGGATTAGCGAGCCGATTTGTTTAGTCGATTCGTCTGATATTTCAAATATGCAGTATCAAGAAGAACTCTCAGAAATGCAAAATGATGAGTCAGTTAAAACTTTATTTAATATAAAAGGAGCGATACCATGGCTTTGTGAGGAAACATAAACCAAATATCCAAATTCAACCAAATATGCAAGAAAACTATTATTACCATTTTCATCTTCATATTTAGCTGAATGTGGATTTAGTGCCATAAGTGATTTGCTGCTAAAATGAAGAAATCGGCTGGACATAACACAACGGGGAGACTTGAGACTGAAGTTAACTAAATTGGAACCTGACATAAAATCTCTTTGCATCAAGCATCAAGCGCAAGGATCTCACTAAATATAATAATATATAATGTATAATAACAAATAATTAATATTTATTAAAATATTATAGAAAAATCTTTCATTAAAATTTTTTCGTACTTGAATTTCAGTTCTCCATTATGTTTAGAAAATTTACTTACTACTGTGTTTCCTCTACAAATTCCCTAGTGACTTCTTCCTGAAACCTATTATTTAAGTTACTTCAACGAACAATTTAATTTTACATAGGGGGGGACATAAAAATTTTAGAAAGTCTTAAGTGGGGCATGGCACAAAAAAGGTTGGGAAACATGCTCTAAAGCCTGTAAGAGGTTTCGCTTTTGAAACCTCTTACTTACTTAGTACTATTCAATTCAGATGTATATTAAAGCTCACTTAACACTATGCAGCTGATAACTGGTATGAATATTTCGAAAGATCTTTAAATATTGTACGTAGAGAATGACATAATATCACAAGGAAGAGTAACGAGCACGATAAATAAGTATAATGCATCGAGAGCCTAAATAGAAAAGTAGATAACAACGAAGGAAAAAAAAAGGAATTTAAAAGAAAAATGTAGATTGTCATAAGAGGAGCAGAAAAAAAATATAGCATGAAGAGAAAACTATAGAAATAACAGGAACAAAAATACAAAGCATTTTAAATTAAATCTAGGGTTTAAGAAGAAAAAATACTGGGTATCGAATTATTTAAATAATCCGTATAAGATATTATATAATGATGATCCTGAAGAATAGGTTCATTTAAAGAAAAGCTATAGAGCAGTGGTTTTCAACTTGTGATCCCCGGAAACCTACATGTCAGTGCTATTTTCAACATTTCGATCTATTCCAGAAGCTCTAAGGGAAATAGTACATCATCCGATTGCATAAATGAGTTAAGTTTTATTACTTTTGACTGTAATTATGTCAATTCAATATCGCAACACTGGCTATTTCATGCTGATCACAAGATGTAATTGACTGTTGTTTGACATAATTATTTCTGGAGCATAGAATTTCTCCACTCAAATATTTAGTTTCAAATTAAAAAATAGGTAATAAATGGCAGATACAGAATTAGAGAATTCCATTCTTAGAACTATGAAGGAGTCCTCGTTAGGAGGACTTGTATTTTAGTTAAAAGGAAATGATGAGAGTAGGGTCTACAGAAAGAGTTAGATCTAGTAGGGAGGTTAGCTGAAAGAGTTGAGTGGTAGAAGGTTCGAAGAAAGAATGAGGCCCGTGGGGGTCAAAAAGTTTGGGAAACACTGGTATAGAGCTCACAAATACACCGTTGCTACAAAAAATATAAATACCCAAAATAAAATACATCAAACTGAATTGCATAGTACTGGAATAAAGAACAGATAATAATATAGATCAGCGGGAAGAAAAATATAGAGCACAAAAAAATATATAAAGCACAAGAAAGGATACTATAGAGTGCAGAAGAAGAAAAAAATGTAGAGAATAAGAAAGGAAAATAGAGTAGAAAAAATAAAATTATAGGGCAGAAGAAAGGAAAATATAGAGAATAAGAAAGGAAAACATAGAGAATAAGAGAAGAAAATATAGAGAAGAAGAAGAAAGGAAAATATAGAGAAGAAGAAAGGAAAATATAGAGAAGAAGAAAGCAAAATATAGTGAATACTAAAAGAAAATATAGAGTTAAAAAAAAAAGCAAAATAAAGGTACTTAAGGAAAATATAGAGTAGAAGAAAGAGTTGGGTTAACTTCTGGGAGGTACTTTCTTGCACACCATGGGCCGAATGGCCAGGTCACAAGGACCCCGAGAGCTAAGAGAAGGTTGTGGGAAAGGGACTCACTGGACAACTATTAGGAAACAAATGGTAACCTGTCGTCAAGGCCATCTAACGTGCACAGGGTATGGTTCTCCCGCACTCGCAGACACGGCTTTAAGTCCCATCCGACACACAGCAGTCTTTCCAAGCCCATCGGTGTCCCCTACTGACCGAGGACAGGATGGAGATTTTGCGGAGAAAAAATCTCGACGCTGACGAAGTTAGGACTTGAACTTGGCAACTGCAGATTTAACGAACTTGTATAACTACCAACTGAGCCACCCCTGCCCCACATAAGAAAGAAAAATATAGAGCACAAGGAAGAAAAATATAGAAAAGAAGAAAGGAAAACATGAAGCAGAAAAAATTAATTATAGAGTACAAGAAAGGAAAATATAGAGCACAAACAGAAACCATAATCGCAAAAGGAACAACATCGAGCATATGAAAGAAACGCCAAATGTAGGGCAGTACAAAAAATAGAGTACTACAAAGAGACATAAAAACATAAGGAAAAATATAGAGCACTGCAAAGAAAAGTAAAGCAGATCACTAGAAAGAGCAAGAAACTAGCACGAGAATCATAAATATATGATCCGCAGATCGATTGATCCCATCAGTCCCCCTCTAGCACATTCCTTCTGACACATTTCGTTCCTCCAGGATCAACGACCTTTGACCGACGCACCCCCGTCACCCTGTGATCGTGACGCCCGTGACATCCTCCAGCACGTCAGTGCAAGGTGCGCTCCGGAGAGCGAAGATAAACAGCGAACGATCGTTTTAAGTCATCCTTTCCTCGACTTCTGTGAGTGATCGCCTCCTCCCCTTGCTGCTCACCCTCTCTTCCCTCAGAAAGAGAGCAACACACGCTGCGCCAGAGAGAACCGCTTCCGCGTACGACCAAAGATGGAATTGTGGGTGGGCGCATCGGGAGAGATTTTTTCCCTTATGTAAAAAGGGTGCTGCACAACAAAGGATATTTTTTTCTCTCCCTCCGACATCTCTGTGCATCTCAGAAGCCTTTGCTTTCTCCTCCCTTACGGACAACTGGTATCCATTTTATATCCCTTCTTGTCAATCCTATCCCTTACTCCCCAACGGTGAAAAATGGCGAATAAAAGTTCACATCTTCGTAGGTTTACTGAAAGAAATAATTCAGTTGATTCGACGACGACTCCTTGCGTGTCCTGTGCCGTCTTCCTTCCACAGAAGGTGGCTCCACGTACTTGTTGGAGTGTCTGGTGTATAAAGTGAACATTAGGCGGCTAACAACTTATAGCCAGAGGAGAGGTTTAGTGGTGATGCTGGACTGGATACTCCCAACATCCGGATTCGCTACATCCTTTCCGTTTCTTCTAGTTTTTTTTATATATACTTCCTCTTATTTTCTTTCACTCCCTACCTCTCTCTGCACTACGAATGCGATGCTTTCGCTAGTGTGTGTGAGTGAGTATGTCAATGTGGTGTATGTTTGTGTGAACGAGTCTCTGTGTATGTGTGTGTATAGGTGGGAGTCCTGGATGCTGCCACGGATGTCTATTTCGTTTAACTTTCGGGAGAATGTGTTTATATGGAGAGAAGACGAAGAGAGAAAAAATAAGGATTGACAGGCACCAAAAATGAATCGTTTACGGGTTTTGTTGTGATTCAGGTTTTTCTATTTTTTCTTTCTTTCTTTCTTTTCCTCTTCGTGTTTCTGAATCGATTCTAAAACGGATTTAGATGAAAACGAGAAAATGAGAGCATTCGGTTGGGGAAAATAAATGATAAGGGATAGGAGTTGACTGAAGGAAAACATATGGTAGATCTTTTTGCTTTGAAAGAAAGAGTGAGATACTCAGGTAAATAAAGGAAACTCGGTACATCTGCATCAAAAGAAAGGGTTAAAACAGTTGCAAAAAGAATACACGTTTAATGATTATTTAATAGTTTTCACCTCCCAAAATGCTTTCTTTTTTCAGAGTTCACATGGAGTTTGTTTGGCATCTATTCATTTAATTTCTTGCAGTTAGGTTCCATCAAAATATCTTATTGTTCAATGCTTTTATGGTATTATATATTTTACATTAAAGGGAAAAAAAAGATTATTCCTCCACTTATTAAAATTTAAATTAACTATAGAGTTAAATGAATTATGCTTTGCAAAAAACATTCATGATAATAACCATATAACACAAAATGAAGGAATATCTACCATTCTACGAACTTTGCTAATGCGATTTCAATTGATACCGATTATACCAGTTACCTTTGCTAACGCGATTTCAATTGATACCGATTATACCAGTTACCTTTCCACACATACCTTATTAAGCCCCCAATTGTTAAGTTGTTTTACTTCTGAGCTGCACTCTTCTTGTACTCAATAGGCTCAATATCCAGGTCACATTGACCGAAGGGCTCTGACACGGTTAGGGGAAGGGGACTCACTAGATAGCTGTTGGGTGACAAATGGAAGCCTCCCATCAAGACCATCCAGCATGTACTTAATAGGCAAGAGTATGTCTCTCCTGCATATGGAACTAGAGAGTTGAGAATGTTTCCTAACCTACAAACTTTATTACCAATGGTATAACTTGAGTTGAAACTGGGTAGACATGGGAAGACTATCTCATAGTCATTATTGAATAAACTATAAATTACCCTATAATCAACCTAATCTGGGAGAACTGTCCCAGCGTAGCTTGATAGTCTCATTGTCTTCCTAGTTGTCCCTTGTCTTATTTCCCTGTTCATTTATTACACGCATTCTCTGGCAAACACGACAGGGATTGAATATCACATCTCACGAAAGGCGACTTCCATTTCCATCAATGTTCCCTTTCTCAGTGAGAGCAGAGCTCTAATGAAAGGGAAAATTTAGAACTACTGAGACTCAGTCTTCGAAGTTTAGCTTACCAATTTTTCTAGTTACTCACTGAAGAAAGATCATCTTTTATCTTCTAATTATTATCCTCTAATTATTCAGAAGTTCAATCATATTTCACTAATAGAACAAACATACATATGCAAATACAAAACCCTGTACCAGCCATGGACTACGTAGGTCCAACCAGTGGCCAGCCAGTGGCTACGTAGGTCCAACCAGGGCAATTTAGTCCTCCAAACACTTCCGTCCTGGGGTACAGCAAGTGGCCACTGTACCCCAATTGGCATTGTCTTCTCATCGTGTCTTAGGTCTCCCCGTTTTTCTGAGGTCTGTAAACACACAGTTCATAATCCTATTCTCCAATCTACAAATATGCATGCGGAACAACATGGCCAAACCAATACAGCCTCTCTTTGCATAATATGCTGCGCAAAGGAGATTGACGATACCTTCGCCTAAGCATTATTTACAAAGTCAAACCAACTAATGTCGAAGATACTGCATCATCAAAGAAACAAGTTTCCTGTTATTCTGCTTACAAAAGGAAAAAACTATTATACAGTCCAATTTTAGTCTTTAGACGTATAAATGTATTTTTCCCCGCTCTCCACAGATTCTTAAAACTCCCAGTAGCAATCCCTAACTTTCTGGTTATCTCGTTATACACATTACCAGTATCTGTTATACAGCTTCCGAGATAATTAAACTGAGACACTTTCTCAAGGGAACAAAAGCAGTATTTCAATTTCTGGGGAAAGAGTTGTCATGTTCCTCGAATTTTATTTTTAATTATTTATTGTATATTTTTGTTGTATTACATTGTTGTATATATATTTATGTGTTCTTTGAAATGTTTGTGCTGGGATGACTCACTGTTGTTGTTTTCGGGTCTGAAGCTGCTCCGTGCAAGGGTGACGAATGCCAGCAGTTGTCGATGGACGTTAATGACTGCCTAGGGCGCTAGCGCAGCGAGAAGGATAATCAGGAGATTTGAAAGCTTTAGTCTTGGTGCGAGCACGTTGAACGAAAGGTCGTGTCAACAAGCGTCAGAAGGACGCCGCGCCTTACTCGAACCCTCGAAGAGAGGGTGTGATTCCAAGAGGGAATCAAGATTCTTATGTGAATCGGATATTAGTCTGTGCGTTAACTGTCGAACGAAGAAGGTCGTTGCAACACGCGTCAAAAGGTTGCCGCCTTTCTCAAAATGTAACCTTTGACGTCAGGGTGTGATTCCAAGAGGGAATCGAGATTCTTGGAGAATCTGATTATAGTCTTTATTTTTGTGGATTCAGAGGAACCACAGTGTAGGCAAAGGAAAATCCTTTCGCCGTATTTTTGAGGTCTGTAAAGTGAGAATTCGCAGAGTGTGCGATTCTCCACCTCAGTATTATTGTTTGCAGCAGTGAAGCAGCAAAGGCCCACGGAGTGGAGCTCATTCCCAGCACGTAGCTGTACATTTTGTAAATAAAAGTGTGTCGTCCCTATCTACTCTCGTGCCTTCGGGGCCCATATGACCTGACCATTTAGCCCATGGTGTGCAAAAAAGTGCCGCTCAGAGGTAAAACAATCCAATCCAATCTACTCTCGTGCAGTTAATTGATGGAAAGTTCCTATTCTTCATTCAACACAGTAAAGTTGAGCCATACAGTGGCACGGGCTTAAAAACCCGCGAATCTGTGAATTCACCGAAGTGAATTAAGTAGCAATATCATCGCAGTCTCACTATCTTGTTTGGATTGGGTCATCACATCTGACATACCTTTTCTCTTTGGGAATTTCTCTTGACAGAATCTTTTCTCTTTGGGAATTTCTCTTGACAGAATCTTTTCTCTTTGGGTCATCACAAGAGTGGTTGGAAGGTTATTGAAAAACATTCAAAATTTCAATCAAGGACTGAAACGTAGAAAATGTCAAACCAGTTGAGATATATTTTTTAAAGCGAAATTGAGTGAAATTTCCATGCTTTCAGTTTTCTGCTTCTGACTTTCTTTCTCTGACTGTGAAAAACACATCCTAGCTACATATTATTTCCAATATATGAGAAAATATTTTTTCGCAATAGTCTTAAAGAAAAAAACTTTAATTTGAATTATCGTTATTGTTAATGGTTGGATAGTTGCTTGGTTGCTTTATCTCTGAGCGGTGCTTTTTTGACTAAATGATCACAAAGACCTCGAAAGACACAAAGACCTCGAAAGCTCAGAGAAGGTTGGGGAAAGGGACCCACTGGATAGCTGTTAGGAGACAGATGGTAGTCTCCTGTCAAGGTCATCCAGCGTGTTCTTTGACGTGAACAGGGTATGGCTCTGTCGCACTCGGAGTTACGGCTTTGCATCCCATGCGACGAACGGTGACTTTTCAAACTCATCGGCGTCCCTTACTGACCACGGGCATGGAGGGGGAATTTTGCGGAGATAAATCTCAACGCTGGACCAGGTGGGTCTTAATAATCTCTGTTTGCAAAAATTCGCGATTTTTAGACGACTTTAACTTTAACCTTTACCGAACAATTCATCACTTTTGCTCTTTCGATAAACAACAGAACAAACCACTGATAAAATAATAACTTAGATAAATGATTATCGTTTTTAAACGTTACGTGACTAGAGTATAATACATCCGTTTCAAAATTACTATCAATTGATTTTCGATGTTTTTTCTTCTGACTCTCCAACTTATTTCCTTCGATTTTCTATACTTGATTGTTTTGAATTAAATTATCTTACTTTTGGTATATAACGATTTCTTACTTCAGGTTTATGTTCCAAGTTCAGTGAGTTTGAAAGAAAACAAACATTCGACACGTTTCGATTAAGTGAACCAAAAAATATTACATTCCCTATTAGAGAATTTTCATGTTATATCAAAAGAAGTCTAATTTCGAAACTCTATAACTCAAAAATCTGCATTTACTGGAAAAATATAAATAATATAAAATAAATACCCCCTCAAGCAGCTGCTTGCCACAGAGGTCTAACAGGAGCCTGTCAGTTTATATGCCACAGTAGGAGATCTGAGAGGATGGCAGGACCTCAGCAGAAAAACGACACACACATCCATGATAGCTGATGATAAATATAAGACCGTAATCAAATCTTTTTACATATTGATTTTCAATAACATCCATTCAACATTTAAAGAAATATGGAAGCAAGAATATTTAGCAATAAATTATGTTGCTTTATAAAAAATCATTCGTAATTCTTTAATATTGAAATAGTGATTTTGCAAACTTCTAAAATGTATATTAATTTTATTAAATGGTTTTTATTTTTATTTTTGAAACAATGCTTATTATTTAAGCTTTAAGATAGATTCTCATGAGGCATTGTGCAACATTCCAGCTTCCTCATCTCTTTAAATATTGAAAAAATATCGTTGAAAATCAAGATTTAAATAGATTTGATTATAATATTTATATTTAGTCACATTTTTTTTCATTAAATGCATATTTGGGGAGAGACAGAGCTTTGATGTTAGACTCCTAATGCATAACGTGGAAATTCTCTACATTTTGATACAGCGGTGTAGTTCTCATACTTTAGAAATAATTTACTATAGAAAGGAAATTTAATTCACAAGCATTCAGTCTCTACAATCGTATGAAATTTCTTTAAGTCTTCCCTAGACATTTGCCCTCAGGAAAATCCAAGATGAGTTGATTAACCTATTGGAAAACGACGTCTCACGTTCCTGCATGAACATTTAATCCATTATTTATTCTGTAGATCGACTTGTCATGTTTGGGCTGCACTAACCTTTGATTTGATGATCCAATTGTCTTTTCAGAGCAGTATATTATCCCAGTAATTAGAAACTTCTTGTATACTTCACACAATTGAAAGGTACTAGAAAGATTTCTGTAGTATCAAATGTTCGTTTCATTAATGTTATAATGCTTTGTATCAATATTGTTGATACTATCAATATCTCCATGTGCTCCTAATATCATCACTTGTCATACATTATGGAATCGATAATATGACCTCGCTTACTTGAAGTTCGGTATTATTCGAATTCATTTTTAGTTGTTCGTGGTTAAGCTGCTCTTTTGGTCCGAGGGAAGTTGGGGTAGATTTACTGGTTTCGAAAACATTTATGATTTCTTAAACTTCGATAAGTGCATTATTCCCCTGACGTGTGCTACCTGTCGATTGGGATTTATTGACGGAACGAAAGCAATGTGGTTTGAAATGCACAGATCAAATATTGGGGCGGTCGGTCGGTAGCGCGCCAGGCTTGTAATCTGCAGTTCCCAGGTTCGAGTTCCAACTGGGTCAATGTTGAGATTTATCTCCGCAAAATTACCCGCCCTGCCCACGGTCAGTAGGGGACACCGATGGGCTTGGAAAGGCAGCCGTCCGTCGGATGGGACGTTAAGCCGTGTCCGTATGCGGAGAGCCATACCCTGTGCACGTTAAAGAACACGCTGGAT
Organism: Ryuthela nishihirai; assembly: GCA_038380435.1. Lineage (NCBI taxonomy): Eukaryota > Metazoa > Arthropoda > Arachnida > Araneae > Heptathelidae > Ryuthela > Ryuthela nishihirai. Next base: position 20,182,486 of record JAWZYU010000016.1, read on the forward strand.
GGCCTTGACGGGAGGCTACCATCTGTCTACCAACAGTTGTTCCAGTGGGTCCCCTCCCCCAACCTTCTCTGAGCCTGCGGGGTTCATGTGACCTGGCCATTTAGCCCATGGTGTGCAAATCAGTGCCGCTCAGAGGTAAAACAACCTAACCTGTCGATTGTTTTGACGGAGTCCAAATATGAAATAATACGCTTCAGACGAACTAGTTAAGTTGGTTATTTTACCTCTGAGCGACCCTTTGTGCACACAAGGGGCTAAATGGCCACGTCAAAAGGACTCTAAGGACTTAGATTTGGTTAAAGGATGCACGACCGATTGGACAGATGTTAGGAGACAGATGGTAGCCTTCCATCAAGGTCACCCAGCGTGTTTTTCAACTTGCACAGGGTATGACTCTACCGCACAGGGAGTCACGGTTTAACGTCCCATCCAAAGGATGGAGGCCTTTCCAAGTCCATCGGTATCTTCTTTCTTACGGAGAGCAGGATGGGATGTTAGCAGAGATAAATTTCGACGCTGGCATAGGTGAGAGAGACGTGCCGGCAATGGCTGATATCTAATGTCATATCAGTGGTGTTGTGAGAAATTCCAATAGGAGTTGGAGACACGGGGCCACGGCTTAACGTCCCATCCGACGGACGGCGGCCTTTCCAAGCCCATCGGGGTCCTCTACTGACCGTGGGCAGGGCGGGGAATTTTGCGGAGATAAATCTCAACGCTGACCCAGCTGGGACTCGGACCTGGGAACTACAGATTACGAGCCTAGCGCGCTACCGACTGAGCCCCCCCCCCCCCAATAGGAGTACGCCCCATCCAAAGGATGGAGGCCTTTCCAAGTCCAATATTTCAATAAAAGATAATTTTTGGAGTGAGGGATTTTTGTTTTGATATATTTGTGTTAACATGTTGAATCTCTGCTTTTAAGGATTTTAGGGATATTATGTGAAAAGGATTTTTCACATAATGTCATCCTTTTAATCATGCATACTTTTGTCTTTCGAATTCTCTTCCTTTCTAACGATGTAAATAATGTTGTAATAAATGATGTTTATTGTCTAATGCGATATTTTCCACTCAAATTGCTTTCCTTAATCAGAGTTTGCTAAAAGAAAATGTATTAAGGAGAATTTTAACGACAAATGACACTAACATTGTATTTAAATGGTTATTTTGTTTTTGCTAAATAATTCTCCATTATAAATCAAAGTCTCCAATCACATTAGTTTTTTTCTGGTTGATTTTCACCTATGTCTTTAGTTCTCGTTACTTTATTTTGTTTTGAACAGTTTCCTTTCGCTTCATTTCTCCTATCTGAAGTAAGAAATTATTTCGCAATGACATGTGTACTATAAAAAAAGATCGGCTTTGAAAAACATCAGCATTTATCTTAGACATGCTGCAGACTACTAACAGTTTCGGATAAACATAGTTCTCTGAAAGACGTTATTAGTTTACATTTTGTAATTATCCTCAACTTCACAAATGAAACTGGGTATGTTCTTAGAAAATGTACGTTGCTCAAGCCCTCAAAGTTGGATAGGGATTTGACACATTTCAATGTAATGGGAGGTTGAAATATTAGAGTTTAGGGAGAGGTTGACAATTTGAGTCTAATGGCGGGGGGGGGGGTGACATTTTCGAATACTTTTAGAAAAATGAAGCGTTTAGGTTGGATGAGGTTTCAACTCATTCACCCTTTTGGATATACTACTGCATCATGAAATTAAAAGTATGAAGAATTTCGCATCAAAAAATGATCTAGTTCACAGATAAAAAAATTACTCTTTTTTTGAAGTAACATCTATTTTAAAGGACCAGATGTATTCCAGCAGCTTACTACTGCGATAAAGACCACTGTAATTTATTCTGTATAATCTGAAGTTGGCATCCATTAATTTCGCATACACGAACTCTCTACTGCAGGTCACTCGGATGGTGGTCTGAGAAACCTTTTATGCCCTGCGAAAAAGGACTTAGAAAATGTACGTTATTCAAGCTCTTAATGTCTGGAGGAGAGAGTTAAACTCATTCACTCTTTTGGCTACCTCCACCGTGTCATGCTATTAAAAATATTTTAAATAAGTTAAACTAAAGAGTTTGATTGGATTGGATTGTTTTACCTCTGAGCGGCACTTTTTTGCACACCATGGGCTAAATGGCCAGGCCACAAGGACCCCGAAGGCTCAGAAGCTTGGGGAGGGGACCCACTGGAACAGCTGTTGGGAGACAGATGGTAGCCTCCCGTCAAGGCCATCCAGCGTGTTCTTTAACGTGTACAAGGTATGGCTCTCCCGCACACGGGGCCACGGCTTAACGTCCCATCCGACGGACGGCGGCCTTTACATGCCCATCGGTGTCCCCTATTGACCGTGGGCAGGGCGGGGAAATTTTGCGGAGATAAATCTCAACGCTGACCCAGACTAAAGAGTTTGAATCACAGAAATTTAAGGAAAGCGAAACTTCCAGAATTTTACTTTTAGGATCATACAAATTTAAGGAAAGTTTGTAGAATATCATTCCATTAGGACAAAAACAATGAACAAAGCTTTCGGAGTTTCGCTTTTCCGGGATTACAGAAATTTAAGGAAAGTATCCAGTTTGAGGAAATATTTCAGAATCACACAAATTTATCAAAATCTTCCAGAATTCCCCTCTTTCATTCACATGCAACCATATTTCAATGATCACCGTGAATCATTTGGAAGAGGTTAATATTAACTTAAAAAAAGCAGCACATTATCCTACTTATTGTGCAAACTTTTATACTACTGTACTAAGCAGTCAAAGTGTCTCAAAAGCCGAACGACTGGGATGGAATCTCAGCAGCCTTTGGCCATTTGGGACTTGTTGACATGGTTTGCATTCTATGAAATATGAAACCGACGTTAATGCATTTGCTATTGAAGCTTCTTTCGTACACGTTTCATTTCTGAGGTTGAGGATAATTACAAAATGTAAACGGATAACGTCTTTCAGAGAAATCTGTTTTTGCGAAACTCTTAGTAGTCTGCAGCATGTCTAAGATAAATGCAGATGTTTTTCAAAGCCGATCTTTTTTTATAGTACAGATGTTATTGCGAAATAATTTCTTACTTGATACAGGAGAAATGAAGCGAAAGAAAACATTTCAAAACAAAATAGTTACGAGTGGTGTGATAATCAACCAGATAAAAACTAATGTGATTGGAGACTTCGTTTAGTTCATGATGGAGAATTATTCAGTAAAAACAAAATAAGCATTTGAATAAAATGTTCCTGTCATTTTTCGTTAAAGTTCTGCTTAATACATATTTTTTATCAAACTATGATTAAGGAAAGCAATTTGAGTGGAAAATATCGCATTAGACAGTAAACATCATTTATTACAATATTATTTACATCATTAGAAATAAAGAGAATTTGAAGGACAAAAGTATGGATGATTAAAAGGATGATATTATGTGAAAAATCTTTGTGGAAATATACATACTCTCGTAATCAAACAAACTAATCTCTGGTTTGAAAGCAGAATTTTCCTTTTTGCAATTCACTTTCATTTTATCACGATATTTTTCATACACTGTCTAATAGGGAAATATTTTTCTGTTAATTGAAGAAACTTTAAATAATAATGACTACAACAATGCTAGGCATTAAATGATACACTTTGGTGTTATTGAGAGATAATGACGGCGAAAGGGAGGATGATGACAGCAGCGACAACGATGATAATGACGGCGACAATGACGGAAACGATAAAAATGACAGCTATAATGACCACGACAATGATGACGACGACAAAAGTTATAATGACGGCGACGACAATGATGACGAGAACAAGGGTTATAATGACGGCGACAATGATGACGAGAACAAGGGTTATAATGACGGCGACAATGATGACGACGACGACAATGATTATAATGACGAAAATGATGACGACGACGACAAGTGTTATAATGACGGCAATGATGACAGCGACAATGATGATAATGATGGCGACACCGATGACAATGACGGCGACAATGATGACGACAAGGATTATAATGACGGCGGCAATGATGATAATGGCGATGATAATGACGATGGCAAAAAAGATGATGACAACAACCATGGTATTGCTGCTGCTGACGAATACATTTGAATAATTATGATGAAATTTTAGGGGAGGAATATTATTTGAAAAGTTCATGATGGTAAAGAAGAACATTTTGCTTTCTCCAACGAGTACCTACTTTTTTCAAAATGAATAGCAATTTTGAAGCAGACATCAGTATTGCATCAGTGGATCTGTCGTTCAGTCGCCTGTCGTTGTAAATTGTCAATGATGTCGACTGAATTATGCTACTAACGGAAAGGTTGATGTAGACCTATCGGGGCTGGTCTGGTTATTTTACATCTGAGCGCAATTTTGTTTCCTAAAATAGGTTAATTTGCAAGATCATAAGGACCCCAAGGACTCAGAGAAGGTTAAGCGAAGGGAATCCACTGAGGAGCTATTGGGAGACAGATGGTAGTCTCCCCTTCAAGGCCATCCTAGCGTGTTCTTTAAGGTGAAAAGGTAAGGCTCTCTCATGCATATGGAGTCACGACTTAATTTATCATTCGACGGACGACGGCCTTTCCGAGCCCATCACTTTTTTTCGTTAAATCATATTCGAAAAGTTATAGAGCTTCGAGTTGGGTTGTTGGGTTGTTTTACCTCTGAGCGGCACTTTTTTGCACACCATGGGCTAAATGGCCAGATCACATGGACCCCGAAGGCTCAGAGAAGGTTGGGGGAGGGGACCCACTGGAACGGCTGTTGGGAGACAGATGGTAGCCTCCCGTCAACGCCATCCAGCGTGTTCTTTAACGTGCACAGGGTATGGCTCTCCCGCATACGGGGCAACGGCTTAACGTCCCATCCGACGGACGGCGGCCTTTCCAAGCCCATCGGTGTCCCCTACTGACCGTGGGCAGGGCGGGAAATTTTGCGGAGATAAATCTCAACGCTGACCCAACTGGGACTCGAACCTGGGAACTACAGATTACGAGCCTGGCGCGCTACCGACTGAGTCCCCCCGCCCCCTATAGAGCTTCGAAGTTAGATTCCCATTGCCATATTAGTAAGAGAGTATATTATCTAATTAGGTATCTTTGATTATATTTAACTATAGACATATGGACACTGATAATCAAACGCCTTGTTATCTAAAACAACGAACAGTTAAAAAGAACTGCTTAAATTTTTAAAGTTCTACTTACCTATACAATGCAATTTCAGCCAATTACATTTTTCCTGGAAGCGGGGGTGGCTCAGTCGGTAGCGCGCCAGGCTCGTAATCTGTAGTTCCCAGGTTCGAGTCCCAGCTGGGTCAGAGTTGAGATTTATCTCCGCAAATTCCCCGCCCTGCCCACGTCAGTAGGGGACACCGATGGGCTTGGAAAGGCCGCCGTCCGTTGGATGGGACGTTAAGCCGTTGCCCCGTGTGCGGGAGAGCCATAACCTGTGCACGTTAAAGAACACGCTGGATGGCCTTGACGGGAGGCTACCATCTGTCTCCCAACAGCTGTTCCAGTGGGTCCCCTCCCCCAACCTTCTCTGAGCCTTCGGGGTCCATGTGACCGGGCCATTTTGCCCATGGTGTGCAAAAAAGTGCCGCTCAGAGGTAAAACAACCCAAAAACAACATTTTTCCTTTTTGCTGAAGTGTAATAATATAATATAATTAAATGTAAAATAAGAAATAAAGTCGACATTACAATTTTTTTTGTCTTTTCTTGAACTACGAGAATATTCTGCTGTTTTCTCATTTACATTTTTGGATTTCACAGAATCTTAGCTTTTCCACCTTCACAGAAAAGGTGCCAGAATGTTTAAAGTCAAAGGACGATTCCTGCTTGCCTTGCCTGCTGAATTCTTCGGCTGTCTTGGAAGAATAGAAAACGCAAACGGTGGAAGACACACAGCTTGAGGGAAGAGGAAGTCTGCCTTTGGGCTATAAATGCTTTAACGTACACCTTTAAGTAAGGGACAACGGCGTCGACCGCCCTAATGCGCAGCGTACACAAGCGAGTTTAAATAAAACTGCATTTTTCACCTTGGTGCAAGAGCATCAGTGTAGAGGTAGTAGCACATCTAGTGATCTTGCAGATAAAACGTTTTCGTTTACTTGGTGAAATATAATAAACACATAATATAGAAAGCAGTCAATAGCAGCTGGAGAATATAAAACTCCATCTGGAAACTAAATTAAATAGGACAAGAACTTTATCGTTTTTATCTTTAAAAGTTTTTCCCTTTATAGTTTTTCTCTATAAAGGTGATAATTACGTTATATGCTCGTGCGAGTATTACTGTTTTCGTTTCGAACTAGAGTTTGCTGCGAATTTTTCGAAAACAAACGTATATATAAGTTCTTTACAGGAAACATATTTCTATATAAAAATATATGATATGTATTGCGCAGTAAAATGCCCTATCCCAGTGTAATGCTTATGTAGAAATCACGATACCAGTGTAAATGCATATATAAGAATCACGGTACATGATCCCAGTATATTATTATATAGGAATCACGATCCCAGTATATTATTATATAGGAATCACGATCCCAGTATAATACATATATAGAATCCCAGTATTATGCAAATATAAGAATCACGATCCCATATAATGCATATATATATATAGAAATCACGATACGCGAGACAATTGTAAAAGTGTGATAAAGAAGAATTTAATTAAATTAGCCGAGTTTTTTAAGATATAGAAAAGAAATATTTTTCTCGTAACAAACTACAACTTAATAAGTGCAATCGATGAACATATGTTTGTCGAAGAAATCGTTAAAATATAAAATGGTAGAGAGATGCTCATTTTAAAAATTCGTCAGGAAGGGAAGAGGATTCTTCAGAAATAAAAGATAACTTTATTTTTCCTTTGCAGTTCTAATCAGTTGAGAATAAGACAGAAATCACTGGTCGTTCAAGAAAAGATTTAACATATGTCGTTTTATTGCAATGGTTAAATATCAGTGCTTCACATCTGCTGAACTCTGAAGATAACTGCATTCTAATCAGTCGAATATCAAATCCCAATGCTCTTTTGTCAGATTTTGTTCTCTTCGTGCTTTACGGTCTTCGCAATTTGTGCCCCGTTTTTTAGCGTGATGCAAGTTTATTATCGTTGAAAAATTATTAACTTTAAGTCGTAAGATTGTCATCAGTGGATATTGTTAATGATGAGTCGCAATCTAGCTTTTATTGTAGGTGAAAACTTAATGATGAATAGCAAGTTTATCGGTGAAAATTTTTAATGATGGGTCGCAAACTCGGTTAAAATTCTTAGTTTCGTGAATTTATCGAAGATGATGATTATCGGTGATGGATTTTGAAAATGGCCAAAATATATGATACAAGCTCAGTGGCTAGAAATGTTCCGGCTTGCAGAGAGAAAGAGGCGGTAGTGTGAAAAATAGTTTTTCAATTCAAGGATACCTATAAAAAATAAATAAATACCCCCTCAAGCAGCTGCTTGCCACAGAGATCTGACAGGAACCTGTCAGTTTATATGCCATAGTAGAAGGTCTGTGAGGAAGGCAGGATCTCAGCAGAAAATCAACACAAACGTCCATGCCTTATCCGGGGCTCGAACCCCAGGTCCTTTAGATCAGAGTCAAGCGCGCTAAACACTTGGCCATGGGACGGCTGTATAATAATAAACCTATAACGTTAGTCGAAAAACTCCAGTTTGATATAAGTTCTTAATATTAATGCTTAACGCACATCACAAAACAAAGCAATTTTAGCGAATGATAAAAATAACGATGGTTTCATTTTTTTACTGAGGCTAACGTGAATATTGGTAAAAGAAAAGAACCCTGCTATACTCAAATATTCTTCATTCTTCTGAGGTTCAAAGCAAAATTCTCAACAGTCAAGGGTGAAAGCAGAATCATTTGGAAAGCCGATACTTTTATTTCAAAGACGATGCACTCGTTTACTTGAAAGTTACAACACCCGATGGAATCATTTTGCACGATTCCTGTTGCGGTGGTGACGATTCAGGCGGTCGCATGGGACCACGATTCCCCTGCAACATATACTGCACGAGAAAATCTGCTGTCTCACTAGCTGTGGAAAGGGATTTGGAAATAATCCGACAAATACCGGACACCTCATCGACCGTTTATTGCTCTAGACAATCCGTTGTAGCCCTGTTCTGTCACGTCCTGATAAGTGAAATCTTCTGCTCTTAGAAAAACTTCCTGGGTTGCTGATCTTTTTGCCCCTTGCTGACCAGAGTCGTCGGTTGCCTTGTTGTCTGTTCCAGTGGATGAGCACTTCGTGGTGGAAGATGGTGGATGAATTTTCTTTTCTGGTCTTCAGAGGACCGTTCTCTTTTATGGAGGAACAAATGGTTACGAAGAATGAAATTGAATATTAGATTTCTGGTGGCAAAAAAATGTAGGGGAATGTTATATTTTCGGAAGCCAAAAATGAAGTTCAATATTAGATTTATGGACGCGACAAAAAAGGGATTATTAGATTTATATTTGCTAAAACTAGAGGAATATAGGTAACCTTCGTTTTCTAGGAAGATCCGCATTAGAAGGAGTACTTTTTATTTGCTTGTTTTTTGCATATCTTATTGATTTTTATGTTACTTTTTTTTCTTCCTAATAGGATAGATGTTTAGTTTCAACAAAAGTAACTGTAATTCACAATTTTTGCTAAGAATTACATAAATCATAAGTTATTATTTAAATGCATACAAATGTCTTCCATTAACATATTACAGTTTATTTCTTAATAAAGAAAGTATCTAGCGTGGTTTGCTTTGCTTCTCTTCATTTTGTGCGTGCAATTTGTTTTTGAATTCCGTTAATTTACTTTTATCTATCTCTATGATTTTAAGGGGGCGGGGGTGGCTCAGTCGGTAGCGCGCTAGGCTCGTAATCTGTAGTTCCCAGGTTCGAGTCCCAGCTGGGTCAACGTTGAGATTTATCTCCGCAAAAATTCCCCGCCCTGCCCACGGTCAGTAGGGGACACCGATGGGCTTGGAAAGGCCGCCGTCCGTCGGATGGGACTTTAAGCCGTGGTCCCGTGTGCGGGAGAGCCATACCCTGTGCACGTTAAAGAACACGCTGGATGACCTTGGCGGGAGGCTTCCATCTGCCTCCCAACAGCTGTTTCAGTGGGTCCCCTCCCCCAACCTTCTCTGAGCTTTCGGGGTCCATGTGACCTGGCCATTTAGCCCATGGTGTGCAAAAAAGTGCAGCTCAGAGGTAAAACAACCCAACCCATGATTTTAAGGTTTTTTAAAGGCATTTTATTGAAAAAAAAAGGGGGGGGGAAGACAGCGTTATAGAGAATTCGAGTTAAACGGAGATTATCAGTTATATTTAAAGATGAAAAGAATAAAGGAGGATATTAGAATTATGGTTCCAAATCAGAAAAGGGAATGTTATATTTCTGGTGGCTAAAACTAAAAGTGAATATTTCATTTATGGAGGCAGAAATAAAAGTGAAACTTTTATTTATTAAAGTTATTTATTAAAGTTATTAAGGTTATTATTATATAATAATATAATTAGTATTATTAACAGTAGATTTATTATGGAGAAAAATAAAAGTCAACGTAAGGTTTATATCGGAAGAAAATAAAAAAGCTGAATATTAGATCTATTGTTGTAAGAATTAAAGTGAATATTAAATTTATGGTGACAAAAGATAAAGATGAATATTGAATATATGGAAAAGAAAATTAAAGGTATATATTTCATTTACAGTTAAGAAAGAAAAAAAGAACCGAATGCTAGGATTTAGCGTTGCGAAGAGAAAAGGAGAACATCAGTTTTATGGTTCTGAAGAGAAGAGGTGAATATTAAATTTACTAGAAATCAATCGGTGCCTTAGACACCTCTTGATTTCTAGCCCGTCACTACGACCCCTATTTGAACTTGAATGCGACACAGAATCTAGAATTTTCTGTTATTTCTGAGTTCTACTGCCTGAAATAGCCCTATTCACCAATTTTTAACTCTCCAACACCGGCATAGCGAAATTTGGCCTTTGATATCGAAGAAACCATCACATCCAAAATTTAGCATATTTCTGATATCTACGACTCAAAATACCCCATGCACCAATTTTGAGCCCTCTAACACTAGTAGATCTATATTTGACCTTTGACCTCGAAGGACTCGTCGTATGCATAACATTTCAGAGATCTACGACTCAAAACACCCTCAGGAATCAATTTTCAACTCTCTAGCACTGCTACTTATAAATTTGATCTTTGACCTCGAAAGACCCTCCAGATCCGATATTCCATAACGTTTCTTACATCTATAACCCAAGACACCCCCAGATGCAAATTTTCACGCTTCTAGCAATAGTAGATCATGGTTTGACCCCTATGTGACCTCTATTTGACCTTAAATGACATCTTGGAGGTTAAATTTCAGATTTTTTCCAACATCTACGTAAGTATAAATTTTCAGATTTTACCATTTCTTCATCATAATTAGAACTAGCGTGACCCCCTGTCAGTCGGCCATCAGTCAGTCGTCAGTCAATCACTAACAATCGTCTATATCAGGGGTTCTCAACGTGCGGTACGCGGTAAAATTTTTTGGGGTATGCTGTGAGAGCTCAAAAGTCGCTAGATCTAGTAACAAAGTCGCTACTAAGTTGGCAATACTGCTGTGCAAAAATGTCATTTGTTCTGTTTATCGATATATGTAATTTATGAATACAAAATTTAATGTGTATATATATATATATTATTTTATTACCATTGTTATACTATAACTATAATTTTATCTATCTATACAAGGGGTATGCCAGTTACATACATATTTCCAGTGGGTACGTGAAGCATAAAAGGTTGAGAACCACTGATATATATGTTTTATTTTATTCCCATTGTTATACTATAACTATAGTGTTATCTATCTATACAAGGGGTATGCCAGTTACATACATATTTCCAGGGGGTACGTGAAGCATAAAAGGTTGAGAACCACTGGTCTATATATATGTATTAGATGGTTAGGAAAAATACAGATTATTATTTAACTGATAGTGAAGAAATATAAAGAGGAATATATTCTAGATTTATGACTGCAATATCTAAATCTGAATGCTAGATTTATCATTATGAAAAATAAGAAAAAGTATTACATTTATGATTGTTAAAATAATGACGAGTAATAGAAGTATAGTTGTGAAAAATAAAGGTGAATTTAGAATTATGGTTTAAAATGCAGGTAAATATTAAATTTATTTTTTCTCAAAGTAGAAAATATATCTCCAAATCTGTACTATATGCACATTGTAAAAAAAATGCCCACTTGGTATTGAACCAAATCTGCTTTAACATATATTTTTGTTAAAAACACGTTATGCTTATGTTTTCAACTCATCATTAGACTTACAGTGTAGAAAAAAAATTAGATAAAAATTACAGAGAAAGGCATTTTATTTTAAGGAATAAAAGAGATATTAAAAGTTCCAATAAAATACTGCTCTTTGCATTTACCATAACTCAATGTTTGGAATTAAAACTTTTAAAGAGTGAAACAGTCGGTAAATGAGAAACTTTACAGGAAATTCGAATAGCCGATATATATATAATTCCTCTAGTTTGCTGGTAGATTTAAATTAATCGGTCTTTTAAATTGCAGTGTTGAGTAACTGAAAGTGTAAATTTATCCTTTAATTTTTGAGCATTAGATATTGTATTCTTTTGACGCATTTTCACTTTCCAGTCATAAATGCCAATACATATTAAAAAGGGGAAAATTTAAAAAGATCTTTGAAATAAAGAGAGACTTTTTTATTTCTTTCAGATATTGAAAATTATCAAACAAGTCTGCGTTGATAAAACATCTCATTACGCTTGGTAATTTCCAATAATCTCCCAGGCTTGATGGTATCTCCAATATCGATTTACCTCTGACAAAAAAAATATCTCGAATCTTAAAAGATGTCGTAGGGACACTAATTCAACGCTCTAGTTTCTTTCTTAATCTCATCAAGTGATGTGCTTTCCATTCGCTACAAAAACATGATTTTTAAATTGCCAAAAAAAGAAAAGAAAATGCAACGATAATAATGATATTCAGCATTTTTATCGAAATAATGCAGAAACGCACGTTCAGTGCTTGTTCTAAATATCGTTGTCAGTGAAGTTTTAGTTAGGAGCGCTTTTAAGCTAAAAATAAATTGAAAAAACAACATCAGAGGTTTTCGATATTAAAAAAGTGGTTTCTGCCCATTGAACAGATTCTCTTTTGCGTTAAGATGAAAGTAACCATGCCTTCAATCTTTTGGTTTCAGAAAGAACGAAAAATTGATTGAGAGCTATTTCAGCTAAATTAAGACAAGGTAAAAAAAATGTGTAATTTTTTTTAATCAAGTGCGGATAAATTCCCACTTCAGAAAACACTATCTTAAAAAATTGGGATTTTGGTGATGTAGATGAGTAAACGATAATAAATTCTCAGGACTGAGAATAAAGAAATGTATCTTTTCAGACTGTGTCGAAACATTTAAAAGGACTTATAGTACCGATTATCAATTTCTTCAATTTCACAAACTCTCGTAACTATAAAAGCGATTTCATTTCAGGGCCGAATCTATGGAGAGGGGTTGGGTTGTTTTACCTCTGAGCGGCACTTTTTTTGCACACCATGGGCTAAATGGCCAGGTCACATGGACCCCGAAGGCTCAGAGAAGGTTGGGGGAGGGGACCCGCTGAAACATCTGTTGGGGGACAGATGGTAGCCTCCCGTCAAGGCCATCCAGCGTGTTTTTTAACGTGCACAGGGTATGGCTCTCCCGCACACGGGGCCACGGCTTAACGTCCCATCCGACGAACGGCGGCCTTTCCATAAGACGACAGACGGACGGTGGTCTTTCCATCGGTGTCCCCTACTGACCGTGGGCAGGGTGGGGAATTTTTGTGGAGATAATCTCAACGCTGACCCAGCTGGGACTCGAACCTGGGAACTACAGATTACGAGCCTATGTAAGAGTAATTTCTAAACTGTCCTACCAACATATTCCAGAATTTTCATGTTATGTCAATGGGAATGTAGTTTCGAAGCTCTATAACTTCTAAAATATTCATTTCATATAAAAATGTGATAGAAGATAAATTAAAGACCGTAATCAAATTTATTTAAATCTCGATTTTCAGCAATATTCGTTCAGCATTTAATGAGTTGTGAAAACTGGAATATTCGTAATAAGTATCTTGTTTGATAAAAAAAAAACATTCATAATTGTCTAATATTAAAATAATCATTATGAAACATTTTAAAGTGTATACTTTTTGCATCAAATGGTTTGAGACAAATGTTTATTAAACTGTAATTAATTTCTGAAATAAATTCTTATGACGCATTATTGCTGTGAAAATGATATTTCAATTTCAGAATGAATTCAACATCTACAAAATGTCCCTTGAGAAAAAAGTTTGCCCCAGGGTCTTAAATACACTCTTTCAATAAGAGTATTCAAAAGAAATTTTCTTCAGTTATCCTGAAATTTACTGTATAACTTTGAGTAACATTTATTCAATAGAATATGTTATCCCACATCTTAACAAATCTAATCAAGAAGTCCCTAGGAAATGTATAGTAAATTATAATATAAAGAGAAAGGTAGAGCTCATTTATAGGAAACCTAATAGCTAACCTATGTCTTGTTTCGATAGATTAATAAATAGATGTGATGTTACATCGCTTCTAGCTTAGGTGGGAAAGAAGATGTGCATACCGGTTGCAATGTAAATAAAGTAAACCAAATAAGGAAACTATTTCTGTTATTGATTGGAACGGAGTTTATGAGGCTCAATATTAGCAAGAAGTCAACAGAATAACAAGTACGATCTTCGGGGAATAAACAACATTATGAAAATTTCTCTGACTTTTCACGTGAAAAGTCGGTTAATTCGCTTTTAAGAGTGAACATGCGCAAGAAAAGAAATTATGTACAATAATCATAATAAATTCAAAATAATTGTTAAAAAGGTAATTCCCTACCTATTGTCGTAGTTTCTCATAGAAACATATACACAGGGACATACCGGCTGGTTTAATAGTCAAGTACACTAACCATTGAACCAGATGTGAACTTTCAGGTTGGTATTTTATTTTTTTAAATATATATATATGTTACCGCTAAAGTGAAGAAATCAGTTATTCTACAGATTATCTAGGTATTGTGCAGATTAACTAGGGTGATCCGTTAACGTGCGGAAAATTGTTTCATTTCTCAAATTACCTAGGTAATCTGCAAATTACCTGAATAATCTGCACATTACCTACTAGGCACTCGTTAAAGTGAAAATAAGATCTTTGCTGGAACAACAGGAACGTTTCTGTACGCTTAAATTAACATAATGTTATTTATCTAGTGTCCGAGAGTAGAGTTGAAACCAGGATCATCCCTCTGTCAACATGAATCAGTCGTCCGAATTATAAAAAAAAACGTCCCCAAAATGAGCAGGCCAAGTGAGAACGAATCATTTTAGTGATTCGTTATCAAGAATGAATCACTTTACCGATTCGTTCTCACTTGGCCTCCGCTCATCCGGGGCGTTTTTTATAATGCGGACGAGTGAATCACGTGACACGAAGATTCATGTTCAAGAGATTCACCACTATGAGACAAACAAACTTTTTGAACTTTAACGATACGGAAGCCGTTAATGTGCACATTACCTAGGTAAAATGCGGAAAACTCTTGATTCCGCACGTTAACGGAGCAAATCAGTTAATCTGCAGATTAGCTAGGTAATGTGCACCTTAACGGCTTTCGAGCTTTAGCGGTAACATATATTTATGAAAGTTTTAACTAGCTATTTGCGTTTTATAGAAGATATTTTATATTTTTACCCAAAATTATATTAAGAAAAAACATTCTTTCGAAACAATAATATATGCTAAGTTATTTTGAATGTATTCTGAACTGAAATATTTAAAACTGACATTTTTAGGCAGAATGTCAGAAAAATCCTCTGGTAGGGTTAAGTTACCTCTGAATGTCACTTTTTTGCACACAATAGGCTAAATGTGGTCACAAGGACCCTGTGGGTTCAGAGAAAGGTTTGAGGGATGAGACCCACTGGACCGTTGTTAGGAGACAGATGGTAGCCTCCCATCAAGGCCATCCAGCGTGTTCTTTCAAGTGCACAGAGTTCGGCTCTCCCACACACGGGGCCACTGCTTAACCATTCGACGGAAAAGCAACCTTTCAAAGCCGTCTGTGTCCCCTACTGAGTATTGGGAGGGCGGGGATAATTCTTAACGCTGGCCCAGCTGCGAATTGAACCTGGGAACTGCAGATTACGAGCCTGGCGCGATACCGACTGAGCTCATGCCGATGTGAATAAGATCTAGCAGATACGGAGATAATATTTGCTTTCTGCGCAAGGCTCTATCCATAACTCTTCAAATGCAGTACTAAACAAATAACGTGCTGAAAATGGAGGATTAGATAGATTTGATCGAAATCTTTTCTTCAGTCATAATTCTCCAAATGATAAAGGAGAGCTTATTTAAAAGATTAACAAACACTGAAGCTGACCCCGTATTGATATAAAATGTACCTGTTCCTAGTAATGTAGGGTGTATGTTTCATGTTTATCCACTAAACCTATGCACGCATGGAAGGCAAAAATAAATAAGATCATAGAGAAAAATAATTTTCAAAAGAAGCTATGAAATATTTTGAAAAAAAAGATGTAGCTGAGTACAAAAATTTAAAGTTGTGAGAAGTCTCACCTAAAAGGAAGCAAAACAGAGTTCCAGTTAGAAATTCCAGAAATATTTCAGCTTTGCTTTCCTCTCTGAAAGAGCAAAGATGATCAACACAGTAAGAAGAAAGCTGTTTATTTTTGTGGCTGTTTTTACTGCTTTTTCAGCGGCATTCATGGCTCTTCCTGTCTAGACACTGAAGTCGGGAGTATCTAATACTCAGTCAAAAGACCTCTAATGGTTGTTTAGCTTTTCAAACTTCATTTCAGAAAAAAAAAATTGTTTACAGAAACGTTTCCTTTATCATTGGAAATGCGATTTTCTTTATTCAAAAAACTTTCATTCTAGATTTAACTAATTGATGTTTCGGTTATCTTTGCTGACTTATTTATCCTTAGCCTTAGATAAATATAAAATATATGAATATTTTGAACCCTCTGTTTTCAAATGTTCGAGAATATTTTCAGATTTTTTTTTTATCTAGGATTCTTTTTACGTTTTGAGCTTAGTGAACTAAAATATAATTGTTTACTTGAGAAATAATTATTTGGGGAGTTTAGTTGCCAAGATGGACTGCGAAAGGATATAGAAGTGACTATGGGAAGACTATGAGACTGCGCAGTTCATACATCGACATTTCCAAATGATCATTGGTTGATTGAAGGTAATTGATGTATTATTGACTTATAATAAGGAAAAACTGTCGAATTATTAGAGATGTTCAATCTCATTGTCTTCCCAGTTTGTCACTCCAGCTATGCCTCTGATCTGCCGATGGGCTTGGAAAGGCCGCCGTCCGTCGGATGGGACGTTAAGCCGTGGCCCCGTGTGCGGGAGAGCCATACACTGTGCGCGTTAAAGAACACTCTGGATGGCCTTGACGGGAGGCTACCATCTGTCTCCCAACAGCTGTTCCAGTGGGTCCCCTCCCTCAACCTTCTCTGAGCCTTCGGAGGCCATGTAACCTGGCCATTTAGCCCATGGTGTGCAAAAAAGTGCCGCTCAGAGGTAAAACAACCCAACCCTCTGATCTGTGCAAAGTTTGAAGTCTCAACTTTCACACAAAACCGAGTTATTTTCGTCGTTAGGAAGCATTTCAGTCCTTTTGTAAAAACGTTCAACCAATTGTTAACATAAACCGCATAGGTAATTTTAGCCACTGAAATTAAATCGATATTGCTCAATTTTTTATCAAACAGGACACTCTGCAGACTTAAGTTATATGTGAATCCAGCATTCTCCCATCAGACAACTGCAACCATAAAACATTCCATTATGCCAACTGGTGAATGGTTTTTGAAGCTTTCAATTCAGAAATAAAACATGAAATTACTGTGAATGCTCACACTGAGGGGGAAACCATATCAGGGAATATCGGTGTCTTTAAATCAAGCAACAACAGCAAAAGAAAACTGAGAAGCTTTCCGCTGTGGAAGCAAACATGAGGTATCCTGTTGAAATATGATGAGAGATGTTCCTTAATTGCTGTCAAAGCATTGTGGAGATAATTGGAGTGAGCAACTTGGCACGAAGCAGCAGAGAAGTGTTGAGTGCTTAAATCCGTCAGGAAGATGAAGAACACCACGAAGAAAAGGAAACAAGGGGAGAACAATAAGGTAAAGAGAAACTATTGAGACATTTTGTAGAAATTAAATATTTCTTAGTTTAATTTATGAACATTCGTTAATCAATAAAACTGTGAAGTAGCAATTTATTTCTTGCGACATGTTCTGTTTTAATGCAAACAAGAGCATTGTCAAATTATTGTTCTTCTTTCTTGCATTTCTACAAAACTAAGCAGTTCCAGTATCTACATAATTTCCATGGAATTTTTAGGTCTGGAAGCTCAGTAATGTCCAAATAAGCACAATAATTTCGTGAAAATTATTATAACCTAGTTATAACTGAATAACAAGCTAGCAAACGTCCTATTGAAACTCATCAATTGCTCTCAAACAACTCCTTAACTCTGTTTGTACTAATATAAGGACAATTTAGGATATAAGGATCTAGGGAAACCCTAATCCAAGTATTAGCATAACAACTAAAGATACTATATATAGATATCGATTAGTAGCATAAAGTGATGCAAAATTTCAAATGGATTGTATTATAGGTAGACATTTGATTATTTTCAATGCAGAATATGGGTGTTATGGGAAAAAACTCTTATATGAAATCTAGGAATAGCCGGTTAAGTATTTGGGAAGTTGTGAGGGGTCCGAAAGTATTAAATGCAGAATCCGGGTTCTCTTATAGATAGTTGATTTTTGAATGAAGTACGAGATAGCAACGGGGAAATCACTGTAGGAAATTTTAGAACTTACACGGAGCACAAAACTGTTAAACTGGAAGTAGAAACAGAAATATATATAACTAAACCAGACTGTTCAATTTAGTTCTACAAACATGTTTGTCCTGAGCAAAGCTGCTGCTTTGGCTACTGTAGGCCAGGTGTAATGAGGCCCTGTTTGATATTGTCTTCCCATAGCACAGGGTATGGCTCTCCCACACACGGTGCAATCGCTTAACGTCCCATCCGACGGACGGCGGCCTTTCCAAGCCCATCGGTGTCCCCTACTGACCGTGGGCAGGGAGAGAAATTTTGCGGAGCCCGTGCCATCCGACGGACGGCGGCCTTTCCAAGCCCATCGGTGTCCCCTATTGACCGTGGGCAGGGAGAGAAATTTTGCGGAGATAAATCTCAATGCTAACCCAGCTGGGACTCGAACTTGGGAACTGCAGATTACGAGCTTGGCACGCTACCGACTGAGCCATTCCCACCCCCATATGAAAATTGGTCAGGCAAGTTGTGATTCAGTTATTCTGAATGGTTGCGCCCTTGAGCAGGTGTTTCGGTCCCCTCACAACTCCCCTCCCCGAAAAAAAGGAGAGGCTTAGAAAAGCCTCTCCCTTCTTCTGAGACCTTTAGGTTTTTTTAGGCTTTAGGGTTTATAATTCTATTCGCTAATCTATAATCATGCATAGGTGAACGTCTAAACCAACGCAGTCTCTTTCACTGCACAAATGCTGCTCAAAGTAGGTTGCCTACTCCTTTGCCTAAACTCATCAATACTTACGAGATCAAACCATCTAATATCATGATACTGCATAAACATCTGGAATCAAAGGCGTCGTTTCCTGCTATCTTGTTTATAAATGGTCCATATTTCATGAACACAACAAATTTACAAAGGATCAAACTATTGTACAGCTTAACTTTAGTCTTTATTATGTATACACCTATTTTTCTACACTTCTCGTGAATTCTTGAAAGTCAAAGCAACAATCCGTATTCTTCTGTTTATTTCATGCCGCACAACACCAGTATCTATTATATAGCTCCCAAGAAAATTAAACTGAGACACTTTCTCAAGGGCGCAACCATTCAGAACAACTGAATCACAACTTTCCTGACCAATTTTCTTATGGGGGCGGGGTGGCTCAGTCGGTAGCGCGCCAGGATCGTAATCTGCAGTTCTCAGGTTCGAGTCCGAGCTGGATCAGCGTTGAGATTATCTCCACAAAATTCCTCGCCCTGCCCACTGTCAGTAGGGGACACCGACGGGCTTGGAAAAGCCGCCGTCCTTCGGATGGGACGTTAAGCCGTTGCCCCGTGTGCGGAAGAACCATACCCTGTGTACGTTAAAGAATACGCTGGATGGCCTTGACGGGAGGCTACCATCTGTCTCCCAACAGCTGTTCCATTGTGTCTCCTACCTCAACCTTCTCTGAGCCTTTGGGTCCTTGTGACCTGGCCATTTAGCCCATGGTGTGCAAAAAAGTGCCGCTCAGAGGTAAAACAACCCAACCTAACCAATTTTCATAACTAAAATTAAAATGGTTTTAAACTCGAATCCAAGTTGTATTACAAATAGGGATTTTAATATTTAGCGCAGTACGGGTTAGTTTAAAGTATGGATAACAGGGTTTACCATATGAGTGAACGGGCTGTTTGGGGAAAGCGTTGAGATCGGAATCCCCCCTTTCGGAACATTACTGTTGCTTTCCCTGCGCCATCAAGAATGTGGTTCAGGAGTCAGTACATTGCCCTTATAGAATAAGAACGAAAATCTCACGAATTCAATACCGCTAGAGATTTTATAAAGTTGGCTAAAGTCTCCACTTCTAATGTATCCGTACAGCTCTATGATACATCATTCCGCATGTTTAAGTTCGATAACGTCACTTTCTGCAATCCTATCGTCATTAGTGCAGACATGTAATTCAACTGTGTCAACAAATGAAGAGTTGTTCTTGATATTGTTATTTTCTCATAGATTCCGAGTCGAGAAATACCATCGCTTAATACAGAGCCTCTTGCGTCTGTTGTGGTGGTGAGCAATCCGACAAGGAATGGAATCGCTGCGATTTCGAGCAGTCGAGGAATGCTGAGAATTCGTCCGACACTTTGGCAGAACGTCGTCTGAATTAAATAACAATTACGGTTTTAATAAACACTGTAATTATCGTTTGCACGTTCCACGCCGGGTCTGAAATTTTGCCTGACCCTAGACGACCTCATTTAACACTTCTGGAGAGCAAGGAGTGGGCAGCGGCTTAATTGAAATTCGTCACCTTGGCTTTCGCAGTTTATATTGCGGCGCCGAGATCATCCTCGTTAAGAATAACACATCTCCGCAAACTTAATTTGCGGAATGCAGTTTCCTTTGCATCATGGCTTTGCAAAAGGAACGTCGGGCAAATGCACGGCATTCCTCATTCCTTTGAAAATCGGTTATTTAGAGGAGAGCAGTTGCAAAAGAGGTGTCTGAGATTTGTTTTCATGCCGCGGTTGACACGGAACGTTCATCAATGTCTACCGATGTCCTAGATTTCAGGTATGGAAGTGACTTTTTTTTACTTCCGGCGTTTTTGCTTCGTGTAATGCAGAAAGTCAATAGAAGAAAAGGAGCTGAATTGAGAAAAAGAAAATATATATATATAAATGAACAAAATATTTCGTCAAGTGAGGACTGATTCCTTTCTTGAATGCATTGACTTGGCTGATTAGATACTGAGATAAGGTTTCATTATGTATAAAAGTCATTAGATTGAAAAGACTAAATTTTTGTCCTAAAAAGAACTTTTTAAAAGATTTCCTGTTTATTGCACTATACCTCAGATGTAAGTAGCACTGGGCAACAAATTTTCATAAACGTCATACCTCTAAGATAAAAGTAGCACTGGGCAACAAATTTTCATAAACGTCATACCTCTAAGATAAAAGTAGCCATTTATTACAGATTTCAAGGTGCTGAACACCAATATGACATTAAATATGCAAAATTGCCTGCGATTTCTGAGAAATAGTTTCTTATATAAAAGAGTAATGCGCACATATGACATTTATCGGTAAAACCCAGCTTCTACTTCCGATGTCGCTTTGCCCGTCGCTTGTACAACCGCACAAGATCATCTCTGGCGAGCGTCCAACAGTAGTCAACCAACATTGAAATGGACCAGTTTCTCTGGTACCGTTTCTCCATCGTTGCAATGTCCTGATGAAAACGTTCACTGTTCTCATCACTAGCCATGCCGCAATTGTCGGGGAAGAAATCTAATGGGAATGGAGAAAGTGAAAAATGGAGAAGTGAGGACAAATTGCAGCCAAGTTTGTGATACAGAGACATGTCTTTAACCAGTTTTTTTGTAGTTGTTTGCCCTGACATTCCCGAGGAATTTACTTGACACCAGACGAAACGCGTCCCAAGCCTTTTTCTCGTTACCCTGAAGCAGGTTGTCGAACATCTGGTCTCTGACGAGATGTTTTCTCATACGAACTTTTCTTTTCCTGATATAACATTGTCTCCCATACGTGCCACCTAGATGCCAGATGCAAGAGGAGTCGATTCCGGAATAGTCCACCACGAGAATCTGATGGACGGGGGCGGGGGTGGCTCAGTCGGTTACGTTCTAGGCTCGTAATCTGTAGTTCCCAGGTTCGAGTCCCAGTTGGGTCAGCGTTAAGATTTATCTCCGCAAAATTCCCCGCCCTGCCCACGGTCAGTAAGGGACACCAATGGGCTTGGAAAGGCCGCCGTTCATCGGATGCGACGTTAAGCAGTGGCCCCGTGTGCGGGAGAGCCATATCCTGTGCACGTTAAAGAACACGCTGAATGGCCTTGACGGGAGGCTACCATCTGTCTCCCAACAGCTGTTCCAGTGGGTCTCCTCCCCCAACATTCTCTGAACCTTCAGGATCCATGTGAACTGGCCATTTAGCCAATGGTGTGCAAAAAAGTGCCGCTCAGAGGTAAAACAACCCAAACAATTTGATGGACGAATATGACATGTGGTGGCACCAGGAGATCTGGTAGTTTCCCCATGAAGAAGGTACGCCTGTCACTCACCTAGTTTAGGAGCATTCATTGCGGTCACTTAGCAGTACTTCCTGATTATTGTCCATTAGTGGAGAAAGCTCTAGGAGATAGTTTCTTACAGAGAAGTGAAAATGCATCGTGGGTGGGAGGCTTCTGTCATTAGGAACGGAGGGGAGGAAGCTTTAATCTTTTCTTAATTAGATCTTACTCAAGATGCTACAAAATATTCCATTAAATTCGCTCAACAGAAAATAAATTCTGATTTATCCTGTAACAGAAATTTTATGGTGTTTCGATCCCTCTTTTTCCTTCCACACTAACTGCCTATGTGTGGAGGGGTTTTCTCTTGGTTAGAGCAAAACCCTCTGACATTGAAGGTGCCTTGACATGGCGTCAGAGCTTTTCACTAAACCATCCGGCAGACATCTTTCCAACATCACAGTAAGTGCTATAATCATAAAAAAAACTACTGTGTGTCATCGTATATTATAAGGGAGAGCATGACCCCACAGCCCATCCCGAAATCATAGTATGACGAAATAATCCCAAAATTCGAAAAAAGCAAAATGAGTATAATTAATTTAGCATTCAGATGAAAATTATAATATGCACTTCATCCAGAATACACAGTATGAATTGTTGTTTACACTTCCTCCTAATTAGCATTACATCTGAAATCGGTGTGCTATTTGATTTCTACTCAACTGAGTTGTGGTTGAGACAATAATTAGAGTCGTAATACCTTCGTGTACTGTACACGAATGTTGCCAGATCATAAATTTCTATAAAAATTGTTGCCAGATATTTTTTCTGAATTCTGTAATCAAACATAGTGTTCGGATACTTTTTTGAGCGACTGTACGTGACACGAAGGTTGCCAGATCATAAATTTCTAAAAAAAATGTTGCCAGATATTTATTCTGAATTCTGTAATCAACCATAGTGTTCGGATACTTTTTTGAGCGACTGTACGTGACATGAAGGTTGCCAGATCATAAATTTCTAAAAAAAATGTTGCCAGATATTTATTCTGAATTCTGTAATCAACCATAGTGTTCGGATACTTTTTTGAGCGACTGTACGTGACATGAAGGTTGCCAGATCATAAATTTCTAAAAAAATTGTTGCCAGATATTTTTTCTGAATTCTGTAACCAACCATAGTGTTCGGATATTTTTTTGAGCGACTGTACAGGTAGATAATATTTTTAGAGATATATTCTCTTCCCTGAAAAGGAGAGGCAGGGAAGAGCTTGCCAGAGTATTTTGGCCTATTTATTTGATCTCTGTGTACATTTTACTTCATTTATTCTTCACTCTTGCTGAGGAGAGATCAACTTCACAGGTTCTCGATATTGACCATCTACTGCATATCAAGAGGACTTTCTACTGTCTATAATTATGATTTAGAATTATGGTCTTGATGAACTGGTCGCTTTTATTGAGGGAGAATCTACTGCTGTGTTTTCTCTTTTTTATGGATTATCAGCCCCAACTGAAAGGGATACTTTATATTAACTGGCAGATACACGGGTTACTTGGGGCGGGATGGCTCAGACGGTAGCATGCCAGGCTAATAATCTGCTGTTCCAAGGTTCGATTCCCAGCTAGACCGGCTTTCAGATTTATCTTCGCAAAACTACACGTCCTGCCCATGGTCAGTAGGGGACACTGACGGGCTTGGAAAGGTCGTTGTCTTTCGGATGGGACGTTAAGCCATGTCCTCGTGTGCAGGAGTGCCATACGCTGTGCATGTTAAAAAACATGCTGAATGGTCTTGATGGGAGGCAGTTATGTGTCCCCTAACAGCTGTCCAGTGGGTCCCCTCCCTCAAACTTCTCTGAATCTTCGGGGTCCTTGTGACCTCGCCATTTAGTCCTTTGTGTGCAAAAAACTGAGCTCAAATGTAAAACAACCCAACCCACGGGATACTTTATATCAACTGGCAGATGAATTCTGATCAGAAGTCATCACAGATATCTGAATTATCGCAACTACGTATTGCATCGATTCAGATGTCTGTTTGTTGGCGCTTAAAAAAATGAAGGTATTTGAAAAGCCCTCTATTGTTTGTCTAAGTTCTTATCGTCATGGTGGCTTCAGCTTCTAATAAACACAGAATGGGTCTTTGCCCAAATCTATGATTAGGGGGCTGTTTGACATTGACAATAACTCCCTCAGTAAATTTAGTAATTTCCAGTGGCCAAGTGTAAGTTTCTTTAAAAAACCTTAATTGTTTTCTTGCCCCACCAACTTAATATGAGGATTCATTTCTGAACTATACTTTGGATCTCCTCACATAAGAGTGCCATCAGTATAATAATAATAATAAAAATGCATATTTTAAACTCACCAGAGGTAAAGTCAGAACTTGCGCCCAACAGCAGAAATATTCCAAGTGGAGGCTTTGAGTAACAAAACTTTAAGGGCAGCATGTTGTATTTGGATGGGCTTGCTCCAATTTTAAGACAAAATAAAATCGCCATGACTGTAAAGTGCTAACATTTCTATATAACTTTACAAGCATAGCAATTTAGAAAACTTGTTACTAATAATTTATTTGGCATTTTATTTCAAATGTG
Source organism: Ryuthela nishihirai (assembly GCA_038380435.1). Taxonomy (NCBI): domain Eukaryota; kingdom Metazoa; phylum Arthropoda; class Arachnida; order Araneae; family Heptathelidae; genus Ryuthela; species Ryuthela nishihirai. The sequence goes on from JAWZYU010000016.1 coordinate 20,207,123, forward strand.
AAGGCATAAAAATATACCCAGGGCCACAAAGATGGCATGATCGTAGAGATGTTAAAATGATGCGATAACTTGAGGTGGCAAAAAAGAAAATCCTTTGTAATGGAAAAAAAAATTAAAATCACTTGAGCTGGTAAGATAAAATTTTTCAGTGTTGGAAAGAAGTAAAGTTACTAGAGGGCAGCAAAAAGACACTTTTTTTTTGCACAGAATGAGCGAAATTGTCATGTCACAAGGACTCTAAGGGCACAAGGAGTTTTTGTGAATGGTACCCACTGGACAGCTGTTAGGAGACAGATGGAAGCCTCCTTTCAAGGCTGGATGGCTTTAACAGGACTTTAAGGAGGACTTTAACAGGACCTTAACAAGGACTCTAAGGGCAGAAGGAGTATTTTTTAATGGTACCCACTGGACAGCTGTTAGGAGACAGATGGAAGCCTCCTTTCAAGGCTGGATGGCTTTAACAGGACTTTAAGGAGGACTTTAACAGGACCTTAACAAGGACTCTAAGGGCAGAAGGAGTATTTTTGAATGGTACCCACTGGACAGCTGTTAGGAGACAGATGGAAGCCTCCTTTCAAGGCTGGATGGCTTTAACAGGAGGTTTCGATTTGTATACATGCAGACTGGAGGCGTGTATTTTACCGTTCACAGGTTATATCTCTTCTGAACAACGGAACCCAGGAATATGTTTCCTGTACCTAATTCTCGTCTTTCTCCCAAAATAATATTTTGATATAACTGAAAGATAATAATGAGATCGAAAAGATTCTTATCTATCGTCATCTTCAGTTATTGTTCAGTAAATAATAGGCAGATTCTATTTTTCCAAGTATATCTCCCGCAAGATTAATAACAGATCGTTCTGTTATTACAAGAGAAAAATCAAATGTGGAACGAATTAAAGCCAGAACGAATACTGATTGCATTACGCTGAACGCATAGGTGATGAGTTGTTTTATCTCTGTGTGGTACTTTTTTTGCACATAATGGATTAAATGTCCAGGTCGTAAGGACCCAAGGGCTCAGAGAAGGTTAGGGGAAGGGAACCCACTGAGCAGCTATTAGTAAACAGATAATAGCTACCGAAAACCAAAATTTCAAATTTCTAGCGTAAAAAGATCGTTGGTAACATTCACTTAAAGTTTTCATATTTTCTACCTTTAGAGGGTACTATTACAGCTACTGGGGAATTCGGAAAATGCAAATTGTAAATATATCTTTAATACCTATCCAAACCAAAAATAATATTTCATCTATCTCTTAGAAAGGTCTATAGACCAGTGGTTCTCAACCTATTATGCTTCACGTACCCCCTGGAAATGTGTATGTGACTTGGTTGGTTGTTTTACCTCTGAGCGGCACTTTTTTGCACACCATGGGCTAAATGGCCAGGTCACATGGACCCCGAAGGCTCAGAGAAGGTTGGGGGGAGGGGACCCACTGGAACAGCTGTTGGGAGACAGATGGTAGCCGCCCGTCAAGGCCATCCAGCGTGTTCTTTAACGTGCACAGGGTATGGCTCTCACGCAGCCACGGCTTAACGTCCCATCCGACGGACGGCGGCCTTTCCAAGCCCATCGGTGTCCCCTACTGACCGTGGGCAGGGCGGGGAATTTTGCGGAGATAAATCTCAACGCTGACCCAGCTGGGACTCGAACCTGGGAACTACAGATTACGAGCCTGGCGCGCTACCGACTGAGCCACCCTCGCCCCATGTGTATGTGACTGGTGTACCCTTTGTATAGATAGATAAAATTATGGTTATTGTATAACAATGGGAATAGAATAAAATAGACATATATAACATATATCTAGCGACTTTTCAGCTCTCAAGGTGTACCCCAAAAAACTTTACAACGTACCCCACGTTGAGAACCCCTACTATAGACGAACAAACACACTACAAAGATAAAGCATTAGCCTTTATTTTTGAAAACATGCTAAAAATAAACGGAAATTTTAGGACGAAATTTCGACTAATACTTATCTTAAAAGAAGTATTACAACATCTTGGAGTAATTTTTCATTTGCAGAAATTGGACAACAAAGGAGGTGAGGATAAAAAGTTGAAAGTATAGTTTGATTTTGTTTTTTGTGCAGCGTGTACTATATGTGAGAAAATATATTCATATTTACACCAAACGTGGCTTGAACCTCAAGAACATAAAGCTCAGTTGCTTCTTACATAAATTTCTAGATCTTTATACTCCACACATCGTTTAGAGCTTTATCTCTTGAAATTATCATTCATAAGTAATTCCCAAATTAGGTTAATGGAGGGGAACACAGTGCAACATACAAAGGTGATGCATAGCTTGCTACTAAATTCTTTGGGCAATGAAATGCATTGGACATCTTTCCCATTGGTTATATGAGAAGGTTAACATACTGAAACAAATCGTCGGGTTGCGATGTTGATTTTACCCTAATGTGTCGGGGCGGGGGTGGCTCAGTCGGTAGCGCGCCAGGTTCGTAATCTGTAGTTCCCAGGTTCGAGTCCCAGCTGGGTCAGCGTTGAGATTTATCTCCGCAAAATTTCCCCGCCCTGCCCACGGTCAGTAGGGGACACCGATGGGCTTGGAAAGGCCGCCGTCCGTCGGATGGGACCTTAAGCCGTGGCCCCGTGTGCGGGAGAGCCATACTCTGTGCACGTTAAAGAACACGCTGGATGGCCTTGACGGGAGGCTACCATCTGTCTCCCAATAGCTGTTCCAGTGGGTCCCCTCCCCCAACCTTCTCTGAGCCTTCGGGGTCCTTGTGGCCTGGCCATTTAGCTCATGGTGTGCAAAAAAGTGCCGCTCAGAGGTAAAACAATCCAATTCAAACCCTAATTTGTCTAATAAGATGTAGATTTTTGGACCTGTAAGAGATAGTTGACTGAAATAAGTCAGAAGAAAGGGAAAATTATTCTTGCTGGTATAAAAAAATTGGGCTATGAGTAACTTCAATTTTTAATAATACAGTAAATAATCCGGATTAATTGGGAATGTAAAAAAGTTCGGATAACCGAAAAACCTAAAAATCGATTTCAAATAAAAGAGGTATGTGTTTTAATAGAAATCAATCAGCACCGCAGGTGCCTCTTAATTTCTAGACTGTCACCCTGATTTTAAGTAAAATTTCGGATGTTAAAGAAAATTTATTTGAGTGGTTGATGAATAAGTGATGTTTTTAATCGGAAACTTTTATCTTTTATTGGTTTTCTTTTTTTTCTCCTTCATTTTATGCAATGATATTGATGTAATCTAGATCAGCGGATCTCAACCTTTTATGGTTCACGTACCCCCTGGAAATATGTATGTAACTGGCATCCCCCTTATATAGATAGATAAAACTACAGTTATAGTATTATAGTGCCAACTTAGTAGCGACTTTTTTTACTAGATCTAGCGACTTTTGAACTCTCACGGCGTACCCCAAAAAATTTTACCTCGTATCCCAAGTTGAGAACTCTTGATCTAGATCACATCTGCCAAAATCATATACATTTACGCTGATAAGTCCCGGCTAAGAAGGATTTTTATGTAAAATAAGTGTACAAATAATAATTTTAAAAATAAAATTGAATTTTGAATCCAGATTTTTCACATTTTTGAGTTTTTAGATCCGAAATACTCCTAATCATCAAATTTTATCTCTCTATCACGAGTAGATTAAATTTGACCTTTGACCTCGAAAGACCTAGCTAATCCGAGATTTCGAAATATTTCTGAGATCTATTACCGGTAATACCCTAGGCCAGGGGTGGGCAATTGGTTTCGTATCTACACTGCGGATGCGTATTGACGTGGCCGTCCTAGTGGTAAATGCGAGACGAATCTTCGGTCGCGCACGGGAAGGAAATCTCGGTTCAAGGCGGATTTTTCTGACTGTCTTGGCGGGTCACAAAAAACTCTTAGCGGGCCGCTATTTGCCCACCCCTGCCCTAGGCACCATTTTTTAGCTCTTCAGCATCGGCAGATCTAAATTTATCCGTTGACTTCAAAGAATGCTTCGGATTCAAAATTTCGTAACGTTTCCGAGTCTACGAGCAAATCCAGACACTAAATTTCACATTTCTATCACTCATAGATCAAGGTTTGACCTCTACGTGACTTCAATTTGACTTCGAAAGACACCTTGGCGGTCAATTTTCAGATTTTTTCCGACATCTACAACCCGGATTATCCCTAGGTGCAAATATTTAGTGCTCTACCATATCTGCATCACAGAATTATTGTGATCTCCTGTTACTCACTATCTTTATTGTATTATTGTTATTGTTGAGTTTTGAGTGAAACTTACTCTATTGTACATCAAAAATATTTAAGTGATTAAATTTTAAGTAAATATAAAAATAAAGTCAAAAATCACAGGGCGGGGGTGGCTCAGTCGGTAGAGCGCCAGGTTCGTAATCTGTAGTTCCCAGGTTCGAGTCCTAGCTGGGTCAGCGTTGAGATTTATCTCCGCAAAATTCCCCGCCCTGCCCACGGTCAGTAGGGGACACCGATGGGCTTGGAAAGGCCGCCGTCCGTCGGATGGGACCCTGTGCACGTTAAAGAACACACTGGATGGCCTTGACGGGAGGCTACCATCTGTCTCCCAACAGCTGTTCCAGTGGGTCCCCAACCTTCTCTGAGCCTTCGGGGTCCATGTGACCTGGCCATTTAGTCCATGGTGTGCAAAAAAGCGCCGCTCAGAGGTAACCCAACCCAAAAATCACACACAAAATTAAAAGCAATTTTAAAAGTGTAACCCTGTCAAAGATACACAGCGAGTGATTTTTTCAAACGTACTGTGCAGTCCAGTTAATCGAGGTTTTACTAATAAGGAATATCTGTAGTTCCTCTCTGTTGCCAATATATTTTGTAAAATATGCCTTCTCGAAGTTACCATTGTTGTCACACGGCAAATTTAAGAACTTCTTCAATTAACCGTTTACATACATTAAAAATAAAAAAAATAAATACCCCCTCAAGCAGCTGCTTGTCACAGAGGTCTGACAGGAGCCTGTCAGTTTATATGCCAAAGTAGAAGATCTGAGAGGATGGCAGGACCTCAGCAGAAAAACAACACATACAACCATGCCTTATCCGGGGCTCGAACCCAGGTCCCTTAGATCAGTAGCCAAGCGCGCTAACCACTCGGCCATACATTAAAGAACTAAAAATAACAAATCGCCTCTGCCGATTATTGGGTACTAATAGTAGTTTTCAAAAAGAATGAAGTTTTCATTTTTTTATTATCCTCATTTAGCACGATCTAAGAGTGGAAATTCGAACGAGAGAATGATTGAAAAAATGCAAATAGAGTAAGATTTTATTAGTACCTGTAAAAAAACCGAGTGGTTAGCGCGCTTGGCTACTAATCTAAGAGACCTGGGTTCGAGCCCCAGGTAAGGCATGGATGTATGTGTCGTTTTTCTGCTGAGGTCCTGCCATCCTCTCAGATCTTCTACTTTGGCATATAAATTGACAGGCTCCTGTCAGACCTCTGTGGCAAACAGCTGCTTGAGGGGGTATTTATTTTATTTTTTTTATTAAAACGCAAAAAAATCGTCTCGATAGCCGAATGTTTATTAACTTGGCTATAAAAGTGGCTGTTGTGGAAGCCCATCTAAGATGTAAATGTTTCTGCTTGACATGTCGTATTTTGTACAAATTTTCTCTAAAGCACATTATATAGACAGACTCCTGTCAGACCTCTTTGGAAGCAGCTGCTTGAGGAAGTTTTTTTATTTATAAAACACAAAAAGTAATTTTTTATTCATCTCTTAAAACGAAAAAGTTGCGTTTTCACATGTCTCCTGGTGGTAAGGAGGTTACGTTGTGTCACCTCTGAGCGGCACTTTTTTGCACACCATGGGCTAAATGGCCAGGTCACATGGACCCCGAAGGCTCAGAGAAGGTTGGGGGAGGGGACCCACTGGAACAGCTGTTGGGAAACAGATGGTAGCCTCCCGTCAAGGCCATCCAGCGTGTTCTTTAACGTGCACAGGGTATGGCTCTCCAGCACACGGGGCCACGGCTTAACGTCCCATCCGACGGACGGCGGCCTTTCCAAGCCCATCGGTGTCCCCTACTGACCGTGGGCAGGACGAGGAATTTTGCGGAGATAAATCTCAACGCTGAACCAGCTGGGACTCGAACCTGGGAACTACAGATTACGAGCCTGGCGCGCTACCGACTGAGCCACCCCCGACCCAGGTGGTAAGGAGGCAAATCATTGCTGCCAATGTAAACCTTTTGATCGTCACACTGTACAGTCGCTCAAAAAAGAATCCGAACACTACGGTTGATTACAGAATTCAGAAAAAATATCTGGCAACGATTTTTTTAGAAATTAGTGATCTGGCAATCTTCGTGTCACGTGACTGACCTTGAATACGGTCCACCCTTAGCATTCCGTGCCAAAAATCGCTTCATCCAAAAACTGGAGAGACTTAGATCGTAACACAGCGGTGCTTCGCCTTATTGGAAGAAAGCCACGAATGTATAAAGCAAAATTTTATCCTTGCTTTCTCTTCTAATGACAATAGCAAAGTGCTAACGTAAAGATTTCGCAAAATGCAATTTTTTTAAAGGACAATGTTTTTTTTTTTTTCAGACATCCTGTATATTTCGGAACAAACACGAATAAATTTGAATTCGAATGTAAATTTTCTTGGTAGTAACAACAACAACAATAGAATACAATTTTTAATAAAAGTAACAAAAAGAAAAATCGCAGAAATATTTATTAAAAAAGATATATATACATCAGAGTCAAACGACGCCGACAATAACATGATCCTAAAAAATGATAAAGACGGGAAAGATAAAACCAGCGCATTTTTTCTTCTTTTTTATCCTTAGTCCATGGAAAAGAAAACATTTCTTTTTCCCAAAAGATCGTCATCGTTACTGTCAATAAGCACGTGTCACCCGAAAACAACAGTTTTGAGGAAGACCTGCAGTCATTGGCGTTACCTCTCATGGTGTTTCATCTATAGCCGCTGCTTCTGCTGTTTGCGTGAGGTGGCGGTGTTATGAAAGCGAAATAAAGATATAAATATACCTCAGCCCAGATCTGAAAGTAATGCATGCATACATGAAGTAAAACAGAAAGAGAAAATAAATAAAACATATCGGGTCGCTTCGGACTATGATCGGTGGCGGGGGTTTTCCTTACTCTACCGTCAGATGCTGCCTCCCGGTCTTGAACGGTATCAAAAGCATCGGACAACCGTTTTGAAGAGGGATTTATAATTCATCCTTCAGATTTCGCTCCCATCTGGCTGTAGGCTCGGGGATATTACGGTCTACGGGTGTCGTCCATCCCCACACCTGCAGCAGACAATCTGACAAGTGACGTCACTTTATCTGGTCGATGACGTCACCGCGCGTTGGCAACAGTTCCGGTTAAGGGCTCAAGGGGAAGAAAATATTGATGTTGATGCTACGTGAACGGTTTCGAAAGGGATCGGCGTTTCTGAGACTTGAAAAAAAGGACTTAAGTATTTGGGTGATTGAAAGATGGGTTGATAAAGAGATAAGAAAAATATTCTTCTCTGGTAGCCCAATTTCAACGGGGGTGTGACAGGAGACTGTCAGTATAAGGCGCGCCACACACGAAATCTATGCGATTGGCGAGATTCAGAAGAAAGGCATCAAATACATCAGGACTTAGCTGTCTTTTTTTCCTTTGCGTCGAATACGCTAATCACTTGGTCTTTGGGAAAGCTATAAATAGATTTTTATTTCTTGTAATTCACTTGGCAAAGAAACTCTGAAAGAGAAGAAATTCCATCAGAAGGATAGCATAAATTTCCATGCTTTATCTGGGATCTAAAACTGGATGGCAAGACCTCAGCAAAAAAAGGTAACATAAGGCTCCAGCATTGTTTGGAATTAGAACCCAGGAGGCGAGATATCAGTAAAAAAAGTGATGTAAGCTTCTGTTCTTTATTCGAGAATTAAGTCTGGAGGCGAGACCTCAACAATAAAGGTAACGTAAACTTCCATTTATCAGAGATTTGAGACCAAGAATTAACTCGGGAGGCTTTATCTCAGAAAAGAAGGTAACATAAGTTTCAATTTACCCAGTATTTGAACTTGAGAAGTGATTATCAGCAAAAGGGTAACGTAAACGTCCCTTCTTTATCCGGGAGGCGAGACCGCAAGAAAAAAAAAGTAACATAAGCTTACGTTACCTTTTCAATTTATTTTTCCCCAATGTGGGGTCCGCGTTGGGGAAAAATATATACCTACCGTGGCACTGGAACCCTTCTGCGACAGTTGGGGATCTGAAAATGGCGGATGGTTGCGTTTGAATGGATATATGTTACTTGCCACACTTTTAACGGGAAATGTTAAACTTATAAAGTTATCAATGGAGAAAATACATTTCGCCCCACACATTTTGCCGGGAATTGTAAATGGTATCAAAGGAGAGGAAAACTACGTTTCCCGCCAAACTTTTTGATGGCTGTAGCTTCTACAGAAATAAAATTGATACCGAGGCAAATCTCATATTGTGCCCCTTACCCATAATGCCAAATTTCGAACCTTTATGCACATCAAATAAAAAAAAAACTCCTCATATTTCTAACTGAGAAATTAACAAAGAATAAACTTTATTTGTATACTTTATTCAATAAAAGAATAAAATTTTTAATTGTTGTTTTTGTTCACTTCTATTTTGTTTGTTTTCGCTCGTATTCAAATTTGTATGGATTACCAAATTTAAAAAAAAATTAGTTTTCGAGGAAACCCAGGGGGTCTGGAACCCCTACCCTCGAATTTTCGGCCATCTTATAATACGAAATCTCAAACTTGTCTACCTGCTTTGAAATTCAAAACAGGTGTCTTTGTTTAATTTTATTTTATCGCCATTGTATAGGCCATGTGCAGTCTAATAGCGCATACTATGCATAAAAATAGATAAATAATAATAGACTAAAGAGTAACTATAAAATTTTATTCCATATAGAATATCATTTTAACCTTTCTTGTACCGTGTAATATTTTAGTAATTGGGTAACCCTACTGAAATCTTACTCTCAGTCAAACCCCTCTCCTAAAATTAAATTTTTGGGCCCTCCCTCCATGAAAATGAATCTTGTCATGTCCCTCTAATTTATTTATTTTTTATTTATTATTGTATTTTTTTTTTTTTATTTTTATTGTTGTAAATATATATATGTATTAAGTGTGTTTTTGGAAGTGTTGAGATGGGGAAGTGACTCACGAGTTGTTTTCGGGTCTGAGCTGGCTGAATGCACATGCGCACAAGTCGAAAGCACTTTTATGACTAGCCTCTGCCGCGCACTGGAGACAAGGGCAGCAATAATGAACAACAGTATGGGGTCGCTGTCACTCTGGAATTACGTTTGAACACGCGTCGAGGGACTCCGATCTTGCTCGGAAGCAAAACCCTTAAAGAGAGGATTCGGTTCTGTGTGAACCAAGATTCGGTTCTGTGTGAACCAAGATTCGGTTCTGTGTGAGAGTTCAGTTCTGTGTGAACTGAAGTACTATTCTGTGTGAACCTGGTAGTAGGCGAGGATTAAATATCCTCTTGCCGAGTGTGGGTCGGTAAAGCGAGAATCTGCAAAGCGCAGATCTCCACCTCATTGCATGATTGTTTGCAATAGCAAAGCAACGAAGGCCCAAGGAATCGAGCGCATCCCCAGCACGTAAATGTGTATAAATGTAAAGCAACTGTGTCGTCCACAAACTACTCTCGTGCTTGGATTGTCGTACACCTTTCTACACATCACTTGGCGCAGCAAGTCTAAGTCATATGTCGATACCCGCGAACCTGTGAAATCACCTAAGTAATGGTGAATTTAATTAAGGGACTAAGCGATCTCCTCTCCTAAAGAGCGATATTTGTGTCATCGGAATCGCAACACGACATTTGGCGCAGTTCAGTCCGCATGGGTACACGTGACGAAGTAAGAATTTGCGTCTCCCCCAACCCTTCTGAAACTGAATTCTCGGATCCCCCCCCTTCTCCTAAAACTGAATTCTCGGAATCCCCTTCTCCTGAAACTGAATTCTCGGACCCGCCCCCCTCCCTTTATGAAACTGAATCTTGCTTACGTGCATGTTTCGAGGCTAAAAAGTTTTAAAGGCAGTTGAAGTAGAAAATATTATTGAGGAATATTTTTCTCTAAAATTATTATCAACTGAATCGTTTATGGGTCTAGCAAATAGGCGACAAGACTTTGAAAACTGTAAAATTTATCATCACAAAAGCAAAGTTTAAGAATCATTACAGAATTTTAAAGGGTATTTAATATTACTATTGAGATGACATTTTTTGAGTCGAATTGTATATATTCATATACATTGATGTACCAACATATTAGAGAATTTCCAGTTATGTCAATGGGAATCTAATTTCAAAACTACTAACTTCTAAAATATGCATCTAATGGAAACTTGTGACTGAAGATAAAGATCACAATCTAATCTATTTAAATCTCGATTTTCGGCAATATTCGTTCACTATTTAAAGAGTTGTAGAAGTTAGAATATTTCACAACAGTAAGGTGTCAAAAAGGCATAAGAATTTACCTCAGAAATTAAACTTAAATAATAAGTATTCTTCAAATCCTTGTCTATGATTATTTCAATCTTAGACAGTTATGAATGGCTTTTATAAAAAAGATTAAAACTATAATTTATTGTTAAATATTCCAGCTTCCAGAACTATTGTTAAATATTCCCACTGAACTATTATTATTGAAAATCGAGATTTAAGTAGAAGTAATTGCGATCTTTAATTCTCCCTCTGTCCCAGTTTTCCATTAAATATTTGTTTCAGAAATTGTAAAGCTTCGTATTGTCCCCTTGACATAATGCGGAAATTATCTAATTTTGTCAATGCAGTGTATAATGAATATTAATACTTTATTGTATTAGAGATAATAACAATCAAACACGAAATTAACATCTAATTACTATTTTTACAGCACCGATTACTATTTTTACAATAATTTTCAGTTTCATGAGTAGCAATAAATAAGCATCATGCTCACGCGACTCACGCGAACCCGATTCTTGGCCCCACCTCTCCTCTGCGTTTGTTCCTATTCCGCTATTAGTCCCCAGGTGCCGGCATTGGCAATGGGTGTGTCGGTTTAGGATGAACTGAGTACAACAGAAGCATCTCCTCCCAATAAGCTTGTTGATGGTGAACTCTCTCTGATTACATCCTGTACTTTCACGAAGCAGAGAAACGAAACAATGACAGAAGGCTGGAACACAGTCAGTGCAAGTTTTCTGCTGACAGTGCTGCCTTGCAATCTTCTAGCTTGGCTAATTAAAATTGCTTACGGAAATTAGTTATGTCACCGAAGGTTAAATTTAGTTGTTAGCTAAGTTAAGAAGTTTAAATTTTGTCGCAGTTAGAAAAAATATTTTACACACATTAATGACGTAATTCTCGCAGTATTTCCTGAGTTTTACAATTGAAAGCTCGGATGAGAGAATAGAAATTAGAGCCTTACATAAAAGGTTTCTTGAAAGAAAAAATAATTAATTGTTTCATCTCTGGGCCACGCTTTTGTGAATACAATGGGCAAAGTGACCAAGTCAAAAGGAATCCAAGTACTCAGAGAGGAACAGAGAAAAGGAGATCCATGAGACAGATGGAAGTCGATGGAGAAATACCAAGGTCTCAGAGCTGAACAGAGGAATAGATGCACTGGACAATTGTTAGGAGAAGCATAGAAGCAGGTGAAAAAATCCTAAAGTAAATTCCGGTCATACCAAGAAATATCTCCACACATCATTATCTGACTGCCAAAACTTTTCACTGGTCAGAAACGTGAAATCGATATGACAAAGTTCAATTTCAATGGATTGGAGGTCAAACCATCACTCTTCTATTTATTGAGAGTATATTGTACGATCACTCGTCCATATGGCATTTTTCCACTGCTTGTGCTCATTATAAACTGAACACTCCAACTCATTAAACCTTATCCACTACAACTCATTAAACCTTATCCACTACAACTCATTAAACCTTATCCACTACAACTCATTAAACCTTAGCCACTACAACTCATTACACCCTAGCCGCTGCAACTCATTATAGCCTAGACACTAAAACTCATTATACCCTAGACACTACAACTCATTACACCCTTGATACTACAACTCATTACACCCTAGACAATCCAGCTCATTACACCACAGACACTACAACTTTTTACACCCTAACCATTATAACTTACTACACCCTAGCCACTCCAACTCATTACACACACACTATCCACTCCAACTCATTATACCCTACACACTCCAACTCATTACATCCTAGAATGATGAACGGTTTGCGTAGAACAAACTTTCTGTGATATCCATTTTGGAAAGTTTCCTGATGGATGCTTTCGCAGATGAAGGTTATTGACAGCTCATATTGGGCTCTGCATGCAGTTCTTTGTTTGTTGGCCTTTTGTGCTCTATCTACAGATTTAATGCTCGTACACCACTCTCTTCAAAGACGATGTCTTTTTATCTTTTTACCAGATTCCACACTTTTGAAAAGTTCCTATTCATATATGAGCAATTACACCACAGACACTACAACTCTTTACACCCTAACCATTATAACTTACTACACCCTAGCCACTCCAACTCATTACACACACACTATCCACTCCAAATCATTATACCCTACACACTCCAACTCATTACATCCTAGAGTGATGAACGGTTTGCGTAGAACAAACTTTCTGTGATATCCATTTTGGAAAGCTTCCTGATGGATGCTTTCGCAGATGAGGGTTATTGACAGCTCATATTGGGCTCTGCATGCAATTCTTTGTTTGTTGGTCTTTTGTGCTCTATCTACAGATTTAATGCTCGTACACCACTCTCTTCAAAGACGATGTCTTTTTATCTTTTTCCCAGATTCCACACTTTTGAAAAGTTCCTATTCATATATGAGCAACACCGTCGCTTTTGTCGCTGAAGCACCCGGGAAATACCCACTGGACAGCTGTTAGAAGTCAGATGGTAGCCTCCTGTCAAGGCCATCCAACAGGTGTGTCCTTTAACCTTTACAGTATATGGCTTTCCTGCACACCTTCCACAACTTAACGTCCCACCCGACAGACGGTGGCCTTTCCAAGCTCATCTGTGTCCTCTAGTGACCGAGGACAAGAGGGATAATTTTGTGGAGATAAATCTCAATGCTTTCCCAGCTGGGACTCGAACTTGGAAAATGCAGATTGCCAGTCTGGCGCTCTACCGACTGAGTCACACCCGCCCATATATACTGTATGAAAAAACAAAGAGAATGTGTTACATATGGCTAAAGGATCATGCAAGGAACGTTAGACGGTAAAAAGAAGCAACAATGATGGATCGAATCTTATTGAGAAAAAAATGATCCGTAGCTTTTAATCTTTGAACCCAATATGACGGAATAGCTGATTATCAAACTAGAAACAACTGCTGAAATGATTAGGTATATAATACATCTTATCCTTGAAAACTGATGCTGGATTAACAAAAAAATGGATATCCCATCCCAAAAAGAACAATTCTGGGTACTGTGTCTATATTCAACCACATGACATAAACACAGGTAGGCAAGGATTGCCCACAGGAATATAATCTCTGATTTATCGAGGATAGGCAAACTTCTGTAGATGGTTCGAAACGCCGAAATGCTTTAAGAAATGGAGTGAACTAGTGGCAAAAGTAAGAATGATAAATAGGATAATGGGATATAGGTATGTTGATGATATGGAGCAAAAGGAAACTGTTTTGAAGCTTGAAGGACTGTCCTGTAACGGAAAGGAGTCTAACCTCAATAGCCAGTCTTCGATTGCCATTGCACGAATGGACACTAGGAGACTTTAGAGATTTTCTTTTGACTTGAAATGTTCATGATTTCCTTTAGTTACAGAACTGTTATTATATATATATATTTAAGATTACAGCTGGATATGGGAAATTAAAATAAAAAAAAATCCAGCCTATTGTTAAAGTGAATACACCAAGTATTCCCTTTAAACGAGAAAATGACATCGATATATCCTATACACAGTGGCCTTTTCCAGCAGGGGAATGTCCCTTTTGTTACTGAGTGCCGGATACATGGGAGGAAGAAAATATTGATACTTGCAAACAGGATAGGATCTAGAGGAGGGTGTGTGTGTGTGGGGGGGGGGGGGAAATGGTGCCATGTGCCTCTCTCTCCCCGTTTGAGAATGCTAGTAAAGGTAATGGGAGCCAATAATTATTAAACATGTGCAAGGTCTGATCTAGGGGTAAGCAAGGGCCAACCTCATTTGAGATGCTAGTAAGGGTAATGGATCATCCCGTATCGATTTATCGTGCTTGGTTACTGATCAAGGGAACCTGGATTCGAACCTCGAGTAAGCATGGATGTTTGTGTTTTCTTTCCGCTGAGAACCCACCATCCTCACAGACCTTCTACTTTGGCGTATAAACTGACAAGCCTCTGTCTGAACTCTGTGGCAAACAGCTTCTTGAGAGGGGGGGGGTTCTGTTTACTTCAACTTCAGGATCAGAATTTGGAACTTCAGGTTACGAACCTTGTGCTCTATCCTCTTCTTGTGCTTCTTTCCTTTTCCACGGCGTTAAGGAGTAATCATCTAAGGAACCTCAAATATCCACCAGAAGGCATTGATACTCATTGCCCAACATGATTCGGTTATAAGCAGCTTACAAACTGCTGTGAAGCGCGGATAGACTTAACAAAGAATCACACCGCTATTGATTTTTTCTCAGTTTTATGTTTTTACTTTTGTACTTTGGTGTTTCAGCTTATTTTAGTCTGCTCCCAAAAGAAGGTGGCGTGTTAGAAATTGGTAGCGCGCCAGGCACGTAATCTGCAGTCCCCAGGTTCGAGTCCCGCCTAGGGCAGCATTGAGATATATATCACCGCAAAATTCCCCGCCCTGCCGTCTGTCAGTAGGGGATACCGATGGGCTTGGAATGGTCGCCATTCGTCGGATGAGACTCTAAGCCATGGTTTAGTGTACAGGTAAGCCAGACCCTGTACACGTTGAAGTACACGCAAGATGGCCTTGACGGGACCATCTGTCTTCCATAAACTGTGCAGTCGATCCTCTCCCCACAACCTTCTCTGAGTCTCGGGGTCTTTGTGACCTGTCCATTTAGACAATTGTGGGCAAAAAAGTACCGCTCAGAGGTAAAACAACCCAACCCAACGGTTAATAACTTATTCAATAAAACAGGAAAGGGCACCTTAATGAGCTTAGAAGCCTCTTTTTAATTGACGATTGGATGTGGTAAATTATCGATATATATATATATGTTACACCATCATTGTCACATATATTGCACCATTATCGATGGAAATACTAAGATTACCATCGATACAAATATTGCAACAAAATCAATACAAATATTACAATATTATCGATGCAAACATTACATAGATTATCGATACACGTGTTTACCGATCATTGATTAAATAAACTTCTGTGCTTAATTCTCAATACATATATTACACCATCCTCATATTATTGTCGTTACGTATATTACATTATTATCGATTTACATAATGTATTATAATTGATACATAAATTTCAGTGGTCATATTATTAGGTACAGTTCCATATTAAGTCAATAGTAACTTATATTCAGAATATTTCTTATCTCCGTCTATAAAATATCTAACATTATTGTGCTATTCGAGCGACGGCAGATAAAGACCATTAACGAAACATCTGCAACACCCTTATAGTTCAATTACTTTTTACCATGAAAAAATTTTGCCTTGATTTTTGTAATCCTTGAGTGAAATTCTTGATGCAATGTAAAAGATATAAAAAATAAATATTAATAAGAAAAATATAACACCTAGTAAATCGCTCAAATCTTTCTCCCACTCATAATTATTTTAAAAAAAAATTATAATTAATCCGGGTAATTGCGATGCTGAGCCGTCCCGTGGCCGAGTAGTTAGCACGCTTGGCTACTTGATCTAAGGGACCTGGGTTAGAGCCCCGGATTAGGCATGGATGTGTGTGTCGTTTTTCCGCTGAGGTCCTGCCATCCTCTCAGATCTCCTACTATGGCATATAAACTGACAAGCTCCTGTCAGACCTCTGTGACAAGCAGCTGCTTGAGGGGGTATTTATTTTATTATATTTATTTAATTGCGATGCATCAAATTTGTCCCTGTCTATGAGGAACTCGTCGCTGATCGAGGGGGATGATCGAGGGGGATCGTATCTGCAGTTTTCAGATTCCCATTCCAGTCTCAAGTACGATTGCTTTTGAGAATTTTCTCTGCTAATCCACTCTGGAGAACGGATGCATCGACCTGCTTGAAAACGCCGCCATCCGTCCAATGGGATATTAAACCGTAACCTCGTGTGCAGAAGAATCATACCTTGTTCACGTAAAAGAACTTAGCTAGATTGCCTTCACGGGCTTTCCTAAAGTTGCTCAGTGGATCCCCTTTCCCAGTCTGCTGTGAACTCTTGGGGTCCTTGTGACCAGTCCATTTAGTCTATTTTATGCACAAAAATGCCCTTATGAGGTAAAATAGCGCAATCCATTATCAAGAGTTATAACTTAAAACATTAAATGATTTTATATAAAATATTAAATTGAAACTTAAAAAAATAATCAATATAATATACAGATACTATTCTTTATGGGATCGTATTCGAATCCGAGACAAAAATATTTTGATCTGCGGCAACAAAAGTATCTATTCGCTCCTAAATCTAAAATGCTCCTAAAATGCTCCTAAATCTAAATCTAAAATGATCTAAAAATGCTCCAGGGGTGACCGAAGGATACAAGATAAACTACGACAATGATTTGGGACTACGTCAGTTTTTCTTATCGCAAAATAAGTGTTTCGTTTTTCGAAGAACTACCATCAATTTTCGCGTTCCCGAAGGTGATTGACTTGGTGTGTGACTTTATTCGCCTACCACTGAAAGTGGTTACGGTTGCTTCCCAGGGATGAAGCCTGGAGGAATACTCAATCAAGCTGAAATCAAGGGTAATCTACATATTCCTGATCACTAAATCCCACTTCATCACACTTCTTGAAGCGTGTGTGTATCTGTCCTTAAACCCTACGTAGCGAGAAGTAAGCGGGACCACTACTCCAAATTCGAGACTGGTCAGTCTAGTATTTGCGGAATTACGGGGGAGTAGAAAACGTCTGCCACCGATGACGTCAGCAGGACATGAGTGAGTGTATATGATCCCTTTAAGAAGGCAAGACCCGATCAACGCGTTTCAATTCTGCTAGTTTTAAATATAACTGAATAACACAAATCGTAGTAGCAATAAACTATTTCATGGAACATCACCTGAAAAAAATATTTGTTATTTTCTAAGTACAGTAAACTCGCTTAAAAATTTTCACATTTAGTGATAATTGTTTGAAACAAATTATTTGTTTAAGCAAAATATTTTCACAGCTTTTCGCTTATTATTTAGACAAGTTTAGCGATAATGCACTATTAAAGCTATAGAACAGTTTAAAGGTAAACACCTGCATTGTCTAAATACATGGTTATAAATACCTTTAAGCACAGTTTTAAAATATTGTCAAAATTCAGTTTATTCAGAGTAGAGTCGGGGAACAATTCTACTCTGAAGAACTGGATTTTGGCGAGCCCGGGTATGGTATGGATGTTGTGTTATTTTTCTGCTGAGGTCCCGCCATCTTCGGGGCGGGGGTGGTCAGTCGGTAGCGCGCCAGGCTCGTAATCTGTAGTACCCAGGTCCGAGTCCCAGCTGTGTCAGCGTTGAGATTTATCTCCGCAAAATTCCCCGCCCTGCCCACGGTCAGTAGGGGACACCGATGGGCTTGGAAAGGCCGCCGTCCGTCGGATGGGACGTTAAGCCGTGGCTCCGAGTGCGGGAGAGCCACACCCTGTGCACGTTAAAGAACACGCTGGATGGCCTTGACGGGAGGCTACCATCTGTCTCCCAACAGCTGTTCCACTGGGTCCCCTCCCCCAACCTTTTCTGAGCCTTCGGGGTCCATGTGACCTGGCCATTTAGCCCATGGTGTGCAAAAAAGTGCCGCTCAGAGGTAAAACAACCCAACCCGCCATCTTCACACTCTTTCTACTACGGCATATTAAACTGGCAGGCTTCTGTCAGACCTCTTGTAGCAAGCAGCTGCTTGAGGGGATATTTATTTTATTCCGCCAATGCAAGTGTTTACTTTTAAATTGCCCTACAGCTTTAATATAAGATATACTGGACTACTATAGGTATAGGAAGATATTATTAATGATGACGCGTGATTCCCAGCACCCAGCAACGTGATCCTCAGCACCCAACAGTGCGCATTCGGCCTCTCTGGTCCCACAAGAATACAAAGAAAATATAAATAAAAATAAATAAATACCCCCTCAAGCAGCTGCTTGCCACAGAGGTCTGACAGGAGCCTGTCAGTTTATATGCCATAGTAGAAGGTCTGAGATGATGGCAGGACCTCAGCAGAAAAACCACACACACACATCCATGCCTTACCCGGGGCTCGAACCCAGGTCTCGTAGATCAGCTAATGAAAAAGCCAGGACGATGTGATCCTCCTTCACGAACGGAAATTTCATCGCAGAAAGAGTCGCAACCATCTTTTCTTTCAAAAATTCTTCCATCTTTTCTTTCAAAAAAAAAAAAAAAACACGACCCCCAGTCATGGTCACGTGATGTTCTTCTGACCTGTAGGACTCTGGGTTTTTTTTTTCCTGATGCAATGTCATCATTATTATCCTAACTAAAAATATTGTACACCTATAAGAAATGAGGCAGTTTACATAACAAAGAACCATTGACATCTTCCCTAACCCTTTGGATAACCCCTTGCTACATGGCCATGCAGTCCACTGTGCTAACCCTTCGATGAGCAGGGGGACGTGGGTGGTCTTGCAAACCCGTCGTTAGTCGGATGAATCGTTCAGACGTGACCCTGTGTTCAGGAGAGCCATATCTTGTGCATATTAAAGAATACAATAGATGGTCTTAGCAGGAGCTATGATCTGTTTCCTAACAGCAGTACAATGGGTCCATTTCCCTAACCTGGACTGAACCCTTGGAATTTTTGTTTCCTAGTCATTTTAGCCCACTCTGCTAATCCTCTCAATGAGAAAAAGGACATCGATGGGTTTAAAAAAGTTGCCGTCCTTCGGATGGGACTTTCAATCGTGACACTATGTAGAGGAGAGTGCCACACCATGTGCACTTTAAAGAATACAAAAGATGATCTTAACAACAGAAGATTATCCTCTGTCTCCTAACAGCTGTGCAGTGGGTCCCTTTCTCTAACCTTCTCTGTACTCTTGGTTTCCTTGTGACCTAGCATTGTGTGCACAGAAGAGCCGCTCAGAGGCAAAACAATCCAACGCATCGAAAGGAAAAATAATTTTTCATTTATCTCTTAAAACAAAATAGGAGAATGTCTACAGATGGCCAGATGACAAAATGTAAACAAAAACTTTTATTTTGAAACGAGTACTAAAAACACATTCTTCCAGATGAATACCGTTCTCCTCTTTTCATCAAAGACAGTGACGAGTTCTTTCTGTCTCACACAGACGCCAACACATCCGTGCTTTTATCTTCTTTCATGAAGACCCAGCAACACAAGGCACAATATCTGCAAACGCCAGTCTCATAACCATTAACCTCAAATAGATACAAACTACTGAAATAAGCACATCTAAATCACTTCTGCATTTCACAATCGCTGTTTGACATTGCCC
Organism: Ryuthela nishihirai; assembly: GCA_038380435.1. Classification (NCBI taxonomy): domain Eukaryota; kingdom Metazoa; phylum Arthropoda; class Arachnida; order Araneae; family Heptathelidae; genus Ryuthela; species Ryuthela nishihirai. The sequence goes on from JAWZYU010000016.1 coordinate 20,226,843, forward strand.
CGTTATTCGATAAAATTAGAACCCCGAAACTTTTAAATCGATGTTGTTCCTCGCCCAGTCAGCTGAGTAATGACCATTTCCGTCGAAACGCGAGGACGCATGTCCCTTCCTCGGCGCTGCTTTCCTCCGCGGAAACAGCCATAACCATCGTGCCTTGCGACTTGGATCGCCGCGTCAATGTCAGCTCGCCGCACGATAATGTAATTGAGCGTGTTTTCAAGTGTCCAATTAGAGGCGGTTTACAACTCGACAAGGGTGTGTTTCAGTAGGGCGGGGGAATACCTACGCGGATGATAGAGAAGGACTTTTCAGGGAGCGAAAGAGAACTGTGGATACCTCTCTTGATTAACGAAATGATGTTTTTCCTTGAGAAGAATGGAATGGATCATCAACACACACACAGGTTCATTGTTTGATTCTGACTAGAACCGTCGCTGAGTCCCCTATTTAGTTTTAATGTTTTGTTTCATATGATAGCAAAAACTTTAACAAGATTAATTTTGGGGGGATTTCCAGAGCATGGAGGACATCGTTATGATTACTAGGGAGACTTGATTGGGTAATGTATATCTATGGATAGGACTGAAGTGTTTTAATTCTGATAGGAACTTTTCTTGCGCACACTGGAAAGAAGGACCAATCACACAGACCCCAAGGGGTCACAGAAAGTTGAGAAAGGAGATCCACTGGACAGCTGTTAGGATACAGATGGAAGCCTCCCCGTTAAGGCTGTTCAGCGTGTTCTTTAACGTACACAGGGTATGGCTCTAGTGCACACGGATCTACGACTTGCCCCATTCGAAGGACAGCGATCTTTCCAAGCGAAATGAGTCTTTTGTTTTTATGCTGTGGAGTATCAACTGATGAGGACTGGAGTTAATGAGGAACGTCGATTAACGAGGTGTAAAGTTGGGAAGAGGAGTCCGTTCATAAGATATCCAGTTACTTACAGATGTTGATTATGATGTGACGAACTACTGGAATAATAGATTTAGGAGGTATCGAGTTACTGCAGAATATTGACTCAAAAGAAGTTAAGTCACTTTGGATCATCAACTGTTGAATTGGAAAGAAAAATCGACTTGTGAAATGTGGATTTGTTGGGAAATGCCATGTGAACATTAAAGAACACACTTGATGGACGCAATGAAAGGTTACCATTTTCCCCTAACAGCTGTCCAACGGATCCCCTTCTTCCAACTTTCTCTGAGACTTTGGGGTCCTTGTAAACTGCCTATTTAGTCCATCGTGTGCAAAAAGGTGCTGCTGAGATGTAAAACCACGCAACATAAAAATACTCAACTAGAGCAATGTGCTACACACATAATACGTAGAACAAAGTATATGTTAGGCAATACTGTATATGACTCTTAAGAGAGCCATTTCAACTGCAAGCAGATAGAAAGCAAGGTGCTCAAAAATCTTATCAATAGATGGAACCACGAGCGACTGTCGATTTGGAAATCAAAAGTTTGTAGTCTCCCCTAGGTAGAATTGAGCTAGCTTTACATAGCTCAGTGGTCAGAACTCCTGACGTGTTTTCAGGAGTCTTGCAGCAAAAACTCAATTTTTGTTTTAGCAAGCTTTTCAAGTCAGAACTTTTGCAAAAAGCTATTGGGCTTTCGCAACAAATCGTACCAACAGAGATTAAACGAACTATCACTGCACTCTCTGGAATGGAAACGACTTGAGTATGATTTAATCATATGCTATAAAATCATTCATGGACTTTTGTACTTTAATACGGAACAACCTTTTCTTCACACAGTCAGAAGCAAAACAACACCAGCTGTGTATTGACATACCATTTGCAAGAAGAGATTCCAAATACCATTTCTTTGTTTGTAGAGTAGGAAGAGTATGGAATGATCTTCCGGAGGACTTATCTCTCCTACCATGGTCGTTTTTAAAAAGCATTTACGAAGCATGGACTTATGGAAATATCTTAAATGCTAAAGTTAAAATGTTTCACTTGCCTTCATCTTAAGATTGCCAAAGGACTCATTTATCTTCAGTCCATTTTTTCTTATATGTGATGTTGTACATAATCATTAAATTCATTTAGTTTATTAATTCTCTCAAATGGAGTCTGTAAATAATATTCACCTTCCATTTATTACTATTAAATTAAACTTATATATGACTTTCTTAAACAAGAATTAATCCTAACCAATCATCTAACAGAGGACGTTGGCAGAAATACCCTTAGATGGCGTTAGGGAAGTTGTACTATACTCTGATTGTTAAGTGGCATGCTACATTTGATGTTTTCTGTGTGTGGTAAGATCTGGGGTAAGAATAGCTGAGAATCAGTAAGGGTGATGGAATAAAAAAATTATTAAACTTGTGCATATTTCTAGCATTTTTCAAGAATTTTTTTTAAAACCTCTAAATCGAAGGAAGAAAATATTACACTTCAAAGGAAAGCCAGTGTCTTGCCCCACTCTAATTTTTTTTCTATATCCCGGCCTTATGCTAAGTACGTTTGTAACCAAGAATCCTGTTTGAGTGAATAATTTTCTTCCAAATAAGACAAAAAAAAACCGCCCTTAAATCACTTAATTTTAATTTCTACAATTTTAGAACGTCAAAACCCAAAGAACAATGATTACATTAATCAATTTAATTCCTCCTAGTGAGCGATTATTTTTGCGTTTCTATTAATATGATAACCATGACTTTTAAGACTGTTGATTAATTTTTTTTCGCCAAAATTCCACTAGGAGAGTAAAAAAGAGTTGCTCTTATTTTAGAAATGTGAAAAATAATTATCCATTAATACGCAAGATCGAGTCAAAAAAAAAAGAATAACAAGGATAAAATTTCCTCAAATTTCATTAGTAATTAAAAGTTGGACTGGGAAAAAAATAACAATCAAACCAGCAAATTTTAATTAGATTTGAAAATAAAAACAGGGCCTAGATTGATTAAAATTCGGTAGGGATGTTCCTTCTCTAATGAAACTAACTCAATTGTATGACAAAATCTTGTCTTTGAAAGAGCAGAGAAGACGTCGGTAGCTTACCTGTTAACCTCAGAATAATTTTCCTGGAAAGCGAATTATTTCCAACAAAGAAAATATGTAAAAAAAAAATGCGATATTAATTCAGAGTAAGCTGAAGAGCGAGAAACTAATTTCAGATGAGAGTTTATCTTTTGTCCAAACACAACTGTCGTAATTAACGGACAAAAACTAGTTAATGGCTCGAAAATATTCTAAAGAAATTAATTTCAGGAATCAATTTTAATAGTTTACCACACTGTTCAGAACAATTAGGTGTTAATGCATATACTTTGTCGCGTAGAACCGCATTCCAAGGTCTATAACTTTGGGGGAAAAAGAATCATTTCATGGAAGGAATGTCACTGGAGATCAGTTTTTAGCAAATAAAATCGCTTTAAACTTTTATTTTCAATGACCTTCATCCATTATTTAAAACAATTACGGATTCATTCACATCCTTGTACTCTCGAAGAAATCTCGCAAAAATTTAGTGGATTAGTTTTCTAGCTTAAACAGTTTCATCAAACTGCCCCTCCAAAATATTAAGCTAATTTCGATATTATGTCAATGGGAATCTAACTTGGAAGCTCTATAACTTCTAAAATATACATTTAATGGAAAGATGTGACTGAAGATAAATTAAAGATCACGGGAATATAATACCACTATATTGTTTCCCCCCCCCCCACAAGGGTCACAGATATTGTATATCTGTGACCTATCCCCACATGTTATACAAATTGACAATGCAATTGACTTTTAGCAGTGAATTAGGGAATGTTGTGAACTTTTGAGAGCATATCCTACAAAGTACGTGGCAGGAATTTGAATATAGGCTTCATTGGTGTGTTACATGCAACAAAAGGAGCACATGCCAAAACGTTTTGCAAAAAAAGAAAGTTATGAATCGCCATTGAATTTCAAAAAAAGAATTATATGTCTGCCTCATATATATGAGGTTATAAAAAACAAAGTTGTAAAGGTTTCATGCGGTCATTATGTGTATATTACAATTCACACATTAATGTGTAAGGGGGGTGCGGGGCACTGTTCAGTTGGTAGCGCACCAGGCTCGTAATCCGCAGTTCCCAGGTTCGAGTCCCAGCTGGGCCAGCGTTGAGATTTATCTCCGCAAAACTCCCCGCCCTATCCACGATTAGTTGGGGACATCGATGGGCTTGGAAAGGCCGCCGTCCTTCGGATGGGATGTTAAGCCGTGGCTCCGTGTGTGGGAGAGCCATACCCTGTGTACGTTAAAGAACACGTTGGATGGACTTGTGGGAGGCTACCATCTGCCTCCTAACAGATGTCCAGTGGGTTCTCTCCCCACAGTCTTCTCTGATCCCTTGGGATCCTTGTGTCCTGGCCATTTAGTCCATTGTGTGCTAAAAAAAAAGTACCGTTCAGAGGTAAAACAACCCAATCCATTCATGTTTATATTGCAATGTTTAATATAAATATCAAGATTTGGATTTATTTGACTGAGACATCTTTAGTTTCAAACATCCATACACAACCGATTTTGTAAGTTACAGAACTTCATGTTAGGACCTCTATTGGCAAAACATGATGAAGTATGAGAGTACTTTTAAGAAAATGAATCAAGTATGATAATACTTTTTAAGAAAATAAATCAAGTAAGATAATACATTTTAAGAAATAAATATACTTCTAAAATACATAAATAAAGTATATTTCTGAAAGAAAATAAATAAAGTATACTTATAAAATATATAAGAATACTTTTAAAAAATAGTGTATTTATATTGATTTAGTAGCAGTAGCGTATTTTAAATATATGTTTGGAGGGGAGGATTTGTTTTCTAAAGATTAAAACATTAAATAAATAAACACCAGTGGTACATTTTGCACTAATGCTTAATCGTAGCTAAATAGTTCAAAAACATAAAAATACGTAAATAATTGTTGAAACACATACGGTTTTTTTTTCTTGGGGGGGGTGATATCTCCCCCTTAAATACGCACTTTTGGTAGCATTACAAATTAGAAGAGCTTACACCCATATGCATTCTTTGGTGTATACATCTAACAATCCATCTCGAAACAATGTAAAGAAATACCACTACGGCCTTCACGCATTTTCTAGCAGCACATAATTTGTCGACTAACACCAGCTCTGGTATGCTTACGGTGAGAAGTGTTTACTGGCCGTCGGGACTATAAATTTGATAATTCACACAACCATGGTTGGCGGGCCGTGGCGGCCTCTAGAATTATGGTAATCGTTGTCCGCCCTGGGGAGCACTTTAAGAATCCCTCTAGAGAATCTCCAAACTTTTCGCTCTGCCAACACTTGACACAGCTCAGCTGACCCAATTTCGTAACTAAACTTCTGCCACCTTACTTTCTATTCGATAATCATTATGGCGATAACAAACTTTTGATGGAGCAGACATAAAAATTGCGTATTCGTCGCGTTATTTTAAGCATTTCACAACTCAGCGCAAAGGGAGATTAGAGTGCAGTCTCTCTTTTAATGATTAGGGTATTCATGAAGAATTTATGTCAGCTTTCGTGCGGACTAACCTTTCAGTGACAAAATCCTTACGGAGCGTTAAAAATCGGGGTTTGTTGTATCCTTCAACTGTGCTGTGATTTTCTGAGCTGTGGAATAAATGACCATGCAAACAAGAAACACTGGAAGAAGTTGAACCTAAAAGCTCAGATCCGAAAAAAGAAAAATCTTAAGACTCACAATGAGAGAAGATGAGTCCGAAGGCTCAATTTGGAAGAGGAGCGCCTTGATTCAGATTGAAAGAGGCTCAAGACTTTGGCTTGAGTCCCAAGACTTATGTTGGAAGAACTGGACTGAAACTGGGAGAAGGATCCACACATCAGATTGCAGAAAAACCCCTAGTTTAAATTTCAGATTGGGAAGAAAGAAGACCTCGAGGACTTCACACATGGGAAAACTTTAAAGCTCAGATTGGAGAAAGAAAAACATCTAGTTTCAGATTTAAAAAAAAAAGAAGAATTTTATTGAATGAAGAAGAAATTCCAGACTAAGATTGGAAGCAGAACATAGACTCAGATTTAAAAAAAGGAAGGAGAGCTAAAGGCTCACACTTGAAGAAAATGAACACCTAGATTCACTCTGGTTATAAATCATATCTATCAATCTAAACAATCAAGGACTACGCTGGTTAAAAATTCAACTCCAAGGCTCCGTTTGAAAGAAGGCTATTCACAAATTTCATATTTGAAGAATGTTGCAAGAAACAGATTGAGAGAAGTCTGCATGAAACAGATTGGGAGAAGAAGGCTGCATGAAACAGATTGGGAGAAGAAGGCTGCGTGGAACAGATTGGGAGAAGAAGGCTACATGGAACAGATTGGAGAAGAAGGCTGCATGAAACAGATTGGAAGAAGAAGGCTGCATGAAACAGATTGTAAGAATAAGGCTGCATGAAACAGATTGGGAGAAGTAGGCTGCATGGAACAGATTGGGAGAAGAAGGCTGAATGGAACAGATTGGGAGAAGAAGGCTGCATGGAACAGATTGGGAGTAGAAGGCTGCATGAAACAGATTGGGAGAAGAAGGCTGCATGAAACAGATTGGGAGAAGAAGGCTGCTGGAAACAGATTGGGAGTAGAAGGCTGCATGAAACAGATTGGGAGTAGAAGGCTGCATGGAACAGATTGGGAGTAGAAGGCTGCATGAAACAGATTGGAAGAAGTAGGCTGCATGAAACAGATTGGGAGTAGAAGGCTGCATGAAACAGATTGGAAGAAGAAAGCTGCATGAAACAGATTGGAAGAAGAAGGCTGCATGAAACAGATTGGGAGAAGAAGGCTGCATGAAACAGATTGGAAGAAGAAGACTGCATGAAACAGATTGGGAGAAGAAGGCTGCATGGAACAGATTGGGAGAAGAAGGCTGCATGGAACAGATTGGGAGAAGAAGGCTGCATGGAACAGATTGGGAAGGCTGCATGGAACAGATTGGGAGAAGAAGGCTGCATGGAACAGATTGGAAGAAGAAGGCTGCATGAAACAGATTGGGAGAAGAAGGCTGCATGGAACAGATTGGGAGAAGAAGGCTGCATGAAACAGATTGGGAGAAGTAGGCTGCATGGAACAGATTGGGAGAAGAAGGCTGCATGAAACAGATTGGGAGAAGTAGGCTGCATGAAACAGATTGGGAAGAGAAGGCTGCATGAAACAGATTGGAAGAAGAAGGCTGCATGAAACAGATTGGGAGGAGAAGGCTGCATGAAACAGATTGGGAAGAGAAGGCTGTATGAAACAGATTGGGAGAAGGACACCCTAGCTCAGATTGGGAAAAAATAATTATATTACTCAGATTGAAGGAAGAAGAACCCCATGACTGATATTTAAAGAAGGAAAGGCCAATGGTTTAGCGTAAGGAAGGAGATCTGTTGGGCAGCTGTTAAAAAAACCAGGTGATAATTTTTCTTCAAGATCAATCTGCGCATTTGTTAAGGAAAGGAGTGTTTGTGCTTAAAGTCTCCTGCAAAGGACAGCTGGCTTTACAAATCCATCAGAGATGATTAAATAGTAAATGCATATTACTTGCAATTACATTTTTATATATGTACTGTACGCACACACCCTGAATATATTTTAATTATTTTTTAATTTTATTTTTTATAAAAACTTTTTTTTTTAACTTTAACTATCAGTTGAAACGAATGCCAAGAAATCAGGGCCCCCACATCCTAAGCGGGCCCTCAGACCAGGATCTTTGGCGGGGCCCCCTACCTACCGCTTAGGTTAAGGGCAACGTGATGCGCTACGTGATGCGCTACGTGATGCGAGGTTTTAGGATAAAATAAGTCAGTTTAAATGATGACACAAAAGTAATATTTATATTTATTTAAAAAAAGTAAATAGATTTACAAAATAAAAATTTCCTCAAAGTATATTTTCTAGCTTTGTTCGTCGCAAATTTTTCAATAACTTCAGTAAAATCAACTTGCTTAGCTAAATCATTTCCGATGCACAAAATTTCTAAATGATTAAGTCGCTCTTGACTAGTTCTGCTTCTTTGCCATAGTTTCAATGAATTTGTCAGTCTGTTGAACGATCTTTCAGCTGAAAAAACAGTAATTGGTACTGTACAAAACAATTTAATGGCGAGGCAGATATTGGCAAATATACCTTGCAGTTTTTTGTCCAAAATTGCGTTCAGAAGTCTAATCGGGCTTCTTTAAATGCCGAAAACTGTCTTGTGAATACTTTTAAGGTTAAGGATTTCATGCAGTAAGTCTTCTGAGATAGCTTTGCCGTATGTATTTACAAGTTTTGCTGCTTTTGCGGTAAGTTAACCATCGTCTAAGTTTGGGAAGTTCAAAATGGATGAGAATTAAAAAAAAAAGCAATTGATTTTCTTTTTAAATGTATCAAAACAGGCACGTGTTGTCCATCGGCATAAATAAGAGTATGAATGGCGATAAATCACAAAGACGAAACAAAAAGTCGGTATTATCAGAGGATAATGTAATGTGCATAATAAAAAAATCAATTTTAGTTGGATGGACAAAACAAAGTCAATATTTTATAAAATCGCTTTTTGTCTTCTGTTCATCTCACTTAGCTTGCTGACCAGCCAAGCCGGGCCCCCAGGCTAGAGCCCTGTCAGCCCTACCCTTGTGGGGGGCCATGCAAGAAATATATCGTATTTAATTCTTGTCGGACCTTCCGAACGAATTAAATGTGTAATTTGGGGACTTACTCTATTGTCTCGTAGTTATGCTGCTTATATTTAAGACCACCTAATGGATCACGCGATCGTAACATGTAACCTCTTTTGCATATCCGTGCTTTGCATCGCATTAATGACAAATAGCACACCATTTCTAAATTTCCTTACATTTTTTTTTCCAATGCGCGCTACATTTCGGAATTTTTAGAATAAATGAAATTAATATTTACTGCAAGGCTTAATTTACAAGTCTTAACTTTAAATCCGCTTAATTATTAGATGTGTATTTTAATTAGGAAATTAGTTTGTTCTGTTTTCAATCCATGATATCGACACCACATCTCAGGTATTATTTATCCAGATTTTCCTCTTCATAAAGGAACTCATTTTCTCGTTTTCTCTCGCAATTACAAAGCTTGTTATTTTCTTCAAGAGTTGAAGAGCACAAAATCTCGATGCCATCCTCATTGGAGTGTCATCGAAGAGTGATGTTCGGCAAGACTTGCATCGCAGCCGAAGTTACTAATAAACATTGTGATGGGATGGCCTGCGTGTCTGAGGCAAATGAGGCAAACCGTTACAGGAGTTGTTAGAAATCGACTCCTTCTTCATATCATTTGTTTCAAGGGTTCACTGCAGAGGCCAATATCGATAGAAGGACTGGAGAGAGTTGGAGAGTTGAGAAGACAAATCTTAATAGAGAAGATGATCACGTTTTTCAATATTCATTGAGATTTTGAAAACGAATGTTTGATCAGATCCAATTATCTTCATGAAAGATGATAATGTAAAAGTTTAAAAAAATATGGCTATGAAGTCTGCTAGAGTAAAATGAAAGTTGAATCAGCGTTTGAGGAACTCTGTCCTGAGACATCATATACCATGTCTCAGGAGAACTAGCTCTTTTAATCATATGCCATGTCTCAGGACAATCAGCTCTTTTAATCATATGCCATGTCTCAGAACAATCAGCTCTTTTAATCATATATCATGTCTCAGGACAATAAGCTATTTAATCATATGCCATGTCTCAGGACAATCAGCTCTTTTAATCATATGCCATGTCTCAGAACAATCAGCTCTTTTAATCATATGCCATGTCTCAGAACAATCAGCTCTTTTAATCATATACCATGTCTCAGGACAATAAGCTATTTTAATCGTATGCCATGTCTCAGGACAATCAACTCTTTTAATCATATGCCATGTCTCAGAACAATCAGCTCTTTTAATAATATACCATGTCTCAGGACAATCAGCTCTTTTAATCTTATACCATGTCTCAGAACAATCAGCTCTTTTAATCATATATCATGTCTCAGGACAATAAGCTATTTAATCATATGCCATGTCTCAGGACAATCAGCTCTTTTAATCATATGCCATGTCTCAGAACAATCAGCTCTTTTAATCATATACCATGTCTCAGGACAATAAGCTATTTTAATCGTATACCATGTCTCAAGAAATTCAGCTCTTTTAATTATATACCATGTCTCAGGGCAATCAGCTTTTTTAATCATATACCATGTCTCAGGACAATCAGCTCTTTTAAACATATACTATGTCTCGAGACAGTGTTGTACAAACGATGTACAATGGCACTAACTTAGGTGTGCCACAGAAAAGCCCAAACATGACTTTCATACATCATCACTAATATATAAAAGTAAAATAATATATTACCTTTGTTAAGTATTTAATCACTATGAAGCGATAGAATCAAGATGGGTGTAGAGAAAAATTGTCATGAGTCAGGTGGGATTTCAACCCATGGCCTCTTGATGGACATGTCAGCTGCTCTGAGCAATCTCTCCTCTACTGCTGATATTATACTACACACCATCTGGTCAATTACTGTCTTTTGGGTGCATTTGGGCACTTTATTTTCCAGGGTCATCCCAGGCATGTGCATACGAGACTGCTGACAAATTTTTCTTGTGAGCAAATCTCAATCTGCAACTCTTCTGGAATGATCACTAGTACCTTGTTTATTGACAAATGAATCAATCTTATCAGTGACTTACTATTTATTCACTCTTAACCTATTCTTCACCCTATTACTTAAGCAGTACAATAATAGTGTAAATATATTTTATTCAGTGCTTTCTTTGTCTGAAAAGAAGATTCCGGGAATCCATACGTCAGTTGGGTGCTTTGCCTCTGAGCGGCACTTTATTTGCCCACAACGGGCTAAACGTCCAGGTCACAAGGACCCCGAGAGCTCAGAGAAGACTTGGGCAGGGGACCCACTGGACAACTGTTGGAAAATAGATGGTAGCCTCCCATCAATGCCATCCAGAGTGTTCTTTAAAGCGCACAGGGTGTTCGCAAACTGGGACAATGGCTTAAGTGTCCCATCCAATGGACGGCAGAATTTTGCAAGCCCATTCGGTGTCCCCTAATGCTCGAGGGCAGGGGTATAACGGAGTTAAATCTTGTTGGAACAGGTGAAACTCGAATCTGGGAATTGCAGAATACGAGTCTGGCGCGCTACCGTCTGGTATACCTTGTTGCTAATTTCATGCTGAGAGAAATGTCCCAATTGGCATGGCGAATTAGAACAGATCAATAAATCATTTATGATTTATTTCTAACTTACTATTCATTTGAATGAAGTTTATCTTGTTTCTTATCGAGTAAAAATTTTCTGATTCCCAATGGGAAATTTACAGAACTCATCTCCCTTATTTACGTTATTTATTTATTAATTATTATTCTTTATTATTTTTTACTTTTTGTTGTGAAATAAAAATGTCGATGTACGTTGTGTTTTTAATGTCGCCTTTTTCTCGTTCCTGTCCGGGGTGCATATCCGACACCATCTGTAAAAATAAATATGAATTAGTAAGAAAATTCAATTATAGATGGCAGCACTTGCTGCTCTTAGCACTTTACAGACACAATTAGAGGTAGCAGAGAGCAATTCCGTGTTAAAATTTTCGACCATGGACACCGGTAGGAATTTTTTAGGGGTGTGTGTGTCAAAAATCAGTATTATGAGATATGTAGATATATTTAGGTCTTAATGTGCGTCTCATTAATGAGGGCAATTGCGAATACAGCAATCATGCACATATCATGCCATAATACATTTAAGGATGTTGAAACAAAATGAAAAAAATGGATACTTAAGATTGAAAACACAGGTAAAAATATTTTTTAATATTAATAAGTGGAGCAGTGGCGGTTCAGGCGATACCACACCAGCCTCGTAATATGCAGTTCCCAGATTCGAATTTTACATGGGAGATCGTTGAGGTTTATCACTGCAAAACTCCCTGAACTCCTTGCCCTATATCAGTAAGTGACACCGATGGGTTTGGAAAGGCCGCCGTCGGTGGATGGGACGCCAAGCCGTGGCTCCGTGTGCGGGAGAACATACCCTCTGAACGTTAAAGAACACGCTAGATGGCCTTGACGGAAGGTTACCATCTGTCTCCTAACAGCCTGTCCAGCGGGTCCCCTTCCCCCAACCTTCACTGAGCCATTGGGGTCCTTGTGACCTGGCCATTTTACCCATTGTGTACGCAAAAATGCCGCTCGGTGGTGAAACAACCCAACCCATATTAACAAATAAAGATGAAGGATATGCTTCCGAAAGCGTGAAAAACAACAACTATGTTACGTTTTGTTAAGTAAAGAACGACAATAATTTTTGGCGTATCAGAAATTATTCAGCATAAATTGTTTTTAATATCAATTTTTTTCCAATTTGTGGTGCAACTGCCGTCTTGCCCTCCACCGGCCGTCTCTCTGCCAACGCCTATGGCCCTCTCGATCCCGAACTATTTCGAAAATTGTTGAATCTGAGTCTAGTTAGAGCAAATCATTCTGATGCAAATTTCGAAATATATATGCAGAAATGCATTCCGATGCACCTTTTTCTTACATCTTCGTATTATGACGTAGTAGAGAAGAGTTCGGCTCAATTTTTTGGCTCTGAATTCGAACCATTTGAACAATTTAGAACTTATTCAAGAAAAAAATTCTCTGACGCATCATAAGACATATTGTTGCGGATTACAAAAAAATGGATAGCCGCTGAGCGTGAGTATTAAAAGCTATATTTCAAAACCAAATCCAATACAAGGTAAATTGTTACAAAGGAAATATGAATGAAGTATCTTATTAACAAATCAACTATTAACATGCACAAGTCATCAATCTTCCAGCGTAGAGCACACAATATCAGCTCTGTGTATTTTACTAAATACTACCTTTTACTTGATTTACCAGGTCACCCGAAGATCTTCACTCGTAAACCAATTCTCGTCCTGTGCTAATAACTTTTCACACACTAGCCGAACAAAAAGACAGTCCGTGTAGACATTCGAAGTTAGCCATAAAAGTTCCCACTTTTATACTTCCGCGTATACACAACACATCAAGTTACTTCTTGATACTTAACGATAAAAGATCCCACTTTTATCCTTCCGCGTATACACAACACATCAAGTTACTTCTTGATACTTACGCGCACTGTCTCAGAACAGCTCACCGTCCATTTTCGAACTCACCGACCGTTACAACACAACAACCGTTACAATACAAAACGACCGTTAACGCTCCACTCTTCTCCAAATTCTCCCAAAGTTCAATTCGTTGGCTGAAACTTTGCTTTCGGTTGCCAGATTCTTCTGTCGTAACACTGCCCCCTTCCTAGGTCTTGTTCGTCCCGAACAATTCTGGATTCCAAAGCTTCTTCAGTTCTTCGATGAAACGATGCCAAATGATCCACGTGAACCACCTTGCACTTTGTAGCTGGACATCGACGAATGCGATATACCACGTCTGTGTCAAAATGAAAGCGAATCTCATTATGACGTAGATTTCTTTTCTGACTGAAGCCTCGTCCACAAACATAATACGTGTAAGGCCTATAGCCCTTGTGAACACGTTTATGTCTCTGCAGGGAGAAGAATCGACTAAGAGTTTTCGTGCAAAACCTGTAAAAAGTTTTCTTCTTTGTCGGAAGTTTTCTTCTTTGGATTTTTACTTCTATCAACAGTAACAAGGAATGAAAGTCATTAGTGACATAAAATCTAGGGAGAAGTTTCATCCTCCAGTCTGACCTTTTCGTCAGTTGACTTTCCCTTAATTCAGAACTGTCGTGATGAACCTTCAGCCGTATTTCACCTGATTCCATTTGATCCCCAAGGTGCTTCACAAATATAATATCAGCTCCATAATTCTTTTTAGCTCTTCGGTCCATCTCCTCCTTCCATACTCTTGCTAGAATTGCAGCTTCTAATCCGACAACCTTACCTGTTTCTCCTGTATAAGTGAAATCAGTGATGTGTCGGGCTGCTAGCAATATTTTTTCTGTTTTACCTTCACATAGCCAGCTTGCAACATCTTCAGATACTCCTTGTTCTATTAACATGTTACGAAACTTGTTCAAAGCATTGCCGTTATGCAGAACCTTGCGGACACGTGATGCTTCATCTACCCTATTATCCACAATGTTCACCAAACGCAGAAGTTCTCCTCCTAACTCTTCGACGAGCTCTTGCAGTTCCAAGGATCCGTTACCAAGGAAACACTGAACAGCTTCCATCACTTCCAGAGAGTTGTCAACAGAGTTTTCAAGAGGTGAATCCATGTTGCTGATAACAGCTGAACAACTCAAACTCTTCATTCCACGAGCTTGTGATGCTGCAACCATTTTCTTAACTAAATCAACAGCGTCTTCTGTACTGATGAGATCAATAACTCCTTTTCCGAATTCAACATCATAAACCAAAGCGCACACTCCTTCAGCCAGCTTTTTGGACACAATTGAGCATCTCATTAGAGGAACGCTATCTAGGGTAGCCATCAGATCCTTGTAGCGGTAAATCTCCTTATCTGTTGGCACCAGCTCCTCTGTCTGTCCTACGATGCAGCATCCGACGTCTTCCATCATCTGCTCGATTTTATCTTTAGTGCAGTCGACTGTGAAGCCAGGGATGGATTCCAATTTGTACAGAGTATCTCCCGTCAATTGGAGAGCACGACCGGAGATCATAGGGACCTTGAGACCTAAAGCAGCAAGTGCAGGAGCCAAGACAAGACTCACTTTGTTGCCGACACCTCCTGTGCTGTTTTTATCTACCATCCGATGGCGCCACTCGGGTCTCCAGCAAAACACATGACCCGAGGAGGTCATATTTGCTGTTTCTTCCGAATTCACTTTCTTGGAGCTCTCATTGTAATTAGCCAGGGAAATATCAGTCATAATTGCCAAATTGTTCATTCTGGAGATCAGCGACGAGTTCTGTAACATGATATTGTCCACTTTAGAGCTCTTGTAGTCGTGATAAAACTTTTCTATATCCTTATAATCTAAATGGTTATAATGTCCAAATCTGCACATTGACTGTTCAGAAAAGAAATTCAGCATGGTTTCGTTGAGATTGTCTGAGGGCTTTACTTCTCTCTGATCGTAACTCTGAGGCTTAGTTTCATCCAGAAAGTTAGTCTTTGAAGTACTGTCTCTGCCTGAAGCTCTTTTACTAGCATCACCTGTTATGCTTCTAAGCCATCCTTCGGAATTCCTCTTCCTTAAATCCCCACTTTCTATAAACGATTCGAGTGTGGCTATATGCTTCGGAAAAATCTCTCCGACTTCCGCGGTAAAGTCGAATGGCACTTTGTATCTATGATGAATGGACGCCTCTTCTTTACTCGGACCACTCTGCGAAACGTAAACTCTGTTTCGTTCCCCTTCATTACCACTCGTTACTCTGCCTTTGCGATAATTGTCCATGACGCATTTTGCTGACAGCGAGGAATAGAATACCTTTCGTGTGGATCTCTCTTCAGATCGTGCCAGACTTGTATACCTAGGTATTTTGAAGTGCAAAGCGTACTGTATAGTCTCACAGCTCTCTGATCTGTGTGATTGTTCTTCACAGTTCCTAGACATGTCACCAGCGACATAGACACTCTGCCATGCATCACCAGTAGTTGCGTGGTCAAAGGCATTATCTGCGCTATCTCTACGATTCTTGATTTTCAGTAGCAGATCCACATTTTTATATGCGTTGCCTTTCTCTTTTTCTTTTCCATGTTTACAATCTAACTTAACACTATCAAGATCATCTTTTTCACTGACAAATTCAACATTTAAACTATTGCATTGTCTATTGAGTTCGGTTTTATTATCCTTGAACTGATCAATAATCTTACCAACTTGAGAAGCCACTTCAGCTCTCATCTCAGTATTTTGTGCGGCCATTTCGGCTTTCAAGTCACCTATTTTATCGCTTTGGGCAGCTAGATCACTTTTAATATCAGTCATCTGCGTAGCCATATCGGCTTTCATATCAGTCACCAGCGTAGCAATAACGGCTTTCCTATCAGTCATCAGCGTAGCAATAATGGCTTTCCTATCAGTCATCAGCGTAGAAATAATGGCTTTCCTATCAGTCATCAGCGCAGCCATATCGGCTTTCATATTAGTCATATCGGCTTTGAAGCTATTTATCAACTTTACTAATTCATCCATACTTCTAGTTAACGGCATTCAATTAATTAATCCCACTTCTGACACCAAATGTTGCGGATTACAAAAAAATGGATAGCCGCTGAGCGTGAGTATTAAAAGCTATATTTCAAAACCAAATCCAATACAAGGTAAATTGTTACAAAGGAAATATGAATGAAGTATCTTATTAACAAATCAACTATTAACATGCACAAGTCATCAATCTTCCAGCGTAGAGCACACAATATCAGCTCTGTGTATTTTACTAAATACTACCTTTTACTTGATTTACCAGGTCACCCGAAGATCTTCACTCGTAAACCAATTCTCGTCCTGTGCTAATAACTTTTCACACACTAGCCGAACAAAAAGACAGTCCGTGTAGACATTCGAAGTTAGCCATAAAAGTTCCCACTTTTATACTTCCGCGTATACACAACACATCAAGTTACTTCTTGATACTTAACGATAAAAGATCCCACTTTTATCCTTCCGCGTATACACAACACATCAAGTTACTTCTTGATACTTACGCGCACTGTCTCAGAACAGCTCACCGTCCATTTTCGAACTCACCGACCGTTACAACACAACAACCGTTACAATACAAAACGACCGTTAACGCTCCACTCTTCTCCAAATTCTCCCAAAGTTCAATTCGTTGGCTGAAACTTTGCTTTCGGTTGCCAGATTCTTCTGTCGTAACAATATATATAGAAATGCATGTCGCGAATCATTTATTCTATTGTTATATACTAATTATAATCATCTTATGACAAAATTAAAATGCTAATGCTATTTGGAACGAAAAATATCAGAAATAATAGGATTTGGATTGTTTTACTTCTGAGCGACACTTTTTTGCACGCATTGGGCTAAATGGCCAGGTCATAAGGACCCCGAGGGCTCGGAGAAGGTTGAGGAAGGGGACCCACTGGACAGCTGTTGGGAGACAGATGGTAGCCTCCCGTCAAGACCATTCAGCGTGTTCTTTGAAGTGCACAGAGTATGGCTCTCCAACACACGGAAACACGACTTAATGTCCCGTCTGACGACGGCGGTATTTCCAAACCAATCGGTGTCCCTCCTGACCGTGGACACAGCGAGAAGTTGTGTGGAGATAAATCTCAACGCTGGCTCATCTGGAACTCGAACCTCGGCGTTACGGGCGCCGCGTCAACTTGGATTCTCAATATCGTTGTTTGTGGCGACCCTGGACGAAAATTATAGTTAGATTTTGGCGAGTGCTGGACTTTACTTCTAAAGTAATGTTCAACCCCGACGGTGGATAGTGGTAAACATGGCATTATCCCGATAGATGTAGTTCAAGTCTCTGAATTGCGGAGCATCTGGAGTTTGATCATTCATTATATTACCTGGAACTCGAACCTGGGACTGCAGATTACGAGCCTGGCGCGCTACCGATTAAGCTACCTTCTCCCCAGAAATGCTAGTAGAAACTGAAATTTAACGGGTAACATCATTATAAATGCAAAGAGCCATTCATTTATTAAAGACAGAGAATGCGTAAAAAATAATCGAAAGCACCATGATGCTTATTTTTAATTACAAAAGGGATGATTAAAAGGTTGAAATAATAATCTTTTTTCTTTCGCAATTACCAGACATATTTTGAATTTAAATTATTCTGGGCTCGAGCAAATAGAACTCAACTCAAATAGGAAGTATGAAATTAAAGATTGTTATAATTGTTCAATGAGAAGTTAAAATTGCATTATTATTTAGAACTATATAAAATAGATTGGTCAAAAATAAAAGTTTTTGCATAAAATCATTATAAACTCTAAGATCCAGGGCGAATCTAGGGAGGCCCTTTTCAGAATTCTTGTGAGGGTAATACAGGCAAAAAATTATTAAACTTATTTGTATTTCATGCATTTTTCAAGAAATTTGTAAAGACCTGTAAAACGGAGGGGAGAATGTTATATTGCATTGGTAAGCATTGGCAGCCATAACTCATCGGGAAATTGTGGTAGACGCTACAAATGTTAACAGAGTGCTTCTAGTTGTCGTCCGAATTTCAGTGACAAATTTCAAGTGAAAATTCCAAAAGCGGGGCTTGTTAGAAACAAAACATATTTACCATGCCATCCTACGGTAAACAGTAATCGCTGTCAAATTTATTGTTTCCATTTACTGATCCATAATCGGGAACGTAAGAGTAATGATCAACGACCTGAAATACATAGACTGCTTGTATCACTGCTTTCAGCGCCACCACCACGTGATTTCAGGAAACTCGGCAGCCATGACACTTTAGAGAAATTCGTTGACAGTCGCTTTTGAGCTCCATAGGAAAACGTGTGTCTCTTTCACTTCAATATCTCATTCTATTTTGGTTTTTAAAACACTTTAATCTCCGAGACAATGCCATAATTGCTATTTTGCAATTAAATATTACAATAGATATAAAACGAAATGAAATTGCTTTTGATGAGTAAATAAAAAGCAATAAAAAATGCTTGCAGAAACACATATAAGAATCAATAGTTCGCTATTTCAAAAATTTGTTGGTATCATCGATTTAGCCTTTTTTAGATATTTATTATGAAATAAAGAGATATGTCAAAAATGGCTACATGCAGTAACAAAAAAAAGTACTCTCATAAAAAAAAATCCAAATATTTGATCTGTGCATTTCAAACCGGAATGCTTTCGTGTTGTCAATAAATCCATAAACATACGACATTGACAGGTCTTTTGAATATTTGGTCAGGAAATTAAAAATGAAAAAATGAAAATTCGAAATTTATTTTAATATTTAGTATAAAAGCGTAAAAAAATAGTAAAATGAAAAAAAAAATATTTTGATGCGTTTAATCAGTTTAATAACAAAGTTCATTTCTCCCATAGTTTAATATGACCCCAAATTTACAGAAATTAATGTTTAGAAATTTTTAACGGTAGTTTCCGAATGACAAAATAAACCAAAGGGAGATCAGGAATGCAAAATGACTGATTTTTATTCCCTCAATTGTCTTTGAAAAAAAAAATCGTGGTATGTGTTTACCTTTTTTTTTTCTTACTAGCATTCTTGTAATTAAAATTCTCTGGTGGTTGTGTCTAACTCAAAAGCTTTGTTAATATCTTTCCAGATGATTAATTTTCTTTTGGAAGTTATTTTTTAAATGAACGAAACAAAAATTTAAATTATAAAAATATGTTGGATTTCATATTTAAAAGCCTATTTTTCAGATGTGAAGTGTTTGTTTTTGCTTTTCGGAGTGTAAATTTCTAATGAATTAAAAACATACGCGAAGATGTAAATATTTAATATTTACAATAATCTTCTGCAACGAGTAGAATCACAATTACTTACTTTCAGGCACTCACGGCCAACGTAAAAGCTTCTAGATAGCTTGTCTTATACATAAATGCCCTAAATCAGTGCTGTCCAACTTCTCTAAGACCGCGGGCCATTTTTTCTTTTGCCAATATTTCGCGGGCCAAAAAAAGAATAGGATAGGATGGGTATTTGAAAAGTTACTTCATGTCACCTGAAAAAATTATTTTATTTCTACGAAAAATAATAAGCAATAATAAACCTCAAAAAATTATTTTATTTATACGAAAAAATGATAAGTAATAATAAACCTCAAAAAATTACTTTATTTATACGAAAAATAATAAGTAATAATAAACCAAGATAAAATTTCTAAACTTTATCAAATATTTAATAAATTTAATAGGAGCATTGTAACCGTAGTTGTTGGGCAATAATTTCTTTTACGTCCATATCGATATTTGTTGTTGCGAGCCGAAGTATATGTTCAAGTGTAGAGTCTTTCAAGCAGTTTCTGTATCTTGATTTTATATGTTTCATATCAGAAAATGCGCGCTCTCAGATACATGTACTTCCAAACATAGAAATCATTTGGAGTCCAAAATCTTTCATTTTTGGATATTTTTCTTTAGGCAAAAGTTTGAACAATTCTATTCCAGTTTCTCTATTACATGCAATAATTGGGTCGGCCTGAATGTCACATAATTCCATTTAATATTTAGGATCTACGGTGCTAATATCAATATTTAATGGATTACTGAATAAATTTAAACTTTGCTTAAAGTCATCATATTGAGAAAATCTTCTATTAAAATCTTCAATTAGGATATCTATTTTAGGAACAAATTTTTCGAATTAACTGTTTTACTAAGTTCCTTCATCTCTTCGTAGAACTCTTTACAAGTTTCAAAACGAATTAAATTGCTTTCCTGCAAATTTGACTTCAAAAATTGTAGTTTGTTTCTAAACCCAGGAACATGATTATAAAGACAGCACACGTTTTGATATTTTCCATGTAAGGATTTATTCAAAACATTTATATAATCTGTAATGTCTTTTAGGAAAGCAAGTGAACACAGAAAAGTTTCATCAACAAAACTTGCTATTAAATCTTCATCGGTGACCACTTCTGTGAGAAAAAGATGAATTTCTTTTCGAAGGGTAAAAAATCTCTTAAGGTATTTTCCGGCACTTAACCAGCGAATATTACTGTGTAAAACAGATCGCCATACTCAGCATGCCGTTCGTTCAAAACAGCTTTAAAATTTCTGTGTGTAAGAGAATGATTTCCGCCACGAATTAAATTGGTAATTTTGACAACCTTTTCCATTACGTCGTTTAGTCTCAGCGAAATACCATACAATGTCTCCTGGTGCACAATACAGTGCATCATCATCATCATCATCATCATCCTCAAGAAGTCATGGGCTACGGAGGTCCAACCAGACCACGCAGTTTACTTCTCCAAGCATATCTGTCCTGAGCTACATCTGCTGCATCCGGCCACTGCACACCAATTCTAACAAGGTCCTGTTTGACATTGTCTGCCCACCGCATCCTAGGTCTCCCCCTCCTTCTGAAGCCTCTAGGCACACTGTTCATAACCCTATTCGCCAATCTATAATTATCCATACGGGCAACATGGCCAAACCAGCGGAGTCTCTCTCTGCAAAATATGCTGCTTAAAGGAGGTTGCAGACTCCTTTGCCTAACCTCATCATTAGTTACAAAGTTAAACCACCTAATACCCAAGATACTGCGTAAGCATCTAGAATCAAAAGCATCAAGTTTCCTGTTATCTTGTTTACACAGCGTCCAAGTTTCACTACCATAACTAACCCTAGAAAGAACCAAACTATTATACAGTCTAATTTTAGTCTTTAGGTGTATACGCCTATTTCTCCACAATCTCCATAGATTCTTAAAAGTCCCGGCAGCAATACCTATTCGTCTGTAAATCTCATGCCGCACATCACCAGTATCAGTTACATAGCTCCCAAGATAATTAAACTGTGACACCTGCTCAAGACTGCAACCATTCAGATTAACTGAATCACAACCTGCCTGACCAATTTTCATCACTTTAGTTTTCTCTCTGTTTATAACCAAACCTACTGTACTCCCAGTCTCATCAACAGTTCGAATGAAAGATTTCATCTCATCAACATCATTTGCCAAAAGGGCTAAATCATCTGCATAATCTAAATCAGAAATTTTCGTATCTCCAGCCCATTTAAGGCCAAAAGCTTTATCTTGAAGTGAATTTCGCATAACATAATCAACAACCAAACTAAAGAGAAAAGGAGACAAAATGCACCCTTGTCGAACACCAGAAGTAATGCTAAACCAATTGCTACAAGACTTACCAACTCTCACACATGACTCAGTGTTATTATAGAGAGCTTTCATTATGTTAACTAACTTGTCTGGTATACCATATGATCTCACAATCAACCACAAATTATGACGATCAACAGAGTCGAAAGCCTTTTTGAAATCAACAAAGCTAGCAACCAAAGGTTTCTGAAACTCTAAACATTTCTCAAGAATCTGCCTAAGTGAAAATATCTGATCTACACATCCCCTACCACTTCTGAATCCACATTGCTCATCACGCAATTGCCTATCAACCAGATTCTTAATTCTATTAAGCACAATCATGGAAAGAACTTTACCTGGAACAGAGAGTAGGCTGATACCCCTATAGTTATCACAAGAACTGCGATCACCTTTTTTGAAAATAGGGATAATAATAGCTCTGGTAAAATCTTTAGGAACCATGCCTTTATCATAAAAGTTATTCAAAATTTCAGTCATCCAAGTGATAACCAAAACATTCCCAGCTCTGAGCATTTCTGTAGTAATTTCATCTACCCCTGGGGATTTATGAAGTTTCAGTTTAGAGATAGCCAAACTAACTTCAGATTGTGTTATAGGGCCAACATTAAAGCTGCCAATGCATCTATCATCATTACAAACAATGGGAGTAGAACTAACCACATTGTTTAGAACATCACTGAAATGCTCAGCCCACCTAGCCATGAGAGAATCCTCACCTTCTATAACCTTATCTTGTTTATCCTTCAATCCCTGTATGCCTGTCCGTTTTCTACCACATAAAACATTAACTATCTGGTACAGCTCTTTGCTGTTGTGCTGCCTAACCGCTTCCTCAGCTTTGTCAGCCAAGCTATCAAGCCAAAGATTTTTATCTGTAGCTAACTGATCCTTTACACGTTTATTAAGCTCTCTGTAATCTTTTCTATTAGGACTAGTAGGGTACTGATTAAGGACATTCCTGCAATTCCTTCTTTCTGAAATAAGCTCAATTGCCTTGTCACATAAATAATTCTGCCTCCTCTGCTCCTTTTTTCCTAAAAGAGTACTGTTAGTTTCCAAAAAAAGCCTGTTTAAAATGGCCCCATTCTTCCTCAACTTCAGTATTAAGCAAACCATGACCGTCATAATGACTAAGTAACCTATCACGGTAAGCTTTAGCTATAACTGGGTCATTCAGAGCTTCAGTATTAAAGGTAAATTTTTTAACTCTAGCACAACACTTTTTAAGTTTAAGTTGCAAGACACTTTTAACAAGGTAATGGTCAGATCCAATTTCAGCTCCCCTATATGCCCTGGTATTTCTAACAGAGCTAGCCCATTTGCTGTTAATTAATATATAATCAATCATATTCCTATGCAGCCCATCAGGTGAAACCCATGTGTATTTATGTATGTCGCGGTGTTTGTAATATGTGTTAGTTATTCTGAAACCATTGAGTTTACTTACCTGTAGGAGACGTTGCCCATTGCCATTGCAGCTACCAATACCAAAAGGACCTATTACTCCTCCCCAAAGGTCAGAGTCGGTACCAACTTTGGCATTGAAGTCACCAAGAACAAGGGTAATATCTCCTTTCTTGACAGAATTCAAAATGTCCTGAAGTTGTCCGTAAAACCTATCCTTCTCATCCTCATCAGCATCCTCATGCAGACCCACGCCTTGGTGATGCTTTCCATCCTCCCTCCCTGTAAAGAGAAATTTCAAGTTATTTTTAAGTATCTCACCTTTACCTGTCCATCTGGTCTCTTGCAAGCCTAGAATATCTAGGTTATGCGCTGGAATTCCTGCATGAGGACATCAAGAGAATAATCTCTATGTAATGTCCTCACGTTCCACGTTCCTGCGGAAAGAAAATGATTAGTAGAATTTTTAAAGAAAATTAGGTTTATTGAGATTGGTAGGGCCAACAATATCAAACAGCCCCCTGATCGCAGGCATGGGGCAAAGACCCGTTCCTCCTCCGCTAAAGGCTGAAGTCACCGATGCTGGTAGGAACTTCAGGCACTATCTTTTCAAGTGGACTTTTTCAAGAGCCACATGGCCTGCCTGAGACGCATTACTCCAGTTTAGGCTTGACGATGCCCAACTAGCAAAGTAAGGTTCAGGTACCTGCGATGGCCTCTGATTAGGATTATCCACCAGCTGATATAAGGTATCCCATGCCTCTGTTCACTTAGAGCTGGCAACCCAGAAGCAAACAGAAAACACAGTGGCAGACTCTCCCTCAACAGAGGCCCACCAGTGCAGCAAGTCCAGGATCCATAATCAAGCTCAAATCCATAAACAAGTCCAGTCTAGTAGGTATAAATGGTTCGACAATGCATGCCATATGCATGCGCAGTGAGTGCGATTTGGGCTGTCGTTAGATGCTTCTTATTACTGCAGCTTCATAAAAAAAAACATTTGTTTGATGACGCCGCACCGCTCTTAAAAGGCTTCAGAAATTTGCCGATCGGCTTAAGAATGTTTTGTAAACTTTATAGAATGAGTAAGTTGAAGATTGCATATCAAGTAAAGTAATATAAGTTGACAAAAAATTATAAGATGGATTACAGATGTTTATTTAAAATTTCAAGTAAAAACCTTTTTTTGTTCGCGGGCCACAAAATCCTTGTGCAGCCCGTTAGTTGGACAGCGCTGCCCTAAATGAACATGGCTGCCGAGACCTTCAAATTGCCTCACAAATGCTGCTATACGAGCAGTCTACGCATTCTAGTCGTTAGTCATAATAGCATTTTAAATCTGTTACCGTTGCCAGATTCCTCACATTTCCAATGGCATTATTATTTTAAGACGTCTCAATGCAGCTAGGAACCTGCATTTTTAACCGAAAACGGGGTCACGCAGGAGGATCCCGCATACGGAATTTGGAACCGTTCAGTTAAGTACATCAATAACTAAAGTCTGTCGAAATATAAATCTTGATAGTTTGCGAGGTAGCTAAGAGATATGTCAGCAACAGCTTGAACAATGCCGGGCAATTCTTCGCAGTGAATCTATGCTAAAATGTCGGAGAGCTGGGATTCAGAAATCTAACCTTTAGTGCAGTAAAAAACAGAATATACTGTATAGATTAAAAGTGAGACTCGGTTACAGACAATTTGTGTAGAAACGAAGCCAAGGGTCTAGTAGGACCTGATATTTTAACCAACCACCAGAGCACAAAAAAAATAAACACCCCCTCAAGCAGCTGCTGGCCACAGAGGTATAACAGGAGCCTGTCAGTTTATATGCCATCACAGGGGGGAAAAGCCATGTGGGAAATTTGTACCATGCAATCAAATATCACGGGAGCCAAAGGGCAGCAAAATCTGTCAAAAAAGGAAATAAAAGTCTCAATAGTTTGGGTAGAAATGAAGCCAAGGGCTATGAGAGAGCTCAGTGACGTCAGAAACGCCGTGCAATTCTTCGTGTAAAATAAGTGCTAAAGCTCGTGCTTCCTGTTAAATCAGTGTTAAAATAAAAAATAAATACCCCCTCAAGCAGCTGCTTGCCACAGGTCTGACAGGAAGCCTATCAGTTTATATGCCATAGTAGAAGGTCTGTGAGGATGGCAGGACCTCAGCAGAAAAACAACACACACATCCATGCCTTACCCGGGGCTCGAACCCAGGTCCCTTAGATCAGTAGCCAAGCGTGCTAACCACTCGGCCATGGGATTATTTCTTTTAAAATATGTTTTATTTTTAATTTCCCAAAAAATATCTGCATTTTCAAAAAGCGAATAATAGTTCGTTTTAAACGTTACAGAACTCCGATATAAAGTTTCGTTACCGATTTAGTCGCTATGAAAACATAAATATCTATAATACTAATAAGGATATTTATCTCTGTTTGCACCGTAATTCGTAGGAAAATCGTGGCAGAAGCTTCAAAATTTCGCAGAGTATTTTTGGTTGTCCTCAGAGTTGTATTTTTAAATTTCAAGTCGAAATTCCAAAAGGGAGACTTGCTAGAAGCAAAACTTTTTACCATGACATTCCTGCGGGAAACCAAAGTCGTTTCAAATTCGTTGTTACCATTTGCTGCTCCCTTACTGTGAATGTAAGAGTCATAAACACGTGTAAATCTCCTGCTGTTACTAGATTCCCCCCGTTCCCAAAGTCATTATTATTTTAAGGCATTCCATTGCAGGTTAGAATTTGTTTTTTTAATCCAACACCGCGGCAAACAGGGGGAATCCACAAGCGAAATTTGGGACCATTCGGTTCAGTATCACGAGGTATCAAAATCTGTTGAAAGGGAAATAAAAATCTGAATAGTTTGATGAGAAACGAAGACAACAGTTTGGAGAGCGCGCGCTGACGTAAGTAACACCGTGAAGTTCTTTCTGTTGACTCTCTGTGGTAAGAAGTTGGTTCCGTGAAAATAAGAATTTACAAATTAAAAAAGTGAGTCCCTCCCTTGAGGATTTCAATATGGCAATACTTTCTTAGGCTATCCCCGAATATCAGTGAGCAGGTGTCTAAATTATATGATTCTTCTGAAGTTTTCACATCTTTGTCTGATAATTATTTCTGACATAGTATACAAGTTATTATTTTTATGAACACAATAATATTACAACTTTGATGTATATATCTGTTCGTTATTTAATACATGAACGTATAAAAAACTTTGTTCTGACGATCCAAATTCCTTTCGAAGTCTTAACTTTAATAACAATTATGTAATAGAATAAGTTTGTAACAGAATAAATAACAGATTATTTATTAATTATTGTAATAGAATAAATAATAGAATAAATTTGCTTTGATAAAAAGAATCCCAC
Organism: Ryuthela nishihirai; assembly: GCA_038380435.1. Taxonomy (NCBI): domain Eukaryota; kingdom Metazoa; phylum Arthropoda; class Arachnida; order Araneae; family Heptathelidae; genus Ryuthela; species Ryuthela nishihirai. The sequence continues at coordinate 20,253,420 of JAWZYU010000016.1, forward strand.
TCTAATACTAACGTTTTATGTTTTCCCTATTCCATTATTTTGGCAAAACAATAACCAACTTCGCCTTTAAAGACCTCGAACGAAAACTTTTTTTTCTTCCGTAAAACTCTTCTGAGTGTGATGTTTAGAATTCCTTATGTGACTATTCCTGAGTAACGTTAAAAAATAACAATTAAAACATGCTGCTTTGATTTTCTTCGTTTTCCAATCTCTCGTGATTATGATTCGCGTTTTTTCAATTACAGTTACGTATCTTCTTAATGGTAAAGGATTTTTTTAATCATTGTTTTACTTTCTGTGAGATTAAAATATGCTAATCTATTTGTAAAGTTTTGCTTAAGCCTTTTACGATATATTCCAGGAAAATAAACAGCTATTTATGGAAAGATGCGGATATTAATGGTGAACATTTTGTTTTGCTCGAAACGTTAGAAATGTAGGATTATGTTTCGAAACCTTTATCGAATATTTCTAAACTTTTAGAAATTTATTATTGTTGAGAGTAGTTGTGAAGCTACTGCTCGGGAATCCCTGTTCAGAGTGGGAGACCCAAGATACTCCCAAATTGGGACATCAGTATCTGTAGAACATATATATATATTATACATTTATTAAGTTTAAATTTGAATATTAATTTTAAATTAATTTCTTGTATCAGTTTCTTTTCAGGGGTGTTAAAAAATATTTAGTAGTTTTAAGTTATTTTAGAAATCGATTAAAAATACTTTTGGTATTGTTTTAAAAGCATTATTGCAAAACTGACTACTATAAAATCTGTTGATAAAAACAAATCTGTTGATTATTAAAAATGTTGCGTATTCGGGCAGTTCTTCAGGTGTATGTACGATTGCAATACTTTTCCTAACTAAAATCGTAAGATTTGCTACTGCTGAAAAATTCTGGAAACTAAAACTCATAAAAAAACGAAGTACGATGGCCAAATACGTCCGAGTGCTTTAAGTGTTAAATCAGTTGAATTCAAGGAAGCTCATTGGTGAAGAGAAAAATTCCAGGATTTTATTATGTTGTTTGCCGAAACAAACGTTAGAAGAAAGTATCTTTGGTGAGAGTAGCTACTTTCCAGTACGCTGAAAATTACCAATTTTACTGAATTCAGATTGGCCCTTCAATAACAAAAACAATTGTCAGTAATAATAAGCGTTGGGTTGGGTTGTTTTACCTCTGAGCGGCACTTTTTTGCACACCATGGGCTAAATGGCCAGGTCACATGGACCCCGAAGGCTCAAAGAAGGTTGGGGGAGGGGACCCACTGGAACAGCTGTTGGGAGACAGATGGTGGACTCCCGTCAAGGCCATCCAGCGTGTTCTTTAACGTGGGTTGTTTTACCTCCGAGCGGCACTTTTTTGCACACAATGGGCTAAATGGCCAGGTCACATGGACCCCGAAGGCTCAGAGAAGGTTGGGGGAGGGGACCCACTGGAACAGCTGTTGGGAGACAGATGGTAGCACTCCCGTCAAGGCCATCCAGGGTGTTCTTTAACGTGCAAAGGGGTATTCCCACACACGGGGCCACGGCTTAACGTCCCATCCGACGGACGGCGGCCTTTCCAAGCCCATCGGTGTCCCTTACTGATCGTGGGCAGGGCGGGGAATTTTGCGGAGATAAATCTCAACGCTGACCCAGCTGGGACTCGAACCTGGGAACTACAGATTACGAGCCTGGCGCGCTACCGACTGAGCACCCCCGCCCCAATATTAAGCGTTTATGAAAATCAAAATTTAAAATGAAATATTAATTTAAAAACTCAGGTGATAAATTAAAACTTCATTTCTTTTCTCATTTTCGGAAGAAAAAAAAACATTCACTTTTCGTCTGTCTGTCCGTCTATTAGACATCGAACTTTTTGGTTTATAGAAATTAATATTTTTTTCTTAGATAGGAATTGATGATATATTACGATTCGCACTTTCGAAACTTTTCTGTAGCTATAATTGCGACTTCTAACGTGGACAAATTTGAAAATTCCAAAATTTCAAACGAATATTGCAAATGATGAATTTATGCTAGAATTTTGAAATTTTGCTGCTGGAATGTGCAGGTTACGAAGTTTTCTCAGGCATCAGTGGGCTGACTCTTTAAACTCAGGGTGGGGGTAATGCAATTTTTTTGTTTTAAGAGAAAATTGTTTGTTTATGGAGACAGATTAAAAAATTTTTAAGGTTGGATAGCTATTAATGAAATATTACAATTTGCACTTTCTGAATCTCCTAAAAGCTATAATTGTGCCTTCTAATGGTGGAAAAATGGAAAATTACAAATTTTCAAACAGATATTATAAACGATGTAAGGGTAGAAATTTGAAATTTTGGAAATGAATGTGAAGGTCACGGAGTTTACATCGGCATTTCCTCGAGGCATCGACCTGAGATCCTCATGATATATTTCATTTCTTTTATTGAGGCATCGTTTAAACCATTTGTCTTGAGGACTTGAGGGGCGGGATGGCTCAGTCGGTAGCGCGCCAGGCTCGTAATCTGTAGTTCCCAGGTTCCGAGTCCCAGCTGGATCAGCGTTGAGATTTATCTCCGCAAAATTTCCGCCCTGCCCACGGTCTAGTAGGGGACTCCGATGGGCTTGGTAACAGGCCGCCGTCCGTCGGATGGGACGTTAAGCCGTGGCCCCGTGTGTGGGAGAGCCATACCCTGTAAACGTTAAAGAACACGCTGGATGGCCTTGACGGGAGGCTACCATCTGTCCCTCAACAGCTGTTCCAGTGGGTCCCCAACCTTCTCTGAGCCTTCGGGGTCCATGTGACCTGGCCATTTCGCCCATAGTGTGCAAAAAAGTGCCGCTCAGAGGTAAAACAACCCAACTTGAGGACTTGATATTGAAGTAAAGCTTCGGCTGGTTAGGTGACATTTTATTAAAAGGGTTACATTGCGATTGACTGAATGTGATTTTCTCTTCTGTAAGTGTTGTTTCACTCTGATTTTTGAAGTTTTGAGAAATATCTGACAAATTATTGTCGCAATGTGCAAAACAGAGATTTGAGGAGTGTAAGAATCAGAAAACGAGGAGATCATTGAAATATTTATTTTTTAACTCTTGCGTTCTGCCGACAATAAGGTCACTGAAGTGTCATTATTGGCGCCATCTAGTGAGGAGAAAGAGGGATAGAGAAAAATCGATGGTTAGCCTTCTAAGGACGTTGCCATTTGTTTACTTACAACTCTCCAGTGGGTTTAAGTGGTTCCACATATTTTTAACTGGAGAGTGAAGGGAAAGCCTATGGAGTATTTCATTCTCTAGCGTGATCTATTTATTATACTTAAGTTTTAGTGTAGAGAGAAATTTATCTTGAGAACGATGGTATACTGTTCTTCTCGACGCCCAACGATTTGTTTTCTTCACTAAAACTGGTTTTCGGCAACGTTATAACAATCACCCCCTCCCCCGTGACTTTTAAGTGTAAGTTTTTAGCAACAATCTTAAAATATGAGGTCATGTGATTTTTTTTTTTGGGGGGGGGGGGCGCAAGGATACCAGTGGTTTCTCTAGTTTTCTCTTCCCCAGTTCTGTTTTAAGCCTTGGTGTTCTTTTAATACTTAGATTAGAAATCAATAGCTGCTGAATAATGGGGGGGGGGGGCTCAGTTGGTAGTGCGCCAGGCTCGTAATCTGCAGTTTCCAGGTTCGAGTTCCAGCTGCGACAGTGTTGAGATTTATCTCCGCAAAACTCCCCGCCCTTTCCACGATCAGTAGGGGACACCGATGGGTTAGAAAACCGACGTCCGTTGTATGGGACGTTAAGACGTGGCCCCGTGTTGCACCCTGTGGACGTTAAAGGACACTCTGGATGGCCTTGATGGGAGGCTACAATCTGTCTCGTAACAGCCGTTCCAGAGGGTCCCCAACCTCTGAGCCTTCGGGGTCCTTGTGACCTGGCCCTTTAGCCCATTGTGTGCAAAACGTGCCGCTCAGAGGTAAACCAACGAACTGCTGAATAACAGGATTTGTTGGTTTTTACCTGTGAACAACACTTAGGCTGCACATTACTCACACATTTGTCCTAAAATTGCTCACACATTGGCCTAAATGGTGAGGTCACAAGGACCCCAAGTACTCAGCAAAGGTTGAGAAAGGTTATCCCCCTGTACAGTTATTAGGAAACAGATGATCCATCCAGCATGTTTTTTTTAACGTGCACAGGTTATAGATTTCTTGAACATTGCACCAAGTTTAACGTCCTTCCATTAGTTTGAAATCCCTGCACATGGCGCCAAGCTTAACGTCGTCGGTGTTATTTTCACGTTGTCGCCTGTCTGTCTGCCCGGCTGTAGACATTCAGCTTTTTTTTTTTCTTTTAAGAGATAAACATTTTTTTTTCAGATTGGACAGGTGATTTTAAAATATTAAGATTCGCAAGTTCTGAATTTCCTAATAGTTTAAATTTCTACTGCTAGAGAGTCAAAAATTTGAACTCTAAATTTCGTTGCATAATAGGGTAGGGATATTTCTTTTTTGGCATTATCTCTCTGCTGTGATCTCGCTTTCCTCACAGATATCCTCTATAACCTGTAAAACTAACAAGCCCTGTCATATCTCTTTGACAAACCACTGATTGAGGGATAATTAATTTTTTTATTTTATAATCATGCAACCAACAAATTCAAGTAAAAAATTAGAATATTTGGTGGTAGAATGTGATGACTTTTCTCCTTTTTACCCCCTGAGGTGGGAAAAATGTAAACTTTTGGTTTAAAGCATGAATGAAAGATTATTTCTGGGTTATATAGATGTTAATAAAATATTATTATTAGCAACTTCTGAATATTTTATTAATTTGAATTTCTACCATTCGAGATCGCTAGATTCGGAAAAAATGAGGAAGTTTTTCTCTTTGAAAATAAACATTTCATTTTCATCAGAGATGGGAGGACTTTCTAAAGAGTTTTTCTATTTGCTGAGTTCTGGCCTCTTTCATAAGCCATCTCTGATCCTAACAACAGGATTGTCTTTTCTCAGGAATTTTTTTTATTCATTCTGAAAATAAGATGATCACACAAAATCACTTGTTAAGATTGCGTTAGTAAATTACACATACTTTAGACCAGGGGTGGGCAATTGTTTTCGTATCTACACTATGCATGCGTATTGACGTGACCGTCCTAATGGAAAATACGAGACGAATCTTCGGTGGCGCACGGGAAGGAAATCTCGGTTCAAGACGGATTTTGATTCTGTCTTGGCGGGCCACAAAATACTCTTAACGGCCTTAACGGCCCACAAAATACTCTTAACGGACCTATTTGTCCACCCCTGCTTTAGATCATTGATCAGGAAGATCCGTGTGATTTTGACCTGAGAGAGGAGCCAGATATTAATCGCAAAATGAAAAACCAATTATTGTAATTGGTTTCGTGAAGGGCAGGCCCAAATCACAAATTTCCTTAGTTCATATGTATTTTATTGATTAATATAAATACATCGCAAAAACTACAGAGAACACTTCTGGATTAAGCAAATGAAAAGCCACATTAAAAGCGCTCAGAATTGGAAAATAAGCTTTTTAAGGAAGACCGAATCGAAAACAGTTTCGATACTGTTAACAGTCTCTAAAAAAACAGTTTCGAACAGGAAAGAAGTATTTAAAATATCTTTAATACAAGAAAAATGTATCGAAAACAGTTGCGATACTGATAATAGAATCTCAAGCAAACAGTTTGGATACAACAAAATAACATCTAAAACAATTTCACCTCTTATGAATAGTCTGTCAAGAAAATAGTTTCCATACTTACAACAATCACTGAAAAAATGTTTACACAAAGTGTTTCAAGAAAACAATTTGGATACAGGAAAACTGTATCGAAAACAGTTTTCAATACTTAAAATAGACTCTTAAAATTCAATACTGGTAATTATTTATTTTTTTAATAGTCTAGGGAAAACAGTTTGGATACTTATAATATTCATTCAAGAAAACAATTTCGATACAGACAATAATTTTCCAAGAAAATAGCTTCGATACTGATAATAGTCTGCCAAGAAAGCAGTTTTGATACTGATAATAATCTCGAGCAGGGCTGGATCTAGGGGGGGGGGGGGGGGGGCAAAGAGGCCAACTTACCCCTTGCTCCCCTTTCAAAATGCTAATAAGAATAATAGAGGCAAAAAATTATTAACTTATTTAATTTCGCGCATTAAAAAAATTCAAAGACCTGTAAAAGAGTGAGAAATGGAATACTGCATTGGAAATCCAGTATCTCCACTCCTCCACTCCCATTTTGCATTCTTTCTGTTCAATTGTTACAGAATCGAACCGAAAAAAGGTAAAAGTGGGACTCAAGAAAACGGTTTTGATACAGAAAAACATTATCGGGAACAGTTGCGATACACAAAACATTATCGGAAACAGTTCCGATACTAATATTAGTCTCTTAAAGAAACTTTTTAACTAAACTGAAAAATCCGACAAAACACCAAAGTAATCTTAGTTTCTTCTCCAAAAGATAATTCCTCTCCTGATCCGTCTCATCATTTCAAAAAAGAGAACCAGCAAAATTCCCATAGAGATAAAGTTTAATCCCCCATCGACAGCCTGACCAAAATCGTTGCAAACTTCCGAATTAGAACTTTTTCTGACAAGTCCATGATAAGCCCTGAGAAACGGATTTATCACAGCTGTGTGAACATCTGCACTTGACGCAATGTCTGTGTGCGCTAAGCAGGGACTAGGTTCGGTGTCAACTGCGCTTTCAAACAAACACATAAACAACAATGAATGACTGAAGAGATTGGTTTGCCCCATGGGTGGACGAAGCACTCAGGCAATAGTAGCGCAGTTCAAGGGAAGACGATAAAGATAAACCCGACGAATAAGAACTTGGAGCGAACAGCAGGCCAGGGCATGATCCTTATCAGTTTCCAGTTAGTAGAACTTTCGAGAAGCATTCAGCTGCCTTTTCATCTGATTGTTCGGGAGAAAAAAAAAGGCTCAAACTAATATTCTCACAAGCAAATGCTGCATGTTACAATCATAGGCTATTCTTAAATCTATATTGGAACATTTACAGATTATGTGAATGAGACGATATATTCAAAGTTCCTTAACTTCTGAAGTAAACTTTTTAGGAAAAAACAAACAAACATTGGAGATTAAATGAAAAACTCATTCAAATCTCTCAAATGTCCTTTTTGTTTCAACAGTGTTAATTTGATATTTACGGAGCTATTAAATCTGAAATATTTAACAGCAATGTTGATAATCAAAGAAGCAATTCAAACAAATGAAAACTGTTATAAGAAACCGTTTACTGGAAAAATGTAATTTTGGAAGTTGGTGTGATGATTATGCTTTCGTCAGTTCTAAGAAAAGTATTAAAGACGAGCGAAAGGATGTTATTTCAAAAAAAAATTCCACCGTTAATATTCTCTAACAATTGAAATTCAAACTAAAGACGATTGGGAAAATGCAACTTTTTTTTAGTACCTAAAAACATAAAAATATTTTTTTTTCATCTCTTAAAACACTTCTCTAAAATTTTGAACAGTTGTAGCGAACAAAATTCCACCGCTGTCAAATCTTCCTTGATGACCGAAGGGGACGGTGAACCTCCACCGCCAACTTCAGCGTCTAGTACGGCAATTCAGATGTTCAGATGCTCTCTCTTGTTCTTCATGCTTTCATGGATAAAACAACCCCCCCCCCCCACGCCCTGCTGTAAGAGAGCAAATCATTACTGCCAATATAAACTTCTTATCTCTCATATTCCTCCGCCAAAATTTCAGCTTTCTAGCATAAATAGGTCACTGCAGTATTCAATTAAAATTTGTCAATTCAGAACTTTTCTATTGTTGAAGAGCCCTATTACAGTTATTCGGAGACTTGGAAAACACGACTAGTAATATTTCATCGATACCTATCCATCCCCAAAAAGGAACTTTTAGTTTATCTCTAAAAAGAATAGAATATCCACATACGGACGACAAAGTAAAAACATTGGCTCGTTTTTCATGAAAACGAGCTAAAAATGCACATAAAAAAACATTTTGTTTATTTCACAACGCAAAACAAACAATACGCTACGATAAACTAACAACCGTAAATAGACATCATTCTCTTACAATCTTTCTAATTAGCCGTTTCACCTACATTCGAGTCGAATACAGAATGCATAAATTTCCATTTTCCTTCATTTTCCAATACAGAGGAACGATGTCGATTGTCAAGAGAAGAATGAGACCAGTCAGAGAAGAAGCATTTCCGTTGCCGTCAAAGATAGCAACGAGTCCAACTGATGTTCTCTACGGGCAGCTGATGTTCTCCGTGGGGTGTCTACGCCTGCTCGGCGGATATACCCCAGGGGTTGGGCGCCTTATCCCCGGAGATTCGAGTTCCTCGCCGTCAGGTCGTAAAAGTGTGCGCTTCTGTGCATAGCGTGGCATCCGCGGCAGTTTATCAGCTAGAAAGATCGAGCAATTCTTTGAATGCTACTGAAACGAGAGTGAGATACTTGTGTAGATAAGCTGAGCATCTAGGCAAACGAAACGTTTCTCAAGTGTCTTTTTTTACCTGATGTTACAATGCGATACTTCTCTATAAAACGCTATATACATTTTAGTATACATCTTGATTTGTATGTGGGATTTTTATCTTCCAGAAAGCGAAATATCAATATGCAAATATTAATACTTTATCAAATGGTCTCAATTTTTTTCCCCTGTGTGATCCCGAATTCTATTTAAAAATCGGGTTTCTAAGCGTGATGAAACGAGTTGGGTTGGGTTGTTTTTACCTCTGAGCGGCACTTTTTTGCACACCATGGGCTAAATGGCCAGGTCACATAGACCCCGAAGGCTCAGAGAAGGTTGGGGAAGGGGACCCACTGGAACAGCTGTTGGGAGACAGATGGTACCCTCCCGTCAAGGCCATCCAGCGTGTTCTTTAACGTGCACAGGGTATGGCTCTCCCGTACACGGGGCCACGGCTTAACGTCCCATCCGACGGACGGCGGCCTTTCCAAGATCATCGGTGTCCCCTACTGACCGTGGGCAGGGCGGGGAATTTTGCGGAGATAAATCTCAACGCTGACCCAGCTGGGACTCGAACCTGGGAACTACAGATTACGAGCCTGGCGCGCTACCGACTGAGCCACCCCCGCCCCTGATGAAACGAGATAATCACCGTTGGGAATGTGAGGGATTTAGCAATGATGGGGTGCCGCTGGCCTCGGCTGTAATTTTTGAAAGTTGTAAATGGAGGACGGAAAGGAAAATTCTTTTCGCGACAAATTTTTGGCGAACTGCAGCTAGATAAAATATTAGACATGTTTTGAAAAATGTTTTTTTTTTCCCGGAAAAACACTATAACGAAATAAAAAAAAATCATACATTGCTTGTGCTGTTTTCCCCGATTCAATCCAGTCTCGTGGTTCCCTATTTCTTTTTTCATTTCCAGTTAGGCATTTTGTACACATAAAAAGATGGTGGATAGCAAGTGGTAAACTTTCCTCACAGCCACAATCTCCATAAAATATCCAGAAGATATCTCAGATGTCCATTTGATATCCATCTGTCATCTCAGATGTCTTATAGATATATTCTGAATATTATGATTGTGTGGGTTGCCATATACTAGGAAACTACTATTCTGTTGTTATGCTTTCCGACTTAGTCCTAATAGTGGATTGGGTGTTTTACTTCTGACAAGCACATTTTTACACACAATGGACTCAATGTCCAGGTCATTCCGGCTTTGAGACGATTTGGGAAGAGACGCCAGTGGACAGCTGTTAAGATGTTAAGATTGGGTTGTTTTACCTCTGAGCGGCACTTTTTTGCACACCATGGGCTAAATGGCCAGGTCACATGGACCCCGAAGGCTCAGAGAATGTTGGGGGAGGGGACCCACTGGAACAGCTGTTGGGAGACAGATGGTAGCTCCCGTCAAGGCCATCCAGCGTGTTCTTTAACGTGCACAGGGTATGGCTCTCCCACACACGGGGCCACGGCTTAACGTCCCATCCGACGGACGGCGGCCTTTCCAAGCCCATTGGTGTCCCCTACTGACCGTGGGCAGGGCGGGGAATTTTGCAGAGATAAATCTCAACGCTGACCCAGCTGGGACTTGAACCTGGGAACTACAGATTACGAGCCTGGCGCGCTACCGACTGAGCCACCCCCGCCCCAAGAGTGGACAGCCGTTAAGATGTTAAGAGATGGTAGTTTCCCATCAAGACCATCCAGCTTGGGCTTTAAAATAATAATATTCTATTTCATGCAGGGGGTTACAGTAAAGCCAAGGTACACGTAACTTTGGATATTAATTTAAACGTTCAAGTGACTCTTCATAGATGGCTGTCCTGTATACGGACCTTTAAAATAAACCTGTAGCAAAGAGAAGTTGTTTTCGGATGGAAACCCCTGAAGACTTAAGCATCAGAAAGGAAAGCTGAAGCACGAAAAAGAACCAAAAGCGAACACATGAATTAACATATGAACGGAAGACTTCTTTTGCAGTTTCTCTATCGTTCTGCCGTCGCTGCCTCCAAAGACATCCAAACTGGTGGAAAGTAAACCTCTCTTTCGGTAATTAATCACTCGTTCGTCTTGGCTATCAGCTCAGGATACTTCTTTTTGGTTCTCTTGTTGACAACGATAGTAGACGGTTAACAACCGAAATTTCCCATTTCGAGCAGCTGAATAGATCCCCTTCATTTATCATCCTAACTTGAGCGGTTATTGAACAAGTTCCAAAGGTCTCTTTATTTTATCGCATCCTTTGCCATCGAAAGCTTCAAGTAGTTGCCTAAGAGTTATTTTTTAACTAAACTTTCAAAGCGAGAACCTGTTAGCAAATAAATGATCTCCGGCTTTCATAAAACCTAACACCCGTTGCGATTCAATCCATCACCAAATGAGGAAATGTCTCTTCCAGCTGTAGATCACTTCTGATAATTCGTCGTGAGCTCAGGGTCCTTGTGACCTATTAATTAGGTCTATTTAGAAGAAAATCATAGCTCAGAGGATAGATTGTTTTTATCTCTGAGCAGTATTTATTTCAAAATATGCGCTGAGTAGACAGTCTAGAAGAATACCAAGAGCTCAGAGCTAGATAAGGTTGGATTGTTTTACCTCTGAGAGACATTTCTTTTGCACTCAATGGACTAAATGACCAGGTTACAAGGACCTTAATGGTTCAGAGAAGATTGGAGGAAGGGGACCTACTTTACAGCTGTTAGGAAACAGATGGTAGTCTCCCGTCAAGAACATCCAGAGTGTTCTTTAAGATGAACAGAGTATGACTTTCTCCTGCACACTGGGCCACGGCTTTAAGTTTTTCATATGACAGACGGCATCGTTTCCAAGCCCAGCAACAGACTTCGGTGTCAGTACGGACAGAGCTAGGACAGGACCCCTGAAGTTGCATTGTCAACGTCAACCAATGTGATATTACTGCGCCACCAAGAAGTCATAAAAAGTAAAAAAATATAATCTTAAAATCAACCTTGTAAAAAGAAACTATATTTAAATTCAACGTTCTCTGTTCCTCTTTCTAAAGTAACATCAAAAAGAGCCGGATTTAGGGGTGGCGGGCAAGGGACCATTACCCCCCCCCCCCCGTACACGGACAGAGAGAGAGAGATTATTGTAACTCCCTACAGATGAGATACAGATAAGACACTATAGTTAAAAAACGACCCATTGCCCGATTTCAACACCTCTATCTTCATGGGCGGGGTCTAATCTAGTGGGGAAGCGGAAGGGGTAAGGCCCCATATCTTCAGAATGCTATAAAGGGTAATAGGGGCAAAAAATTAACTTATTTATTAATCAGTAATAAATTATCACAGGCAACTCATTTTTTCGAGTGTAACTTATTTATATTTCACGAATTTTTCAAGTTTTTTTTTTAAATACCTGTAAAACGGAGAGGGAAATGTTATGCTGAATTTAAAATTCAATCTCTTGCCCTCCACCTTCTTTTGCATTTTACCAGCTCGATTTCATGCCCCCCCCCTCGATTTTTTCCTATATCCGAGGCTTGCTCATAGCTACCTCAATGAGTTAAGGCCATCAGAGCTATTTAATGACGTCACGTATGGAGAGAGGGGGGCGGGGGTGGCTCAGTCGGTAGCGCGCCAGGCTCGTAATCTGTAGTTCCCAGGTTCGAGTCGCAGCTGGGTCAGCGTTGAGATTTATCTCCGCAAAATTCCCCGCCCTGCCCACGATCAGTAGGGGACACCGATGGGCTTGGAAAGGCCGCCGTCCGTCGGATGGGACGTTAAGCCGTGGCCCCGTGTGCGGGAGAGCCATACCCTGTGCACGTTAAAGAACACGCTGGATGGCCTTGACGGGGGGCTACCATTTGTCTCCCAACAGCTGTTCCAGTGGGTCCCCTCCCCCAACCTTCTCTGAGCCTTCGGGGTCCATGTGACCTGGCCATTTAGCCCATGGTGTGCAAAAAAGTGCCGCTCAGAGGTAAAACAACCCAACCTAACCCGTATGGAGAGAATTTTTTTTATATAAATTTTACTATAATATTACGGTAGGTAGTTTTAGTATGTACTTAACAAATTAATAAAATATTACATATATTACTCTTATAGCAATAATGCAAAATAAGAAACATCAACTATTTTTTAGAAAGTTAACAATTAACTTTAAATATTCAATAATATTTCAATAAATACTAATGAACGTATTATTTTATTTACACAGCTTTATATTCGACTTTGAATTTTAGATAAATTAAACTTTACTCACATTTAATATCTCATCATTCTGCTAGGGTCACTGGAATCACTTAATAGTCCGTGGAAACCCACTGTAATGAATGAAGGATCTCATCTGGTGACATTAATGTGTCCCTTCCCCTTTGAGAATGTTCTGTTTTCATCAGTGGCGGCTCGTAGCTAAAATTAGTGGGGGTGCTGCTCCAGAAAATTTTTAGCCTTTGTTTTAAAATTGTGTAAAAGGAAACAAACATGTATAAAAAGAAATTTATTCAGAAACTTTATAAAATCCTAAAAGAACAAAATCAAACATTTTTACTTGCTTTAACCTAAATTGTTACAGTTCAAGCTTAATCTATTCATTTAAAAATGAAATCCATTCTTCTTGTTTTAATTTGAGCGAAAAGATCAATAATTTTCTCCTTGATCTCTGGATGACAACTGAGGAAATTTTTCTCCATTGAAAGCACTGCAAGCGCATTTAGTCTTTCCGAATTCATAGTGCTTCTTAGAAAGTTTTTATTCTTTGCTTTCTTGCTTCTTTGCAATGTTGAAATGGTACACGGTTTTTAAGCACACCCCACGCGGAGTAAAAAAAAACTACCTTCAACCAGCACGCCAGGGTCGGCACTGCGGGAACGACAGTGCTCTCTCTCTCCCTTGCAGCCTCGCGTGTAGCTTCCTATGTGCGCATGCGCACAACAGTCAAACACCTCGCCGCTAGAACTGTGAAGCACACAGTTCCATACAAAGATTTTTGTATCTTTTTATATATTAAATGTTATCGATAATATCAAGTTGAAATTGGGGGTGCTGCAGTTCCACAGTGCCTATACGCGAGCCGCCACTGGTTTTCATATAAAGAATGGAGCCGTAAACTCTCCCTCAAAGAGTTTCTTGTCCAATCATGGCTTATCTCTTAAACACGAGAGCCAATGAAAAGCAAAATGTAACGCATGAAAATATGTCAATCCTCACTCGTTAGGGAGCTTCTACCCCAAGTGTTTTACATCCCGATATATACCGGTGTAAAAGAAATTATGTTTCATCATGTACTTTACAATATTCTAAAATTAAACACAGCATTTTGAACTGTTCGGTTATATAGACTATATATAATAATTTACGTTTAAAAAAAAAGTACTCATTTCTTGCATAAAACATGGAACAATTTGCTTTGGCGGAAAAATACATCATGAGTTGTAGAAAAAAAAAACAATTTTTGCTACAAATCATGTGGGTATCTTCAAGTTGTGGCATTTTTTCATTGGTTGTTTTATCTTTGATGATCTCCAGATTTTAACGCTCCATTGTTCATTGAAATAGCATATATGTTAACGCTAAAGCTCGAAAGCCGTCAATGTGCACATTACCTAGCTAATCTGCAGATTAACTGATTTGCTCCGTTAACGTACGGAATCAAGAGTTTTCCGCATTTTACCTAGGTAATGTGCACATTAACGGCTTCCGTATCGTTAAAGTTCAAAAGTTTGTTTCTCTCATAGTGGTGAATCTCTTGAATATGGATCTTCGTGTCACGTGATTCACTCGTCCGCATTATAAAAAACGCCCCGGATGAGCGGAGGCCAAGTGAGAACGAATCGGTAAAGTGATTCATTCTTGATAACGAATCGGTAAAGTGATTCATTCTTGATAACGAATCACTAAAATGATTCGTTCTCACTTGGCCTGCTCATTTTGGGGGCGTTTTTTACAATTCGGACGACTGATTCATGTTGACAGAGGGATGACCCTGGTTTCAACTCTACTCTCGGACACTAGATAAATAACATTATGTTAATTTAAGCGTACAGAAACGTTCCTGTTGTTACAGCAAAGATCTTATTTTCACTTTAACGAGTGCCTAGTAGGTAATGTGCAGATTATCCAGGTAATTTGAGAAATGAAACAATTTTCCGCACGTTAACGGATCACCCTAGTTAATCTGCACAATACCTAGATAATCTGTAGAATAACTGATTTCTGCACTTAAGGGTAACAGTAATAGTCTATAATGCAGTGTAATGCTGGCTATATAATGCATAATAATAGCTCTATACGAAATACAGTAAACGTAATAAAGACAAAAATTATTAAACTTATGTGTAGTTCAATGATTTTTCAAAGCTTTTTTAAAGAATTATAGAATGGAGGGAAGAAATATTATACTGTAGTATCGCAAATCCACTCCTTTGCCGCTTATTTTTTTCTAGATCCGAGGCTGACATCAGCTCTATATTCGTTTGCAGCAGTATCTGAAAACTGACTTTCACACTATCGTTTGTTTATCTTTTTCAATCCTTTTCCCCCACTCTATAAACATCATAATGTCTTTGCCCAGTTTATAAAGTTCGTAATACGATAACCACACAATTTAAGAAAAGTCCTTCATTGAAGAAAAAGAGACAATATGAAAGTAGAACATTTTTGGAACAAATTATGGCTCCTAGATGGCAGCACTTTTATGATATTTCATTTCTGTAGCTGAAATGCAGAAGCTGATCGAAATGCGAAGGTTTGAGTGAGTTGTTTTACCGCTTAACTTCACTTCTTTCCTGACCAATGAGCTCAATGGTCAGATCAAAAGAATCCAGTGACTCGTAACAGGATCGAGAAAGAAGTTACAGTGGAGAGATGCTAAAGAGAAGAAGATGCCTTCTTCCAGCTACTGCCGTTCAACGTGAACAGAATATGTATATCTCTCCTACGCACGCAAACTAAGTCTTAATAGCTCATCCGAAGAATTGGAAACCGCTGAATCTAGGCCGGAATAAGGAAAGTGGGGAGAGTTTAGTTAAAATAACCCGAGGAGAGGAAGAGTTTCAAAGTTTAGTTAAAAATAACCCTAGGAGACGTAGCTTAAACAAGAGGGGACCCTTTGGGTTGTTTTACCTCTGAGCGGCACTTTTTTGCACACCATGGGCTAAATGGCCAGGTCACATGGACCCCGAAGGCTCAGAGAAGGTTGGGGCAGGAGACCCACTGGAATAGCTGTTGGGAGACAGATGGTAGCCTCCCGTCAAGGCCATCCAGCGTGCATTTTAATGTGCACAGGATATGGCTCTCTCACACACGGGGCCACGGGTTAACGTCCCATCCGACGGACGGCGGACCTTTCCAAGCCCATCGGTGTCCCCTACTGACCGTGGGCAAGGCTGGTAATTTTGCGGAGATAAATCTCAACGCTGACCCAGCTGGGACTCGAACCTAGTAACTGCAGATTACGAGACTGGCGCGCTACCGACTGAGCCACCCCCGCCCCAGGGGGCCCTTTGGCTCCTAAGTTACTGTCCATTCACAATATTAATTTCTCTTAAACAGAAATGAATATCATGAACGGTTAGCTAAAAAAAAATGAATTACGCCTTGTGTGGGATTCAAACCTACCCCTCACAGTTACATGCTGGGTGTTGTTGACTACTAAACTATCAAGTGCTTTTTCAGTTTAGCCGGGTTAGTTATTCTTTACCACTAAATTATCAACAGCTAATAGTTTCTTCAATTTAACGGTGTTCTTGACCATTAAACTATCAATGGCTAACTGTTTCTTCACTTTAGCCATTGTTTTTTTTTCTTAGTTAGGTTTTATATTTATTTATATTGTTTTTAAAAAAGATTCTTACAAACTAGGCAAATTTAAAATATTGCTTCAATGGCTTTTAGGACATGAATGCGTTTCAAAACACATCCTCTTTAACTTGCAGTATAAAAATTAAATTAAAATTTATTGTGCTGTGAGGGGGTGGGGGTTGCTCAGTCTGTAGGGCGCCAGGTTCTTAATCTGTAGTTCCTAGGTTCGAGTCCTACCTATTCCAGCGTTGAGATTTATCTCTACTAAATCCTCAGCCTGCCCTCAGTCAAAAAGGGAAAGGCCGCAGCCAGTCGAATTTGACGCTAAGCCGTGACCCCGTGTGCGAGAGAGCCATATTCTGTGCACGTTAAAGAATACGCTGGATAGCCCTGCCGGGAGGCTACCATCTGTCTCCCAACAGCTGTTCCAGTGGGTCCCCTCCCCCAACCTTCTCTGAGCCTTCGAGATCTTGTGACTTGGCCATTTAGCCCATTGTGTGCAAAAAAAAGTGCCGCTCAGAAGTAACCAACCCAACCTATTGTGTTGCGCTCCTTTACAAATCTTTATGACTCATAAGGGGCGGGGTGGCTCAGTCGGTAGCGCGCCAGGCTCATAATCTGTAGTTCCCAGGTTCGAGTCCCAGCTGGGTCAGCGTTGAGATTTATCTCTGCAAAATTCCCCGCCCTGCCCATGGTTAGTAGGGGACACCGATGGGCTTGGAAAGGCCACCGTTCGTCGGATGGGACGTTAAGTCGTGGCCCCGTGTGCGGGAGAGCCATACCCTGTGCACGTTAAAGAACACGCTGGATGGCCTTGACGGGAGGCTACCATCTGTCTCCCAACAGCTGTTCCAGTGGGTTCCCTCCCCCAACCTTCTCTGAGCCTTCGGGGTCCATGTGACCTGGCCATTTAGCCGGTGTGTGCAAAAAAGTGCCGCTCAGAGGTAAAACAACCCAACAACTCATGACTCATACCAGGGCCGCAATTCATAGTTTGAAAACCTGGTCTTGAGGAACTATTAAATTACTATTATAAAAGTGTCAAATAAAATATTTGTCATCTCATTAAAATACTGGATTATCTGAATGAATCAGTTGCAAATGACCACGAATTCAACGTTCATTGGAGTAAATAAGTGAAGAACACAAACGACGCACCTATTCGCTTTGCACGTTGTCGTGTGATATGTTTAACGAAAAGATATTAAAGTTTTCTACGTAATTGATTCAAAGAAACGAAGCTTCCCATAGAAGATCTGTTGAAAATGAAAGACACGAAAATCAGTCAGACATTGAAATTAATTTTAAAAAATAGAAGCAAGGGATAAGAAGGAATAGGGAAAGAACCAACGAGGATAATATATAATCTTATTTGTTTTTCTCGACAAGAGCGTCTTTGTGAAACATCTCGAAAACAAGCTTTCTCCTCCCCTTTTCTCGATTTGACGCTCCAATATTTACGCTCTAAAGAGAAAGGACGAAGATTAATGTTCACTGTCGCCAGAGGAAAGTGGGAGTCGGGGGGAGGGGGGACGGGACAAAAAATAAACATAACGACCCAACAAACTCTCTCCTTCTCTTTCGTTTCCTTGGATGTTTCTAGTTGTTGATTTTTTTGTGGGGATGAAGGAGAAGAGGAGAAAGGAAAAAAAGAAGAATGAAAAATAAAATGACAAGGAAGGACGTTTCTTTGCTCGGTTACGGGTTCTCCGTGTTCCATCTTTTCCTTTTCACCCCTGTTTCTCTCTGCCGAACAGGAATAATCGGAAAGTCTGACACCAGCTAGTGATAAGACATGACAGCGATCAATTATGGAGGATGTAGAAGAGAGTGTCCTGCAACTTGAAGATTCAGATGTAAGGCGGCACATGTGCGCCGTCTATCGTCAGAAATGCAGACCATTAATCTCGAACCCTACCTTCCAGAAACCCTCGATCCACTCCGTTACTGATGCTATGAAGCAAACACCGTCACCACTCAACTACAGAGTTCTATTCAACGTGAACCGTCTCCCCCCACTCCTCATTTCAAACTTTCTCAGCACTCAGCCCCACCCTATCAACACCGCCCAACTAACCACTCATTCATGTGATATTCGTACCGGTTGTCAGTGACCTCTCACCCCTTCGCCTAATATTCTCCTGTCAGTCGTTACATACTTCTTGACCTTCACTGTTGGCCCCTTAGGGTCATGAGGGTCAAAACTGGGGATCGGGTATTCGTGTGTGTGAGCGCATGGGTAACGTCTATATACATCTCGTAACGCTATGCCAGTCCCGTCGATGATTAATTATAACAGACTGTATATAAACCTGTAGAAGTTGAAGCAAGTTTCAGTGTAATTGGAAACGCCTCCGGTTTGTGTTAGCCCCGATGGCGGTTTACCCCTTCGTGCGTAAAGGCGTTATATTAGTGTAATGGATTAGGTGGCTGGTGATGTTTGTACTAGCTCGAAGGATTTCTGCCAAATTTGCCAAAGGACTGCATTTAATCAGAATCCTGACCTCTCTGTATTTGAGCTGTTAGGTATTATTTTCCTTGCTCTCAATCTTACGAATTGTCAGATTCGGTGGAATATAACCACTCATGCTAGAGTGTATCGATTAGATATAAATGAAATGTTATATAAATATCTAGAACAGATCTCTGAAAAATACCCAGCGTCTCAAAATTTCATTGTGGAACTTAAGTTTTACTTCGTTACACTTTTAATAAAAGAAATCTCGATCGCGAGCTACTAACAGAATCCTCTCAGATCTCCTACTGTGGCATATAAACTGACAGGCTCCCTTGTCAGACCTCTGTAGCAAGCAGCTGCTTGAGGGGGTATTTATTTATTTTTGTTAAACCCTGAAGTCTCAGAAAAAATATTTCGCTCCTAGCTCCATACAAAAATTCTACGAGCCTTGCTCTACACTTTATTAATTATAGAATCAACTGACTCCAGATGTGTACATTGTTTTGCCTCCGAAGTTGAGTGCGTAAATATTTGAAGTAGTTGATCAATTTCTGTAAAATTGGAAAATAGTAACTTGCAGGGGAATAGCTAATATAATTTCTAAATAAGTGAAGAGTTTTTTGAAGGGTTAGGTTGTTTTACCTCTGAGCTGCACTTTTTTGCACGCAATGAGTTAAACGGCCAGGTCACAATGACCCATAAGGGTCAGAAAAAGTTGGGAGGAGGGGACCCACTGGACAGCTGTTAGTAGATAGATGGTGATATTCCGTCAAGGCCGTCCAGCGTGTTCTTTAACGTACACGGTTCTCCTGAACACGGAGTCTCTGCTTAACGCCCCATTCGAAGAACGGCGGCCTTTCCAAGCCTATCGGTCTCCCCCTGTTAACCGAGGGTTGGGTTGTTTTACCTCTGAGCTGCACTTTTTTGCACACCATGGGCTAAATGGCCAGGTCACATGGACCCTGAAGGCTCAGAGAATGTTTGGGGAGGGGACCCACTGGAACAGCTGTTGGGAGACAGATGGTAGCCTCCCGTCAAGGCCATCCAGCGTGTTCTTTAACGTGCACAGGGTATGGCTCTCCCGCACACGGGGCCACTGCTTAACGTCCCATCCTACGGACGGTGGCTTTTCCAAGCACATCGGTGTCCCCTACTGAACGTGGGCAGGGCGGGGAATTTTGCGGAGATAAATCTCAACGCTGAACCAGCTGGGACTCGAACCTGGGAACTACAGATTACGAGCCTGGCGCACTACCGACTGAGCCATCGCCCCGTGTTAACCGAGGATAGAGCTAGGAGTTTTACAGAGATAAATCTCAGCGCTGGCCCAGGTGGAACTCGAAACTGGGAACTTCACATCGCGAGCATGGAGCGTTAACGACTGAGCTTCACCCGCCCTCAGAGGGAATGAATTTCTTGGAACGAGACCACTTCCTAGCGTTCCATTCGACGGACGGCGGCCTTTCCGAGTCCATCGGTGTCCCCTTTTTCATTGAGGGCAAAATGAGGGTTAGCAGCGATAAATCTCAAGGATGTAATA
This sequence comes from Ryuthela nishihirai, assembly GCA_038380435.1. Classification (NCBI taxonomy): domain Eukaryota; kingdom Metazoa; phylum Arthropoda; class Arachnida; order Araneae; family Heptathelidae; genus Ryuthela; species Ryuthela nishihirai. The sequence continues at coordinate 20,273,687 of JAWZYU010000016.1, forward strand.
GTGGAGACACGAACCTGGGAACTGCATATTACGAGCCTTGTGCGCTTCGCACTGAGCCACTACCCTCCCCGTATGACGTCTAACGAATCTTCAGCTAAACATCGCTGAATATTTGGGATCCAAGTGACTTGTGCACGGCGCACTAATAAAAAAGCGCCGTTCAGATATAAGACGCTCGAATCGAACAACCAGCAGCTCCTAATTCTAACCGTGCAGACAATGTTACAATAAAAAAAATTGTAAATCCTTACGTTGAAAATGTAGGCTGAGTTTTCAGGCGCGAAATAAAAAAAAAAGTATGAATCTAAAGTTTCTAAGGCTTTAATTCTTTATAGCCTCAATGACATTCATATTGTTAACACCTACAAAACTCCTAAATGTTAGTTTGGAGATTTCTTTTATGATGAAATAATAATTATTATGAATCTGCCCTGCTGAAATATTTTTTTTATGGCTACAATTTCTAGGAAACGGGGTTGGGGGTTGTTTTACCTCTGAGTGGCACTTTTTTTGCACACCATGGGCTAATTGGCCAGGTCACAAGGACCCCGAAGGCTCAGAGAAGGTTGGGGAAGGGGACCCATTGGAACAGCTGTTAGGAGACAGATGGTAACCTCCCGTCAAGGCCATCCAGCGTGTTCTTTAACGTACACAGAATATGGCTCTCCAAGCACACGGGCCACGGCTTAACGTCCCATCCGACGAACGGCGTCCTTTCCAAGCCAGTCGGTGTCCCCTACTGACCGTGGATAGGGCGGGGAGTTTTGCGGAGATAAATCTCAACGCTGATCCAGCTGGTACTCGAACTCTAGGAAAGGGAGTAAAGAGTGGATTGCGACAAATAATCTTCTTAACTTTATGTCTTCTCTTTCCCCCTCTATTTGATAGAAGCGTTACGTCTCTACATGTTCCCTTTCTTCTTCTGAATGACGAGCGTCGAGGCGAATGCACTAGAAGAGCGTTGAAACGCATTTCTTGTTTTTGTTAAAATTTTATGATACGATTTAGAGCTAATCTTTACAGAGAGCGAAATTCGGTTATTTTTATCCGCTTCCTACTTTTGCGCTCTAACTGCTTGTTTCATTGCGAAATCTGGATTTTTGCGGAAAACATTGCTTTTCCTGTTCGCCTGAATTGCTTGGGTTATTCCAATTGTTGACAAAAGAAAACAACAATAATGTGAAATGCTCATTTCGAAACAATGGCGACGGCAAGGTTGTGTTGTTTGATTTCTGAGCTGTGCTTTTGTGCAGACAATGGGATAAATACAGTAAACTCCCGGTTTTCAGGGGCGGGGGTGGCTCAGTCGGTAGTGCGCCAGGCTCGTAATCTGTAGTTCCCAGGTTCGAGTCCCAGCTGGGTCAGCGTTGAGATTTATCTCCGCAAAATTCCCCGCCCTGCCCACGGTCAGTAGGGGTCACCGATGGACTTGGAAAGGCCGTCCCATCGTCGGATGGGACGTTAAGCCGTGGCTCCGTGTGCGGGAGAGTCATACCCTGTGCACGTTAAAGAACGCGCTGGATGGCCTTGACGCTATATCCAGTGGGTCCCCTCTCCCAACAGCTATATCCAGTGGGTCCCCTCCCCCAACCTTCTCTGAGCCTTCGGGGGTCCTTGTGACCTGCCATTTATCCCATTGTGTGCAAAAGAAAAGGACCACTGGCCCTGGCGTCATCTTTCACACATTGTTATATCCACGCTATGACAGGCTACTTCCATTAAAAAATAAATAGAATAAATACCCTCTCAAGCAGCTGCTTGTCACAGAGGTCTAACAGGAGCCTATCAGTTTATACTCTGTAGTAGAAGGTCTGAGAGAATGGCAGGTCCTCAGAAGAAAAACGACACATACATCCACGGTCATTAAAATGGCAGGCAGTTAGTTGAATTGTTGATCATGTTGTTCTACTTATCGGACATCTATCACCCTCAATTCGTAATGCTGTTAAAGCTGTATATGTACCATGCAAGGCCTAAAGCGCAGACGTGTTGTTTTGACTTTGAAAGAAAAGAAATGAGATATGCAAATGGATGAAAATCGTAATGTGCTTTTGCAGGAATTCATTGTTGGGTTCGTCAGCGTTCTTTTGAAATCCGAGAGTTTCTTTTTGAAATCCGAGAGTGATGAAATCATAGAACGGAGTCATAGGCTTCATACCTCCAAGTTTGAGACTTGGATAGTGCGTTATATCGTATTTCAGTGAAGCAGATCCCGAAGTTCTTTGTTAGGTGCATAGATTTAGAGATACATTAAATGTAACATTACGTACAAAAAATTGTATTTACATTTGTATTAAATGCATTTTATTTCATTTTTATTATGCTTGTTTTCAACTGAATTTTTTTTCCAACTAAGGCTTTAACACGAGATTGTACCTACTGCATTTGGTTTCTATAAAAATAATCCTCATGCAACCGGAAACCTTCATTTCCCATTGATGCTGTATAACCGGAAGTTTACTGTATGTAGACAACTCAGATGGATTTGAAAACGTAAGAGGAGGCAGGAGAACGAGCCAGAATCAAATACAGTCGCTCAAAAAAATATCCGAACACTATGGTTGTTTACAGAATTAAAAAAAAAAAAAAAAAAAAAAAAAAAATCTGGCAACCATTTTTTTTTTAGAAATTAATGATCTGGCAACCTTCGTGTACGTACACGAAGGTTTCCAGATCTAAAAAAAAATCGTTGCCAAATATTTTTTCTCAATTCTGTAATCAACCATAGTGTTCGAATATTTTTTGAGCGACTGTACACTACACTCCAAAAAGCAGACAGACATCTCCATGCTATGAAAATAGAAAGACATTTAAATTTAAAAGATAAATTGATTGATTACGTTACATGGCGCTGATTTCATATGCAAATATACCTCGCTGACGTGCAATCCACGACGATAAATTGTGGCGAAAAATAATATTATACGAGTAATCTCGGTTCCATCATCCTTCCACTGATATGAGTGATAGATAGGTCGCTCTTGGCGCCATCTATGATCGGGAAAAGCAACTTGTAATGCTGCTCTGAATAGATGTATCTCCGATCAGAGACCGTGGGCAGGACAAGGAATTTTGCGGAGATAAATCTCAGCGCTGACCCAGCTGGGACTCGAACCTGGGAACTGCAGATTACGAGCCTGGTGGTACCGACTGAGCCACCTCCGCCCCTATTTTATCAGAGTCAGAAACTCTCTCTCCGTTGTATTTAGTAGTATTTTACTTGTTGGCGAATAAAATTGTACATATGCATATAGTAAACATATTAGTTGAGTGAGTTGAATAGATCCTGAAATATATATTATGGTAAAAACAGTTATCATCACACAAATGATAGCACACACCGGAAATGAAGTAAAGAACCCGCATCTTACAGTAATAACATAGGAAACTATGCATAATCCAATCAGATATTGTGTTAATTCAAGTGTTATTCTGCTTTATATGTATGACATTGTCTTTATTATTAGGTAAGACTTTCAAATATAAACGACAATTTAGTTACCGTTCGAGCACAGATCAATTTGTATGGATAAGAATTCATTAACAAGTAAAGACATGATCAAACTTGCAAGCCCATTAGTCGTACCCCCCTCCACATCAGCAGTCAATTGTAATCAAGATGTCGGGCTAAGATGTTCCCAGCAGTGTTGCGCAGCGCAAAATAATAAAATTTCTCCCGAAGGAAGGTGTCAATCCCTCTAAAATCTTTACCATGCTTCGCGCCCAGTTTGGGAAAGGTTGTCACAAGCGGGATGTACAGTTGGGTCAATTCATTTAGAGAAGGACAAGACCGTGTGGAAAGAAGCAATACCCTCGGCGAACAAGAGGGTTGGGTTGTTTTACTTCTGAACGGCACTTTTTTGCACACCATGGGCTAAATGGCCAGGTCACATGGACCCCGAAGGCTCAGAGAAGATTGGAGGAGGGGACCCACTGGAACAGCTGTTGGGAGACAGATGGTAGCCTCCCGTCAAGGCCATCCAGCATGTTCTTTAACGTGCACAGGGTATGAGCTCTCCCGCACACGGGGCCACGGCTTAACGTCCCATCCGACGGACGGCGGCCTTTCCAAGCCCATCGGTGTCCCCTACTGACCGTGGGCAGGGCGGGGAATTTTGCGGAGATAAATCTCAACGCTGACCCAGCTGGGACTCGAACCTGGGAACTACAGATTACGAGCCTGGCGCGCTACCGACTGAGCCACCCTCGCCCCCGGCGAACAAGCACTCCCGATAATGTTATCAGAATTGACGAACTTATTCTGGACAACCGTCGGATAACCGTTGATGAACTCTCACAGGAGACTGGGATTAGTGTAAGGAGTGTTGAAGAAACTGTGCAAACGAGTCGAAATACAATAAAGTGAACACAAGGTGAGTCCCACCACTTTTGTCACCGGAGCACAAGGACAACGCCTGTCCTCGCATCGCCGTTTTAACGATGGAGACTTTACGGAAACTGAAATGTAGTGTACTGCCTCATCCACTGTGGAATACTTTCTTGTCTCCATCCGATTTCCATTTGTTTGGACCGCTGAAGGTATTTTCAGGTGGCAAAATATTCCGAGACAATGATGAGGTCTTTACAGCTGTGCAAAGTTGGGTTGACAAGCAACCAAAAACCTCCTTTGAAACTGCAATTAAGAAGCTTCCAGAAAGTAGCAACGAGTGCTTTGCAGTTAACGGGGACTACATCGAAAAGTAGTATGTATGGTTTTTCTGTTTTGTTGTGAATACATTTTTTAGAATCAAATTTTCGTTTATATTTGAATGTCCGTCGTAGTTAGCATCATTCCTTGTGACCCTTGTAATCTGGAAACAATAACGATGAAGATTATCAGGGCCGGATCTAGGGAGATGGAATGCTAATAAGAGTAATGGAGGCCAAAAATTATTAAATTTCTTGCATTTTTCATGAATTTTTTTTTAAAAATCTCTAAAAATGAAGACGAAAATGTTACATTGCAATGGAAATACAGTCTCTTGGCTCCCTAACTTTTCGACTCGATTGGGTACCTTTATATTTCGTTCCCCCTCCCCTTTATATTTTTCTAGATCCGGGCTGAAGGCAATACAAATAATTCCAGAAATAGTAGTGATGGCAATAATCATGAAATAAGTCTGAAAAAAATGGAGGAAAAAATTACCCACTGAAGCAGCTCACACAGTCGATTTCTGTAGAAAAAAAACTGACTATATGATGTGTAGTTTGACATTCAGTCATGTCTTAATAAGTAACAATAAGATACAATAATTAGCGTTGATGCTCAATCCTGTAATGTTATTTTTGTCCTTTACTTTTTTATAATTAAAATATTTAATATTTTTCAATTTAACTAGATATAAAATACTGCGACGTACCGTAAATCTCATGCATTATTATTAAAAAAGATAACCTTGATTTTGAGAAATAGCTATGAATTTAGCATAACGAGAATGCAATATTTAATACACTATCCTTAATTAAAATTAAAAAAGATGTTTTGCTCGAATTTTAATAAACTATCCAGAGACGGCGGTAGACAAGAATACTTAAAGAGCTGGAAAACTTTAAATAAAAAAAAAATAAACAAGAAGATAATGGTGGAAAAAAATATCCCCGAAGAAAACTTTCAGAGTTTTTCTTAATCATCAAAAACCACTAATAGAGAGTCGGTTTTATTTCAGCTGAAAAAAGCAATGTAACTTAATAGGTAAAGATATCTTTGTCTGTTTCTTCAGAGGATGATCTATGGCGGAAAAGAAAACAATGGGAGGTAAAAGAAAAAACGACACAACTAAAGAAAATATATTTAAAAAAAAGGAGCCAAAATGGGGAAAATAACTGTAAAGATGAGAAAGAATAACTACGGGGACAAAATGAGCGTTAAAGAAAGGGAAAGAGTCAGAAAGATTGATAGAGAGAGGAAGCGGAGTAAACCGTAGGGACAAAGAGAAGTGGTTTGAAGGAGGAAGCAAAAGAAGTTAAAACATTTATGTCGAGGAAACAAAGTGAGATGCAGTTAGGGGGGGGGGGAAGGGAAATAAAAACACCAAAAGAAAGTAAATGCTGCAACGTTCACAAACTCTGCGGTTTTATCTAGAAGAAAAATAAACAGATATGAACATACGTTATGTTTAAAGGACAACAATTCTTTTTTGTTAAATATGAAAACAAATTGATTCATTGCTATTTTTCCTTATTAATTTCGAGAGAAATTCGATTATAAATGTTTTGCTAAGTTTTTAACTTTGAACAGAGAAGCTGAAAATAGTTTTCGTGTGAACAATTTCTTGGGAGTTTGAATAGATTTTTTCTTAATTTTAATCGATGAGATTTGCTAAATTAAAAATCTTTTATCTTCCTGCAGACTAAAAAAAAATTATCGATCAGCATGTAGTTGAAAAAATAAAAGACCGATATTTAATTGTACAGTCGCTCAAAAAATATCCGAACACTATGGTTGATTACAGAATTCAGAAAAAATATCTGGCAACGATTTTTTTAGAAATTAGTGATTTGGTAACCTTCGTGTCACGTGACACGAAGGTTGCCAGTTTATCAAAAATTATATTACTATATATATATAGAAAACATATATATATAGATATCCATTAATAATACTTATAAAAAATATATTATTATACCGCGTTTATCAAAAAATAATTATCCATACATAGTTATAACACATCAAGAACTACATATCTATACTTGTAGATCTAACTTCAAACAAAAATTTACTTTATAACAGATACTTCTGAAAGAGTGGCTCAGAAGATTCGAGTTCGAACCAGGAACAACCCACAAGCTAGTAATACATAGTCATGTACTCACTAACTGTAGCTGTGATGAGTAGAGGATTTAATAATAGACAAATGCAAATTTGGTTTAAACAATAACATAAAAAGATTTAAATTTACTTAAATTTTCAAATCAACATAATTCTTCCACCAACTTACAAAGGTGGATAAATTCACATTACAATACGTTATCCTATTTCCAATCCACTCGAATAAATTCAATATTATAAAGTGACCGTCAAAATATTAAAGAAAAGTGACAACATTCACATTAATATGAATTAAAATGATTATACCCTGATTGAAGATTTATCCTTAACGAAAACGGAGTTCTGTTTTGGACTACAGTTGTGCACTCGAAAGCAATGAACAATTATTTCGAAGACAGAAGACCGAACACGGATCCTATTAGCACCATCACCCCGCACAGAATTCCTTCGCCGGCTGAAGCGAGGCAATAACTCAGGCAACCCCGGGAATTCTCCAACACTAGGGGCCAATCAAATACCATCCCCGGGCAAACACAACATCCACAGTTATCACACAAGTGGGACGGAGTCTTGTTGCCAGATCCCAAAAGAAAAAAAAATGAAATTTCAAATACCAATAGGTCCGTGACCTATCACTTTAAAACCAAAACATTTAACCTTCTAAATATATTATCAGACAACTTCTGGCCAAAATATTAATAATATTGGAATAAATCTGCTCAGGTAAGGAAACATTATGTGTTCGGCATTTACAAATACAATTTGATTTTAAAATTTACCAAACTGGATGTCTGATAGTTACCAACAATGAAATGGGAAAAAAATCGGTGGAACAGCAAAGAATTTTAAGTGGTGTTTTTGAATGGATTGAAATGAAGTCCTCTACGTCCTCTCTTAACACATAAGGATATATTTACGGTTACTTAAAGGACTTAATATAAGCTTTTTATCTTAGCATTCTTGTTGAAAGGGGAAATTTCCTTTGATCTCTGAAGGGGTATGATATCGGAGAGAGAGCTTTCGAATCTACGACAACAGGCGAATTTAACATGTCCATGAAGCAAAAACTAAAAACCTTCCATTAGTGATTTGGAAACAAGATAAATGAGAAGAGATGTTATCAGAGATTTCATTCTTTTTCGTTTCTTTGTTTGATTTCCACGAAACTCGAAAAGTTAATGATATTTCCAGTTGCTGGCGCATTCGATGTAAAAGTTTAGCGCTTGCGTCGTAAGATGTTAAAATTAGGCTCACTGTTAAACGTTTCTTTGAAAAAGCGATTAAAAAATGTTTTTTTTTAATTAAGAGTTCAGTTATTTGCGTTTTTTTAAAAGGTGATCATGTTTATTGCCATGACAATGAGTGCTGGTAGAAATGTTACCAATACAGATGAAAATAGGAAGCAAGTGAGTTGAGAATGCCAGTGAAAACAAAGATTAAAAGGCACTTTTTCTTTGTTTCGGAACTGTTATTGGCAACATCATCATCATTATTTTCAAGCAGTCATGGACTACGAAGGTCCAACCAGTTTGTGCCATTTAGTTCTGCAAAATCATCTCTCCTGAGCTACATCTGCTGCATCTGCTCACTATAGACCAATTCTAACGAGGTCTTGTTTGACATTGACCACCACATCCTAGGTCTCTCTCTCTTTCTGGGGCTTTTAGACACACTATTCATAACTCTATTCGCAAATCTATAGTTATGCATGCGGACAATATGGCCAAACCAACGAAGTCTCTCTCTGCACAATATACTACTCAAATGAGGTTGCCGTCTCCTTTGAATAAACTTCATCATTACTTACACAGCTGAACCACCTAATGCCCCAGCTGCTGCTTAAGCATCTAGAAACAAAGGCATCAAGTTTCCTGCTTTCTTGTTTACGAAGGGTACAGAAAGAAATATATATATATATAAAATAATAAATAAATAAATTACCCTTTAAGCATTTGTTTACCACAGAAATCAGACAGGAACCTATTAGAATAATAAGCCACAGAGAAGATCTGTAGGGAAGGACCTCAAGGAAGAAAACATCCATACCTATCAGGGGCTTCTACCCGTATCCGTCGGATGAGTAGCCAAATTGGGTTGGGTTGTTTTACCTCTGAGCGGCACTTTTTTGCACACCATGGGCTAAATGGCCAGGTCACATGGACCCCGAAGGCTCAGAGAAGGTTGGGGGAGGGGACCCACTGGAACAGCTGTTGGGAGACAGATGGTTCCCTCCCGTCAAGGCCATCCAGCGTGTTCTTTAACGTGCACAGGGTATGGCTCTCCCGCACACGGGGCCACGGCTTAACGTCCCATCCGACGGACGGCCGCCTTTCCAAGCCCATCGGTGTCCCCTACTGACCGTGGGCAGGGCGGGGAATTTTGCGGAGATAAATCTCAACGCTGACCCAGCTGGGACTCGAACCTGGGAACTACAGATTACGAGCCTGGCGCGCTACCGACTGAGTCACCCCCGCCCTGAGTAGCCAAACACGCTTGTAAGAAAAGCAGACCTCAGCAGTAGAACAACGCAATAACAACAAAAAAAAAAAAACCATTCCTTATCAGGAACTCGAACCCAAGGCATCAGGTATACATAAAAGAACTCATCAACACAGAAACAGTGCGAAGTATTGACTTGAATGTTGGCAGACATTGTGAGAATTCTAGTCAAACCCAGCATATATAAGCATGAGAAGCTGAACAATGTGCGATATGCTCTGGTTTTAATTTGACTATCAGAGTCCGCTGGTGGTTAAGTTTCTGGACCTATATGCTCGTTGATATTTTGCTTGTTGATCGTAAGATGACACCATTAACGAAAAAAGATATTGCGAAACTCTGGACATTTGAAGGCAAGCAATAAAGTCGAAGCTTCTGGGATTTTTCGACAAGAAGGTTTTTTTGTTACATGACAACCAATGGCAGAACTAGGGAGGGTGCAAAGGAGTCATGCCCCCCTGAAAATGCTAATAATGGTAATATGAGCAAAAAATTATTATGCTTATGTATATTTCATGCAGTTTTGAAGAAATTTTAAAAAGCTTCTAAAAGAGAGGGAGAAATGTAATACTGCAATGAAAATCCAGTCTCATGGTCTCCCCCCCCCCTTTACTTTTTTCGCCCCGATTAAGTTTCTTGCCTCCCTCCCTCCCATTAATTTTTTCTAGATCCGGGCCGGATGACAACCTCCGCCTCTTGTCTATAAATAGTAATAATGTTGAACAGGTATCATTGCGAAAGCCTGGAACATTCTTCCTACTATTCTGACCTCTCCTCATATGACCTTCAAATTTTCGATCTTCTCAAATATCCATGAAAGGTAACAAGTTCGTGTCGGACGCAGAGGTGAAGTGGATGGTGAAAGAAGTTTTCCAACAACAGCCAAAGTTGATCTATGAATAGGATAACAAAGGTTGCTAAGCTTAGCAATATCAGGATCCGATGGGTTAAAGTTCAATAGGGAAGGGAAATCCACTGAACGCCTGCTAACAATCAAGGCGAAGTCTTCTATCAAGGTCATCCAGCGTGTTCTTTAACGTGCACTCTCCTGCATAAGCAGCCGGAGGTGGGGGTGGCTTAGTCCGTAACGCGCCAGGCTCGTAATCTGTAGTTCCCAGGTTCGAGTTCCAGCTGGGTCAGCGTTGAGATTTTTCTCCGCAAAATTCCCCGCCCTGCCCACGGTCAGTAGGGGACACCGATGGGCTTGGAAAGGCCGCCGTCCGTCGGATGGGACGTTAAGCCGTGGCCCCGTGCGCGAGAGAGCCATACCCTGTGCACGTTAAAGAACACGCTGGATGGCCTTGACGGAAGGCTACCGTCTGTCTCCCAACAGCTGTTCCAGTGGGTCCCCTCCCCCAACCTTCTCTGAGCCTTCGGGGTCCATGTGACCTGGCCATTTAGCCCATGGTGTGCAAAAAAGTGCCGCTCAGAGGTAAAACAACCCAACAACCCAAACAACGCATAAGCAGCCACTGCTTAACGTTTCATCCGAAGGACGGCAGCCCTTCCAAGTCCTTTTTCTGACTGTGAACAGGGTGGAGAGTTAAGCGGAGATAAATCTCAACACTCTCAGGGTTAGGACTCCATCCTGAGAGCTGCAGATTACGAGCGTGATGCGCTACAGATTAGCCACTCCCCTTCGCAATCTGAAAGACATTTTTACTCCTAAGAATTGTTATATATTAGTGAAGTTTTCTTAATATTCAGGCTTTTAGCTCTACGTTTGAACTATGGAAGAGAGTCTAAATTAATTGCTTTTGCTGATTTCTCTCTCTCTCTGTAATACATTACTCATTGTATCGTAATCACCAAATTTGCGATCGCTAACAACAAGCATGCAATCCCTGAAGCAAATTGTACAGTGAGGCGTGGGTGGTTCAGTCGGCTCGTAATCTGCAGTTCCCAGGTTTGAGTCCCAGCTGGGTCAGCGTTGAGATTTACCTTCGCATAACTCTTCGGCACTGCCCACGGTCAGTAGGGGACACCGATAGGCTTGGAAAGGCCGCCGTACGTCGGATGGAACGTTAAGCCATGTCACCGTGTGCGGGGGAGCCATACGCTGTGCACTTTAACCCTTTAACTACCACAGGCCTTGGAAAACGAAGTACCTCAGAATACCAAACGGGCCGAGTTTTGAAATGGACTCTTCCTAGTTTGTCGTCCCCCGTTTCTTCACCCGAAGGGAGAACGGAGTTAACCGCAGCAGAGCTCCCCTTCACTCCGTAAATTGCCTCTTATTAAGCTGAGCATCCCTTCACATCGAAACCCATATGGTCATGAGCTACATTCACCCATTGAACACGAGATATCCGACTCCTGTGACTTTTGCTCTCAACTCCTTTCCCAAAACAGTTTTTAAAACTTATGCACGTTTGTCGATTTTTGAAAAGTTTTTTCATTATTATTTTTTAATAATAACTTTTAAAAGCTTTTTAAATTTGATTTTCTACTTAAAAACTGGCATAAGATTGTAATTATTTGGATTACATCTTTTTACATAAAATAGATGTCATAATTAGAAATTTTTCAAAGAAAAATATTTCCAATGTTTCCATTTTTTGGATTCTGATGTCAGTTTTCTAACACCCAGCCAGCAAAGAGAAAGCTGTTATTAATAGTCGAATGTATGACGAAAAAAATTATAAGAAAGATTATTAAAATAGAGGAACAAAAATAGAAAGCAGTAAGAGTGCTGAATTGATTTTTAAAGAATAGATTTTAATTCAATTGTAGACAATACTCTAACATAAGAATCAAAAATGATTTTGTGAGAAAGGGTTTGCATCTGAGATAAAAGTAATCGAAGTGGATATTGCAAACGATATCCGAGGAAGCAAAGACTAGATAAAATGAGAAAGAAACTAAAGTAATCAGAGATTACATAAAAATATTGGAGGTGTAAAAAATATTATCAAAATGAGAAAGACTTATGAATATGATAGATAAAGGAAGATGGCTAAATTTAATATGGAAATGAGAACCCGCTGGAAGAAGACGGTGAAATAGATGGAAAAATTGTATGAAAAAAAGAATGCCGAAAAGAGGACTTCAAGAGCAAGATTGCAAAAATAAAAATAAGTGGATAGAGAGAGCTGACTGGGACCACACCACTTAAATTTTCTCATTCGAACTCAGGATTAGGAGACATGCTGGGAATCACTAAATTAGATTTTCCATTGAATAAAGACACAGGTGACTACCCCATCGATATGAACAGAGGAATGTACGGTATTTATTTGTATTCAGACCTGATTGTACCTCAGTTGTTAGGTGATATTCACGGTGAATTGCTGCGTGTTGTGAATCCTGCCGTCAGAACCAGTAATAACGAAGCCATCGTTGCAGTGTATCAACAACCTGATTACTACCCTCTTGCGAGGAACAGTTTCGAGAGTGTGAGAATCTTCCTTCGTACTGACACCGGAGAACCTCTGCATTTTAAATTCGGTAAAGTTTTAGTCAAGTTACATTTCTGCCATGAGGGTTAAATTCGTCCCCCCTTCTGCAGATGCCTACGTGAGCTACTAGAAGAGCCAAACGGGGCAGGGTGTGTTCCATGGCCCTCGTTATCAGAGAGGTGATGGGCTTGGTAGCATCTTTGCCACTATTGGACGTTTCATCAGCCCTCTCGTACAACCGGCGCTGTCCACCCTACGTAAGGGAGGGCTACGGTTCGTTTCAGAGATGGCCGAGGGGCAAAACTTTAAAACTGCAGACAAAGCAGGGCTGCGTGAAACCGGTGTAGACTTCTTGCAGCGTGCCAGTTCCAAGCTGCAGGGAGGGAAAGGAATAAAACCCCACCGTCATGATCCTAGTGTTCATAAAGTGAAGAGACTCTGTACTGTGAAGGACGTGTTTTCATCATGAGCATTCCGAAAATTCACGCTGATTCTGCTGACTGTACCAATTCCGAACTGGACCTGTTTCTGGTTCCCCCACTGTCTCTCAACTGGAAAGAGGCTGCTATGTCAATTATTTACCTGTGGCTTTGCTGGAAGGTAATGCTCCACTTGAATTCATCATGAAGGGGACAGATGATTACATTGATCTATCCCGTTGTCACCTGCGCCTTGTCTTGAAAATTGTGAAATCCGACGGTACATCCCCGTCGGAAGTGATCGCCCCCTGCAATCATTTCTTCCACGTCCTTTTCAATCAAGTAGATGTCTTCCTCAATGATCACCTAGTGAGTGCTTCTCACACCCTGTACACCTACAGGGCTTACCTGGAGACTTTATTGAATTACGGTACCGATGCCACGCGAAGTCAGCTCGGTACGTCACTCTGGTACCTCGACACCCCCGATAAAATGGAACTGACCAGTCGGGAGAACGAAGCATTGCATCAGCGCAAGGGGTACGTCAAGTCAACAGGTATCGAACTCATCTCGTGGATCCATGCTGACCTGTTCAACCAAGAACGTTACCTAATCAATCAGGTCGATCTGAGACTACGTTTGTTAAGATCCAAGCCCGAATTCTGTCTCGTGACAGGCAAAGCGGACCCCTCTTACAAAGTACAGATTCACGAAGCTGAATTTTACGTGCGCAAAGTCAAACCCACTTCCGGTGTCATCTTTGCACATGCGCGTGTACTAGGTTCAGAGAGTGCCAAGTACCCCCTGCGTAGAACGGATTTACGCATGTTCTCCATCGCTGCAGGTATGACGAGTGTGAACCGTGACAATTTATTTCTTGGCTAACTTCCTTTATGTCTGGTACTGGGTATGGTGGAAAGTACCAGTCTGAATGGATCGTACGAAAAAAATTCCTTCATTCCAACATTTCGACTTAAATTACATCAGCCTTCACATTGACAGTGAACAGCAGTCCTACACCCCAGACTTTACGAATGGACGTTATCTCAGATGTTACCAAGGATTATTGGAAGCTGTGGAAGCATGGAATTCCGATAGTGGTATTAACTTATCGCGAAAAGCTTATGGCGAGGGTTTTACACTGTTTGGATTCCAATTGACCCCCGAGCAATGTGAATGTAATCAAATGTTTTCTTTAATAAAGAGTGGTAGTGTGAGAGTCGAATTAAAGTTTGCCAGACCAATACCCACATCAGTCACTGTGATCCTGTATGCAGATTACCAGAATTTGCTGGAAATTCCACTGGATCGTAAAATCCTGTTTGACTACAGCTCATGAATACCTATCAGTTAAAATCCATCCTCTCGATGTTACCTACAAGTCTAGGTGTGTTCCCACGTGACAATTTCCGGTTCTAATGGAGGGGGAAGCCCTTTCAGAATGAGTAAAGAGGCAAATAATAATTAAACTTACTTATATTTTATGCCTTTTTCAAGAATTCTTTTAAAAACCCGTAAAACGGCGAAGAAATGTTGTACTGCATTAGAAGTCAATCCCCCCCACACACCATTTACACTTTTTCGGCTCGATTATTTCTTGCCCTCTCCCTACTCCCCTGGAATTTTTTCTAGATTCGCGCCTGATTGCGAGTGATTGACTGACTGGACTGACAGGGGATCGTACTAATTTTATTTTGCAGCAGAAATGAAATGCGCATACATTACATTTCTGCAGAAAGTACAGAAATTGTAGAGTTCTGAAAATTTGCACATACAGATAATCCAGGTCGTAAATCTCGAAAAAAAATCCAAAATTTGACCGAATTGAAAGTCAAATGGAGCTTCGTAGAGGTCAAACCTTGATCTAAGAGTGCTAGAAACACAGGGCCAAACTTTGACCTTCTGAAGACCTAGGCTATTGCAAGTTTAAGAGGCGTCAAAATCGAAATTTTGCCCGGATCTAGGACGGGGAGGGAGTACCCCCTCCCCAACACCACCGCTTTGAGAATGCTAGTAACGATAATGGAGATAATGCATTATTAAACTTGTGCACATTTTAATACATTTCAACAAATCATCTAAAGATTTTAAAACTACGATAAACGTGTTATACTGCAAAGGAAATTTAGTGTCCTGTCTTTTTTTCAAAACTGCGTCTTTTCTCAACTGCGTCACTTAACGCACCCTCCCTTACATTTTCCTAGATCCTGGTCTGGTGGAAATATGGATTTATTCTTTTTATTGAAGAGAACATTAAAACGTAAATACGAAATAGATGTGGTAAAACATTATAGTAGCATTGGTATATAATGATGCTGGTTGGTTGGTTTACCTCTGAGCGGCACTTTTTTGCACACAATGGGCTAAATGGCCAGGTCACAAGGACCCCGAAGGCTTAGAGAAGGTTGGGGGAGTGGACCCACTGGAACGGTTGTTGGGAGACAGATGGTAGCCTCTCGTCAAGGCCATCCAGCGTGTTTTTTAACGTGCACAGGGTATGGCTGTCCCACACAAGGAGCCACGGCTTAACGTCCCATCCCACGGACGGCAGCGTTTCCGAGCTCATCGGTGTCCCCTACTGACCGTGGGCAGGACGGGGAGTTTTGCGGAGATAAATCTCCACGCTGACCCAGCTGGGACTCGAACCCATAAAATGATGACTGCTGCGTACAGCTGAGATAAAAAATTGTTTGCACAATAGATTAAATATAAAAAAATCTTGACACAGTAAACTTGAAATTTGATTATCTGAGGCTCCTCATAATTGCGAGTCTCTAAGGTGTAGCTTAGTTAGCTTATACGGAAGTCCGGCCTGTAGAAACATACAAATTGGTATCTGGGGGTTTCGAATTGTAGATCTCAGAAATGCTAAGAAAATTCTGTTCGGGATGGCCCTTTGAGGGCAAATTTAGATCTACCAGTGCTAGAGAGCTAAAATATAATTCTTGGGTGCATTCTGAGCAGTACATCTCAGAAATGTAAAATTTTGGATGTACCGAGTAATTCAAGGTCAAAGGTCAAATAAAGAGCTAATTAGTGTTAAGGGACTAAAAATTATGCCACATTTCGGATGCACTGGTTTGTTTTAGGTCCAAGTTAAAATAGAAAGCTGCCAGTGTTAGAGAGCTAAAAATTGGTACAGTCGCTCAAAAAAGTATCCGAACACTACGGTTCATTACAGAATTCAGAAAAAATATCTGGCAACGATTTTTTTAGAAATTAGTGATCTGGCAACCTTCGTGTCACGTGACACGAAGGTTGCCAGATCACTAATTTCTACAACAATCGTTGCCAGATATTTTTTCTGAATTCTGTAATCACCCACAGTGTTCGGATACTTTTTTGAGCGACTGTACCTAGGGGTATTTTGAGTCGTAGATCTCAGAAATTATGCCAAATTTTGGATGTGATGGATCCTTCAAGGTCAAATTTCGATATACCAATGCTAGAGCCAAAAATTGGAGAATTTCCAGGTCTCCTATTTCAGGGTGTAGAACTTGGAAATAAGAGGTGTTTTCAGATTCGGTGTTGCATTCAAGGTCAAATAGGAGTCAGAGTGACAGGCTAGAAATCAAGAGGTGTCGAAGGCACCGATTGATTTTGGGAGTCCATGATGTGAGGAAGGCAAGACCTCAGCAGAAATACAACATAAACATCCATGCTTTACCTGGGGCTAGAACCCAGGTCTCTTGACATTTTGCGGGATCGCATTGACGATTTCATAGAGTCGCACTGTTGGTTTTATGACAGCATTCAGATTCCCATCAATGATTTATCAAGTTGGAGATCAGTAGCCAAGCATGGTAACCACTCTGCCATCAGGATGGCTTTAGGTGATGTTGATACTGTACTTAGCATTTAATAGTCTTACAAAGAGTTCTAAATATTCTTCGAAGATTTCTTATGTGGTATTTTTTCCTACATTTGGGCTAAACTATAATAAAGGTGAACAAAATGGACAAGTAAAGTGAACACAAGGAAACAGTACAGTTAAGTGGTAACGAATGTGACTTTTATTCCAACAAGGTAAAGTACAGGTTCACAGTAGGTGCTCAAAATTGCGACCATTTACACGGACATAGGATTCACAGCGCCGTTGCATTGACCGCCGAACATTTTCAAAAACGGCTGGCATATCACGGACAATGCCTGCGGCGGCCACTATTCGTGCAACAAGGTCCATTTCACTGTCGACGGGGGTCTCGTACACATGGTCTTTCATGGCCCCCCACAAAAAGAAATCTATGGGCGATAAATCAGGTGACCTGGGTGGCCAAGTGATCGGTCCACTTCTACCGATCCATCGAGCTCCGAATGTTCGGTTCAGGTAATCACGTGCAACAATTGTGCTATGGGCTGGAGCCCCGTCATGTTGATACCACATATCTCGGCGGATATGCGCAGGAACAGCGCCCAGAAAAGTCGGTAACACTGTCTCGAGAAATATTAGGTATTTCCGGCCGTCCAATCGGGGCGGTAGCAAGTAAGGTCCCGACAAACAGTCACCAATGATTCCAGCCCACACATTTACGGCAAAACGATGTTGCGCAGCCTGACTTCTCGTACCATGCGGGTTGTCGTAAGCCGACACATGTGAATTGTGTGTATTGAACACACCTTCACGAGTGAATGAAGCTTCATCTGTAAAAAGGACAGAAGCTGGAAAACTGGGGTCCACGGCACCTTTCTGCATGAACCATTGTGCAAATTCCACATGCTTCGGATAATCGTCAGGATGCAGTAACTGCACCCTTTGCAGATGGTAAAGATGCACACGTTCCTCGTGCAGTATCCGCCACATTGCTGACTGAGAGACCCCAAGCTGCTGAGCAATAGCTCGTGTGCTGTTATTCGGATTATCTTCGATGGACTGTAGGACTTGTTCTGCGACGTTGACAGTCTGCGTCAGTTGTCTTCTCCCCGTATCCTGCATGTTGCTGCGCAGCGAACCACGTTCGCGCAGATTGCGATGCACACGTGCAAACATTTGATGCTGCGGTATTCTTCTGTTGGGGATCGGTCTTCGTAAACTTGCCTAGCTCGGCGGCCGCTTTCGCCAGCTGCCCCATATGCGAGATGCATATCTGCTAGCTCTTGATGCGTAAAACGATTCATCTTATCACTAGTAAGTCAGCTCGTATACACTGATGACAGCGGGAGTGGTCGGGCGAGCTGTACACTGGTTGGGTACACACAGCGCCCTCTACATACCCATGCGTACATTTGCGGACATTCTTTCCTATGTGAAATCGGTTTCCTGACGTATTTCTTACCTCCCCACGAAATTTGAACGATAAGTTTTGAATCACCCTGTATAACAAAAAATAATTATACATATGTATTATGCAAAATAATTGGAATATTAATTATGGAATCAGAAAATTAAATATCTTCTTCTAAACTGCAATTCTTTTCATAAATTATTCTATATGTTAACTAAATCTGACATTAATGCTAATTTAATAAGCATTACTAAAAACTAAGCTTAATTCTTTATAATTTTTTTTACAATACATAAAATTCACTCTTAATTTTGACGAAATATTAAATTCAAAATCATGGCTGTATAGTTACTGATAAGATAAAACATCCAAGAAAATAAATCTATTTTGGTCGGTAATTTGATGTGTAGGGTCTTTAATTGGTATAATATTTCTACCTATTGAGGATTGAATAAGTTCTATTTTCCTATTTGTTACGTTGCTTGTACCATGTATCGTTATGGCATAAAATTATGACTTTATAAAACATAATACATGTTGTGCTGGTATCCACAATATACCATAATTTATTTAATTTCAAAGAACAAAGCCTTAATTTTAATTACAAATAAAATTTTGCAATTTCGTCATTATAACTTTTTTTAAGCTGCATTGGAATATGGTATCTGATATAAGAGTAAGCAAGACTAATTGCAATATATATTTAAAAAAAAGAGGGAAGTTGAAGTTTTATGAATTCTTTATCTTCAGTTCCCTTAAGCAATTCATCATTATCCTCAAGCAGCCATGTGCAACGGAGGTCCAACCAGACATGCAATTTAGTTTCTCAAGCATATTTGTCCTGAGATAACATCTGCTGCATTTGGCCACTGCACACCAATTCTAACAAGGTCCTGTTTGACATTGTCTGCCCACCGCATCCTAGGTCTCCCCCTTGCTGAAGCCTTTAGGCACAATGTTCATAACTCTATTCGCTAATCTACAATTATCAATATGGGCAACATGATCAAACCAACGGAGTCTCTCATCACAATATGCTGCTCAAATGAGGTTGCCGACTCCCTTGCCTAACCACATCATTACTTACAAAGCTGAACCACCAAATGCCCAAGATACTGCACAAGCATCTAGTATCAAAAGCATCAAGTTTCCTGTTATTTGTTTTTAAAGGGTCCAACTCATAACTCTAGAAAGAACCAAACTATTATAGTCTAATTAGTTGTATACGCTTATTTCTCCAAACTCTCCATAGATTCACAAAACACTCTGCAACAATCCCTATTCGTCTATTAATCTGAAGCCACACATCATCAATATCGGTTACATAGCTCCCAATAAAATTAAACTGAGACACTTCCTCAAGAGTGGAACTATTCAGATTAACTGAATCACAGCCTGACTGACCAATTTTCATCACTTTAGTTTTCTCTCTGTTTATCACCAAACTTACTCTATTACACCTTATCAACAATTCGAATGAAAGCGTTCATCTCATCAACATCATTTGCCAAAAGGGCTAAATCAACAGCATAATCTAAATCAGAAATTTTCATATCTCCACACCATTTAATGCCAAAATCTTTCCCTTGTAGTGAATTTCGCATAGCATAATAAATAACCAAACTAAAGAGAAAAGGAGACGAAATGCACCCTTGTCGAACACAAGATGCAATGCTAAACTAATTGTTACAAGCCTTAGCAACTCTCATACACGACTCAGTGTTATTAAAGAGAGCTTTCATTACGTTAACTAATGTTTGGTATGCCATGTGATCTCACAATCAACCACAAATTATGATGCTCAACAGAGTGAAAAGACTTTTTGAAATTAACAACGCTAGCAACCAAAGGTTTCTGAAACTCTAAACGGGGCGGGGATGGCTCAGTCGGCAGCGCGCCAGGCTCGTAATCTGCAGTTGCCAGGTTCGAGTCCCAACTGGGTCAGCGTTGAGATTTATCTCCGCAAAATTCCTCGCCCTGCATACGGTCAGTAGGGGACACCGATGGGCTTGAAAAGGCCGCCGTCCGTCGGATGGGACGTTAAGCCGTGGCCCCGTGTGCGGGAGAGCCATACCCTGTGCACGTTATAGAACACGCTGGATGGCCTTGACGGTAGGCTACCATCTGTCTCCCAACAGCTGTTCCAGTGGGTCCCCTCCCCCAACCTTCTCTGAGTCTTCGGGTCCATGTGACCTGGCAATTTAGCCCATGGTGTGCAAAAAAGTGCAGCTCAGAGGTAAAACAACCCAACCCTCTCTAAATAAACATAATTTCTATAAATATACCACCAACCATTTTGTCTCCGTAGGTAGTTGGAATGTGCACAGAGATTAATCTCTTGATGTCCTCACACAAGAAAATCAGATGACAGATAAAGGTCAGATTCTTAAACGTCACCGTATCAAATGAAGATGCTGCCAAAGGAGGATAGTCGATATTTCATGTATGTATAGCTTTATATATATAAACTGATTCCTATTTGTTTAACTTATTGTATGGTCAACCTTATTAGCGTTTTCATGTTGTATAAATGAAAAACAAAATTTGCGTATTTCTTTTTAATCTTCTTATGGCATGTTTATCGTCGCTCGCCTAACTCTTCATGGTTTTCTATTGCACCTTAGTGTTGCCAAATGCGATACTTTCAGGAACGTAACCTCCACAGTTGGCGAGAGATTACTGTAGCATGCCGCTTTCTTAACTCGCATCAAATGTTATTTCGAATAAAGAATCCTATCCTTACATGTATGTATCCATTACGTTTCACTTTCATATACCCTTTCCTATATTCTATAATGCTGCATCAGGCCTTCAAACATTTTGAGAGGAGAGCAGCGAGGTGTCCAAAGACGGACTTGGCGAGCATCAATAATTCCTAAAGACCAGCTCATCGAAATAAAATTTTTGCATTTGAACAGTTTATATCAATGGCTTTCAACTATGGGATATTGCAATATTTCAACTGAAGAAAATTCTTCTAGGTAGGTGCTTTTAATTCTCTCATTATTAAAAAGGTGAAATGTAAACTTCCTTGTTGCAGCAAATATAAAAAATATCGATTGTTTTTAATAAATACTTCACTGTGTGTAAAGCCAAATATAGCGCTATGATAATAAGGATTTCACTTTGACTACAAAAAGGAAATCCCGATTTCTCGTGTATGGGAGTGAACTACGATAACATAAATACAGTTCATTAAATTCTACCCATTACAAGGGGAATAAATCTTATAGAATTTAAAAATACAATGTAAAACACCTGTGCAAAATCTAATTGCGATGCGATAAATATGCAATTTCAGTTATTTCTCTTTAAAAGATTAAATCACTATTTAGGAAAACAACGATTTTAACTACAAAACAAATATGTTAAAAATACCTTTTGTAGTGGTTATCCCTGCCTGTAGTGGCTATCCTCTGCCATTCTCAGCGGCAGCAGAGGCTGCAGAGGCAGCGGCGGCAGAGGCTGCAGAATGTGTGTCCTATCCAAATGGCCAAACGGCGTTTCCAAGTTTTCTTTGGTTTCCAGCTATTGTAGCATGCTTGTGCTGTAGGCACTGTAGCATGCAAATAGCTTGACCTCTCGCCTTTCGGCGGGCTCTTCTGCCATTATGATGTCTGAAAAAAAGAGGAAAATGCAACTTTACGATGTTTATTGGTTGCGAAATATGAATAAGAAATATCTATATTTGAAATTTAGGAATTCAATAAGAACGGGACAATCTGTTAAGTGTTCTACGGCGCATCTTCAATTGTTCTCTTACAATTTCTGTCTGAAACAGCTCATTCTGCATAAAAGTCATATGAAGAATTAAAGATGACATGAGTCAACGGGCCAGGGGACGACTGAACTGAGACGTTCGTCGTAGGTTAACCGCCAAACTTTTTTTCTTTTCTCATAAAAGGTGAGTCCACATAGAGTTTTCTCTTATAGTACCTAAGAACAGCGTAAATGTTTAGTCCTTAAACTTTCTTCCTTGCCCCCCCCCCCCTCACAAAAACAGGGAGAGCAGTTCCTCCTAAACGACCACCAAATTCTGCATATATCCACTGGCGGAAATTGAAAAATGAACACCCAGAAGGTATTTCTTTAGGAACGTCATAATATAATACGTTAATAGTTAAGGGCAGCAGAAACAGTGAGCCAGGATTGAAAGTCATTAATGAAGTAATGACGTCATTAAGGACGACAACATGCAAATGTCGGCAGCGCGTATTTAAGGACTAGGTTGTGAAGAAAGAAATTATTCGTCTTGTGTCATGTTGTTCAGTGCTCTTTGAAGAAGCTACCATGCCTGGACGACGCAGACGCACAACGTTTGTTCATTAGCGCAATTTCAGCGAGGTCATATAGTGGGTCTTAGGGAAGCTGGTTGGTCTTTTCGTGAAACTGCACACCGCGTTGGACGAGGGGTATCAGAAGTGGTATGATGGTGGCGTCGATGGTCAGACGAGCATTCGCACCCTCGCAGATGTTGATCCGGGCAACGCAGAGTTATGGACGCACGAGAGGAACGTTGTATTAGGAGCGAGGCTGTGGCAGAGCGAACAGCTACGTCGTCACAAATTCGATCCTCTGTCCTACCAAGAGTGTCTACAAGAATGATACGCAATCGTCTTTTGGAAGCAGGACTATGGGCACGCGTGCCGCTGGCATGGTTACCACTGTCACCTCGTCACTGTCGAGCATGTTCGCAGTGATGTCAAGAACGAGGTCACTGGAAGGAAGAATGGCAGTCTGTGGTCTTCAGTGATGAAAGTCGATTCTGCTTAGGAGCTCTGATGGTGGTTTACGATCCGAAGGCGACAAGGTGAGCGGCTTCACAGCGACGCACAGGGCTGATGCCGGGCATCTTGATATAAAGAGCGATTAGTTAACACTCTCATACGTGGCTGGTGTTTGTACAGGGTACACTGAGTAGCATTACGTACATCAGCGACATCGTACAACCGGT
Organism: Ryuthela nishihirai; assembly: GCA_038380435.1. Lineage (NCBI taxonomy): Eukaryota > Metazoa > Arthropoda > Arachnida > Araneae > Heptathelidae > Ryuthela > Ryuthela nishihirai. Next base: position 20,296,948 of record JAWZYU010000016.1, read on the forward strand.
CGTCTTGCCATATTTCAGTATAATCTCGAATGCGATATTCCAGCAGGATAACGCCCGCCTTCACTCAGCCCCACCAACTCCCTTGGTCAGCACACTCTCCAGACTTGTCTCCAATCGAGCATGTCTGGGACTGGATCGGACAAAGACTCTTCCGCGGCAGGCAACGACCATCGCTGAATTGCGCGTTCAAGTTGAAAGCGCATGGGATGGTATCCCCTAGCGTGATATCCAGCATTGCACGCCAGATTACATGCCAGATTGGAAGCTTGTATTGCTGCTCGAGGAGGTTCAACACCTTATTAAAATGTGCCTTCTGCAAAATGTAATACTCATGAAAAGGAATAATAAACATTGAATCACTTCACACGTGTTATCACTATCCTTTCTCAACAAGTTGTTTCTACTAAATGAATCTCGTAGATTACGCTTCAATTGTTTATGGTGTACTTTTTTCAATTTCCGCCAGTGTAGTTAGTTACTTTACATCATAAACATTGTAGGGATTTGTCTCCAATAAACCAGGAAAAGAACTTATTAAGAAACGGGAAAAGCTTAAACTATTACAGAGCCTAATGCTAAATGAAAGCTTCTGAAGTACGGAATCATGGGATTTTTCAAATTTCGTTCCCTCCTTTCCGTTCTCTTCCACCATAAGAGAAATTCCATGAGAGTTGATCCTAATGATTTAAATGTCAAATGTACTTGCAACTTTGTAAGTGTCATTTATTATATACATATTTTAGGAAAATGAAGTACTCGAGAAACCAGAACAAATTGGTTAATAAATATATAAAAATCACATTTCTTTAACCCATTAAGTATCTAAAGACAGTTAAACATATTTTATTCTTAAACATTAGCCTAACTTGATTTAATTTTTATTTTAATATTCATTGTCATTCGAAATAAAATTCCCTTTCATTTAGTACATAACATGGCTGAATATCTAGAAAAAGTTTTAAAGTCCATTCATTTTTTCTGCTGTAAGAAAGATAAAAATTTTCTGTCTACAATTTCGTGTTTTTTCTATAGATCTTAGAGGTTAACAGGATTAGTACTTTAATAAATATTTTTGGCTACGGCTGAGCAGTGTTTAGGGAAACTATGATGATAATTTTGCTCTCTGTAATAACTTTAACGTCTATATTAGAGATAAGTTAGGGTTCAAGTTTTGGATATCGATCTCGGTTAAAAGAGAAATTATGACGTCGCAAGATTTATATGTGCAAAAATGTATCCAGCTGTAACTTTTTCTTTTAAATTCTTTAGAATATAGGCCATTGAAAGTTTAAAACACTTAAATTTGCTTGAAGACAAAATTCAAATCTCAATGTTGTTTGAAACAATAAGTATGATGAGCAGAAACAGATAATCTTGAGTATCATGATGGCAACCACGGTGGCCAACCATTTTCTGCAACATGACACGTTTGTTTAGAAATTTGTACCGAGCACATAGGGGGCAGATCCAGAAGCCCCCAAAGGCAAAGCTACAGGGGAAGGGGATCATGCCCTCTCCCCAATAGATCCTTATCTGTTTTCTTCTAATAAAATGTTAAAAGATATGTGAATTTTAAGTTATATAATATATGGTAGAGACAGATCTCAACGCACAAATACTTCAGCAAAGCAAAAGAGATTAATCGACCGAACATCACATAGGGCTATGTTTATGGATGAAACAGATATTTAAGTGCAGAAAAAGACATTAATTCACTACTGCACAAAATTGCATTTAACCTCCTACCCCAAATTTTGTGTATACGACATTGGGATTCATATTAATGACTATATATTTACATTTAGAAGCCACTGTTATTCTAGGGGGCAGGGATGGCTCAGTCGGTAGCGCTCCAGGCTCGTAATGTGCAGTTCTCAGGGTCGAGTCCCTTCTAGCCCAGCTTTGAGATTTATCTTTGCAAAACTCCTCACCCTACCCTCTGTCAGGAGGGTCATCACATATACCGATGGGCTTGTAAAGGCATCGTTTGTCCGTCGTTAGCCGTGGCCCCGTGTGCGGGAGAGCCAGACCCTACGAACGTTAAAAACACGCTGGATGGCCTTGACTAGAGGCTACCATCTGGCTCCCAACAGCTGTACAGTGTGTCGCTTTCCCCCAATTTACTCCGAGCCCTCGGGGCTTTGTGGCCTGGTCATTTAGCCCATTGTGGGCCGCTCAGAGATAAAACAATCCAACCATTTGTTATTATACAACAATAATTATTAGAAGTTCTAAAAGATATTTAAAAGAAAGCAAATTTAAAATACGAAAGAATAATCAACTGAGCCAAGTTGGTGGGGAAAATGTATGATTAAAACATGAACGACGGTGACAAAAATAACAATCACAAACATCGACAACGACGAAACGATATCACAACGAAAGCAGTATAAATAGGTACTTACTATACTCGTATAAGGAAGAGTCCTTTGGAGCCGTCAACACGTCCTATAAACGGAACATAGTTGTAAGTGATTGCAGTGGTTATTCTAATCACATCAAGTGAAACTATTGCATTTACCTTTAGACATTAAAATTATATTAATGACAATATTATATTTTTAAAAGTTCAATTCTGAGAAAAATATTTTTCGTTATCATTGGCTGACAGATCTTTGTTCATATAATTATTAAGATGCCAATATCAGGAGTTCAAACTTTAACTTTTAAAAAAATGAGTGAATAAAATGCAGACTCTCAACATTAATAGCTAATATTTTGTGGATAACACTTAAAATTTCTATTAATATTAAAGTAAGAAAATTTAATAGAATTGAAATTGGGTTACCGCATGCAACAATTTGTGAATACTTGATTTACTGTTCTAAAGATCCCTACTGTTCTAAAAGTCTCTACTCTAGTAATCTTATCTTAAAGATCTTCAGAGTTTTAGCAGCACTATCATTTTCCAAAGTATTTTAAAATAACCATCGAAATAAACTTACATAAAGACTGACATGAGTGACTCCGGTGAAAGCCACTCTCTTCTGAAAAGTCAAGAAACATTTAATTAGAAAACATTGCAAACTTTATAGATATATATATATACACAACTTGTTAAACAATAAATTGATATATACTGCCGTAATACAAAAAACTAAGATTTAGACTTATATTCTTTTCGCTATACCTCCTTTGTAATGAGGCGAGGGGGTGGCTCAGTCGGTAGCGCGCCAGGCTCGTAATCTGTAGTTCCCAGGTTCGAGTCCCAGCTGAGTCAGCGTTGAGATTTATCTCCGCAAAATTCCCCGCCCTGCCCACGATCAGTAGGGGACACCGAAGGGCTTGGCAATGCCGTCGTCCATCGGATGGGACGTTAAACCGTGGCCCCGTGTGCGGGAGAGCCATATACTATGCACGTTAAAGAACACGCTGGATGGTCTTTGACGGGTGCTACCATCTGTCTCTTAACAGCTGTTCCAGTGGGTCCCCTCCCTCAACTTTCTCTGAGCCGTCGGGGTCCTTGAGACCTAGCCATTTAGCCCATGGTGTGCAAATTAGTGCCGCTCAAAGGAAACACCAAAAGCTTTTGTAATGATTCTCTTGCGTATCCAAATTATTGTGAACTGTACATCCTGCTCGAAGTACATGAAAGATGCCATTTTATGGAAATTTCTTACTTCTACGACACTACGGAGTCATTAAAAGTCGTAAAAGCATGGTGAAAAGCAAAGTCAAATGCGACGTGGATAAAAAGGCAGGTCGATTGACTTCGAAAAAAGATTCATCTTTGGAGACCGATGATCCGTGACAGAGGTGATGGAACTCACTGGCACCATGTCACTAGTGTATGGAGAATGGCAATGATCTAAAGAAACGTCTGCCAATCGTGACAAAATGCGGGAATAAAAAAAAGGTCTAACAGACAGGGACAGGCGTTTGTTGGATATGCTATTAGAGATGACCGCTAATAGTGCTTAAAATCCCATCTCAACAAGAAATATGCACAGAGAATTGGAAAATTTCATTTTCAGGGACTGTAGCCTGATACATACGACGAAGTAGTGGGCCATAAACGTTTGACCAGACAATGTGTGTAACAATCTACATTGGAATCATCAGCACAAACTTTCTTAATCGTTTCGTTGCAGTCTTGTCGTTAAGAGAAAATATTTCCTTAAAGGAAGCATTTGTGTAGGACAGTCGAAGTTAAAGTGCAATGGAACTAACTGAAACGATGATCCGATAAATACGTTTAATTTTTTTCCTGTTTAAATTTTAATGAAACCGACATACTTATGTGAGATGTGAAATCCTGTGTAAAAAAAAATATAATAAGCAATCAGCATTGTAAAATTTGTTCTAAATCTCTCGTCAAAGTGGAATTTTTTCTTGCACCATTAGTTTATACAGTTGTTTCATCAACTGTATGTTTGTGTTGTTTAACCTTTTTTGTTATAGCCAGTCACAATCACTCCAAAGCTGAAATGAGGCTTTTGAGAATGCGATCCATTTTGAAGCTTCGAACAGACAGACAAAGGTATTGAGAAATGCATTGCTAAGCATTATCTGATGATATCGAGGGGGCGCTGCTCTAAGAGTCATGTTCGCTTAACATCCCTAGACAACTTCCAGGAAATGAGCATTTCGATACTTAGAACATTCATTCCCGTCGAATGGAACTTCAGTTATGTCAACAATGACTTTTCATTAGAAAAGTAAGTGCAAACAAACATAAAGTATTTTAAGTATTGTAATAGCCACGTACTCAGAATTTAGTTCAGAGGAGAGTGGGGGAGGTCCGAGAATTTAGTTTAAGGGATGGTTCGAGAATTTAACCTCGCAAGGGGTGTTCTGAGAATAAAACATGAGTAGTTTTCCAGTTACTAAAATATTTCAACAGACAGGAAAGATTAAAATGATATTCTACATTTCTATATGGAATAAAATTTTAAATTATATGTTAAACCTAATTTAACGTCGGGAATATGCTATGAGGCTAAAAAAAATTATACAAAGACAACTGCTTTGGATTTCAAAGCAGGTAGACAGGTTTAAGATTTCTCATAAAACGATCGATTTTTAGTGGGATGGGTCGGGACCTCTGATCCCTTCCTGGGTACGTCCCTGTATTCTAAGCTGAATTTCAGTCGGGTAATTGATATTTCCTTTGCTGTTGTTTTAAAATACTTTATAATGTTCAAGTTTTAGTTCCCGGAATGGAATTTGTTTTGGAATTTTAAACAGACAAACTGAAATTACTTTTTGCATGTTATTTTGGTTTCTTATGATATCACGGGTTCAGGTTCATCGAATACAGATGTGTCGCAAAGTACGCGAACTGAGAGCATGGAAACCCGCTAATGCGCGATTAATCCGCGAAAGGATTGTTAATGTTGTTTCTCAGGCAGGTATGTAAAGAGCTCATCGACATGACGAAGGACGATATCGAAGAATTTCTGAATGGCGACGAGTTAAAGGAAAAGATTAGCAAGAATTATTAGAAGAGATCGGACAAGCATAAGTTCAGCGAAGTCTTTCAACTCGTAAAACAGCCAACTGATAAGGTGCAGGAGTACGATCCTTTGATGGAAAGGAGTTTAAGGTTCACTCGAGAAGTGAACATATGTCTCTTTCCGACAAAAGGGTTGTTGAAAGAACTCCACTGCAAGAAGAAGCAACATATTCTTGAAGAAAGTGTTGCAAAGAAGGCCATCTCCATTTTCTACTCTCGTGCAGTCTCCCACTGCATCCCCTCACAGAGCATCCTCGTACACTCCTGCTTCGCTGACTGCATGAATAAAGGTCGTGAAATATCCGACCAAAACGCCAGCCAAAACTGAAGCCGAAGTCGACCCCTTCCCTCGCCTGTCTATTGAAGAGTTGGAAGAAAGGGATCACGAGCAAAATAATTGTAGTTTTCAGGTATGGCATTTTTTAAAATTCATTCTTTAAGATTTAATAAAAAAAAATGAAATAAATATCTCTTCAAGCAGCTGCTTGCCACAGAGATCTGCGAGGTTGTGACTGGAATCTGTGAAACTCAGGCGTGAGAATCTGGCGCAGTACTAATATAACGCTTTCATCATTTTATCGAAAGAACAGTTCACTCAAATACGTCATCATTAGTTGAGAGTGGTCAGTGTTCTCTCATCTACAGGCGTATCATAATCTTCGTATCTGCTTTGCATTATTCCAATCAGCTTATTCTACCCACTATCAATTCAAACTCGTCAATTCAGTTGTTGTTCGTAGCTTAATCAGTCACTCACTGGATTGTCTTCGATGGCTATGATCTTGATTTAATATTAAATATTTCAAGTTTTGTCACGTTTTAAATATTAAACGAGAATTACGAAAAATCGAGCTGGGTAATGTCTTCACTAAGGAATTCAATTTGTCCGAAATAAAGTTGTTTCGAAATATCCCGTCACAGAGCTCAGTTGCTAAGAAATAGCATCTTAAAGGAAAACGTCCAGTTGTTTTGGGTTAGAACGTTTTATCACCGAGTGGCCAGGTCACAATGATCCCTAAGTGTTGGCAAAGGAAATTGAGTCATTGGATATCTGTTAGGAGATAGGTGAAAGCATCCTCCATTGCCATTCTGCGTGTTCTTTAACGTGCACAGAGTTGGCTGTCATGCACACGTGGCCACGGCTTAACATCCCATCCGACCGAAGGCATCCTTTTCAAGCCCATCTGTTTCCCTTTCTCTAGAGCGGCAGAGGAAGTGGAGAAAATATCTATGCATGCGCATATGATGGTGACTACAATTTGGGAACAACGTTACTGTTTAAGACAAGCCGCGACCTTCAAATAAACGCATATCGCGTCGAAGTTGAGGGTTCATAAAGTATATAAAGCAAACTCCTTAGAAAACCGAAAATTGAATATTTCTCATCCGGTGAAAATATTTTTAGTATTTTCTTCTGAATACGGTAATATTTAGTGTAATAATATTATAAATTTTGTACTTAACATAATAGTATTATTTACTATACTGTAGGGTGGGCGTGGCTCAGTCGGTAGCGCACCAAGCTCGTAATCTCTAGTTCCCAGGTTCGAGTCCCAGCTGGGTCAGCGTTGAGATTTATCTCTGCAAAACTCTCCGCCCTGCCATGGTCAGTAGGGAATATCGATGGCTTGGAAAAGTTGCCGACCGTCGCATGGGACCTTAAGCCGTGGTCCCGTGTTCGGGAGAGCCATACCCTGCACACGTTAAAGAACCCGCTGGATGGCCTTGACGAGAGGCTACCATCTGTCTCCTAACAACTGTTCCAGTGTGTCCCCTCCCCCAATCTTCTCTGAGACTTTGGGGTCATTGTGACCTGGCCATTTAGCCAATTGTCTACAAAAAAGCGCCCTCCAGAGGTAAAACAATCCAACAATACTATACTATATAACAAAAGTTTATAGTGTCTTACTGTATTTGCTCTATGTGCTAATTGCAAATAATGTATCACCTTTATTCCTGAAGACCAGCCCTCAGAGCATGTTATGTTTATCTCTGTGCATGTGAATGCAAATAAACACTTAATGAATTCAGTAATGATGATATATAATTATGAGGACGAATGAAATTATTATAAGCAGCGGCACAAATGTGCCGGAGCATGTTCTGGTGCAATTCGTGACGAATAACTGTCACCAAATATTTAGTACAATTTCATCTTAATAACAAACGAAATGGTTAATGTTATCACTTTAGGCAAATCGAAATCAACAGCTTGGTATTAAATTTTAAATGAAAAATAGAACTCCGAAAGTACACTGATGAAAGATAAAATTGTCCAACCCAGCAGGTACGTTGTCGACTTTACACGTAAATATACATGTAATAGCAGAGGTTACTATGTAAATAATCTGTTGTAAAAATTTTTTGTAAATGATTACGTTAGCCATCAGTTGAAAAAACAGAACACTTCTGGTAAGTGTAAGAGGTAATATGAATTTCTGGTTGATATGTCGATGCCTACGGCCAGTCGTTGAATTAATTCAAGCGATTATCTCTAATGACATCTGCCAGCATGATAACACTACTCCTGTCCAGGATGTTGTCTACAAGGACAATTCCAGACTATTCCGTGGCCAATCATTTCCCACTCCCATCGAGCATGTTTGCAACATGATCGGACTTTCTCTGCACGCTCACTCTCAACTGGCCCATACCACATGCACGTGATTGGGGAGATATTCTTCAGGACAACGTCAGAAATCTTTACACATCAATGCAGCAATGTGCTGCTGAATGCATTACAAATAAAATGATTTCAGTACATATTAAATTATGTGCATATTACTTTAACCCTTTCGTTCAGTTAATTGCATTCAGATGTAAATAAGATCATGTGATACAAATCTCATCATCCTTGTCTGTGAAGAGTTTCGCAAAATTCCGGCCATTCCTTCTGGTTAGAGCAATTTCACTAACGAGCAATAGTTTAATAACGAAGAAAAATTACAAATTTAAGTTTGGAACGTAATCACATAAATATTTTAACAACTACCTCTGCTTTCATTCCATAATAAATAAATTTTAGAAGTTCTCAAACTCTATTACCACACAGAGTTCAGAATTGCATCCTGTAACCATTCCTTTACCAAATATAGAAAAATCATATACAGAGGAACTATCGCTCAGTTAATACAAAACGTAATCCTAAAGAAATGATGACCAGAGATAAATAAACGTGTTTTGTTTCTCTTGAGACACTGAATTTCATATTCAGAGGAGAAAAAAATATCTGCAGCACAAGGGGGATTCAGGGGGGATGGCAATGAGCTATGGCCCTCCTCCTTTCCAAATACCAGTAATGGTAATAAAGGCAAAAAAATTACTAAACTTTTGCTCTTTTACGCGTTTTTCAAGAAATGATTTAAAGCACTATAAAACGGTGGATAACATGCTATATTGCAATGGAATTCCAATCCCCTTTATTTTGTTTTTCTGATTCGATTGCGTCACTTGTCCCCCCCCCTCCCCTCTATTTTTTTTCTAGTTCCGCGCCTGACACTAATTTTACAAACTCATTTCTGCATTAACTTTCAATGATTTTAAACAAATTATGAGAGGCCAATTCATTCTTTTAACAATTCTAAAACTGATAGAAAAGACAGATAGAATAAGAATATCCGAAATCAAACTGTTCTTTACTGCAGTTTTTGCGTAAAGAATTAAAACACATAATCATCTCGATTCTATTAGATATCTCTTTACATACTTCAAAAATGGGATGGGATATTTTTCAAATTATTTAATACCAAGATAGGCCTAAGAAGGAAGGCAAGCAGAAATCGATGCGTTATCCATTGAGAAAAAAATCTCTTCTGCCTAATTTATCTTTGATGTTTAATATAGATTGAATTAATTAAGAATTGTCAATATTCTTAATATTGTGTAAAACACCCATAAAAATATACTATGAAGATACATTTATTTTTATTACCACGACTCGTTTAGCGTCTTTTACCTTGTTGGCCACTGAGGGCTTCGATGCCTTGTCTCCAATGCAGTTGTCCTTTCTGCATATTTCGTCTATGACGTCATCCAGCACCTTTCGTACTATTTCCTGAAAATGCAAATGAAAACTCTTTGTAATGATCACGAAAGAAGGCTAATCATACTATTGTAACAAATAATAAATGTAATTATTCTATATCCTGCAAATAAGCTTTAAGCTTTGTGGGTCACCTGTAATGATAAAATTTACTGTACTATGATCAAAGCAAAATAACGTAAATGTATCTTTTTTTTTTAATTTGTTTATCACTATTGCTTCGGTGTGAATGATTTATTGAAGTGGCTTAAGCATGTTGCAAATTGAGTCATTTCACCTTTGAGCGGGATTTTTGAACGTAATATAATGGTTTCCACTTCAACAGTTAGGAGACAGATGGAACCTCTCGTCAAGGTAATTCAGCGAACTCTTTAACATGAGAAGATTATGGCTTCCTGCACACGGGATCACTTCATAATGTCGCATTGACGGACGACATCCTTTTCAAAGCCATCGCTGTTCTTTTACTCACAGAAGGCATAGCGGGGCTTTGCGAAGAAAATCTTAATTCAAGCACAGTAGGGACTCAAACCTGGGATCATCAGGTTATGATTCAAATACGCTGACAACTGAGTTAATTCCTGCCCCTTGTTCCCACCGACAGGGGACCATTTGACGTGGTGGGGGGGCCTACGGTGCCTTTGTGAAGTAGGGTTCTGGCTCGTTGGTCCCTGGTTTGCACGAGAGCTTGTAGCCTCGAATGGAGGGGCCTGTTGAGGGCCCTGCTGACTGGGAGTCGCTAGACAAGCGGGCTCATCGGCTTGTCCCCCTAGAAGTTCCGGGTTGCAGCCCCAATGGAGGGGCTGTGACTGAGGGTTCTGTTGACTGGGCTTGGGGAACCTGGTCAAGCGGGCTCATCGCTGCAACCTCGGTGAAGTTTCGGGTCGGCAGACTGCTGCGGGGGGCCGCGGGTTCGTGGCTTTGATGGAGAGGACGAAGGTAAGGGCTTTTGACTGGGAGTGGGATCCCCGATTGACGGGCTTATCGATGGAAAAGCCAAACTAAGAGTCTCCACCCCGGGAGCCGAGTCAACTTAGATTTACATATCTTTGTTTATGGCTAACCGGGGAACAGATTAAATTTAGGTTTTGATCGATGTATGAACTTTCCTTCTATAGGACTGTTCGCCATAGGTAGTCGTGGGGCGAGCTGCATCTATATGGTGTTGTCTTGCCCTCGACGTAGGTACTGGAGATTATGGCATTATCCCGATAGATGTAGTGCTATGATCAGTTAGCGGAGCATCTGGGTTTTGCCTTCATTAATTTCCTGCCCCGTTTTGTGTAGTATCGTAACAAGAAAAATGTTTTCATCAGATAAAATCGGAAAAAGTGTTCGCTGCCTAGTCAAAGGTCAGATTCCCCCACAAAATAAAGTGTAAAGAACTATTTTGCTACTTCAGACTTTTCGTTATCCATTGCAGTTGTTTCCCCCTTCAACTATTTATTACAAAAATGTTTCCTATATACTCACTTCAGTGCTAAAATATATCTCCATCAAGCTATTTCCATTTCAAGGGAATTAATAACCATGTTTTCGCTTTTGATTCTTTGATATAATGTTTTTGAAAGAGAGTGAGGCCTTAAAATTTGGTAAAATAAAATTAAATTGAATTTCAAAAAAATTAACTTTAAATAAAATTGTTAAAATTAGTTTAGGGTACTGTTTTGAATACAGCACTCACCTCAATCTTTTTTTCATCCGTTGCCTCTGTTAAGGCTTTAAAGAAGATCCTTCGACTGATATTCTGGACGCACTCTTTATTCTTCATCTTCTCTTTTCAACTAGAAATAAAAATGCTTCTGTCATTTCAGAGATCTTTTTTAAAGTGAATGGATTCAATCAGTTTTACAAGACTCGCAATGAACAACCTCACATGCACAAGATATAATCTAGGTATTAATGTATGACTTTTATTTAATAATATTGGTATTGTGAAATTAAGAGCAATATTTTGTAAGCCCAACTTTAAAGAATTAGAATCAAAAACAAAATTATCTTGTTTCGATTTTAGTTATTTCGAAAACGAAACCACGTGTCTATAATTACGAGTTGCAAATCATTGGGAAGAAGATGATGATGACTTAACCTTTACAAAGTTAATTTATTTCTTATATAAAAACAATAATATAATAATTATATCGCTGCCTTTTAAAATATTATTTTTTAATAAAACTTGAAATCAACTAATATTTTATTTATGAAATATCTTTCTACGTAATAAAAACTGTATGAATTCTGAAATTGTATATCGTAGGAGACTAAGTGAATGCAACATTAGCTCTACCATACCTAAATATGGAACTGAATGCGAGTCCCAAATAAACATTATGCAACTGAAGCAAGTTTTGTGTTTTGGAGTCAAAAGAATACGAAGCAGAGATTTCTATTCAAGATTAGTGCTGCTGGAGATCATCTGGAGGAAGTAAAAGTTTAGTTTGCTTTTTTCCCGTGAAATTTCCTTTATTTTGATTTAATCTATGTTTGGAAATTAAAATTATTAAACCCTGTTCGATGTTTGATTATTATTTTTCAAAAAATTTTCTCCCTCTCGTTAATGAATCGTCTTTAGAAATTACAATAATATAATTCAAAAACTTTCATCATAAATGAATTATTTTGCATGTTTTAAATCTTTGAGAATTATAATTTTGCTCATATGAAAATAATTTTTTACTCGATGCAGACTATACTATAAATAAGAAAAATAAAAAAGTAGCTTTAAGGGAGGCTGTCATCCTAACTATCCAGTGAATGCCTTTCATTTTTCCAAATCATGAGTCCTTGTGACCTGGCCAATTAGTCCATTGTGTGCAATATAGACTCTCAGTGGTAAAACAACTCGATCAAATTCGGATCCAGAGTTCAACGTATAAATTTTATCATTTTAGTTAAACGGTTAATCTACTAATTGCTTAATGATAACGAAAAAGTAACAAATGTTTTAAAAAAATATATATATATGTTTTCGATTTATAATGCCAAGAGTGGAAAGATAACGATTATTATTTTGTGTCAGTCTAGTCAGAAATAGTTACTTTAAAATAATATTCTGATTTGTTTTAAAATTGTGTGAGGTATAATGTATTTTGCATATTAAACATAATTATTATTATTACTTAAACTTACCTAAAATATCCTCTCAATATATATCTTCTACAATACTTCCTTAGCTACGAAAAACGCTTCTCGACATTCAAGTAAACATTACAAAATGTTAAATTTTCCGCATCATCAGCAGAGTTCTTAATAGATTGCTTCTGTTATGCAACAGAACCTTCGACCGGAACTTCTTAAAATCTCTGTTGTTCGAACGAGTGCGTCACAATTAATCATCTCATTCTGTAGAGTATCTATTCCTATTTCCAGTGGTATGTAATGCATTAATTAAATAAGAAAAAAAATAAAATATGGCCATGCAAAATATGGCCTAACCACTCGGCCATGTCGAACAGCTGTTCGACATGGCCGAGTGGTTAGTGAGCTTGGCTACTGATCTAAGGGACCTGAGTTCGAACCCCGGGTAAGGCATGGATATTCGTGTTTTCTGCTGAGGTCCTGCCATCCTCAGAGACCTTCTACTGTGGCATATAAACTGACAGGCTCCTGTCAGACCTCTGTGGCAAGCAGCTGTTTGAGGGGGTATTTATTTTTATTTTATAGTGTTCATATTTCTCATAATAGAAGTAACGCTGCGATATTAGTGACGTTTTCTGTTTTAAGGTTCTCAATCAGAACTAACTCACGACTTGGAAATATATTTTTTTACTGTATAGGTAAACAAATCTGTGTTGAAACCTCTGTTTAGGTCCACTCTGTTAAGTTCCTAGTTTGTTTATCTAATTCCTTAGTCTTAGCTGCGTTTGCAGTCGCTACTGGTAGACTAGCTTTTCACTACTTACCGTTCGTTCCTTACTAAATTTATTGTTAACTACTAAATTTTTTCCTTACTCAATTTATTGTTTATTATTAATTATAGCTGTACATTTTTAATTTGGTATTTCTATACTTTGTTTTAAAAATTAAAAGTTTTGATTGTTTTTGGATAGATTTCTGGTATTTTACGGAAATCCGTCCTTTTCAAATTTCGGTTTGTATCGGTTTCTTACGGTTGTAACTGAGTTTTTGCGTTCGAAATATTCGAATATTTTCATATATTTATGTAAATTTGTTCTATTTCTTTAAACTGACTTCTATTTTACTCTTTTTTTATACTTATTTCACTTTTGTTAAACACTTTTTATTTGAAAATTTCAAATTTCAAAGCTTTCAAAATGTCAAATTTTGAAGTTACTGATTTTTCCAGTGCGGCCCACACAGAGAGCTGCTCTAGATTTGTCGTCACTGCGAACAACACAGAGACCCCTGGAGCTCAAGTCTCTATGGATAGCTCTCAACTGAGTTATAACTCGCAAATCTGCACGTTTATCTCGGAGAAAAATAAACTTTTGTGTGAATTAAACTCCACATTAGTGAATTTACCTTCCATGAAGGACATTAGTAGTATTATCCCATTATACGGATCCCCCTTTGCACAGTGCTTTCCCCCTATGACGTCACCAGCCACGCCCCCTCTCGGTCACGTGCTATGACGCTAGTGACCACGCCCCTTATTAATATTCATAATAATCCATAATTAATAAAGACCCCCTGGTTGGCCTGTATTTTTTATCCCCCCCTCATTAAAAAACCCCCACCTTATCAAATGTTCCACCCCCCCCCCCTTTATTAAAAACTCTTGGAGCCATCTAGTGTATGTCATGAGTACTATACTCTAGCAAGCCCTCTATCTTAACGGAAAATTTTCCAATTTTTGACTTCCCCCCCTCATTAAAAAAAACCCTAATCAAAACTGCCACACCCTCATTAAAAATCTCCCTTATCAAAAGTTCCGCCTTCTGTATAAAACTCCCCCTCACCGATCACAAACTCCTGAAAAAGTCCCTTGGTTTCTATTCTCATTATATATTTACCAAGTCTAACTGAACTCTCGGTGGCAACGTTCAGGTCAACTAAACTTTCGGTGGCATCCCCTCTCAGAATGGCTGATACGATCCTCAAAAATAATTGCAAAGACCAACTAAACTTTCGGTGGCATCCCCTCTCAGTTTGGCTGATGCAATCCTCAAAAATAATTGCAAAGACCAACTAAACTTTCGGTGTCATCCCCTCTCAGTTTGGCTGATGCAATCCTCAAAAATAATTGCAAAGACCAACTAAACTTTCGGTGGCATCCTCTCTCAGAATGGCTGATGCAATCCTCAAAAATAATTGCAAAGACCAACTAAACTTTCGGTGGCATCCCCTCTTAGAATGGCTGATGCAATCCTCAAAAATAATTGCAAAGACCAACTAAACTTTCGGTGGCATCCCTTCTCAGAATGGCTGATGCAATCCTCAAAAATAATTGCAAAGACCAACTAAACTTTCGGTGGCATCCCCTCTTAGAATGGCTGATGCAATCCTCAAAAATAATTGCAAAGACCAACTAAACTTTCGGTGGCATCCGCTCTCAGAACGGCTGATAAATAAATAAAATAATAAATACCCCCTCAAGCAGCTGCTTGCCAAAGAGGTCTGACAGGAGCCTGTCAGTTTATATGCCAAAGTAGAAGGTCTGAGAGGATGGCAGGACCTCTGCAGAAAAACGACACATACATCAATGCCTTACCCGGGTCTCGAACCCAGGTCCCTTAGATCAGTAGCCAAGCGCGCTAACCACTTGCAAAGACCAACTAAACTTTCGGTGTCATCCCCTCTCAGAATGGCTGATGCAATCCTCAAAAATAATTGCAAAAACCAACTAAACTTTCGGTGGCATCCCCTCTCAGAATGGCTGATGCAATCCTCAAAAATAATTGCAAAGACCAACTAAATTTTCGGTGGCATCCCCTCTCAGAATGGCTGATACGATCCTCAAAAATAATTGCAAAGACCAACTAAACTTTCGGTGTCATCCCCTCTCAGAATGGCTGATGCAATCCTCAAAAATAATTGCAAAGACCAACTAAACTTTCGGTGGCATCCCCTCTCAGAATGGCTGATGCAATCCTCAAAAATAATTGCAAAGACCAACTAAACTTTCGGTGGCATCCCCTCTCAGAATGGCTGATGCAATCCTCAAAAATAATTGCAAAGACCAACTAAACTTTCGGTGGCATCCCCTCTCAGAATGGCTGATGCAATCCTAAAAAATAATTGCAAAGACCAACTAAACTTTCGGTGTCATCCCCTCTCAGATTGGCTGATGCAATCCTCAAAAATAATTGCAAAGACCAACTAAACTTTCGGTGGCATCCCCTCTCAGTTTGGCTGATGCAATCCTCAAAAATAATTGCAAAGACCAAGTAAACTTTCGGTGGCATCCTCTCTCAGATTGGCTGATACAATTCTCACAAATAATTACAAAGTCTAATATTTTGTGACATCAACCTTCATATAATTCTAAGTCCGGCGATGTGCATTTTGCCACAAGCGTTGGGTACCTCACCCATACCTGGGACCACGATTTGTGGAAAACCCATTTTTGGTCAGATCTCGAAATTTTTCTAAGTTCAGAGATGGCACTCATTGACAGCCCTTCTGACTAAACCGCATTGAACCAATAAAACAAACTTTTTTAATTCCCGTATATCCATTACATCATGAAACGAATAATTATTTCACTTTGTCATTAGAGTTGAAAAGATCCTTGAGGAAGATAAAACTCATGAGTGGGCAGCTCTTCCCATGAGTAAAGGATTTAGATAAACAGTAGCATATCTGTTTTCACATCAACGGGGGTGTTCCATAGGTCAGTGCATAAGTGTCCCGAGACCTTTGAGTTATCACCGGTTGGGCTGCCTGTTCGTGCCGAGTGTCTCTGGCCCATTCCTTCGAATTAAGCGACAAGGTCGTGTTAAATTTTAAGAAGTGGGAGAGTATATGGTGGGAATTTTCCTATTTTTTAAGAAGGGTATTTCTGGACTTGGAATGTTTCACACAGAGTGACTCTTAGTTTGTAAAGACATTATGTTTTTCTGTCACTTTTATCCAGTGTACGCTCTACGTGAGAACATCGACTTTTGTGACATTATTGGGGTGACTATGAAAATTAAGCGCACAATTCACGGTCTGTGTCGTGGTTGGGTCTGCGGGAAAAAATTCATTAGCCCGCGATCGTTAACCAAGTACATGTCTTTTGCATGAAAGATATACCAGTGTAGCTTTTCTGCACAAGGGAAAAATTCGTTTTCACCGGTGTCACTGAACAGTAATAAGTATCCAAAACTTTTTGCTGAGGTTTGTACTTTTAAATTATTCCTGAAAATTTTTAGTTAGGCGGATTTTTATGTTACCGAATCGAAGAAGCTTTCTCATGTAGCTTGTTCCATAGATATACTGATATAATCGCTGAAGTATTTGCTAAATTTTGACTATCAGTCCAGCTGCAAATAAAATTTCGGTGGATTAGCTCAGGTAAGTTGAGAGTTGTTATCAGTATATCGATCGAGTGAGACTTATTAAGTGTATTATTTTTATAGTAGCTTAGTGTATGAGTGTATTTTATAGTATTTGTTAAAACTAATATCCCCTACACCATTAACATACATTCATGTAGGACTTGGAAGTAGAACCAAAGTTAGATGTTTTACGCACCGTAAGCAGAAACGCAAGGGTACCCGCAACGTATATATTGTCTTCTACATTTAGCATTGCTTACTTTCTATAGCATTCTGCCTTGTACAAAATTCTTTACAGAATTATTTTTTACTCGATCTAAACAACTGGCCTTGTAAAAAGTAATGCACACACGTGTACTAACGAGAGGTCGCAACGCGAAATAAAATTTCATCAGCGTGGTGAGTCATAGGATCACACGTTCGCTGGTAAACTGAGGAAAAGACGATTTTTAAAAACTCTGAGAGCCTTTAGAATTACAGATTTTTTTCAAAATGATATCTTACTTTCAAACAATTAGCTGATTTTTCTTCCGAGAAAGAAAAAATATTTTGTTTTAAATTGTTACATGCTTAACATTACTTCCTAGGAAAGAATAATATTTTGCATCTTGTGGTAAGGATGCAGCGGTAATAAGTATTAGGAATAAAAAGTTTTAAACTTGTGACCTAGTCGCGTAACGGGTATACGGAAATTAAAATAGTTAGTTTTATTGATTATTCTTTTACAATCACGATGTCTTTGAAGTGACTTAGTAAAGGAATTGGGAGGTGATTGAAATTTTTAAGGAAGAGGGAACTTTTTATCTGTGATTCGATGAAAATGCGGAGAGTAATAAATTGAGACTCGGCAGAAATAAGAATTTAACGTAAAATCACTTTTATCATTCCGAAACAAGTCTTGACGCGGAAAGTGCAGTGCAGAATATGTGTGAACACAGATATCTGATGGCAACATCCTTCAACCCAATGGAGATTAATTTTAATAAGAGAGGCGCAACACTTGGAGGTTTAGGGGCGTGAAGGGAAATTTCAAAATGGTTTGCCTTCTTCCGATGAGGTACATTGTTTTTTTTACAAAATAGCTGACCTATCATAAAGGGGAGATGGGATGTTTCGATAAGAGGATGGAAAATTATTTGCAAAACATTGTTTCCCTACCGTACCTCCTGTGATGGCCTGAAACAAAGGGGGGTAGAAATAGGGGTGACAATGCGGTTTAGTCAGAACGGCTGTCAATGAGTGACATCTCTGGACTTTGAAAAAATTCGAGATGGATCCGAAAAACTACGATCAAGAGTGCCAGTGGGTTTTAATGTTGTAACACATCACGTCTGATATGGAAAGAAAGGGAGGTCGACAGCATGGCAGGTAACGTGATCCAAGATGACCGTTGGTGGAAATTTCGAGAAGGATTAAAGAACACACTGGATGGCCTTGACGGGAGGCTACCATCTGTCTCCTATCAGCTGTTCTAGTGGGCCCCCTTCCCCCAACTTTCCCTGAGCATTCGAGGTCCTTGTGACCTGGTCATTTACCCCATTTTGTGCAAAAAAGTGCCGCTCAGAGGTAAAACAACCCAACCCAAATTGTACAGCAGAACAGAAAGAATATTCTATCATGTAGTTCAGGAGTAGCCAATATAAACTTCGTGGGGTGCGACTAAAAAGAAAACTATATTCTTAAAGAGTGGCTGGAAATATTCTCTACGTAAAAACGAAAGTTATTTTGCCATTAGCCGCCTGATCTAGTTTCAACTCAAAGTACTATTTGTAACCCTAGATTTCATAGTCTGTAAGTGAAAATATCGTAACCCCTCATATTAACACTGGAATGTAAAGTATGACACTGTACTTGGTAGAGTATTACATTTTCTACGTTAACAAGCCGAAGTATGCATAAATGTTACTTCAACATTTTTCTTAGGAAAAGTAATATAAAGCACGATACAACATATTACAGAAAACAGAACCAGCAATGGGAAAACATCTTTATCAATTATATCAATCTGTTCTCAAATTCGATAAAACTGCTGTCAGAAAATGTTATTAAAAATGAAAAATAGCTTCCCTGTTTTTGAAAAAAAAAAAAAAAGAAAATATTAAACATCAAGCGATATTATTAAATGTCAAAGAGGAAAAAAGGAGATAGAAAAAGCTTGGGAATAAACAATATTAATGTTGAAGAGCAACGCTCTCTTGGGATATATATAAAAACGAAAAAAAAAAACTGGAATATGACAAGGTTTGGTGAAATAATGTTTATTTTTCAAGGAGCACTTCACATGGATGATTTATGAAGGAACTCGAACTTACTATGCATTGTACGCCAGTGATATTTATTTATTACTTTTCAAATGAAAAGATGCAGAGCAAGTGATAAGAGAATCCTGGATGCAGTTTATCTCCGTATCATTCTCTGTCACCATTCGTAATAATAATAAGACTGGAAGGAAATGCTCTTTTAGAATTCTATTTACTTTTCAGATTGTGAAATAAAAACGATGTTCCCCCTTACAATTTCTTCATTAATTTAATAACAAAACTCATTATTTTCGCAAGTATCAATGAGACAAATTATGCATCATTCATTATTTTTACAGCTTCAATGCAAAACAAGTTTTTACTGCTTTCTCTTTACTTTTTAATTCAGATTCTTTTACATTTAGTGGTTGTTTTATATCGATGTCTTTCATCAAATATTTGTAATCTTTCATTAGTTTAGTCCTTGAAATATAAGCTATTTGATGTCCTATTTTATGCGCGAAATATTTATTAGTTGTTTTAATTATGATATCTATGAATCTGAAACTATTAGCTGGATCTTGGGAGAAGAATACTCTTTCTATACAGTGTTATTATTAGTTTTCCTACTATAATTTCTTTCAGATACCTTAATAATTAGGGGCGGGGGTGGCTCAGTCGGTAGCGCGCCAGTCTCGTAATCTGTAGTTCCCAGGTTCGAGTCCCAGCTGAGTCAGCGTTGAGATTTATCTCCGCAAAATTCCCCGCCCTGCCCACGGTCAGTAGGGGACACCGATGGGCTTGGAAAAACCGCCGTCCGTCGGATGGGACGTTAAGCCGTGGCCCCGTGTGTGGGAGAGCCATACCCTGTGCACGTTAAAGAACACGCTGGATGGCCTTGACGGGAGGCTACCATCTGTCTTCCAACAGCTGTTCCAGTGGGTCCCCTCCCCCAACCTTCTCTGAGCCTTCGAGGTCCATGTGACCTGGCCATTTAGCCCATGGTGTGCAAAAAAGTGCAGCTCAGAGGTAAAACAACCCAACTCAAACCTTAATCTTAAAAGAGATTCTTGTTTGCTGCTGAACAATGAACTAAATGACCAAATGCGAAGATATAAAATGAAATTGCAAAGAATATTTGCACCATTTTAACAGCCAAACAAGAGGTTACAGACCAGAGTCATCTGGTGTTTATTCTGTGTATTCAATGATGATTCTTCACAGAGATTATGAATTCACGTTTATACCCAAGATAGTAGAACTTTGTAATATTTTAAATAACGGAAGCATATCTACAGTATATAATTATATACATTTTTAGAGTAATACCGTCTTCGATTTTTATGTGAATTTCATTGTTGAGAATTAAATGCTCCATCTTTGGTATGTAATATATCTCTATTCTTTGGTTATTTCAGGAAGTGACGTAGCTTTAGTGATGACGGAGGAAGAAACGTATAGAATCTGAGACTGCGCAGTTGATTCTTTAATACTTCTCACAGATCATGAGTCAATGAATGATTTTCCGATCACCTGTCAATCAACCAATGATCTATGAGAATTTTGGAAGCGTCAACTGCCCAGTCTCGTAGTCTTCCCATTGCTTGTCCAGTTTTCACTCAAGCTATGCTTCTGTTCTACGATAAATTTATAAAGTCAATTTGTTTTATACTGAAAATATTTAAAAAATTAATTCGGCCATCAGACAGTTATGGTTAGAAACTTGGCATCTAAGGGATAAGTGAAATGGTATTTTCCTTAAGAAAGAGGAATATTTAGAAATGTATTAAGAAAGATAAAAAAAAATATCAAGAAAGTTAAAAAATAATAAGAATTTTAGAATCATCATGGTAGATAGGACTAACAAGAAAGGTAGAAATGTTTAGAAATATTGTAATATTAAGAAAGATAGGAATAAACTCTGGTAAAGTCGAGTACCAAAATTAGGGTGGGGTGTTGTCTTGGTCGATAGCGAGACAAGCTCGTAATCTGTTGTTCCCTGGTTCGAGTCCCAACTTGGCCTGCGTTGATAATTTTCTCCTCTAACCTCTCTTCTGCCCTCAGTGAGAAAGGAGACGCCGTTGGGCTTGGAAAGACCATCGCCCGTCATAGTACGTTAAGCCGTGCTCTGTGTGCGGGAGAGCCATACTCTGTGCATGTTAAATAACACGCTGAATGGACTTGACGGGAGACTGTGTCTCTTCTAAACCTTCCCTAACATTCTCTGAGGCCTTGAGATTTTTGTGACCTCCCATTTATGCCATTCAATGCACAAAATTGCTACTCAGAGATTAAACAAACCAAGCAAAGGAACAAAAACTGAGAGCCATACTCTGTGCATGTTAAATAACACGCTGAATGGACTTGACGGGAGACTGTGTCTCTTCTAAACCTTCCCTAACATTCTCTGAGGCCTTGAGATTTTTGTGACCTCCCATTTATGCCATTCAATGCACAAAATTGCTACTCAGAGATTAAACAAACCAAGCAAAGGAACAAAAACTGAGAGCCATACTCTGTGCATGTTAAATAACACGCTGAATGGACTTGACGGGAGACTGTGTCTCTTCTAAACCTTCCCTAACCTTCTCTGAGGCCTTGAGATTTTTGTGACCTCCCATTTATGCTATTCAATGCACAAAATTGCTACTCAGAGATTAAACAAACCAAGCAAAGGAACAAACATCCAGGCTATTAGATAAAAATATACGATTTCCATCATTGAAGCACTTGCCATGCTGCATTGACATTAAGGATGCTATTAATTGATTCGCACACATGAACGATATTGATTTTAGCGTTCTATCAAGAACAAAATGTTATCTCCGTTATATTAAAAATAACAAATTATTTCACCACAAAATGTTTCTCCGTTATTAAAAGTCTCTCCAATTCTCAGAGGAAAGCTTTTAGTTTACCAAATCACCAGTACGATACTACCTATCGATACAGATCACATCATTTAGAAGCAAAAGCTCAGAAGAAAAAACTAAGAAATCTGCAGTAAAAGTTCGCATAACGTAATCATTCTTTGCCGATATTCATCCATAAAACAAAGATGTCCTGAAAATCCCGAATAAAACTATTTCACACAAAAGCAACTTAGATGAAATTAGCAGGATTCTCTCTCTCTCTTCCTCTTGAAATCTGATAACTACGTCTGTTTCATCGTCACTCATCGGTATCGCTTCTAAAGCAAAGGACAATTATTGATTCCTCCTATTAATGAGAAACGTTTAGACGCCACGTGTAGAGATTTATCAGGATGAAATATTGCATCGTCGATATGAATCATCAAAGGGGAAAAGTGATTGATGAATCTATTAAATAACGGTTGGGTTCCTCGTTGGATTTGATTTTGTCTCTCACCCCCCCCCTCCCGCCATTGATGTCATTTTTCTCTGCTCTCATAACCTTTCTTTTGTTTGGGTTACTTTATGTGTACAAAGGCTTATTGGACTGTATCTGCTGCGACGTTGCTGCAATCGTTACGTTGAAATAACGAAGAAAATTCTATTCTTATGCATCCTCCCCTACCGTCCTCCCTCACACACACGTACACACCATTTTCTTTCCTTTGTATTAAGTTTGCATACAATTTTTTTCTTACATTGGAAGAAATGACATGGCAGTTTCTGTTGTTTATGGTTGATGAGGTGTAATTATTTTTTTAAAATGTGCGTTTTTGTGCATCTTTTTTCAAAAAATAATTTTAGCAAATGATTTTATTGCAAGTACTGTATTAAGACGAAGGAAAAAGAAGTTGTGTTTTATTCGCAGTACCCTCTGATTCAGTAAAAAACACCATTACGATATCTTTTCTTCGTAACAGTTCTAGAAAATGTTTTTGAGCAACTGAATTTCATGTGAGATTTCCTAAAGATGAGAGAATGACGCATAACAAAACATGAGTATTAAAATATTTTTTACTTTGAAATAAAAAGAAACAACGTTGTACTTTTATTCTAGTTCATTAGGACTTTAATGAAACTACAATTAAATTTCGATTTCTGCATTAAATTGAGCTGGTTCTGTTCAAACGACTCTCAGAGTGCCGCTCGGAGGAAAACAATCCAACCAATGCAGAAAAAGTATTCAGAAAAGGAAACAAAATACATTTACGTAACTCAGTTGGCAAAATTCTAGAGCTGATAATGTTTGTTTTCATGAAAATTACAAAAAATATACTTAAAATACAAAGCAATAAGAAGCACATAACAAAATGTATATTTTAAGTTAAAATAGATTTTTATCGAAGCTCCTTTTTTTAGAGCGGATTTTAGTTTTTCTAACTTTAGTTATGATAAGATAAATGATTTACGATCGTAAACACTAGTGAAAATGCATCTAAAGGTTACATATACATGAAAACAATGGTCAGTTCATCTGAAATCTTAAAATTTCTATCGCACTTTCAAGAGGGGGCTCAGTCGGTAGCGCACCAGGCTCGTAATCTGTAGTTCCCAGGTTCGAGTCCCAGCTGGGACAGCGTTGAGATTTATCTCCATAAAATTCCGCCCCCCTGCCCACGGTCAGTAGGGGGACACTGATGGGCTTGGAAAGGCCACCGTCCGTTGGATGGGACGTTAAGCCGTGGCTCCGTGTGGGAGAGCCATACCCTGTACACGTTAAAGAACACGCTTGATGGCCTTGACGGGAGACTACCATCTGTCTCCCAACAGCTGTTCCAGTGGCTCCCCTCCCCCAACCTTCTCTGAGCCTTCGGGGTCCTTGCGACCTGGCCATTTAGCCAGTGTAGCATGGTGTGCGAAAAAGTACCACTCAGAGGTAAAACAACCCATCCCATCTTTCAGAAACTATTTTCCACATGTGGTGAAATGCAATAAAGCCTCTTTATAGTCAAATTAAAGAGACCTAATTTTTTGGCACTTTGTTGTAAGGAGATTCTTTACATAGAGCTTATAGTAAAGATCATCATCATATTTGCATTTAAACATTATTATTATTGTTTTTATAAATTATATCAAGATTAACAGTTTTAAAAATAATGTGCCTACAAAGCTAATTTTATGATAAAACCAATACAAATACTACGTTTTGTCATTTCTGTGGCATTGACCGATTTCCATGGTAAAGAAAAAAAAAAGTGCGTGGTGTGCTATGGAACCTCTGTGCGTTTGTTGAGATAGCCCTATTAATGATCTAAAACTGATAACTTTCTGCTGGCTCTTCTTTTTCAGAATTTAAAATTTTGGAATGGATATGCGCATTAGAAACAATAACACTTGGATAAGTAGACAAATAATGGTAAAATGAAAATATAGCAGCTGATCAAAATGAAAAATGTTTTAAATCATTTAGCTGAATCAAAGTTTCATTTTCAGATATGAAAAACAAATCTTTAATAATGTTTTTTTTTTCACGTACTCAATGCTCATAAGCTCATTTTAATGCTTCATCTCTGTCCGTATGAGCACCGATATGTTAATTTCCTGTTATTGTTTTAATCAACGCAATCTCAACAGACTGCAACAGACCCTACATGGAGGTTCATTAGTGGAACAGGTGCGATTTATATATCGCAAGTGAGAGGTTTCGTAATTATCAGAGGTTCGTGATATACAGGGTGTCTCAAAAAATGCATACACACTTTATAATATTATACACTAATTCAGACATATACAGTATATATTGTACAGTCCGTGGCCAAGTGGTTATCACGCTTGGCTATTGATCTAAGGGACCTGGGTTTGAGCCCCGAGTAAGGCATGGATGTATGTGTCGTTTTTCTGCTGAGGTCCTGCCATTCTCTCAGACCTTCCACTGTGGCATATAAACTGACAGTCTCCTGTCAGACCTCTGTGGCAAGCAGCTGCTTGAGGGGGTATTTATTTATTTAAAAACATTTTATACCATTGTGATGACAGAAGCTACCTCGATGAAACGTTTCCAAATCGATGGATCGGGCGAAGAGTAACCGTCGAGTATCCACCGCATTCACCAGACTTGACTCCACTTGACTTTTACTTGTGAGGATACCCGAAGAGTGAAAGGGGGACAACTGAAGAGATGCGAAATGTCATTCCAACATACACGTTAGTGCAAGTTTGCGAATCAGTTAGTCGACGTGCTCTGCGGTGCATAGATGCAAACAATTTGAATACTTGGTCTAATTAATAACCTTTCATAAGCAACTGTTTCACTGTGCACCATGTACTGTATTGGTTTGAATTAAAGTATATCAAATATGATATTATA
The DNA here is from genome assembly GCA_038380435.1 of Ryuthela nishihirai. Classification (NCBI taxonomy): domain Eukaryota; kingdom Metazoa; phylum Arthropoda; class Arachnida; order Araneae; family Heptathelidae; genus Ryuthela; species Ryuthela nishihirai. The sequence goes on from JAWZYU010000016.1 coordinate 20,322,346, forward strand.
AAGTGTGCATACATTTTTGAGATATCTGTAGATGATCGTAGCCGTCCCGTGGCCGAGTGGTTAGCACGCTTGGCTACTAATCTACGGGACCTGGGTTCGAGCCCCGGATAAGGCATGGATGTATGTGTCGTTTTCTGCTGAGGTCCTGCCATCCTCTCAGACCTTCTACTATGGCATGTAAACTGGCAGGCTCATGTCAGACCTCTGTGGCAAGCAGCTGCTTGAGGGGGTATTTATTTTATTTTTATATAGATGATCCCGATAGATAGTTAAGCTAAGGAAATTGCTGGGACCAGCGCTTCATTTCCTTATACGAAATTCCTTCTATTAAGGGTAGATGTTTTACTGAAAGCGTTTTTTTCTTCTCCATTGTACAGTGAAGTCCCAAGGAGGAAGTGGTAGAGGCGGGGGGGCGGGGATAAGGAGTCAAAGAGGAACATTGCGCAATTTCAATGAGTTCCGTTTTCAAGAATTGTTCACTCCCCCCCCCCCCCAAAAAAAAAGTGGTTCCTGAAATTGTCCAACTGATTGACATTTAGAAAAGTTTAAATAAACTATGTAATTTATTTTCAATCAGCTTACTTGAGATGTCATGAAGTTAATAGGGGCGGGGTGGCTCAGTCGGTAGCGCGCCAGGCTCGTAATCTGTAATTCCCAGGTTCGAGTCCCAGCTGGGTCAGCGTTGAGATTTATCTCCGCAAAATTCCCTGCCCTGCCCACGGTCAGTAGGGGACACCGATGGGCTTGGAAAGGCCGCCGTCCGTCGGATGGGACGTTAAGCCGTGACCCCGTGTGCGGGAGAGCCATACCCTGTGCACGTTAAAGAACACACTAGATGACCTTGACGGGGCGCTACCATCTGTCTACCAACAGTTGTTCCAGTGGGTCCCCTCCCCCAACCTTCTCTGAGCCTTCGGGGTCCCTGTGACCTGGCCATTTAGCCCATGGTGTGCAAAAAAAGTGCCGCTCAGAGGTAAAACAACCCAACTCATGAAGTTAATAGCTCTGAATCCAATTCTGTTTTGACACAACGTGGGCTGATTTAATATAGTTATTGGGTGGTTTTATCTCTGAGCATCACTATTCTATACACAATTGGCTAAATGGTCAAGTTACAAGGATCCCAAGCACTCAGAAGTGGTTGGGAGTAGGGAACTGGACAGCTGCTAGGAGATATAGAGTAACCTCCCTTCAAGGCCATCTAGCATGTTCTTTTACCTGCATAAGGTCTTCTGCCACGGACCCACGGCTTAACGTCCCATCCTACTGATTGGGGACTTTTCCAAGCCCATCATTGCCCAGGAGGTTAGGAAAGAAAAGTTTCGATGCAGACGCGGTTGTGACTCGAATCTCGGAGTTGTAGATTATGACTCTGGCACGCTACCAATTTAGCCAATCCTTGCCTCAGATTTTATAAGTGTTTTGTTCATGAGTGCAATCTGCGAGTTTAGTGAAATACGGATAATTGAAATTTAACAGATGTTTGATTATCTGTGAATGTTACGAATAATCTAAATTCGGATGCGTGAAAGTTTGTTATAAGTTTGCTATTACATGTATATTTTATAACAATAATAATAACTTTTTATTTTCTGAGTTGATCATAGAAAGCTCTAAGAGCTTGACTGTAAGAACAAATGCTACAAAGATACTCCTTACAAATAGCACATACAGTTAATAGAGAAAATAGAAGCAACACTTAAATAGATTAACAATGTTAATAAAATACTGCGAAGCTTGATGTAGCTTATCCGCAGAAAATGTTAAATATACTCAGTTACAAATAGTTGCTATATATCGATGTATAGCTACTAGTAGCTATAGCAAATCGCTGTTGTACATTGGTACACAAAGCAAAAAAATTTTCCGCATAATCTTAAAATATTTGACTAAATACTTTTGAATCATATATATATATAAATTTGAAACAGAAACATAAATTACTAATTTATATTTTGACAATTTCGCCTTTTGAATAAAAGGAGAAAAAATAAGAAACATGTTTAATAATTTTGCGATTCTCCTCCGCGACAGAAGCCGACAGATTCAAAACATCATCAGCAATTATATTTCTTGTGTTTGCTATTATTTACAAAGACGTTATGTGATTATTATATTCGAAAGAAAACTCCCTAGACATTATTCATGTAAGAAAGGAAAAATTGCTATCATCAAAGTCAACTCCATAGCACAAGATAAAAAAAATTAAACAGGAAAGTGTGAAAAGTGCAAAAAAAAATAAACATGTAAATAAAGAAGCTGTGAAATTCCACAAAAGAAGAAAAAACCGACGCTAAATCCGACTGACAAACAAAAGAATGCGCGCGCAGGTCGCTCAACAGCAACACCCAACACTACCAGCAACAACAATAGTTATTGCAGTAACAATTACTTCGCTTATCTATGAACGCTTTTCTGCAGGGAGCAGCAGAAATTTGTTTTCCTATTTATGGCTCCTAGAATATTATTGCAACAGCCAACACACTGCAGGCGACGCTAATGGTAGTGGACTGAAAGCGAAAAGTTTCGTAGAGGGGGAAAAAAATAAAATATGCATTTATGTTGATAAATGAGAGAGTTCTGGTACATTGTAATTAACGTCGTTTGCTCTGGGAGATATTCTATCCTCATAGTTTATCTTTTTCGGAGTAGATAAATATCCAGAAATGAATTGCCGCGCAATATTTGTTCGTGATACATATTTGCCAGTCCTCGTGCTGGATGATGTAAATTGTGGTAATTTGTCTACGCAGAATCTATCATTTGTAACTGAATATTTAAATGTTTTTTTTTTCTTGCTTTTGTTTATTCTCCTTTTTCGTTATTATATATTCCCGAATTCTGAACTTGTAGATTCTTGGTTCAGATATATTCTGACCCAAAACTTGAAAGGAAATTTTCAAAAAAGTGGAAATAATAAAATCTGCTTTGAAAAATATAATTATTTGCTGAATATTTAGATATTGTACAAAATATTATAAAGGGCGGGGGTGGCTCAGTCGGTAGCGCGCCAGGCTCGTAATCTGTAGTTCCCAGGTTCGAGTCCCAGTTGGGTCAGCGTTGAGATTTATCTCCGCAAAATTTCCCCGCCCTGCCCACGGTCAGTAGGGAACACCGATGGGCTTGAAAAGGCCGCCGTCCGTCGAATGAGACGTTAAGCCGTGGCCCCGTGTGCGGGAGAGCCATATCCTGTGCACGTTAAAGAACACGCTGGATGCTCTTGACGGGAGGCTACCGTCTGTCTCCCAACAGCTATTCCAGTGGGTCCCCTCCCCCAACCTTCTCTGAGCCTTCGGGATCCGTGTAACCTGGCCATTTAGCCCATGTTGTGCAAAAAAGTGCCGCTTAGAGGTAAAACAATCCAATTCAAGTAAGGAGGTTCAAATTTGACATTCGGAAACTTCTTAGATAATGTTTTTGGGGAAAAAAGTGACTGAAGATACTTTAAATATCTAATTTAATTCTATCTAAATATCGCTTTTTTTTCAATGATGTTTTGTTTGTTACTTAAAGAGTTATGGAAGCTGGATTATTTACCTTGTGTTACGAAACTTGTTAAGAATTGTTGAATATTGAAAGAATTATTTACACCACTTCAAAATATGCTGAAGACCGAAATTAAAAAAAAAATTGTCTGTTGCAACAACTGAAACTTGTTGCGTTTAATTTATTAAACCTTAATTTTTTCTTACGTTCAATGTAAGAGGATCAAACAATATTATTTTTTATTTAAATATAGAATTTTTAAAATACATTTGTAATATCGTCTTTCCATTTTTTTCAACCATTCTTGAAGATTTCGAAATCGAATTCTGATCTTTATGATGGCGTAATTAAAGAAAAAAAAAGTACTCTTTGGGAGTTTTTCTGTGATGTTTCTGTTACACAGAAACCATGTTTCCCCATGTATGATGCCGTCTTTCCCCATGTATGATGCCGTCTTTTTCCCCCATGTATGATGCCGTCTTTCCCCCCATGTATGATACCGTCTTTCCCCATGTATGATGCCGTCTTTCCCCATGTAAGATGCCGTCTTTTCCCATGTAAGATGCCGTCTTTCCCCCATGTAAGATGCCGTCTTTTTTGTGTTTAAAAAAAAAGATAAATATTTTTGCATTAAACGCATATTTTAGAAGTTCTGCAGTCTCGAAGTTAGATTCCCATTGCCCTAACATCGAGGGCGGGAGTGGCTTAGTCGGTAGCGCGCCAGGCTCGTAATCTGTAGTTCCCAGGTTCGAGTCCCAGCTGGGTCAGCGTTGAGATTTATCTCCGCAAAATTCCCCGCCCTGCCCACGGTCAGTAGGGGACACCGATGTTCTTGGAAAGACCGCCGTCCGTAGGATGGGACGTTAAGCCGTGGCCGCGTGTGCGGGAGAGCCATACCCTGTGCACATTAAAGAACACGCTGGATGGCCTTGACAGGAGGCTACCATCTGTCTCCCAACAGCTGTTCCAGTGGGTCCCCTCCCCCAACCTTCTCTGAGCCTTCGGGGTCCATGTGACCTGGCCATTTAGCCCATGGTGTGCAAATAACTGCCGCTCAGAGGTAAAACAACCCAAGCCCTAACATCGAAATTCTCGAATATTTTGATAGGGCAGTATATTTTTTTTTAAGGAAGAAGATGCTCCCTTACACAAAGGGGGAGATAACCTAGAAGCTATATTTGGCTTGTCCTGGTGTCTCATACAAACACATACACAGTGACATTTTCCTGGTTTAGAAGTCATGTACAGTCGCTCAAAAAATTATCCGAACACTATGGTTGATTACAGAATAAAAAAAAATATCTGGCAACGATTTTTTTTAGGAATTAGTGATCTGGCAACCTTTGTGTACGGTACACGAAGGTTGCCAGATCATTAACTTCTAATCGTCTTAATTTCTAAATCGTTGCCAGATATTTCTCTGAATTCTGTAATCAACCATAGTGTTCGGATATTTTTTTGAACGACTGTACGCTAACCACTAACTAGACCATGGCATGGGCTGTTTATTATCCGTTCAGAGTTCTACAGCATAGTTTTCAAAATAAATCCCATTCATATCAATAATTTCATGTTTAAGTAATGTTCCAGAAGCTTCTTTAAAAAAAAAAAAGAAAAACACGGAAATACAATTAATTTTTTAAATTGAAATCATAATTGTGCAGTAATTATTGGGGAGAAAATTTTTAACTATTTTTAAAGGTAAGCAGAGATATGCTGTATTAAATTTTACTTCCTTTGTGCGACAGAATCATTTTTATTTATGTTAGTATTTCTGATACTATTTTAAGCCATTTTTCATGTGGCATTATAATTCTGCTACAACATTAAAGTGACGTTTCGTAAACTTGCTCGTGCACCAAGATCATTTTCAACTATGGATTGACGCACATATTAGCAATTATTATTCCAGGTTTCAGAAAAATAAGATTTTTTCTTTTGCAGTCGTTTCATTCAGAAAGTTTCTTCTCAAAATATTCCCGATGATTAGCAATAGTGACTGAAGTTCATATGACAATTATTTAATAAATATCCAATGCATTCCTACCATCTCCAAATGTATTAAGGATCTACACAACTGCATATGCTGTTTCAATTTTTAAGACAACTGGACAATTCGGGGCGGGGGTGGCTCAGTCGGTAGCGCGCCAGGCTCGTAATCTGTAGTTCCCAGGTTCGAGTCCCAGCTGGGTCAGCGTTGAGATTTATCTCCGCAAAACTCCCCGACCTGCCCACTGTCAGTAGGGGACACCGATGGGCTTGGAAAGTCCGCCGTCCGTCGGATGGTACGTTAAGCCGTGGCTCCGTGTGCGGGAGAGCCATACCCTGTGCACGTTAAAGAACACGCTGGATGGCCTTGACGGGAGGCTACTATCTGTCTCCCAATAGCTGTTCCAGTGGGTCCCCTCCCCCAACCTTCTCTGAGCATTCGGGGTCCATGTGACCTGGCCATTTAGCTCATGGTGTGCAAAAAAGTGCCGCTCAGAGGTAAAACAACCCAACCCAACTGGACAATTCTTAAGCGAGTATTAATTCTATTCATTTTTTTATTTTCCTCTAGGTATATGGATTATGTGGAAGATGAAAATATTGATGGAATAAGTATGACGGATAATTAGATAATCGAGCAAGCAAACATTTCTTACACACAGACTATCTATGAGTTGTGTTAACTGCAAACACGAAACAACACAGACTGGAAAATATGAGTAGTGTAGGTGTGCGTTATGAGTGTAATGGTCATGTATACTTATAACAAATAGAGGAATGTAAGATTTTCCCAAATTTACTACATTACGAGATGAGATATGCATTGAGCCTGTGATTCTGGAAATTGCGACGTCTTTTATCCTGGAATTATGAGTAATGCATGCCGCAGTCTCTCATCCTGAATCTGATATTATGAGAAATCAATATTGCCTCTCTCACCCTGAACTTTAGATTATATAAAAACCACACTGCCGCACCCACATCTTCAACCTTAAATTAGGTAAAATCCATGATGATGTCCATCATCCTGAATCTTAGATTATGAAATCCACACTGTCACCCCCTCTTCCTGAACCATAGCTTATGAGAAATCTACACTGCTGCCCTCCTTTTACTGAGCTGTAGATTATGAGAAATTCACATAGCCTCCCTCTTCCTGAATCCCCTCCTCCCTCTTCCTCTTTCCCCATGTGTGATGCCATCTTCCATCCATACTGCTGACTCCTCATCCTTAACCTTGGGTTTTGAGAGATGAATGCTGCCATGCTTCATCCTGAATATGAGATTATGCTCCATAAATGCTGCATGCTGTCGTGTCTCATCCTGAATCTTAAATTATGAACAATTATGCTGTTGCGCCTCATTTTGAACCTGTCATGTATGACGCCGTCTTTCCCCCATGTATGATGCCGTCTTTCCCCCATGTATGATGCCGTCTTTCCCCCATGTATGATGCCGTCTTTCCTCCATGTATGATGCCGTCTTTCCCACATGTATGATGCCGTCTTTCCCCCATGTATGATGCCGTCTTTCCCCCATGTATGATGCCGTCTTTCCCACATGTATGATGCCGTCTTTCCCCATGTATGATGCCGTCTTTCCCCCATGTATGATGCCGTCTTTCCCCCATGTATGATGCCGTCTTTCCCCCATGTATGATGCCGTCTTTCCCCATGTAAGATACCGTCATTCCCCCATGTAAGATGCCGTCTTTCCCCCATGAATGATGCCATCTTTCCCCCATGTATGATGCCGTTTTTCCCCCATGTATGATGCCGTCTTTCCCCATGTATGATGCCGTCTTTCCCCCATGTAAGATGCCGTCTTTCCCCCATGTCTGATGCCGTCTTCCCCCATGTATGATGCCGTCTTTCTCCATGTATGATGCCATCTTTCCCCATGTATGGTGCAGTCTTTCTTCCATGAATGATGCCGTCTTTCCCCCATGTATGATGCCGTCTTTCTCCCATGTATGATGTCGTCTTTTCCCAGGTATGATTCCGTCTTTTCCCCCGTGCATGATGCCGTCTTTCCTTCCACCCAGGCATGATGCCGTCTTTTCCTCCCAGATATGATCCCGCCTTTCTCCTCCCCAGACACGATACCATCCTGAATCTGAAGTTAGTACCTTGAAATGCTGCTTTCATTGTAATCATCATGTCGTTATGATCCTCGCATGCCACAGACCTCATCATCTCTCGTGCTTTGCTTTTTATTCCCACTTCAGCACGTGAAGGACGTAAAAACGCTACATAAAAAAAAGTCGGAACTGAGTTGAGTTAAAAAAATGCAATAAAAGAAAAGACAACTCTACCACGAGCTTTAAAAAAAACACACAAATTAATGATAACATCATTTATTGTTCTTCCGATATCGGAAATACCACCAAGCGCACAACACCTCTTCATTTTGATTTCTATAATGGTGGTGGTTTTATATATTAGGAGCAGAAAGAAAAAGCGACATAGGGAGAGAGAGAAAAATCCTCCCTCTTAATGGAAGACTCTGTAAAGAGAGAGACAGAGATCCCAATAACCTTCTCAGTGTCGGTCCGTGGGTCAGTGGTGTGCGAAAACACGCCACCTAGCTGCTCGGTGACGGCATGAGTGATACGAACTCCGATATCCGGAATCGCTCAGTCTGTTTGCTTGTCGCGCGCCATCTGCTGCTAACTGATATCACATCGCCTCCGTTCCACCATCCGGATCGCCAAGATGAACTCCAGAAAGTTTTTCTTTTTATTCTGTTTTTCATCCATCTTTCCTTGTTCTCGATTTCCTCTGTTCTGACTTCCTTCCTTAACTACTTTTTTACTCCTTCTCGTCTATAACCTTACTTACGGGAGGGAGACAAAAAATTCTCATTCCACGCTCTTCGTATTCCTGCGATTGTTACGCCACTGGCCTGGCTGTTCTTCTGATTGTTCTGCCGTCTATCGATTAAAAAAAAAATAATTTGAATGAGAAACCTTGGAGGATGTAACTTTTTGATGTTTTTTTTTTACATGCGTGTGCATTCGTTTTGTTAACGTCTTTAGAGTCCTCTTTAAAAAGCAACTTGTTTGCGAAAGTAAAATAGATTTTTTGCCCGACCCACATGGTCTTCTCATTCTGAGTATTTGCCTCCCAGCATCTTGTAGCTTTGTAAGGCGAGATAATTGGTTTGACGTTTCTTGCACTAAGGGGATGGGAATTCTCCTAATCTGAGCCTGGAGGGGTGAAAGCTGTTTCTGACGGCTAGGAATGGATGAATGCATTTTATATCACTCAGCAAGCAAGAAGTTATATTTATCGCAGCTAGGAATTGAGATAACTCTTTGCTTTCTTGCTGCAGTTGATGTGAGATCAATTCACGCGAGTATTTTTGGACTTTGTCGTGCTATTTATAGTGATTTATGTTTTTTTTTGTTTTTAGGAAGGGATTTTTTTTCTACGAGTCATTTCAAGTTTTCACCCTAAGCCTATTTGTTCTCCTCGTTGGGGTAATGGTAATGCGTTGATTCGCAACAGGGGACGCAGATTCACTATCTACGTCGTAATGTCATCGCAGATTCATAGCCGATCTCATAGTGGTGTCGTGGTTTAACGATGAGGCCGATGTTACAGCAAGATTATGTGATTTCATAGTGGTATCGCATGGTTTCATAGTGGTGTCGCACGGTTTCATAGTGGTATCTCATGGTTTCATAGTGGTATCTCATGGTTTCATAGCAGTATCATTGATTTAGGGTCGCTGTCATAGTGGCATTGAGGATTCATGTCCGGTGTCATAGTGGCATTGAGGATTCATGTCCGTTGTCTTAGTGGCATCATAGATTCACTATCGATGTCGCAATTGTATCGTGGATTGAAAGTGGTCTTGTAGTGGTATCGCGGATTAACGTGACCGTCGTTCTCCTAATCGCACCATGGTTTCGTAGTGGTATCACTGATTTACGGTCATTGTTGTAGTATTATCGCCGATTCATATTTGGTGTCGTAGTGGCATTATGGATTCACTATCGATGTCTTAATTGTATCGTGGATTCACAAGCTGTCTCGTAGTGGTATCGGGCTTTAACATGACGATCTCTATCAGAGTGGGATCACATGGTTTCATAGTGGTATCACTGGTTCACTTCAGCTGTCATTGTGACATCCTGATTATGCGATCGATGTCATAATGACATCACGATCGCAGTTTATTGGTGTTGCATCGATTCGTGGTGATGTTGCACCATTCAAGATCTCGATAGCGATTTGGAGTTTTCTGATGTTTTGTTGTTTCATTCCTTATTTTGCCTTTATTACCCAATTCACATTTGAGAAAAAAAAAAAGGAAATTCCAGAATATCCCTTTTTTAATCTTTGAGATCGGCTCTATCCCAGATTATCTAGGGGCGGGGGTGGCTCAGTCGGTAGCGCGCCAGGCTCGCAATCTGTAGTTCCCAGGTTTGAGTCCCAGCTGGGTCAGCGTTGAGATTTATCTCCGCAAAAATTCCCCGCCCTGCCCACGGTCAGTAGGGGACACCGATGAGCTTGGAAAGGCCTCCGTCCGTCGGATGGGACGTTAAGCCGTGGTTCCGTGTGCGGGAGAGCCATACCCTGTGCACGTTAAAGAACACGCTGGATGGCCTTGACGGGAGGCTACCATCTGTCTCCCAACAGCTGTTCCAGTGGGTGCCCTCCCCCAACCTTCTCTGAGCCTTCGTGGTCCATGTGACCTGGCCATTTAGCCCATGGTGTGCAAAAAAGTGCCGCTCAGAGATAAAACAACCCAACCCAGATTATCTAGATCAGTGTTCCTCAATCGAAGTACCGCAAAACGTCGGTGACGGGGTACTGCCCTCAAGATTTGACGGCAAAAAATAATTAATACTTTTAATGATATTAGAAACATTTTTTTAAAATATTTTTATGTCATTGTTATTTTTATTGAATTGATAAAGGAACTGAATCAAAGAACTAAATAGAGTTGTCGTACTTCAATCTAAAAATAAAAATTTTATAGAGAAATGCACACAGCGATTTTTTAATCATTTCAAAGTTCTTTACTTAAACACTCATGTTAAGAGAGAGCATAAGGGAAGAGTTGCACAGTTTTTGAGAGTTGCAGTTATATTTTCGGCTAACTTGTAGGTCAGCGAGATGATTAACCCTGAGAAATATCGGTCTAGACCAGTGATGGGCGAATCTTTTTATTTCAGGTCTAGTAGTGATGTGCAGTAATGATATGTTAAATATTTCACAATCAGTATAATGTACTATTTACATACACTTCGCGTTTTTACTTAGGTTAATACCAAATATGATGTTTTTTTATTAAATGAAGAAATATTTTTTTCCGTTTATAATTCAATTTTTGTTTATTTTTCAGCATGTGCAAGTTTATATAATGCATATTAAATTTTCTCAATATGCATTTCTCTAATTAATTTAACCTGCTGCATGCATTTTTCCATACTTAAGTTGCCCATTTTTTTAAACTGACTCGCACACACTGGCACACATACACATACACACATACACATACTCTCCCTCTCTCACACATACATACGCACTCATACACACACATACAGCAGCACACTCACACATTTTCACACATTCACATTCACACACTCGTACACATACAAATACTCTCCTCATACACACAACTCGCATTCACACATTCTTACACATACACAAACATTTTTACACACTCACATTCACACACTCGTACATACACATACTCTCTCTCACACACACGCACAAACACATACACTCACATACATGCACATATACACATACTCACACATACACATACTCACACATACACATACACACATACACATATACTCTCACACATACACATACACACATACACATACACACATACACATATACTCTCACACACACACTCACAAACACAAAGTGATAGGCGGAGGCTCATTCGGTAACTGCAGGGCTGGTAATCTGCATTTCCGAGGTTAGAGTCCCGCCTGGGTCAGCGTTGAGATTTATCTCTGCAAGACTCCCCATCTTGCCTTAAATCAGTAGGGATCACTGATGGCTAGGAAATGCCGCGGTTCGTCGATGGGATGTTAAGCAATGGCCCGTGTGCAGGAAAGCAATATCCTGGGCACGTAAACAACATGTTGGATGGCCTTGACGGGAGGCCACTATCTGTATCCTAGCAGCTGTCCAGTGAGTACTATCCCTCAACCTTCTCTGAGTCCTTGGGGTCCTTGTGGCTTGGCCATTTAGCCCATTGTGTGCAAAAAAGTGCCGTTCAGAGGTAAAATAGTCCAACTCACGCTCACAGACAGTTGAGTCCTCTCGAATCTTTTGCACCTGGGACTTTCAGATATCTTAATTCACTTGAAAAGTAGTTATGAATGGGATTTATAATTACTTTTCAAGCCAGATTAAACGCTATAGTGGGCCACATTTGACTCGTGGGTCGTAGTGTGGTCATCATTGGTTTAAGTCATAGTTTTTCATCATCATCATCCTCAAGCAACCGTCGGCTACGGTGGTCCAACCAGACCGTACAATTTAGTTCTCCAAGCATATCTGTCCTGAGCTACATCTGCTGCATCTGGCCACTGAACACCAATTCTAGTTACCATTTAACTCTGAAAATATGCTCAGACTTCGAGAATGTATTTGTTTAATATTTACTGGATATTAATGTCATATTATATATTAGCGGTAATTCCTGAGCGACGGGCGGGCGACACGTGTGAGGTCATTGGTGGCACAAATTGAAAGTTTCCCTCTGGTTCCTCAGATACTTGAATGATCGGTCCAAATTTGGCGGTTGGTCTCACTTAGTTCTGGTCCTATTGATTTAACTGCTCGGGTTACTAGCTGCCGTGGGTCGGGAGTTATCTCTCAGAAAGTGTCCGAAATTTCTCGAGGCTCTGCCGTCGCCTATTTTGTGAATGCAGTAGTACATTATCAATGACAGTTGTTAGTACGCTAAAGGTGGAAGCTGTGAATGAACTTCTCGATGAGATGGGTTATCAATGGACTTACGTTTAGCGCCAAACTTTTGGCGAGATTTAACTAGTCTTAAAATATTATTTGCTTTTGATAATAGCATTAGATTGCAAAAGTATACCTTTATTTTCCGTTGGTAAAATATTTAATAGCTAGCAAAACAATGCAATGATTCACGAGAAATGTTCAGGAGATAGTTTTAGAGAATTGTATAATTACCACCGGTTTCAAGAATAAGTTCGTTTAATTCGTCTGGTAGCAGTAACATATTCGGGTAATTATCCGCCCTCTTGAGGTGACTGATGTTGAGAACCAATAAATAAATACCCCCTCAAGCAGCTGCTTGCCACAGAGGTCTGGCAGGAGCCTGTCAGTTTATATGCCACAGTAGGAGATCTGAGAGGATGGCAGGACCTCAGCAGAAAAACGACACACACATCCATGCCTAATACCGGAGCTCGAACCCAGGTCCCTTAGATCAGTAGCCAAGCGTGCTAACCACTCGGCCACGACTCTAGGCTTCATTGTGGGCTTAATTATTAGAAACAAAGAGCACACTAGTGAGCAACATTAACGTGAGAATCGCAAAGAGTTGATTTACTATTGTGAACAGTGCTCGTAAAATTGGTCTACGAAAAAAATGGTTTGTGCAAAATGATCTACTAGATAGATAAACAGAAAAGGTTTATTTCACTGTGAACAGACGCGATTAAAAACTACATAAGAAATTACATAACGAAATGCAAGAAAGAAATGTTGAAGTATATAAGACAATGTTTCCCATACCTATCAGAATATTTGGATCTAGATAAAAGGGAAGATGGAAGAGGAAGGAGAGGAGACTTGATTACCATTCCAGTATAATTTCATTCTTTTCGTTTTTGTGGATTTGGAAGAAATGTTTTTGAAAGATACATGAAATGCACGTATGTTTAGGGCCGAATCTAGGGGTGTAAGGAACAAGGTGGGCATGCCCTCCATGCCCTCCACTTTCAGAATGTCAGTAGAGGTGACGAGACAACACAAAATTTTACTTATTTATATTTCATGCATTTTTAAGAATTTTTAAAGATCTGTAAAACAGAGAGGAAAATGTTATACTGTAATGAAATTCCAGTCTGTTGATCTCCCCCCCCCCCCGCCATAATTTTTTGTAGATCAGGGCCTACGTATATTTAATAATTTTTCGTCTTCATTTCGGATACCAACATTTTCCATGCCCTTTCCTCCACAACTTCCCAGAACTCTTAGTTTCGATACTGTAAACATAATTTCATTTTAATGATCCTGCCTCCACTTCCAAAATTTACTCCAAATAAAACTTGGTGTTAGACTAAATGAACTGGCCAGATTTCATTACATCCGTTTATCCCTCTCACACGTTGTTGATGATTATGCTTTTTTCATTCTAAGTCATTTTCATACCGGCGTAATTTAAAAATAATTCTTTGTAACATTTTGTATTCTGCATGGCATGAATCTGTTTATATCTGTGATTATATTATAAGGTATATTGTGTCCCACAGTTGTCTTTAGACAGATTGTGAATAAATATAAGCTTTGAAGCAATTTGCGTCAGAGAGTTTCCGATTAAATAAAGCCTTAATTCTAATACGACTTCCGAGCTTTGATATCACTCCTGTTCCATTTAAACCTTCAATATTCTAAAACTACACGAATTCATTCCAAAGCACACGTTTTACGTACTTCAATGCTTAAAGGCTTTCATTTTCGTAAATCAATTAGCTATTGAATTCTAAATTCAGACCATCTAGGAAAAGGTATTTATCTTTAAGTAACTTTTCTTTATCTATATATTATTTTCTTTATTTATTATTTTTCTTAAGTAACTTTCTTTATCATTCCTAATACGCACTAAGAACCTAGACGTTCAACTATAACGCTAATTTGCAGTCATATTCTTGTTCTATTCCAATAGTACGCCTTCAGTTTAATTATTAGTTTCGATTCTCTGAACGCAATTTCTCTTTTCATCTCAATGATCTATTCACTTCGAACACTGGCCCTACCGCTTCAACACATGATGTTTGCTCAGACTTTTCCACGTACCACTGGCGATAAACATTTCTATTTCCATTAATTACGTTATTTACTTTTGGTGTTTTCATCTTTTTTTCTTCTTCTTATAAACTATAAACCCTCGCATTCCATTCGTTTTACAGCTTTCTTTGATCTCAGACTCTTACTTTCAGTAGCTAGTCGGGAAATTCCATTTCGGAGACACTTAACTATAAAAGAGAAGGCGGATTTTCAGACGTAAACAAAGAAATAACGGAAGAAAGAAGATGGGCATTTCGAGACTTAACGGCAAAACTCTTTTGTCAATAATCACTAAGTTCTGAAGTACTCGTTTCAATCGGAAATCGCTGAAACAAATACGAAAACTTCTTTCAGCTGAAAAGAAAATGTCGATAACATTCTTCCTCTCACATTTAGGCGAATAAACACAAGAATTCCATTCCGAATGAGATTATAAACAACGGAAAGAAAGTTCTTCACAGTATCTACCAAAATCTACATTTGACATCCGGATTTTTTTTTGCATTTAGGAAAAAGGAAGTTCCTCACAGTGTTTTCCAGATTCATTATGAACTATTTTTAAAGAATTAACGTTCATAGGAAACGATGTTATTTACAAATCAATAATACAACGATGTACGATACCATTCTTAATACTTTCTCTTGACTTTATTGCATGTATACAGTAAGCCCTCGCTAGTCCGGATACTGCTAATCCCGATATCTGCTAATCCGGATTGTTCAAAGGACTCAACAAATGTGTTTCATTTGGAATGTTTAGTGAAGTTCACCCTGTGACGGAAGGACATTATTGCTTATAAAGCATAATTTGTGTTCTGATATTTAATTAAGTTAAACTATTTGATTTAATTATGGGTCCTAAGCAGTTGAAAAGTGATATAAAAAGAAAACATATCACTTTAACATCGTTAACAAGTGGAAAGTGACAGAATTGCTTGAGAACGGCTTTTCTGAAGAAATATTGGTGATAAAACTTGACATATATATTTCGGATTTGAGTACCATTATTCCAGAGCCGTCTTCTAATAATATTTGATGAATAAATATGCTGTTTTTTTTTTGTTTTTAAATACTCAAAAGTACAATGTTTTGTTTTAGATAAAGACTCAAATTTTAGTGTTCGTTTGAGAGAGTAACTAAAGATTTAAACAAAGAAAATGACTCTACATTCATATACATATTTATTTATAAGATCAATACTATAAGTTTTTCATTTATTCAACGTTTCTTGTCTTTTATTGCTAATATTTGCTTCACTAATCCGTACCTCTCCTTCCCCCAAACTAGGGTTTACTGTACTTTGTTTCCAAATACGTTTTGGGTAGGGCGGCATTTTCTGCACACAATGGGCTAAATGACCAGGTCTCCCCTTTCGTACCGAAAAATCTTTTCGGAAGGTGGGACTGCACTTCTGTTACGAGACAGATGAAAGCTTCCTGTCAAAGCCATCCAGCATTTCCTTCAGACGCGACCACAGTTCTATGTCCCATCCGACGGAAGGCGGCATTTCCGTTGGGCTGGCACTCATTAACGACTCGACCTAAATATTTCGTTCGTGAAAAAATGATTTGATTTTCACAATCACCACCCAATCCCATCTCACCCATACTGTTTCCGCTTCTGGCAGATACATGTCAGATTTCTCTAAAGTCGACAACAGTTTTAGTGTATACGAATTTGAATAATTTTCATGGAGGGCGTGTAAAACGTTTCTGACAAGTGTCTGTAGATTTGCCCTCGTTCTTCCGAAGTTAACGAGCTACGATTTATTTGAAAGCTTGTCTAAATTTGTCATAAAGTGAAAAAAAAAAAGGCAGTACAATTATTTCTCTCTTCGCTGGTAGCGCGTAAAGTTCGGTGTGCGAAATCGGTCTAAAAACTATCCCATCCTCCATACTCACTCAATTTTGCACCATGCGGTTTTTGGTTGTTTGCAAAAATTATAAAAGAACTTGCTGGGAAGCCTTTTTCAAGTGTGCAAATCCTTGAAATGCATTCATTCAGAGTTGGAGAATTGGCGTTGACAAATGCAACTTTGCACAGATGCTGGAGGAGAGTACTTTGAAGGACAATAAAAGTTTTCTTGAGGTTAATGCAATGGTGTTTGTTCTGCAGATGCATGTAAAGAACTTTTTGAACGCTCTTTGTAAACCATAAAATAGCCGTTTTCGTTCATGGCATAACAAAAAACTTATTTAGCCCCACAAAGCCAAAAAAAAGGACAGAAATTAATCATAAAAATATTTCGATAAATTATCTTCATTTTTTTATTCCCGAACCTCCAACTTCGTTCCGCTTTTTGAAAAGATCTTATTCTTATAATAACGAAATGAATGCTAGTCTAGAGAACAAACGGTAAAACAAAACTGAAGTTTAGTTGAGTAAATGATGAACTCGGTCTTTTTTAACTAATGACGTTAAGGATGAACTAAATATATAAACCATAGAATGCTCTTTTTTATGCATTCTGCTTTATCGGCTCTTAACTATACGTCTTCTTTTTTGTTGTCATGAAAGTTTGTCGATTGCATTTTGTCTGAGCTTGATTTTATCTCACTCCTGATAGAAGGTGCAGAAAGAATATCGGAAAAAAAAAGGCTGCTGTGCTTATCACAGTTTTAGTATGTTGTTGAAAAAGCTGAATGGTATTTTTCTTGTTTTCTAATTAAGCGACGGTACTTGGTTACTGATGTTATATATGCAGTTTGTTTCACTTCCTGATCTTCTAGAAAAATGATCTACTTTTTTTGTATATTTGAACGTGATATTTTACCTTTTTATTCTTTCCTTGAGACAAAAAATGTAGAAGATATTAACGCGTTTGTAATTTAAATATTTTTTCGCTTTAAAGAAAATAAAAATTAATTGCTAAAGGAAAACATGGGCAAATATTTGTTTAAATTGTTTTTAGTCTGTTTCGAGTATTTTAAATCTAATTAGAAGCATTAACATTAAGCTTTTAATACTTGAAGGAATGATTAAAAATACAGATTAAACACTCATCAGAATTTAGAAAAATAGATAGGGACAGCGATTTTATTTGCAGGCTAGTTAATTATTATTCATTAAATAAATGTAATGTATAACGAGACCCAGTTGTAAGATGCCTTAAATTGATATACTTGAAACAGACTTTTTCTGTTAAAACATGGAAAGGAAATAATGTTAAATTCGTTAAATTGTCATTAAAAATACTTTTTTTTCTGTTACTAGAAAAATGACATGAACGTTCGAGTAATATTAGCCCTTTTTGTCACATCTGCTTAGCAGCAGAAAATGAGGTTTAGCTTATCACCTTTACATTCCTTTTCCTCCACTTTTAAAATAAAAGATATACATTCATATTGTATTCTTTTGACACATGATTTTTTGAAACGTTCAATATTTTCTATTGATCGATGGTTATTCGCAAAGATTTTACTAGAGTAGAGGAGCACAAACTTTTCGGGCATCGAACCCAATAGAAAAATATTATGTTTGCGGTGGGCCAATAATGGGAAAGGGGGGAGAGGGGGGATTTTTGAAAGAATACAAAGTTTAAAATTTTTTGTATATAAAACAGGAAGGAATGTGTTACGAAATAGTTTTGAGAATTGTAGGAATGATAATAATAATCTGGTAGGTATGTATGTATGTATGCATGTATGTTGATCGCAAGCATGAAAAAAAAAAGATTACTATATTGCTCATCACAAGCTTTATTGGACACTTGTTATAATACTGCATATATTGGGTTGTTGTTGTTTTACCTCTGAGCGGCACTTTTTTGCACACAATGGGCTAAATGGCCAGGTCACATGGACCCCGAAGGCTCAGAGAAGGTTGAGGGAGGGGACCCACTGGAACTGCTGTTGGGAGACAGATGGTAGCCTCCCGTCAAGGCCATTCAGAGTGTTCTTTAACGTGCACAAGGTATGGCTCTCCCGCACACGGGGCCACGGCTTAACGTCCCATCCGACGGACGGCGGCCTTTCCAAGCCCATCGGTGTCCCCTACTGACCGTGGGAAGGGCGGGGAATTTTGCGGAGATAAATCTCAACGCTGACCCAGCTGGGACTCGAACCTGGAAACTACAGATTACGAGCCTGGCGCGCTACCGACTGAGCCACCCCCCGCCCCTACTACATATATGAAATATCGGGGATGTAATTTTCTGTACTCAAAAAATGTGTACGAAATGCAAATACAAAACAGGAAACCTATTTATCCTTCGTATATTAAAAACAAGAAAAACAAACGATATAGTGTAATATGCTGATGTTCCGCCTTCCTCGCAGACATTCTGCTATGGTATATAAACTGACAGGCTCCTGTTAGACCTCTATGGCAAGCCGCTACTGGAGGGATTATTTATTATTTATTTCTATAGTATAATATATAAAACACACTACAAAATTAAATTTATTTGGTAAATTCCTATATGGTATAATTAATAAGCCGTCCCGTGGCTGAGTGGTTAGCACGCTTGGCTACTGATCTAAGGGACCTGGGTTCGAGCCCCGGATTAGGCATGGATATGTGTGTCGTTTTTCTGTTGAGGTCCTGCCATCCTCTCAGATCTCCTACTGTGGCATATAAACTGTCAGGCTCCTATCAGACCTCTGTGGCAAGCAGCTGCTTGAGGGGGTATTTATTTATATAATTAATAATATTTTCAAGAGGGGAAATGAATTTTTTTGCTTTTTCCTGGTATTATGATTAAATCCACAAAGTTGCTAGCTTATCTTTGGGTTACAGCGACCATACAGAACAAACGACCATATTATTCTAGCTCTAATCCAAACCCCAGCTGATTGAGTATAATAGTAGCTGCCAACAGTGTTACCGCAAGTAAAGGCGATACCACTACGTCACGAACGAGGTACAGTGGTATCGCGTAAATGCTTTTTGTCCCGCTTTTCTAAGGAGCAAACATTACAAGGGTCGTATCGAAAGTAATGCCTTAAGGGCTGTAATACCCATAACAATGCCAGGCTTGTAATCTGCAGTTCCCAGGTTCGAGTCCCGGCTGTGCCAGCGTTTAGAGTTATTTCCACAAAACTCCGCACCCTTAACCAGGTCAGTAAAGAACACCGATGGGCTTGGAAAGTCTGCCGTCCGTCGGATGGGACGTTAATCCGTAGTTCAGTATGCGGGAGAGTCATAACCTGTGCACAAAGAGCACGCTGGATGGCCTTGAAGGAAGCTACCATCTGTCTCCTAACAGCTGCCCATTGTGTCCTCTCCTCCAACCTTCTGGAGACCTCGGGGTACTTGTAACCTGGTTCTTTTGCTCAAGCCGCCCGTGGCCGAGTGGTTAGCACGCTTGGCTTGTGATCTACGGGACCTGGGTTCGAGCCCAGGGTAAGGCATGGATGTGTGTGTTTGTGTGTGTGTGTGGTTTTTCTGCTGAGGTCCTGCCATCCTCTCAGACCTTCTACTATGGCATATAAACTGACAGGCTCCTGTCAGACCTCTGTGGCAAGCAGCTGCTTGAGGGGGTATTTTTTTATTCTTTTGCTCATTGGGTGCAAAAAAGTGCCGCTCAGAGGTAAACAATCCAACCTAACCCCTAACAATAGCTGTGTGTTTATGCATTTTGTAAGATATGCAATATACGTTTTTTATGCCCTTTTAGCGCCTTTTCAGCGTATCAGTGCTGATTTACTACAGATACGAAGCTAAAACAAAGAGCATGTCATCAAGTTCCTGATGAAAGAAAGCTTCAGTGTTTTCGGCATTCTTACCACGCTAAGCAGTGAGCAGGCAATCGACGTCAGCAATGTGAGAAGGTGGGTGAAGAACTTTACCGAAGGATAAATAACCATCGAGGACAAACCACGAAAATTGGAGGCAGTCAACTACGGTTACTGATGACAACCGACAACGGATGGATGACTTATTCGCGGAGAAATTGAAAAAATCGTTCGGAAGATCGCTGATCACTTGAATTTAGTCACAATGTCGTGGAAACGATTATCAGAGACGTAGGCTATCGGAAAGTATGTGTCAAATAGGTTCTTCGTCAGCTTATATCTGATTTGAAAACCAAAATTGTAAAATGTTATATTGAGCTGTTGATGATATTTGAAGACAATAAGACACTTTTTTTTCTGTTCTGTGACAGTAGATAGACATGGGTACACATGTATGACCCAGAGACTAAGAATCAGTACATACAGCGGCTGCACAACACCTCACTCAGATTTTAGAAGTTCAAAATTCAGCATTCACCACAGAAGGTTATGGTCACAGTCTTCTGGGATGACAAGGATGTCATTCTCATGGATTTCCTGGAGTATGGTGCAACAGCGAGCAGCGCCTACTATATTGTGACACTGAAAAAACTTCGGGAGGCCGCAAACAGATCTCAATTTAGCCTTAACTGGCATAGTGGTTAGGCATCTAGCGACTGTTCCAGTAAGGCAAACTTTCTGTGTTGTGTTAGCTCTAACTAAAGCAGTGGTCAGCAGTGACTTCGGTCTTAGTAGGGCATGTCCTTGTATGAGAAGGCCTGTATTAAGCTAGGAGTAGCTTCTAGGATTCTTCTCTGTCCTATATGTCACAAATAAAAAAAAAATCCATTCAGCTGAACCATGACAACGCCCGAACTCATATGTCTTTTGTAACAAATCAGGGAATTGCAATAATGGGATGGTCTGTGATGTCACATCCCCCTTACAGCTCAGTTTGTCTTCGTCAAACTTTCACTTATTCGGTCCAATGAAAAACAGAGTCTGACAACAAACTTTTACTACTGGAAGACATCAGAGTTGCCTTGAAAACATGAATCAGACACCGCCCAACACAAGTTTTCCAAACAGGATTCTAGTGTAGGATTTCAGCAGTGGCGTAAATGATCGCTTGTGCTGGATTTCTTTGAAGGGAAGCTTTCTGTAACATAACACTGGATGTACATTCATGTGTAACTGGAGCCTTCTATTCATTATAATAAAGATGCTATTACTTAACAGGCATTACTTTCGGCACATCCTACGTATTTAAAGTTTTTCAGGTTGAAGAGGAAAACAATTGCTTTCGAGGAAAGTGTTTACAAATGCATACCCGTATGTGAATGAGCTTTTCTCGAGTCTCTTAAATCACCCTGCTCATTCTCTGTTTTTCGATACTCATGCTCATAGTTTACATTCCCTCTAACCTTCCATTTATGGCTGAAAACCTTCTCTGACTCAATGATAACTAAAAGTAAAACCATGCTTCTGAAAGGACCACAAGTCCAGCAATTCTAGTAATCGCTAACGTCTCTATGGATTAGGCACCGATTCTAGTGTTTCCGCACACATTTCCCTAAATCTCGTATAATGGCATTCGTTTCCGATTGTTTCGAGCACTGATGAAGGTGAAGTGATCGAAATAATGCTTGATCAGGAAGAAGGAGATCGAAAACATGGGGGGGGGACGACGGAGAAATGGTGGATAACCTCTAACGACCTCATAATACACCCTCGGTCATGAACAGTCACTGTATGAGGCAGTAGTGAGATTCTAAGGGTATTGAAAGCTAACAGCGTTGTCTGTCGTTAACTTAGTAATTAATAATGATGGCGTGCACGGTCTACACTCCACGTGTCGTGACGGGGTGTCACGTGCTACAAAGCGACATGACCGAAGTGTCACGATCGGGGAAGACTTCGGAGTAATAGAGAAGTCAAGTTTGGTCCTGTAGGAATTGTACGAGCTGATTTACATTTCGCCCCGCTTTCAGGAGGCTTTAATCTCTTGGGAGAAGTGTATGACTCACTTGGTGGCGGACTTTGAACTCTTTTGAGGAAAGCTTTACAGCTTCAGCACAAGAATTGAGGTGGGATATTCTCCACGTCAGCTGTGCCCGTGATGATTTTCACAAGATAAGAAGCGAACAGCAGATTTATAATTCGAATTCGTATCGTGTTCAAAACTGAGTTTTTTACACGAACTTTAATCAGTCGCTAAGTCATTAGAAAGAAAAATGATAACAGAAATGCAACTGGGGAAGTGGGTGGTGTATAGCGAGTTCCAATTAGAGTTGGGTTGTTTCGATGACACACCTTGGGGAGCTGGAGGATGTTATAACCCTTCACGGCTTTGCAAACATATATTTCTAAGGAAGTACAAGAATATTAGAGATTCAAAATGCCAATCTTCCCCCTCCATAAACCGCAGCCAGATGGGACATGAGAGGGGGTTGGGTTGGATTGTTTTATCTCTGAGCGTCACTTTTTTTGTACACCATAGAATGACTAGGTCACAAGGTTGGGGGAGGGGACCCACTGGAACAGCTGTTGGGAGACAGATGGTAGCCTCCCGTCAAGACCATCCAGCGTGTTCTTTAACGTGCACAGGGGCCACGGCTTAACATGTCTATTAATAAAAAAAATATATAAATTATATAAATCCCTATGCGAAATTCATGTGTAGTATTTGGGAAGTTATGAGGAGCAGAGATTAAAATCTGCAAAAAAGCAGACTTTCTCAACAGTTAACCCTTTCACGACTAAGGGAAACATTTTTCCCATTTTAAAATTGGTGATTGTCGTATTTAATTACAACCTTATCTGCATTTTTTTATACAGAATGTCAAAATAGAACGTATGCCGAACGCAATTACGTAAACGGGAACGTTTAGAAAACAAAAACAGAACTGTCAGGACGCATAATATATGTACTATGTGCAATGTCCATCTTTGCCTCAATACCAAAAGAAATTGCTTCGCAGAATATCATAATTAGCACATCATTTTGTATAGTAATTTTATTTCATAATTTTGTATTATTTTAGTTAACATTTTGTTCTAATAAACCAATAAATAAAAGACATTGCATAATAAGCCTAACTATAATTTGTGTTACCTTTATAGTCCATTGGGAAAAATATTTCCCATAAAATTCCAAAAAAACTACACATTGTTATGTATTTTTCTTATGATTTTTATTTATTTTACGTCTAAACAAACTAAAATAAACAGTTACATACTAATATTTACTCTTAGAAACCTTATGGTCCTGAAAGGGTTAATCAAGTGGCAGGCGCCTCTGTTAGACGTGTTACTTGTGGAAACTATTAACGGCACGTCAACATGCACTGTTGCTTGAAAGTCTCTCAAAGTCAGCTGTCTTTGAGTGAAATACAGCTGATATATAATCGCTAGCTATATCCCTCCAAAAGCAGGGCGCGAAAGGTCTGTCTATTGATAATGTTTCCCATTTGATGCTTTATATCTCAATGGTCTTGGAAAGGACGCCGTCCGTCAGATGGGACGTTTAACGTGGCCCGTGTGCGGAAGAACCATACTTTTGCGCGTTAAAGAACACGCTAGCCTTGATGAGAGGCTTTCTCCTAACAGCTGTTCCAGTGGGTCTCTTTCTCCAAACTTTTTTGAGCCGGGGTCTTTGTGACCTGGCCATTTAATCCGTTGTGTGCAAAAAAAAAGCCTCTCAGAGGTAAATCAGCCCAAAGTCTATATCTCCATTGATAACGTACTATTCCATTCGTGCCTTTAATGCAGCTGAGGTGATGGCAACGTCCCGAAAAATTTCAGACATTCGCAAAGGGATTAATCACTAACCACGGCAGGTAGTAAACCTATTTCTTAACGGAACAAAGTAATATACAAGAGGGATCCCCACACCAAATTTGGGACCACACGGTCAAGTATCTGCGGAATTACAAGGCGTCGAAATCTGCCACCTCTCAATGACGTCACCACGGACATATAAGAATCAGGTATAGTGATGTTCGTCCAGCCACCCCACCTACGTTTCATTGGGAACACGCCGATAATTATATGCTAATTAAACCCAGGCCAAACTTATGTGCATTCATAACTTACTTCCTTCAGAGCTTTCCATCGTGCTACTCACAACGTACTACTTTATTCACAAAGTAGGCGTCGGCAACGCCCCAGAAATTTTGGACTCTCAAAAAGAAATTTTGAATCACTCCCGACCCACGGCAGCTAGGAACCCAATAGCTTAACGCATCAAGGCTAGAACTAAGTAGAACCACCGCACCAATTTAGAGCTAATCGCTCAAATAGCCGTGGAACCAGAATATCTGCCACTGATGACGTCACATGTGTCCACCTGCACGCTCGTCCGCATATTTGTTCTCCCGTTTGCCCAGAATTATGGCTATTACATTAGTAAATAGATTATATAATAAAATAATAATTTTATTGTTCTATAACTAGAGGCAGAGCAACCGCCCGCTTCTCCCAAAGCAGTGACTCATCAAATAGAGCAATATCAAAATTTATATTTTTGAATGATGTTTTAAAGAGGGCCAATCTGTTTTTGTAGCCAACCAATAGAGTACATGTACTGGTTCACTAATCTGTAAAAACTGTATAGGCAGATGCTAAAGTGTTTATAATACACGATTGCTGTATCGTTCAAATCTACATTTGTTTTGGCTTTATTGCAAATAAAGAACATAACAATTTATATGCTTAAAAAAAATTCGAAATATTTCTATGTGCATGAAGAAAAAATCCTCTAAAACCTTTTTTAGTGTACAGTCGCTCAAAAAAGTATACGAACACTATGAATTCCGAAAAAATATCTGGCAACGATTTTATTTAGAAATTAGTAGTCTGGCAACCTTCGTGTCACGTGATTACAGAATTCAGGAAAAATATCTGGAGCGTGTACAGCAACTGTACACGCTCCAGTTACCGTTCACAGCAAACTGGAGCGTGAGCAGTTACTGCACACGCTCAATATTTCCATGAGTGAGCCCACACGATCTAGTATCAAAATAACATAACCACCTACAGTCGCTCAAAAAAGTATCCGAACACTATGGTTGATTACAGAATTCAGAAAAAATATCTGGCAACGTTTTTTTTTAGAAATTAGTGATCTGGCAACTTCGTGTCACGTGGCACGAAGGTTGCCAGATCACTAATTTCTAAAAAAAAAATCGTTGCCAGATATTTTTTCTGAATTCTGTAATCAACCATAGTGTTCGGATACTTTTTTGAGCGACTGTACTTGAAGCAGAAAAAAAAATCATTGCAATGCGGCAGTTAATAACGTTTCCCTTTCAACTATTGTAAGGGTTACACATCTGAGAAATATTTTTCTCTACTAGGCAAAATCTGTTTTGCTATTTTTGGTCAAACAAGGGTAAAAAAGATTACATCCCACATTGGCGTAAAGTAGCGGAATCTCAAAATGCCATTTCCTTTAACATTGTGAATCGAGACGATAAACAAATCTGTTCTTTGTATTTGGATATTTTTTTATCATCCTCTTAGAGATAGAAAAGTTCATCCGTGATAAAAGGTCCCTTATCGTCCTCCTTTCTATTTCAAATCTAATTCACCGCACACGAAAATAATAATGATAAAACACACACGCAAAAAAAAAAAATCCAGATCTTCCCATTTTGTTGACAAAACCGTATATTCTTCTCATTACTTCTAAAGAGGCACTATTACGATGAAAAGAGTAACTCAAAAACATATTTATATATTATACAAGAAAATGGAAATAAATTTAATTTAGCCGACTCGTTCATAGAGGTAAAGATGCGAGAATTATTCTTATATAAATATATACAGTATATACATACACATAGATATATTATTACTTTTTGTGTGTTGTTTCGGTCTTAAGATTCTTATATTAAAGCCGAAGAAACTAATTCCTCCCCAATGAATTCACAAGCATACGGAAACGTGAAAGCCTTTGCATTTTAACCTAATATGAATGCAAACAAGATGCATTTGGAAAAAAACGAAGCTCTACGCCGCAGAGATCCCCTTTCTTTACTTTTTTTCGCTCTTTCCTTTATTCTCGCAAGAAAACAGAATTAAGGAAACGAATTTAGGAGCGAAACAAGGCATAAAAATATAGGAAGAATAGCCGATTTACTTTTGTCTGAGAAGATTTTTCATGAGAGTAGTGGGTTGGTTTTCCTTTTTTTTCCTTCAGCTGAGCATCGCATTAGAAATTGCGAATTCCTCAGAGGAGTAGAAGACCTTCCTGATTCTCCCTTTATCTATTAGAGAAGAACAGAAAAGAATTCCATTTTTTTTTATTATTAGTGTGTTCATCGTCCGACTGGAGAATTTAATTCCTGATAGTTATGCATTTTGATGTTCTTCGTGTCTTCTGTTCAAACGGGACAAGATGTATATATTTTTTAACATAAAACAAGCCTCTTAGAGTTTTATTAAAACGGGAAATCTTTTCCATCGTAGGCTGATTAAAACTTCAATATTTTAATAATGATTTATGCATAAAATCTCGTTTGATAATTCTTATTATTATGCGACTGCAGTATACTAATAGATTAAAAGAGTTCGTATCGTCTTGAATTTTACTTTTGCTTTTAATTCCCCAAAAGACGGATGTTTATTTCAAGTGCGATGGTTGTTTTTTTCGGTCTCTCAAGAGCAATGCATTATTATTTCTCGCAGTGAAATGGAATTGACATAAATATTTATCTTCTTTATGAAAGAAAAGTATTAGGTTTTGTTTACATTGACTCGCATTGTTTAATGAAGTGGTTTCCAATGGCAACTGGGGAGATTATAAGAAAGGGTTGTTGACGCTGAGACAGTTTACCCAAACCTTGGTTTGATTGACAGCTGTATTTTTGACTTATATTTTTAATACGGCCCAAAGTTTTCTTTTTTTCTTTATTTCTGAATTTGGCGTGTTTTTACAGGCCGCAGGGGAAGCTGGGTTGATGCGGTCGATGGCAAGACAAAATCTTAATCTGCAATTGCTAGGTTCAAGTCCCAACTGTTCTTGAATTGAGATTTATTTTCGCTAAGCTTTACTTTGCACTCAGTGGATATTGAGGCCTTCTGTAGGGTGGGACACTGAACCGTGGTACAGTGTGTTAGAACGGCATACTCTGTGCTTATTAAAGAACAGACTGGCTGAATTTGAAGGGAGTGCTTCCATCTCTTTCTCTCCTAATAGCTGTCCAGTGGGTCCCCTTCCCCCAACCTACTCTTAGCCCTTGTGATCTGACCATTTCACCCAATGTGTGAAAGAATAATCACTCAAAAATAAAACAACAGACCATATGTGAATATATTATAATAATAGATAGATGTATAGGTGATTGTGAGTTGGGTTGTTTTACCTCTGAGCGGCACTTTTTCGCACACCATGGCATAAATGGCCAGGTCACACCAGTCATCCAGCGTGTTCTTTAACGTGTACAGGGTATGGCTCTCCAGCACACGGGGCGGCTTAATGTCCCATCCGACGAACGGCGGCCTTTCCAAACCCATCGGTGTCCCCTACTGACCATGGGCAGGGCGGGGAATTTTGCGGAGATAAGTCTCAATGCTGATTCAACTGGGACTCGAACCTGGAAACTACAGATTACGAGTCTGGCTCGCTACCGACTGAGCCACCCCGCCCCAGATGATTGTGAGTGATTCATTGAGTGACTGAGAAGGGACATGCTAATCTAACTAACTAAATGACAGAAGTGGTATCGCTCGAAAAATTGAACCGGGGATAATCCGGAATTTGATCTTCAACATCTCCTACAAGATCAAACAGAAGCCACCTAGAGGTCAAACTTTGATCTACGAGTGCTAGAAACGGGAAAATTTAATTTTGATTGTGAAATTTTGGATCCGGAGGTCCTTTGAGGTCAAAGCTCAAATCTCAATCTACTGGTTCTAGAGAGCTAAATATTGGTGTCTGGGAGTGTTTTGTGTCGTATATCTCGGAAACGTTGTTAATAATTGAATGTAACGAGTCCTATGAGGTCAAGAGTTAAATCTCTATAAACCAGTACTAGAGACCTAAAAATGGTGCTTAGAGCTTATTTCGGGTGTAGATCTCAGGAATGTTAAAAATTTCAGAGTGAAATAGATATGGAAATTAAGAGGGGCCGAAGATGGTGACTGATTTAGATTAATCTAGTAAAATAAAAGATACAATAATGAATGCATGTTTCATGATTTTCGCCCTTAGCTTATTTGTTTTGAGCATTTCTTTTGAGGAAACAAATGCGTTTCCTATTTTGTCTTTGGTTTTTAATATTTTACAGACATTATTCGCTGGACAAAAGGTTTTCTTCGTAGTCGGAAAGCATTTCAGTAGTCTTGGTCTATGAAAATTGTTGAAGACTCAATACAGCTGTCACATATTCTCTCTCAACTTCTTAGGCTACGTAACTGATAGATTTAGACTTACGATTCTCCTCGTCATAGTGGTATGTTGGGTTGTTTTACCTCTGAGCGGCCATTTTTTGCCCATAATGGGCTAAATAGTCAGGTCACAAGGACATTGAGAGCTCAGAGAAAGTTGAGGAAAGGAGACACATTTCTTTAACATGCAGAGGGTATGGCTTTCCAGTACGAGTGACCACGGCTTAACGTCCCATCCGACGGAATTCCAAGTCCATCAGTGTTCGGTATTGACCGAGGGAAGGGTGGGGAGGTTTTCAGAGATAAATCTAAATGTTGGCCCAGGTGGGACTCGAACCTGGGAACTATAGATTACGATCCTGGTGTGCTACCGACTGAGCTATTCCCGCCCAACAGATGTACGAATCAGCTTCATTGGCGAGTTACCGGCTATGTATGCTTCGTGATGTACACTGTCCCTATTAAAATACGAAATAATTTCCACGCTATACCAATGGGAATCTTACATCGAAGTTCTATAACATATATACAGTATAATATGCATTTAATGGAAAAATATGACTGAAGATAAATTTCAGACTATAATCACATCTATTTGAATCTCGATTTTGAACAACATTCGCTCAGTACTTAAACAATTGGAGAAGCTGGAATGTTTAAAAATAAATTATTTTGATTTATGGCAAACATCGATAATTTCCAATATTGAAATATGGATGTCCGAAAAATTAACGGTGGGATTTCGGGAACCACTGTCCCAAAATTCACAAAAGGCATCACATTAAATGTTGTACCTATACATCCAACACTCAAACAAGTAAAACGGGCGGCCACCAACGAAACATTACATCGACACATTTCTCAAGAGAAGCTAAGGAAGTTCTTAGTGCAACTTTTCCTGGCAGATGGATTGACAGGAGAAGTCCAATTCTATGGCCATCAAGGAACCCCTTGATTTTTTTTTTGTGGGGTGTTGTAAAGAATTATGTTTGCATGGACAAAATTCAATACCTGAATCATTTGGAAGCTACAATAAGAGAAGCAAGTGAGCAAGTAACAAAAGAATGCTGCAGCGTGTGTGGCAAGAAGTGGAATTCCGATTGGACAAGAAAGGTATACATTATGGTTAAAACTATTTGAGCTACGCTTTCAATTAAAATAGTACGTTCTTGAATATGTATATTATTTTTTCTACATATTGATTCTCAAAACTCTGTCAATTATTTTTCGGACACTCTGTAATCATTACACAAATTTGGTCAGCGGTATTTAAGTTTTCAATAAAAAAATAAAATAAATACCCCCTCAAGCAGCTGCTTGCCACAGAGGTCTGACAGGAGCCTGTCAGTTTATATGCCACAGTAGAAGATCCGAGAGGATGGCAGGACCTCAGCAGAAAACAACACGAACATCCATGCCTTACCCGGGGCTCGAACCCAGGTCCCGTAGATCAGTAGCCAAGCGCGCTAACCACTCGACCACGGGAGGGCGAAAATAAAATACCCCCTCAAGCAGCTGCTTGCCACAGAAGTCTGACAGTTTATATGCCATAGTAGAAGGTCTGTAAGGATGGCAGGACCTCAGCAGAAAAACGACACAAACAACCATGCCTTACCCGGGGCTCGAACCCAGGTCCCTTAGATCAGTAGCCAAGCGCACTAACCACTCGGCCATGGGGCGACATGTGATAAAATATATAAGCAATGTCAATAAAAATAATGATCAATTTTTTGTCATTTCTTTTTGCCTAAAAGTAATCGATCAAGACATAAATGATAAAAATTAATTTCGTTAATGTTAAAAAGATTATCACATTGAATAAAGCAAATTACGAAGGAGGACGAATTAAATCGTGATTGCTATGTGAAGACCGTAAACTAGAAAACGCTTAAGGGAGGACAAACCATTGGTTTGAACAAAAACGATCATGAACGACATTCCAACATTTTTTCCTGAAATTATTCTCGATCAAAGTGCTGGTATAGTAGCTGGTACAGTGGTATAGTGTATGGTCGATCATCGTAGTGATATGGTTTTTCCTTAATAACAGTATATATTTTAAAATTGAAATTTTTAATACCCTAAACAGTCTAAATATACCTTCTCGAAAGATGTATAAACGTTCTTCAATTTATTTGCTAATGTACTGAGCTATACAGAAAAAAAAAGGACCACATTTGCTAATACATTTGTCAGTTTGACAATAAAATTCGGGTACATAAAATGTGTTTGTTCAGATGATTTACTGTAGGGTTGTATCTAAACGATTTCTGAACGTTTTTTGAACTTATGACAACTTTCAGGTAAAATATTTATATCGGTGAAATTTATGCAAACCGTATTATGCAGAGAGAATTGTACACAGAGTTGGATTTTGCATCGCATATAACATTTAAAACTGTTAATGGTTATATGTTTATGTTTGCATGGAATGAGATAAAGAGAGAATTAATATTCCCATGAAAAGAATCGTTTAATTAAAAAAAAAAACAAGAAGTTCCCAAATGTGAAACATCCCAAGTGTTGCGTGTTTTTTGGCCAACTTTTGAAATGTAAACGTAAACCTTGGTTATCGTACTACACAGAAATCTGTTATTTATTTATTTTCGTTCCGATATGGAACTTTTACCTGAAAGCAAATACAGGAATACTTCCAAGATTCCCTCTCTGCGTGGAAGAGAGCAAGACAAATGGTAACACAGAGTCGATTCGCGTCCATAATTTAAGGAGTCTAGAAACAGCGAACTGTTTGAACAGCAGTGAGGCGGACGAGGTTGATGATGAACACCCGAACCATCCCATCATGAAGATTTCTGTCCTCTCAAACACATTTGAATGGCGAAACTGAAGCTGTCAAGCAGAAATCATTGAGCGCTTGGGAGGCGTGTTGAAGCATGTCTCCCTGAACTCTGAGTCGCTGCTCCCAACACGGTCCTCTAGGAACGGTGGCACGCAAAGTCCGTCCCTTGGAAGGAGAGTGAAGGATTATTGATCTCCTCTTCCCCGCTGCCCTGACGCACCCTCCTACCGTTCTACCCCCTTCCTAGACCTGCACGCGACTGAAGGGGACCAGCAGTTAGGGTGCGGACACACGCTTCAATAGAGACATTACTTATTGATCCCTAGAAGAGACGGAAAGGCTTCAGGGTGATGGCCATTTGCGTATAAACAGGTACCACGATGTCTGTTAAGGAAAAGTAGCGAGCAGTTTACGAGGATGTTGCTGCGGCCATCCCGTCTCTCGAATCCATTGCTTCGACATTATTTTATGCTCTTCTGGTTGAGACTGTTACTTTGTCTCATAGTTCTCATTGGAATTCAATAGGTTCGTCGATAGTGTGGATCAGAGTCTTAGAGAAAGTAATCTTGCTGTTAGCACGTGTAAAAGAATCGACAGTTTGTGTGTGTGTGTATCTGTTTTGTTAGCTATCTACTGTTAAAGGACTTCCTATTGAGATGAAAAGAAACCGCGTGACTTTCCCGGAAAATCGGAATCTTGGAATTTCATCACAGAATTCGAGGAGAAACCATAGTACTTGGCGAGTTTAAGTGTGAATTCGGTGTGCAAAACCGATTCGTATTTTATACTGCTGGATCAAAGGTGTCTAAATCTGTGGTCTACTTGATTAATAATAAAAGTACGAAATATGCGAGAAATATTTCTCCTAAAATACCTATTATTGCTAAAAAAAGTTTATTTAAAATTAATGTTCAAAATTTCTCATTTTTTTTTATCCCACTAGCATCTGGATTTTTTCCATTAATTGGCACTCTCATATCGTTGAGGAGGGGACACCGATCGACTTGGAAAAGTCGTCTTCATTCAGAATTGGACATTAAACCGTGACTCTGCCTGTAGAAGAGCCATATCCTATGAGTGTTCAAGAACACGCTGGATGGCCTTGATAGAAGGCTTCCTTCTGTTCTCCTAAAGCTTATCCACAGTCTCCATCAGCTCTGAGCATTTGGAATCTTTGCGATCTATTCATTTAATCCAGTGTGTGAATAAAAGTACCGCTGAGATGTAAAACGACCTAATTCATAATTTTCTTATTATTTTAACCTTTATAATAAATAAATAAATACCCCCTCAAGCAGCTGCTTGCCACAGAGGTCTGACAGGAGCCTGTCAGTTTATATGCCATAGTAGAAGGTCTGTGAGGATGGCAGGCCCTCAGCAGAAAAATCATACATACATACATCCATGCCTTACCCGGGGCTCGAACCCAGATCCCGGAGATCAGTAGCCAAGCGCGCTAACCACTCGGCCACCTTTACACTATACTAATTCTTCTTAAACTTACTTTCCGCTACTGAACTTTTACAAAACGTTTTAAGTAATTATTTAATGCTAATTTCACTTTAATTGCTACTCTCATATACAAATACTTTATACAGGCCGGATCTAGGGAAGAACAAGGGGGGATCCCCTGAATCCTCCCTTACCCCCTTTTCAGAATGCTAGTAAGAGTAACAGGGAGAAAACAAAGTTTAAACTTATTTACATTTCACGCATTTTTTAAGAATTTTTTTAAAGATATATAAAACGGAGAGGGAAATTTTATGCTACAATAAAAATCCAGTCTCTTGACCCCTTTTATATTTTTGCTGCTCGATTGAGTTTCTTGCCCGCTTCACCCCCTCTTCGATTTTTTTTCTAAATCTGGTTCTGATCTTATATTACAAAAAGTGTTCAAACACTTCCATGTTATCGGGGCGGGGGTGGCTCAGTCGGTAGCGCGCCAGGCTCGTAATCTGTAGTTCCCAGATTCGAGTCCCAGCTGGGTCAGCGTTGAGATTTATCTCCGCAAAATTCCCCGCCCTGCCCACGGTCAGTAGGGGACATCGATGGACTTGGAAAGGCAACCGTCCGTAGGATGGGACGTTAAGACGTGGCCCCGTGTGCGGGAGAGCCACACCCTGTGCACGTTAAAGAACACACTGGATGGCCTTGACGGGAGGCTACCATCTGTCTCCCAACAGCTGTTCCAGTGGATCCCCTCCCCCAACCTTCTCTGAGCCTTCGGGGTCCATGTGATCTGGCCATTTAGCCCATGGTGTGCAAAAAAGTGCCGCTCAGCGGTAAAACAACCCAACCCTTCCATGTTATTTGTTTTGATTTTTACTTTTAAAGTGAGCTCTTTACGGAAAAATGTCATAAGAGATGAATTGTAGATCTCTCTGAAATCTTTCTAATCAAAGATTTTCAAGAATATCAGTTTAATATTTAAAGAGTTTTCGAAGCGGGAACACTTTTGGAGCACCTTTGCACGAGTTTCTCTTGCCCTCGTCTTAAATATGTTTCTTCAAAATGAACGAAAACGGAAAGAATCATTACACGAAGCTTAAAAAAATAACGTTTATTTTAGCAAAACTACTTGTTGCAACTTATTATTTCGCTTAAAGTTTTTGTGAACTAAATCTGTACTACTAGGAGCATTTGTTCTTAAAAGTTCAAGCGAAATTATTGTCGAAAACCCGAGATTTGGAGAGAGATGAGAGAGATTTGGGTTGTTCTACATCTGAGCTGAACTGTTTTGCACACATTGAGCAAAATGGCCAGGTCAGAGGACATTAGTGACCCACAGGAAGTTGGGGTAAGGATACCCACTAGACCGCTGTTAGGAGATAGATAGAAGCTTCCTGTCAAGGCCATTCAGCAAGTTCTTTAACTAGCACTGGGTATGACTTTACTGCTCACGGGACTCAGCATCTTTCCACATCTTTCCATACGATGGACCGTGGCTTTTCCAAGCCTACTGGAGATATTGAATATATACGCAACGATATTTTTTGTAAGAAGCTTATATTTAAAGTCATGGACCTTGGAATTTTTTTTTTCATTCAAATAAGTAGGAGCTTTCAAGGTTGTTTTACCTCTGAAAGGCACTTTTTCTTTTGCAAGTGTTCTTTTAGTTTTAAATGTAAAAGGGCTAAAGGCATCGGTGTCCCTACTGACCGAATGTTTTGTGGAGATAAATATCAACGCAGTCCCAGGTGGGACTCGAACCTGAAAACTGTAGATTACTAGCCTGGTGTGCTACCGACTAATCCACCCCCATCCCCATCCGCGGAGATTTCAAGACTCTTGGTATATATTAGAAAACATCATTGACAATATCAATACACTAAGAAACTAAAAACGTACATACTCCAGGTAGACATTTAAACGTTTAAATGCATAATTAATCTTACGAATTCCTTTTTTTACCTTATGAATTCAATTTTTTTACCTCGTTTTCAAAAAAAAACAAACGAACTATTGTTTTCACTTTTTCGTCTGTCCGTCCTCCCGTCTCTAAATGTCTAAATGTCAGTTTTCATCTTTTTTTTTTGTTTTAAGAGTTATGTGGGATATTTCTTTAAGTTGTTCACATTCGGGTTTTTACTATGTATTTGGTCAGTTTAAATGGCGCAGAAAAATGCAACACGAATATATCGGATGTGACTTCCCAGTAAAACACCACCTGCACGATTTAAGTCGGGCGTGACTGTTAAGGGCTGGATATGTATCATTAAAATATTACTATTCCCATTTTTTTTTAATCTTCCATCAGTTTGAATTTCAGCTGTGAGAGGTTGAAACATACCGGACGGGCTCGAAACGCAGATCCGTTAGATCAATAGCCAAACACGCTGATTATTCGACCACGGGACTGTTGTCCCGTGGTCAAATTCAACTACTGTGCTACTGCAAAAAATTTGATACTATTAAAGAGATCATGTGATGGTGCACGTTGATAGTATAAATAACAAGTAACGATATTTTCGTAGTAGATTAGAAGGGCATCAATTAACCGAAAACATTGGCTAAATCGGATGACCGACACAACTTGAAAAAAAAATCTTATATTTAAGTGGAAGCGTTTTACAATTACTTTGTAGCTAAAGATAAGGTTAGTTTTTGACTCAAGGTGAAAAAGTATACCGTTCCTCTGACAGCCCATGAGCGAGTAGCTTGTAGTATATATAATTACGATTAATCAATATGAAAATCATGGAGTCGTTTAAGCAGAATCTTCAAAGTTTGGGTCACAAAGCTTTGAAGAATATAATGAATTAGGTTTAATTTTGCAGGTCCTGCATTTTCTAAAAATGTGTGAAGGAGCCCAATAATTTTATCTATGATTTTAGGGGGTCGAAGTATCAAGATCTTTGAGAATCCATCGTTGAAGCTACTTTTTATAGTAATAAATACCCTCTGAAGCAGCTACTTGCCACAGAGTTTGGCAGGAGCCTGTCAATTTATATACCATAGTAGAAGGTCTGTAGGTTGACGGGACTGCGGCAGAAAAGCAACACAAACATCCATGCCTTGCCCAGGGCTCGAACCCAAATCCCTTAGATCAGTAGCCAAGCGCGAATAATTTATTTTTGACAATAAAAATAATACCAGCTGATCTTTACGTGATACTAAGGAATATACATTGCCAATAAGTTTCTTAAAATTGTTAATT
This sequence comes from Ryuthela nishihirai, assembly GCA_038380435.1. Lineage (NCBI taxonomy): Eukaryota > Metazoa > Arthropoda > Arachnida > Araneae > Heptathelidae > Ryuthela > Ryuthela nishihirai. The sequence continues at coordinate 20,358,403 of JAWZYU010000016.1, forward strand.
GGAAAACCGTATTGTATTTTTTGCCTTATGGGAAATTTTAAATGACTCGAAGGACTAGAACTCCAGGGAGACTTTGATATCAAAAATGCAATAGGAAAAAAATTGAAACAAAATACAACTAGAAATAAAATATTCATGTCTAGAGATTTGAACTTGTATTTCTGAAGTATAAAGTAGAGTTTTTCGAAACCAAACTCAAACGACAACAAAACACATTCTTTCAGGTATCTTTTTGACTAGCAAAAAAAATGCTATGTTAAAAAGATGAACTACCAATCTTCCAAACAGTTGTTGCTGTTTGAAAAGAGAGCGAGTTAAGTCTACTCTCAGACTTTTCGAAAAAGTGAACAACATGAGAATAGAAGTATTTGACTTTTAGACGCCTCGGGCATCGTCAGAGGTTGAAGCCCAAGAGCAACCGATCCCAAGAGGATGCGAATAAAAGGTTTGGAAGAAGGAAGCCTAGATTTCTCAAGGGATGTCCTCAAGACATGGTTCAGACAGATCAGTAGATGCTGTGTAGCATTACAGGTTGCTCACGGAAAACAGATTTCTTGTTCGCCGCCTGTTTCCTCTAAAGAGCTCTTACCTAAACAGCAGATAAATTTGAACACTTTTACTAAGAATCAAACCTTCGCCGGAAATTTCCTGAGGGAACACGTGTATTGTTTTGGCCGAAATCCTGTCCACATAAAAGAGAGATGGAAGAGAGAATGAATATAGTTTCTGAAAGAGAAATTCAATAAAATTTTAAAAAGATTCTTTATCTGGAGGATGTGAAAGATCTTTATCAGTAGAAACATACTTAAGAATAATATGTTGTTGATGTGAGAATTATAATACTGAATGGGGTGAATTGTTAAGCTGTGCATTAACTACAAAACAAGAACTCCAAAGCATTTTTCATTCGGATATTATTGTTTCGATCGATGATCCTGAAACGAAGTGAGATTTGATGAAATAAGATTGAAACAATGTTTTTTTTAGTTGCGCCAGAATTAGTTAGCGATATTTTAGTTCATGGTTTAGCTTTGTTATTGGCGTTATGATCATAGAAATACGATTTGTAATATGCTAATTTGTGATTTCTACATTTGGATGTGAGATGGGATTGATTAGTTGATTTTTAAAGGTGGCTTGATGGTAATGAAACGAAAATGGAGTAACGCAAACAGCAACAACGAAGAAGAAGGTTGATATCACTGGGCAACACACAAAAAGGCTTTGAAATAAAAATAGCCAATCTTTACTAATTTCGAGGTGCTGAACACGAAAATGAAAATAAAATTAGTTGATTGGGTCTTGTTTAGGAGAGACAGAGATGGCCATGTATAAATGATTCAGTCCGCATTAAGTACATAGGTAACCATTTCGCAACGTTGTATTTTAAACTCCAGATTGCAACATATTGCGTTGTATTGCATCAGAACCCCCATACACACAACCACTGGAGATATTGCATCATTATCTGATGCAATGTAGTTGAGTCATGACATCGTGGCTTTACGATAGTGACAAAAGATGATGCAATTGTTAGTTGTAAGAAGGTTGATATTTTTTGGGTTGGGTTGTTTTGCCTCTGAGCGGCACTTTTTTGCACACCATGAGCTAAATGGCCAGGTCACATGGACCCCGAAGGCTCAGAGAAGGTTGGGGGAGGGGACCCACTGGAACAGCTATTGGGAGACAGATGGTAGCCTCCCGTCAAGGCCGTCCAGCGTGTTCTTTAACGTGCGCAGGGTATGCGCTTTCCCGCACACGGGGCCACGGCTTAACGTCCCATCCGACGGACAGCGGCCTTTCCAAGTCCATCGGTGTACCCTACTGACCGTGGGCAGGGCGGGGAATTTTGCGGAGATAAATCTCAACGCTGACCCAGCTGGGACTCGAACCTGGGAACTACAGATTACGAGCCTGGCGCGCTACCGACTGAGCCACCCCGCCTCTTTTTTAAAGATCATACTTAGGGATTCAATGGAAATAGGAAATTGCTTAAGATTATTTCGAAAGTTTGAAGACTCCGCTTTGTAGTGAGAAGAAGAATTTGAAGATTATAGTTAGTGGTACCATTAGCGTTGAAGATTATTTTTAAGGGTTCATGCGGAATTTTAAAATTTCGCTTTCGAGGTTGTGAAGAATTTGTGAATCGTAGTTAGGAGTGCCAAGAAATCTGAAGGTTTTTCTCAAGGATGATGCAGAATTAAATCGTTTTCTAAGGATGCCGTGGGATTTTCAGACCGTACTTAGGGGTACCACGAAAATTGGAAATTGTTCAGAAATTTTATAAAGATTAAAGACTGTGCTTGTGGGATGAAGCAGAATTCTAAAACTTTGTTGGGTGTGGTGGGAACTCAAGTTAGTTTTAGGATAAAGCGAGATTTGAAGACTTTGTGCTTAAGATGTAATGAATTTGAAATTTTGGCAGGTTCGATGAAAGTTGAAAATTGGTCTTAGAAATAAGGAGAATTTTAAAAACATTTCTGTGGGTTTCTGAAAAACTGACTGAAAACTTGTGCAAAGTTTTGCGAAAGTTAGAGCCCATGCTTAGAAGTTCCACAAAAGCAGAAAACCGTACATTGGAGTTTCGTGGATTTTAGGTTGTTTTGTTGAATTATACCCTGTGAGAGAGCCATACCCTGTGAACGTTAAAGAACACGTGGTTACTCCCGTCAAGTCCACCCCACGTGTTCTTTAACGTTCACAGGGTATGGTTCTACCGGATATGTGCCACGGCTTTACGTCCCATACGACAGATGACGGCCTTTGCAAGCCCATCGGTGTCCCCTACTGACTGAGTGTTGGGTTGGGTTGTTTTACCTCTGAGCGGCACTTTTTTGCACACCATGGGCTAAATGGTCAGGTCACATGGACCCCGAAGGCTCAGAGAAGGTTGGGGGAGGGGACCCACTGGAACAGCTATTGGGAGACAGATGGTCTTGAGATGGTCTGGAGACAGATGGTTCTTTAACGTGCACAGGGTATGGCTCTCCTGCACACGGGGACACGGCTTAACGTACCATCCGACGGACGGCGGCCTTTCCAAGCCCATCTGTGTCCCCACTGACCATGGGCAAGGCGGGGAATTTTGCGGAGATAAATCTCAATGCTGACCCAGCTGGAACTCGAACCTGGGAACTACAGATTACGAGCCTGGCGCGCTACCGACTGAGCCACCCCCACCCCCACCCCACTGACTGAGGGAAGAGCGGGGTGTTTTGCATAGAGCTGCAGATTATGAGCCTGTTGCCTTACCGACAGAGTCTCTCCCACCTCCACCCCTAGGAGTTTTGTGGAATTGGAGACTGCAGATAGGAATGTAATAAATGTTGAAGCCTTGTTACGATGCAGTGGAATTATAAAACTTTGATTTGTCGAGGAATTTTAAAACCATGCTTAAAAACATTTTAAAAAGTTAAAGATAATGCTTAAGAATACTTCGAAAGTCGAAGACAGTACTTTGGGGTGGTATAAAATTCGAAAGTTTGTTTAGGAATGTTGTGAAAATTGAAACCTGTGCGTAAACTCTACTTATTCTATGGGTTTCCATAGAATTTGAAAATTTTCCTTTTGGATATGACAGAATTTTAAAAATTTTGTTTAAGAGTGCGGAGGAACTTGAAGACCATAGTAAGGGATAAGATGAAAGTTAAATATTGTGTTTAGAATGAACAGATTTTGAAAACTATGTTTAAGGTTGCCATGAAATTGGAAAATATTTCTTAGGGTTGTTAGAAGATTAGAAACAGAGTTTTATGGAATTTAAAAAATGTACTTAGAAGGGCGTTGGATTTGAAATCCTTGCTTAGGAGTATTGAAAAAGTTAAAAACTCTGCATATGGATTCAGAGACAGTGACTTATATTTGTTCCGTTGTATTATCTCTGAACAGCGCTTTTTGCACAGAGTAGGTTAAATGGCCAGGTAACAAGGACCCCGAGAAGGTTAGGGGAAGGGTACCCACTGGACAACTGTTAGGAGACAGATGGTAGCATCCCGTCAAGATCATCCAGTGTGTTCTTTAATGTGCACAAAATATGACTCTCTCTTGTACATGAGACGACGGCTTAACGTCCCATTCAACGGATGACATCCTTTACAAGCCTATCGGTGTACCCTAGTGACCGAGGGCAGGACGAGGAGTTTGGCGGAGATAAATCTCGAAGCTGGCCCAGGTGGGAATCGAACCTGGGAATTGTAGATTAGGAGCCACCACAGCACCACTGACTTAGAGAAAAAAAAAGTTGCACCACCATCGGATTCATTTGAATGCAGTTTAAGCATCACTTATACAAACTGAACTATTTTACTTTGGAGCAGAACTTTATTGATCCACAACGACTAAGTCATAAAGATTCCAATGATTAGAACATCGATGAGGAAAAGCACAATCCTCCCTTTCAAGACTATCTATAATGTTTCTTAATGTGCTTAAGTTACGGTTGTTTTCCCACATTAGTCCATGGCAAAACATAGCATTCAATGAACGGCTATCATTTCCAAACCCGTCGATATCCCCTTTCCCATCAAAGCAAAGGTTATGTAGGAATGGAGGTTACAAAGTGCAGGACAAATGGGAACCTCTAAACCTAAGAAATATGGAAACCTCGTAGCCTAAGAAATATGACTCTGTTGCGTTATTGGCTATCAATCTCACACTTTCAGATTCGTTTATTGCATAAAAAATGTTAATATACAGGGTGATTCAGTTAAGCGTGTACAAACTTCTGGGATGGGTAGTTGCACAAAGACGAATCGGAATCATATAGCAATGCAGGGTCGGTAATGGCATCATGTGCTAGTGTACAGAGAGGACGTGAATGAAAGAGTAGCACGTAAGTGAACAAATATTTTTTATTAATCACAATAGGTACATTTGCGAAATGCACAGAGGTCACAGAAGGTGTTCGAAGTTGCGACCATGAGCTGTAACACAGGCCTGACATCGTCGGCGCATGGAATCATGTACATTCTAGAAGATTCCTGGCGTGTCTCGGACTTCCGAGGCAGCTACGGAGATGCGTGCGACTAGGTCCTCAGCACTTTCAACGGGGATGTCGAACACCAGTCCTTTGATGTAACTCCAGAAGAAGTAATCAAGGCATGATAGGACAGGCGATCTCGCAGGCCAATTAATGGGACCACCACGCCCGATCCTCTGTTGTCCAAATGTCACGTTTAAGTGTTGACGAACTTCATGGCTGAAATGGGAGGGAGCCCCATCATGCTGGAACCACATTGAACTGGGCAGTGACTGAGGGACTTGTTGTTCATCCAAAAGTTCTGGCAAGACGTCCTCCAGAAATATATGGTAACTCCTTCCATCCAGACGAACAGGCATGAGGTATGGGCCTATTATGTGGTCCCCGCCAATGTCGGACCAAACATTTACAGCAAAACGGTTTTGTGCTGCACGAGTTCGTGTAGCATGGGGGTTCTCCACCGCCCATGCATGTGCGTTATGTGCATTGAAGCTACCTTCCCGTGTAAAGCATGCCTTGTCTGTGAACAGCACAGAAGCAGGAAATTGGGGTTCTGCCGCACTCTTCTGCAGGAACCATTGTGTAAATGCAATGCGCTTTGGGTAATCCTCAGGCTTCAGTGTCTGGACTCGCTGCACATGATATGGATGCAATTGGTTATCGTGCACAATCCTCCATATGGTGGATTGGGAAGGACCGACCCGCTGCGCAATTGCTCGAGTACTGGCACTTGCAGTGTCTCTGTATGACGTAGCACATTCTCTGCCATGTCAGGGGTCCGTGCCCATCGTTCCTGTCTCCTGGCAGGTCTCTGGAAGGAACCAGTGTCACATAGCCTCTGATGCAGCCATGCAAACATTTGGTGGTTGGGAGTACGCCTCATCGGGTACCATTCCTGGTACATGCGCACAGTGGCTCACCCATTGCAGTTTGCAGCCCTGTATGCAAGATGCATATTGGCCAACTCCGCGTTTGTGTAATTGGCCATCCTACTACCTCTGTAGTCGTTCACGAATGATGGTTACCTACGAGGATGTTGCGCAGTCCCGCAGCTGTACAATGCCATCTACCACATGAAGATGCCGTTACCGACCCTACATTGCTATATGATTCCAATTCGTCTTTTTGCAACCTACCCCTCCGAGAAGTTTGTACACGTTTAACTGAATCACCCTGTACATATGTGCATGCAAAATATTATTATTCGATCTATTTTTTTTAAATTAGAGGTGTAGACATTTTATTTCCGGAAAAATGAAGTGAAATTACAGTGATTCTAGTAACAGAAAATGAAATATATGAACTTTACTTTCTGCAATTACTTTCTGCAAATTTTAAATGAAGGTCAGTGTAATAACTGATTTAACCGAAAGGGGGAAAAGTTTGACCACGTCTCATCGATGCTAGAGGTGAGCGAAGGATATTCTGTACAGCACGAGCCAACAGAAGGGATACTGTGGCGCAACTCGCCCGTAATTTGAATGCTGGTGACGGGAGTAATGTGTCACACACACAGTACATCGAACTCTGCTGAAAATGGGGCTGCGTAGCTACAGGCAGCTCCGAGTGTCCATGCTAACCTCGGTTCACCGTCGGAAGTGCTTACAGTGGGCACGTGAGCATCAAAAACGGACCTTGAATAATTGAAAGAAGGTCATCTGGCCCGTTGAGTCTCGTTTCTGTTGCACTGTGTGGACGGTCGGGTACATGTGCATCGTTTACCTGGGGAGGTATTGGCACCAGGATGCAACGTGGGACGAAAACAAGCCAGTGGACGAAGTGTAATGCTTTGGGCAATATTTTGCTGGGAAACCCTGTGTCCAGTCATTCATGTGTAGGAAACTATTATGTCTACGACCTACCTATACATCATTGCAAATTGGTACATCCTTTCATGGCAACGGTATTTCCCTCTAGTAATGCCTTCTTTCAGCAGGATAATGTGCCATGCCAAACTGCCCGGATTGTTCGAGAATGGTTCGTGGAACATGAGGAAGACTTCCAGGCATTGCCCTGGTCTCCAAATTCCCCAGACATCAATCCAATCGAGCATCTGTGGTTTGTGTTTGAACAGCATATCCGATCTGTGGCGGCTCAACCACATAACTTACCAGAGTTAAAGGATCTGCTGGTAACCTGTTGTTACCAGATACCATAAGACACCTTTAGAAATCTTGTAGCGTCTATACCTTGCTGCGTAAGAACTGTTTTAGCAGCACCTGGAGGACCAACATCATATTAGGCAGTTGGTCATAATGTTTTGGCTCTTTGTGTATATATTATACTGGCTTCATCTCGCTGAAATTTTGTGCAATGTATTTTTCCTACATTAGATTTGTCGCTTGATAACTTTCACCATTCGCGCAAAACGTTTGGTGCGAAACTTTCCATTCATAACTTTCATAACGCAGCGTAAGCGACGGCAGCGTCCTCAGATTCCCGACATTTTCAAAGAGTTTAAACCCAGTTCCAGAGCAGATCGGGATTCGTTCATAGACCACAAGGTGCGCCCGTGTAAAGACGAATCGTTCAAGTGCCTGGGGAATTTCAGGGTAACCGCGCTGTAAGAGGAACACGCATAGGGTGATTCAGAATTCATCATCAATATTTGGTGGGGAGGTAGGTAATAAGAAACGAAGGAGATTTCACATAGGAAAGCATGGGCGCATATGCCATGTAGTAGGGCAAAATGACCCCAGTTCAATGGTGGAAAGAACACATAAGAAGGAAGTGGTAAGGAAAAAACATTTATTATCTTACATGTAACATTTCTTTGCATTGGTTGTACAGACTTATAAGAGGTGCTCGAACTGCCGACCATGTGCTAGAATGCATGACTCACAACAGCGTTGCATGGACAGCCAGACCCTGTGGAAGATGCCTGGCATTTCCCGGATGTTTGAGGCAGCAACTGATATGCGTGCTACAAGATCCATAGCACTATCAACAGGGGTCTCGTACACCATGTTTTTCATAGCACCCCATACAAAGAAATCGATTGGAGATAAATCCGGTGAATGTGGTGGCCAAGAAACCGGTCCACTGCGGCCAATCCATTGACCACCAAACTGTCTGCGTAGGTAAGCACGCACAGCATTTGCGAAATGTGCAGGAGCGCCGTCATGCTGGAACCACATTCGTCGGAGACTACCATCAGGAACCTGTTCAGAAGATCCGGTAACACAGTCTGAAGAAATGTTAGGTACTTGGCACCGTCCAAACGGGATGGTAGTAAATACGGGCCCAACAAACAGTCACCGACAATCCCAGTCCACACATTGACAGCAAAACTTTGTTGCGCAGCTCCAGGTCTTGTACCATGTGGGTTCTGATGAGCCCACACATGCCAATTGTGTGTGTTGAAGACACCCTCTCGAGTGAACAACGCCTCATCGGTGAAAAGAACATACGTTGGGAAATTGGGATCAACGGCTGTTTTCTGCATGAACCACTGACAAAAAATAACATGCTTGGGATGGTCGTCTGCTGCCAATAATTGCACTCTTTGCAGATGAAACGGATGTAACCCTTCATCGTGTAATATCCGCCACGCTGTTGCTTGCGAAATTCCAAACTGCCTAGCCATACCTCGTGTGCTAGCACCAGGTTGTTCCTCGATTTCCTGTAGCACAGCTTCCTCTACTGCTACTGGCCGTGCCGATCTGCACCTCCCTCGATTAACATTACTAGCAGCAAACGATCCTGTTTCACGCAGTTGGCGATGAATACGTGAAAACATTTGATGCTGTGGCACACAGCGGTTTGGGAAGCGCGCTGCATACAATTGCCTGGCTCGAAGACATCTTTCTCCTGCCGCACCGTAAGTTACATGCATATCTGCACATTCATTCCACGTATACCGGTTCATGTTACTTCTGCAAATTCACCTTGTCGAATGACAACTGACTGCACGCGTCAAACAGCTGTGCTTCTGTATGAGAGGTGTGTACACACAGCGCCCTCTACACCACCATGCGTTCGTCTGCCCCCATACTTTCCTATATGAAATCTCTTTCTTTTCTTATTCCCTTCCTCCCCACTAAATATTGATGATGAATTCTGAATCACCCTGTATATCGATATCTGCACAGGTAGTCTCTCGTTCGGAATTCCTATTATTATATACCATATTACCAGCACAGCAGGCTAAAAATTGGGCGAGAAACATTTATTTTCTCCGTTGATAACTTTCACAATTTCTGCCAACAGTGGGCAGTCGGTAGCGCACCACGCTCGTAATCTGCGGTTCTTAGGTTCGAATCCCACCTGGAACAGCGTCGAAATATATCTGTGCAAAACTTCCCTCCCTTCCCTCAGTCAGTAGGGGATACCGATGGGCTTGGAAAGGCCGCCGTCCATCGGATGAGACGTTAAGCCATGGGTAACCTAACGTGGGGGACGTAAGCACTGTGGGAAAGCCATACCCTGCGCACGTTAAAGAACACACTGGGTAGCTGCTGGTAACATGTTACCAGATACCACAAGATACCTTTAGAATCTTGTAACGTCCATGCCTCGCCGGGTAAGAGCTGTTTTGGCCGAAAGTAGAGACCAACATCACATTAGGCAGGCGGTCATAATGTTTTAGTACTTCGGTGTATATATATATCTTTAAAGTTCAATGTTTTATTAAATAATACTGTTCTAAACTCTGTAAATAGGATGTCTTTAACTATGTAGTTGCATTGTGAGCTGACGTGTTATTTGAATGGCAAATGGGGAGTCTACGATATTGCGCAGTTGATGCTTTGACAGTTGTCATGAATAAGAAATCAATATCCTAACCATCAACTCATAATCTCTGAGACATACCGAAGCGTCATCTGAGCAGGCTCATAGTCTCCCCAGTTGCCTCACTCTGCACCATTTTCGTTTCGAGTGGTCCTTTGCATACTTCGTGAGTGATTGTCGTTTCTCTTCTTCTTCAGTAAGTAAAATTAAAATTCCAATTTCTTTGATTTTTGTTTTAATTAGTACGTTTATTGTAAACTGTAATCATCAGTACTAGATTCATAAGACTCAGTCGATAGCGGTCCAGTCTCATAATTTGCAGTTATCAGGTTCGAATCCCGACTGGGATTTATCTCCGCAAAATTCCCACGCCTTGCCCTCGGTAAGTAAGGGACACCAATGGGGGGCGGGGGTGGCTCAGTCGGTAGCGCGCCAGGCTCGTAATCTGTAGTTCCCAGGTTCGAGTCCCAGCTGGGCCAGCGTTGAGATTTATCTCCGCAAAAATTCCCCGCCCTGCCCACGACCAGTAGGGGACATCGATGGGCTTGGAAAGGCCGCCATCCGTCGGATGGGACGTTAAGCCGTGGCCCGTGTACGAGAGAGAGCCATACCCTGTGCACGTTAAACAACACGCTGGATGGCCTTGACGGGAGGCTACCATCTGTCTCCCAAAAGCTGTTCCAGTGGGTCCCCTGCCCCAACCTTCTCTGAGCCTTCGGGGTCCATGTGACCTGGCCATTTAGCCCATGGCGTGCAAAAAAGTGCCGCTCAGAGGTAAAACAACCCAACCCAACCCGACACCAATGGAATTAGAAAAGCAGATGTCCGCCCTGTGGGACGTTAAGCCGTGGCTCCGTATGCGGGAGAGCCATACTCTGTGCACGTTAAAGAATATGCTGGATGGCCTTGACGGAAGGCTACCACATGTCTCCAAACTGGCCAAGTCAGCCTCCATCCTTTAACCTTCTCTGAGTCTTTGATGTCCTTGTGTGAGCTAGCCATCTAATACATTGTGTGCAAAAAAAAGTGCCGCTCAAAGGTAAAAAATATTCAAACTTATGTTTTCTCAAAAAAAAAATGCAACCATAAAACTGAATTTTCATTTATGCAACGAAATGTGAATCTATTGTGAATATAAATTTCGAAAGTTTTAAACGCAAAAACACTTTTTTTTATGATTGCAAATTTTTGTGATATTTCCGTCCATCAGCGTTTCGCTTGTAGTGCGAACACAAGTGAACTGGAAATTTATAATTCAGTTGGAGCGAAGTAATTATTTCGAAAAACAATTTCGATCTGACTGCGTTTCTGATGTAATAAGAAAAAAATTTCCTGCATTTGGAAACGTTCAAAAACAACAATACGTAACTCCGACTTCTCTGTTTACAATAACCGTTTTCGAAATTTTCTGTTCTCCACATAATCGAGATACACAAAATTAAATATATATATATTTAAAGACATATATTTTTTTTGGTATGAAAGACTGCTTCTAGAATGAACTTCGATTTTTATGTAAATATGCCCATATTTTCTTTCTTTCGCCGTTTCTATATACTTTGTCGAGCTTCTGCAAAAAAAATTTTTTTCGAATGCAAGTACAGATTCTGTGATTGTTCCATGGGACCGTATCTATTATGCATTCCAGATATATAAAATTTTTTTTTCAGTTCACTGTTTTTATTGAAAGATATATGGGCTTTAGTTGATCCCATCAATAAGCCAATTCCATTCAAAAGCAGAGAGCAGAAATGTGAACAATAACATATCAGGGACAATGTGTTTCCTGCTTAAACAATCCTGGTTTCCTGCTTAAACAATCCTGGTGCGATGTTTATTTATAAGTATCACCCATGGCTTTTTGTACTCCATTTGCGATTATGTGTAGCAAACACTAACGACATGTTAAATAAAACGTAGCACGTTGATTTAGAATTACTTTTTAATGAAAACTGCAACAGATTGTCTCTAGATCTGTAATAATTCTTACTCATGCGCGCAGTAGTTATTAAAACACAATTTTTGTAACAGAGCGTAATTATATCAAAGTTAATTCCTCTAGCTGACTTTAGATTACAATGGTAATCTTTGATTTCTTTCCCTGGATTTTCTTCAGAGCCTAATTGCTCATAGAGAAATACGACTAGTGTAAAGGCGATTCTCAGTTGATCAAATTAGGATGACAAGAAAACTTTTGTTTTTTTTTTCTGCTTAATAATAATAATCTTTATTCATATTCATGTTAGTTATACAAAAGTTTAAACAAATGACCCGCAAAGCATCTGCTTATCTGCAGGAGAGAAGAATAATAATGTTACATGAAAATACATAAGATATAGTTTAAAACAATGTCATCGAATTATGTGATTTTAGAGATTACAATGGTAATTCTTTCCCTGGATTTTCTTCAGAGCCTAATTGCTGATAGAGAAACACGACTGGTAAGTGTAAAGGCGACTCTGAGTTGATCAAATTAGGATGACAAGAAAACTTTTGATTCTTTTTTGTAATTGTCGTTTCTGTTAAAGAGATTGGTACGCTTTAAATAAGGACTCTAGATGGCATATGTCAATACATTGTGATTATATTGTCGACATTTATTGTCAATGCTATTGTTAGCTTTGCTACTGCTCTTGCCTATTTTTGGGGCGGGGGTGGCCCAGTCGGTAGCGCGCCAGACTCGTAATCTGTAGTTCCCAGGTTCGAGTCCCAGCTGGGTCAGTGTTGAGATTTATCTCCGCAAAATTCCCTGCCCTGCCCACGGTCAGTAGGGGACACCGATGGGCTTGGAAAGTCCGTCGGATGGAACGTTAAGCGTGGCCCCGTGTATGGGAGAGCCATACCCTGTGCACGTTAAAGAACACGCTGGATGGCTTTGACGGGAGGCTACCATCTGTCTCCCAACAGCTGTTCCAGTGGGTCCCCTCCCCCAACCTTCTCTGAGCCTTCGGGGTCCATGTGACCTGGCCATTTAGCCCATGGTGTGCAAAAAAGTGCCGCTCAGAGGTAAAACAACCCAACCCAACTTGCCTTTTTTTGTTATTACAGCTACTGCTATTTCTTTCATTCATATTACTTTTCAGTTTCTGTTATTGTCACTAGCGTGGCGCAGTACTGGATGTTCATTCTTCCATTATGATTGTTGAACATTAATATAATTGCCGATGCGATTGACTCAAACGGTAACGCGCAAGGTTCATAATGTATAGTTTCCGTGTTAGAGTCCCAAATGGAACACGTTCAGAATATCCTTCTTTACCCTACCCCCACTAGTTTTTCCCTCGTGAAAAATGGAACTTTGTTGGGTTTCGGAAAGCCGCTATCTGTCTTATGGGACGTTAAAAAGCCTGTGCAAAGGTTCGGTGTTTTACCTCTGAACGGCACTTTTTTGCACATAATGGGCTAAATGTCCAGTCACAAGGACCTCGAAGGCTCAGAGAAGGTTGGAGAAGGGGACCCACTCGACAGCTGGTGGCCTCCTGTCAAGACCATCCAGCGTGTTCTTTAACATGCACAGGATATGGCTATCCTGCACATGGGTCACGGCTTAACGACCCATCAGACAGACGGCGGCCTTTACTAGCCCATCGATGTCCCCTACTGACCGTGGGCAGGGCGAGGAGTTTTGCGGAGATAAATCTCAATGCTGACCCAGCTGCGACTTGAACCTGGGAACTGCAGATTACGAGCCTGACCGGTACCGACTGAGCCACCTCCACCCCGCCTATGCAAGAAAGTCATACACCGTACACGTTAAAGAACACGATGAATGGCCTTGACGGAAGGCTTCCCTATGTCGGATGAATGGCCTTGACGGAAGGCTTCCCAATGTCGGATGAATGGCGTTCCCCAATCTTATCTGAGCCATTGGGGTCCTGTGACCTGGCCATTTAGACCACTGCGTGCAAAAAAAGTGCCGATCAGTGTCAAAACAATCCAACGGAAACAAAATTAAACAGAAAACAATGTTGTGATAACATTTTGTTTTCTATTAGTGTGAACTGTTTTCAATGATGTTCGAATAAAGCGAACATATCCTTCATTTTTAATAGTAAAATTACTGATTTTGTGGAAAAGACATATTTTATCTTTTAAAAATTATGATACTTATTTACAAACGAATGAAACATCTTTGTTTCTTAGTATCGATTTCATTCCGCATCTTTGGCTTGCATAAAAATTTTCTTGAAGAGATTTAGAAATTTTCCAAAGAAAAAGACGATTTCAGTGATTATTCATGTAAATAAATATCTGAATAATCAGCTGTTTACTCGAATCATCTCGTCACAAGGACACTATGGACCCATTCCGAGAAGGATGAGGATGGGGATCCACTACACAGCTATTAGGAGATAGATTGAAGTCTTCCATCAAGGCCTTCACTAGCCTATTGCTATGCTCATCGCCTTGCACAGTGATCGAAAATTAGCCACGATTTCGAGCAAGGACTGCGATTTGGGTTGTTTTACCTCTGAGCGGCACTTTTTTGCACACCATAGGCTAAATGGCCAGGTCACATGGACCCCGAAGGCTCAGAGAAGGTTGGGGGAGGGGATCCACTGTAACAGCTGTTGGGAGACAGATGGTAGCCTCCCGTCAAGGCCATCCAGCGTGTTCTTTAACGTGCACAGGGTATGGCTCTCCCACCCTGTGCACCTGTGCGTCGGATGGGACGTTAAGCAGGTGGGGCCACTGCTTAACGTCCCATCCGACGGACGGCGGCCTTTCGAAGCCCATCGGTGTCCCCTACTGACCGTGGGAAGGGCGGGGAATTTTGCGGAGATAAATCTCAACGCTGACCCAGCTGGGACTCGAACCTGGGAACTACAGATTACGAGCCTGGCGCGCTACCGACTGAGCCACCCCCGCCCCCAAGGACTGCGAATTCTGGAGGTTAGTACTGTTTAGTAATCACCGATACGATAAACGCAATTGGCCACAGCCGCATATATAAGACCAGACCCGAAGAAGTCATTGTATAAAACACGTTTCAAACAGGACAAAAAGAATATAGGAAAGTTGGTCGCCTGATTGCTGCGTAGTAGAAAGGTCTGAAAAACCTCCTAAAGCATAAAAAAATACCCCCTCAAGCAGCTGCTTGCCACAGAGGTCTGACAGGAGCCTGTCAGTTTATATGCCATAGTAGAAGGTCTGTGAAGATGGCAGGACCTCAGCAGAAAAACAACACACACATCCATGCCTTACCCGGGGCTCGAACCTAGGTCCCTTAGATCAGTAGCCAAGCGTATAATGGTGCAATAAAACGAAAATAAAACAAAAATACTCACAAAAATATTGAAAAAAAAAAAGGTTTAAATGGTTTTGAAGATATTTTGATCTTCAAACGTTATGAAAGTTCAAAAGTCATAAAAGAAACAACAGAAAGTCTCAGATGGAGCAGAAGAGGTTGCGCTCTTCAGGACCTGCAACAAAATTTTAGAAATCCAGCACATATTGACATACTCATTTGCACCATTATGCTCAGGAGGTGTTTCTGACTTTTCCTTCTTTTGTGCAGGATGGATCTAATAGAAACATCTGTGATGTTGATCTGCTGGAGGCTTGTAAACATACAGTTCCTTTGGAGGTCATAAATTGGACAGTGAATTAAAACACATCAACAACATTCAAGTTCGTTGCAAATTTGACAGAAAGGCAAAGCTTTCTTTCCAATTTTGTGATGTTTTTCGCTTAATGTGCAATGACTAAATGAGTTTCAACTTTTATGCATTTAATTATAATTCTGCATTTTAATATTTTACTGGTTATACTTATGTTTAAAAGTAAGTAAATTTTCAAATGTTAAGCAAAATTTGAATAACTTCAAAATAAATAAATTTCATTACTTTATATTATTTTAAACTAAATTGATTTAACTAAATTGATTTTAGGCAATTTTCACATAAATCAAGTTAGTTAAAAAAATTTATTTACGTCCTTTTTTCGTATCATTATTCGACAGCTATCCTATCTCGTCTTATCTAAGTAGCCTATTTTGGGGTTTAATTTATTAAAAATAAAATGTGCTAGATGAATCCCCCTTTTTTTAAGCTTCTTGAATTCTGGCATCATGCGTGGTTGATATGGTAACGAGGAACGTGTCATAAGCCAAAATAAGAAAGAAAGCCAGTAACCAATTACACAACCGCACGTGCTAAGCACGTTTCTGAATCAATCTGATTCTGTCAAGAGTGATGGATTTACGACGTTTTTGTATATACTTTTGATATCAACTTTCTGTCGAACTGATTAGAACAGTGGCGTGATTCTAATGGCTTCGCGATAGAATTACTTAAAAAGCCGATGCTTTAGCGAATTTCACTTTAAAGAATACTTCAAAGGATGTTCAGAAAGTATTGTTTGGAGATGTTTCCATTTGTGTAAAATTCTACGATATAGAGTGGTGGACATGTATTAATCTTTGTTGATGAAACCTGTTTGCATTGGTTGCATTGGGTTGGGTTGTTTTACCTCTGAGCGGCACTTTTTTGCACACCATGGGCTAAATGGCCAGGTCACATGGACCCCGAAGGCTCAGAGAAGGTTGGGGGAGGGGACCCACTGTAACAGCTGTTGGGAGACAGATGGTAGCCTCCCGTCAAAGCCATCCAGCGTGTTCTTTAACGTGCACAGGGTATGGTTCTCCCGCACACGGGGCCACGGCTTAACGTCCCATCCGACGGACGGCGGCCTTTTCAAGCCCATCGGTGTCCCCTACTGACCGTGGACAGGGCGGGGAATTTTGCGGAGATAAATCTCAACGCTGACCCAGCAGGGACTCGAACCTGGGAACTACAGATTACGAGCCTGGCGCGCTACCGACTGAGCCACCCCCGCCCCTTTGGGGAAGGAAGTAACTCACTCGGTAGCGCGCCGGGCTCGTAATCTGCAGTTGCCAGGTTCGAGTCTCAGCTGTGCCAGCATTAGAATTTATCTCCGCCAAACCTCCATCCTGCCCTCGGTCAGAAAGGGGACACCGATGGGCTTCGAAAAGCCGACGTCCATCGGATGGGATGTACATACGTAGCCCCGTGGGCATAGAGCCATGCCCAGTGCACGTTGAAGAACAGGTTGGATGGCCATAAACAGAGGTTTCCATCTGTCTCCTAATAGGTGTCCAGTGGATCCTCTTAAGCAATCTTTTCCCAGCACTTGGAGTCCTTGTGACCTGGTCATTTAGCCCATTGTGTTCAAGAAAGGACCGCTCAGAGGTTAAAATAAACAACGCAATATTGATGAACGATCAGCAGTTGTGAGGATTTGAAAAGGAATAACGAAATATTTGAAATGTGGTTAAAGCACAGAAGAGATACACTATCTGACATATACGAGAGATACACTATCTGATCAAAAGTATCCGGACACCCCTTCTGAGTAGTGGATTCGCGCATATACGCCACAGCCATAGCCAAAACAGGTATAAAAGGACGCATTGGCAAACCTCATGGTGGCAAACCTCATGGTGGTCTGGCAAATCTCATAGACACGCATGAATAGGAGAATGGGTCATACGGCAGAGCTCAGTGACTTTCAACGTGGCAAGGTCATAGTATGCCACCTTAGCTACAAGTCAGTTCGAGACATTTAGGCCGTGTTGCAGCTGCCCCGATCAACTGCAAGTGATGTTATTATGAAATGGAAATGCCTACGAGCAGCAACAGCACAATCGCAACGTAAAATGACAGAGCGTGACCGCTGAGTGCTGAAGCGGGTGGTGCGACAAAATCGCCTGTTCTCGGTTGCAACACTCACCACCGAGTTCCAAAATGTCTCTGGAAGCAACGTCAGCACCATAACAGTTTGTTGCGAACTGCAGGAAATGGGTTCCCATGGCCAAGCAGCTGCACACAAGCCTAACATCAGCAAGATCAACGCCAAGCGTTGGTTGGAGTGGTGTAAATAAAGCACGACACCAGTACATTCTTGTGCAGTAGAACCGCGTTCTCTGGAGGATGAATCACGCTTTACCATCTGGCAGTCCAACAGACGAGTCTGGGTGTGGAAAATGCCAAATGAACGCTACCTGCCTGACTGTGTTTTGCCAGCTCTGGGGCTGTTTTTCATGGTTCGGGCTGTGCCCACCATTCGCAAATAATTCATCAAAAAACGAAAATATTAATTTCAGTTCTCTCTAAAGTCAACGACCATAGAAGCACAAAGAGTTAAAACAACTTTATCCCATTTCTCAAAGAAAAAAAAAACACAGAGTTATGGAGAAAATACTATTGTGCAACAAAACTCTAGCTGTTGTTTGGTATGAAATTGAACGCCCTTTTCTAACGCTAATATTCCTACAAAGAAGACAACGACTACACGATGCAGAAACACAAAGCCAAAATGTTTTAGCGGATGTGGCATTTATTATATATAAATACGCTTATTTATCGTTTAGTAACGATCTTTTTTTTCTCGGAGTAATACCACACAAATGAGAGTTCTATGGACAATTAATTAGCTTGCTAAGTGCTTTTCTAGAGCAGCTTTATTAATAGTGATTAGCGAGTAATGCTTATTATCATTTACCTTTTTTTTATATTGAGTTCAGGGAAATTAATTAAAGACAAGCATAATCGGTATTCGAAAGATAAACATTCCTGCTTCCACAAGCCAAGCGATAAAAGAACAGTTATTTAAAAACAAAACATTCTTAACTCGTTTAGTGTATTGTTCAGGAGAATAAACCTGCAAAAAAAGGAAGTAAATGAAGCTGATCGTTATTGTCTGCAGACTTGAAACAAAGTCTGTTTTACACTGAAGGAAATGCATATTTTTTTTCTCTCTCCTGCTGTAAAAATATGCCTACACGTTTTATGACCTGTGGCATAAAATGTTGAATGTAATTAAATGAGATGATTGGCTCAATAACTCTGTTTTGTTTATTAAATTATCATTTATATCTCTCCATCTCAGAAATCATTATGTATATTTAGCAGTGGTGTATCCTCAGTGAAGACAAGGCAAGCACTGCTTTCTATTGCTAGGGTTGTTAAATGTTTATCTATTGAAAAGTAAATAAGATATATTTATTCTTTACTGTTCCATTAATAAAGTATTTTTTAATCGAAAGTTGTTTTTAAATACTCCTAGTATCCTGCATCGCAGTCTCGTTATTTTAAGTATATCGTGGTTCTAAAAATCTCCCCTTTGGGGTATACGGTAGAATCTTGTTTAT
Source organism: Ryuthela nishihirai (assembly GCA_038380435.1). Lineage (NCBI taxonomy): Eukaryota > Metazoa > Arthropoda > Arachnida > Araneae > Heptathelidae > Ryuthela > Ryuthela nishihirai. Next base: position 20,377,284 of record JAWZYU010000016.1, read on the forward strand.
TCACGATGAATAAGGAAAAAAAACAATTGAATTCCCTCCCGGCACCCATGTAAAGCGTATAAAAGTTTGAAAGATTTTAGAAAATATCGTAGCATGGACTTTATTCTTTTAAAATGGGATAGCGAGGAAGCTTTCTTTTTCTCTTCATTCACTATTCGGCTAATTGTGATAAAAATAACATTGTACTGCGTGAAACATTTTCCTGTTTCATCGTACTACAAACCACTTTCTCGTATTGCATAATATTTTCGAGTATACATTTTTCTTTAACATCCCGGTTAATTCGACGTTTAATTTTATTTGGAGCTTTGTAACAGATATTGGTGATGCGTGGCATGAAATGAATAGATGAATAAGGATAGCTGCCGGGATTTTAAGAATTTGAGGAGAGTGTGAAGAAATAGACGTATAATCTAAAGACTGAAATTAGGTTATATAATAGTTTGGTTCTTTTTAGGGTTAGTTATGATCGTGAAACTTGGGTCCCTTTCTAAACAATATATTTAGCAAGAGACTTGAAGCTTTTGATTCTAGATGCTTACGCAGTATCTCGGCATTAGGTGGTTCAACTTTGTAAGTAATGATGAAGTTAGGCAAAGGAGTCGGCAACCTCCTTTAAGCATCATATTGTGCAGAAAGAAACTCCGTTGGTTTGGTCGTGTTGCCCGCATGCATAATTATACATTGACGAGTAGGGTTATAACAGTGTGCCTAAAGGCCTCATAAAGAGGGGGAGATCTAGGATGCGGTGGTCTGATAATGTCAAACAGAATCTCGTTAGAGTTGGTCTACAGTGTATAGAACAGTGTTTGGAGAATTGAATTGCACAATCTGGTTGGCCTTCCATAGTCCATGGCTGTTTGTGGATTTTGTATATATGTATGTAATCCGACCCTGGTCGTGAACTTTTAACCTGGATAATCCGTGAACTCTAACCTGGATAATCCGAAGTCTGCTGTATAATTCCCGTCATGTATCACTTTCTCCATTGCCTGATACCATGTTCGATTAATTTAAATTTTCGCAGAAACAAAATTCTTCTCACCCAGAAATGGTTCCGATACATTTATCTCATAACAAGCAATGTATTAAGTAATAACAACAGACCCTCAAAAGTTTGCCGCAAAATTAATTTATCTTAACTTATCCAATAGCCGATGAATTCGGGACGATGGCGTCTCCACCTAACGTTGCCACATCCCTACACTTACAAAGGCATTTTATGTTCGAAACCCGTGCCATCATAGTAGGAATCTGATTTTATAACTCAATATGGTGTCACACAAGAGGGGACATTCCGATACCAGTGGCGTACAGCATGATCTCTCTGTCTGACCCATCCATCTATCTTTCTGTCTGATCTATCTATCTATCTATCTATCCATCTATCTTTCTGTCTGATCTATCTATCTATCCATCTATCTTTCTGTCTGATCTATCTATCTATCCATCTATCTTTCTGTCTGATCTATATATCTATCCATCTATCTTTCTGTCTGATCTATCTATCTATCCATCTATCTTTCTGTCTGATCTATCTATCTATCCATCAATCTTTCTGTCTGATTTTTCCATCTATTCATCCTCAACTTCTGTGTGTTTCTCATTTTCAGTGGCAAACACTTTTATTTATATTCCATCAGTCTTTCGCCGTAATTCTCAGGCATCGAATTGTCCTGTTTCTTCGATCCCAGTTACATTGTCTTGTCTGTATTGCATACTCGAGCTAACACAGAAAAAAGCTTTGTGGAGAGCAAAGGTGGAGGAAAGATAGAGAGGATGATACCCCACACGATGGATGTTTCTTCCTCTTTCTCTTCTGTAATCCCGGAGAGTGATGAAAACAAATTGAATGTTGCGACCAAACCTGAGTTGACTACGCTTCACTCTATACAATGATTTGCAACCAGGAAATGAAAGAGGAGAAGTTAACGATCGCAACGCGTAGAACCGACCATGAGGGCGATGTCAACATGTGAGAGAGAATTAAAAGGAATTTTCAGAAATTGCTAAGAAAATAAATTTGAGTTATCGTGCCATCGAAGACGTTTTTAAATTTATATGATTGAAATTATACTGGTGAGTGGAAGACAATGAACATTGCTTCGCTTGATTCATTTATTTAAATACAATAAAACAATCTGAACGTTAAATACATACAGGTAACAATATAATGCTTGGACAAAAAAATCTTAGAATCCCGTGCTACTGCAACGAAAGGCAAATTAAATACACATATATCCTGTGAATGTACTTTTTTTTTTAAGAATGAAACTGAAGTTAAATAAAAGCTCTAAATCAAATCTATCTAAATCTTGAATTTCAACAATATTTTTTTTAATATTTAAAGGAAGCCGGAAATGGAAGCTGCAAGATTTAACAAAAAAAGTTGTCAATCATCAGTTTCATAGCTACCATGGTTCCAATGATTCAACTGAACAGAATTGGGTTGTTTTACCTCTGAGCGGCTCTTTTTTGCACACAATGGACTAAATGGCCAGGTCACAAGGACCCCGAAGGCTCAGAGAAAGTTGGGGGAGGGGATCCACTGGAACAGATGTTGGGAGACAGATGATAGCCTCCCGTCAAGCCATCCAGCGTGTTCTTTAACGAGCACAGTGTATGACTCTTCCGCACACGGAACCACGGCTTAACATCCTATCCGACGGGCGGCGGCCTTTCCAAGCCCATCAGTCCAACTGAACAGGTTCTATCATAAATGATACCAGGGCTGGTTCCAGAGTGAGAGGCAAGGGAGCAATGCCCCTCTTCCCCTTTGATAATGATAGTAAGGGTAATGGAGGCAAAAAATTATGCATCTTTCTTAGTTTTTCTCAGATATTTCTCACCCACACTTAGTTTTCCTCAGATACGGGCTTGAATGATACTGATACTCGTGATTTGTACATTACATGTACACTTTACAATAAATTAATTAAACGATAGAGCAGAGGTATTTCTCTTTCGTTATATTCTTGATCTATCAATCATAAGAATCTATCTCAAAGCTAAACAAAATGCAAGTAATAAAAGTCAGATCACACCGTTTATTTAATAACTGTGAATTCATAAGTTCCAATATTTTTTTCCACTTTTTGTCGATTCTCATAAGATTTCTTAAGGACAAATAACACTGCTGTCAATATTTTAGATGATAGAGATCTTTAAATATTAAACGAATATTGCTGCAATTCAAAATTTTGCTAAACTGTATTTAGATGTTTAATTCATCTTCAGCCTCAGTCCCTTAATGAGCTTGATTTTCAATATATATTTATCTTAAAATTTGGCTCTTCCTTAGCATAATAAAATAAATAAATACCCCCTCAAGCAGCTGCTTGCCACAGAGGTCTGACAGGAGCCTGTCAGTTTATATGCCAAAGTAGGAGATCTGAGAGGATGGCAGGACCTCAGCAGAAAAACAACACAGACAACCATGCCTTATCCGGGGCTCGAACCCAGGTCCCTTAGATCAGTAGCCAAGCGCGCTAACCACTCGGCCATGGGACGGCGGCATAACATAGGACATATCTTCAAAATATTAATCTTATTATTTGACTTTCTATTGGAATAACGTGGGACATATCTTTAATTTATTGGATTTTTTTGTATCTTAGCATAGTAGTTGTGTAAATATAAGTACTATGATTTAGGAGTACCTTATTTATCGAAATGCTTGTGACTCTCAGTAAAGATGAACGGCATTCGTAAGAAAAAAATCATAAAAATCGTCTATTATAATTTTTCAATATAATTTGCTTATAATTATCGAGAATTTTTTTTGTGTGTCATGGTCGAATGAGGTTGGGGATTGTTTCAACCGGTAGCTCAATGTGCTGACGTATCCAGTTCAGAGTCCCATCTGTGTCTACATGGATATTTATCTCTGCTGACTCCATCCTGCTCTAGTTGGGAAAGGGAACGCCGATGCCCTTGGAAAAGTCGCCGTCTGTCAGATGGGACGTTAAGCTGTGGTTCTGTGTGCAGGAGAGCCATACCCTGTGCAGATTAAAACATGCTGGAAACCCTTGAAGGGAAGACTACCATCTGTCCAGCGGATCCTTTTCCGCAACCTTTTCTAAGACCTCGGGGTCATTGTGATCTAGTCATTCAGCTTATTGCGTGTACAAAAATGCCGTTTAGTTCTAAAACAACAATCCAAACTGCAATTCGATTTGTCAGCATATTAGGAAATTTACGGATTTTACATCCAAGAAAATCTGGCGATTTATACAGTTAGGCTTCATCGCACAGTCGCTATTTGAAACAAATAGATTAAAACGGATTAGTCCACTTAGAGGAAAAAAATGCTTAATTGCAGTTAAAATCTAAGCCTCAAAACAGCACACTTCGCTCTAGTCCCTGAGCCAATTCCTCAACTCTGTTGTGAGTTAATACCCCATCTTTGCACTCCTAAATTGTTTACTACCAACCCCCTTAAGCTATGCGTCCATTGCACAGAAAGGGATGTGGGAAAGAGATTTAACAGGAAGCCATGTGATTACGCATCTGTGAATATTTTAAGGTATCCAAAGCAGAATTCTCCAGCACATACAAACCCAACAAACAAAGCATATATCATTTATGGTTGTTCCTCCTTTGAAATGCGGCGCATTAGTTAAGCCTTTCACCACTAGTACTAGCTCCCAAAGACCTAACGATAACTCCACTCCATTTTGACTCGTAAACAGATGAGACGCCAGCACGGAGAACTGCCCCTTCTCTTTCTGCGAGCTTGTAAATGTGTATATACATGCACAAGTGAACACAAGTATCTATACAGATGTTGTACGCTACGTTCTAATTCCATGGCCTTACGCTCCCAATACTCATGCTTTACTATATTCTTAGCTGTAGTCAGGCAACTTTTCTGCATTCAATAGATATTAATTACAATTTATGAACTAGTCTTGGGAGATCGTGAAAAATTTAAATATTTAATGCACTTTTAAATTTTTAAAACTGATACTATCAGTTGCTAGAATGCACAAGTCTTCATTAATATTCCAAAAATATAGGGGCGGGGGTGGCTCAGTCGGTAGTTCCCAGGTTCGAGTCCCAACTGGGTCAGCGTTGAGATTTATCTCCGCAAAATTCCCCGCCCTGCCCACGGTCAGTAGGGGACACCGATGGGCTTGGAAAGGCCGCCGTCCGTCGGATGGGACGTTAAGCCGTGGCTCCGTGTGCGGGAGAGCCATACCCTGTGCACGTTAAAGAACACGCTGGATGGCCTTGACGGGAGGCTACCATCTGTCTCCCAACAGCTATTCCAGTGGGTCCCCTCCCCCAATCTTCTCTGAGCCTTCGGGGTCCATGTGACCTGGCCATTTAGCCCATGGTGTGCAAAAAAGTGCCGTTCAGAGGTAAAACAATCCAATCCAATAGTAACATGTGTCAACACGTATTGGCCAGCTGACAAGTGAATATGTCTTGATTGGCCGATTGCAGTCAATCAAGAGATTTCCAATCGTTCAGTTACCAGTGCTAGTGAATAAAGAATCCGACTGTTTTATCTCTGAAAGACATTTTTGTTCACACAATGGATTAAATGGCCAGGGGCTCAGTGCTGTAGACAAAGGGGATCTAATACACAAATGGAAGTCTCTAGTCAAGGCCATTCAACGTGTTTTAATATTTGTACATAATGTGGCTTTGCAGAGTACGTAACACGGCTTAAATTCCTAACCAATCCCATCGATAGCCTCTTTCTCACCGAGGATAGACTTGGAATCAACGAGGAAAATCCCGAACCTGAAAGAGTAAGGACCCGACCCTGGAAATATCAGATTATGAGATTGGAGCGCTAGCGATTGAGCTAACTATCACCTTAAGGTGATGATAGCAACCCGAGACCCATCATTTTTTAAATCATATTCTTTATTCAAGCAATTTACACAGTGTACATATTTAAAATATGGTAACCCGCAAAGTTATCTGCAGGAGATTGATTAATCCTACTTTATGTATAAAATATTTCGCAAATAATTTAAAAACAATTTATAATGAAAATATAGCTTTTGGTTAATAACAGGCTGAAATAACTAATTATCGAATAAGTTAAAAATTGATTTCTTTCGTTTACTTCTTGTAGCTTCTGTTCAATATTTTCCAATCTCAAAGGCTCTTGTAATTTTTTCTTTAACTTATTAAAATTTTGAACACATAATATTTCTCTTGAAAGCATTTTAAAAACAAAAGGAATTTTGTAAGCATTTTGTACATTTTCCATGATTATTTCTGATGTGTTGTAATTTCTAATAATAAAGGCATTGACGCCTTGTGTGTTTATTATGTTGAATTTCGTGCTTGCATGTATTATTAAAAAAAACTGTTTAAAATTAATATGTTTATGTAATAAACCCAATTGCTTAAGTCTCTTGATCTGGGTTGGGTTGTTTTACCTCTGAGCGGTACTTTTTTTTGCACACCATGGGCTAAATGGCCAGGTCACATGGACCCCAAAGGCTCAGAGAAAGTTGGGAGAGGGGACCCACTGGAACAGCTGTTGGGAGACAGATGGTAGCCTCCCGTCAAGGCCATCTAGCGTGTTCTTTAACGTGCACAGGATATGGCTCTCCCGCACACGGGGCCACGGCTTAACGTCCCATCCGACGGACGACGTCCTTTCCAAGCCCATCGGTGTCCCCTACTGACCGTGGGCAGGACGGGGAATTTTGCGGAGATAAATCTCAACGCTGATTGAACTGGGACTCGAACCTGGGAACTACAGATTACGAGCCTGGCGCGCTACCGACTGAGCCACCCCCGCCCCCTCTTGATCTGCTTACAGCTACGAGGGTAAGTCAGAAAGTACTGTTCGTAGTTTATTCACATCCGAAATAACAAACATCTGCGACTGTGCCACAATCGCATGTTAGTACGAAATAGTATCACTTAGCGGCAGCAATCGTCACTGTCACACACCAGAGCCTTGAGACGAAGAGAAGGATCGAACATGGCGAAGTGTACGGCACCTGTGTACGAAGCTGTAGATCCAAGCAGTAATTCTCTTTCTGTGGCCACAGAACACCCAACTGATGGAAAGCCATCGACAGCTTGTGGCTGTCGATGGCTTTCCACCAGCTGTCCTGTCAGTTCCTGCATCATGTGAGGAAGTTGACCCTCCAATAGGAGACGACCTTGAGTGGGGGGGGGGGGGGGCTTCGGACCCAGCAACCTGGTTGAAGGCTGTGCTGGCCGGATTGGTCCCCCGGTTGGACATAGCCAAGACCAACCGAGGCCGACGACATCGCTGACCGGTTGGGCGACTGGTTGGATGGTAACGGTGTCTTCGGCCTCAACCTCAGGTGCTCTGGGTGAGCAAGTTTAAGGGCTCTGTCGAACGGTCTGAGCCCGCCTAGTAGGCACGAGCCCTATTAAAATTCTGGGCCTTACTAAGAGTCTCCACCCCGGGTGCCGAGCGAACTTGGATCTACATATCCTTGTTCATGGCTAACCGGGGAACAGATTAAATAATAGGTTTCTTCCGGTGGTTAGCTTTCCTTCTATAGGACTTCTGCCATGTGAGGTCGGGGTTGAGGTGCGTCTATATGGCGCATTCTTGCCCCCGGCTCTAGATAAGCACGGCTTTTCATCAACCAGGTAGTGTCGTGAGACGGAACCCGGAGTTGCCGTGGTTGCATAAGATCGCAACACAAGAGAGGTGTAATGGATCTGAATCACAGCACCTGGCGATGGCAGTCATAACACAGCCTAGGATTCACAACACAGTCTAGACTTGGTACCGTCACATTTTCACTTGTGTGGGAAGCTGAAGAAGCATATGCGAGAGTGATGCTTTATCACAAAGGGGCGTCAAGAGCGGAAGGGTTATTTTATCGACAGTTTTCTTCTATACGTTGATCGACCGTTATAAATGTCTCAAGTCTGGTGAGTGGGGACATTTCCTATATATTGTGTTCGATACAATTGCATTCTCTGCGAAGAAATTAAACAAGGAATTTTCTTTCCTGACTTGATGCAAATGTCCTCTTAGTTTCTGATATCAGTAACATCAAGTAGTGTGCAGAAAAATCTTTCTATTGCAAAATGAATAAGTTGATAAGCAAGTTTTGCACTTTGTGTGACCTATAATCTAAGACTCATAACTAGTAATCGATACTGCAAGGTCCGTTGACATTGACATCTTGCTACAGAAATTGTATTTACTTGGTATTAGGGGGGAATAATTTTGAATGGTTTGAAAGCTACTTATTATATAGAGAAATAACTATGAAAATAAATGATAATTTTAGTGATAAATTTCAGATCAATTTTGGAGTTCCACAAGGATCTATTCTCGGCCCTATGCTATTTCAAATATACATAAATGATTTGGCTAATGTTAATTTCAATAGTAAATTATACATGTATGCTGATGATGCAGTGCTAATCAATTTCCATTCAGATTTAGAATACGCTATTTGCAATCTACAAAATGATTTTAATAAACCAGTTAAATGGTTTGCTCTTAACAAATTGAGTGTAAACGAGAAAAAAACTAAATTTATGTGTATTAGTTTTCAACAACCTACACTTAATAGAAGAATTACTAAGATCGAATAAGTTGTACTATGTTAGATGGTTTATTACCTGGTATATGCAATTGTCCTAAAATGGAAAAAGTAAACGAAATAATTTATCTAGGATTGAAAATGAATTCGAAAATGAAATGGAATAAACATATTGACTGAATGTGTTCAATACTACGATTTGTAGCATTTAAAATTAGGAAACTTAATTTGTTTGTTGATACACAGATAACTATTTTAGTATATAAATCGTTTTTTGAATCTATAATTAGATAAGGAATATAAGTTTATGGGACAGCCTATAAGGCAGAATTAAATAAAATTAAAAGAATGCAAATTAGTCTGCTAAAAGGATTGTGTAATTCAGAAGTTAAACATTCCCTTACAACAAAAGATGATATTGTTACGACGATAAACGTGCTGCAGTGAGTTTTAAAAAAAACATGACATGAAGCTCGCCTATGCTTCTGCGTGAGATTTACGTAACAAAGAATTGGAACATAGAACCGATCTGAAATTTAAAGAAGAGAGAACTGTAATGTTGGAGTTGTGGATATGTGAAAGAGGGCTCAGTTAGTCTCAGTAAATACGAGATAAGTGAAAATAAAGAAGAAATATTTTTATATGGTGAATTGCGCGGGAAGCTGATTAGTTTTATTAGTATAAAATCTAATGAGTTAACACAGATAACTAGAATGATTTGTGTCTGAAGTGAGAGATAAAAAAGGACAGTTACTGTAAAAATTAAGAGATAAATGTTGATCAACTGAGTAGACATAGCTAGTTTTAACTGTTAAGGAAAAGATTATTATTTTATGTAAGATAGTATTTAGTTCGTTTATAAGTAATTTCATCCTGTTTTTGTAATAAATTGCGTTGTTTTGTAATTTGCATTGTAAAATATACTTACTTATACGCACGCTCAGTACTCATCCATATAAATTTATAACAATATATATAGTTTGTTCAAAATTTTACCTATTGAAAGTTTATATGTGTTTGTTTGTGTTATCAATAACTTCTTTGATAATACCTATAAGCAAAATATTTGTCACAATAAGTTTACTAAAAAAAGGCTAAGGGTTTTTTGAAACAACCAAAATTTTCTAGTAATTACGGAAGAAATTCCAAAGGATATCAAATTCCCTACTTATTTAACTTGCTTCCTAGAGAAATCGTTAACTTAAAAAAAAATTGTGATGTTAAAGAAAAGTTATTTCAGTGGTTGATGAAAAATTGATGTTTTTATTTGGAATCTTTTATTATTTTATTAGTTTCTTTTTCATTTATTCTTTTTTTTCTCCTTCATTTTATGTAATGATACTGATGTAATCTAGATCATATCTGCTAAAACCATATATGTACATTCCGGCTGATAAGCTTCTGCTTAGTGGGACTTTTTTATGTAAAATAATTATGGATAATTCTTATTGAAATACATATATGAATTTGAATAAATCCTTTAGTACACTTTCTTTTTCATTTGTCCGCATCCCCCACTTGAGACTACTTTCTTGTATGCAGTCTCCTCTCACTATCTTTCTGCTTTCTGACTTCTTCTGAAACTTGAGTGGGTACGCGCTGCTGTCACTTGTATCCATCCCTGCTTCTAAGGAGCCAGTAGCTGTCAATCACGAACTGAATCATCGTGGTGGCTAACTGGAATGACACAGCTGGTGCACTGCAACATCGCAAGGCTTTCGTCAGCTCATCACTTGATGCGGTTCACTCTGCTCTCCATCTTCCATTGCTTGCACTCCTGAACGCCTCCTCTTTCTGTCTTTATCTATCCCCTGTGATGTGTATTACAGATTACTTGGCTAGCAGACAATAAAGTGAGCGAGATGCAGAAGATGCCTGTCACACACTTCTGCCCACACTTTCTTCGAGCAGTTAGTAAATGAGACAACCGTGGGATGGGAAGAGATGAAATCTTAAGGAGAGGAGAGGAGAGATGATGTTGACCTTCATCTCCAACTGTTCGTGGAGTTGTTATAGTTAAAATTTCGGTGGTAAGTAAAAAAGAGAAATGGAAAGGATATGATTGTTTACGTTTCAATGAACAGAACAAAGGGGAGGTTTCTGACTTTAATGGATCTTTTGGAGTTTGGCAGTTTCTTCGTTTCTGTGTTTGCAATAACTCTCGAATGGCAAATTGGATCCTTCTCATTTGTGATAAACGGATTCTTCAAATAAAAGCACGTCTCAAGCTTGAAAAGAAAATTAAATCTCGCTCCGAACGGTTAGAGTGCTTCGCTGCAGATTAAAGGAACCTGGAAGTCACGGAATGAATCAGCCTTCATGAACTTCACATCAGAATACATCTTAGAGAAGATCTGTGAGGAAGCCGACTTCAGCAGAAAGAAAGCTAATATCAATAAAAAAGAAGAGAGTCCCTTTCTTATCAGAATCAAACATAAGCTTCTTTCAGGTCTTTCTGCTGAGTCCTCGTCTTCCTCCCAGATCATCTCTGTGGCCCAGTGATTAACTTGGTGACTTAAGAAAAAGGGGTTCACCAATGAATCCTTCCTGCAGAAATTCACTTTCATCACAGATCATATCTATGGCGTGTTATATAATGAGAGGGGTCTTCAGACATCTGTGAAACATGGGCTGCTTGAGATAATTTACACTTTTTCGAGAACTAAATATTTCAAGAGATTAGACTGATCTCTATCTTATCGCTAGAGAATCTTTTCCTTGAAAATGTACCAGATTCGAGTCCCAGCTGGGTCAGCGTTGAGATTTATCTCCTCAAAATTCCCCGCCCTGCCCACGGTCAGTAGGGGACACCGATGGGCTTGGAAGGGCCGCCGTCCGTCGGATGGGACGTTAAGCCGTGGCCCGTGTGGGGGAGTGCCATACCCTGTGCACGCTAAAGAACACGCTGGATGGCCTTGACGGGAGGCTACCATCTGTCTCCCAACAGCTGTTCCAGTGGGTCCCCTCCCCCAACCTTCTCTGAGCCTTCGGGGTCCATGTGACCTGGCCATTTAGCCCATGGTGTGCAAAAAAGTGCCGCTCAGAGGTAAAACGACCCAAATCCTTGAAAATGAGGGACATATATTAAGGGAAGTTCGAATTTAGCTTTTCAATCGTATAATACAGAAAGTTCTATTGTTTTGTTTTCAATTTTTAGCCCTATGTAAATTTTTCTTCTGAGCTTAATAATGCTACTTAAGAACACCACTGTACGACGGTTGACGTAGTCGGTAGCGCGCCTTGCTCATAAATCAGCAGTTCTCAGGTTCGAGTACCAATTGTGCCTGCGTTCCGCTAAATTTATTCCTGCTAGATCTATATGCTATACACGTTAAAAAAAAAAGCTATATGGCTTTCCTTTTGCTTCTTAACAGCTGTCTAGTGTATCCAATTTCCTAACTTCTCTGAGACCGGGGTCCTTTTAACTTGTCCATTTAGCTCATTGTATGCTAAACGCGCCTCTCAGTGGTAAAGAAATTCCAACACAACAACATTATATCTGTTTAATCTTTGAGCATAATGAGTTTTTTATTCCTTTTCCAACATGTAATCGCTATTCATATGCATAATGATTTTGAATTTCTCATGCATTCCTAAAAAGCAGAAGTTTGGATCAAGCAAAAAAAAAATGTAAAGATCAAATGAAGAGGATTTTTATCAATGATCTTCACGTTTCATTGAAATCGATTTTTAATAAATCGAAACGAAATGTTCGTGAGAATTCGCTGCAGAGTGTTCCATTTAGAAGGAAAATGTATTTTAAAATCACTTTTCGTGCATTCTCTACCTATTAAAGAACTCTCTTCGCAGCTTACATTTTCAGAGGAAACGTAATCGTTATGTTTGAAAAACTTGCAGGGGGGGGGGGGAGGAATAGCCTAACTGCTGTAGAGTGCAAATTAACACATTAATTGGATCATTCCACCATTTACTGAGTATCATTTACAACCAAGTGGAGATTTGCATATCAATCTTTAAATGATTTTAACATGCGAAAAGAATTCGCAGTGATTTCTAGAGTTGATGTTTCTGTATCTTGCTAACTTTAATTTTAATTGATTTTGTCAAAAAAATATGGTTCCTTTTACACTTGTTCGATGATTTCTCTGTAATATAATGGGCTAAATGGTCTAAATCACAGGACAGACTTCAAGGTCATGCATAGAAATAGGATTTATTTAAGATCGTTGTTAAGAAGTTATTCCCAACTGCAATTAATACTGTTTGTAACAGCCACAAAATTAATTAAACCTGTTTGCGATACTATTAACCACAAAATTAATTAATCCTGTTTGCGATACTATTAACAAGAAAATTAATTAATCCTATTTGTAATACTATTAGCCCCAAAATTAATTAATCCTGTTTGTAATACTATTAGCCCCAAAATTAATTAATTCTGTTTGTAATCCTATTAGCCCCAAAATTAATTAATTCTCTTTGTAATACTATTAGCCCCAAAATTAATTAATCCTATTTGTAATACTATTAGCCCCAAAATTAATTAATTCTGTTTGTAATACTATTAGCCCCAAAATTAATTAATTCTCTTTGTAATACTATTAGCCCCAAAATTAATTAATCCTGCTTGCGATATTCTTAGCCCCAAAATTAATTAATCCTGTTTGTAATACCATTAGCCCCAAAATTAATTAATCCTGCTTGCGATATTCTTAGCCCCAAAATTAATTAATCCTGTTTGTAATACCATTAGCCCCGAAATTAATTAATCCTGTTTGTAATAATAATATTAGTCCAAAAATTAATTAATCATTAGTCCAAAAACCACAAATCAATTAATTCTATCTGAAATTAAATTAGCTCCAAATTTAGTTAGTCCTATCTATAATTAAACTAACCTAACCTACAATTTATCCTCTGTAATTAAATCATCTTTAACTACAATTAATCAAACGTATTCTTCAACCGTTTCCATTGGAACCAATATAAAACATCCCATACTCCGTGAATTACAAAAAAGCACGAAAATAGAAGATCATATGGTATTATTACCATTAAATGGAAAATGGGTCCTATTTTCCTCAAATATTTTATTAACCGCTTTTACCGGACTGCATCTGTAAGAAGTGTATCCCTGGGTATGCCTACTAGGTTAAAATAACAGTATCGTGTACTACATATATATATATAAAAGATGTTTTCAAAAAAGAGCTTCCATAGTATAGTCAAAGCAATTAAATCATAGCAAAGCTAAATAGCACAAAACGTTTTCAATAATAATAATAACTTAAAAAAAGAATGTTTAGCCTCTTAGAGCTATCCGGTGATAACATTTAGAATTTTTTCGATTCCTCATCCACATGGGCGTGGGGAGATTTTTTTTCAAGTGGGGGGGAAATGTTTCAGTGGGGGTAAAGAAATTCCACGGTGAGTGTACCAAAAGGAAATCGATGTTTTAAGATATATTTTGGTCGAATGGTTCATTAATGAGCACAGCTGCAAATGCAACAATCATTCAGATGTCATATTTACTTACTTTACGTACTGTAATTCAACTAAGGATCTCCGAAGACAAAACGAAAGAAATTATTGCAAATACGTAAAAATTGTTTTTTCATATTATTAATGAAAAATAATTGATGCGCTTGCAAAAACAGAAAAACAAAAAAAAAACATTCGTTGTTTTTGCAACGAAAGTTGCAAAAACAAAGAATGTTTTTTTTGCAACGAAAGTTGCAAAAACAACGAATGTTTTTTTTTGTTTGTTTTTGCAACTTTCGTTGCAAAAACAAACACGATTACATTTCGTTAAGGAAAAAAAGAGACATTCATTTTCGACACACCTGAAATTATTTTTAAAAATTCATTTTTTGATAAATATTTTCAGGAGGGAAAACTGCCCTACTTGCTCTCCCCCCTCCGTTGATGCCCATATCATCCAGATAGATCTGCTTATTAATACTTGAAGGGAAAAAACCTTTTCTTTCTTTGCTCTTGTTAATTAGAAATTTATAATAAATGCTCCGACCTACTCTATTAATTATTGTTAATCAAATATTCATGTAATGTTTAAGACAAATAGAATGCCTTATAAATTATTTAATTAATTTAGTTTCATAGTTCATCATTTATTAGTTTCAACTTAAGTAAATTTTATACTGTTTAAAGTTGAGTAAAATATATTTTGCAATTAATGCTACAAGAGAAACTTGAGAAATGTATTTCTCTTCTTTCTGTTTTTTTTTCTTTCCAACAGCATTTATTTATTTTTCCAATAAACAATAAATTTAACACCTCTTTCAATTCCTTTTTCCTCCAAACTTTCATCACATGATTCAAATAATAATGAATTAATTCGGGAAAGCTATCTTATCCTTTCCTGGATTTTTCACTTTATCCGACTTATTTTTCAAGCGATAGCAAAAACAACAACCGCCGAAACCCAGACGTTTTTATCACTTACGCAGCATGTTTCCAAACTTCTGCCATTCCTCATTCTGACAACCACATAGGACTTCAATGTTTAGCTGTGGTGATGCAAGCGCCGAACAGGAATCAGTGATTTGTAGCACTTTGCGCCGTCTAGCAGTCAGAAAAAGATACACTCCCAAGTCATCCAGTCAGACTAACCTCAGCACAAAAATGCTTTGAACGTCACAACCGAGAATCTCCTGCTGTGCAAGTTACACGCGGTCAGTCTGATGCCTCCTACCTAACGCCCCATCCTCTTCCCATATAAGTCATCCCCCGTATTTCGTCCCCACACTGTCCTTACATCCCTGAAGCATCTCCTATTATCTGCCTGTCCCTTTCACCCCTTGTGGTGGAAGTAGCCAGACAGTAAGAGCGCCGAATAACAGCACTCTTTCCTCGCCCGGTTCGATCTAATCCTCCTCCAGTCCTCACAGTATGAGTGACATCTCCATTGTATCTATGGACGTTGAAGATGACAAATGGGGCTATGGACTTTTCGGCCCTCACAGATAGATGAAACCGATACGCTATCTATCTCTTTCAACCTGGCGTTTGGGGGCATTCGTATGCGTCTCTTCGCAAACTTCTTCCTTTTTGGATCCATAGATGAAACGATATATTGAGGAGACAGCTAGGACAATGTGCTATTCATCCAGTTTCTCGCTAATCGGAGTTCAAATTTAATGATAATAACAACTAATCGGGGTGAACTTTCATGTCGGAGGTCTGTTCTTTTTCGTGGCAGAGGTGAAGAGGAATTAATGATGATAAAGAAGATTCGTTTACAGTTGAGGCTAGATATTTTCGTGATTGATATTTCTGGTTTTATTTCACTCCATCTGTTATTGATCGATGATAGGAAGAAGAAAAATCTGCCGCCATTTCTTATCTTTCGATGACAGGTAGAAACCAAGCAAAGGAAAAATAAAAATGCTTTAAACTCTTAACACAATTTTAGTATACACTGCCCGCTAACATGTAATGGGACACTTTCATGTTATATATAGAGAGGTCCACAGTCAAAGCGCTCTAATTTTCAAAATAAAGCTTTTTTGGGGGAAAAAATGCTCTTTTTTCATTTCTTGTCTTGAAAATGAAAAAGTTTGCAGTTTTATATACCTTGGAGTTCCAATTAATCTTAAGTCAAAACGGAAACCCACATAAAATATCTTACTGATGAACTAATATTAATATTAAAATGAATTTATTGCTTGAAAAATATTATTGGCTATGATGTACAGTAGCTGAAAAAAGTATCCGAACATTATGGTTGATTACAGAATTCAGAAAATAATATCTGGCAACGATTTTTTAAGAAATTAGTGATCTGACAACCTTCGTGTACGTACACGTTTCTAAAAAAAATCGTTGCCAGATATTTTTCTGAATTCTGTAATCACCATAGTATTCGGATGCTTTTTTGAGCGACTGTATATATATATACATTAACAATCAGTTATTCAACACTGTATTTTAAGTTGGGGAGGTATTTATAAATTTATATAGTTTTGTTTCTATTCAAAGAATAATTAAGGTTATAATACAAAATAATGACGGAAGTTTAATTCATGTTGAAAATATTGTAAGTTAGGCTGGTTTTATTTCACTCCTCTTCGATACTTTGTCATTTTTAAAACGCTAAATTTTTCTCTACTCCTCCAGTTCAATGGCGACTGTACAAGAATTATAATAGTAAGTTTAATAGTTTAAGATATGAAATTGCAGTTGTGAAAGCAGAAATTATGCATAAGCTGGGCTTAAAAATTCTCATTGTTTTATTTTGCATATTGAAGCAAGATTTATATATATGTAAAGGTGATTGTGACTGAGTGATTGACAGCTACAGTGGATTACATTAGTGCTAACTGTGATGCAGAAGTGGTAGAGCATTGAAAATTCGCACCTAAGGGTAATTCGGTTCGTAGATACCAGAAAAAATGCGAAATTTGACCTATGACGTGTCATTCAAGGTCAAATAGAGGTCACGTAAAGGTCAAACTGAAAATTGGTGTTTTGGGGTATTTTGTGCTGCAGATATCGGAAATGTTACGAAATTACGGATATGGTGGGTCCTTCGTGGTCAAAGGTCAAATTAAATCGGTGATAGAGGGGTGAAAATTGATCCCTGGAGTAATTTGCGTCGTAGATCTCGAAACGGTTGCGGAATTTTGGTCGCAATGGGTTTTTTGAGGTCAGATGTTAAATACAGATCTACCAGTGTTGGAGGGTTAAAAATTGGTGCCTGAGGCATTTTCAGTCGTATATCTCAGTAATTTCGTCAAATTTTAAATGCAATGGGTCTTCGATGTTAAAGGTCAAATTTCAGCATACTGGTGCTGGAGAAGTAAAAATTATTGAATATGGCTGTTTCCAGATAGTACACTTAGAAATGAGTGGAATATTAAGATTCACAATCAAGATTAAATAAAGGTTGAAGTTACGGTCTAGTATATGCGCCGAAAAGACAAAACATTATGACCAGCGCGTCTTTATGCAAATCGAGGCAACTGCAGGTAAACGACGGCGCGTGTGAAGGTCATGAAACGGTATAAATAACACCTAATACTGAGCTCTGTTAATAAGTGTTATTCTTGTACTTCAGATGGGAAAGGTAGAGGATTTAAGTGAGTTTGACAAAGGTCAAATTGTAATGGCCAGACGATTGGGTCAGAGCATTTCAGAGACGGCAAGGCTTGTGGGGTGCTCAAGGTCAGCCGTGGTTAGTACCTTCAAAAAGTGGTCAGAGGAGGGAAAAATCACGAACTCCTAGCAAGACGTGGGCCAACCGCGGCTCACTGATGCTAGGGCACTAAGGCGAAGGCTATTCCATAGGGTTCGAGCCAACAGAAGGGATACTGTGGCGCACTCGCCCCTAATTTGAATGCTGATGATGGGAGTAATGTGTCACAACACACAGTACATAGAACCCTGCTGAAAATGGGGCTGCGTAGCCACAGACTGCTCCGAGTGCTCATGCTAACCTCGGTTCACCGTCGAAAGCGCCTACAATGGGAACGCGAGCATCAAAACTGGACCTTGAATGATTGGAAGAAGGTCGTCTGATCCGATGAATCTCGTTTCCTGTTGCACCATGCGGACGACCGGGTACGTGTTCGTCGTTTACTTGGGGAAGTGTCACCAGCATGCACTGTGGGACGAAAACAATCCGGTGGAGGAAGAGTAATGCTTTGGGCAATTTCTGCTGGGAAACTCTGGGTCCAGCCATTCATGTGTAAGAGACTATAATGTCTACCACCTACCTAAACATCATTGCAGACCAGGTACATTCTTTCATGGCAATGGTATTCCCCTCTAGTAGTGCCTTCTTTCAGCAGGATAATGCGCCATGCCACACTGCCCGGATTGTGCGAAAATGGTTCACGGAACATGAGGAAGACTTCCAGGCATTGCCCTGGTCTCCAAATTCCCCAGACATCAATCCAATCGAGCATCTGTGGTTTGTGTTGGAGCAGCACATCCGATCTGCGGCCACATAACTTACAAGAGTTAAATGATCTGCTGGTAACGTATTGTTACCAGATACCACAAGACACCTTTAGAAATCTTGTAATGTCTATGCCTCGCTAGTTAAGAGCTGTTTTGGCGGCACCTGGAGGATCAACATCATATTAGGCAGGTGATCATAATGTTTTGGCTCTTTGGTGTATATATACACTGGCTTCATCTCGCTGAAATTTTGTGCAATGTATTTTTCCTTCATTAGATTTTCGCTTGATAACTTTCACCATTCGCGTAAAAGCGAAATGTTTCTTTCACAACTTTCATAACGCAGCGGAGGCGATGGCAACGTCACCAGATTTCCGACACTTCCAAAGAGTTTAAACCCAGTCCCATAGCAGATCGGGATTCGATCATAGACCAGAAGGGACGCCCGCGTAAAGACGAATCGGTCAAGTGCCTCGGGAATTTCAGGGTAACCGCGCAGTAACCAACGCAGTAACCGCGCAATTAAAACCTATTGCTCGAATACCCGCGGAACCACAGAGAACTTAAAATTTTCGCCACTGATGACGTAGAAGAAGCTCGTGTCTGCCCGTTAGGAATCACGTCTATTATTTAATAAGAAGATACACAGAGTGAGGCAGTTAAAAGTTTCCGCGATTCTATGTCTCAAAATCTGTACCCCTTTCCCGACTAAGCTCAATTTAAAGTTGTGCGTTTCTCATTTTAATGTAACTTCAAGCAGTGGTGGTCTCAAGGGGATGGCTGTGTGACGTCGTCCCACCCCGAAAGGCTAAGAAAAAGAATCAGAGAGAACCTAACCGTTCCAATGAGTTTCGTGTTTGAGAGTTGTTCACCAACAGCACCCCGTTACATAGTACCTCCTGGGACCACCACCGACTCCCCAAGCTGATTGAGCTGGTAAAGCTAGATCTTCTGAACTGATTTAAAATCTGAAATTGAGTTCATAAAAGATAGTTACAAACCCGAAACTGCAATTAGTCTTATGTAAATTGGGGCAAGGTGGCTCAGTCGATAGCGCGCCAGACTCATAATCTGCAGTTCCTAGGTTCGAGTCCCAGCAGGGTCAGCGTTGAGATTTATCTCCGCAAAACTCCCCGCTCTGCACACGGTCAGTAGGGGACACCGATGGGCTTTGGCAAACACTGCCGTCCGTCGGATGGGACGTTAAGCCGTGACACTTTGTGCGAGAGAGCCAACCCTGTGCACGTTAGAACACGCTGGATGGTCTTGACGGGAGGCTACTACATGTCCCCCAAAAGCTATTCCAGTGGATCCCCAACCTTATCTGAGCCTTCGGGATCCTTGTGACCTGGTCATTTAGCCTATTGTGTGCAAAAAAGTGCCGCTCAGAGGTAAAACAACCCAACCCTTATGTAAATTAATTATGTAACTTTTTTTGTTTGTTCAAAATATATAACAAAATTATATATTTGTCAACCCTTGGAACTATGCATGTGCCACAAGGACGCTTATAATCAACAGTTTGCTGTAGTTTCATTATAAAAATTTTCAATAAAATGATCAGAATATCTTCCTTACTTGTCACTTTTATTACAAAGAAAAAAGCTATTTATAAATGAACGGAAATATCTTACGTTTTATCATATTTTACTTTTAAAACTTTGCTAATAAAGGAGCAGAAATAAAAATGTTAACAAAAAACAACAGGAAGATTAGTCCTTTCATCACTTCTGTTACATACAATGATTTCGTAATGAATGAATTGCAATATTTCCTTTTAATTATTTTGTTACACATATTTTGTTAATAAATGAATCGAAATTTCTCTGATTTCATTCTTCTGTTAATATCATATCTTAAAGCTGAGGTGTGCAATTTATCACTAGCCGGCTAGATTGAATTGGGTTGAATCAGAGTGAACTGGATTTTTCATATTTTCTATTTTCATGTCGTTGTTACCTATCATTTAATTTATAGCAGTTTCTGTTTTTTGTTTAGAAGCTGTAGGAAATTTTATTTTTACACATAAACTGTACGAAAAACTGCTTCCAAATTCATTAAAATCTATAGAAAGACGTTTAATCTTGTCGCAATAATAATAATTTGCTTAGCTTATTGTTTCCAATGTATTTGTACCAATTAATCAGCAAAAGGATAGGTTTGGGTTGTTTTACCTCTGAGAGGCACTTTTGTGCATACAGTGAGCTAAATGTTCAGGTCACAATGACCCAAAGGCCCAGAGGTAATTAGGAGAAGAGGACCCACTGGATTGCTGGCAGGAGGCAGGTGAAAGCCTCCCCTCAAGACCATGCAGCGTGTTCTTTATCTTCTGCACACGGAGCCACTGCCTAACGTCTCATCCGATAGACGACAACCATTTCGAGCTTTTCGGCTTTTCGGCTTTTCCGTTTATAACAAAAGGCAGGCAGTTGGGATTCGAACCTGGGAACTATAAATTATGAGCCTAGCGCGATACCAACTGTGGAAATTACAGCCACTAATCAATAAATGGAAGCATTGTTCTGACCTTCGTGTTACCATGTTATTGAGAAATGGCTTCCGGTGTAAAAAAGGTTGAACTCCTCAGTCATAAAAAGTTTGCAGTCTTCAGTACTTGGAAATTCAGTATATTGCGGTATAAAATAAGTGTCGATAATATATTTAGAAAATTTTCTCTTTCTCTGTCTGTTCGAATATTCCTCCTAAAAGGCTGCTGTCTGTCGGATAGGATTTTAAGCCGTGGCCCCGTGTGCGGGAGAACCATACCATATCTACATTAAGAAACAGGCTGGATGGGCTTTACAGGAGGCTACCATCTGTCTCCCAACAATGTCCAGTGGGCCTCCTCCAACCTTCTCTGAGCCTTCGGGGTCTTTGTGATCTGGTCATTTAGCCCATTATATGCAAAAAAGTGCCGCTCAGAGGTAAAACAACCCAACCTCCTAAACGCTGAGAGCTAGGATCACTAAATTTCGCCTATAGCTTCATTTCATTGTAATTAGTGCACGGTAAGGCTTCCGACTCGATAAAATTAGATTCTCCTCAAAAGTTTGCAGAAAAATATTTCTCCATTTATAACTTTTCGCATTGATAATGTATTACTCCATTCATAACTTTCAACTCTTCATTTATGAGGTAGGCGACGAGCAGCGCACCCAGTGATTTGGGGGGCGCGGGGAGGGGGGGTCCTCAGTCAGTAGCGCGCCAGGCTCGTAATCTGCAGTTCCCAGGTTCGAGTCCCGCCTGGGTCAGCGTTGAGATTTATCTCCGCAAAGCTCTTCGCCTTGCCCACGGTCAGTAGGGGACACCGATGGGCTTGGAAAGGCCACCGACCGTCGGATGGGACGTTAAGCCGTGGTCCCGTGTGTGGGAGAGAGCCACACCCTGTACACGTAGATGGCCTTGACGGAAGGCAACCATCTATCTCCCAGCAGCTGTTCCAGTGGGTCCCCTCCCCCAACTTTCTCTGAGCCTTCGGGGTCCTTGTGACCTGGCCATTTAGCCCATGGTGTGGAAAAAAGTGCCGCTCAGAGATAAAACAACCCAATAACCCAACCTAGTGACTTGGAGGCGGTTCAGTCCTGACCCACCGTAACCAGGAATGGAACGATAAAATCTTACACAGAAAGACGCAAGTGTGACCACCATACGAAATTTGGGACCAATTGGTCAAGTACCTGTCGAGTTCCAGGGAGTTGAAAACTTCCGCCACCACTGACATCACCTCAAACGTAAAAAAAAAAACGATTTTCAGTGCCTGGAAGTTTGTTACTCGGAGTCATTTACTGTATATTAAAGCCCGAGCAATTCTGTTAATATAAAATAAATCCAAAGATTTGAAATAATTAGCTGAAAATAATTTTCCTTTTTTCCCCCTCCTGAGTGGAATGCGAATCCACATCTCCCTGAGACATGCCAGGTATGATAATAACTACACCATCAGCAATGTGACATAGACATTCCCGCATATTTTTATTGATTCGCTCCTTGCGGATCTGGGGCGGGGGTCGCTCAGTCGGTAGCGCGCCAGCTCGTAATCTGTAGTTCCCAGGTTCGAGTCCCAGCTGGGTCAGCGTTGAGATTTATCTCCACAAAATTCCCCGCCTTGCCCACGGTCAGTAGGGGACACCGATGGGCTTGGAAAGGCCACCGTCCGTCGGATGGGACGTTAAGCCGTGGCCCGTGTGCGGGAGAGCCATAAACTGTGCACGTCAAAGAACACGCTGGATGGCCTTAACGGGAGGCTACCATCTGTCTCCCAACAGCTGTTCCAGTTGGTCCCTTCCCCCAACCTTCTCTGAGCCTTCGGGGTCCATGTGACCTGACCATTTAGCCCGTGGTGTGCAAAAAAGTGCCGCTCAGAGGTAAAACAACCCAACCTTGCGGATATACGTGGGGAATCGGGCAACCAAGCTGCCACGTATGTTCCCCTCAGGGCAAAACCAAATTTTTTTCGGCAAATTATTTCAAATGCTCTTTGTCTACAGGCCATTTTCCTCTGATAATTTATTACCAAATCCAAAGATATTTCGTGAAAAAACTAACGTTATTTGTGACATAAAAATAACAATAATAATTAATATAAATGATGATGATATTTAAGTATTCATTATTTCTTCTTTATTTATGCATATTTAAATTGGGAAAGAGGAAATATTAATTCATTTTTAATAAAACTTCACATTCATTTTTTTGGTTCGTCTGTTATTCAGCCAAAAAAAGCAATAAAATAAGGCCGGCAGATGAGATAAGAGGGTAAAAGGATTCTTAAAAATAATTTCTCACACATTATTATATCTTGTAAAATATTTATAAAGCCTTTTTATCTATGAGCACCATTTTTTCAGTAGAGTGGAAGGCAATTTGTAATTTAAGCAAACCACATAAACTGTGTCATAAATAGGATTCATGCGTTTAAATCTTCACTTTTTATACTACTTATCAAAATCAGTGAAAAAAAATAGATTTGTTTCCAAGGAAAAAGAAAAATATCTCTTCGTAAGGAAGAAAATTGTGTAGTAAGAACTGTTATGAGTTGAGATATTTCACAATTATAAATAATGATCAACTTTCTTTTTTTTTCTTGAAGGAAATGATAATTACTTACTATACTTTTCTTTAAAGAAAAGTAATATTTTTTTTTACTCTGGAATGAAAAAGGAAAACAAATTGCCTGGATTAAGGAAAGAATGGTTTTCTTCTTCAATAAGAAGTAATTATGTCTTGGGATGTGTTAGATGGAAGAGTCAAAAATGCTTTAAATCGAAACATCACATTACAGCGCCACTTAACGGCAACGCAATGAAGTGAAGACAGGGATACGTCGAAATTGATTTTTCTTTTGTTCATTAAAAATGAATATTTGAAAGTATTCATGTATCAACTTTCAAAAGATGCCAACGGATAAATGGAAATATGTCCTTAATAAGCAAAGTTATTTAAACGCCCTAAAAAGCATAAGGAAAAAAAATAAAGTTTTTTGCTTTTCTTTTTCTAAGAATGTGTTATGTTCAACCAAATGCAAAGACGATTTCCGCGATTACGCGTTTTAAAAAAAACTATTCTTGTGATTATCATATTGCCATCATATTACCTTATCGCACGAAAAAAACTAATTTTATGCTGCATGGTCTTAGTCCCAAACTAAAAACTACTTTATATTCTAATTTAAGGTGGGTAGCTTGATCGGTAGCGCGTCAGGATCGTTATCTGCAGTTCCCAGGTTTCAGTCCTAACTGTCCAGAGTTGAGATTTTTCCCGGCTGACCCCCCCGCTGCACTTTGCGAGAAAGGAGACATCAATGGCTTTGGAAAGGCCGCCGTGCGTGGGATAGAATGTTAAGCCGTGGTCCCATGTACAGGTTGGAATGTTACGCCGTGGTCCCATGTACAGGATGGAATGTTAAGCCGTGGTCTCATGTACAGGATCGAATGTTACGCCGTGGTCCCATGTGAGGATGGAATGTTAAGCCGTGGTCTCATGTACAGGATGGAATGTTACGCCGTGGTCCCATGTACAGGATGGAATGTTACGTCGTGGTCCCATGTACAGGATGGAATGTTACGCCGTGGTCTCATGTACAGGATGGAATGTTAAGATGTGGTCTCATGTACAGGATGGAATGTTAAGCCGTGGTCCCATGTACAGGATGGAATGTTAAGCCGTGGTCCCATGTACAGGATGGAATGTTAAGCCGTGGTCCCATGTACAGGATGGAATGTTACGCCGTGGTCCCATGTACAGGATGGAATGTTAAGCCGTGGTCTCATGTACAGGATGGAATGTTACGCCGTGGTCCCATGTACAGGATGGAATGTTAAGCCGTGGTCTCATGTACAGGATGGAATGTTACACCGTGGTCCCATGTACAGGATGGAATGTTACGCCGTGGTCCCATGTACAGGATGGAATGTTAAGCCGTGGTCTCATGTACAGGATGGAATGTTAAGCCGTGGTCTCATGTACAGGATGGAATGTTACGCCGTGGTCCCATGTACAGGATGGAATGTTAAGCCGTGGTTTCATGTACAGGATGGAATGTTACTCCGTGGTCCCGTGTACAGGATGGAATGTTAAGCCGTGGTCTCATGTACAGGATGGAATGTTAAGCCGTGGTCTCATGTACAGGATGGAATGTTAAGCCGTGGTCCCATGCACAGGATGGAATGTTAAGCCGTGGTTTCATGTACAGGATGGAATGTTACGCCGTGGTCCCATGTACAGGATGGAATGTTAAGCCGTGGTCTCATGTACAGGATGGAATGTTTAGTCGTGGTCCATGTACAGAAGAGCCAAATCCTACGCAGGCTAAAGAACACGCTCGATAGCCTTGGGAGTTATTATTTGTCTAAAACTGGGAGTTATTATTTGTCTAAAACTGGAAGTTATTATTTGTCTAAGACGGGGAGTTGTTTTCTGTCTAATAGCAGACATTAAGTGGGTATTTTTTTTATTATTCACCTGTATATTTATCCGAGTGGGTCCAAAAAATAAAAAACTGCCTCTGAGAAGCTGAACAATCCAATATCCCAATTTTTTCCAGTTACTGCCTGAAAAGGGGTTCTTGTGACCTGGTCACTGATCCAATTATGGAGCAAATATATGATGGTCAGGAAAAAACCTTAGAAGGCCGGCATTTTTGTTTTCGACACGCAATATGAGCAACGCAAGGAAAAGGGTTGAAAAATCACGAGCTTCAAATGATTCCCTTTTCCCCGTCCCTTCCTTGGCAGTCAGCAAGAAATTCAATAAACGAAAGACCGCTGAGTCCGGAATGCCAGAGATTTAAAATTCCATCATTTTTCAGCTCATAAAGCTATCCCGTTGGACGTCGCTAGCTGGACTTGGAAGTGAACGATAGCATTGCAGTTATTAAATGCAATAAAATATATCAAGTGTTAGTAGAGACATAATTAAGGATTTATTTGCAGGGTGGTGGGTTGGTAGTGGAGAGAGGGACAGTTTTTACAATTCTTTTTTCATGCATAGAATGATTCCCACTGAGAGTAATCTATAGAGATTATAATTTATAATAATCTCTTTTCTTCAAAATTCAAATAAGTTTTTTTTTCATATTCCCATTCACATGAAAGGAAGTATTAGAAGTGTGTACGGTTACACTAGAAGCTTCTAAGTTACTACTAGGAAGCTGTATTAAAAAGTAGGACTTTTTTCCCCTAGATCGAATTATTTCACACTTTCTAATTCTTTAGCCTCTTTTCTAAATATTTGCTTTTTTTAAATTTTGTGCACCTATGCATATTTGCATATGTTCATGAATGTGTATTTCTCTATCCATTTTTTACCTATGTTCATAAATGTGTATAGGCATTTTTGTATTTGTTCATATAGGCATTTGTGTATTTGTTCATATGTACACTTATAAATATTTTCATATGTACACTTGTTTAATTGTTCACATGTGTATTTGTGCAATTGTTAATATATGACTTTGTGTGATTGTTCATATATGCATTTGTATATTTGTTCACGTATGTGTTTTTCAGATATTTATTTGTATTTTATGAACCAGCGTGTATTTATGTTTGTGAGTGTGTGTGTGAAGATACATGTATTTGTGTTTAGCAGCTACTTCTATGTTTAGTGTATTTGCCTCTTTGCGAACCTATGCATATTTGTGTCTTTGTGAACCTCTGCATATTGGGGCGGGTGGCTCAGTCGGTAGCGCGCCAGGCTCGTAATCTGTAGTTTCCAGATTCGAGTTCCAGCTAGGTCAGCGTTGAAATTTATCTCCGAAAAATTCCCCGCCCTACCCACTGTCAGTAGGAGACACTGATGGGCTTGGAAAGGCCTACGTCCGTCGGATGGGACGTTAAGCCGTGAACCCGTGTGCGGGAGAGCCATACCCTGTGCACGTTAAAGAACACGCTGGATGGCCTTGATGGGAGTCTATCATCTGTCTCCCAACAGCTGTTCCAGTTGGTCCCCTCCCCCAACCTACTCTGAGCCTTCGGGGTCCATGTGACCTCGCCATTTAGCCCATGGTGTGCAAAAAAGTGCCGCTCAGAGGTAAAACAACCCAACCCACAACGTGCACTTTCTGATATTTTTCTAACATTATTTTCATAGCATGCTCACATATAAGAGCGAACGTATTATACTCCTGAATTCACAGTGGATTAATTTTCTATCCAGTTTCACAAGTCAAGTTCATTATAATACTCATTACTTGCAACATATACCGTAAAAAAAAGAGATAACGATCTCTCATGGAAATCTCCCTTTTAGCTACCATCTCAGTCTCCCCTTTCACCGAATTCCAAAATCACAACCAAAACGAAAGTCCTTTCATTCTTCCATCATCAATTGACCACTAAGGAGATCATTAAGGTTGCCTTTTGTGCAGCACAGGAAGAAAGTCTGAGTTTGCTTTTCTATCTCTCGCAGTTGAAGGGGATGATAATGGGAGAGAGTGTATTTGTGGGGGGGATCAATGTTTTCAAGTCACAAGCTGATTAATTGCTTGTTTTCTCGATCCACCGACACTGTGTTTCTCAATGGAGATGGTGTTGTCCCTAATGGTGTTCCAGCGTAATACAGATCTTGTTCCCTGATCTTTTTAAAATACCCACATTCTTCCAAATAGCGCAGGATCGTAAACAACATTTTTAGGCAAGATGAAAAAAGATTGCTCTGCCAAGGTCCGGATTTATAAAAAGGTACGGAGGATGAGAGGCAGGAGACTATATTTCCATTGCGGTGTAACATTTTGCACTTTGTTTTAAAGTATTTTTTAAACAAAATGCTTGAAAAATGCGTGAAATATGCATAATTTTAATAATGTTTGGTTGCTATTACCTTAATGATATTCTCAAGACAGAGAGGCCCTGGTTCTGCCAGAATATGAAAAATTTCGCAGTAATCGAGAAGTTTACTCTAGCGTTCTGCATGATCTAGTCTAAATTAGTAGATCGAAAATGATACGACGCTGCAGCTTCAATGACTCTTTAACTGCTGAAAGAATATTCCAAAAAAAAATTGATTTTTTTGGATTTAACTGAGATATTTAACTCATTTCCAACATCATTTTTACATTACGGAAGCTTGAATTTAACTTTCTATAGCAGAGTCAGTGGGGCGGGGGTGGCTCGTAATTTGTAGTTACCAGGTTCAGCGTTGAGTTTTATCTCCGCAAAAATCCTCGCCCTGCTCACGGTCAGTAGGGGACACCAATAGGCTTGGAAAGGCCGTCGTCCGTCGGATGGGACGTTAAGCCGTCGCCCCGTGTGCGGGAGAGCACATACCCTGTGCGCGTTAAAGAACACGCTGGATGACCTTGACGGGAGGCTACCATCTGCCTCCCAACAGGTGTTCCAGTGGGTCCCCTCCCCCAACCTTCTCTGAGCCTTCGGGGTCCATGTAACCTGGCCATTTAGCCCATGGTGTGCAAAAAAGTGCCGCTCAGAGGTAAAAACAACCCAACCTATAGCAGAGTGAACAAACTCCATCCCTTTTAACAATTTTTTTTCTGCGCCGGGTTAAAATTGGGAAATTTAAAGTGATTTTTTTTTAATTTGGTTCCATTTAAGTGAATGATGTTTTAATGAGACGAAACTCTGAATAGCATCATGCAACTCTCCGTAACGTCATTGAAGCAGCTTATTTTTGGGCTCTGTGTCCCATTCTTCACATACTTCTTCGAGAAGACGATTTCAGTTTTGACATTAAAATAAACTTTTGATTAATATTTAATTTTTTCTTATTATTTTGTACCTATACATATGACAAGTAAAGTGCAATAAACAAGGTGAAACAAATTTTTATTCCTTTTATTGCCCCCTCCCCTCACAGCTATTGGCCCACAACAAACAAAATGTTTTCCCGTTTGGTCCGATGACATAACCAATTGTCCCCCCCCCCCTGTTCTATGATATAACATCATCATGATGATGATGATGATGACAAGAACTATTCAATATACAATTATATGCAATTTAATGTCAAAAACTATTACGTAGAAAAATTTTCCAGTCAATGAAAATTTTTCTTGCCTTAATTCTAAAAAAAAACCAACATTAATAATTATTAACCAAATTTTCAAAATTTAAGAAATAATTAGTAAAAATTTCGAGAATTTTTTTTATAATTTAAAAAATTTTGATCCTTTTGAATCTTGAGGCTCATGCCACATGATTTACTCTCTCGTTGGGCCTGCATGCAGGGTAACTCAATATACAGGGTAAATCAATATTTCATATGATTCAAAGTGAGGAGCCGTCCCATGTCCGAGTGGTTAGCGCGCTTGGCTACTGATCTAAGGGACCTGGGTTCGAGCCCCGGGTAAGGCATGAATGTTTGTGTCGTTATTCTGCTGAGGTCCTACCATCCTCTCAGACTTTCTACTGTGGCATATAAACTGACAGGCTCCTGTCAGACCTCTGTGGCAAGCAGCTGCTTGAGGGGGTATTTATTTATTTTAAAGTGAGGAATTATCAATAAACGAATTTTACTATTATAATAAGTGTTGACAGGTGAAACACAGGCAACAACTCATTTGCTAAGTGGCTAAATCATCATTTGTGTTATGTCTAAGTGACATTTGTTTACTAACAATGATCTAAATGGCCAGTTCATAAAGACACATAAATCCACTGTACAACTTTTAGGAGACAGATGAAAGACTCTCATTAAGACCATCCAGCGTGTTCTTTAACATCATGGAGTGGGTCTCCTGCACACGGAACTACGACTTAACATCCCATCCTAAGAATGACAGTCTTTATGAGTCTATTGGTGTCTCTTTTCTCACTGAAAACACAGCTGGGGTTATCATAGAAAATCTCAACTTAGGTACAGTGGGGACTCGAACCTGGGAACTTTAATTTACGAGCTTATCGCGCTACCAGTTGAAACAACCGGCGCCCGTCACACAGTTAACTATCTTATAAATGATTCCACTTCCTTCTCAATAGCAACTGGTTTGCAATAACAATGAAGCGGCTATTACACGGTTTACATGAACGTAAGAATAAATTTTGGGACACTTTGTATCTTTATAATACCTCGTATGTAAGATTAGCCTTTAAGTTAATAATCTGCAGCATAAAGTGGTAAAATCTGGGAGAAGCGTCAAACTTTGATTACGAAAAAAACATACATTAAATTTGTTTTGCGCGTGTATAATTTTTTGAGGAATCACACATTTTTACCATTTTTAGGATCACTTCGGATAAAATTGTTGAGGAAAGGAGGGCTTGAATACTTTAGTCTAGAAAACCGAGAGTATTTAATTGAGAATATCTAATTCGACATTTGATACTTCGGAAATATCTTCTATTCTTTAACGAGTACTTTGCGTCTCTTAACACACGAAGCCGTGGGTTAACGTTCTCCCTAAAGAACGATAACTTCTCCATCCACATCTCTTGAATACGCTGTATCGCATCCTACGATGAAGAGGAATTACGTTTCGTGATGCAGATATATAACAGCGCCTTTATCCATTCGTCTCTTATAAGGAAGAAAGGTAAAAATATTAGCATAATTCTCACACTTTTAACCTTTACGAAAGTGCTCTTTTTTCTTGCATTATCTTCGGCTCTCTTTCACATTTTCCCCTCCAACATTCAGAAACAGAGATGATCCCAATTTATGTATTCAATATCTGACTAGTGGCTTTTCTGTGGGGATCATCTGATCCTTAGACGTTATATATATATATGAACAGATTTATTGCTCTACTTCCGCTTCTAAAGTCTATAAATTTCGGAATGCTTTGGCAAAATTCCTTTTTTTTTTTGGTGAGAGTAAAATGGATTTATTTTCGAACATTTAGGCTGGCTGATGTAGGTAAGACACAGAAGTACAAAACCAAATATATATATATAGGTGTATAAAGACACAAATACATACGTGTGAACAAATACACATAGATGTTCAAACTCATAAATATGCATAGCTTCACAAAGACATAAATACCACAGGTTCACGAAGACTCAAATATACACAGATTCAAGAAGATTCAAATATGCACAGATTCAAAAAGATTCAAATATACAGAGGTTGGGTTGTTTTATCTCTGGGCCGCACTTTTTTGCACAACATGGGCGAAATGGCCAGGTTACACGGATCCCGAAGGCTCAGAGAAGGTTTGGGGAGGGAACAATATTTAATTCGAAACTCTTTAGCCGATGGCGTAGCAGGGATTAATTCTTCTTCAATCAAGGGTGTTTGTAGAACCTGAACTGGAATAACAGTTTCGTAAACAAATTTTGTGCATTGTTTTGATTCAACTGAGAAGTGATTAGACAACCTTATTTATAACTTACTAGGAATATTCTTATACGAGAAGATTTGGATACTCTAGAACAGGGGTGTCAATCTTGTGAAGTGCCAAGTTTTCTTTCAAAGTATATCAGAGGGCCGGGATTCAATTAAACACTAATTTTATATCAAAAAATCTTTTATTTAAATTTAAAGTATACATCAAAATTAAAATGGCATTAAGTCATAACGGTTAAAAAAACAGCGCATTATTTCGAAGATCCAGATACTTGACATCTTTTCAGCTTCTTTTCTATAATCTGTACCTATGTGTTCAATGTATAGAAAAACTATTCATGAAATTCGAGTATTAATAATTGAGGTCGCGGGCTGCATCTAAATGCCCCGGGGGCCGCTCATGGCCCGCGGGCCGTATCTTTGACATGCCTGCTCTAGAAGTATCTTTTGGGATTCTTCCCTGTCCTCTTTGTAGCAAATGAAATCATCAGTCAAGTCTTCTTTAATCAGTGCTAAGTTTAGTAAAAATGTATCACAGGAAAATATCCGGTAGACAAGAAACACTTGAAATAATTTGATGAAAAAATTTGGTTTGGTCCTGAGCGGGATTGGAACCCACGTTTGGCATGCTTCTGGGAGACGTGGATTCGGATCCCATTCAGGACGAAACCAATTTTTTTCAGTAAATTATTTCAAGTGTTAAGTTCGATTAGGTATCCCAGCTAATACCACAGTAGTGCATCTCTTTAAAAACATTCAAACGCTTTTTGAAGTGAGGGAAGTTACAAGAAATGATAATCCTGCTAACTAGAGAAAGGGTGAATTCTCTAAAAAGATTAAAAAAAGTCTATCTAGAATCGAAACTAACTATACCAAATTAGAAGCCTGGAATGCTATGTACCAATCCCACAGGAAGACGGAAAATGTTTTACAATAAATCCCCAAACTCAGAAATGAAATAAATTCTTTGTGAAACTCAAGTGGAATATCATTAACCCAATTCGTAATTCTCTCCTCTGTTCATAGATCTAAGTTTGGAACCACACCGAAGTTTTAATCTGCCGCACCGATCACCTTTCACTTCTTCTTCCCCTACCATCTCTTCAGAGAAGAAGTACAAGAAAAACAAGGGAGCAAGTAAAACGAAGAAGATTCATAGAAGATGGAAACAAACGAATGGCGTAAGTTATTACGACAAAGACAAATAGTCGAAGCGACGAGGAACAGAAGGAAGCGAACGACGACCCTCGGTAAATGGACAATGGCAGGTTTGCAGCGGGTAGAAAATTTGGTTTGTACGAAGCAATGGCACCGCAAGCGTGCCACAACTTCTGATTGCCCAGTAAGAGAAGAAGAGAGTGAGAGCTGCCTGAGAATAGTTGAACTCTTTCGGAGATAGAAAGCTGGTAGACTTTTCTCTTAATCTTCTTTTCCAGGGCGGCAAGTACAATTAAGAGCTTGTTTAATCCTTTGAGACAGTGGTGAGGAATTTCAACATCCGTTATTTCTCCTTGAAGAAGTTTGCTAATTAAGATGTCTAGAAATATTTGAAGTTCAATATATTTTTTGTGTGTGTCGGGAGAAAGTAAGTCTTCTTTAATGGCCAGTAAGAGGATTTGTATTTATTATCTCACAATCCGAAAAAAGAATGAGTATGCAGATATTGAAATGTTTTACCTCAATCGAAGGTAAGAGGCAGATAATGCAAAATCAGCAATAAATGGAAATTAATGTTCTGGGAATAATGTTTTAAGGAAAAAAAAGTTTATAGATATCTTAGTAAAAGGAATGATTTTAGAGTATCTTCGTTGATTCCTTTAAAATCTTCTAAATCTCTTATAATACTGTTCGATTCCTTGAAATTCATTACTAGGGAAAAATAAGATTCTATCTGTGTGAATAAGCGGTAGTCTGAGAAGAAACATCATTTAAAAAAAGGGGAAACAGTACATATAAAAGTATAGGATGACTTATTTCCAATTGGGTTGGGTTGTTTTACCTCTGAGCGGCACTTTTTTGCACACCATGGGCTAAATGGCCAGGTCACATGGACCCCGAAGGCTCAGAGAAGGTTGGGGGAGGGGACCCACTGGAACAGCTGTTGGGAGACAGATGGTAGCCTCCCGTCAAGGCCATCCAGCGTGTTCTTTAACGTGCACAGGGTATGGCTCTCCCACACACGGGGCCACGACTTAACGTCCCATCCGACGGACGGCGGCCTTTCCAAGCCCATCGGTGTCCCCTACTGACCATGGGCAGGGAATTTTGCAGAGATAAATCTCAACAATAACCCAGCTGGGACTCGAACCTGGGAACTACAGATTACGAGCCTGGCGCGCTACCGACTGAGCCACCCCTCGCCCTGCTTATTTCCAAAAATTTGTTAAAATTCTTACTGCAGTGGATTGGGGGCGGGGGTGGTTAAGGCTGTATCGCGCCAGGCTAATAATTTAGATTTCAATAATAATTCTCAGATTTGAATTCCACTTGGGCCAGTATTCAGATTTATCTCTGCAAAACTGACAGTTCTCGGTCAATAGGAGACACCGATTGGCTTGGAACGACCGTCATCCATCGAATGCGGTGTTAAGCCTTGGCTCCCTGTGTCAGAGAATCATATCCTATGCACGTTAAAGAACATGCTGGATGACCTTGAAGAGAGGCTATCATCTGTCTCATAACAGTTGTCCAGTGGGTCACCTTCCCCCAAACTTCTAGGGGTCCTTGCGACCTGACAGTTCTCGGTCAATAGGAGACACCGATTGGCTTGGAACGACCGTCATCCATCGAATGCGGTGTTAAGCCTTGGCTCCCTGTGTCAGAGAATCATATCCTATGCACGTTAAAGAACATGCTGGATGACCTTGAAGAGAGGCTATCATCTGTCTCATAACAGTTGTCCAGTGGGTCACCTTCCCCCAAACTTCTAGGGGTCCTTGCGACCTGGTCATTTAGCCAATTGTGTGCAAAAAAAATGCCGCTCATAGATAATACAACCCAGCCCAACTGTAGTGGGTTGATTGTGAATTTTTAATTTTTAAATTCATACAGATAATAGCTGATTATAAATTAATCCGCTCATGTGTAGTGATTATAGAAGCATTAAATAATAGTTATCATAGAAATACAATTAGTTGGGTTGTTTTACCTCTGAGCGGCACTTTTTTGCACACCATGGGCTAAATGGCCAGGTCACATGGACCCCGAAGGCTCAGAGAAGGTTGGGGGATGGGACCCACTGGAACAGCTGTTGGGAGACAGATGGTAGCCTCCCGTCAAGGTCATCCAGCGTGTTCTTTAACGTGCACAGGGTATGGCTCTCCCGCACACGGGGCCACGGCTTAACGTCCCATCTGACGGACGGCGGCCTTTCCAAGCCCATCGGAGTCCCCTACTGACCGTGGGCAAGGCGGGGAATTTTGCGGAGATAAATCTCAACGCTGACCCAGCAGGGACTCGAACCTGGGAACTACAGATTACGAGCCTGGCGCGCTACCGACTTAGCCACCCCCGTCCCAATACAATTAGTACTCATAGAGCTATTATTATACAAATTATACCCAGAGAGACATTTATCCTTTCTTTTCAGGAGACATTTCTTTTTCCATTGTGTCTGACGAGACATTTTTCATGTGTGTTCATCGAGGAGATTTGTCAATCGGTGCTTTCGCACCTTTTGCTTTCTTCACAGTCCCTCCGACCCCTATTTGACCTTGAACGTGACACCGGATCTGAAAACTCTTAATGTACAGGGTATTTCAAAATTTTCTGTACAAATTTCAATGGGAGATAGGGAACACCAAGACTAACCTTTTTCGTCTATGAATGTATGTTCGCTGACATAATCTTTCGGTGCTAGATGGCGCTGTTTGGCGACACTGCATTTGACTAGAGGGACGAATTGGGAACGGAGATCGGACTTGTGTTTGCCGTCGGCATTCGTAAATCAGACACATTACGTGTAACATGGAGTGTTTCACAATTGCTGAGATGGCTGACATGCATCTGGCGTATGAGGCTGCCAATGGAAACGGAAGAGTTGCTGTTAGGTTGTACCCACACGCTTCCCAAGCAGTGCCCTCTAGCACTGAAGGGTTACATCAGCGGACATACATTAATAGACAAAGGACATACATTAATAACAAAAGGGTTGAGTTATTTAACTCTGAGAGGCGCTGTTTTGCGAACAATTGGCTAAATGCCAGGTCATAAGGCTTCCAATCGCTCAAGGAAGGTTGGAGAATGGGATACATAGGCAAACTCTTGTGAAATAGACGATATCCTCCCGTCAAGGGTGGGGCGGGGTGGCTCAGTCGGTAGCGCGCCAGGCTCGTAATCTGTAGTTCCCAGGTTCGAGTCCCAGCTGGGTCAGCGTTGAGATTTATCTCCGCAAAAATTCCCCGCCCACGGTCAGTAGGGGACACCAATGGGCTTGGAAAGGCCGCCGTCCGTCGGATGGGACGTTAAGCCGTGGCTCCGTGTGCGGGAGAACTATACCCTGTGCACGTTAAAGAACACGCTGGATGGCCTTGATGGGAGGCTACCATCTGTTTCCCAACAGCTGTTCCAGTGGGTCCCCTCCCCCAACCTTCTCTGAGACTTCGGGGTCCATGTGACCTGGCCATTTATAGGGCGGGGAATTTTGCGTGGGCAGGGCGGGGAAATTTGCGGAAATAAATCTCAACGCTGACCCAGCTGGGACTCGAACCTGGGAACTACAGATTACGAGCCTGGCGTGCTACCGACTGAGCCACCCCCTTGATAATGATCTTTAATTTATCTACAGTTACATTTTTCCAATAAATAAATATTTTAGAAGTCTGATTACCACTGACATAACATGGAAATTTCCTAATAGTTTTGTAGAACAGTATATAATGACTCTGTTTATGTTGTATTGATTAAAAAGCTCCTGTCTTCATTATTAATTTACGGTCCAAATGCTAACCTACAATAACTCAATGTAATTGGAAGTCAGCTTTATCATAAACGAAACAGATTCGGTTTCTCTCTATAAGTTGCACGTTTAGGTGATAGTTTATGAGCATTATTAACTCCTAAAAGGAAGCCGTATCGATCCACTTTAGAATAAACAATACCTCGCATTTCAGCCCACTTTTCGATGGCAACATACCGGACATGGATTGTCAGAGGATGACAGCTGCTTCACAATTTTCTCTCGGCCATTTTCTCTCCTCTTTCACAGGACTAGGTAACACCCAAACGACCGAAAGACACGAGAGAACGCTCTCATCAATGCACCGCTCTCAGCTTGTTGTCCGCCTCTATGTATTCGTATGGCTTGTTGCTCAAATTTAATCTGCGCTAATTGGAAATCTCCTTTCACTGCGGTGATGGTTCGAGCCATTTTCAGTCGGTGGGATTGCTTTCGTCGGCGCGCAGTAGTTGCATCATCTGCCGTAACTCAGGTAACGACGAGAGCGAATTGAAATCAGCCAACTGAAATATCCTCTTTTGTGACTCGCATCAAAGTCAACCTGTCGTCATCGGGCGTGCGTCCCACTGGGGAACGTGATTCGTAATAATAGTAAGTGATTATCCTTCACGGTATTGACCACACTATTGACCGTTCCGAATTCACTTCGATTTCAGAGAATGTCGGCCTTTTCAAAGGGGAATGTTTAAAATATCCGTGGCGCCTGATTTTGCAGTTTAAGTGTTAAGTGCTGCATAAATAGTATGTGAGTTGGGTTGTTTTACCTCTGAGCGGCACTTTTTTGCACACCATGGGCTAAATGGCCAGGTCACATGGACACCGAAGGCTCAGAGAAGGTTGGGGGAGGGGACCCACTGGAACAGCTGTTGGAAGACAGATGGTAGCCTCCCGTCAAGGCCATCCAGAGTGTTCTTTAACGTGCACAGGTATGGCTCTCCCGCACACGGGACCACGGCTTAACGTCCCATCCGACGGACGGCGGATTTTCCAAGCCCATCGGTGTCCCCTACTGACCGTGGGCAAGGCGGGGAATTTTGCGGAGATAAATCTCAACGCTGACCCAGCTGGGACTCGAACCTGGGAACTACAGATTACAAGCCTGGCGCTCTACCGACTGAGCCACCCCCGCCCCAGTAGTATGAGAAAGGAGGACGGTGTTCAATGGGAGTTTTAACCTCGTAAATGAATTGAAT
This sequence comes from Ryuthela nishihirai, assembly GCA_038380435.1. NCBI lineage: Eukaryota > Metazoa > Arthropoda > Arachnida > Araneae > Heptathelidae > Ryuthela > Ryuthela nishihirai. The sequence goes on from JAWZYU010000016.1 coordinate 20,414,570, forward strand.
AAATTTAAGAGTGTGTTGTTTTTGTTGTCGTTAGTTGTCGTGACTTAATAATATGTTGTGGAAAGCAATGTCGTGATGTTTTGCTAGTTGCGTTCAATACATTCCGGTGGATTGACATAATCTGTCGTGTCAGTAACGGAATAAGTGATGCCAATGGCTAATGTAGTTCGTTTAAAAACCAAAATACACTTTTTTCATAAAGTATCGCTATGGATCGATGCAACTCTTTACCATTTGACTTACTTATGCAAATAAAGTAAATCAAATACTACGTGGATGACTTTGAAGACTTCAAAGATTTAGCTCTGTCTTCCCGGGAAAAATGCATTTAAAATATTTTTAGTTGGTTTTCTGTTGGCACTCTTCGAGCGTCTAGCAATTTTTTTGTTCTAGAAATGGGTCTAGTTCATTCTAGAAACTGTTTACGCATTTTAAAAATCGATTCCTTCTTGCAATTTTGTGTTAGACTGATAATGAACAGGAATGTAAAAATGAATGTATTTGTACCTTTGTAACCCAAAATATAGCCGTCCGGTGGCCGAGTGGTTAGCGCGCTTGGCTACTGATCTACGGGATCTGGGTTCGAGCCCGGGTAAGGCATGGATGTTCGTGTTGTTTTCTGCTGAAGTCCTGCCATCCTCTCAGATCTTCTACTGTGGCATATAAACTGACATGCTCCTGTCAGACCTCTGTGGCAAGCAGCTGCTTGAGGGGGTATTTAGTTTTTTATTAACCCAAAATATACATTTCTTTTCATTTAATTAATCTTTTTAAGAAAAAATGGTATTATTGTTTAAAAAAATGATATTATTTCCTAAAATAGCTTTTTAGTGATTATTTTGATGATAATTAATATATCATCACACACATTTTTGAATTTGGTAAGAATATTTATTTGCACAACAGTGAAAATGACCTGCATTATTGCTTTGAAGCACTTACAATACCAACCTCGAAACTGTTAGCATAACCACAGTATTGTTAATACGAGTGCCTAAAACCTGAAATTTTTTAACAATGTATCGATTTTTATGTGAAACAAAAGATATAATTTCTCGAATAGTGAAAATGTGAATATTACGACAAACGCGTTTTATTCTCGACATTAAATCTCCTCTTAAAAGCAACTCAATTAATTAATTAATTAATTAATTTTAAGGACTGCACAAATCTGATCAGGTTAAAAATCGAATTTCATAATTATTATAGAATAATTTATTATTGTTCATTCTGGCAATCTCCATGGGAGTCTATAGAGGACATTCAATATCTGATAAGAACAACACCTGAAAATAAAAAAAGTCATCACGTCTTCAGAATGTTACAACGCATAACGTTGCATTTAGATGTCAAGCTTCATGCTTAATATAACCTCCCTGAAACCATTAACAATCTTATTTTTCCCACAAGATAATAGCTCTACTGAGAAATGTTAGATTATTACACAAAGGCTATAATCGAATCTCTATTTTCTCAATCCTTCCAAAATATGGAAGTGATTTTCCCTCTCAGTTCAGTCCCAAAATATCAGTTGTTACAACATCATCGACTATTTCTCAATCATTACCGCTGGAAAACTGATGTCAAGAGATTAATGCTTCTCCAAAGGGATTGCCAGTCGCTGGAGAATTTTGGGGCTTTTGATGTGAGTGAACCGTAACTGAACAACGCTAATTCAGGAAGCAGTATGCCGGATAAATCTCTCTAGCTTGTTATTAAAGTCTCTGGTGTATAATGCTTGAAGAGATTGGAAATGTGAATGTAGTTGTAGTGAGGCATAAATGATTAAAGAAATGAAGCAAACGTGTTTGGATTATTCTTTTGATATTCTCGACGAAGCTTTTGTACTATTGCATATTGTTTTCTAACGGGGTTGAACAATGATTCTGGAATAATATCTCTAATTACGAAACGCGATTGTGTAGCATAATGAATATCACTAATACTTGGCAATAACTTTGCATATTTTATAAGTGAGATTAGTAGATTTACCTGATGTGGCTTTGATCCTGAACTCAGAGTTAAACTCTTCAAAATATGCAATCAGAGACCACTTTATCAGATGTAGTTTCATGTTATGTCAATAGTAACTCGTATACAACAGTGAGTAACTTCTTAAATAAGCGTTTTGAAAAAAGGTGATTGAAGATGATTTAAAGATATCAATCTCGATTTTAACAATATTCGTTCGGTATTTAGAGAATTAAGGGAATTGGAATAATAACAGTGACAGTATCAATTTAATTTCTCCGCAAAGTTTGTAAGAACATGTTAAACCGAAAGGAATAATAGTATACTAAATTCTGCTGGTAGCAGATATCATTTAAAATAAATCTGATTATGTGCGAAAGAATACTAGAAGAATTGTTTTAGTCTATGTTTGAAATTTCAAATAGGTGCCATTTGAAAAGTTATTCTATTGAGAATTAGATTTGGGAAAAAAGCATATCATGGTGAATCCTCCGTACTTCTCGGTCTACAACTTATTTCGTTGACAAATCTAACTCTATATTTAGCCTAAGATCATTGTTGAGTAGCTGGTCTTTTCTCAAAATTAGAGAGAAATTCGTTTGGTTGTTAGCTGGCTGTGCTGCGAATCAAAGGGAAATGAGTTTGAGCTTCAGAGAAAGAAAACTTTTTCCCCCTTTGTGTTTGCCTTTCTCCTGAGGCCTAGCCTTCTTCATAGATCTCCTCTTAGAATTTTTTCCATAATTCTTAATCGTCATTTAATATTTACTCCAACAGTCAGATTAAGAGAATCCCAGTTTATGTGGAGCAGGGGTTGGCTTAGTCTGTTGCACGCCAGGACCGTATTCTGTAGTTCTCAGGTTCGAGTCCCAATGTTGAGATTTATCTCCGCTAAACTCCCCACCTTGCCCTCGCTCAGTCAGGGACACAGATGGGCTTGGAAAGACCGCCGGTGCGTTGGATGGGATGTAAAACCAAGGACTCGTGTGCAGAGAGCCATACCCTGTGCACCTTAAGGAACATTGGGTTGGGTTGTTTTACCTCTGAGCGGCACTTTTTTGCCCACAATGGGCTAAATGGCCAGGTCACAAGGACCCCAAGAAGAGAAGGTTGGGGGAGGGGACTCACTGGAACAGCTGTTGAGAGACATATGGTAGCCTCCCGTCAAGGCCATTCAGCGTGTTCTTTAACTTGCACAGGGTATGGCTCTCCCGCACACGGAATCACGGCTTAACGTCCCATTCGACGGACGGCAGCCTTTACCAAGCCCATCGGTGTTCCCTACTGACTGTGGGCAGCACGGGGAGTTTTTCGGAGATAAACCTCAACGCTGACCCAGCTGGGACTCGAACCTGGGAACTGCAGATTGCGAGCCTGGCTCGCTACCGACTGAGCCACCCCCGCCCCTACGGTAAGGAACACGCAGGATGATTTTGATGGGAGACAACCATGTCTCTTAACAGCTGTACAGTGGGTCCTCTTCCCCTAACCTTCTATGAGCGCTCGGTGTTCTTGTAACCTGGCCATTTAACCCACTATGTGTAAAAATGTGCCTCTCAGAGGTAATCCAACAACCCGTCAAGGTCATCCAGCCTGTTCATTAAAGTGCACAGGGTATGGCTCTCTATTGAGGTGGCCTGGATATCTGTGCAAAATTAAAGTGTACAGTATATGGCTCTCCTTCACAAGGTTCCTAGGATAAACATATCATCCGATGGATGAAGGCCTTTCCAAGCCCATTGATGTCCTCTTTCTCACCGAGACAGAGACGGTTAGCGCTGAAATTCTCAACGCAAAAGAGTAGGTAGTCGAACTTAGAAATATCAGATTACTTTCCTAGCCCGCTACTGACTAAACTTACTATTCGTCAAGCTCAGAAAAGGTGTCATTAACAATTCGCGCTTTATTGCAGCAACATCAAAGATAATCATCGTCATCAGTTGAAAGCCAAACGTGAAGAGCCCTTGAGTACCAACACACAACGAGGAACTCTATCTCTGGCAAATGGAATCGATAACGATAACGAACTCCCAAGAATAGGCCGCAAACTCCAAGATAACAACGAAGAGGTAATTTCGGATCCTAAGATGTCACTAGAATGTTTGTATTGTGATGGCAATGAATTATGTCTTCTCCTATTCTCAGTCCTTTAGCTATTTGTGATGACATTCTAGTGTCATGCATTCATGCTCGTTCTCCAACTGTAAAAGGATCGTTTTACCAACCATAGCATAAAGCTTTGGCGTACATCAGACACACGCTGTTATATGTAGAATGTATAACTACTGCCAAAGATTCTCATACTTTAAGATGGCATGTTAACTTCACTAATATACGATAGAGACTTTGACAGTTTAGCATCTCTCTTAGTATCGGAACAACCGGGATGCATTTATGCCTAACCTAGAGAACTCTTGAAAGTTATGTTGCGAATTTAGATGAGGATTTTTAATAAGTCATTAAAGTTTAATTGTGCCATTGATCTATTTGTGATCATGTAGATTCTCGTGGGTATATCTTGGAATTAGTACAGGGATCATACTCTAATACAGATCAGTCCAAACCGCAGTGAGCGGGGGTGGCTCAGTTGGTAGCGCACCAGGCTCGTAACCTAGTTCCCAGATCCGAGTCCCAACTGGGTTAGCTTTGAGATTTATCTCCGCAAAATTCCGTGCCTACGGTTAGTAGGGGACACCGATGGATTTGGAAAGGCGGCCGTTCGTCGGATGGGACGTTAAGCCGTGGCCCCGTGTGCGGGAGAGCTATACCCTGTGCACGTTAAAGAACACGCTGGATGGCCTTCACTGGAGGCTACCATCTGTCTCCCAACAGCTGTTCCAGTGGGTCCCCTCCCCCAGCCTTCTCTGAGCCTTCGGGGTCCATGTGACCTGGCCATTTAGCCCATGGTGTGCAAAAAAGTGCCGCTCAGAGGTAAAACAACCCAACTCTTCACAAGTTTGGGTTGTAGGGCATGCTATAAACAAGTAGCAAATTGTTCGTTACATTGGAAATAAATGAGTAGGGTAGTATCGGCTGGATTGTTTTGCCTAAGCGATACAATTTTGCGGACAATATGCCAAATGTTCTGGCCACAAAATCCCAAGGACGCGGTGAAGGGGATCCACTGGACAGCTGTTAGGTGAAAGATGAATTACTACCTCTAATCTCTATCAAACTGTGATCAGAGCGGGGTGGCTCAGTCGTTAGCGCGCCAGGCTCGTAATTTGCAGTTCCCAGGTTCAAGTGCCATCTGGGTCAGCGTTGAGATTTATTTATCTCCTGAAAACTCGTCACCATACCCACAGACAGTAGGGAGTATCGATGGATTGGAAAGGCCGCCGTCGGTTGGATGAAACGTTAAGCTGGTGACGTCGTGTGCGGAAGAGTTGGTTTGGGTTGTTTTATCTCTGAGCGGCACTTTTTTGCACACCATGGCTAAATGGCCAATTCACATGGACCCCGAAGGCTCAGAGAAGGTTGGGGGAGGGGACCCACTGGGACAGCTGTTGGGAGACAGATGATAGCCTCCCGTCAAGGCCATCCAGCGTGTTCTTTAACGTGCACAGGGTATGGCTCTCCTGCACACGGGGCCACGGCTTAACGTCCCATCCGACGGACGGCGGCCTTTCCAAGCCCATAGGTGTCCTCTACTGACCGTGGGCAGGGCGGGGAATTTTGCGGAGATAAATCTCAACGCTGACCCAGCTGAGACTCGAACCTGGGAACTACAGATTACGAGTCTTGCGCGCTACCGACTGAGCCACCCCCGCCCCCGTGTGCGGGAGAGTCATAGCCTGTGTATGTTAAAGAACACGCTGGATGGCCTTGACGGGAGGCTGCCACATATCTCCTAACAGCTGTCCAGTGGGTCCCCAACCTTCTCTGAGATTTCGGGTTCTTGTGACCTGGCCATTTAGCCCATTGTGTGCAAAAGAGTGCCGCTCAGAGGTAAAACAGCCGAACTCAATCAAACTGTGAGCCGCGGCTCCCCAGGAAACTGTAAAGCATAAGTCAGGAAATCGTGAGATCCCATAATCGATAGAAGTGTTGCTAACATCAGTTTTAACTTCACCAGGGCTATTTACGTCGACATTTTTAACTGGAGTTAAGAACAGAAAAGCCATTCGAAAGAGATATATATATACAAGGGAGTGGTATAGCTCTGAAGAACCTGTATTTTAAATAATTATAACCATACATCTGGTGGTTGGCCCTACCTTTTTTTTATTTCACTTCATGAACATTTTAGAGGTAAACTTCCTTTGGCAGAGCAACACGTTAAGCCTCAGGATATCTGTAACTCAGGGGCGGGGGTAGCGCGCCAGGCTCGTAATCTGTAGTTTCCAGTTCGAGTCCCAGCTGGGTCAGCGTTGAGATTTATCTCCGCAAAATTCCCCGCCCTGCCCACGGTCAGTAGGGGACACCGATGGGCTTGAAAAGGCCGCCGTCCGTCGGATGGGACGTTAAGCTGTGGTCCCGTGTGCGGGAGAGCCATACCCTGTGCACGTTAAAGAACACGCTGGATGGCCTTGACGGGAGGCTACCATCTGTCTCCCAACAGCTGTTCCAGTGGGTCCCCTCCCCCAACCTTCTCTGTGCCTTCGGGGTCCATGTGACCTGGCCATTTAGCCCATGGTGTGCAAAAAAGTGCCGCTCAGAGGTAAAACAACCCAACCCAATCTGTAACTCAGTAGAGCAAATTAGTACTACCCCACTATGGGGGAGAAACGGTCGAGCCACAAGGGCTGACCTTGACCCCGGAGGGTCGGTAGATCTCCAGGCAGTCGAGAAGCAGGCTGTTGCGGAACACAATTCTGAACCTACGAAGTCTTATGAACCACTCCGAGAATATTTCACCACCTTTCAGTCCATTCCTCAGTTTATCAGAACTTCCTAATTCTGCATTCTGCACTCTTGTTTGGAGCATTCTGTAGTGAGAATATTATTTCCTCCGTTCAAATTACTTTCGTCATCTGCCTCGTCAATGGTAGTTTAATAGTAAAAGGTGGCTGCGAAAAATTCCACCAGTGTTAACTGCTACTAGGAAAGTTTGAGAACCCCTTTTAAGTCATATAGCATGTTTTTCGGACTTGCACAAAGTATGGTTCTTCTGCGGCTATTTCAGCCACGGGTGTTACCATTGGTGGCCCCTTTCTCAACGAAGACAGAACGAAGAATAGAAGGGAAAATATCAACGAAAATTGTTCAGATTTCAAATCTCGAATCATTACATTATTACTTTATTGTCATGCACTTCATTTGACAGCAAGAATTTCATTAGTCTAAATTATATTTTAAAAAAATGTTAAAAAAAAGGTTTTCAACTGAAATAAAATGATGCAAGAAAGACTATTTGATCAGAGAAAATTCACTTTAAGCATATGTTGAGAGTGCAAGTAAAGACAGTGAAGTTAATTAATTTTTATTCTAGTTATTACAGCATATTATAAGAGATCGATGAGAACAATTATATGTCTATATCAGAGTAAGTTTTCGAAATGGCATCCCTGAGTAACAATACACGCCTCAGCATCTTCTCATCGATTGTCGAACACTTTACGAAAGTCTAGGAATATTCTGAATTCTCTGACAAACCATACACGATATATTCGCGGACAGCTTATGGTTGGGTTGTTTTATCTCTGAGCGGCACTTTTTTGCACACCATGGGCTAAATGGCCAGGTCACAAGGACCTTCAAGGCTCAGAGAAGGTTGGGGGAGGGAACCCACTGGAACAGCTGTTGGGAGACAGATGGTAGTCTTCCGTCAAGGCCATCCAGTTTGTTCTTTAACGTGCACAGGGTATGGCTCTCCCGCACAGGGGACCACGGCCTAACGTTCCATCCAACCGACGGCGGTCTTTCCAAGCCCATCGGTGTGTCCCTATTGACCGTGGGCATGGCAGGGAGTTTTGCGGAGATAAGTCTCAACGCTGACAGCAGCTGGGACTCGAACCTGGGAACTGCAGATTACGAGCCTGGCGTGCTACCGACTGAGCCACCCCCGCCCCCACGGACAGCTTATGTATTAGGAACTGGGAAAAAACGAATATCAGACTTAACGTGTTATCATAAGAAGAAATCCAGTGGATTCAAATCGGGAGAGCGTGCTGACCATACAGTTGATCCACCTCTGCCAATACAACAGGCAGGATAGGTGCTATTGGGATCACCCAGGAGTGGTAGGATTTTGTCTAATATTTGCATAGAACGAAAATTGTTCAGATTTCAAATCTTGAAACTAGACGCAGGCATCTAATTTAGATTCTAGACGCAGACATTCATATGATACAAATTTTCGTAGAATCGTATCTTTGACAGGTTTCCTCACTTGCAGTCTCAAAATGTGCTATTTCTGGGAAGGGAAGTGTTCCTAGCCTAATGTTCATAGGAACATTTTTCATCACTATGTGCGGTAGAACACGTTCCCAAAGTTTGAGACCTTTTTCAAACACCCTGTATAGATTATGTGGTAGTTATTTTTAAGTAGTTATTTTTAAACCTTAACTGGCATAGTGGTTAGGCAGCTAGCGACTGTTCCAGCAAGGCAAACTTTGTGTGTTGTGTTAGCTCTAACTAAGGCAGTGGTCAGCAGTGACTTCAGTCTTAGGAGGCATGTCCTTGTATGAGAAGGCCTGTAAAAGCTAGGAGTAGCTTCTAGGATTCTTCTCTGTCCTATATGTCGCAAATAATAAAAAAAAGTAGAATAATAAGGAAAATTAAATGGTCATCTTTCTCTCTCTCTTAATATTGCAACAGTTTTATTGCCTGACTTAATGTTTTAAAAATAATTTATTTTTAATCCATACTTTTGCTTCATCAGGGAGCAACATAGCATGTGCTTTTTTTTAAATAGCGTGGTTTAATGCCGTCAAAGTTTATCAGCTGTCGTTTCCATCACGACAATTTGTACACCACGAGTAAATAGATCAACCCTGTGAAAGAAGTAAAAAAAAGAGGCATGTGTGACAAAGTAAACAAGAAGAAAAATGAGCCTTCATATCAGACATTGAATATAAATGTCCAAAAACAACCACGGGACGAAACAATGCAAGTACAAACAAGAAGAAAAGAACAGGTGTTGCATCTTTTAACATCGTATGTCGTAAAATATGTCTAAATAAGTGAAAAGACAAAGAGAGGCTAAACTCGATATCTTACTTAAAGTGGACAGCCACTTCACGAAGTTCTGCCTTTCCACCTCATTCATCTTCTCTTTGAACCATTTGTCACAGAGGACGACGGGCCACAACCAGCCATTGATCTAGGGACGCTACTTCTTTTTTTTTCACTTTGGTTTCTCCTACCTCTTTTCCCCTTTATTATTCCTCTACTTCTCCTTCTTCGTTTTTCTTCCTTACGTCTCCCATACTGGATGCTCTCTCTAAGAACTCATGAAATAATGATGTGATGTTCGTGTAGGTGTGTGTGTGTTGGTATGCGTGTGTGTCTATGTGGTGAGGAAGCAACCCAAGTCCTAAGCTCTTTTCAGGTGACTTTGAGTCCAGGATAGAAGCGATACCTCAGCTAGGCTAGGGATGTCCCGCAAGAAAGAGAAAATAATCGATTTCTTGACAATGAATTTAGGTCAGCTGCGTTACAGTGATTAACTTTTTCTTTTAGAGTTTCCTAAGTTCACTTAAGACTAGACAGGTGAATGCATAGCAATGGATGCTGCATTTACATCTAATTTAGATTCTTTTTATCAACTAAATGATCTTTGGCCAATAGGTCGATCGTAATTTCATTTATTTACGCAAATTGCCTAATTTTGAGAACTTTGGAATGGTTTTATTGCTTTACAAATCAGTCTCTTGGTAGTACTAGATAAATCTGTTAGCTGAAAATTATACATTGTCATTCCAAAATCTTAGAAAATTTATGTATTGCGTCAATGGGAATATGACTCTCTCAACATTTATATAGCTGGAATATTTAACAATAAATTTTCTTGTTTTATAAAAATCTTTCATAATATCTAACGTTGAAATAATCATTACGCAAACTTATAAAATGCATATCTATTTTATTAAATGGTTTGGAACGATACCAATTATTTATGCTTCAATTATTTTCTGAGGCAAATTCCTATGACACATTACTATTTTGATTATGCTGTGAAATATTCTACCTTTCATCACTCTTTAAATACTGAACGAATATTGTTGGAAATCGAGATTCAAATAGAATTGATTATGAACTTTATCTTCAGTCACATTTTTCCATTAAATGCATGTTTTAGAAGTTACAGAGCTTCGAAATTATATTCCCATTGACACAATAAGGAAAGTCTCTAGTGTGACAGTGTAATATATATTGATTCATGTTAGTTTTTTTTTTCTACGAAATTATAATCCCACGAAACCGTAAAGCTCGCCCTCGTGAATCTAATTAAATTTATAATAGATTGTAAAATAAAACTGAGTTACTGAAAAAGTTAGTATTCTGCAATGTAAAATTGTAAAGTTTAGGAGATGATTGGTTTGTTTTACTCTCTGAGCGGCATTTTTGTGCGTACAATGGACTAAATTACCATGTCACAAATATCCCAAATGGCTCAGAAAAGGTTCGAGACCCAGTGGACAGCCGTTAGGACACATGAAATCTCTCGTCAAGGTCATCGGGGTACTCATTTTGACTTGACTTGTGTTATCGACGTACTATCGACGTGCTTTAATAAAAATCTTTCAGGGTCCCGGGTAAGGCATGGTTGTTTGTGTCGTTTTTCTGCTGAGGTCCTGCCATCCTCTCAGACCTTCTACTCTGGCTTATAAACCGACAGTCTCCTGTCAGACCTCTGTGGCAAGCAGCTGCTTGAGGGGGTATTTATTTTTTATTAAACGAGATAGTGCTTTTGGGTCACTGTGTTTCTTTTCTCACTATGAGCAGGATTAGAATTAGCAGGCATAAATATCAACGTTAATAAGTTTCGGTCTCGAACCTGGGTACTGCAGACTACGTGCCTGGCGTGCTACCAACTGAGTAATCACCATCTCTTTGTCTCAAGACAAACTATCTTGAAAATATGTTGAATGAACAGTATTTCAATATTTTAAAAACATCTCATCAAGTATATAAATGTATAAAATTAAAACATAAAATAATTCCGAGTCCAACTAATATCTCTGTTTTTATCAGGCAGGGAAAAGAAAGAAAGAGAATCATTGTGATCTACTTACTGTTCTTTTATTTTGTCGATTCTTTTTTAATCGTGATAAAAAAAAAATCACGCAAAAAGAAGATAATTAATGGAGTTTTCAAAACGGAGTCCTCATCGTTTTCCTGTCATAGCTTACATGAAGTTTTTTGATACTATGCTTTTCGCAAACTCAGGTGCTGAAAAATAGAACAAAAAGAAGTAATACTAAAGCCCGAAATTAACTATCCGCATAATTATTTAAAAAGAAAAAAAAAACAGCATTTTTCTTATTTTTTTGTTATTCTCAGTTATATCGTTTCGTGGAATGTTGAGAACAGCGGAAAAAGGTAAAAAATAAACGCCTAATGAAATATATTTGAATAGATTTCGCCAAATATATGGAAATGGGAATTGATTCCCTTTAGAGCAACGTTTGAACTCGACCTTGGTGACCTGCAGCTTACGGGTCACACCAAACAGGCTGACTGATTGAATCAGAATTAGGAACAACAGCAAACACCCATACTTATGTCACCCACGCCACACACACACATGCTCTTCCGCAACCTTTCGATATATCATATATATGTTTCAACCAACTAAAAATAACGAGAGCTATGCACCAATCCCCTATGATGATGCATAGAACCGGCCAGGCCTAGCACCTAATGTCCGACGCCGCCTTCTTTCAAAAGAGATACTCTCTTGTGGAAGTGAACGGAAGGGGAGGGCTGCCAGATTAGTGTGGCCTACTGATCTGGACAACTATGGCTACTTTTTTTTTCTACCCTGCTGAGGAGTGGTCAACCACACAGGGCCCTGGTGCTGACCATATATACCAACCTGAACGGAATAATGGCTCTGAGCTTGATTATGGATCCTGATTTTGCTGCACTGGTGGGCTTCTGTGGTGGGAAAATCTTCCGCTATGTTTTCTGTTTGTTTGTGGGTTCACAGCCCCAAGTGAATAGATTCGCAGGATATGTTTATCAGCTGGTGGATAATCCTGCGCAGAAGTCATCGCAGGCACCTGAACTCTTTGCTTCTATTGGCATCGTCAAATTCTGCATTGGAGGAAGTCTTCCAGTGTAGATGGCTTCAGCCTTTAGTAGTGGGGGAACGGGTCTTTGCCCCATGTCTGCGATTAAGGGGTGTTTGATATTGTCGGCATTCCCTCTCTCAATAAACATAGTTTCTTTAAACGTCCCACTAACCATTTTCTCTCCATAGGTAGTTGGAATGTGAGGACTCTGCACAGAGCTTTTTCTCTTGATGTCCTCACACAAGAATTCCACCATTATAATTTAGATATTCTCGGCTTGCAAGAGACCAGATGGACAGATAAAGGTCAGATTCTTAAAAATAATCTTAAATTTCTCTTTTCAGGGAGGGACGACAAAAAGCATCACCAAGGCGTGGGTCTGCTTCTCAGCAGACACGCTAGCGATGCTCTTCTCGGATATGAGTGCATTAATGAAAGGTTTCTTACAGCAAAATTTCAGACAAGCGTTAAAGACTTGAATGTTATCTGCTGTTATGCCCCCACTGAGGATGCCGATGAGGATGAGAAGGATAGGATTTATGAACAACTTCAGGATATTTTGAATTCTGTCAAGAAAGGAGATATTACCCTTGTTCTTGGTGACTTCAATGCCAAAGTTGGTACTGACTCTGACCTTTGGTGAGGAGTAATAGGCCCTTTTGGTATTGGTAGCTGCAATGGCAATGGGCAACGTCTCCTACAGGTAAGTAAACTCAATGGATTCAGAATAACTAACACATATTACAAACACCGCGACATACATAAGTACACATGGGTTTCACCTGATGGGCTGCATAAGAATATGATTGATTACATATTAATTAACAGCAAATGGGCTAGTTCTGTTAGGACTACCAGGGCATATAGGGGAGCTGAAATTGGATCTGACCATTACCTTGTTAAAAGTGTGTTGCAACTTAAACTTAAAAAGTGTTGTGCTAGGGTTAAAAAAATTTACTTTTAATACTGAAGCTCTGAAAGATCCAGTTATAGCCAAAGCTTACCATGATAGGTTACTTAGTCATTATGACAGTCATGGTTTGCTTACTACTGAAGTTGAGGAAGAATGGGATCATTTTAAACAGGCTTTTTTGGACACTAACTGTACTCTTTTAGGAAAAAAGGAGCAGAAGAGGCAGAATTATCTGAGTGATAAGGCACTTGAGCTTATTTCGGAAAGAAAGAACTGCAGGAATGTCCTTAATCAATACCCTACTAGTCCTAATAGAAAGCATTACAGAGAACGTAATAAACGTGTAAAAGATCAGTTAGCTGCTGATAAAAATCTTTGGCTTGATGGTTTGGCTGACAAAGCCGAGAAAGCAGTTAGACAGCACAACAGCAGAGAGCTGTACCAGAGAGTTAATGTTTTGTGTGGTAGAAAACGGACAGGCATACAAGGATTGAAGGATAAACAAGGTAAGGTTATAGAAGGGGAGGATTCTGTCATGGCTAGGTGGGCTGAGCATTTCAGTGATGTTCTAAACAACGTAGTTAGTTCTACTCCCATTGTTTGCAATGATGACAGATGCATTGGTGGCTTTAATGTTGGCCCTATAACACAATCTGAAGTTATTTTGGCTGTTTCTAAACTTAAACTACATAAATCCCCAAGGGTAGATGAAATTACTACCGAAATGCTTAGAGCTGGGAATGTTTCGGTTACCACTTGGATGACTGAAATTCTGAATATCTTTTATGATAAAGGCATGGTTCCTAAGGATTTTACCAGAGCTATTGTTATCCCTATTTTCAAAAATGGTGATCGCAGTTCTTGTGATAACTATAGGGGTATCAGCCTACTCTCTGTTCCAGGTAAAGTTCTTTCCATGATTGTGCTTAATAGAATTAAGAATCTGGTTGACAGGCAATTGCGTGATGAGCAATGTGGATTCAGAAGTGGTAGGGGATGTGTGGATCAGATATTTTCACTTAGGCAGATTCTTGAGAAATGTTTAGAGTTTCAGAAACCTTTGGTTGCTAGCTTTGTTGATTTCAAAAAGGCTTTCGAATCTGTTGATCGTCATAATTTGTGGTTGATTGTGAAATCATATGGTATACCAGACAAGTTAGTTAACATAATGAAAGCTCTCTATAATAACACTGAGTCGTGTGTGAGAGTTGGTAAGGCTTGTAGCAATTGTTTTAGCATTACTTCTGGTGTTCGACAAGGGTTCATTTTGTCTCCTTTTCTCTTTAGCTTGGTTATTGATTATATTATGCGAAATTCACTTCAAGGGAAAGATTTTGGCCTTAAATGGGCTGGAGATACGAAAATTTCTGATTTAGATTATGCTGATGATTTAGCCCTTTTGGCAAATGATGTTGATGGGATGAACTCTTTCATTCGAGCTGTTGATGAGACTAGTAGTAGAGTAGGTTTGGTTATAAACAGAGAGATAACTAAAGTGATGATAATTGGTCAGGCAGGCTGTGATTTAGTTAATCTGAATGGTTGCAGTCTTGAGCAGGTGTCACAGTTTAATTATCTTGGGAGCTATGTAACAGATAATGGTGATGTGCGGCATGAGATTAACAGACGAATAGGGATTGCTGCCGGGACTTTTAAGAATCTATGGAGAGTGTGGAGAAATAGGCGTATACACCTGAAGACTAAAATTAGACTGTATAATAGTTTGGTTCTTTCTAGGGTTAGTTATGGTAGTGAAACTTGGACACTTTGTAAACAAGATAACAGGAAACTAGATGCTTTTGATTCCAGATGCTTACGCAGTATCTTGGGCATTAGGTGGTTCAACTTTGTAACTAATGATGAGATTAGGCAAAGGAGTTTGCAACCTCCTTTAAGCAGCATATTGTGCAGAGAGAGACTCCGTTGGTTTGACCATGTTGCCCGTATGAATAATTATAGATTGGCGAATAGGGTTATGAACAGTGTGCCTAAAGGCCTCAGAAAGAGGGGGAGACCTAGGATGCGGTGGGCAGACAATGTCAAACAGGACCTTGTTAGAATTGGTGTGCAGTGGCCAGATGCAGTAGATGTAGCTCAGGATAGACTTGCTTGGAGAACTAAATTGCACGGTCTGGTTGGACCTCCGTAGCCCATGGCTGCTTGAGGATGATGATGATGATGATCATTATAAAAAGTTTATACACTTATTTCATTAAAAGAATCTATAATTTAAGATGTAATGACCAATTTCATTTTTTTTTGTAAATCACAATATTATTTATTGTTCTGATTTAATTATTCAATTGATTAAACAGTACAGGACCAATATACGTAGCATTTTGTCTAAATTTTGATTTAGAAATATTAGGTTCATATAATTAAAATATTGATTTATCAATTAAATAATATGTTAATTAATTAAATACATTGGGGCGGGGGTGGCTCAGTCGGTAGCGCGCCAGGCTCGTAATCTGTAGTTCCTAGGTTCGAGTACGAGCTGGGTCAGCGTTGAGATTTATCTCCTTAAAATTCCCCGCCCTGCCCACGGTCAGTAAGGGACACCGATGGGCTTGGAAAGGCCGCCGTCCGTTGAATGGGACGTTAAGCCGTGGCCCCGTGTGCGGGAGAGTAATACCCTGTGCACGTTAAAGAACACGCTGGATGGCCTTGACGAGAGGCTACCATCTGTCTCCCAACAGCTGTTCCAGTGGGTCCAGTCCCCCAACCTTCTCTGAGCCTTCGGGGTCCTTGTGACCTGGCCATTTAGCCCATGGTGTGCAAAAAGTGCCGCTCAGAGGTGAAACAACTCAACCGTAATTAAATACATTACTAAGCAAAATGCAAAAGATAACTAAAAATCAAGTGGACTTATTCGCCGAATATTTGATTAAGCACGAACTTTTCAGGGAAGAAACAGAAATCGATTTGCAGGAGAAGTTCATTTATATATTTCGCAATATACGACAAGTGTACCTATGAAAATATCGGAAAAATCTTTGCCCCACTTGATTTATTATTAGGGATACCGCAAAACAGAAATTGCATCTTATTCATATTCGTAAGTTCTCAACATGACCCTCTTGAAGAAAAAGAGTTATTATGTGTTGTCGAACACCATAGATGCGCAGGTTCTTTAATCAAAATCGCTTAATTTTATAGTATAGTTACATAACATAAATATCTAAGCAGGATAGGGTTGAGGAAACACATTTTGGGCGGTAGGAGGTTGTGAGCAACTCTTAGAATCCGGTTAGGTTGTTTTGCTTCTGAGCGACACTTTCTTGAACACAATGGGTTAAATGAAAAGGTCACGAGGACCCCGAGAGCTCAGAGGAGGTTAGGGGGAGGATACCCATTGGGCAGATGTTGATAGATTGATGTTAGCTTCCCGTCAAGGCCATCCAGCTTGTTCTTTAACGTGCACATGGCATGACTCTCCCGCACACGAAGCCATGGTTTAACGTCCCATTCAACGGAAGGCGGTCTTTCCAAGCCAATCGATGTCCCATACTGATGGAGGGCAGGACGAGGGTTTTTTTTTACGGAGTGAATATGAACGTTGGTTCAGTTGGGACTCGAACCTAGGCTTTAAAACGGGACTCATTGGAACTGCGCAATGTTACACTCTGATTCCTCTTAACCTTTGAGGAGGGAGAGGAGATATCCTTCCCCTTCTTGAAACAGCACCTGTATTTAAGGCACAATTCAATCAGTGGTTTGGCAGCTGCCATCTAAATGCTGATGAAACTACCGATAACTTTTAATGCAATGCTTTTTGAAAGTATGAGGACTAAAAAAAACAATGTATTTACGACTTCACTGAGAAATAGCTCATTTAATCCTTAAAGAAATTGCTAAGTTAGTTGAAATTTAGAAAAGAAAAAGAAAGTGAAATCCACATTCGGAGTTGCATTAATTTTTTTCTTAAATCCCCCATTGGTTGATAATGCTCCTAGATCACGTTCCTATAGCAACATCATTCGGCAAGAAAAGAGAGCGAAGAAAAAAGAAAAGAAAGAGAATTACATCCCCGAAAAAGATTTAGCTGCACATTTCGTCTTCAGCAAGGGAGAGAAGGAATGATTGGAGTATATTATGAGCCGATTACCGGAGCATGGAAATGAATAGAGAGAAATGGGACTAAGCCTTATATACCTTTCAGCTTTCGTGCACAAGACCAACAATGGAAACGCAACATTCGTGCGCGGTTGCTATGGCAACTTCAGAACGTGAGGATGCGATGGAGATCTTTTCCCTCCTCTTTTACTTCCCCACGCCTCTCAAACTTCACCCAACACCGTAGACACAAAATTAGAAAAATTGCGTTTTTTTTGTGCGTGTGTGTGTGTTTTTTTAGTTCTTGCGTTTTCTCTTTCTCTCTCCTCTTCTGTACATTCTTTGTGATGCGGTAAGTTCGCTTTTGGGTTGATTCAGTTGTATCAGATACACGGGAAGATAGGACTGGAATGAACAAAACTGGAAGAAGCTATCCAGGATTTGAGAAGACAGTTTCGTGTAGATGCTTATACGGTAGATGTACTTTTCTATTTCTGCAAAGAGAGGAAGGGAAGAGAGTTGCCAGGAAGGAATGGAGAAGTACAAAAAGAGAAGAAGAAGAAGAAGAAGAGAACCGAGGAGAGTCATAAAATCCAATTTTGCCGTAAGAAGAGAAAAGGTCGTGCGAGAGCTCATCCTACAGCACACACATCCGTGCGGAGAGAAAAGAGATAGAGACACAAGGGTCATATCAAAGAATTCGGTCCATCAAAAAAATAGCACATAATAAGAAAAGGGAGAAGTACAGATTCAGAATGTTGAGTTTTATACGTTTTCGATTATAGAAGTCGATAGCAGTGAAACACAAAACCTGTGTGTGATTACTAGTTCATATGTGAAGTGGGTTTCGTGTTTTGTTTCTCGAGCAGAATGAAATGATTATCTCCAGGCGACTGAAAACGCAATTCGAAGGTTGGTGTTTTATAAAATTCCACAAAAGAAGCAAAAATAGAAGCTTTTTCATGAAAATTTATTTACGTATTATTTTTGTGTTAGGGATTTAATTCATGAAAGCTAGAGAATATTTATTATATTTATTATTCTCTCAAGCGTGAGTAGTTTTTAAACATAACAATACTTAAATCAAACCTTTAAAATAGTTCTTAAAGATGTATAATTTCTACAATCAATTTTTTAAAGTCTTACGAAAATTGTACGGTTTTATCAATCAACCTTAATATCTTTTATAAGATATTTTCGTTAATTTCATTCAGCTTTTTTTTTTCATTATTGACTGAGAGATTATAAAAGCTGATTCATTTATTTTTTTTTTCACTTTTATTACTTTTTTGTTTCAGAAATCCAAATCAGATGACGTGACCAAAACTTTCAAAACTGAAAACAGGCCTCGTTCATTTTATTATTATTGCAGATAGTTACAGTTCAAGAATAATATTAAAGTAACAAATGATTACACAAACACATTAGTATTTAATGTTAACACTGCATTTTTTTCTTCTAATGATCCTGTAGTGTTCACCATTCTAATTGTCTGTGCTCTCTCGTGTCTTCATTTTAGTCCTCTGACTTATCTTCTGTACTTCATCTCAATCCACTGTGCTACTTCGTGTCCTCTATTTTTGTCCTCTGCCTTACTCTGTGTCCTCTATTCGTGTTCTCTGACTTATCTCTTGACCTTCATTTTAGTCCTCTTTGTTTTCCATGTCCTCAATTTTAATCCCGCTCATTTCTCCATGTCCTCTTTCCTGGTACTCAGCTTCTTTCTACATCGTCCTTTCTGAAATAGTAACCTTTCCTTCTCGTTTCCATGGAAACCATACTAACACTAAAAATACATCTAATCAAATGACTTCCCCCTGGAAATAAGTTATAAATAATTTTCCCTTCCTAGATATATTGCTTCCGGTTTCCATGTCTGAACATCCCAAGTTTAAATTTACTTATCTAAAAGCAACTCCAGACTTACTTATTCTAATCGGACTAATAACTTCTCCACTATTCAAGGCAATGCTTTAAAAGCTCCAAAGATTGTAAAGGTAATTAACGTTATCGACAAGTTCTCCGTTACTGAGCTGGCTTGGGGCTTACAAGAGCGCAAATGCCTTACATTTTCGGTCTTTGTCGCAGTCCCGTTGTCGTAAGGACAACAACCAGAGTAATCTTTTGTTTTCTTGATCACAATAATGCCTAACGCTCTGTTCCAAGTGAGCGAAGGTAAGAAGGATTTAAGAGGGAGATTAGCGGTCTTAAGGGATGAGTATTTGTTAAACACTTCAACTTGTTTATAGCCAATTACGAGTTGAGAGGGTTTTAGTCTCTTTACAAGGGATGACAAAGAGGGGTATTTTATCTGTAAAGGGGGAAATGTATTCATTGACAATGATTAAGTGAAAGAATGCAGCGATAATGTCTTCCCTTTGGCGGTTAAAGTTACGGTTTTAATGACTTATTAATAACAGTGAAACTAATCCCCAAGTCTTTTGTTCACAATGTTTCCACTGAAATGCTTTATTATCTTTAGAGTATGAAGGTTATTATTCTGCCGGGGGATGATGAATTATGTGCAGGAAGCTGGAGATCGAGCCTCTACATTCATGACCATATTAATTTTTCTTATGCTCTGAAGAGGAAAGGGAATTCGGTGTTTACATAAGCCGAATATTTGATTTTGAGAATGATTTTCTTCAATATCACAAAATTTTGATGAATTGAATTTGAAACCTATATACGATATGATTTTAACATTTGATGTTTTCTGCTCCTGGAGAAAATAACAAGAGATATTAACTCTTGTTACTTTCTCCTCCGTATCCGATGGGACGAGAGGTTGGCTCAGTCGTTAACGCTTCAGACTCGTAATCTGATGATCCCAAGTTCAAGTCCCAGTTGTGGGAGTTTTAGTTTTATCTCCGCTAATCCCCACTATGCTCTCGGTGAGAAAGGGGACACTGATGGAATTGAAAATGTCGCCATTCAGATGAGACATTAAGACGTGATTTTGTAAGCAAGTGCACGTTGAAGCAAGTGCAACCTAGTGCACGTTGAAGAACAAGCTGGATGGCCTTGACGGGATGCTTCCATCTATCTCCTTACAGTGGTACCCTTCTCCCATCATTCTCTGGACCTTTGGAGTCCTTGTGACGTGGCTATTTAACATATTATGTGAAAAAAATGCTGCTAAAAGATAAAACAACCCCACTCAAATCAACCAACTCCTACCTTGCTCTGAGATTCTTGTGACCTGAGGAACGGAGGTGGGGCTCAGTCGATAGCGCGCCTGACTCGTAATCTGTAGTTTACAGGTTCGAGTCCCAGCTGGGACTCGAACCTGTAAACTACAGCCTGGCTTGGGAAGGCAGCCGCCCATCGGATGAGACATTAAGACGTGGCTCCGTGTGCGGGAGAGCCATACCCTGTGTACGTTAAAGAACACTCTAGATGGCCTTAATGGGAGGCTACCATCAATGTGTCCAGTCCAACAGCTGTCAGTGTGTTTCCTCCCCCAACCTTCTCTGAGTCCTCGGAATCCTTGTGACCTTATCATTAATCCGTTGTGTACAAAAACGTGCATCTAAGAGGTAAAACAGCCAAATCTGTAACAAACAAAGCAAATTCCCAAAAGATCGTATATACTCGTAAAGAAGTCTTCTTCTCTATGAATTAGGTTGTTTTACTACTGAGCGTAAGTTTTTTGCGCACAATGGGCTAAATGTCCAGTTCACAAGGACCCCGAAGTCTCAGAGAACGCTGTTTCAGTTGGGACCCATTATAACTACTGTTGGGAGACAGATAGTGGCATCCCATTAAGGCCATTGAGGGTGTTCTTTAACGTGCACGGGGCATGGTTGTCCCGCAAACGAGGCCACGGCTTAACGTCCCATTCGAAGAACGGCGGCCTTTCTAAGCCGATGGGTATCTCCCACTCACAGAAGGTTTTACGGAGATAAATCTCAACGGTGGCTCACCTGGGACTCGAATCTGAGAACTACAGAATATTAGGCTGCCGCGCTATCGACTGAGCCACCCCCGCCTCACTTCTCTATTGTGGTAAAAAAAAACTCAATGATTATTAAAAATGATCTTTTATTTATATTAACTTCCCCTGACGTGATTTAAAATTAATAGCTCAATTCATCTTTTTATCATTTGATGAATGACTCTCCCACTTGTCCAAGTTAAAAGGGGAAAAAAAATCAAGATGACAAATTAAAAGTGCGTAAGACTTTTCGCCATTTTTGACGGAAAGTTTTTTATCGGAAGTTGTTCCATTCTTCGATGCTTTCTCTGTCAGCACCCCGAACGGAAAGCGGGTAACAAGAGGCTCCCGAAAACAATGAACTCGGATTTCAAGACAAATGACCGAAGAATTTAATGGACCTCAAAACAAGAAAAGAAAAGGGCCAAAAAAAAATGCTTTTTTTCTTCGTCAACGAAACCGAAGTGTACTGTAAGAGCAAAAAGAGATAAAAAATAATCTCTCTATCGATCCTTGTTATTAATTAAACATCAATTCTGCCAATAGCCAAGTAATTTGTTTTTACAAACGCGTATCGATTTTCTGTTCCGCTTTGTTGAAATGATGGAAATGACGAATTAAAGTTCAAGACGAAAAAGAATGAGGTTAAAAAAAGGAAACAAAGCAGAGATGAAAAAACAATAAAGAGAAAGATCTAATGTAATAGAAAACAAATTTGATCAATGTCAGCAGCACGATAAAACCGATTACCTCTAAATTCATTAAAATTCCTCTCAATTCACTCGATAAATGCAGTTTTATTCGACTTTTTTTTATTTTTCTAAGCAACTGAGGCGGATCTATTTTTAAAAAAAAAATAATTCTATCGTTTGTTTTCGAGATTCCATTACTCAGGCAGTCTTTGGTATTGAATTTTTTGCCATGACGAAAAATATATATGATGATGACACAATTGTCTGATAGATACATCATTTTTACGTTGTTTATCTAGTTTTAAGTTCATTGTCTAATGCGTTTATTTTTTCTAATAATTATTATTTGTTTTGTGCGCGTTTGGGTCTCGATGCTTGTGGCTTATCAGGTTTAGTAAGCTGGTCATCATATCTTTTTCGTGGTGAACGGATATCTATAATTACTCATTCGATACGTTTTTCCGATTAAAGCTTCAATTGTTAAAAATTTTCCTTACTAGCATTTTCCAAGTACAGTCGCTCAAAAAAATATCCGAACACTATGGTTGATTACAGAATTCAGAAAAAATTATCTGGAAACGATTTTTTTTTAGAAATTAGTGATCTGGCAACCTTCGTGTTACGTAATAGGAATGTTGTCAGATTAATAATTTCTGAAAAAAGAAATCGTTGCCAGATCTTTTTTCTCAATTCTGCAATCAACCATAGTGTTCGGATATTTTTTGAGCGACTGTACCATTATAGTATTATGATAATCAAATATATCCAAATCTCGATTTTCAACAACATTTGTTCAAAATATTTTATAAATCAAGGTTTCTCATCTCTTTCAACCCTAACTAATATTTAAAGAATTAAAAAATTAATATTTAAAAAACAACAATACCAGTCGTGACGACTTCAGTAGCTAATTGAACCTTAAATATTAAGCATTTTTTCAAACCATTTAATAAAATAAATACATATTTTAAAGGATTAGTTAAGTTTTTAGTAAGTTTTACATCAGGTTCTTACGATGCATTTAGGCTGTTAAATATTCACCGTAACATTTAATATTTATTTCTATGTCTTTAAATACAAAATAATGTTTTTGAAAAACTTGTTTTTTAATCTGTAATTTTACATTAATCTTTATTTTTTTCCCTTCTGTCATATTTTTCTGGAAGGTGCTGATATTAGAAGTTACTGAGCTTGGAAAATTCCTTCGTATTGAAATAACACGCTGTTATAACTTAGGGATAAAACTGACAATTAATTTTCCATTAACGCCTCTCCGAAACGCCTCTCCGAAAACTAAATTTATTAACGCCTCTCCGTAACTAAATTGATCCTAATCCGTAACTAAATTGGTGTAACGCCTCTCCGAAACTAAATTTATTAACGACAAAATATCCTTTACATTTCTGTTTTTACTTCCCTCAGACTTGTATGTTTCACATTTTTTGAGTAAAATTTCCTTCAAACATTATATGTACAATCTAATTTAATTACTGAATTAGAAATATTTTCGTGGGAAATTTATTCGAAATAAGTTTACAGAGATTGATTATTTTATTGACTTACTCGATTTAACTTCTGACAAATCTATATATGAATGATAAATTTCAAATCAAAACGGAATTGAAAAATTCATAATCAGTAGCAATGGAAGAAGAAAAAAATTCATTTTTTTTCTTTAATGATTTTTTCATGGCGAAATTTTTTTTTAGCGAAATTAAGAAATTTTTGTCATTCTCTAACACCGCCTTTCTGTTAATATTTTCCAGCATTTACCCCTAGTGATCAGCTAATTATTTCATTTTTATCAATTTAGTCATTTGAACCCCTCATCTTGCTTAAGGTCATTTATAAATAACACAATTCTTTTAACTCTCCCTTCGGCGAATTAAAAAAAATTAAGCGATGCAACACCACTTAATTCCTTTCTAATTCCACTTAACACTTTTCTAAGAGTCTTCACTTTTTTTTGCCATCAGAAAAATTAAAAAAAAAATTAATAGTAGCCGCAATAAGTATATCAATTCAGTATTATGTAACATCACATGGGATCCTGTATTTCTCTCCCCCTTCATATAACGCAACGTGACACAATCAGAAACCTCTCTTCCTTTGATATGTTGCGTAATTTATGGACCACTATTTAAAGTTGTGTAATTTGGCCTTTAATAAATTGGAATACTCCACATGGTTGTCGGCAAGACTTTTTCATGTGGGTTGCGTTGTTTTACCTCTGAGCGGCACTTTTTTGTACACCATGGGCTAAATGGCCAGGTCACATGGACCCCGAAGGCTCAGAGAAGGTTGGGGGAGGGGACCCACTGGAACAGCTGTTGGGAGACAGATGGTAACCTCCCGTCAAGGCCATCCAGCGTGTTCTTTAACGTGCAAAGAGTATGGCTCTCCCACACACGGGGCCACGGCTTAACGTCCCATCCGATGGACGGCGGCCTTTCCAAGCCCATCGGTGTCCCTACTTGCGGAGATAAATCTCAACGCTGACCCAGCTGGGGCTCGAACCTGGGAACTACAGATTACGAGCCTGGCGCGCTACCGACTGAGCCACCCCCGCCCCTCTTTTTCATGTGGAAACAAATCTATCTTTCAAGATGGAAATTTTAAAGTCGAGCATTTCATTAATAAGCGCAGTTGCGAATACAATAGTCATGCATACATCATACAATATTACAACTAAGGATTCCCGAAAACAAAACAAAAAGAAAGGAAATTTATTATTAAAAATGCGCGTGAAAATGTGTTTCGAATTAATTATTTAAAATAAATGATATGCTTCCTAAAACAAAACAAAACATTGAAAAATTCTGAAGATATGGAAGATTACATTTTCGTTAAGGAGAAATGAATAATTTTTGGTATATCTGATGTAATTCAACATAGATTAATTTTTTGATAAAATTTTCATGTGGGGACTGCTCCCTCTTGCTTTCCCTCCCTCTGTGACGCATATGACACCCCAACTAAAACCAAACTTCCTCTCATCTTATATCTTTGCAAAATTCCCAGCCCTGCCCACGGTCAGTAGGGGACACCGATGGGCTTGGAAAGGCCGCCATCCGTCGGATGGGACGTTAAGCTGTGACTCCGTGTGCGGGAGAGCCATACCACGCGCACGTTAAAGAATGGCCTTGACGGGAGGCTACAATCTGTTTTGCAACAGCCGTTCCGGTGGGTCCCCTCCCCCAACCTTCTCTGAGCCTTCGGGGTCCTTGTGACCTGGCAATTTAGCCCATGGTGTGCAAAAAAGTGCCGCTCAGAGGTAAAACAACCCAATACAACCCTTACAAAGCGGAGGAATTAGCTCAGTAAAGATGACTTGATGGGAGGCTACCATCCATCTCCCAATAGCTGTTCCAGTGGGTCCCTTCCTCCAACCTTCTCTGAGCCTTCGGGGTCCTTGTGACCTGGCAATTTAGCCCATGGTGTGCAAAAAAGTGCCGCTCAGAGGTAAAACAACCCAACCCAACCTCTCATCTTACAGATTTCAATATATGCAAAACCACCTCGTGGATTTGTTATTAATCGCAAAGAGACTGATTTTAATGCAATGAGTGAATCCTTGTTTCGTTTGATTAGCAATTCTGTGTAAAATAATTCCGAAACAAACAGGGATCATTGAGCGACTTGATGATTAAGTTTCGTATCTCCTCTCGCTGTTTAAGTGCAAAACAGGAGAGAGAAAGTGAGAAAATTACTCCAGAAGTTAGACCAGTTTCATAGAGAAAGAGCACATTGCCTGTAATATTCATAGAAACAAATCTGATAAGGATGGAAACTTCAGATGGTGAAAGCAGAATTGCTAGTAAAGGGCGCATTATTTTGCCTCTGAACGGCACTTTCGTGCAGGCAATGGACTAAATGTCCAAGTCACAAGCAAAAGGGCTTAGAGATAATTAGGGGATACACAGGAGAGCTTTTCCAGGAAACGGAGAGAAAACTCCGGCAGCATCACCATCGAAGGTACTCTCGCACAAACAATTATTGCTCTTCTGCACAAGAGGCCGCTGTTCAACATCTCACTTGAAGGAAAGAGATCTTTCGAAAGACTTCTACCTAGGTATTTCTCTTTAAACATCAATCTGGGTGATGGCGAAGAAAATCCAATTCAAGCGCAGTGGGGACCTGAATCTTCGAACTTGAAAATGCGGGTCTGGCTCGTTACCAATTCAATCATATACTTTTTCATTGAAATGTAGATATAAATGTTATTTTGAAGTCTTTCCCCACTTAAAGAGAATATTGCTGTTGAAAGTTTGTGGAATAATCAGAAGCAAAACAAAAATGCTAATGTACTCTATGAAATGTTGTATGAATGTGTATATAAAATGTTGAATAAATGTGTATATGAATGCGTGTGAAATGTTGTTTGACCTCTGAGCGGCACTTTTTTTGCACATAATGGGCTAAATAACCAGGTCACGAAGACCTCGAAGGCTCAGAGAAGGTTGGGGGAGGGGACCCGCTGGACAGCTGTTAGGAGACAAAGGGTAGCCTTCCGTCAAGGCTATCCAGTGTGTTCTTTAACGTGCACAAGGTATGGTTCTATAGATATATATAACCGTGACCCCGCACACGGGGTCACGGTTTAACATCTCATCTGACGGACGGCGACCTTCCCAAGCTCATCGGTGTCTCCTACTGACCTTGGGCAGCGTGAAGAATTGTGCGGAGATATATCTCAGCGCTGGCACAGCTAGGACTCGAACCTGGGAACTAAAGATTACGAGTCTGGCGCGCTACATTGAGCATACCCCGCCCAGCTATTGTGTGCATGCGTGTATGAAATGCTGTATGAATGTGCATGAAATGTCGTACTCTATGTGTATTTTTCTTATGCTCATTCAAATTTTATTCTCTCATACGTGAGTGAGATTGATCTGAAATCAGATGGCGCACGTATTTTGCTTGCAATTGGTTTGTCGCATTAAGCTCTGCTCCAAAAGCACTCGTGATATACCATTCACACTCACAGAGTATAAGCAGAGAAAACAAGAACATCCAATTTCTCCTTTTATGGCAACATCTGTCGGTTATCGAAAATCTCACAACCAGCCATTTGAGTTCAACGCACCAACAACCAAGTCGATATTGTCATTCACGCTTCATTAACTGCTTCAACCATTACACTTTCAGTCAAACAATATTCAATCATCTGTTCTGTAATGGTAAATACTAGTTTTAGAATCTTGTAGAACCGTACAGCTTGATTCAGGACTAAAATGACATTGTGTACAGCATTTCTTTTTTGTTTAGATATAAATATTATTTAGAAGTCTTTCTAAAGATTTCCTTGGCATTTCTCCATAGAGCGTAAGTCTATCTGGTGTCTAGACAGATGCAAAAACAGAAGTAGTGTATTTAAAATCGCCCATGCAAGATAATGTACAAACAAATGTTAAGATAATGAATTTTGTGTTTATGCGGATGTCATTAGATCAGATTCTTTTGAGATTCTTTTGGTATTAAAAGCAATGCCGACATGAATGTATTCACTGATTGACCGCAGTCAGTTTGATTTATATGCATAAACACAAATACTATAGTTTTAAGGTTGTAGGAATGATATCTTTACTAATAAACTTGTGGCAATCACTGAAACTGAAGCTTGATGAGATAGCAACAAAACAGAATAGATGGTTGGGTCTTTTTCCTTCGAGCGACACTGTTATTGCACACAATGGACTGAATAGCCAGGTATCATAACAAGGATCCCAAGGGCTCAGAGAAAGAGATGAAAATAGGATACACAGGGCAGTTCTTAAGATATATATGGAAGAATCCCGTCTGGGCCATTCAGCGTGTTCTTTAACGTGACTGGGTGTGGCTCTCTTGCATACGGGGCCACGGCTTAACTACCCATCCGACGGACGGTGACCTTTGCAAGCCCAATGATGTCCCATTCTTTTACCAAGGACAGAATGAAGGTTAGGGGAAATAAATCTCAACGTGGGCCTAGTTGGAACTCGAACTTGGGAACTGCAGATTACGAGTCTGGCGCGCTGTCACCTTTGCCAATCCCCGCTTTCAAAATAGAATAGATAAATAGAAATTATAATTATACTAACAGAGATTAAGTTCGAATAATAAAGGATGACATCGTACTGGGTCGATAGAAACTTAAATTCACAGGAAACATAAAAGAATAAATGTAAAAAAATATAAAAAAATTTTAAAAAAATTAAGAAATATTTATCTTCCTATACGAGCCCTAAAAAGTAGGAAATAAACCTAAAGCTTATCGATGGTGCAATCAGTCGCTGAATTCCTATTCGCTTCAAAGGAAGACAGAGAGCTGGCAATCTTGTTGAGTAAATAAATCGGCGCCCTATCGTCCTTAGAAGTAAATACGAATTCAGTGACCCATTGCATCATCGATACAGTTTAGGTCTATTTTCTACATTTTTAGGGCGCTTAGAGGAAAATAGGTGTTTTTTTAATTTTATCATTTATTTATAATTTTTCTTTCCTTGTTACTGAAAACGCCTACCATCTGAAACTTTCATCTATCATACTTTTCCTCCCTTAGTGTTAGGAATCGCATTTAAGGTAGCCCATGATATTGGAGGCGTCACAAGCTCTAATTTGAGATATATCTTCTTAAGGTACACTCCCGCGAAAGTCCGCCCTGCAAAATTTCAAATAGTCTATGAAGGTCCTCATATTAGCTCGCATTTGACACCTACTCGTTACTGTAGGTCATCGCATTCAGAAAATATAGCGGGAAATCATTTTCATATATCCCCCTTTTTAGGTGGGAAAGAAGATCGGGGGTGGAGATATTTTAACCCAACATTCCGTGTCACAAGCTTTCATTTGGAGCATAGCTTGTTACTTTCGGCACTTGCGTTCTGGAGATAGAGAAAATGGGGGGAAAATATGAGGAAAAGCGGGGGGGAATATGAGGAGGGGGGAAATATGAACAATAGTTTTCATATCCCCCCCCTTTTTTTTTAGGGAAGAAGAAAGCATGAGAGGGAAAAGTTGTTATAGCCTATGGCATGCTCCGCGTCATAAGTTTTCATTTGAGGCATAAATCATTGTCTGTCGTTTTCGAAATATATGGAGGGAAAACTGTTTTAACAAATCCACAAACCCAAAAATGACGAGCGAAAAGCAATAGGAAGATAGGTAATATTAAAAATTCCAAGTACAGTATGTAATTTATAAGTGTGGACGGTTCTCCAAGAAATCCACGAAAACTGGGTTGCAATGTACATGTACTGAAATGTAAAATATATATTTCATGGTTGTTATGCAAAATAGTGACGCCTACACAGATACTCCACACAAAACCAATGCTTAAATGTTATTAAAGAAGTTTATATGCCTTACCATTTTTTGATGGTTGTTGAATCATTCTACATAAACACTGAAGAGCCAAAATATGACCAGCGCGTCTTTATGCAAATCGAAGCAACTTCAGGTAAACGACGGCGCGTGTGAAGGTCATGAAGAAACGGTATAAGTAACACCTGCACAGATTAGTAACACCTGATACTAAGGGGGGCGGGGGTGGCTCAGTCGGTAGCGCGCCAGGCTCGTAATCTGTAGTTCCCAGGTTCGAGTCCCAGCTGGGTCAGCGTTGAGATTTATCTCCGCAAAATTCCCCGCCCTGCCCACGGTCAGTAGGGGACACCGATGGGCTTGGAAAGACCGCCGTCCGTCGGATGGGTCGTTAAGCCGTGGCCCCGTGTGCGAGAGAGACATACCCTGTGCACGTTAAAGAACACGCTGGATGGCCTTGACGGGGGGCTACCATCTGTCTCCCAACAGTTGTTCCAGTGGGTCCCCTCCCCCAACCTTCTCTGAGCCTTCGGGGTCCATATGACCTGGCCATTTAGCCCATGGTGTGCAAAAAAGTGCCGCTCAGAGGTAAAACAACCCAACCCTGATTCTAAGCTCTGTTAATCAGTGTTATTCTTGTTTTTCAGATGGGAAAGGCAGCGGACTAAAGTGAATTTGACAAAGGCCAAATCGTAATGGCCAGATGATTGGGTCAGAGCATTTCCGAGACTGCAAGGCTTGTGGGGTGCTCACGGTCAGCCGTGGTTAGTACTTTCAAAAAGTGTTTCGAGGAGGGAAAAACCACGAACCGCCGGCAAAGTATGGGCCGACCACGTCTCATCGATTCTACAGGTGAGTGAAGGTTATCCCGTATGATAGGAGTCAACAGAAAGGATACTGTGGTACAAGTCGCCCGTAATTTGAATGCTGGTGACGGGAGTAATGTGTCACAACAATAAGTACATCGAACCCTGCTGAAAATGGGGCTGCGTAGCCGTAGGCCGCTCCGAGTGTCCATGCTAACCTCGATTCACTGTCGAAAGCGCCTACAGTGGGCACGCGAGCATCAAAATTGGACCTTGAATGATTGGAAGAAGGTCGTCTGGTCCGTTGAATCTCGTTTCTTGTTGTACTATGTGGACTGTTGGGTACGTGTGCGTCGTTTACCTGGGGAAGTGTCACCAGCATGCACTGTGGGACGAAAACAAGTCGATGGAGGAAGTGTAATGCTTTGGGCAATGTTCTGCTAGGAAACCCTGGGTTCTGTCATTCAAGTACAGGAAGCTATGACATCTACCTCCTACCTGAACATCATTGCAGATCAGGTACATCCTTTCATGGCAACGGTATATCTCTCTAGTAGTGTCTTCTTTCAGCAGGATAATGCGCCATGCCACACTGCCTTGATTGTTCGAGAATGATTCACGGAACATGAGGAAGATTTCCAGTATTGCCCTGGTCTCCAGATTTCCCAAGACATCAATCCAATCGAGCATCTGTGGTTTGTGTTGGAACAGCATATTCGATTTGCGGCGGCTCAACCACTTAACTTACAAGAATTAAAGGATCTGCTGGTCACGCCTTGTTACTAGATACCACAAGATACCTTTAGAAATCTTGTAACGTCCATGCCTCGCAGGGTAAGAGCTATTTTGGCAGCACGTGGAGGACCAACATCATATGAGGCAGGTGGTCATAATGTTTTGGCTCTTCGATGTATGTAGATGACATATGGATGAAACTGATTTGTTCTGCACTCATTCCATGATGACCACCAAAATATAAGATCATATTCCCAATCTTATCCTTTCGAACAGATAAAATTTAATATTAAAAGAAATGTTTTTCGATTGTAAGTATTGTTAGGAAAGGGGGCGGGGGTGGCTCAGTCGGTAGCGCGCCAGGCTCGTAATCTGTAGTTCCCAGGTTCGAGTCCCAGCTGGGTCAGCGTTGAGATTTATCTCCGCAAAAATTCCCCGCCCTGCCTACAGTCAGTAGGGGACACCGATGGGCTTGGAAAGGCCGCCGTCCGTCGGATGGGACGTTAAGCCGTGGCCCTGTGTGCGGGAGAGCCATACCCTGTGCACGTTAAAGAACACGCTGGATGACCTTGACGGGAGGCTACCATCTGTCTCCCAACAGCTGTTCCAGTGGGTCCCCTCCCCCAACCTTCTCTGAGCCTTCGGGGTCCATGTGACCTGGCCATTTAGCCCATGGTGTGCAAAACAGTGCCGTTCAGAGGTAAAACAACCCAACAACCCTTGTTAGTAAACAGATCAACGGCAAAATAAATAGGGGCGGATATTAGCTCAGTCTTTAACGCGCCAGGCTCGTAAGTTGAAGTTCCTGGATTCGAGTTCCAACTGTGCCTGAGTTCAAATTTATCTCCTCCCCCCCCCCACTTCCTACCCTTTGTAAGAGAGGGGACACCGATGGGCTTAGAAAGGCCCACTTCCTTCGGATGTGATATAAAGCCGTGGCTTCGTGTGCAGGATAACTATACCCTGTTCATGTTAATGAACAAGATGGATGACTTTGACGGGAGGATGTCATCTGTCTCCTAACAGCTGTCAATGTGTCTCCTTTCCCCAAACTTCTCTGAGCCCTCGGGGTCTTTGCGACCTGGTCATTTAGCCCACTTTATGCAGACAAAGTGCCACTCAGAGGTAAAATAACCGAACGCGAAACATTGCGAAATACTCAAATGCTATGCAAACAGGCAGATTCGTGCAAGAACTTTCATATTCTTCCTATTCGCAGTGTTTGAAACTCGGCGACATTACACTTAGAAAATAAAATAAAATCTGTAAAGATTCAGGATGGTTGGATAATCTGTCAATATTTGAAAACTGTTTCGGGTTAAACAGAAGTTTTTTTTAAAAAACAAAATACCAGAAAAATGGCTCTTACTTCAAGCATGAATGATACAGAATGAAGCAGCATTCAAGCATTGCATGAAAAGAATACTTGGGAGAATGAGATAAATATAGACACATCATCGGCGTATGAAAAATAGATGTCAGTTTTGTAAACAACTCATCAGTCTGGGGATCACTCCTGGGATCCACAACACGCCTAAAATCTGTGACATCAAGAGGAGAATAGTAACTGATGATGATGGAGTGTGCATCCCTTTTCCTTAGTTAGGATACACTTTGGTCTCACCTTTTTCTAAATGGAATGAAGCAGCCATTTTTGAACAAATATGAACCTTACACCAATTCTGCCAGACAACAATTTGTCTAGCAGAATTTAGGGTTCAGCATTGTCATTAAATTTGATAAGTTTATCTTCTGTGAATTTGCCGCACTAAGGTTTGCTTCGCTTTCAAATGATGAACGTTTATCTTTACCTCTCACTTCCTGTGTTTATCATCGTTACTTGATCATTTATACTTTCTTTTCCATTCCATGTTGAGATCTTAAGAGTTTCTCTAAGAATATAGAGGTTGAAATATTTCAAAACTAGGCTCTAAATATGCATATCAGAAGAGAGAACATTCTATTGATCAATACATTTCCTAACATTCATGTTTTTTAAGACAAAAAAACACTATGGTAAACAAGGGGGACAGGTTCCGAAAAAAATCCTTATTATGAATGAAGCATTTGTATCGAAACTTAGTTTTATCTCGGAAATTAGTATTTATATATTTCATGAAACAGTGTATTTACGATTCAGCTGTATTTAGATTATATAAAAATCTACATAGTTCAACTGTTGATAAAAATGAAACAAAATTCGGTTTTTACCAGTCTGAAAAATTCAGTCTAGAAAATTCAGATCTCGCTGCCGATTCAAAACAGGCTTCATTTCCTAAAGATGTCACGAGGTAGATTGAATTACAATGGTAAGAATATAATTTTAGCGAAGGAATATATTTATATAAGTTGTTACAGATGACGATTTTATTAATATAAGAATTTACTGTTGTCCATTTTTTCTGGAAAATAAATGGTACCAGTTAAAACCATTTAGTTGATATTTACTTTGAGATGAGTCTAATGATCTCCCTTGACTCTATACCACTGCTACTTCATAATATGTATTATATCTACATTCATAAAAAACTAACTCAATCCGTACGATGTGAAACCGAGTCTATACTTGTATAAAAGAAACTGGTTGCATTTTCTTGACCGTGTAAAACCTAGTTTATCACAATGTGTAAATCGAAATTGGTTGCAGGTTTTCGACCGTCTAAAACCCAAACCGTGTTGGTTATTTGGGTTGTTTTACCTCTGAGCGGCACTTTTTTGCATACCATGGGCTAAATGGCCAAGTCACATGGATCCCAAAGGCTCGAGAAGGTTAGGGAAAGGGACCCACTGGAACAGCTGTTGGCAGACAGATGGTAGCCTCCCGTCAAGGCCATCCAGCGTGTTCTTTAACGTGCACAGGGTGTGGCTCTCTCGCACAAGTGGGATCAATCAATTAACGTCCCATCGACGGACGGCGGCCTTTCCAAGCCCATCGGTGTCCCCTACTGACCGTGGGCAGGGCGGGGAGTTTTGCGGAGATAAATCTCAGCACTGACCCAGCTGAGGCTCGAACCTAGGAACTACAGATTACGAGCTTGACGCGCTACCGACTGAGCCCCCCCCCATTCTAAACCGTGTAAATCAGGGGATATGTGTAGTTCTTGGATCATATTTACATCTAGTAAGAAAAGGGGAATAATTATTGTCAAATATTTAAATCACGTCATATAATAAAGTGACGAGAGCATTAAAAGATCATTTTAATGCTTTTCCAGTTCCTATATGGTCATTATGCCTACCATGTGGCCCGCTTTATTAGGTACCGTTTAATGTTATGTCAACAATAACTCAGATACAAAACTCAGTAGCTTTTTATATTCAGCTTTTTATGAAAAAATATGACTCAAGGTAATATAAAGATAATATAAAAATCCAAGCCAAATCAATTTCTCCATTTTCAACAATATTCGTTTTGTATTTAGAGAATTACGGAAATTGGAATATTTAGCAAGCTCTGAAAAAAGAAAATCATTCAGAATTGGGAAAAATTAATATAATTATTTAAAAACTTTAAATACTGAAAGCATATTTTTAGAAATCGAGATTTAAATGGATTTGATTGAGATCTTTAAGTTATTCTCAGTCATTTTGTTTCTTCATAAAAAAAATTATTTAAGAAGTTACTCTATATCTGAATGTATACGCAGGTACCATATGCATATTTTGAAACTGGCCTTGTTATCCTAGTCGCAACTCCAAAGCTGTGAAGTTCCGAAGTTTTCATATAGGGTGGCGCACCAGGCTCGTAATTTGAGATCCCAAGTTCGAATCCCAGTTGGGACAGTATTGATATTTATCTCCCAGGACTCCCCGCCCTGCCCACGGTCAGTAGAGGGCCACCGATGGAATTGGAAAGGTCGCCGTCCGTCGGATGGGACGTTAAACTGTGGTTCCGTACACTGGAGAGCCACACCCTGTGCACATTAAAGAACACACTGGATGACCTTGACGGGAGGCTACCATATGTCTTCCAACAGCTGTCCTGTGGGGTCACCTTACCTCAAACTTCTCTGAGCCCTCGGGATCCTTGTAACCTGGCCATTTAGCCCGTTGTGTGCAAAAAACTGCCTCTCAGAGGTAAAACAACCAACCTTCATATAGAATGAAGATAAGGTGACGTACTACTACAATTTTATGAAGATTTTACGAATATGTATTCCATTAATTGAGATAGTATTGTAAACTTTACGAAAACATGCAGTACAATTATAATTTTACGAAGAAACGGAAGATACTGTTGTAACTTAAAAAGTCGAGTAATATAGTAGTAAGTTAACAAAAGAACTCTTTAAGAAGGCACTGTGTGTGTGTGTGGGGGGGGGGGGGGGGGCTCAGTCGGTAGCACGCCAGACTCGTAATCTGTAGTTCCCAGGTTCGAGTCCCAGCTGGGTCAGCGTTGAGATTTATCTCCGCAAAATTCCCCGCCCTGCCCACGGTCAGTAGGGGACACCGATGGGCTTGGAAAGGCCGCCGTCCGTCGGATGGGACGTTAAGCCGTGGCCCCGTGTATGGGAGAGCCATACCCTGTGCACGTTAAAGAACACGCTGGATGGCCTTGACGGGAGGCTACCATCTGTCTCCCAACAGCTGTCCCAGTGCGTCCCCTCCCCCAACTTCTCTGAGCCTTCGGGGTCCATGTGACCTGGCCATTTAGCCCATGGTGTGCAAAAAAGTGCCGCTCAGAGGTAAAACAACCCAACCCAACGAAGGCACTGAGTGGTGCCGTTGCAATTTTACCAAAGTACTGATGTAAGTAGACACCCCTGTACAGAACTCTTGTAATTTTATGAAGTCACTATACTAACTTATCGAATATACTGTGCAGTATTTTTTTTTATTTATGAAGGCATTGCGTGGCACTGTTGTAACTTTATTAAAGCACTTTGCATGTGAAAGAAATAATATGAATTTAACTATGAGTTTAGTTTGTTTAGAGAGCAATGGACGTTTCATTCTAAAAAATAATAATTTTTTTGGTTCCACTTTTTTTTCATTTTAGAGATTGCTGAGTAAAACTTTGGTTATTATATAAATGCTAATTTTGCAATAAACAAAAACAAACGCAATTTAATGGATTAAAATTATTTACATTCGTTCGCTTAGAATTACTGCGCTCTAAATTGGTTGGTTTACCTCTGAGCGGCACTTTTTTGCACACCATGGGCTAAATGGCCAGGTCACATGGACCCCTAAGGCTCAGAGAAGGTTGGGGGAGGGGACCCACTGGGACAGCTGTTGGGAGACAGATGGTAGCCTCCCGTCGAGGCTATCCAGCGTGTTCTTTAACGTGCACAGGGTATGGCTCTCCCGCACACGGGGCCACGGCTTAACGTCCCATCCGACGGATGGCGGCCTTTCCAAGCCCATCGGTGTCCCCTACTGACCGTGGGCAGGGCGGGGAATTTTGCGGAGATAAATCTCAACGACGACTCGAACCTGGGAACTGCAGATTACGAGCCTGGCGCGCTACCGACTGAGCCACCCCGCGCTCTAAATGTTTCCTTAAACAAATCTAAACGCAACAACATCATTTCTACGCATTATCTCAGAAAATATTTGCTTTGAAAGCTTTTCCGAAAAGTCTGTTTCGTGTTTAGAGTCTTCTTTAATGTTATTAATTTTTATAATGTATCTACAGGCGTAGGTTTCTCTAAACTGTTACCTTTTAAGTGATGGTTTCATACCTCCGATACCAACACATTTGATCAGGAAAGCATTTTTTAAAAAAAGGACAGAGAAAACACATATCCATATCCTCCGGGGATTCAAACACTGACCTCAGTAAGTGCAGTGTCACCGTTATGCCACTGGGGGGGGGGGGGAAGTTTTTATATTGTTTTTTTTTAAAGATTTATACAATGCGTTGGGTTATTTTACCTCTGAGCGGCACTTTTTTGCTCACCATATGGCTAAATGGCTAGGTCACATGGACCCCGAAGGCTCAGAGAAGGTTGGGGGAGGGGACCCACTGGAACAGCTGTTGGGAGACAGATGGTAGCCTCCCGTCAAGGCCATCCAGCGTGTTCTGTAACGTGCACAGGGTGTGTCTCTCCCGCACACGGAGCAACGGCTTAACGTCCCATCCGATGGACGGCGGCCTTTCCAAGCCCATCGGTGTCCCCTATTGACCGTGGGCAGGGCTGGGAATTTTGCGGAGATAAATCTCAACGCTGACCCAGCTGGGACTCGAACCTGGGAACTACAGATTACGAGCCTGGCGCGCTACCGACTGAGCCACCCTCGCCCCATTTATACAATGCAACAAAAAAGAAAAACAATAACACCTTGCATTAAAAAATATAGAACTCATTTCAGCAAATATATTGGGGGAATCCTTTGCAAAATTTCTCGACAATAGCTGTAGTCAGACCGTGGAATTAAAACTCAGAAACTTTGTATTTTAAAACATAAAATGTTTGGTCTTTTATAATCAGACGTTTTTTAATATCTACCAGTTTAGACTAAAATTTGAGCTTTGACAACAGAATAGCTGGGCTGATAAAGAGCTTACTAGATGAATCTAACTAAATGAATTTATTTTCAATTTTCAGCAACTGCCATTCAGTTTGAATAATGATTCTAGTTTATACTTACAGATTTCCGATATTGTTTGATCTGACGTCATATACGACATTTAAGTATTTGTTATACACTAGTCAATTCTCAAGGATAATTTATCATTGAAATGGCTGATCTATAAATCATAACCATTATACGTCATTTTCCTTTGGACATGTGTGAGACATCGTCGATTAATTGTCACAATTTAATTGCTTTGATACATGAAACATCTTGTTTACAATACATTGCTTATTTAGCCAGAATTGTTAAGTAGAGAGTTAGACAAGACCTTGGTAACAGCAAATGTAATTTACGTCTATCGGATGGTTTATGTGCCTCTTAAAACAGGAATTACGATACGTGGGAGATAAATAACTTCACTTTGTTAATCTGAAGTCTTATACTAATTGCTTCTATTCAGTTACCTAGTAAAAATACTGTCAGACCTTTGTGGCAAGCAGCTGCTTGAGGGAGTATTTTTTTGCTTCTTTAGATACTCTTCTGAATGTATAACGAAATATGTAACGATTTCTTAAACAAAAAAGCGTGGCTTAGTTTAGAGTACGCTTCACGTTTTGAGAATGAAAAAAGACACATTCAAAGCTCCATGAGTATTAAAATAAGTTAAACTCTTTAAATATCTATTTTTTCGCAATATTAGTTTAATATTTAAAGAATAATGGGAGCTGGAACATTTAACGGTAACTTTTGCTACTTACGATAATTTGCTTCAAAAGACAGCATTGTAGCAAATCGTTCACTAACATAAATATAATTTTAGTTTTCCAGTTAAGGGATTGGGCTGTTTTATTTCTAAGCGGCACTGTATTTGCACACAATGGGCTAAATGGCCAAGTCATAAGAACCCCAAGGGATCATAGAATGCTGGGCGAGGGGACCCTCTGGACAGCTGTTAGGAGACATATGGTAACCTCCTATCAAGGATATCCAATGTGTTCTTTAGCGTGCACAGGGTATGGTTCTCCCGCACACTGAGCCACGGCTTAACGTTCCATCCGACGGACGGACTGTGGTCTTTCCAAGTCCTTCGGTGTCACCTACTGCCCGTGGGCAGGGCGGGGAGTCTAGGGAGATAAATCTCAACGCTGGCGCAGCTGGGACTCGAAACTGATAAATGCAGATTACGAGCCTGGCGAGCTACCATCTGAGCCATATCCGCCACTCAGTTTGGGGGAAGAGAAATGTTTAGGAAGTATCTTCCTCCATATTTACCAACTCTTGAGATCTGCTCTTCCCCCATATCCACCAACTCTTGAGCTCTCCTCTTCCCCTATATTCACCAACTCTTCTGATCTCCATAGTCACGAACACTTGAGATTCTATCCTCCTTTACATTCGCCAGCTCTTCAGATATCTTCCTCTCCATGTTCATTAATTCCTCAGATCTCCATATTCATTCACCCTTGAGATCTCCATATTTTCTAACACTTGAAATCATCTCCTCCATACTATTAGCATTTACCTGTACAATTAATTTTAAATAATAATTAATTTTCAATATCTTTTACACCATATCTCATACTTGAGATCTGTTCTTCCCCTGCTTCTTCTCCCTTATTCGCCAACTCTTGAGCTCTGCTCTTCCTCCTTATTTACTAACTCTTGAGATATGTTTTTCCACCATATCCACCAACTCTTGAGCTCTGCCCTTCCCCTATATATTCACCAACTCTTGAGATCCTATTCTCCTTCTCATTCAACAGTTCTTCAGATCTTCCTCTCCCTGTTCCCTAATTCTTCAGATCTTCTCCATATTCATTGACTCTTGAAATCTCCTTATTTCCTAATCTTGATATCATCTCCTCCATATTCACCGACGTTTACTGTTATTTACACTATGGACTAATTTTATAGTCCTTCTTCGTCATACCCTCCTAAGTATTGATGTCATCCTCTCGATATCAGTTTACATGTGATGTTTTCCCCTTCATATTGAATAATTCTTGAAATCTTTTTCTCCGTATCCGCTAGGGATTGGGTTTGGTTCATTTAATAGCGGGCGATGCTCGAAATCTGCATTTCTCAGGTTCGGGTCTCCACTATGTTTACGTTGTGATTTATATTCGCCGACTCCCATTTTATCCTCTGTGAGAAAAGGGCCAACTTGGAAAAACAACTGTCTGATGGATGGGAACTTTTGCCATTGCCCCGTGTATTGTTGTACTGTCTCTCAGTGGCACGTTTTTGCACACAATGGGCTAAATGACCAAATTACAAGGACCCAAGGCCTCAGAAAAAGGGGGACGGGGTGGCACAGTCGGTAGCGCGCCAGACTCGTAATCTGTAGTTCTCAGGTTCGAGTCCCAGCTGGGTCAGCATTGAGATTTATTTCTTCAAAATTCCCCGCCCTCCCCACGGTCAATAGGGTACACTGATGCGCTTGGAAAGGTCGCCGTCCGTCGTATGGGACGTTAAGCCGTGGGCCGTGTACGGGAGAGTCATACCCTGTGCACATTAAAGAACACGCTGGATGCCCTTGACGGGAGGATACCATCTGTCTCCCAACAGTTGTTCCAGTGGATCCCCTCCCCCAACCTTCTCTGAGCCTCGGGGTCCATGTGACTTCGTCATTTCATGGTGTGCAAAAAAGGGCCGCTCAGAGGTAAAACACCCAACAACCTCAGAGAAGGCGGGAGGGAAGGACACCCACTGGACACTGTTAGTGCCCATTCAGCCGTAATATTACATTTCCCTGCGCACGTTGAAAGATCAGGCCTCGAAGGGAGCTTCAACCTGTGTAACAGCTATTCAGTGTGCCCCGTTCTCTTATCCAGTCCTGGTGTGGGGTATCCTTGTGACTTGTCATTTAGTGCAAAAGAGTATCACACCCAACTGTAAGCAGTACTGTAAACTCTTCGGATATTTTCCTCTTATTTACTTTCACTTGATGTTCAAGCTCCCATCTAGAAAACAGTAGGGGGATTAGGCAAGAAACTCAATCGAGCCAAAAAAAAAAGAGTAAAAGTGGGGGAGGAGACAGACTATATTTCCATTGCAGGGTAACATTGTCCCCTCCGATTTAGAGATCTTTAAAATTAAAAAAAAAATACAAAATGCGTGAAATATACGTATGTTTAATTTTTTTCTCTTACTACCCTTTCTCGCATTCTCAAAGAGGGTAGGGGCATGGATACCTTGTTCCCATCCCTACATCAAGCCACGTTGCTGTATTCTCATACCGTTGTGATCATGATAATTTTCTTCCATACTTAATAGTTCTTGACATCTTTCTATCGATATCTAACACTGCAATTCTCCTTTCGAAAAATTCTTGCGTTTTTCTCAACAGAATCGTTACATTTTCGACGAAAGACATGATATCTTCCTCCAATATAAAGGGATGCTTTGGTTTTCCTTTTACAGCAGATCATAAGACTTTGAAGAAAAGGGAATTCTTGTCTTTTGCTTGAAACAAGACGATATCATTTCAAGACTTATTGCATCGCAGATTTGGAACTGTTTTCTAGATGATCTCAAAATTGAAATTTTTGTGAAAATCGTAAAGAAATGACATTTTATAGCACCCAGCAGAAAGGCAATATACTGTTCACGAATTCCGGACATCTGTTTCGACTTTATAGACACTTTCACTTTATTTTTGCATAACTTTCTCATTTGAGATGATTCTTCGGTGTTCTAAAGAGACGCATTTTATTCTGGACGCTTAATGCCGACTTTGAGGAAGTGGTAGCAGAAGGAAAGTACCGTTTCAGAACATCGACAGACAAAGACAGATGTTTATCTACTTTCCTAAATAATCTTTTCTGAAAAATCCTCCCCCAACTGTCTTTTCTTCTTACCAGTAAAACGTCCACGAACCATTGTAGAAGAAATTTCATCGAGGATTTTGTAAAAATTGAATCTATTTTCGATTCGGTATATTTCAGCAGTATATCTATATATTCTAAATTTATATAAGTTCAAAAGAGTAAAATATTTTTTATAACAAAGACATTCGAACTCTTTCAATGCGGATTATTTTTCAAATATCAATAGCAAGCTGCGTTATATTCATCAAGCAACAGTATTTTACTGATTAAAATACTATTACCTCATCTCATTTTATGAGAAGAAATCATTACAACAAAATTATAGTACCTAGCCATGAATCAGGAAAAAAACATCAAGGAGGGAAAAAAAATCTTGGCAAGAAATACAATCGAGCCGGACAAATATAAAAGAGACTGGATTTCCCATGAAATATAACATTCCCTCCCCTACATTTTACACATCTTTAAAAAAATTCTTGAAAAATTCATGAAATATAATTACGTTTAGTAATTATTTCGCCTCTATTACCCTTACTAGCCCCTTCCCTCCTAGATAGGGGCGGGGGTGGCTCAGTCGGTAGCGCGCCAGGCTCGTAATCTGTAGTTCCCAGGTTCGAGTCCCAGCTGGGTCAGCGTTGAGATTCATCTCCGCAAAATTCCCCGCCCTGCCCACGGTCAGTAGGGGACATCGATGGGCTTGGAAAGGCCGCCGTCCGTCGGATGGGACGTTAAACCGTGGTCCCGTGTGCGGGAGAGCCATACCCTGTGCACGTTAAAAAACACGCTGGATGGCCTTGACGGGAGACTACCATCTATCTCCCAACAGCTGTTCCAGTGGGTCCCCTTCCCCAACCTTCTCTGAGCCTTCGGGGTCCATGTGACCTGGCCATTTAGCCCATGGTGTGCAAAAAAGTGCCGCTCAGAGGTAAAACAACCCAACCCCACCCTTTCCAATCCCATTGGTGTCCCCTACTAACCGAGGGCAGGGCGGGGAGTTTTGCGGAGATATATCTCAACGCTAGCCCTGGTGGGACTCGAACCTGAGAACTACAGATTATGAGCCTGACGCACTACCGACTGAGCCATCTCCTCCCAGTTGGGGGCGGGAATGATTCGATCGGGGGCCTGTTTCGGTTACGGACCAAAGGAGAGAGAATTTTATAGTTCGCCCTCGAACTTGCAAACCTTTTGTTAACACGATACATAATAGTTATACTTAGCAATGGGTTCACAACGTAGTCGCAAGCATCTATTCATATTAACAAAAAGTCTCATAATTTTATGAATAACTAAACTTTATCAAACACGTTATGTCTTCACTTATTCGACAAATCTTTGTTAAATCAACATCTCATAAACCAGAATTTGCAAACTTGCTGCAATGGCGTTCCTCAGCTTAGCAAAGATTTCATCCCCCCGCCTTCTCCCCCAAATGTATGTGAAGTTGCAAGAATGTTAATTGTTGAGACGTGTTGGGCAGACAAAGAAAATCAAATGCACGTAACAGTGTTACCAACTGTAAAAAAAAAACAACAGCTATTGTTTATGATGTTAAACTCAAATCGTGCAAGAAATGCAATGAGTGAAGACAGCTTTTAATTGAAGGGAGCGATTTTGTAGCTGCAAGGATTGAAATTCTAAAATCAGTGCACGAAACTGAATCGATCCCTGATAGTTTTAAATTTATAATTAATTCAATTTTATCCTGGCACTTTGCTAAAAAATCCCTCGCTCCACGAAGAGTCATGCCTCATACTTTGTAAACCACTTACATAACCCGACATCAGTAACTCGATATTCTTCAGCAATTCTTCATTCTTCCACACTGTCAGGGGCGGGGGTGGCTCAGTCGGTAGCGCGCCAGGCTCGTAATCTGTAATTCCCAGGTTCGAGTCCAAGCTGGGTCATCGTTCAGACTTATCTCCGCAAAACTCCCCGCCCTGCCCACGGTCATTAGGGGACACCGATGGCCTTGGAAAGATCGCCGTCCATCGGATGGAACGTAAAATTCCTCTGTAGATTTACTCCAATAACTCTACATCTTCCAGTAACCAGATCCTCTCAACAAACTCAATTTTCGTCAGTAACGCGACATATTTCAATGATTCGACGTCTTGAGCAATTCAACATTTATCAGCAACTTTCTTTACCATGCCCATATTTCTGGCTCAATTTCCTTTGACCTTTCTGCAAAGCTGTACTTTGCTCAGTAACGCAACTTCCTTTATTAGCTCTAGGTTCCTCAATAAACTCAGCTTTCTTCAAAGACTCTAGTTCTTTCTCATGTACAAGAAATTCCTCAAATGCTCGATATCTTCGAGTATTTTTGACATCCTCCAATAATCAGACATCCCTTTACCTCAAAAATTAATCAGGAATACCTCAAAAACTCGGAATCTCCTTAATTCAAAATATTCGTCTTCGACAACGGAACATCCATGAACAACTCGGCATCTTCCTGCAACTCAGTAACATCTCTGTCTCAATAATTCAACATCTTTAAAAAAAATCGACATTTTTCAACAACTCAACATTCTTTTTTAACTATGTTTTGACACATGTTCACTATCACATTCTGCATGTTCCTTAATTTTAGTGCAAACGTTTTGACTTCATATTCCCATCAATGTTTTGTCTATAACTCAGTAATATCTCAGACTCTCATCTTTATCAACTTAACATCATCTCAACTTAACATCTTCCAGCAAATCTATATTTTGACATACGTTCTCTAACTGTAACGCAACGTTGTTAAATGACACTCCGAACAATTCTTTGACTGTAACTCAGCCTCAATAGCTCAACATCTTCCACAACACTCAACATTTCTCAATATACTTCTGTAACTCATCCCACATGTTCCTTATTTGCATTGCAACTTTGTTGCCATTTTCAATAATTCTTTGCCTTCGATATACCAAAGTACTGACCTATATTTCAGATTTTTTTCTCAAATATGCTTTTACATGCAATTTTTGCTGAATAACTAGTTACATTACTTAATCATACTTTTCGTTTGCCCAGTATCGATTTGAAGATTTCATCGGAGTATTCACATGTTTTTTTTTTTCATTTTTGTACAAAAGAAAAAAAAAAGGAACAATCGACATTTTGTTTAATTCTGGTCTTTCAGTAAAAACTAATTCTAGCTCGAAAGTTTCAATTACATTTCTAATTTCGTATTTCTCTCTGGTTCGTAGAAATATCCTCAATGCAATTTTTGAACTATAGCTGAAGTTTTCTCCTCATAAAAGTACATATATTCATAAAAAAAAACATCTGAAACGACCCGTCAATATCTTAGAAACGGAACTGTACATCAAACGATAAATTATGTATCACAGTGCAGTCAATCTGCTGAGATATTCCTAAGGGCAAAGTAATTTATTCTGTGTATACACTTGGTAATGTTTCGTTTGAAATTACCTCTACTAC
Organism: Ryuthela nishihirai; assembly: GCA_038380435.1. Taxonomy (NCBI): domain Eukaryota; kingdom Metazoa; phylum Arthropoda; class Arachnida; order Araneae; family Heptathelidae; genus Ryuthela; species Ryuthela nishihirai. The sequence continues at coordinate 20,458,944 of JAWZYU010000016.1, forward strand.
TACTCTGTGCCCCAAAGGAAAAATGAAATCACTCTAAAATTAATTATTAAATAAATTATATCTATTTTTCTTTTTTCCTCGAATCTTTGATGAAATTCATAATTACCTGTAGGATGTCGTTCCTTTCTTTAAAGCTTTCAAAAGAAAATTGCAGACAAGCTTGAAATTCTTCATTTACGAAACTGCAATAAATCCAAGCAACGTTAGAAGACAAAAAAAAAACTCCTCAAAACGTTAATTGACAATTTTTCTCCTAACTTTGTATAATATTTAGAAACGAAACTATGCAAAGCGGCAAGATCTCGTGTATAATTATAAACATATTTTTTAATCTCCTATCGTACCGATAATAATGCAGTTCTATTGAAAACGAACGAAAGGTTCGCTCACGTAAAGGCACAAATGCACGTCGACTCCGCACGCCTGCACGAGCACATTTTACGTGAACCTAGAGCACTTAATGTGTTTGATAATTAAATATTTCACGGGCGTGCAAACATTCCATCCTGGGTTGCCTTGAAGGAATAAAAATGATAACACAGTTCTTTTTAATGCAAAGGTAATTAAAATTTGATGTCAATCTTGAATGTGAACAAGCTGCTTGCCCTTCGGCTGTAACATGGAAAAGATAAAATATATTTCGTTCATTTTTTTTTGCTTGATTATTATAATCGGTTGTTCGTAAAGTGTTTCAGTGTTATTCTAAGGTATTGTGTGAACAAGAGGTAGTGAATTTCGTGTGCTGAAGTAGTAAAGCTTGTTACTTGGATTTAATAGGATTTTTTTTTAATCGTTGTGTTTTCTAGACAAATATTTTTTCGGTTTTGCAAAAAGAATGGGAGAAACAGATGAATTTTAATGGACACAAAATTATTTCAAGTATAGCTCGTTCTGAATGTTAAGATTTCCGTTGCTAGTCTCTAAACCAATTGTGTCTGTTCAAACGAATGTTTCACAGCATCGTTTGCTGAGCGCCTGATTTTAAAGCGTTTGGGATCTTAAGACAAAAGAGAACTTAATGTTTGATTAAAATTAAAAGACGTGCGGCTACTTTTTAAGTTAGCGTATTATACATTTAGCGTAGAGTAGTTTTTAATACGCTTTGTACAATTTATAGAATAAAGTTTTTTTCCCACTAATATAATTTATTTTAAATATTTCTTATTCAGTTCTGCAACTTTTCCAAACCTTATTTCTCTAAATATTAGTTTTCAATCTTGTCATTTTTCTAAACCTCATTTGTTAAATCCTACAGTTTATTTAAATTCTTTTCGATTCTAAAACTTCTTCAAATCTTATATTTCAATCCTAAAACTTCTCAGTCTTTTTAAACCCTGTACCCTGGCTTTAAAAACATTGTAAGAAAACTATCGTGGTGTACTATTGTACTCTAGAAATAAAAATATCACTGAAAATTAGGATTGAAATTTATCAAAATCAGTTATATACTATCAGAAATTAATTTCTCTGATAAAAGTAAAAGTAAAAGGCTTACCATGGATATTTCAGTTGCTTTACCTCAGAGCAAACCTCTTTGTACACAATGGGCTATATGGCCAGGTCACAAGGACCCCAAGGGTTCAGAAAAGGAGGATAAATGGGAGCCACTGAACAGCTGTAAGGAAACAGATGGAAATCTTCCATCAAGGCGATCTAGTGTGTTCTTGAACATAGACAAGGTATGGCTGCATAAGGCGCCACGGTTTAACATCCCATCCGAAGGACGGTGGCCTTTCCTAGCCATCGCTGTCCCCCTTCTGAATGAGGGTAGGTGGGTGGTGGAGATAAATATCAACGCTCGCACATGTGAAACCCCAATCTGAAAACTGCAGATTATGAGACTGGCGCGTTACCATCTGAGCCAAAACCCAGCCCCTGTCATACTTGTTTCTGATGTTGCGCCAAAATGAATCTTATTCAGTTAGTATATTTTGTCCGGATCTTGGCGTTTCTATTTCTAAAATTCAATACACAACAAATTATGGTTGGTGATGCATTTGTTGGGTGGATCTAACTTCAATTGGCACAAATACTTTGAAAGAGCAACTTTGAACAATGTGGTCTGTCCAAGCGGGAATCCATGTGATGATGCATAAATTGAAATGGCTAAGGATTCTAAGCATGTTCAACTGTTTGAAATTTAATTTCTCTTTTTGGGGTGAAGTTTAGTAAATATTATCATTAAGGTTCATTCGAATTGAATTCAGAAAATAATAAAGAACCTGTAAGGGACAGAGTCTCGTTTTGAAGACATTGAATGTTGATGGTACCTTTGATCGAAAGAATCAGCCTAAGAGTTTCATTGCAATATTCACACATTACATTGGAGGTCAGATTTACTCTAAAAAACTTTTTTCTACAATCATTTTCTCTGTGCGTTGTGAATAGTAAAAACAAGATATTTTTCCCCTTTAGGTTTGGGTTGGGTTGGGTTGTTTTACCTCTGAGCGGCACTTTTTTTGCACACCATGGGCTAAATGGCCAGGTCACATGGACCCCGAAGGCTCAGAGAAGGTTGGGGGAGGGGACCCACTGGAACAGCTGTTGGAAAACAGATGGTAGCCTCCCGTCAAGGCCATCCAGCGTGTTCTTTAACGTGCACAGGGTATGGCTCTCCCGCACACGGGACCACGGCTTAACGTCCCATCCGACGGACGGCGGCCTTTTCAAGCCCATCGGTGTCCCTTACTGACCGTGGGCAGGGCGGGGAATTTTGCGGAGATAAATCTCAACGCTGACCCAGCTATGACTCGAATCTGGGAACTACAGATTACGAGCCTGGCGCGCTACCGACTGAGCACCCCCCCCCCCTTTAGGTTTGGAGAGATAATGGCACAATGCAATTTTTATTCTTTCATATGAGAGCTTTGCATTGTTACTCTTCAAGTCTCCGATGACCGAAGTAAAGATTCGATATCATTTCTTTTCTCTTTCAATATTCCTACAATGATTAAACATCTGCAGGCACATCATGATTTTGACTTTTTGAATTTATAGAAAAATGAATTGGGAAGTTTCAATATAAATTTTGAGTTCTTTAATATTTTTATTTCTAATTTATTATTGGGCAAGGGATTGGCTCATTCTCTAGCGCGTCACTCTCGTAATCTGTAGTTCACAGATTCGAGTTTCAACTGTGCCTCTGTTGAGATTTATCTCTACTAAATCTCTATCCTGACTTCGACGAGAAAGGGCACACCGATAGATTTGAAAAGTCCGTCGGACGTGACGTTAAGCCGTGGCGCCGTGTGCGGGAGAGCCATATCCTGTCCATACCCTGTGCGGGAGAGCCATACCCTGTACGTTAAAGAACACGCTGGATGGCCTTTACTGGAGTTACCATCTGTCTCCCAACAGCTGCCAAGTGAGTCCCCTTCCCTAAACTTCTCAACTCTTGGGTTCCTTATAACCTATCATTTAGCCCATTGTCTGCAAAAAGTACGGCTCAGAGGTAAAAACCCTCTACATTTATTACTAGCTGAACTTACCCGGCGCTGCCCGGGTGTCACTTTTAACCAGTATATTCTTTTCACTGCACCAAAGGTAAATTTTGTAATAACGCCCTCCCCTCCCCGACATTTTAGTACAGATTTTCAATAGGAAGAAATTTGCCCGGTGTTGACATGGATCGTTGTCGACGTCAGCGAGCTCTCTCATAGCTCGTGGCTTAGTTTCTGCGTAAGCTATCAGATTTTATTTCCGTCACCACAAATTTCGCCGCCCTTTGGCTCCCATGATATTCGTTTCCACTGTCCAAAATTTCTTCACAGTGTCCCCCGTGTGGCCCGGTGATTGGTTTAAAAATCTGGTTCTCACTTGGCCGGTGGCTTCGTTTCTACACAAATTGTGACAGCTCGTGTATCACTTTTAATCTGCATATTCTGTTGTTTCCTGCACGAAAGGTTAGTTTTGTATCTCCCCTCCTCCGACATTTTATCACAGTTTGAACACGAAGAATTTCCCGTTGTTGCAAAGGTCATTACTGACTCGGCGCGTGCTTTTCAGAGCCCGTGACAAACGATCCATATATTTATTTTGTCAGATTTTGGAATTCTGTAATTCCCGACGTACTTCACAGAAAGGTCCCAAATTTCGTTCACGAGTTCCCTCTGCCCGACCCTATTTGTGGTTAGAAACTCAGGTCCTTAGCAGCAATGGAACGCATAAATAATACTTTTGAAAATGTAGGAAATCTGGCAATGGCATCAGATTTGCAGCAGAGATTTAAATGCTATTTTAAACCTTTACTTTCATAGTTAGGGAGCAGAAAATGGCAACAGTAAAGTTGATAGCGATTCTCGTTTCCGGTAGGAATAGCATGGTAAATATTTTTGGTTCTAGCAAGCCCCTTTTTAGACTTTCGAGCTGAAATTTGGCACTGCAATCCGGACTACAACCAGAAATGTTCTCTGAAAATTTGGAGCGTGTACGTTGATATCCCGATGAGTCATGGCTGCCACAGACAGACAGACTCACAGACAGACACCTTGTTTTATTATCTTTGAGAAAGAGGATAATAATATATTGGGAAAAGAATCCTTTTGTCAGAAAGGATGTTAAGTCGTGAGCTGGAGAGGCATAACCTGTTTTTATTTATAGAGCATCTTATATTACTTTGATTGGAGGCTCTCATTTGTCTTCTAACAGCTGTACAATCGACCACTTCCCCTTCCAGGCTCTGAGTCTTTGGCGTCCTCCTAACCTGACCATTTGTGTGCACAACAGCTCCGCTTCAAGGTACACAAGCCACACAACTACTCGCTTTGCCCATGGTCAGCAGGGGACACCAATGGGCTTGGAAAGGACCGCCGTCCGTCGGATGGGACGTGTGCGAAGAGCCATACCGTTAAAGAACACTCTGGATGGCCTTTACGACAGATTACCATATGTCTCCCAACAGCTGTCCAGTGGATTCCTTCTCCAACCTTCTCTAAGACCTCGGGTCTTTGTGGCCTGAATGGCCACCTAGCCCGTTGTGTGCAAAAAAGGGGTCACTCAGAGATAAAACAACCCAAACCAAGGTACACAACACGATTCTTGATATCTCCAGAATATTCCCCACTGTCTTTTAATCCGTCCTGACCGTACCAAGTTAATCATTGATGCAGAAATACCTGTCAGCAGATTCGCTGCTGGCTATGATCCTTCACATCAATATTAACAAGTTCATGAATATCGCAGGAACCAATTTCTATAATTGCATGAAAACGAAAATTTTCTAGAACATATGACTAATATCTCGATTAAAATCTCAAATTCCCGGTATCCTCTACATTCCAAAATTATGTTCTTTGAAGAAATCTGAGCTACATAATTCCTTTCCCGGTTTTTCTCTTTATCTCAGCGGAGTACAAATTCATCACCTAGTCAACAATTTGCTCTCCTAACGAGCAGATTGGAGAATATCCCAAGAGTGAATCCCAGACCCAATAATAATGACGTATTTCAGTCCCATAGAGAAATTCTCTTTAATTAAACCATTCCAATCCATTCTCAACGTCCCGAGATGGGTTAAACAATCCAAATTAAGAACAGAGCTGAGTAGGGTGGGGAGAGGGGGTGGGTGAAGATACACAACGCCTCCACAATGCAAATGATTAACTGTTCTGACTCAATCTCTGCACATCAAATAATTATTTACGCAACCAACGATTCATCAGACTTATTCAACCCTATCTGTCAACATTTGTCTGTTCGTCAATTTATGATATTCTTTTCTCAACGATATTTCCATCCCCAGTAATGGGCAGAAACTCCAGCTATCGAAGTCTCTGCGCCGATTGAGCTACAATCGCCAAATCCATCACCATCCTGAGAGAGATTCGTGTTAATTAACATGCTCCCGTTCATCCCTCGTGATCCGCAGAGACTGCTAACACCCGGCTATCTCCAGACGCCGTGTTCCTCCGGGACCCATAACCAATGAGTAAACATTAATTACTGAATGTCAACCTCCTGTACTTGCGAATGTCAGGAGTGTCCCTGTCTTTGTCCTCGGCATAGGAGTGACTTGTCGGAGAGCGCGCAAAGAGGCCTGAGATAGGTCACTTTACCGCCGAGCTTTAACATTCATGGGATGAGGTAATTGGTTACAAGCAATTATCATCCGAATTCTCGACTACGATGAACTCTGTGTCACACGAATTTCATCGTCAACGCCCCTTTGTCTGATTTGAAATGATGTTGTTGTTCGGACTTGATATGCATGGATATCGAAGGAATCAAAAGTCGCCATACACACACAACATGCAATTATAATAATTACGATAATACTAGTTGTGAAGTGATGCTGCTTGCATTATTATATATATATGCAGTATCTAAAGGGAAATTATGGGTGATGAGTGCCTTCAGAATTCCTATATATTTGGAACATAACTGATGATGCCCGTTGTGTGATGATGCACACAACGGGCTGAAACAATACCTCATAAAAGTTGTTACTAAAATTTCATTTACAGGTAACAGAAAGGTCGATTTTAAATTTTTTTAGGTTTTATAATGTACAGGGCATAATTGAGACAGTTATATGGGACCATAAATCCCCATACTGTAAAAGGCTGGAGTTGACTCAGTTGGTAACGCGCCAAGCTCGTAATGTGATGTTCCCAGGTTTGAGTCCCAACTGTGTCTGTGATTTAGATTTATCTCCGCTGATTTCCGTTCTGTACTCGGTGAAAAAGGGGGACACGGTTGGACTTGAAAATATCGCTGTCCGTCGAATGGGACTTTACGTCGTGGTTGGGGAATCGAGGGCACAACATTGTGCAGGTTAAGGAACATGCTGAATTGGTTTGACGGGAAGACACCATTTGTATCCTAACAACTATCCAGGGGTATCATTTCCTCAACCTTCTCTGAGACCTTGGAATCCTTGTTTTCTATCCACTTAGCCATTTGTATGCAAAAAAGAGTCCCGTACAGAGATATCAACCCAACTTAACTGTAAGGCTTAAATGGGCAATTATTATCATGCACTATTAAATGGGCAATTATTATCATGCATTATTATCATTTACATGTGCCGTCCCGTGGCCGAGTGGTTAGCGCGCTTGGCTACTGATCTACGGGACCTGGGTTCGAGCCCCGGATAAGGTATGGATGTATGTGTCGTTTTTCTGCTGAGGTCCTGCCATCCTTTCAGAACTTCTGCTATGGCATACAAACTGACAGGCTCCTGTCAAACCTCTGTGGCAAGCAGCTGCTTGAGGGGGTATTTATTTTATTTACATGTATTTGAACATATTGCGTAAAATTATAACAATCAATGACTATATATAGTTTTTGGATGCGAAATTCAAACCATCATCATCATCATCTATATAAATGCAGTTGGGTTGAATTGTTTCACCTCAACCAGCAGGGGGATAAATCAGTGTTTCCAATTGTAATCACTGTTTATGTAGAATCCTTTGTTCTCTAACATCGTATTGCATATTTAACAGCGTGAATTTTAATTATGGAGTTAATTATGTTCATTAAAACTCATTTTTCCTAACTTATTGTTACGACAGATGAACGAGCAACAGTGACTTCATGACTTAACTTGAATTGAACACTTGTGTGTGCTTCTACGTGAGATTCAATTTAGCCAACGAATTGGAACATAAAACAGTTCTGAAGAATGAAAATGGGAGAAATGTAATGCAGTAGTGCGTGGTATTGTGAAAGATGAAGAAGTTCATCTTAGTATTTACGCGCAGTGTGTTAAAGTTGTGAGATCTGAAAGGACGTTCAGATAGTATGAGTAAGTGCACGTTAAGTGAAAATAATTAATATATTTATTAGTGTGTGCGCGGGTGTTTGTTTTCTGTTGTTAGTAACAAAAGTTTAGTGAACTAGCACAGGACGAGAGTTTGTTTACGTCTGAAGGTATTCAAGTGATATGGTAAACAAAGTGAAGAGGTAGTATTTTAATAGAACAGACAGAACTGATATTGTATACTCTGTACAAAAAGGTTAATGACTTATGTATGATCGTAGTTAATTTGTTTATAAGATACTTCATCTATATTTTTGTAACAATTTGCATTGTATTGTAATTGGTTTGAAAATATACTATTGATACTCACGCTCAGTGCTTATCGATTTTTAAATTCGCAACATTTGTTTTCTAGGAGTGTAGATAATTTAATTGAATGCCTTTTACTAGAAATGTGGATGAGTTAGTAAAATTAATAACTGAAGTTAAAGGTGATATAGCTGCCGAAAGCAACAAAATTGGTGACCTGGCCGCACAAAATAATGAGTCGAGAACTGAGATAGTTTCTCAAAAAGATGACTTGAAAGTCGAAATGGCCGCACAAAATAATGAGATGAGAGCTGAAGTGGCTTCTCAAGTTGGTAAGATTATTGATCAGTTCAAGGATATTAAAACCGAACTTAATAGACAATGTAATAGTTTAAAGGTTGAAATTGTCAGTGAAAAGGATGATCTTGACAGTGTTAAGTTAGATGGTAAACATGAAAAAGAAAAAAAGAGAAAGGCAAAGCATATCAAAATGTGAATCCCAAACCAATAGGTGAAATTTACGAAACTAACAGCACTGGAGGTAACATTACAGATGACCAATGTTTTAAAGACGCTAACCATAAGAATATTGTTGAGCAGTATAAAAATTATAGGAACAAAGTTATGCAAGAAGTGAAAGCTGGTAGAGATGTTGTTGCAGTTACAGTTAAGACAACGAAATTGGTTGAAGGTGAATATATCTCCAGCAGTGGGAGCTATAGTACAGATGAACATAGTGCTGATGCGGGAAAGAAACAATGCGGAACCAGAAAATATTCCACGATTCTTCGCTATCTGAAAAAGATGCAATTTAGATTCAATTCGTTTTAACAAAATTCGACGGACAGGAGAAGCTCGCTGGGGCAGCGACGTTCCGATGAAGCCTTCATATGGATTGAAGAGAACTCGAGAGAGTTGGAGAAGGTACGAGAGGACTGCGAGAGGGAGACTACAGAAGAATCGGATCTTTGCAAGAAAGGAGAATCTCGAAATGTGGATTTGCTACGGGAAATCAAGAAACGTAGAGATAGCGCAGATAATGCCTTTGACCACGCAACTACTGGTGATGCATGGCAGAGTGTCTATGTCGCTGGTGACATGTCTAGGAACTGTGAGGAACAATCACACGGATCAGAGAGCTGTGAGACTACACAATATGTTTGCACTTCAAAATACCCAGGTATACAAGTCTGGCATGATCTGAAGGGAGATCCACACGAAAGGTATTCTATTTCTTGCCGTCAGCAAAATGCGTCATGGACAATTCTCGCAAAGGCAGAGTAAAGAGTGGTAGTGAGGTGGAACGAAACAGAGTTTTCGTTTCACAGAGTGGTCCGAGTAGAGTCGTCAGATCGTATCGTCGACAATGAAAAAGGAGAGGCGTCCATTCATCATAGAAACGAAGGGCCATTCGAGGTTACTGAGGAAGTCGGAGAGATTTTTCTGAAGCAAAGAGCCACACTCGAATCGTTTGTAGAAAGTGGGGATTTAAGAAAGAGGTATTCCGACGAATGGCATAGAAGCGGAACAGGTGATGCTAGTGAAGGAGCTTCAGGCAGAGACAGTACTTCAAAGACTGACTTAGATATTCCTTTTTTCTATGAGTAATGTGCTCGGATAACAGTAACTTTCTGGATGAAACTAAGCCTCAGAGTTACAAGCAGAGAGAAGTAAAGCTCTCAGATAATCTCCTCAACGTAGCCATGCTGAATTTCTTTTCTGAACAGTCAATGCGCAGATTTGGACATTATAATCATTTAGATTATAAGGATATAGAAAAATTTTATCACGACTACAAGAGCTCTAAAGTGGACAATATCATGTTACAAAACTCGTCGCTGATCTCCAGAATGAACAATTTGGCAATCATGACTGATATTTCCCTGGCAAATTACAATGAGAACTTCAAGAACGTGAATTCGGAGGAAGACACAGCAGTTAGAAAGAAAGTCGATGAAGAAGCCTACAGCATAGGGTGGAAAATGGCTCAAATGAGAAATGATCCCATATCCCTTAAACTTGGTAAGAAGAATGATAAGGAAAAATTGTCTTTATCAGAGTTTCAGTGTCGTGGAAATATCGATTCAGTGAACGGACAGAGTAGAGAAACAGTATCCATAGAAACAAAATTGACTTGGCAGAATTCTAAAACTAAGTCGAATAACATGGATGTCCTAATGGAAATTGCTTCGTTTCCTCATCCTCTTGACGGTACAGCTACAACCCTGAGCTCGGAGCAGTTCCAATTACCAGAGATTCTTCTTCGTAAAGCTGCGTGTCCTATTACGTCGTCAAGTGATTCAGCCTCTGATATTCCTCACTATGAACAGCCTAGCAAAATACTAGGAGACATGAAATCAGAACCAAAGTCAAGACGAGCCCTAAGTAAAAATCTAAAGAAGAAAACTTTCGAGTACAGGTTTTGCACGAAAACTCTTAGTCGATTCTTCTCCCTGCAGAGACCTAAACGTGTTCACATGGGCTATAAGCCTTACACGTATTCTGTTTGTGGACGAGGCTTCAGTGAGAAGAGATATCTACATCATAATGTGATTCGCTTACATTTTGACACAGACATGTGGGATAAACTGAGGAAACACGTGAGAATAAAATGTTCTTTTTATCGCCAGAAGCAAAACAAAGCAATAAACTCGTCACCTTCCTAAAGAAGACAGCCGTCCGTATTTTGAATACAGTGGAACAAAATAGGTGTTCACCTACTGCTGTAGAGAAAACAAATTCACATAGGAAGAGAAGACTTTCGCCGAGACTTCAGAGATATTGGGGAGATCCTTATACATTAGTTAACAGGATTAACGTCGTGATGTATCGCATTCGTCGACGCTCAACTATAAAATGCAAGGTGGTTCACGTGGATCGTTTGGCCCCGTTTCATCGAAGAACTGAAGAATCTTCGGAATCCAGAATTGTTCGGGACGAACAAAACCTAAGGAGGGGGCAGTGTTACGACAGATGAACGAGCAACAGTGACTTCATGACTTAACGTGACTTGAACCTTCGTGTGTGCTTCTACGTGAGATTCAATTTAGCCAACGAATTGGAACTTAGAACAGTTCGGAAGAATGAAAATGGGAGAAATGTAATGCAGTAGTGCGTGGTATTGTGAAAGATGAAGAAGTTCATCTTAGTATTTACGCGCAGTGTGTTAAAGTTGTGAGATCTGAAAGGACGTTCAGATAGTATGAGTAAGTGCACGTTAAGTGAAAATAATTAATATATTTATTAGTGTGTGCGCGGGTGTTTGTTTTCTGTTGTTAGTAACAAAAGTTTAGTGAACTAGCACAGGACGAGAGTTTGTTTACGTCTGAAGGTATTCAAGTGATATGGTAAACAAAGTGAAGAGGTAGTATTTTAGTAGAACAGACAGACAGAACTGATATTGTATATTCTGTACGAAAAGGTTAATGACTTATGTTTGATAGTAGTTAATTTGTTTATAAGATACTTCATCCATATTTTTGTCACAATTTGCATTGTATTGTAATTGGTTTGAAAATATACTATTGATACTCACGCTCAGTGCTTATCCATTTTTAAATTCGCAACAATATTTTGACAAACGAATGCTTTCGGAATTAAAAAGTTCCCTCGATTCTTTTCGCAGTTCGATACTGGTCTCCTTTGATTAGAAAGGTACAGAAATTAATATATTTTTGTAAGTTAACCTACTTGGTTTTGTGAATGAAATATAGGACTTACTTGTCTTGTGAATGAAATATAGGACCTACTTGTCTTGTGAATAAATATACGACCTACTGGGCGTAGTGAGTGGATTATCGGACCAACTTGGTCTTGTGAATGGAGTATCCGACCAACTTGGTCTTGTGAATGGAGTATCCGGTCAACAGGGTTTTGTGTATGGAATATCAAACCAACTTGGTCTCGTAAATATCCGACCAACCGGGTCTTGCGAATGGAGTATCCGACCGATTCGGTTTTGTGAATGGAGTACCCATTCTTCTTGGTCTTGAGAATTGAATATCCGACTAACTCAGTTTTTTGAATGGAGTATCCATCCTTATTGGTCTTGAGAATGGAATATCCGACCAATTCAGTTTTGTGAAGAGAATATCCATCCTTCTTGGTCTTCAGAATGGAATATCCGACCTACTAGGTTTTGTGAATAGAGTATCCATGCTTTTTTGTCTTGAGAATGGAATATCCGACCTACTCGGTTTTGTGAGTGGAGTATCCATCCTTTTTGGTCTTCAGAATGGAATATCCGACCAATTCAGTTTTATGAAGAGAATATCCATCCTTCTTGGTCTTCAGAATGGAATATCCGACCTACTAGGTTTTGTGAATAGAATATCCATCCTTCTTGGCCTTGAAAATGGAATATCCAACTTACTCGCTTTTGCGAATGGAATATCCATCATTCTTGGTCTTGGGAAAGGAATATCCGACCTACTCAGTTTTGTGAGTGGAGTATCCATCCTTCTTGGTCTTGAGAATGGAATATCTGACCAATTCAGTTTTGTGAAGAGGATATCCATCCTTCTTGGTCTTCAGAATGGAATATCCGACCTACTAGGTTTTGTGAATAGAATATCCATCCTTCTTCGCCTTGAGAATGGAATATCCGACCTACTCGCTTTTGCGAATGGAATATCCATTGTTCTTGGTCTTGGGAAAGGAATATCCGACCTACTCAGTTTTGTGAGTAGAGTATCCATCCTTCTTGGTCTTGAGAATGGAATATCCGACCAATTCAGTTTTGTGAAGAGAATATCCATCCTTCTTCGTCTTCAGAATGGAATATCCGACTACTAGGTTTTGTGAATGGAGTATCCATCCTTCTTGGCCTTGAAAATGGAATATCCAACTTACTCGCTTTTGCGAATGGAATATCCATCGTTCTTGGTCTTGGGAAAGGAATATCCGACCTACTTAGTTTTGTGAGTGGAGTATCAATCCTTCTTGGCCTTGAAAATGGAATATCCAACTTACTCGCTTTTGCGAATGGAATATCCATCGTTCTTGGTCTTGGGAAAGGAATATCCGACCTACTCAGTTTTGTGAGTGGAGTATCAATCCTTCTTGGTCTTGAGAATGGAATATCCGACCAATTCAGTTTTGTGAAAAGAATATCCATCCTTCTTGGTCTTCAGAATGGAATATCCGACCTACCAGGTTTTGTGAATGGAGTATCCATCCTTCTTGGCCTTGAAAATGGAATATCCAACCTACTCGCTTTTGCGAATGGAATATCCATCGTTCATGGTCTTGGGAAAGGAATATCCGACCTACTCAGTTTTGTGAATGGAATATCGATCCTTCTTAATCTTGAGAATGGAATTTCCGACCTATTTTGTCTTGTGAATAGAGTATCCAAGCTGCTTGGTTTTGTAAATAGAATATGTGGCCTACGTTGTTTTCAGAATGGAGCATCCATACTACTTAGTCTTGTGAATCCAACTTATCCAGTTTGTTTATCATCGTTATGATGTTGTAAAAAAGCCAACTGCAGCACAAAGATGAAAACACTGGTTCTCGTTCGATCACCGAAGTTAAGCAGCTTTGGGAGCGGTCCAGTACTGGGAGGGTGACCACCTGGGAATCACCGAGTGCAGTTGGCAAAAAATCTGCTGAGAACCCGCCATCCTCATAGATTCTCTACTTTGGAGTATTAAACTGATAGGTTCCTGTCAGACCTCTGTGGCAAGCAGCTACTTGAGGAGGTATTATTTATTTTTATTATTATGATGTCGTATTCACAGAAAGCACTGCTTTAGAAAAACAAGGAGTGGTGGATTGCAGAAATTTGGTGAAAGCACAATGCGTGTTTTAGCTTAAGGAGCGTGTTTTAGCCTTTAGCGTGTGTCAGCAACGCAATTGTGTGCTCCTCTTCATTGTCTTCTAAAAGTGATAAGTCGTCTAAATCAGTACTTCTGTACATTGACTTCGTATTATTATTATTATTCTCGTAGTTTTGCAAAGGGCTAATGTAAATGACTTTGGTTGCATTGGTGCAGGGTTGGACCTAGAGGAAGGGGGAAGGGGCCCACGACCCCCTTATACAGTATTAGTAAGGGTAATGGAGGCAAAAAGATTAAACTAGCATTTATTTCACGCATTTTTCAAAACTTGTTTTATGAACTTTTAAAACAGAGGGTAAAATGTTATACTGCAATGGAAATCCATCTCTTGGTCCTCTTTTTTTTCCCCTTCGATCGCGTCACTTCAGCCTCCCATTACTTTGTTTTAGATCTGGACCTACATTGGTGCAAGTGTTAAGTGGTATTTCCAAGAGTAATCGTGCTCAGAATGGCATAAATATTTGTACATCAGCATAAAATTATGGATAATCTAATCGACACTCATCAATTTTGCATCATGGGCATCGGCAGGATGGGAGTGGGAGAGGTGTGTAAGAATGGCAATAACCTCCCCTCTCCCCATGGAAAAGTTAATCAAAAAATTATTTATTATCGATAATACAGATATACCAAAAATTAATGTCGTTTTTTCATTAGAGAAATGTGATATTAATTATTTTTTACCTTTCCTTTTGTTTTTTGAAGCATGTCATTTATATTTATTTATTAGAAGAAAAAAACAACAACATTTTTTTTGCATATATTTTGAATAATAAGTTTTTATTATTCTTCGTTTTGTTTACCGGCCTCCTTATTTTTTGCTTGATATGATATAAGCATGATTGTTGTTTTCTCAACTGCATTTTTTAATAAAGGGCTCGACCAAAATATTTCTATCTTGAAACATTGATTTGCTTTTCACTTCCTGCCCCCTCTGAAGCCCTTTTGTCACACGCTGAACCAATTTTTGCCCCTCCCATTAAATAATTTCTGCCGATGCCCATGTCATTTCCTAAAATTGTTTTAAACACATTTAAAATAAAACTCCCTTGATTCTGGGTAAATTGCGATCAGATACTACACTTTACTTCTCAGATGAGTTTGAAAATTTTAGATTCAATCCTCTTTAGAAATCACCAAGTCTTTGTCAAACAAATTCTTCCAGAACAAACAAAAATTCAATATTTCGTTTCCTGTGGCGAGCTTTGTTTCGTTTCAGGGATTACTACTCTGGTTTCCACTCACACCTAAAGTTTCATTGTTCAATAGCCGGCACTAAGCGTTGACTCTGAAAGAGTCTTGCCGTCTTGCCAAGGTTATGTTCCCCCACAAACAACCTGAACGCCTTCCTTCTCTGGCTAGCAGCAGCATCACTTCTCTTACCAGTAGCGGTTACTGAGGCGTTTGTGCTGGGGGCTACTTTCGATCGATATACCGGTCTTCGCTGTGATATATCGGGCTTCATTAGTGGCGCTGATAAATTATTCACCGTGTTGCCAGGTTTTTGCGCTGAACACGGAATTAAGCCCGTTCATTACTAGGAGTCGGACTGGACGGAAGGACCGAACCCCCCCATTTTTTTTCTTTCTTTTTTTTCTTTTCGCTTTTCGTGTTCATTCTTATGACTACTTTCCTCTCACAGAATGTTCAGAACTTTCTTGGAAATCCTACAATAAGACGAGTGAAATAGTAGCATAAAAAAAAATCTACCTTTCTTAATTTGTTTTAGAAAAGTTTGGGAAAAAGTTGCGGTTATTTCGGCCGTTTGTGGAGATTTATATCGATATTTTTGTGTATCGTGGTGTCAGCCAGCTGGGTCGTACTGGTGGTTACAACTGTTATTGTTCTCCGTATCCGTTGTTAAAAAAGCAAACAGAAACTATTAAATTGAAATAATTAAAATTTGTCAATAATATGAACAAAGACACATCGAAGGATACACTATACGATCAAAAGTATCCGGATTCGTTCATCCACAATCTCCCGGTAATAGGAAAGAAGTTAACACCGCGCTGGTCCACCCTTTGCTGCTATCACAACCGACACTCTCCGGGGAAGGCTTCCCACTAGATTTTGATACGTTGCTGCCGGAATTGCCTGCCGTTCTGCCACAAGAGCATTAGTGAGGCCGGTCACTGATGTCGGGCAGTTCGTTTTGCGTCGCAGTCGGCGTTCAAATTCATCCCAAAGGTGTTCCATGGGGTTAAGATCAAGGCTCTGCACAAGACAGTTAATTTCTTCCACATCTATCTCATCAAACCATTCCTGCACGGCCCTCACTTTATGGATGGGAGATTGTCATGCTGGTACAGGAAAGAGTCTGCACCGAACTGTTGCCATAAAGTTGGGAGCACAAGAATTGTCGCGAATGTCATTATAGGCCGCGGTCGTTCAGAATCCCGTTCGTTGGAACTAGGAGGCCCAGCCCGAAGCATGAAAAACAGCCCCAGAGCATGATGCTTCCTTCACCAAACTTCACAGCTGGCACTACACAGTCAGGCAGGTAGCGTTCATTTGGCATTTTCCACACCCAGACTCGTCCGTTGGACTGCCAGATGGTGAAGCGTTATTCGTCACTCCAGAGAGCGGTTCTACTGCACAAGAATGCACTGGTGCCGTGCTTTACACCACTCTAACCAACGCTTGACGTTGATCTTGCTGATGTTAGGCTTGTGTGCAGCTGCTTGGCCATAGTAACCCATTTTCTGCAGTTCGCAACAAACTGTTATGGTGCTGACGTTGCTCCCAGAGACATTTTGGAACCCAGTGGTGAGTGTTGCAACCTAGGACGTTTGATTTTGTCGCACCACCCGCTTCAGCACTCTTACGTGGGGTCGTGATTGTGCTGCTGTTGCTCCTAAGCATTTCCACTTCAAAATAACACCACTTACAGTTGATCCAGTCAGCTGCAGCAGGGCCGAAATGTCCGAACTGACTTGTTGCTTAGGTAATGACGTGTCACGCTGAAAGTCACTGAACTCTGCCGTACCACCCATTCTCCTGTTCATGCGTGTCTATGAGGTTTGCCGGGACACGTGCGTCCTTTTATACCTGTTTGGGCCATGGCTGTGGCGTATAAGGGCGAATTCATTACTCAGAAGTGGTGTCCTAATGCGTTTGATCAGATAGTGTATGTACGAATTTCAATAGAACGGTTGTGTCCTAAGTAGAATTTCCCACAAGGTACGTTAGGCTGGGTTGGGTTGTTTTACCCCAGAGCGGCACTTGTTTTGCACACAATAGGCTAAATGGCCAGGTCACAAGGACCCCGAAGGCTCAGAGAAGGTTGTGGGAGAGGACCCACTGGAACAGATGTTAGGAGACAGATGATAACCTCCCGTCAAGGTCATCCAGTGTATTCTTTAACGTGCACAGGGTATGGCTTTCTCGCACACGGGGCCACGGTTTAAAGTTCCATCCTACGGACGGCGGCTCCCGCTCCTAGGTACGTTAGGCCTAGGGTCGTCAGCATCAGAGGGGCGCCAACGTCTAGGTGTTGCAATTTGTTTAACAACAAACTTATCTGGAAGTTTTCTTGCAGCATATTATCAAACGCACTGAGACAGTTTCATGTCACGCAAATGGTAAATCATATTCAAAGCTCTTTAACTTTAGAAATGTGCTTTTTTTGCAGATTTTACAGAAATATGTTGCACGAGATCAATTATAGAAATATTTTATCGAAAGCAGAATAACGTTGCATGAATCGTTAAACCCGGGACTAATGACCACTAAGAGCAAAGAGTAAACCAATTTACGTGTATTGAACTCTGTTTTAGATTTAGGGATATCAGTTACATTGCTCAGTATTCAAATTACCCCATCTAGCAGTAACAGTCGGATTCCTGCAAATTAGTGTGCAAGTGTCCTGCAGTGACGTATGTAAACGATAACGTTTCCGTGACAAACACGTGATATCTTCAAGGAAGTACAGGATGAACGCTGAACGTACAGACACGTTGGGAAACAGAATTCCACTAGATCTTTTTGTCTGCCGTCCTGTTCCTGTCTTTGGATTCTTGCGACATGGTAATTTATGCATTTGTGCATAAAATAAATTCACCAAGAAGAGAATACTGATCATAATTTAAATCTTTGCCTTATTCAGGAAAAAAACTAAAATATTCTAACACGTCTGAAATTATAACATTTTAAGTTTCTTTTTTAGGAGTTTTCTATCATTCTCTTTTGCATAACTCAATTACAACCTCCACGTATTCTGTTGGCATTGGCCGGAATTTTATCTCAAATACTTTATTTATTTTCGTTATCTTCCATCTCCAGCGACACTGTTTGAATACAAATACAAGCTTCAAAAGTGATAATTCTACAAAAGCAGGGGAAGGAAAACAATTTACCTTTCATTGCAAAAAGCTCTGAATAAAAAAAAAATACTACGCAGTTAATAAAGAGAAACATAAATGAAAGATAACCACCAAATTTCTGACACGCTACAAAAATTTGAATTGCACAAGTAATAAGCTCCATCGACAGTTTCCAGTTCCTTTGAACTACTTTTACTCATCGTGTTTTTTTTTTGGTATAATTTCCAAACATCGGGATAATTCTCTTTCGCTTTGTGTCATTTACTCCTTCGCTCCATTCTCCTCTTTGACCTTTCCTCTTTATTCCTTCTTTCCTTCCTATTAGCTTATCATTATTCGATTTCGTCTCCCACCTGCTTTTCCTTCTTCACTAGATTGCCACTTTACTCAGTGAATTACTCGGTTGAATTAAACCTCGAACTTCTTCATCGATTATTTTTCCCCAACTGTAATGCAATATTTCTTCTCTTTATTTATATATTGGATGCGTCACTTTTTTTAGCGTTAGTAAGGTAATAAGTGATATATTTATATATTAAGATAAAGTAAAAACAGTTCTCATTATTGGACGGGTTTTCTTTTTTCCTTTTTTAAATCTTGACGAGATAGCCTTCAAGTTACCATCTTGAAGCTCTTTTGCGATTCGTTGTGCACAGTAACCTTTATAAAATAAATGAGTCTGAATAAATTGGAGATTAGTTCAAAGCAGGAATATATCGCTTCCTTTTTCTTCCCCTTGAGCCCTTAAAATTTATGGTAATTTATGTCTTCACTAAATGTAATGGAAACAAATTGCGAATTTCACCCCGTGAATGCATCAGAACATCTCGAGCATTAAACTTAATTCATTGCGGGATAAGTTTTGTTCTTTTTTTTTTTCTTTTTGAGGCAATTTCTTCTTTTAAATGTGTATGTTAAATACATGATTGGAGGACTTTCTACTAAATTCAGATATCTTTTATCATCATTGTAAAGTTAATTGAAGAAAAGCAAAAATTGCGAAAATAAAAATTATTAATAACTAACTTAAAACTTCAAAATTGAAAGAAAAAAAAGGGAAAAAAAATTCCCCCTCCATTTAAGTAGTCTTTAAACATTTCTTGAAAAATGAGTGAAATATGCATAATTTTTTAAACTTTTTGTCACCATTTCCCTCCCCCCTCCCTCACATTAGATCAGGACCTGAATGCTAGTAATAGTTGGAGGTAAAAAAATATGAAACATATACTGTATATATATATATAACGAGGAATTCTTAAGATATCTGTCAAAGGCCATTAAAACGGAAGAGGAAAAGCCGAAACTGCGTTCAGGTTCATTCCTACCTGATTTTGCCAATCTTCCTCCACCTTTAGTTCGGATCAGTTGCCGCGCCACCCAAACCCCTTTATTTTCTTCTAGAGTTGGTCCTGATTTCAAATATCAATTTCCCTCTTCGGAAATTCAGTTAGTTATGCTTATTTTAGCCATCGAAATCAAACAAAATGGCGAATGGGCAATCAAGACAGAAAGAATCATAAGATATAAAAAGTGCAACTGGTTATTTTGTAAATCGCCACATTTCGCTAACAGCCATTCGAATCTGAAAACGCCCATTCTCGTCACATTTCAAGAAATCTAGAATGACCGATAAAGAGACAAAATGATAGAGCGACTAATCAACACCTTCTATAACAGAAGGCCAGTGAACCATATTTATGACGTCAGCTTAAGTTTAATCTTGGTTGTTTTACCTCTGAGCGCCACTTTTTTGCACACCATGGGCTAAATGGCCAGTTCACATGGACCCCGAAGGCTCAGAGAAGGTTGGGGGAGGGGACCCACTGGAAAAGCTGTTGGGAGACAGATCGTAGCCTCCCGTCAAGGCCATCCAGCGTGTTATTTAACGTGCACAGGGTATGGCTGTCCCGCACACGGGGCCACGGCTTAATGTCCCATCCGACGGACGGCGGCCTTTCCAAGCCCATCGGTGTCCCCTACTGACCGTGGGCAGGGCGGGGATATTTGCGGAGATAAATCTCAACGCTGACCCAGCTGGGACTCAAACCTGGGAACTACATATTACGAGCCTGACGCGCTACCGACTGAGCCACCCCCACCCCATCAGCTTAAGTAGTTCTACCATATAGACAATTCTTACATTTTTGATTCTAATACTATTACTGGTGGACTCTTGCGCTAATTTTTATACTAATGTCTGTCTATGAATATGTTTTATCTAGAAAGAAAATTATTTCGTATTTACTATCAAATATCATAATGCTAATTAATACAAATAATTTTTCTCTTAAATACAATATATTTATCGGTAAACATCATATAAAGATTAGCACAGAGTCTACCAATAATAATATTAAAATCAAAATTATATGAAATGTCTATATATTAGGGCTACTTAAGCTGACATCATAAATTTGTTACCCTGGCTTTCTGCTCTAGGAGGTATTAGACTAATAATATCAGTACAGTAACAGAAGAATCATTTAAAAAAATATAGCTATTTAAATTAATAAGTATTTTTTTAAATTCAACTAGCAACTATTAATTTTTAAAGATCTAGAAATAAAATTTAAACTCTTCAGATATATATTAATGTAGTAACAACGAACATATTTTCTAATTTCATTTTATGTGGTTTAGAAAATAGCCTTTAGCTAAACTTAAGACAACTGAAATCACTTAAATATTTATGCATATTTAATTCCTTTTCTTTGTCCCCTCCTTTCAATCAAACAATCAAATCAATTTATTCCCAGAAAAAATAATGTATAGAAACACTTTTACATTTACATTTGATAATTGGAAAAAAATTACCCACAAGAGTTATAAACTCGCCTGTGGGTAAGAAAATGCAAATATTATGTACAACGCACAAAAGTGTTTTCTGAAGTGCTGTTATTCTATTGAATAATACATATATACAATCTAAACAAATAATGGAAAAATGTACAACAGATCTCACAGTAAAGCTTCAATTTCATGTATATTATACAACAAAGTTCTTAGTTTATTCCTAAATTTATGAAGATTTCTTTCAGTTCTAATGCATTCTGGCATTTCGTTGAATATTTTAGGGGCTCTGTAGGCAAAATGAGAATTTTTGTAGGCTTAGAAATATGAATATTTGGGTGCTTGCTACTTCTATCTTGGTAAACTGATGTTACTAAAATTTGTTTATCCAGTTTTTAAACAGATGCAAAAGGTTTCTGAATACACAAGTTCTTACGGGTAGCATATCGAACTCTTTAGAATTATGTCTTTCCAGTGCGGTCATATTTTCTTTTTTTTTTGGCAATACATCTTACAATGTGATTTTGAGTCCGAACAAGAGATTTTATATGACTTGAATAAGTACTTTTCTTTTTTCAACTCATGTCCTGACCTGGTGTATCTAAATGATTCTGCTAATACTAAGTGTTACTATCTTTGATGATGATGATAATGACTTTGTCTATAACAGATACTATAACGAAGTGTCAATTCTCCAAAATCCAATATTTCCCGAGTTATGGAGAAATTGTTTATTTATGTACAGTTCTCTTTTTCGCATTATTGTGTTTTCATCATCACATAAGAGCCAAAATTTAGCTGCACTTTGCTGAATTTCTAAAGCATTCAGCTGTACAGTCGCTCAAAAAAGTATCCGAACACTATGGTTAATTTCAGAATTCAGAAAAAATATCTGGCAACGGTTTTTTTAGAAATTAGTGATCTGGCAACCTTCATGTTATTAACACGAAGGTTGCCAGATCACTAATTTCTAAAAAAACGTTGCCAGATATTTTTTCTGAATTCTGTAATCAATCCTAGTGTTCGGATACTTTTTTGAGCGACTGTACAATCCACATTTTAAGTACCGTATTATCTTTGAAAAATTTCGATTGATTATTATAAAATTCCAGACGATTAGTTTTTTCTTTTCCTTTGAAAAAATGTTATTTAAAGCAACGAAATTTCTTTGCACAATGCAGAAGGAATTTTAACATTCCAAAATGAGAATTTCATGTTAAATGAAAGACTGATGATAAAGATCAGAAAGCTAATCTCTCAGTGTTTAATAAACAGTCACGTAAACGAGTATTTTAATTAAAGCACAAACTAGTTCATCACAAAGTTTAATTAAAACACAAACTAGGAATCCTTTAAACGTAAATAATAAATGTTGTATCAAGAGGTTTACTAAACAATTATTTTTAAGTAGTTCTTCCAAATCCCCTTTACATTTTTCAACATTTTACAACAAAAAAAAAAACGCGTTCTAAGTAGAACTATGCTTTTGTTAAATATTACTGCTTCTTTAATACTTTAAAGCAATGGTTCTCACAGTGTGTGCCGCAAGATTTGCCAGGTATACTGCTCAATTTCAAATGATATTACAGATAAAAAGAAATTTATAAATAATTTTTTGCTACTCTCTGCCACTGATTCTTAATTTAACTTTTTACGTTTAATCAAAAAACTTATTTATATTAAATCTTAGTGTTAAATCCAAAAATAACACAAACTATGCCCATAACACGTATGGCGTACGCACTAACCTCAATATACGTCAGAACTTGAACAGAATAGCTTTGAGTTTACAACAGACTCCATAGAAATAGCTATTGGGGAAGGTAAACTGCACCTGTGCGAGTCTCCCGTAGTGTTGCCAACTTAAATTTTAGTGTACCGCAAGTATTCACGGTGAAAAATATTGTGTCGCAAGCAAAAAGGTTTGAGAATTACTGCTTTAAGGGTTGAAAGATTATTCATGAAACCTCTGAGTGGCACTTCTTTGTTTCCACAGAATGGGCTAAATAATCAGGTCAAAAACCCGAAGGGCTCAGAGACGATTGGGAAGAGATTCACTGAACAGTTGTTGGGAGAGACAGATCGAAGCCTTCCGTTAAGGCCATCCAGCGGGTTCTTTAACTTGCACAAGATGTACATATGGCTTAAGATCCCATCCAAAGGTAGATCTTTCGGACTGAGGGCAGGGACTAGCGGGGACAATTCTCAAAGCAGGCACAATTGGGACTAGAACGTGAGACTTGCAGATTAAGAGCCTGGCGCGCTACCGACTGAGCTAATCACCTTCCTACTGTTATGATGACTTATAAAGCTCTTATTTGGCTTTTCTGCTTAGCATGGAAGGTGTTTACTTCTTTCTGTGTAAGCAATGTACATGAAAAGCTGAAAATCACGGTTTTATTTATAAGCCAATTGTTAACCACAGATTGTAATACTTTTTATTTCTCGTAAAGTCCAAAGTAACCTTTTCAGGAGGCATCATTTCGTCCAGTAAGCCAATAACATATAATGATAGGAACTCGAAAGCAGTTATCTCACAGAACAGCAGAAAATCGATTAGAAAACACCAACGTATTTTATGTCACATCTCATTCTTCGTTTTTTAAACCGCATTTCTTTACTACTTTTATTTTTCCGTAAGAAATATGGGAAAAAAACATGGTCGCAAATAAAAATATATATATTTGTCAGAAAAATCTAATTTGTAGGTTAGGAATGTTTTTAAAGTTTCCCTAACCTGCCAGTGGAGAATATGGATTGTTTTACCTCTGAGAAGTACTTTTTTGCACACAATTAGCAGGCACAATTGGGACTAGAAAGTGGGACTTCAAATTAAATAAATAATTTATTTTTTAAAATTTTTAAAGAGAAATTCAAATTAAATAGGCTGGTCGCAAAGACCCCAGAAAATTAAGGACCTACTTAGGAGACAGATGGTAGCTTCCAGTAAAGGCTATCCTGCGTTCGCATTTTTTTTAAATATTAAACTGGATCTCAGGAAAAAACAAAAAGTTTGGGAGGGCGAGAGTGTAGTAGGAGGGAGGGGGGAATAGTAGCAACTGAATGTTTTCAGCTACTGAGTTTAAATTTCGCATTTAAGCATATCTACCTCAGAACTGATGCCTGTACCTATTTATAGAATTCGCTCAGTTGAAAAGTGATAGCTTTAAACCAGGAATGCATACATTCGGGCCTGTTTATCAATTTTATCCGCTCTGCTAAAATATTTAATAACATAATTTTTTTAATATGACTTTACTAAAGTGAATAGAGTTTTAATGAAACGAAAGGAGAATATTTTAATAACATCATAGAACTAGCTACAACGACATTGTAGCAAAATGTTCAGCTGCTCATTATTTTGGCAAATTTCTCTTTTAGGAGACCTCACATTACTTTAAGAGTATATGACTGATTTCGTTCAATGTGTTCTGCACCTACAGTTGCTGGTATTTTACCTGAAAGTCGCAAATTTTCCTCCGTCAAATTTCCCTCTGTCTACCCGTTACCCATTAAAATGTCAACCAAAAAACTGTGTATTTACTATGGATGCTGCATCTAAATTTATTTTATGTTTCCACCTCCACCGATTTTATATTCTCCCCGAAAATATATTCCCCTGACGTCACTGTATATTGACATTCCCCATGTGATTCCACTGAACATTGATATTCCCCCTCCTGTTTGGCCTTTTCGGAACTGAAGAAGACATTTGCGAAATTTATGCACTACAACGATTGTGTATCCTAGGAAACATGTTTTAAGTAGATCATCCATCATTAGTGAGAAATAGGATACTTAACGATTTTTATTTTGAGGTCTTGAAATATGAGGTACCGCCTTAAAATATTCTTTCAAAAGATTGTGAACTTTAGCTGCCAAGCGCTTCAGAGTAAAAAGCAATTGTCTTTATGGCTACGAATTTGTAAACTTAGCTGTCGGATAATTATCTATTCATTAGAGCAATATCCTATACTGAACGTAAAAATCTTCCTGGCGTCTGAAGCATGATAATGCATGAGTAGTAAGTTTGAGTTTTAAATGCATACCACAATACAGAGCCATTTCTCAAGGGGGTGGCTCAGTTGGTAGCGCGCCAGGCTCGTAATCTGTAGTTTCCAGGTTCGAGTCCCAGCTGGGTCAGCGTTGAGATTTATCTCCGCAAAATACCCTGCCCACGGTCAGTAGGGGACACCGATGAGCTTGAAAAAGACCGCCGTCCGTCGGATGGGACGTTAAGCCGTGGCCCCGTGTGCGGTAGAGCCAAACCCTGTGCACGTTAAAGAACACGCTGGATGGCCTTGACGGGAGGCTACCATCTGTCTCCCAACAGCTGTTCCAGTGGGTCCCCTCCCCCAACCTTCTCTGAGCCTTCGGGGTCCATGTGACCTGGCCATTTAGCCCATGGTGTGCAAAAAAGTGCCGTTCAGAGGTAAAACAACCCAACCCATTTCTCAAGGTGAATTGGAAAGGAGTGGTCGTGACAAGCACCTGAATTTGATCGAAACACCATTCAGGATTATTTTTTGGTTTTGGAAAATATTCTTGCCATAAACTGAAGTGCATGTTTTTTTTCCTCCCATCTCTTTTAGTAATGAAATTCGGTCATTATTTCAATATACTTAGTTTTTTCTTGTTGCTATGTCATTTAATAAATCAGTACCTTCACTTGAATTCACTTTTTCTAGTGGAGAAGGGGGGATCATGTGGGGTAGTTGCCTACCTCGAAACATTTATCGAAAAATTAATCAATGTTGAATACCATCTAGTATCAAAGAAATAATACAATTTTTCCTTAACGAAATAATATCATATTTTTATATCCTTTCTTTTGCATTTGTAAGCCATCATTTAGCTTTTCTTATTAATATGAAAAAGGAGTTTTTACATGCGTTTTCAATAGCAAGTTTCCTCTTCTTTTGGTTTGTTTTAGTGCATTTTTAGTTGTATAATGGTATGATGCACGCAAGTACTCGCAGCTGTGTTCATTAATAAACAGCTCGACTTATATATATTTATCTCGAAACAATGATATCCCCCCCTCCCCTCCACATACACATACCCATTCACTCTTTAAAATTCCCTGCCGACACATATGCATGGAGGAAATAATCAGACTGAAATTCCAATGATCACTCTTAGAAAAGTGAAATTAATGTAACGAAATCATTTCTGATATAAGCCAAAGTTAAAAAAAAACTGCAAAATTCCATCATTCAAAATTTATTTTCAAAGTTTATAAAACGATGTTAAACAAAAACATAATATATTGCTTTTTATGGTCAACCAACAAGTCACATAGTCGAGACAACATTTGATTGTAGTTGCGATCAATATAGAGCAAACAGATAAACGAAGTAAAACATTTTATATTAAAATAAAAACACCTATAAATATGCGTGTCTTTCTTCTCCCAGAGTCTGACTTAAATAATGACAGTCTCTCAATTTTTTTTATTTATTTATTTGCGACATGTAGGACAGAGAAGAATCCTAGAAGCTACTCCTAGCTTCATACAAGGACATGCCCTACTAAGACCGAAGTCACTGCTGACCACTGCCTTAGTTAGAGCTAACACAACACACAAAGTTTGCCTTGCTGGAAAGTCGCTAGCTGCCTAACCACTATGCCAGTTAAGGCTAAACAAATAATAACTAAAAAAATGTTACTCATAATTGTTTAAATACCACACAACTGTTGCAACAGATTTCTTTCTTTCATTTCACACATTTTTAACAGCATTCAATTCATATAATTTCCTATATACTTAACCGACCTTTCGCATATTTCGTACATGAGATTTCCCTGGGCAATCCCGTGTAACGATAAAAATTCAAATACCTGCCTGTAAGAGAATGCGATTTAGAACGTCGAATAAGTTTTTCCTTTGTTCTGAAAGTTGAACGATCCAAATTTTGCATTTAACGCTTTTTAATTCTCTCTCCTTAACTACACAAATACTTCACGCTAAAAATTTAAGTCGCTAACTATGTTAGAATCCGAGTTCGTGTTCAAAACCACTTTTATTCTTCCTTTTCGTTTATGAGGAAGTTTCAAGTATCCTCCAACCCATAAGGGGCTAGGGTTGGCTTAGTTTGTAGCACTTTAGGATCGTAATGTTCAGTTCCCAGGTTCGAGTTCCAACTGTTTCTGAGTTGAGATTTTTCTCTGCTAAACCCCCACCCTGACAGTAGTCAGAAATAGAACATCGACCGGGTTTGGAAAGGCCACTGTCCCTTGTATGAGATTTAAAATCATGGTCCCATGTGCAGAAGAGCCATACCTTGTGTAATTAAAGAATAAGCTAGATGGCCTTGATGGGAAGTTTTTATCTGTCTCCTAACAGCTGTATAGTGGATTCTCTTCCCCAACCTTCTCCGAGCCCTTTGGGGTCCTTGTGCCTAGCCCTTTGAGCAAAATGTGTGCAAAAAAAGATTCAGCCCATCCATCCCTACACATAATATGTAGAAAACGATTTCGAAATTTGAACGTACTCCCCATTTCGATTTTTTTTATGTTTTGTCCATCGAATTTTGTAAGGTTTACATTACATAAAATATTTCTTAAAATGAAACTGCCTAAACAAATTAATAGCAGAAATACCGTCCGATTTCTTCCAACGTAAAGGTAAAAATTCCTTTTCAACGCAAGGTAGAAATTGCGGCTATACTTTCTCCAGCAGTGATAGGCAATAGGATTGTCACAGCTTCATCTTCTGTCATTGTGGATGGGACTTGGTTCATTAGTGTTGCTGAATGCATCCATGAAAGCCTCGACGCATTATAGCATTCTAGATAATGTGGCATCAGTACGAGTTAATGGGTTTCTACGGGAAAGGACCATACAACCACTGATGCAATGATAATGCCCTTTTATCACTTCTGGACTCTCGTTGTCATGCTTTGACTGACATTCAGATGACAAATTGATAGATGCTTCTGTTTGTGACGAACTCTCATAGTATGTAATTGATAAATGAGAGTGTGAAGAAATTTACTGCAAAATCATTAGTCAATATGGATAAAACTGGCAACCCACTGAACACCTGACACAGTCCTGGACCCAGAAAAATGTATTAGAGGCAAAATGTGAAACGGAGGGCGTGGTTTGTACTAAACCGTAATAGACTAGTCTGCTGTATATCGATTTCTATATATTTCTAGTAATTATGCTCGCCAAATACATGTCTTTCTCTCTGTTCTATGGCTTATTCAAAAATATTGTGCAAAACATATGCAACATATGAATAGTTAGCTGAGAAATGGAACTTCGTCGCTGGTGAGATCCAACCCTAACCTCCTGATGACATGCCAGATGCTCTGACCGCTGAGTTATTGCAGCTAGTTCATTTTTTAACTAACTATGTCTGTAAATAATGATATACAATTCGAGGGAAAGTGAGCTTGCTGCGATTGGTCAGCAGTCAGGAAAGTAATCAGGTGGTCATGAGTGCATATTCCACTCTAGACAAAACTAAATTCTTTTCAGATAACAATTCAAGAGTTCCATACTTACAGGACATTTCCTGTGCTTCTCTACTATGTCTATAACTTTCTTTTTATCTCGTTCCCGTTATTAAATTTATTCAGGGAAAGAGAGAACATACCACAGGTCTCCCCCCTTGCCGATTCTATGATTTACCCAAAAAATATTCAAGGGATCTCCTTTAATTCTACTCTAAACTTTGAGGATCTTGCAAATCAACCAACTGCGCAGCAGTTAAAAACTTCGCCCAATTTTCGTTATTATTCAACATTAATGACTGTCCGAATACGTTATTGATTCTTTAACAAAACAACAAACTCATAAACACACAAAAAACAATATACGTACAAACAAACACACATAAACGCAAACACAGACTAAAATCTTAGAAATTCTAAAACATTCACAAAAGGTAATTCGAAGGAAAAAACGACAAACTCACAAACAAACCCACAAATAAATGCGAAATGCGGGAATTTCCAGATGCAGAGACTTTAGGCTCGTTCGATCAATTAATGTAGAAAATGAAATTATCATTTACACTGTGGTCATTTTGTGTCATTGGAATATTCAAAAATAAAACTTTTAATTAATATATTAATTAAACGAAATATACTTTCAGTTCTTCACTTTATTTGAACAACTAATTATTTCTCTTTTTTGAGAATAAAGCTCAGATAATTATGATCATAAATTTTAACACTCTTAATAAAATTAATAATTATATTAATTTTAATAATTATATTAATATATAATTAATATAATTAATATAATTAATTAATAATTTTGTGCTTAACTAAAGCAAATACTATGTTTACGTTTTTTTAAAGAATAAAAATTATTTTAAATGTACTCTAGCCTTTTTAACAAGAAGAAATATTTAGCACCACTATAAAAACTACCATTTTGCTAAAACATTTAAAAAATCAAATTTATAGAATAGAATTCAAATATTAATTCTGTTTAAAAACTGAATAACAACACTAGTTATTTAAATCTTACGAATTACGCAACACAACAGATGCACAAGAGTACATATTTTTGCCAACTAGGAACTATACTTTGCCCTCCTGAAGAAATAATAATTATTTATTTTATGGACATATGACCTAAACAAAACATAAGAGCAAGTAAACAGAAATAAATCTCGAAATTCCATTGCTTGGAATAATTCTGTTTACTACAGTCTAGAGAATAATAAATCCAAAAAGACGAAGCCATAAGATATAACAACAAAACAAAAATGCGCCAAAACTTCGGCGATATGTAGATCTGCGCTGGGTATGTTTTCTTAGAAAAGAAAACTAAGACGCAGAGCTTTGAACATCCCTATCGTAAAATTCGAGTAGGTTTAAATAATGCTGAGAGGCTTAGGGTGTTTATCATATTAACTGCAACGCGATATAAATGTGGAAGTAGGTCATGAGATTAAAATGAATAGGGTAACAGAAAATAGGAAATAAAATATCAACGACGAAGTTTGCGAAGAAAGTTTAGGTGAAGAATATTTTTTATTTTACTGCATCAAAATACTATTCTTTTAATTTCATCATCATATTCGTCGATTTGGTCAATTCTACTTTCCTTAATTGTAAAATAAATCTATTTTCCTTAATTGTAAAATAAATCTATTTTCCTTAATTGTAAAATAAATCTATTTTCCTTAATTGTAAAATAAATCTATTTCCCTTAATTGTAAAATAAATCTATTTTCTTTAACTGTAATTATATCATGGAAACGCTCTCGGGTCAAGATTCAAATCACTCGCGACAGACAAATATAACTAGTTGACAGTACGCCAACTGGTGAAGAATCAAAACAAATGTGATTACTACGAATCAATTGTTACTGAACATCTTCATAAAATAATTCAGTTTCACTAAGTCTGTAAAAAGGAAAAATTATTTATTTTTGCAGTGACTTATCGTAGATTTAACATCATATCTTCTCTGCAGTGTTTTCCGAAGAACTTGAGTGGCGGGTTTTGGCTCAGTCGGGAGTGCGCTAGCTCTTAATCTGCAGTTCTCAAGTTCCACTCCTAACTCTGACCACGTTGTGATTTTTCTCTGCTTACCCCTTCCCTTGGGGAGAAAGGAAACATGATGGGCCTTAGAAAGCAGCTGTCCATCGGATGGGACATTAAGCCGAGGCATTTTGTGCAGGAGAGCCATATCCTGCGCACGTTAAAGAACATTCTGGATGGACTTCCATCTGTCTACTAACTAACCTATCCAGTAGATCTCTTTCTACAACCTTCTCTGAGCTCTTTGACTCTTTGTGATCTCGCCACTAAGACCATCGTGTGAAGAAAATTGCCGAGGTTAAAAAACCAAAACAACCTGATAGATGGTGGTTGAAAAATATTCTTTTCTTGTTCCGTCACAATTAACTTTTGAAACGGCAGCTCGCCAGGCTCGTAATCTTCGGTTCCTAGGTTCGAGTCCTAAGTGTGCCAGCGTTGAGGTTTTATCTCCTCTAAACCCCCACCCAGTCCTTTGTCAGAAATGGGATATCGATGGGCTTGGAAAAGCTGTCGTTTGCTTAATGAGAAATAAACCCTTGGCACCATGTGCAGGACACTCATACGTTGTGCACGGTAAAGAACATATTGGATGGTCTTGATGGGAGGCTATCATGTCTCCTAATAGTTGTTTAGTAGGTACCTTTCTGCCAACCATCTCTGAGCCATTGAGATCCTTTGATCAAGCCATTTAGCCAATTGTGTGCACAAAACTTCCTCTCATAGGTAAAGCTACTTAACCCAATTAACTCTATATTTTTACACGCAGTACTTAATAATAGGGTTTTATGTTTTGCAGTAACTTGTCATATATTTTACAATATATCTACTCTACAGGGCTTTCTACAGGACTTGGCTTAGGAAAGGGAAAATCATACTTTTTTTTTAGTTCATAGCGTTTTTTTTTAATTGATAAATGCAGTTTTACCCTTTTAGTGCTATCCATGATTGTTTGTTAGAAACTTTAGATTTGAACTGAGGAATATGTGGTACGATATCCATAATTATAGAAATAACAATAATTTCGTGGGAGTATTATGGTATTTTCAACTGATAGACTAAGGTCAGAAGTCGAGTTAGGATTAAAGGTCACCATCCTCATTTGATGCTCATCTGTTGATTTGTTTTCCCCCCTTGGGAATTGTAGAAGTCTGTCTCTTACAATCACTTCTCTAGTGACGTTGATGAGTTCCAAGCCAAATGGCCGAGCCTTGTAATTCAATTACATCTCAAGTACTGAGACAAAGAGCCAATTTCTATCATTGCATTAGGCCGCAGGGAGATTCTTCTGGAGATTATTGTTATCAATTGTCTACTTAACTAATATAAATCTCTCTATATATAGATAGATTATATTACCTAATATATTTGTCTCAGAGCTTCCCCTTCATGTGCAGTTTTTTTACCCAGATACTTTTGGGTTAGACACAGAATCTTCGGGGATATTTTAATTTGAGTAAAATCAATCACAATCTTAATATCAATACTTCTCTCTCAAAATGTTCTTTAATTAAGGACATATTTAAATATTTTTCAAAATGGATGAAACTTTGAATTAACTTTATATACAATAATGCAGAAACTGTTTACTCAGAAATACTTAAAAAGATGTGTTTGAACATTTCAAAAATAATTCATGAATTTATATCCTGTTCTAGAAAAAAAAAATAAAGGGAAGGGGGGGGTGCAAGATCGCGTGACCTTTTCCTTCTGTTTTAATAGTCTTAAAAACTTTCTTGAAACATTAAAGGTAATAATTATTTGTTTATTATATTTTTTCGCCTCCATTCCGGTAACTAGCATTCTCATTCTAAAACGAGGTTGGTGGTGGCATGGCCCTTTTGCCACCTTCTTAGATCCGATTCTATTTGAAGTAAAAAATAATACCTGAGGTCCAAAAAATATAATGATGCCAAAACTAATATTATGAGGTCAAAAAGAATAATGATATCATAAAACGAATAATGGCGTCATAATAATGCATTAGGTCAAAAAGAATAATGATGTTGAAAAACGAATAATGACGTCAAAATAATGCATTAGGTCAAAAAAAATTGATGTGGGAAAACGAATAATGACGTCAAAATAATGCATTAGGTCAAAAAAATAATGATGTTGAAAAACGAATAATGACGTCAAAATAATGCATTAGGTCAAAAAAGAATAATGATATCGAAAAAACGAATAATGACGTCAAAATAATGCATTAGGTCAAAAAGAATAATGATGTTAAAAATGAATAATGACGTCAAAATAATACATGAGGTCAAAATGTATAATGATGCCAAAAATAATACATGAGATAAAAGAATAAAGAGATCAAAAGTAATACAGGTGATTTTGAAACATTACATTTGCAATGCTCTGTAATTGCTACATTATTTTACATATTTTTAGCGTGGGGGTATAATCAAATATTACGACTTGCAGATTTCTTTGAGTGTTAGAAACTCAAGGAATATGGCAACCCTAATTTGTACTCTTCAACTCTATGATACTCTCACGGTATATTAAATTACTGGAACTCTTAAACCGACGATAAAAAAAATTCGAGGAAAAAGGTCAAAGTCAAAAGTCTATGGTTTATCTGAAAGATTTAAACATTAGCTTCGTACATCCTGCTTTTCTTGCTATCCAAAATCTGGAACATTATGGTAGTTTTATCATATCTTCAAAGTTATGTTTATGAAGCAAACAGTTCATATAAATTAAATAATAATTAATCTTGTATTATGGTTTTCGGAAACAATAATTAAAATAGGATATACCGATAACAAATATTCTAGGTTATTATACTCTAAAATAACAATCAAAAATATATTAAAACTCAAGATTTAAATAGATTTGGTCCAGTTCTTTAAAATGTTTCTCTAATGGCATTTCTTTATTAATTACAATGAAAATTCGATTTTCTGGACCCAGATTATCCGGACGGCATGGCACATTTTGAAAAATGACTGAGTTCAATTACCTCAAGACAAAGAGCGTCTCGCTACTTTGCCGACAATACAGATTGAGTTTCAAGGTCGTAGAGTCACTTCTTCATCTGCAGCAGCCTATCACGGGATGATACTCATACTGCATATTTTTATTTCAGTCTCATTACTTTCTTGTCGCACTGTGTATAGAGTTGATGTGGTAATATATCTCTTTGTTATATTCCTAATTGCAAGAAATTCGATATTGCAGAAATAAAACTGGACCTTCTTGTTGACATGACAAAAATGTTACATTTCAGTATCGCAGATAAAAAATTGCTTTAACTGAGATAAAAATATTAATATCTATATAACAGTTTGAAATTAATAGGAACTTGAATTATTTAAATTATCTTGCTGTTTCATGGCAAATGTTTTGCTTGCTAGTATCGTTTAATAAGACAATTAGCAGTTATTTGTATGTAGTAAGACACGAAGGAGATATGCTTGTATCTACATAATTCAGAAACTTACAATCCGAAACAGAAATGTTTCGAATTTTTTTTCTCGTTGTGATTAATAAACATAACCCGATGCAAAATTCAAGAGTCAAAAGAAAACTACTTTTTTTTTTCATTCAAAGTAATTACAGCATCAAAATATTTATAAGAAATACAAAGACATTATTTTTTTTTAAAAATTGCCTTGAGTTGGACTATTAATTATCTCGCAGATGTATATCTTTTAACTGCAACGAATTAAAAAAAAATCCATTACGAATTAACAGTGATTTCAGAATCATCGAAAATTTTGTTAGGATAATTTTAATTACTGAAAACCTCAAACAAAACAGAAAAGAAAAAAAAAATCAAATTCTAATTAGCGTTAATGATTTGAGGTGTGTCGCTTGTGGGGAAAGTGAGCTTACATCTTGCTCGAGTTTTATTTCAATTACATTTTTTTTCTCCTTAATAATATATATATTTTTTTCTTTTACAGCATTTGGTAGATAATTGAAAAGTGCTTTACAACAGAACAAGAGGAATTGAACTGCATTTCGCCTCTTCTTCAAAACAATCTGCATACCAGCTCCAATTATTAAAGTGTCAAGCACAATCATCCAGAGATGAAAACGAAAGTTCCTTTGCATCAACAACACTTTTAACAAGTCTGCATCTTTCCTCTTTAATTTCCCTTTAAAATTCTCTAGGTGTATGTTGCAGCATAAAATTGCACTTGAAAGCGAAATTAAGAAAAGAACATAATGGCATGCCAACAGTTGATTATTATTTGCTATCCCATCTATTTTTAGTTTCTTTTTTTTCGGTTCCTACACAAAAGCAGGCAACTTCGGTGAATCAACTCCTGGATATACCGAGAACATAAGCTTCGTAATTACCTCCATTAACCACACCCAAGCAAAGCAGGAAAAAAAATAAATAAATGTTGGTGTAAGACCACAACACGGCCGATGCACATAGCTTACAGAAGAAGACGCGTCGTTGGCACTTTGGGCGACAGAGTACTATACATCTTGGTCGACATGAATAACGGGTCTTCAGCTCAGAGAAGCTCTTTTCTGTCTTTTTATTTTCTTTGCCGACTCTCGATGCAAAGAGTTAAGTGCAGTTGTGGCTGAGAGAGGTCTGTTAAGCTTCCAGTTGAATCTTCTATGATTTTCTTTCTGGAAATTGTCAGGAGTTCGTCAGAAAGGAAAAATGTACAGACATTGCTATATTTTTTTTGAAAATGCATTCTGTTATAGCGAAATAACTTAGAGAAAAACTTGAACAAAATGTTGCGTAATGTTGCAAAGTGCTATTTTACATAAAGTTATGTAGTATTACGTTAATAACGTTTCTTAATTCATATTAAATACACAAATTACCTGTTAAGAGAGAATTCAAAATGTACCTGTGAAAAAAAAATAAGAGTTATCTACTGATTGTTTACTTCATTAATAAAGCTTAGCGTGGCTAATTTCCTTATATACATTTATACTAAGCAATATTAGAAAGTTGTCTTTCACTATCATAGATGGCGTCATCAACGGCAAGGTCGGTAAGATTTAAAAGTCACAACTTGTGGATAAAAACTGGTAGTATTTTAGTGGTTAGAACACCTGGCATGTAACAGGGAGACGGGGTTCGAGTCCCGCTAACGGCAAAAACTAATTTTTTCCACGAAAATCTTGAATGTTTTATAGTGTTACGTTAATACGTTACATAGTGCATGTTACATAATTCTGTACACTGCTAAGTTATAAATATAACATTTTGCAGTGGCACGTCACTTAATGTTACGTAGTGTCACATAATACGAAATGCTTTTTGTCAAAATTACACAACTATTTACGATAGAC
This sequence comes from Ryuthela nishihirai, assembly GCA_038380435.1. Classification (NCBI taxonomy): domain Eukaryota; kingdom Metazoa; phylum Arthropoda; class Arachnida; order Araneae; family Heptathelidae; genus Ryuthela; species Ryuthela nishihirai. Next base: position 20,494,696 of record JAWZYU010000016.1, read on the forward strand.
AAACTTCAAATTTAATATATATAAAAGAAAAGTGTTAGTGTGTCTGTCTTTTTATTCACTTAAAAAAATAAATACCCCCTCAAGCAGCTGCTTGCCACAGAGGTCTGACAGGAGCCGGTCAGTTTATATGCCATAGTAAAAGGTCTGTGAGGATGGCAGGACCTCAGCAGTTTATTCACTTAACCACCTAAAACAGCTAGAGGCACCACACTTTGTAATAAACTTTCGTTTCCTCCAGAGGAAAATTATAGGTTACGTAAAACCCTCTGGGATAAACCAAAACTAGTGAAGACCGAGTTGAAACTAGAAATTACTTATAGACTTAATATTATCGACTAATAGCCAGTGCGGACCGAATTGTTCCCTTAGATTTAACATTAACCTTATTTAATATAATTTTTGCCTTGTATAAATTAAAAAGAAGAAAATGGATAAATATATATTTTAAGTTAGGAGCCGAAAGAGAGAAAGATAACTACGAGTGGGACAGGAGTTTTATTTTTATGGAACCTAGCCGTATAAAATCCTGAACGATGTCGGATACATCTAATAGTGGATAATAAAATAAAATTTTCTTTAACCTTCAAGTTGTGACTAGAAGGATTAACAAGGTCAGAATCTATGTCCATCAAACTGTTTTCTTTTTAATTTTATTTACAAAAAAATTTGAAAACTAAGTTAAAAAACAAAAAAAAAAGACTAGAAAAAAAAAACAAATACACACTATTCGCCAAACGCTAAATATTGGTCACCAAAATATGAATAAAAAATAATCTGTACAAAAAAAAAACGTTTTAAATGTACCTAGGCAAAATAATGTGTAGTTCGGAAAATTCAACATATAAATCTAGTGTAACGTCAAGGAATATGTAAAACAGATGCCCTATAAAAGGAATACTTTCTTAGATGTATTCAGGGCATCCTAGGGTTGCAACTTCTCAATATGAACGCTGTATTAGACTACGGTTCCTACGGAACAGTTGTTTGGGTTGTTTTACCTCTGAGCGGCACTTTTTTGCACACCATGGGCTAAATGGCCAGGTCACATGGACCCCGAAGGTTCAGAGAAGGTTGGGGGAAGGGACCCACTGGAATAGCTGTTGGGAACAGATGGTAGCCTCCCGTCAAGGCCATCCAGCGTGTTCTTTAACGTGCACAGGGTATGGCTCTCCCGCACACGGGGACACGGCTTAACGTCCCATCCGACGGACGGCGGCCTTTCCAAGCCCATCGGTGTCTCCTACTGACCGTGGGCAGGGCGGGGAAATTTTTGGGACTCGAACCTGGGAACTACAGATTACGTGCCTGGCGCGCTACCGACTGAGCCACCCCCGCCCGCTACGGAACAGAAAAAGCAACAATGTCACCTCTGCCTTCAGCTCACATTGACTACAGGAAGTTAGGTATATAGTATATATACCTCAATTGTGATCAGAAGGCTTCACAAGACCAGAATCTATGTCAGTCAAACTGTTGTACGCCTTCAGACAGGTCAACTTGAAACGGTGACATAATTATGTAATTTGGACCCGAGAACAATGAAATCACATCCTTGTAACTATGAAAAAATATAAAATATGTTTTCATTAAAATTTCAACTTTTTAATCAGTCTTTAGTGATTAAAAACAAGCACTATACCTTGATTTGTTTATACATTCTGTATCTTTAATAAACGAATGACTCTTTGCATTTATAATGATATTGCAATCAATATAAATTCAAAGTGGAAACTGAAGTTCTTGGGAGTTCAAGAACTTTCAGTTTCTTCTAGTGCTTTTTAGTAATTTTATTTACAAATGATACTGTCATTTTAATTTTGTTAAAAAATAATTTTATTAACAATATAGAATGATATAAATCAATGTTTCCGAAAGTGCGCGTGTTTTTTTTTTCTTCTGTTTGTTCGCTTAAAGAAGGTACATTTCCAGGGAGCGCAGAGTCATTTTTTTTTTTCTGAAAAGGGGCGGTAGGACAAATAAGTTTGGGAACCTCTGATATAAATGATTAGCGACATGAATTTCTATATATTTATGTCTTATGATGCTTTAGAAAAATTTTCTCCAGAAATCGAGCTCGAGCTCAATGACTGTCGAAATGGTTCTGGGAAAGGCGGGCGCATGGGAGAAGGGGTCTCGAAAAATTGTGCCTGAATTGATCTTTAGTACATATTATACTCGTATTGTTGAATTTGCATTAAAATGACTGTAAACTCATTATCAACGATTTATTCTTTTACTTAGAACTGCAAATAGTGGTTCTTCTTACTTTCCCTTTCATCTTTGGTAGAGACAGACAACTTGAACCGAAATATTGCGAAGTGAAAATGATGAAGATGAAGACTAGCCCCTAGAAATATCGAGAAATTTCGCCATGGGATGTACTTTAACTGAAAGAACGTTCGTATTATGAAAATCGATCGAAAGAGGATATTTTCTTGAAAGTCTAAGTAATATTGAGAGCATTTCTGCATATGGGTCTTAGATATTCATTTCAAAGTCTTAAAAATCTGATTCAACCAATAGAGATTTCTGGACGTTTCATTAAAACTCGTTTAATATCCATTTAGTATATTTTTGCTTTGATTGCGATTTAACCGATAAGAAAACTTTATTTCGGAGTACTTTAATATTTAAAACTATGCTTAACTTTTTACAGATTTTTTTCGGGGAGGGGGAATTGAAAAAATATATTAAGAGAAGTCATGCAAATCGAACACAACACAGAAATCCTCGTAGAAAATTCCGAATGGAATATAAATGCGAATGGTAAAAGAAAAATTCCTCTTTTTTTTCGAATGGGAGTAGCGATAGAAGACAAATATGTCAAAGAAAGATTAATAATAAATAATATGCCTCATTTAAAGAAACTGCAAATGATAGTAAATAAGGGAAAGAAAAGAAAGGTGCATTTATAAACTAAACGAGAAAAAAGAAAAGAAAAGTATATTAATGTAAGTAGAAAATAAATATATACATATTTGCATAATGAAAAATTTGTATCCAGTTCCTGACACGAAAGTTAAAAAAAAAGAAAATAATTAATCAGTAAATCTGACAAATAGTGCAAAATTCTGTAAATAAAGAGTACTAATTAAAGTAACTATGGGAGTAGAGGGACCTAAAGAGCTCAAACCAAATGAAAGAAATTTAAATAAGGTGGGTTTCTTTTAAAGGAAAGTGAAAGGATAAAAATATCGGATGAATATGAGAAATATTTACAGCTTTACAAAGCAAATAATTCACTTAAAAATAGAGCTAAGCAAATTAAGGAAGCAAAAGATTTCTAACGTAAGATAAGTGACGTAATGGGAATAAAGGACGAGAAAGAAGACAAAACTGAAGAAAGGAACCCCGGAAAAAAATCACAACAGGAGGGGTCAAAGAGAGGGATGAGAAAAAAAAGGAACGAGGAAAAAAAAGAGAGAAAGGAAAGATATAAGAAAACAGTGAAAGAAAATGAGAAAAAGAAAAAGAAAGTAATCCAGAGTTACGAAGAGAACCCCCCCCAAAAAAAGAATTGGACGAAGGTTAAAAAAAAGATTTGGACGAAGGTTAGAAAAAAAGATTTGGACGAAGGTTAGAAAAAAAGATCTGGAGACAGATGCGGAGGATTGGACACTGGCTCGGACCATTGCGACGGTCCAGAACTGACACGCACCGCACTGCTGTTGCTTTTGCTGTTTCTCTAGAAGGATCGTCGTGTACGGAGGAGTGAGATGCCGCTCGCTGTCTCGTTACGGGTTGCGGTCGCACAATGGGCGAGCCGGATAACAGAAGAAGAACCTCGGACGGTCCGCGCTTCTAATGACTCCCAAAGGAGCGGCCGTCATCCGTGATGGCCTCGATACAGGGTTTAGTTTCTCGGATTCTCGGGGAATGTCTCCATATTATGCGCTCTTTCTGTGTTATGCTCGTTTTTTTTTAGTTCTGGATATTTTAGAGGTTAATATTCAACACGTTGTTAGAAGTGGAGACTTGCAACGTTTGATTCGAGTCGAAATTTAAAGTGTATTCTACATTGTGTTTTGTTTCGTGATTAAATTCATTATTGTGTAATAAATAGTTTGGGTTGGGTTGTTTTACCTCTGAGCGGCACTTTTTTTTTCACATCATGGCCTAAATGGCCAAGCCACAAGGGTCCCGAGGGCTCAGAGAAGATTGGGGGAAGGATACACACTGGACAGATGGTAGTCTCCCTTCAAGGCCATCCAGCGTATTCTTTAACGTGCACAGGGTGACTCTCCCGCACACGGGCCCACGGCTTTACGTCCCATCCAACGGACGGTGGCTTTTCCAAGCTCATCGAAATTAGTAAATGAGACATCCTGTGTTCCCTTACTTTCCTTGCAGGAATATTCATGTGTTGATATGATTTTGGATTGGAGACATCCTGTTTGTAACGATATTTTTCATTGATTTTTATCTTTGTTCATGTAACATTTGTTGATGAATTTAAAAGAGACAGTGAAAATCGATATTGGCGAAAATTGAACGTAATTATGCTGAAAAATATTTGGCAGGAAACCAAATATCGTTTAGATGTGCGCAGAGTAACAAACTGAGAACACATTGAAATTCAATTAGCTACCAAAATATTTTTTTTTTCTTTTTGAGTTGCTCTCTTTAACAGGACCGAGTACAATGCGTAAAATTCACTTCTGTATGCTCTTTGAGATTTTGAAAACATATTTTTGAAACAACTCATATCATTTATCATCATTTTGTATTTGAACGCATATAGTTATCCGTAACAAACTATTAGGATTCCAAGTGACAATAGATGGGAAGCGAAATTCAAAACTTGGTAATTTTTAGACTAATATTTGAAATTGTGCACTTTGTAATATTTAAGTGGCCTGGCCAACGATAAGATTTCAAGTCAATAATTGATTAAGACATGTATAGCATACACTGTTCTAACCAAAATAATAGAGAACCTTGGACTTATGTCAATGGGACTCTAACTTCTAAACTATTATAACTTATAAAATATGCATTCGATGGAAAAATATGACTAGTGGTAAATTAAAGATCATAATCAAGTTATTCAAATTTTGATTTTCCACAATTACATTATTTAAAGAATTATGGAAGCTGAAATATTTAACAATAAAGCATCTTTCTTTACAAAAATCATTATAACTTACTAATAATGAAATAATCATTAGGCAAACTTCTAAAATGTGTTTTCATTTTATTAAATGGTTTAAAATAATTTTATTATTTAAATTTTAATTCATTTCTGAGATAAATTCTTATGACTCATTATTGTGTAACCTGTAGTTCCCAGGTTTGAGTGTGCGGGACAGCCATACCCTGTGGTCGTTAAAGAACACGCTGGATGGCCTTGACGGGAGGCTACCATCTGTCTCCCAATAGCTGTTCCAGTGGGTCTCCTCCCTCAACCTTTTTTGAGCCTTCGCGATTCTTGTAACCTGACCATTTAGCCCACTGTGTGCAAAAAAGTGCAGCTCAGAGGTAAAACAACCCAATCCAACAACTCATTATTATTGAGAAATATTCCAGCTTCCATAACTATTTAAATACTGAACAAATATTGCTGAAAATCGAGATTTGAATAGATTTGATTGCAATCTTCAATTTATCTTCAGTCACAGTTTTCCATTAAATGCATATTTTAGAAGTTATAGAGCTTCGAAATTAGATACTTATCGACATAAACAAGGAAATTCTCTTAATATTGTGGTAGGGTAGTGTACTTATTTGTAACAAAGTGTTAGAGAAATTCCAAGAGACATCAAGTAGGAAGCCAAATTCGAGATCTGTAACTTCTTAGACTAATTCATATTCGTTCAATATTTAAAATTGTGGACGTACAATATTTAACACCAGCCTCGCCAACCATAAGAATTTAATTCAATTAAGACATGAATATCATGTGTTATGTCGAATCTTTTAAAAAAATAATATAAGTGTGTCTTTAAATTAAAAATTCATCTAGTTATTCCCCTAGGGTCCGACAGTTTTGAAGGAAATTTTTCTGAACGAAGATGCTACTGTTGAAAGTTTATTTGAAACTAAACGATTAACTCCATAAAAAACTTCAAACACTACATAATTTGTAAACACCTTCTGAATAAAATTTGCCTAAACAACTGAATTAAGCAGTACGTTTCAAACAAATACATTCTTAAATTATGAAAATTTACTGATTCTAAGACAATCTGAACAGCATAAACCAAAAACTTAAAAAGAAAATGATAATCGGCTTAATTACTGATAAGCCCAGATATTTCAATTTCAATGACTTTTTAAATACTAAAGAAAGATTTTTAAAACTTGAGACTTTCATAAAAATCTTTAAATTTTCGTCAGAGTCATGTTTCTACATAAAGAATATTTTAGAACAGGTGTTCTCAACGTGTGTTACATGAACCCCTACGGGGGTACGCGGTAAAATATTTTGGGGTACACCGTGAGAGCTCGAAAGTCGCTAGATCTAGTAACGAAGTCGCTAAGTTGGCAACACTGCTACCGATTACACAACAGTGCTACTGTTTTTTCATCTTTAACTGCTTTAAAAAATAAATGTAGGAATAGGCTGGATGTTGAAGATGACTTGCGACTCTACCTTAGCAAGATAACCCCATCCATTGATGAACTGTGCAAGTGCAAACAAGCGCAACCATTTCACTGATTACCCAGTAAAATGTTTACGATTTCATAAGATTTGTTAAATAGTCTTCTTTTGTGTTTATCGATATATGTAATTTATGAATACAAAATTTATATGCCAGATGTATGTAATTTATGAATACAAAATTTAATGTGTGTGTGTGTATATATATATATTTTATTTTATTCCCACTGGCTATACAAGGGGTACGCCAGTTACATACACATTTCCAGCTGGTGCGTGAAGCATAAAAGGTTGAGAACCACTGCTTTAGAAAATAGGATTATTCGTAGATGGGCTTTAAACCGGCATAAAATAATTCTCTAACGAAAAGTTGTGGGCCACTATAACGAAAAGTACTAGGCATTATTTTATATGCGCTTAAAGTAAGTTATAATTATAAAACCTTTTTTGACAGTGACCCATAACTTTTCGTTTAGACCTGGCCCGTCCAACCAGAAATTTAATGAAGGGTCACTAAGAAAAGCTATATTTTTAAAGATACACAAGGAAAGTTCTTTACTTAAAACCGAAAACATAAATTTCCAATGAGTAATGATCAATAAAAGCAAAATGGAAAAAAAAAACGCATTTTAAAAGAAATCAAGAAAATATTATAATTAAAAAAATCAAAAATCTACATTTTAATGAGTACTGTTAATTGAAAAGAATCGCTTAGTTATGTAGCTAAAAATGTTCATCAAACAATTGGAAGAAATGAGCCAGATTTGGTATATTGATCATTTGGTTTATGAACTGTGTCATGGACGAACATGGATGGCTTAGACATATGCAAATGAAATTCAAGCTGAAGAATAACCCGGAATTTTTATATCTGAATATTTTCACATACATCAAGTGTCAGTAAAGAATTCTGAGATTTTTTTGAGGTGATAAATAGCTGATCAGCAGCTAGAAATGCACCGATCATTAGCGAAAGGAATGAAATCGTTAGAGGAGGCGATACCGAACCAGCAGAGACTGCTCACTATATCACGCACTCAGCGGAGAGCCTTCATAGTCACAATCGATCAAGGGACCCCACAAGTAAACCTCCCACGTAGTCCTATATTGTGGATCACAATGGGCTACAGATTATGATTTCTCTCTGCAGGGCTGTGTGACAGAGGGTGAACCATTACCAGACCCCCAGAAACCAGCAGATCCCTCACGAGTTACCTTCTGTCGAGAGAACTCAACAAACAGACAGTCTCTGGGAGGTCGGCGTTCAGCGATGCCCCGCAGCGAGAGTATGGAAGCCCTGCTGGCCTTTTGGGGATGGCATTTATCTCGGTAAACTGCAAAGTTTTAGTTGCGAAGAAGAATCAAAACAATAAGGCATAGCTGTGTTTGAAACGATTGTTATTGTTTTGTTGATAGTACCAAGATGGCTGATTTAACAAAGATAGAATGTCATTTATAACAATTATTAAGGTTTCATTGTTACATTGTAACGACACGCAGAGTCCAGTTTCGTTTTTCATTTAAGTTTTAAAAGCAATAAATAGTTCTCGTAATATATTCCGTGTACAAAGTCTAGAAAATATGTTGCATGTTATATTACAATAATAAATGTAGGTTTCAAAATATTTCTCAATCCTAAGTTTTAATAACTGCTTTTCAAGTTCGAACAGATTCATATAAATTTCGATTATGTTAGTAGCAGACCATTAATTATACCCGACAGAAACTGTTTCAACAGCATCAACCTATTGAAGTAGGAGCTATTATGCCATTTGGAGAACAGCTTCAATTAGAGAGTCTAAAGGAATAGAGGGGTCGCTCAGCATTTGTTTAAGTGAGATGTTAATATCGGCAAGAATATTTACTAATCTTTTTACCGTCTGAGTTTAGATATTGGGGAAATAAATCATAATATTTTCCTTATTAATGTATTAATTGAAAGATATGTCATTGGTAATATTTTAATATGCGCTTGAAAAAGTTACAATTATGAAACCTTTTTGGAATAAGAATTAAATTTGGGTTTTCTTTTTTTTTACAAACTGTTTAATGTAAATTGCTAAAGGTATTCTATACTGGCAAATTTACCCAGCTTTCAAATAGTCTGAAATTCAAAATATTAGATGACATGCTTTACTCGGATCTGAAATTCAAAATAGTAGATGGCATGCTTTACTCGGGTCTGAAATTCAAAATAATAGATGTCATGCTTTACTCGGATTTGATATTCAAAATAGTAGACGCATCTTTTACTCGTGTCTGAAACTCTCAAAGCAAGGTTTCCCAAACCCTTATATAGCTGGGAACCTTTTTTTGGTGGCCCAGTAATATAAATGCTTATAAAAACAACGAATGAATTTCACTCTTTGTTTAATCTTGTAATAATAAGTAATTTATATTATGCACACTTTATAGTTTTTAAATAACTAAAAAGAAAATGCAAAATATGCGATGGGAACTTGTCGTATTTTGCTGTGTTCATGAATTTTGCTTGATAATAATAGGATTTTGTTGTTTTACCTCTGAGCGACGCTTCTTTTGCACACAATGGGCTAAATGGCCAGGTAACAAGGACCCTGAAGGTTCAGAGAAGGTTGGGGAGAGGGAACCCACTGAATACTTGTTGGGAGAGAAATGATAGCCTTCCGTCAAGGCCGTCCAGCGTGTTCTTTAACGTGCACAGGGTGTGGCTCCCCGGCACATGGAGCCACTGCTTAACGCCCTATCCGAAGAACGGCAGCTTTTTCAAGCTCATCGGTGTCCTGACCGAGGGTAGCGCGGAGAATTTTGCGCAGAGAAATCTCAACACTGACCCAGCTGGGACTCGAACCTGGGAACTGCAGCTTATGAGCCTGGTGCGCTACCGACTGAGTGCCCCCCTTATGAAATACACATTTTTCAAATTACGCTCATTATTCTAAATATCAGATATGATTTCTTCCCAGTTTAGAAGCATTAATTTCAATAAAGAATCTCGTGTTCCGCTCGTACGCCTTCAAATGGCTTCAATGTCCTCAAAAAGGCTCGTGCGCTTTCAAATGGCTTCAATGTCCTCAAAAAGGTTCCTGCTCCTTCCTCTGCGTTATTTATCAATTTTTGAAATAATGGCTTTATGACTAGAAGGCGGAAAGAAATTAATTAAAACATTCATTTTAAATAATTGGTGTCAACATTTAGTTTCAAAATCGTTACGTTAAATGTGTGGGACTCACCTGTTTTAAATCGTTAATATTAAGTCTATGGATAGTTCGAGGAATTTTAACCCGTTCCACACCAGTTTCGGTTGATCCCAGTAGGTCCACAGAAACTATAATCTCCTCCTTGGGTGAAAGAAAAGTTTCTTTAAAGGATCTGCCGCTGTATTCATCGTTTATCGTTATTGCAGATGCTGTTTTCATCATCATTTCTGCTGCTGCTGTTTTCGTCGTCGTCGTTGCTGCTGCTGAATGTGGTGATGCCCTCCTCGCTATTATGTATTGTTGTTTTTGGTGGTGATGCTTCTAACATAATCAGTATTACTACTGTTTCTGTAGTCATCGTTATTGTTGTTGTTGCTGCTGCTGCTATTTTTCTCATTGTTGTTGTCCTATTTTATTTATTGTTGTTACTTCTATTTTATAATAATTTAATTCGACTTCTATTTTACTCATTGTTGCTGCTACTCTTTTCATCCTCATCCTTGTTGGTGCTTATTGTGATGATGTCCTCGTCGCTATTATTTTTGTAGTTTCTGGTTGTGATGCTTCTAATGTCATCAGTATTACTACTATCTCTATATTCGTCATCATTGTTGTTGCTGCTTATTGTAATGATATCCTCGTCTCTATTATTGTTGCCGACTGTTGCTGATGGCGATGGTGCTTCTGCTGTCGTCATTTTTCTTTCTGCACCTGTAGTTTCATCGTTGTTGCTGCTGCTGTTTTCGTCATCGGTATTGCTGCTGCTATTTTCGTCATCGTTATTGCTGCTGCTGTTTTCGTCATCATCGTCGTTGCTGCTGCTTTTTTCCATCATTGTTGTTAATGCTGTTGATAGTGCTGATATCTTCATTTTTATTATTATATCTGTTGCTGGTGATGATGTTAATACTGTCGCCGTTATTCCTACTGCCACTGTAGTCGTCATTTTCGTTGTTGTTGTTTTGCCTGTGGTGATGTCTCATCTCTATTATTGTTGCTTTTGCTAATGGTAGTGGTTACCTTTTAATCGTTGTTGTTATTGTCATTGCTGCGCAGCTTAGCTCGAGTGACAGTTTGTGACACTATGAGAATGTGCAGCTGGCCTTTTGATACTTCTCATAGATCGTATGTTGTTTGATAAGTTATTGGTAAGCCTAACTATGCCTATGCCTTAACTGGCATAGTGGTTAGGCAGCTAGCGACTGTTCCAGCAAGGCAAACTTTGTATGTTGTGTTAGCTCTAACTGAGGCAGTGGTCAGCAGTGACTTCGGTCTTAGTAGGGCATGTCCTTGTATGAGAAGGCCTGTAAAAGCTAGGAGTAGCATCTAGGATTCTCCTCTGTCCTATATGTAAAATTAAAAAAAAAAGTCATTGAACTACGACAACTGTCGAAGGGTTATCGCTTTTGCAGTAGTAATCTCATTCTAAGCCACTGATGATGTGGTTGCGATTTTCGCGCTTCTGCTGCCAGAATTGTTGTTCCTGCTACTGCTGCTATTTTCAGCGTTATTCTTGCGCCTATTGCCCTGATCATTCCGTCGTTATTGTTTTTCTATTTTTGTTATCATCGTTATGAGTTTTTCATTGCTGTTATCATTGTTATGGTTTTTCAATTGTAATTATCACCGTTTCATGGCTTTTTTTAGAACATCGTTTTAGTTTTCCATTGTTGTTATCATCTATGCTGTCTTTTTTACTGTTGTTATCATCATCACTGTTTTTATTCTGTTTGTTGTCATCATTATTGTCTTCCTATTATTGTTATTATCGTCATTGTTTTTCTGTTGTTGTTGTTGTTACTATTATCGTCATTTTTTGTCGCTATTGTCTTTCTATTGTTGTTATCATCGTTATTGCTTTTCTATTATTTTTATCATCGTTCTTGTTTTTTCTGCTGTTGTTATCATCGTCATTGCTTTTCTGTTGTTGTTATCATCTTCATCGTTTTTCTGCTGTTGTTATCATCGCTATTGTTTTTCTACTATTGTTATCATCGTTATTGTCTTTCTACCTGTTATCATCGTTATTGTCTTTCTACTGTTATCATCGCTATTATTTCACTCGTTCTCTTTCTGCAGTTGTTGTTGAATCTGTTACTTAATTCATCTTTTATCAGCTTATGGCATACTGTGTTTTTGTTTACATTGCCACAATTTAGAGACATTTGTCACAGAAACGAATTTCAATAGTTTCTCGCAGACAAAACGATGCGAAGCTTTTTCTGCCAAAGATCATTCCGATGATTTTTCATGTAATGCGAAAGTGACTGGAGGAGTGTATTGAAGAAAACTGTCCGAACAAACTGATCATCGCTACTTTAAGAGGAACATAAATAAGAAAAATGAATGAACGCCTCTTACGAGTCATGAGCATTAAAGGATTGAAAGAATGTTTCTTTTAAGACTTCTTACGGAAGAAAGAAGGCAAGGGAAGTGAAATCTGTCAGCAGCAGAAACAGAAACATTATGGAGAAATAAAGCTTAGAAGAAATGGAGTTTCTGTATTGATTCTGAATCGTTTCAGTTTGGTGACTGTTGAATGTCAACATGTTATTAAATGACAGAGAGCGCTGCGAGATGTAAATTCCGCATGCGAATGCGATGCAAGAGAAGGCAAATGAGGCATGCTGGTGTTTGGGAGAGAGAAAAATGATTTGGCGTTTAGGAACGAGAAGGCAAAAAGAGAAAATGTGGCTATTTCAGTAAGTCGAATGTTTTATTTTGTCTCTATCTCTTCATTTTACAAACCAGAAACAGTTGATTCGTTTTGTAGACGTTGCAACTGATTTTTCTGTGAGATAAAAATATTCGAACTTTATCGCATTTGATAGGACTAATTAGGGAAGTATATAATGGATTTCCGCCAGTGTTATTTTATTTATTTATGTAGATTCTGAAATTTTCAGACTCTTGGTGTGTTATTATTTCTTTAGTGATCCGTTTACTAGTACTAATCAGCAAAACCGAAGGCTGAACGAACATCTCAGTTAGAACCATCGGAAAGAATTATTAGGGTGCTATTTTGCTTTTGGCCGTCCCATGGCCTAATTATTAGCGTGCTTGCTAGTGATCAGAAGGACCCAGGTTCGAGGCATTTTTCTTTCTTGCGTCGTCCTTCTGCTGAGGTCTCGCCTTCTTTAGAGATCTTCGTTCTGGTGTATTATACTTACAGATCTCTGAGACCAGCAACTGTGGAGCGGGGGTGGCTCAGTCAGTAGCGCGCCAGGCTCGTAATATGTAGTTCCCAGGTTCGAGTTCCAGCTGGGTCAGCGTTGAGATTTATCTCCGCAAATTCCTCCCCCCCCTGCCCACGGTTAGTAGCGGACACCGATGGGCTTGGAAAGGCCATCGTCCGTCGGATGGGACGTTAAGCCGTGTTCCCGTGTGCGGGAGAGCCATATCCTGTGCACGTTAAAGAACACGCTGGATGGCCTTGACGGGAGGCTACCATCTGACTCCCAACAGCTATTCCACTAGGTCCCCTCCCCCAACCTTCTCTGAGCCTTCGGGTTCCATGTGACCTGACCACACCACAGAGGTAAAACAACCCAACCCAGCAACTGTTTGAGGGGTAGTAATTTTTTTTTAACTTTACTTCTGAACGGAACTTTTTTCCTAATTCATGAGCTAAATGGTCAAGTTATAATGAATCTAGGGCTCAGAGGTAATGTGAAGAAATCTATTGCAAAATCAGCGCCAGATTTATACCTCACGAGTCTGTAGGCACATGAAGTTAGTGCTCTACTATATGTTTTTTTTTTCTTCAGTTTCGTATAATTGTTGTTGGAATTCGATGTTGGAGTTTTACTGAATGTCATCCAGTTTTGTCGCCAAATACTGTACAAATCAATGCAATAAATTAGTACACATATTTACATGTGTCATATTCAATATTCAGCAACATTAAAAAATCAAATGTTTCATTTTTTGGAATTTAAGTATTTTCCTATCTCGCTTTTTTTTTTATCTGGGAATAAGCAAATCATATTAAATTTTAAAAAAAAAGTATTGGTACGCTTCCACATTGTGTAAATAGAAAGCAGCTCTATTGAAAACTTCCTAATTTTGAATTAATCGATTTGTAGAAAAATGTCACAGGAAAGTAATAATCTTAAAATAATCCTCCAAATCTCGATTTTCAGAAATATGTGTTTACTATTCAAAGAGTTCTGATAGCTGAAACTTTAAATAGCAATGTTACTAATCGTAACAATTTATCTCAAAAGTAAAACAAAAATGATTTACTTTATTAAAAAAAAATTTAAAAGTCCTCTCCGTGGTTTTTCAGTTTCTATTAATTCCTAAACATTGTTTTGTACGAGCATAAAAACATTGTCTGTTGTCAAATATTTTAGCTTCGATAACTCTTTAAATATTAAAGGAATAATCTTAACCATTGAAATTTGGATAAATTTAATTGAGAGCTATATTTTCTGCTACATTCCTCTGAAAAAAGTTTAAAAATAAGTTGGGGAGCTTTAGATGCATTTTCTATTCTTATAGGGGAATTGGGAAAGGGGGGGCTCAGTCGGTAGCCAGCCAGCCTCGTAATCTGCAGTTCTCAGGTTCAAATTCCACCTGGTCCAGCTTTAAGATTTACCTCCTCAAAACTTCACACTCTGCCCCTCGTTCAGTAGAGGAAGTGACTGGTTTGTAAGGACGGCCGTCCGGCGAATGAGACGTTCAACCGTGGCCCGTATGCGAAAGAGCATACCCTGTGCACTCTGCATCCTGTGCATCTGTCTTCCAACAACTGTCCAGTGGGTACCCTTTTCTAAAGCTTCTCTTAGTCGTTGGGATCCTTATTACCTGGCCATTTACCTCAATATGTACAAAACATCGCTGCTCACAGGTAAAACAACCCAACCCATTCTCATAACATGGTCGTAATACTTTTGGCAATATAGTGTATAGCTTTAGGATGTACATTCTTTTAAAAGTTCATTTTCGTTAGTCAGGAGAATTGCTTTGAAGAGAGAGTAACGGCTTTCTGAATCATGTATACTTGCAACGAGATATTTATTACTAATATTATTTATTATTAGAATTATTAATATTATTTATCATTTATTATTATTAAGAAAAAACAACAAAAACTGATTTTTTTGTTACTAATATTCTAAACATTTAAATACTGACTGTCCTAGACAAGCGATAGCCAAGGGACAGACGAAAACCTTCCATCAAGGCAATCCGGCGTGTTCTCTAAATTGCACATGATATGAATCTTTCTATATGAGCCATGGCTTAACGTTCCATCCTATTGACTCCGGCCTTTCCAAATTTATCTATATATTCTCTCGCACGAAAAGCAGAAAGGTGGTTAACAGGGAAATTATGATTCTCAACGCAGGGATAACGGGAGGTTGCAGACATTAAATTAAGATTGTACTGACTCAGTCAAACTCCGTCCCTATCAGAAGGGAGATAGGACTGCAACTGTCAAATTCCGTCCCTATCAGAAGGAAGATAGGACTGCAACTGTTAAATTCCATCCCTATCAGAAGGGAGAGAGGACAGCAACTGTCAAGCTCAGTCCCTATCAGAAGGGAGATATGACATCAACTGTCAAACTCCGTCCGTATCAGAAGGGAGATGGGACTGCAACTGTCAAATTCCGTCCCTATCAGAAGGGAGATGGGACTGCAACTGTCAAATTCCGTCCCTATCAGAAGGGAATAGGACTGCAACTGTCAAGCTCCGTCCAGATCAGAAGGGAGATGGGACTGCAACTGTCAAGCTCCGTCCCTATCAGAAGGGAGAGAGGACTGCAACTGTCAAACTCCGTCCCTATCAGAAGGGAGATGGGACTGCAACTGTTAAATTCCGCCCCTATCAGAAGGAAGATAGGACTGCAACTGTCAAATTCCGTCCCTATCAGAAGGGAGATAGGACTGCAACTGTCAAGCTCCGTCCCTATCAGAAGGAAGATAGGACTGCAACTGTTAAATTCCGCCCCTATCAGAAGGAAGATAAGACTGCAACTGTTAAATTCCGTCCCTATCAGAAGGGAGATGGGACTGCAACTGTCAAGCTCCGTCCCTATCAGAAAGGAGATAGGACTGCAACTGTCAAGCTCCGTCCCTATCAGAAAGGAGAGAAGACTGCAACTGTCAAACTCCGTCCCTATCAGAAGGGAGATGGGACTGCAACTGTCAAATTCCGTCCCTATCAGAAGGGAGAGAGGACTGCAACTGTCAAGCTCCGTCCCTATCAGAAGGGAGATAGGACTGCAACTGTTAAATTCCGCCCCTATCAGAAGGAAGATAGGACTGCAACTGTTAAATTCCATCCCTATCAGAAGGGAGATATGACAGCAACTGTCAAACTCTGTCCCTATCAGAAGGGAGATGGGACTACAACTGTCAAATTCCGTCCCTATCAGAAGGGAGATGGGACTGCAACTGTCAAATTCCGTCCCTATCAGAAGGGAATAGGACTGCAAATGTCAAGCTCCGTCCCTATCAGAAGAGAGATGGGACTGCAACTGTCAAGCTCCGTCCCTATCAGAAGGGAGAGAGGACTGCAACTGTCAAACTCCGTCCCTATCAGAAGGGAGATGGGACTGCAACTGTCAAACTCCGTCCCTATCAGAAGGGAGATGGGACTGCGACTGTCAAATTCCGTCCCTATCAGAAGGGAGATAGGACTGCAACTGTCAAATTCCGTGATATCAGAAGGGAGATAGGACTGCAACTGTCAAGCTCCGTCCCTATCAGAAAGGAGATAGGACTGCAACTGTGCATCCATCCGTATTCCAGAATAACGAGACTCTATAATTTAAAAAAAATATTTATAATTAGATACAACATTTTTTGGATAACAAGAAAATGAAAATAAATTAAACTCTCTGTCAAATCTATCTAAATCTCGATAATATTCGTCTAATATTTTTAAAAGTATGCAAAGTGCATTATTTAGCAAAAAGTTCCGAAATTAGAGAAATGCGAAATAAAGGTCACAAAAACTGTTAGAATTACCCTTTTAAGTCTGGTTAAAGTAGTTATAATAGTTACTGGTTTCAGTTTAATCTGTTTGAATCAACGTTTCTTATTTATACTATAATTGATTAAATATTCCATCTTTTATTATTCTTTTAATGCTGAACGATTATTGCCAAAAGCAGACTTGGAAAGGTTTGATCAAAATATTTAATTAGCTCTGTTCACATATTCCAAAAAACATTTTATTTCAGACATTACTGAATTTTTATTCTTGGTCCCTATGGACATAACAGGAACTGTTAGAGTTTTCTGTCCATTAACTTTACGAAAAAAAATCCGTAAGTAAGCTAAATTGAAGAAGTCTCTGTGCTACAGCATTTTAAAGAGCATTTTAAAGAGCTCCGTGATGCTCTAATAGTAGAACAACTGTTTAAAATGAAGACTCTTTCTGAAGAATGAGAATTAAGGAGGGAGAGAATAATACGGATTGCTATCAATAGAATAATGAACTGAAATGACACTATTGAACGTAGTGTGTTTAATTAACAATTATTTTAAGAATAAAGACTCTTGAGAAGACAAAAGATCAATATAAGTTTCTGTTAGATAAATTAGTTAATGTGGAGGAAGAGTTTGATGTAGTTAGGCAAATAATGTACATGTAAATGAGATGATTGCTGTGCAAGTGCTGATTAAACCACACTAGAGAATATAAAGAGAAGAAAGGTGGTTATTATTGAGCGAAGCTGAGAATGAAGGTAAATTTCGCAATGTTGATTAGATTACATCGATGAATATACGTATATGCAAGGAAAATCTCGGAAAGTATTGATCAGACTAAGATGGCAATGCTAAGGAAAACTTTTCTTTCCAGAAAATTATCTTAGTTTTTCTGCTGTTGAAATAATTTTTTTTTTGGAATATTTTAGTTTCTAGGAGGAATAACGAACTATTTAAAGAATAAAAAAAATTATGTATTTTATTTTTAGGAGAAGTATTTTCTTGGAGCATATATGTAGGCAGTACCAAATAAAGTTGTTTTTAACAGTAAAATTAGAATTTATGGGAAATGTTTACTAACAAAATGATTTTTTTTTATTGATATCAGTTTTTAAATTCATGTCTAAAAGATAGGAAAACAGAAATCCTTGAAACATGTTATAGGAAATTCAGAGAAATAAACAAATAAATCAAATAAAAAATTTTAAATGTTTTAAAATAATTGTTAAATTCAGTAGTTAGTTTCTAATTACTTATATTAATTTCGTTACCTTTGCTTTGTTATGTTCGGACACGTAATAAAAATGAATAATAAATATCTATATACTAAAATCACCCGAAAGTAAATAAAAAACACTTTTAAGGCAAGTTCTTAAGTGTAGAGGAAATATTTTCGTAAGCCGGGTGGAAAAATATATTAAGTTTACTATTTACAGAGTTTGGTTACACTTGGTTGTAATAATAATGATATTTATAGCAAAAACATATGTTTGCCACCCTGATAGATTCACGGAGTCAAGTATACTTCTACAGCAAGTAACACTTAAAATCAATATCAATCAAAAGCACTTCTACTAACTGACTGTATGATATAATGCTCATATAACAGAATATCCTTGTCGGTAGCAAGTAGCTCAACGATACAGCATTTGACCATTATCAGGAGGTTGTGGGTTCGTATCCCACGCTGCTCAATACATTTATACCACTACACCTACATAACAGACAATCCCAAAACAGCCAGAGGCTATGGAAGTTCAACCAGACTGCATAATTTGGTTCTCCAAACATGTTTATCCTCGGCTACAGCTGTTGTATTAGGCCACTGCAAGCCAATTCTAACAAGGTCATGTTTTGACATTGTTTACTCTTAGATCCTAGGTCTCCATCTTTATTGAAGCCTTTAGGCACACTATTTAATAATAACTGTGCTCGCTAATCTGTAGTCGTTGTCTGAGAGTAACATAGCTAAACCAGTGAAGTCTCTTTCTTCACAATACCCAACTCAAAGGTAGTTGATGACTTATTTTACCTAACATCATCGTTATTTACATATTTAATCACTCCGCACCTAAGATTTAAGCATCTACAAACAAAAGCATCAGATTTCTTGTTATCTTGTTTGACACTAAACAAGATATTTAGTTCACTTCGGAGTTCGCAAAGAGAGAACATACCAGGAGGAGACATACCAAGTGTAGTTGGGTTGCGTTGTTTTACCTCTGAGCGGCACTTTTTTGCACACCATGGGCTAAATGGCCAGGTCACATGGACCCCGAATGCTCAGGGAAGATTGGGGGGAACCACTGGAACAGCTGTTGGGAGACAGATGGTAGCCTCCCGTCAAGGCCATCCAGCGTGTTCTTTAACGTGCACAGGGTATGGCTCTCCCGCACACGGGGCCACGGCTTAACGTCCCATCCGACGGACGGCGGCCTTTCCAAGCCCATCGGTGTCCCCTACTGACCGTGGGCAGGGCGGGGAATTTTGCGGAGATAAATCTCAACGCTGACCCAGCTGGGACTCAAACCTGGGACCTACAGATTACGAGCCTGGCGCGCTACCGACTGAGCCACCCCCGCCACAACCAAGTGTAGTTTAAGATACTGATGAACCTATTTAAATCTGCTAGATGGTTTTAACAAAAGGCTTCCATCTGTCCCTTAGTCCTTTTTTTTCCATTTAATAATAACAAAAATTTTATCCTCAAGCAAAGAATTGTTTTTATTTTTACCAAGGAAAAGGGAGGGGAGATCTCTGTCTTTAAGCGAAAGAGTTTAAAAATTTTTTCTTGAAGCACAGCAGAAAAAAAGTACCCGTAAAAGAACTTAAAATAGTGTCTTTCTTCGTATGAAAAATAGGGTTGGAGTAAAAAAGAAATCTTATCTTAAACTAAAGGCAGTATCTCCTAAAGCAAAGAAGAAATGGGAATTCTCCTGAAGCAAAGCAAAAGAAAGCATAGTCTCTTTCCCCAAGCAAATTGGGAGCATTCTTTTTCTCCAAACGAAGGTAAGAAAAGGTATTTTCCCCAAGCAACGAAAGGAAAATTCACTTCGGAAAAAGGAAATATTTCACGCTTTCCTCCAGTAAAGGAGAGGAACGTTATGGTCTAAATAAATAAAGAAAAGTAAACCTTAAAAACTATTCTAAAAAGGAAATATTCCTAAGCACAGGTAACTCCGTTTTCTCAGGTAAAAAAAAAGCCTCTTTCTACAAAGAAATGAAAAAAAAAATCATTGCGAAATGTACGAAAGGTACTGCCTCTCAAGCAAAAGAAAAACGTAGCTTTCTTTCAAAATTAAGGTTGTGGAGTGGGGAACTTCCTCTTCAGGTAAATCCAAAATACTCACTCATTGAACAAAGGATGAAACTCTCCCTCCAATTAAAGTACAGGAGGACACTCTCCTCAGCAATTTTTTTATGAAGCAAAAGAGAAAATTAATAGGGGAAAGCTCTTTACTCAAGCAAAAAAAAAAACTCAGATAGAGAAGAAAAGAAACTCTTACTTCAACGAAAGGGGAAAGAAAAAACTTCTTTCCCCAGACAGAGACGAAAAGAAATTCTTACCTCAAGTAAAGGATAAAAACGCCACCGGCTTCCTTTTCAAAGTTAAAAACAGTTTCATCACGAAAAAGTGGGAAACTTCGACCTCAATTAAACTAGAGAAGGACTCTATCCTCAGCAACTTTCCTTTTTCTGAAGCAAAAGAGTGAAGAAAAAGAGAAAAATTTCTTCAATCAACCAAAAAAATAGAACTTCTCAGGCAGAGAAAAAAGAAACTCTTTCCTAGCAAATGAAAAAGAAAAACACTTCTTTCCTCAGACAGAGATGAAAAGAACTCTTACCTCAAGCAAAGGATGAAAATGTCGCAGCCTTCCGCCTCAAGGATAAAACCAAAGTTTTCTTTCATGAACAAAAAATTGTAAAGGAATCTTCCATTTATGCTGATGTTCCATTGAGAACAGAAAAGGACCTGAACAATGGAAACAACACAATCCATATGCTGTGTGAGACTCGAACACACGTTCCTTCTCTATTTCGCGAAATAAACAAGCTAACTTCTCAGTCACTGAGATCTTACTCCTTTCTTACTTTAGTTAAACCGATAAATAACAACAAAGAATCAGCAGTACGTCAACAATGAAGGACACTCCTTTCTTCTTTTTGTCGTTGATGTTATTTCTTTCCTAACCACTCTATTCTTAAAAGTGACTTGGTTTCAATTTGTCTATTCCTTTTTCAGCCGTGTTCCTTCAGCGAAAGTTTTTTTTTTTTAAGAAAACAGCTAGGAAAGCAGTTTTCTGTGTCGTATTCTTAAGCGAACCAATTGTCAACCAGTCCACTCAATTGATTTTAAAATCCTCGCCGGTATTGTCTCTCGCAGTGAAGAACATCATCTAAAATCAAATTTCGGAGCGTTGTTCTGGGCAGTTCGTATTTCTTTTTCTTTTCCTTGTTCCGAATCCCTCAAAGGAGCAAAAGAGTAAAAAAAAAAACCTCCAAGATTTGTCTCTTTCTTTCTTATAAGAGGGAAGTGACGACACGATGTTGATGCACGTTCAGCGCTACGTGCTGTCCTTAACGCTCTGCTGTATCAGCAGCTGTTTTAAAGCTTCTTGAGAAAGAATAAAGAAAAATAAAGCAAATATATCTGACTAGACCAATAAGTTCAAATATTGGTTTTATTTCTTTGTAGGAGTTGATATTTCTCTTCGTAGGATCACTCATAGTTTATGAGTTGCATCATTTTACATCTGAATAGCACACAGTATTTTAAATGGCCACGTGAAAATGACCCCAAGGGCTCAGAGAACGTTGGAGGAAAGGGACTCGATAGTTGTTACGAGACAGATGATAGCCTCTCATCAATATCATACAGCACGTTCTTTAACCTGTTAGTCCCATACGACAGGCAATTTAATTTTAACGATGTATTCACAATGGAGAAAGAATCTATCTATGAAATAAAAAGAATATAGATTTCAACATTCGTAAAAAAAATGGTTCTTTTCAACTTTCATTGAAACGAGTTATTAATTATTTACTAGAATTCATTTATGGCATAAATGCGTTTCAAAATATAAATTTTTACTCTTTTATCACAGTACGAAAATTTAAAGTTAAGATTTAATTTGCATCCCTTTTCAAAGACTTTTCGGTCCATTGTTTAAAATCCAAGGTTCATGGGATAGGTGCTACTCCGTTCTTTCCTAGGCCAATGAAACTTATGTCCATAGGGTAGGATATTACACCATACGTAAGTAAACCATCTTCTGCTGGTTAAATTATTATGGCGTACGTTCTGCATGATGGGTTGCTAGGTTAATTATCTTCTACCGAGAATTCACACCATTTACGTATTAAAGAACACGCTTAATCACCTATAATGAGACCTCATCTGCCGCTAACAACTTTTCTATAGATTAATTTTCTCATTCCTTTCTATCTAACTGTGATCTAATCAAAAGCAAAATTGATCTTCGTCAGCATACGATCGAACTCAAATACCTATACCTAGCAAACCAACTTTCTACATTGTGCCAGATTATCTTTCCGTATGATTCAAACGGAATATTCATCAGATCTGATAAACCACCAGCGTTGCCAAGGGAACACCTCTCCCTGAGCAAACTGATGATCTGAAACGTTGCGATAAGATGAATGGACGAAGTTGTAAAAGTAAACAAACCAACTGTGTGAACTTAAGCCATGATACATGTATCAACATCAAAGAGAATGACAGAATTCTACCATCGCTTGATGCTATGATTAAAACGCAAAGATAAATGTAATGCTTCAACCACTGGAAGGTCCTAGAGGTAGATGATCAGAGACAGGAATCGATCGATAAGATCTAAAGAGAAGATTTGATTCATCCATTAGATGGTAAGACAAACATCTGCAAAGTAATTCCTTATTTATGACGAATTTCAGCGCAGATGTCTATATAAACACTCTTAACGATTCATTATTTAATATATTAATTGATATGATCCATCATTCTACGCTTACAGTGCAAATGAAAACCTCAACATTAATAGTTCACTTAAAATAATCTGTACACTGAAAAACAATTTTAAGTTACCATAAAAACTCTCTTAAGTTGGGTGCGATGTGAACATACGACCATCTGATAAGATCAAGTGCTCTGAACAGTTTCGATCGAAATCCGCCATGCTTGTAAGCTAACGTTCCCAGTGCCGCCTGTCTATGAGTTAAAATATGTTCCGCCAAATCCTGCTCTACCTTAGGTGATAAATATGACACCGATGATCTCCATCGAGTGAGAAGTCTTGACTCCCTGTGCAGGAAAACCACATCCTGTGCAAAATAAAGAACACACTAGATTACCTTGATGAGCAATGAATCCTAACAGATGTTAATTGAATTCCATTGCTTTACCATGCTCTGAGCTACTGGTGTTTTCGTCCATAAACGTGCCTCTTAGAGGTAAACCAACTCAATATCTAGTAAAGATTATATCACACCGAGCTAACTACCACTTCTCGGCTAAGTTACAAAAAGGATAAAATGTCAATAATATGAAGAATACTGAATAAACCTTTCTAGATATTTCAAGGATGCGCACTTTTCAAACATATCGAGTTACGATAACGTGTCTCATGTTATTTTACCCTAAGTACTTTACGCCAGTTTGTATCCAACACATTTTGATTGATTCAAAATTGCTAAAACGTTGTCTTTATTTACCTCGAAAGGTAAAAGTAACTATAGACCTAATAGCGGCAAAATTTTAGCTCACAATTTACGATCACAAGGACTTCAAAGTCTTGGAGCTGTGGACAGCTGCTAGAAAGGGAGCCAATGGACAGCTGCTAGAAGACAGATGTAACCTCACGTTAAAGACCATGAAGTGTGATCTTTAACGTGAAGAATCAGTTTCATAATAAATCACTTATTTATTTAGTAATTTTTCTTTTCATTTTAAAAGTTTTAAAATGTTATTAAGATTAGGGCCGGATCTGAGAGGGAGGCAAGCTCCCCCCCCCCACACATATGCACACTTTGAGAATGCTAATAAGAGCAATGGAGGGAAAACATTATTAAACTTAGGTATATTACAGGTAATTTTAAAGAATTTTTAAGGGCGTCTAAAACGAAGAGGGAAATGTTATCTACAATGGAAATCCGCCCCCTACCCCGCCTGTTATTTTTCACTATATTCTTGTTTGCTATTTTTGTCCTCAATTTTACAAATTTATACATTAGTTTCTGAACCATTGCACCGCAAGCTGTCTACGATAAACTGTACCAATGAAATAGCTTCTTAAATAGCTTGCCACTGAGGTTTACCACTCCTGGTGGTATAATTAGCAATAGAGGAGACAACAGACGAAGGCTTACTTCAGAAACATTCATTCCTTATCTAGAATTCTTAACTCAGGTCCCTTTACTTTCAAACTAAGCAAGCTAACCATTAGGGAATAAAACAAAAATATAAAAATATTGCTTTTAAAGCATCTTCCCTCCCTCGATAACGAGGCTTTGGTTTGGGTTGTTTTACCTCTGAGCGGCACTTTTTTGCACACCATGGGCTAAATGGCCAGGTCACATGGACCCCGAATGCTCAGAGAAGATTGGGGAGGGGACCCACTGGAATAGCTGTTGGGAGACAGATGGTAGCTTCCCGTCAAGGCCATCCAGCGTGTTCTTTAACGTGCACGGGGTATGGCTCTCCCGCACACGGGCCCACGGCTTAACGTCCCATCCGACGGACGGCGGCCTTTCCAAGCCCATCGGTGTCCCCTACTGACCGTGGGCAGGGTGGGGAATTTTGCGGAGATAATCTCAACGCTGACCCAGGTGGGACTCGAAACTGGGAACTACAGATTACGAGCCTGGCGCGCTACCGACTGAGCCACCCCCGATAACGAGGCATGATAGGAACCTGTCAATATAATCTGCCACAGAGAACATCTGTGAGAAAAGCATGACCTAAGTTGGTCATGGGCAATGTGTGACCAGACTGCATTTTTGCCGTGGCTATTTGTACTGTGCAGACTTTTCCCTATTTTTTAATTCTTAAAATAATTCTTTAAAATCAATATTTTCCCTTCGAAAGGCAGTTGGCACACAACTCATCGCTGTAAGCCAGTGTCTCGCAAACTGTGTGCCGCGAGAGATTTTCAAATTGACACTAGATATTCCAAAGATTTCATTTTGACTTGACTTGTGTTATCGACGTGCTATCGACGTGCTTTAATAAAAATCTTTCAGATTTTATCAACTGGGATCTTGGAAGTATTTATCAAGCTTTTTCCAAATTTTGGTATTAATTTTTGATTATTTCAAGCCATAGAATGGACAAATATTTAAAACAAACACCGAGTTATGAATTAAAGAACGAGAGCAAATCTTTAAGTAAAACCAGGCTGATGACTTCAACAAAGCGCAAATATAATGACGATTATATAGAGTTTGCTTTTATTCTTTTTTAGGTGTGCCGCGGAAAAAATTAGATTCAGTGTGCCGCAGAGTAAAAAGGTTTGCGAGACACTGCTGTAAGCAATGAAGGGGTCAATGAAGGGTTCTGACGTCAATTTCCTCGGGGTCTGCATTTTATCTAAATTAAGTTATTTATTTTTAATTCCTCGTGTATTTGATTTTCAAGTATCTAGATTTCCTCACGTTCTTGAATGAATCAGAGTCCTACTTTTCCGGACTCTGGAATTTACAAAACGAGATTTCTGAGATCGAGTTCCGTTTCGTAATAAATGTATCTGAAAATTTATTTGTTTATATTTTATATGCTTAATTATTATTTTCAATTATCTTGAATATAAATATTATAATATAGTTTTCTCAGGAAATTGGAACTGGGGGTTCCAATTCCCTGAGAAATGTTGTCCCTGTTTCATGCTGTATAACTATATTATACATATGCATTAAAAAACAGCATATATATAATATAGTTTTCTCAGCTATTTGGAAACTTGGGGTTAGAGTGTTTAATGCAATAGCTAAGGTTTTTGCCAGCGACACACTAAAAAATCCTCATTCATCCCTACGATAAGAAAAAGTTGCCCATCCTTGACCCAAGTAGCAAGACCACGTTAGAAAAACAAACACCTAGAAATAAATTAAAAACTATATTAAAAGAATATAAAAACATTTGTTATTTTTCCTTTGGTACAAGATGGTAATAACGATTTTGCAAGGGAACAAACTAAAGGACGAGGTTTGCATTTGCAAACTGCCAAGTTTAATGTCGTCAATCTGAAATAGATTCTCCGAGTAAAACTCACTGGTTTCCATAAATTAAAAAACAACAATATGTTATGCCAATGGGAAGCTAACGTCAAAGCTCTATAACTTCTGAGGGGTGGGGGTGGCTCAGTCTGTAGCGCGCCAGGCTCGTAATCTGTAGTTCCCAGGTTCGAGTCCCAGCTGGGTCAGCGTTGAGATTTATCTCCGCAAAATTCTCCGCCCTGCCCACGGTCAGTAGGGGACACCGATGGGTCTTGGAAAGGCCGCCGTCCGTAGGATGGGACGTTAAGCCGTGACCCCGTGTGCGGGAGAGCCATACCCTGTGCACGTTAAAGAATACGCTGGATGGCCTTGACGGGAGGCTACCATCGGTTTCCCAACAGCTGTTCCAGTGGGTCCCCTCCCCCAACCTTCTCTGAGACTTCGGGGTCCATGTGACCTGGCCATTTAGCCCATGGTGTGTAAAAAAATGTGCCGCTCAGAGGTAATCCAATCCAACTCTATAACTTCTAAAATAAGTTTTTTTTGTTTTGAAAAATGTAATTGAAGATAAAGATCTTAATCAAATAAATCAATATCTCGATTTTCAACAATATTCGTTCAGTATTTAGTTGTGGAAGTTTGAATATTTAGCGATAACAATGCCAGCCACAAAAATTGACTTCAGAAGTTAATTAAAACTTAGTAATAAGTATTGCATCAAAGTGTTTAATAAAATAAGTGTGTATTTTAGAAATTTGTGTAAAGAATTCTTTCACTATTCTTCAGTTTTGTATAAGTTTCTTAAGACATTAAGACTGTTGAAAATCGGGATATTGATTTATTTGATTGAGATCTTCATTTGTCATTACATATTTCGAAACAATAAGACTTATTTTAGAAGTTAGAGAGCTTTGACGTTAGCTTCCCATTGACTTAACATAGGGTTGTTTCATAATTTATGGGAGCTTGTGTATTTATTTTTAAAAAAAAAGGAAAGAAAAGAAGAAAAAAAAATAAAATGTTCCCAAAAAGAAATTTGACGCAGGAGAATTCTCCCTGGAATATTTTTTTATCAGAAGTAATTGTCTTTGAATTATGAAAAAAAAAATTGCCCAAAGCAAGATTTCAACAGAAAAACTTTGACCCTCAAACACAAGTCCCTTTTAATAAACAGCCAAGCACGCTAACTATGGGGCCGTCGGCATGATTAGTGATTATGAAAATGATTAGTACACTCAAGTATTCCGTCATCAATGAAGTGGTGATTTCTACGGGAAAAGAATTGCGGCAAAAAATTAAATTACTTAAACCTTCTGGTGGATACAATATTCTTCTCTGCACGACAAAAGAAGAAGTATTTTTCTTTTGCCTAAAGAAACTTCGATTTCTCCTGACTCACTTCCCTCTTATTTGTGGTCATTGACCCAATAAAACTCAGTGCAACAATTGGATTACGTAATGCGGTAAACAATTCGTCTGGAGATCCCCTCGTGGTATACGTGGTTCCGGTCTTGTGATAAACCGTTGCAGTGGCCCCCTCGAGACGCACAATAAGCGTAATGCAGTCAGTGGCCACGCGGCTTCTGTTTAACATCAAGCATTCGCTGACCACAGGTTGCTGGTGCTGCTGCTGGACAGAGCAAACCGTGGGAGGCAAACAACTGATTAGAGCTTTTCCACGATAACAGATCATTCACTCCAGGAAACTGACCGTGAGGGTGGATAAATGGAACAAAAAAGATATCGCAGGAAGAATACAAGCTCACAAATTCCAAGAGGTCTGCTTTTTATCTTTTAGAGTTAGGCGTAATTTCTATCCTTTCCAGAAGGTTTGTTGCAATAGCCTTTTTTTGCCATCAAAATTCTTTATGATATTAGAATAAAATTTTCAGTGATTAGTATATATATTTATTTTGGAATACGATACATAATTTATTTATTATTTTTTGTAAGAGGAAATTTAATTTTGAAATAAATACAAGAGAAATGTTTGGCTGTTTTATCTCTGAGCGGCACATTTTTGCCCGCTAAATGGCCAGGTCACAAAGACCCCGAAGACTCAAAGAAGGTTGTGGAAGGAACCCAGTGGACAGCGTTTGGGGGACAGATGTAGCCTCCGTTCAAGGTGTGCGGAGTATGACTTCCCCACACGGAGTAACGGCTTAACGTCCCATACGACGGACGATGGTCTTTCCAGGCCCATATGTCCCCTGCTGGCAGGGTGGGACTTTTGCGGAGAAAAATCTGAACTCTGGTCCAGCTGGGACTCGAACCCTGGAGACTGCAGATTACGTGCCGGCACACTACAGACTGATGCACCCCCCGCCCTATGCAAGAGAAGAAAATGAAAATTGCTTTGCAATAAAGTTTAACATGAAGCATAAAATTTAAAAGCAAACATTTCTGAAATTTCTGATGAATCTAGAACGTAGGTAAAAATTAATGTCTGTTGGGTCGAGCTACTTTCCTCTAAGCGGCACCTTTTTCCTCACAGTTGACTAGATGACCAGGTCACAAGGACACCAATTGCTCAGAGAAGGTTAAGAGAACGAGACCCACTAGACCTGTTAGGAGAAGGATGGAACTCCCCATCAAGGCCATCCATCGTATTCTTTAACGTGCTTACGGTATGACTCTCTTGTACCAGGAGCCACGACTTTACGTCGCATCCGATAGAACACAACCTTTTCAACACCATCAGAAGTCCATCAGTGTCATCTTTTTGACCGAGGGCAGAGCAGGAGTTCAGCGGAAATACACCGAAGAGCCAAAACATTATGACCATCTACCTAATGTGATGTTGGTCCTCTATGTGCCACCAAAACAGCTCTTGCCCGGCTAGGCATGAAAGCTACAAGATTTCTAAAGGTGTCTTGTGGTATCTGGTACCAACATGTTACCAGCATATCCTTTAACTCTTGTAAGTCACGTGGTTGAG
The DNA here is from genome assembly GCA_038380435.1 of Ryuthela nishihirai. NCBI lineage: Eukaryota > Metazoa > Arthropoda > Arachnida > Araneae > Heptathelidae > Ryuthela > Ryuthela nishihirai. Next base: position 20,523,568 of record JAWZYU010000016.1, read on the forward strand.
TCGCCGCAGATCGGATATGCTGTTTCAACACACACCACACTCGATTGGATTGATGTCTGTGGAATTTGGAGACCAGGCAATACCTTGAAGTCTTCCTCATGTTCTGCGAACCATTCTCGAACAATCCGGACAGTGTGGCATGGCGCATTATCCTGCTGAAAGAAGGCACTACTAGAATGGAATACCGTTGCCATGAAAGGATGTACCTGGTCTGCAAAGATGTTTAGGTAGGTGGTAGACGTCATAGTTTCTTACACATGAATGGGCTGGACCCAGAGTTTCCCAGCAGAAATTGCCCAAAGCATTACACTTCCTCCACTAGATTGCTTTCGTCCCACAGTGCATGCTGGTGCTAACACTTGCCCAGGTTAAATGATTCGCATGTACCCGGCAGTTCCCATGATACAACAGGAAACGAGATTCATCTGATCAGACGACCTTCTTCCAATCATTCAAGGTCCAGTTTTGATACTCGCGTGCCCATTGTAGGGCGCTTTCAACGGTGAACTGAGGTCAGCATTAGCACTCGGAGCGGCCTATGACTACGCCTCCTTCCCCCTCCCTTTGCAGCAGGGTTCGATGTACTGTGTGTTGTGACATATTACTCCTGTCACCAGCATTCAAATTACGGGTGAGTTGCGCCACAGTATCCCTTCTGTTGGCTCATACCATACGGGATAGCCTTCGCTCACCTGTAGCACTGACGAGCCGTGGACGGCCCACACCTTGCTGGCGGTTCGAGGTTTTTTCCTCCTCGGACCACTTTTTGAAGATACTAACCACGGCTGACCGTGAGCATCCCACAATTCGTGCCGTCTCGGAAATGCTCTGACATGAGCATTACAATTTGGCCTTTGTAAACCTTGCCTTTCCCATCTGAAGAACAAGAATAACTGAGTAACAGAGCTCAGTATCAGGTGTTATTTATACCATTTCATGATATTCACACGGGCTATCATTTACCTGCAGTTGCTTCGATTTGCATAAAGATGCGCTGGTCATAATGTTTTAGCTCTTCGGTGTAAATCTTAACTCTGGCACAGTTGGGACTCGAATCTTGGGAACTGAAGATTATGAGATTGGCTCTCTACGACTGAGCTACCCAGCCCCACAGTCTTTTAGTGAAATCTATTTGTACTCTCCCTAATGAGAGAATATAAGAAATCACACGTGGTTGGACAGTTTGGTGGCATTGGCAGACGTTGAGCGAAAAGCTGGCGTGTTTGGTTGAGGAGAGAGACCTCGGTTCGAATCCTCTATAAGACATGAGTTGGGTTGGGTTGTTTTACCTCTGAGCGGCACTTTTTTGCACACCATGGGCTAAATGGCCAGGTCACATGGACCCCGAAGGCTCAGAGAAGGTTGGGGAAGGGGACCCACTGGAACAGCTGTTGGGAGACAGATGGTAGCCTCCCGTCAAGGCCATCCAGCGTGTTCTTTAACGTGCACAGGGTATGGCTCTCACACACACGGGGCCACGGCTTAACGTCCCATCCGACGGACGGCGACCTTTCCAAGCTCATCGGTGTCCTCTACTGACCATGGGCAGGGCAGGGAATTTTCTATAAGACATGAATATATTCCCTTTCTTATGTCTGTTGTTGTTCTTCCTCTGAATGTTCTCCTTCCTCACAGATCGTCTCTATGGCGTATTAAATTATGAGAACTCCGTGAAAAATGTGCTGCTGCAGAAGTAATTTATTTTCAATTTTTTTAAGTATCTTCTCCCATTATTTCCATAAGCTGCAAATGTTATTATATTTAACGTACTACGGACTACTATTGTCTTGACAATAAATTTACTCTTAAAATCTCAATGAAAGTGAATAACCATGCAAGAAACAGAACACAAAAGGAGCGTAGTATATTTGTTACGTACAGGGCTGGATTTATGGAGGGGGGGGGGAAGGAGGCCCATGGGCCTCCCCTTGAGAATTCTAGCAAGGGTAATGGAAGAGAAAATCATAACTTGTTAATATTTCAAGCATTTTTCAAAGAAATTTTTCAAAGACCGCTAAAGTGGAGTGGAAAACGTTATGCTGCAATGACAGTCTAGTCTCTTGGAATCTCTTCTTTTTTTTTAGGTTCAATTGCGTCACTACTCCTCCCTTTTTTTTCTTGATACGGGTCTGTTTTCATATATTGCGCTTATTTGTAAAGGGCTGGTTATTATGCGTCACTCGGACAATTGTCACTGTTCTTTTCATTTCGTTTTTTAAAATATTTGATATTGATCAACGAAATTCTTTGAAGGGTGCTGTTGAACGCTCTACAATAAATCTAAAGATGTAATAAAATCAGAAGCTTCGATTCTCTAGATGAATTGTGTTTGGTTGCTTTTGTTGTTTATATTTTTAAGATATTTATACTTATTTATACATTTATACATCGGGGTGAGTTTAAATATTTGCCTATTATTTTGTATAATAGTGTAGGTAAGGAGTGGGTTAGTGTGAGCAGAAGAAAGAAATTGATGAAATGATACATTAAAGAAATAATTAGTCCATTAAGTGACATTAACAGAAACATCAATAATCTATTTCTTTAACTCACTTTCAAAAAAATCCTAAGGTTGGGTTGTTTTACCTCTGAGCGGCACTTTTTTGTACACCATGGGCTAAATGGCCAGGTCACATGGACCCCGAAGGCTCAGAGAAGGTTGGGGGAGGGGACCCACTGGAACAGCTGTTGGGAGACAGATGGTAGCCTCTCGTCAAGGCCATCCAGCGTGTTCTTTAACGTGCACAGGGTATGGCTCTCCCGCACACGGAGCCACGGCTTAACGTCTCATCCGACGGACGGCGATCTTTCCAAGCCCATCGGTGTCCCCTACTTACCGTGGGCAGGGCAGGGAATTTTGCGGAGATAAATCTCAACGCTGACCCAGCTGGGACTCGAACCTGGGAACTACAGATTACGAGCCTGGCGCGCTACCAACTGAGCCACCCCCGCCCAAAATCCTAAGGACGAGCGTTGTGAAGTCCTTATTATTTTTTGTCGGAAGAGTGCCAGACCGAAGGAGGTGTTTGGCCAGACTCGTTATTTTCTGTTTTCAAGTTTCAGTCCCAATTGTGCCAACGTTGAGATTTATCTCTTTAATCCCCATCCTGCCCTCGGTGAGAGTGGGAACACCGATGGATTTGGAAAGGCAGCCGCCCTTTACATGGGACGTAAAAGCCGTGGCCCGTGTGCGGGAGAGCCTTATGTACGTTATCTCACGCTGTATAGCTTTGAAGGGAGACTACCATCGATCCCCTAACAATCCTCCAGTAGGTCTCCTTCGCGCAATCTTTTCTGAGTCCTCGGGGTCCTTGTGACCTGACTATTTATCCCCTTGTGTGCAAAAAATGACGCTCAGAGGTAAAACAATCCAACAGAATCCTGATGCACTGCTGATTTCGGATCTGTATGCAGTAGAATGAGGAAAGAGTTTATTGACTCTTTCAATCGATTTATATTCATCGGTGATGAAATCCAAACACTCAACGATAACGAGACAAAAAAGGAGTAATATTTTTTTATTATTTTATTATGATTTAGTTTCTCGGTTATACAATTTCAGTTTGTATTGGAACCGAACTAGATTTTCTCACTCCAAAAGCAACAAAAAAAGTATGATGGCATTTTTTTCTTTGTGTTTGCACGAAAGCACTGATCGACCCTGTGAAGAAATCGATCTCGAGAAATAAGTGCACGTTTCAAGAATATTTCTTCCACATTTCTCTCTTGAAAAAATATCCTAGACGAACAATTCTAAAGGAAGGGAAAAAGAAAATGCCCAACACCGCTGCCTGAAGAACGCTACAAAAGGGAACAACAGTCTTTTCATCGATTTTTTCAGTCAATTGCATTCATCGTTGCCCAAATCTGGACACTCGACGATATCGTCGTGAAGAATAGCTTTGTCAGAGAGGAAAAAATAATTCGAAGGACGCTTCCTGACGACGCGAATGGTAACACCTGTCTTTCTGGCGATATTTTTCCACGGTGTCTCTTTAATGGACGTTACAGATAGCTTGTCTGCCTTTTCCTTTATCTGGGGTAGGTTGAGGAGTCACATGTCCACTTCTTGTTTCCAACCCATCACTTCTCTTACACTCCGCTTTTGCTCTTCCTTTATTCTCAGTGCATTGGATGCCGAGTTACGAAAAGACAACAACCACTTTTATGGTGTCTTCTGCGTTGAAAGAGATGAGTAAAGGCATTCCAGCTCTTCTCAAATCAGACGTACCCTTCTTTACTTCTTCTTTTCATTTTTTGGTCTCTTTTTCCTTCACGTTGTGCCTGCCATTTCGAGAAACGACGTCTCCCTGCACTCTTGTTGCCGAAGGGCAGGAGATTTGTATCCGATTTATCCTCTTAAGGCCCAATAAGACAGATACAACCTCGAAATTGGCGCTGATGGAAAGAACGAAAGAATGAGAGAAGATGTGATGAAAGCGAGAGAAAAAGAAAGAGTGGACACGAGGTTTTGAGAGAGAGACAAAAACAGCGGTGGAAGAGAGGGAGAAAAGAAAGTAGAATAAAAATGGGGCGTAGGAGTGCGTAAGGTTCAAATAAGAAAAGAATCAAAGAAGGTGTCGATTCTGTCGTATATCAATTGCAACAAATCCGCTGAGTTCCTTTGAGATACAAGTTGAAGTGCAACGGATGTTGCAAATCTGTTTGCTACGTTATCTTGTCGAGATGCGAGCGCTTTGAAGTACTCTTCTTTTTATATGGATAAAAAGCAAAGGCATGTTTGCTATTAAATGTGTCTGTCGAGGAGAGAGGGGGTTAAGGTAAGTGTTCTTTTCATCTTGAGGATGTTACTTCGATGCAAGTAGAACCGAAATAAGCAATCCAGTTCCTATTTTACCGAAAATAAAACAACTTTGTTCTAATATAACTTGGAGTATCCAGAGATTTCGTAATTCTACTCAGTCCATGCGTTCTGCTTGAGACGTATTCTTAATACGTTACTTAATAAGTATACGTCTCAAGTATACGTCAATTACGTTATACTTAATATGCTCAGTCAACTTTTTTATTACTGAGTAGAAAAAAAATAAGTTGTGAAACAAAATTTCTTATTTGTTTAATATTGTTAAGAGAAAGAGACAAAATAATATTCCAGTGTACAACTCTTTTTCAGATGGAAAAACGTAAGGTACAGCTAATTATGTACACATGGCATATATTGTACAAAGATATTCCTAGCACAGGAAATCAACTTATTGAATTTTAGAAATATATCCTCAGTATCTTAGGGTTACTACAGTTACGGATTCTCACGGATTCACACAAAATGGACATTTAGGTCGTCTTTAGTTCCCAGATTAAGCAATGCCTTGAGTGGAGTTGATTCGAATATGTTATTATGTAAAATGCTAAAAAATTATGTTTCTAGCTGAACTGTACCTGACGCTGCCCAGGTCTCAATTTTAAGATGCAGCAGTATACTTTGATTTTCATTCCACTAAAATCCTTTAGCAAAGATTCAACACGCATCTATATTGATGTTGTAATAAGAAAAAAACGTATTAAATGCAGTATTACCAACTCGCATGTTGCTAGTATTACCAAAATTCACATGTTGCTACAAATCTTATGTTACATGTTGTTATGATTCTTATGCTACATGTTGTTATGACTCTTATGCTACATATTGTTATGACTCTTATGTTACATGTTGCTTTGACTCTTATGCTACATGCTGCTATAACTTATGTTACACGTTGATATGACTCTTATGCTATGTTTTTATGATTTTATATTTGACTTATTCACAGTTAGGGAGCAGAAAATGGCAACAATGGATTTGGAAACGATTACCATTTCCCTATAAATAGCATAGTAAATACTTTTTACTTTTGGAATTAATTAACTGGACACCGTAACTTGGACAACCATAATAACTCTGTTAAATTTCAGCCACGATTTCCCGTTGAGTTATGGCTGTCACAGACATACACACAATCTCCTTTTATTATTATAAATATACTAGGCGTATTCTTGGAGGAAACGTGTTTTTCGTACGTGGGGATGACGTCATTGTGTGGCCGACGTTTTCGTCTCCCTATAATTGCGCAGGTACTTGACCGATTGGTCCTAGATTTGGTATGCTGGTTTCTCTTGTATGACCCTTTCTTGAGTTAAGAGATCTAGTCCCTTGCCGTAGTGAATCAGGATTAATACCGTTGCAAGTATCCGAAATTTCTGGAGGCGCTGCCATCGCCTCAGCTGCCTTGAAAATTATTAATGGAGTAGTATCGTTATCAACGGAGATATACGCGGGAAAAGTTTTTCTATTTTTTACCGAGATTGGAGCCGTGGCTAGATGTTTCGCTACAAACTTTTGGCGGTGTGTAGCTCGTATTTATTTGTTGCAGATAAATTAGGGGCGGGGTGGTTTAGTCGGTAGCGCGCCAGGCTCTTAATCTGCAGTTTCCAGGTTCGAGTCCCAGCTATGTCAGCGTTGAGATTTATCTCCGCAAAACTCCTCGCCCTGCCCACGGTCAGTAGGGGACACCGATGGGCTTGGAAAGGCCGCCGTCCGCAGGATGTGACGTTAGCCACGACCCTGCGCAAGCTAAAGAACACGCTGGATGGTCTTGACGGGAGGCTACCATCTGTCTCCCACAGCTGTTCCAGTGGTTCCCCCCCTCCCCAACCTTCTCTGAGCCTTCGGGGTCCTTGTCACCTGGCCATTTAGCCCATGGTGTGCAAAAAAGTGCCGTTCAGAGGTAAAACAACTCAACTGAACAGATAAATCATATTTTATCACTTTAATTAACAAAACTAAACACTTGGTTTTTGGACCACTTTAAAATGAACAGTATGTTTTAAAAAATGATGAGTTAAATAATTAATTTTTTTTCACTTAGATTTTTGAGAACTGTTTAGAGTCTCGAAAAATGCAGTTATAATCAGTTTTGTAGATTTCAAAACTACTTTTGACTCTGTTGATATTCCTAATTTGTAGTTGATAGTGATATCGTGTGGTATAGTGTTCAAGTTAGTATTTCGTTGGCGGCTCTCTATTATAACACTGATTCTGTGTAGGAATTAATGAAGCATGTAGTGACTGATTCAATATTGCTACTGGAATTCGACAAAATTGCATCTTATCATCTTGCTGTTTAGTGTAGTGATCGATTATGTTATGAGGAATTCACTGCAAACCGAAATTGGAGCATGGATGATCTAAAGATCTGTAACTACCTCTGTGAGATTATGTTGATGATTTGGTCCTTTTGGCAAATGATGTTGAGAAGATGATCGATCTCTTTCCACAAAGCTATTGATGAAACTGGTAAAGGTATAGGTATGCTGATAAATCGCGAGAAATCTAAAGTATGAAAATTGGCCAAGTGTATGGTGCTCCAATTCTCTAGAATGGCTGGGGCGGGGGTTGCTCAGTCGGTAGCGCGCCAGGCTCGCAATCTGTAGTTCCCAGGTTCGAGTCCCAGCTGGATCAGCGTTGAGATTTCTCTCCGCAAAATTCCCCGCCCTGCCCACGGTCAGTAGGGGACACCGATGGGCTTGGAAAGGCCGCCGTCCGTCGGATGGGACGTTAAGCCGTGGCTCCGTGTGCGGGAGAGCCATAACCTGTCCACGCTAAAGAACATGCTGGATGGCCTTGACGGGAGGCTACCATCTGTCTCCCAACATCTGTTCCAGTGGGTCCCCTCCCCCTATCTTCTCTGAGCCTTTGGGTTCCATGTGACCTGGCCATTTAGCCCATGGTGTGCAAAAAAGTGCCGCTTAGAGGTAAAACAATCCAATCCAATCTAGAATGGCTGCACTCTTGAGCAAGTTTCTCAGCTATCTTGACAGTTGTGTGACAGATACTGGTGATGTATAAGAACAAATAATTGAATATAAGCAAAAGAACAACCTATCGCTTCTGGCGAATAAAAAGCGCTCGTTTTTTCTAAAATATGAAGTTCACCGTTTTACGTTGTTGGGTTGTTTTACCTCTGAGCGGCACTTTTTTGCACACCATGGGCTAAATGGCCAGGTCACATGGACCCCGAAGGCTCAGAGAAGGTTGGGGGACCCACTGGAACAGCTATTGGGAGACAGATGGTAGCCTCCCGTCAAGGCCATCCAGCGTGTTCTTTAACGTGCAAAGGATATGGCTCTCCCGCACACGGGCCACGGCTTAACGTCCCATCCGACGGACGGCGGCCTTTCGAAGCCCATCGGTGTCCCCTACTGACCGTGGGCAGGGAATTTTGCGGAGATAAATCTCAACGCTGACCCAGCTGGGACTCGAACCTGGGAACTACAGATTACGAGCCTAGCGCGCTACCGACTGAGCCACCCCCGCCCCACCGTTTTACGAGTTTGTAAAACTTTTAACGTTGAAATTCGAGTAAATATACAATTCAGAAAATGTCAATCCTAATATTTTATTAGCACCTATCCAACGTAAAAAGAACTTTCATATATCTGAAGAAGAAAAAAAGAAACCCAATGTTTACAGAGGGACAACAGTAATGCGATAAAACAATGCTTTGAAAACAAGCTTAAAACGCAAGTTTAGTTGCTTAGACAGGTCACTAACTTTTATGAATTCATCTTTACAAGGTTTCCTGAAATAAGTATACAAGACAAAAATATATACCAAAGCTGGTGCTATATCTGGAACCAGAGATAGGTTGTTTTACCTTTGAGTAATACTTTTTGACACACAGTGGGTTAATCTTCAGGTTACAAGGACCCTAAGGGTTCAGAGAAGGAAAGAAACCCGCTGGACAGCTGTTAGGAGACAGATGGAAGCCTTCCGACAAGGCCTTCCAGCGTGTTCTTTAACGTGTACAGTGTATGTCTCTCTTGCACAGTGCCACGGCTTTACGTCCCATCCGATGGACGGCGGCCTTTAAAATCCATCGGCGTCGCGTTATTCACCGAAAGCAGAGTGGACAGAGGTAAACCTCAATGATGGCATTGGCGAGGCACGAACTTGGGAACTGCGGATTACGAGCCTGACGCGCTACCGACTGAGGCAATTCCCCATCCCATTGGAACCTGAGACTATTATAGGTTGAGAATTTGATACATTAACAACTTAGCTTTCAAAAACGATATAATTATTTCTGCGATGTGCAGTTATGGACAGATACATGCTTCCCTAAACTGTGTTTAAGAGAGAAAAAAAACAATTAATTTTTCTTAATTTATCAGTATGAGGCACAGAAATCGTAGTTCAGTTTGAAATTTCGTTTTTAATCCATTGTTTTTTGGATTTCTTTTTCTTTATATTACTCTCACTAATAAAAATAATAAAGAGAGAGAGATAAAAAAATTCGCAAAGAGAATAAAAACTAAAATTTTAAACCGAACAAGAGTTAGCGTCATTATTTGCCCAGTTTATAATAATAATAATAACCCCCTCAAGCAGCTGCTTGCCACAGAGGTCTGACAGGAGCCTGTCAGTTTATATGCCACAGTAGGAGATCTGAGAGGATCTTAGCAGAAAACAACACACACAACCATGCCTTATCCGGGGCTCGAACCCAGGTCCCTTAGATCAGTAGCCAAGCGTGCTAACCACTCGGCCATACTTTTTAACAATTTTTTGAATGTTTCGCAACAGTAAAGCGATCTAGTGATGCTGGTTCCCACTTTCATTTATACGTTTTTTTACAATTTCTTTTTGTTTTCGAACATTCAATTTGGCAACTCACCAAAACGCATTGTTGTCTGCTACTTTGAAATAATAATACATGATTTATGGCTTCATTTTAGGGATCTTCTGGAGATTTCTTTCTTCTATTATAGCAAACAAGATAAAATCTGAACTGAAGAACAAAAATACTTTCACCAGAGAAGGTAGAAAAACAGTGATTTAATAATAATTATCGTAAAAGGTTTGCAACATAAAAGTTTCTCTGCGAAACTAATAGTGTCTGACTTTTCCTCCGATTTTATCAACTTCTTTTTCTGTGCAACATCATTTTACCAATCACGACAGTGAAACAAACTTAACGCAATCACAAGATTAAATCTCTCGGCTAAAAATAGTCGAAAATTTTTTTCTTAATTGGCTGTTATCACGAAAAAGCAGTTTTGTGTTTTCACGAGCAATTGACCCCACGATAACCTCTTCAAGAACAGATTTAGTTTCGGTTTTTTTAACCAGAAGCTGCGCTTTATTACTTCGCTGTGGACTAAATGACCAATCAATAAAAAATCTCAGATTCTGGATAAAGAAGAGGGAAATGTACTTTATGAACGTCATCTTTTTTTTGTGTGTTTTTTTTTTTTACCTATACACTGCCTGGTCAAATTATTATGAACACCCGTCTAATAATTTGTACATAATAGTATGTAATGAAATGCAGCAAAATGAAACACGTTTCAGAAGAACCTAGTGGTCTTTCAGTTGAGTTATTTTATCCCTGAGTAAGACCCTTTTTAGTACACAATTGGCCAGATCATAACGATCTTAACGGCTCAGAAAAGGTTGTGGAAATGAATTATTGAAAAGTTATTAGGAGACATATGGATGTCTCCAGTCCTGGCATCCAGAATGTTTTTAACGTGTACAGTGTAGACTCTCCTGCAAATGGGGACACGGTTTGAAGTTTCATCACACAAACGGCGACCTTTCCAAGCCGTTAGGCATTCCCCTTTTCGCTGAGTTGGGGATTAGTGTAGGTAAATCTCAAATCATCCATGGTAACATCAGATTAGGAGCCTTTTTTTTTCCATTACATCAGTCTCATTAATAAAAATAATAAAGAAAGAGAGAAAGAGGTAAAAAAAAGAAAATTTCCACAAAGCGGAAAAACCAAAATTTAAAACCGAGTAAATTTCACTATTCTTCAGTTCAGTTTCTTACGACTGGCATTGCTAAATGTTCAAACTTCCTTCATTAAATATTGAACGAATATTATTGAAAATCGAGATATTCATATATTTGATTGAGATCTTTATCTGCTTTCACACTCACACGTGGCCGAGTGGTTAGCGCGCTTGGCTACTGATCTACGGGACCTGGGTTCAAGCCCCGAATAAGGCATGGATGTTCGTGTTGTTTTTCTGCTGAGGTCCTGCCATCCTCTCAGACCTTGTACTCTGGCATATAAACTGTCAGACCTCTGTGGCAAGCAGCTGCTTGAGGGGGTATTTATATTTTTTTATTTTCACACTCAGAGTATGGCTCTCCCACACACGGGGCGATGGTTTTGCGTCTCATCTGACGGACGGCTGCTTTCCAAGCCCATCGTTCCCTACTGACCGAGGGCAGGGCGAAACCTGGAAACTGCAAGTTACGAGTCAGGCACGCTTCCGACTGAGCCATCCCCGCTCACTGGCGTGCTACTGACTAAGCTTATCCCTACCGCTGTGAAATCTTTAAGAATAAAGTTGACCAAGAAAAATTGGTCTGTTAGAAAAAAGCTCACAAATGCATCGTGATATATGAGAGTCTGTAAAATTAGAAGTTAAAAAAAAATGGAGTGATCCCTAAGGCGTTGAATTATTACCAATTTTATCACTAGATCTCGGATTATCGTTGACTTCCTCATCATGTTTTAAGTCATGAGTTATTAGATTTTTATAACTTCATACCTCGAATTATCATTGATTTTATGACTGAAGTGCTTTAAAACTCCAACTTTCGATCGGTTTGTCACTATAATTCAGACTTGGAATTACCTTTCACTCTTTCGCTGTTTTTTGATCTGGTTCGTATGACAGTAATGGATTAGTGTCTTAAGTACACTGATTTCCATAAATTAAAACACAATCTTATGTTATGGCAATGTGAAGCTAGCGTCGAAGCTCTATAACTTCTAAAATATTTTTTTAAGTTTTGAAAAATGTGATAGTAGATAAAAAATCTCAATCAAATATATCAAAATCTCGATTTTCAACAATATTTGTTCAGTATTTAATGAATTATGGAAGTTTGAATATTTAACACTAGCAATGTCACTCTTAAGAAACTTATACAAAACTGAAGAATAGTGAAAGAATTCTTTAAACAAACTTCTAATATACACACTTATTCGTTAAACACTTTGATACAATACTTATTACAAAGCCTGAATTAGCTTCTGACACTTTTTGTGACTGGAATTGCTAATGTTAATATTCAAACTTCCATAACTCATTAAATACTGAAGGAATTATTATTGAAAATCAAGATATTGACATATTTGATTGAGATCTTTATCTGCTATTACATTTTTCAAAACAAAAAAACTCTAACTTTAGCTTTTCATTTATATAACATATGCTTGTTCCTTAGTTTCTGAAGGGGGCAGGGGTGGCTCAGTCGGTAGCGCGCCAGGCTCGTAATCTGTAGTTCCCAGGTTCGATTCCCAGCTGGGTCAGCGTTGAGATTTATCTCCGCAAAATTCCCCGCCCTGCCCACGGTCAGTAGGGGACACCGATGGGCTTGAAAAGGCCGCCGTCCGTCGGATGGGACGTTAAGCCGTGGCCCCGTGTGCGGGAGAGCCATACCCTGTGCACGTTATAGAACACGCTGGATGGCCTTGAAGGGAGGCTACCATCTGTCTCCCAACAGCTGTTCCAGTGGGTCCCCTCCCCCAACCTTCTCTGAGCCTTCGGGGTCCATGTGACCTGGCCATTTAGTCCATGGTGTGCAAAAAAGTGCCGCTCAGAGGTAAAACATTCCAATCCAATTAGTTTCTGAAAAGCAGCACATTATTGTTATTATATATAAGTGTCGACGTCGAATACACAGCGGTTTTTTGAGCATAATTTATCTAAGATATTAGGGTTTATGTAAAAAAGAATATTGTGAAAGTCTATTATTGTGAGGAATCAGTGTCGACAGGAAATACATTGTTATTGTAAGGACACTAGTTAGAAGTGAAAATTAATTTTCGTGCATTAACTTCGACATACAAGTTTTATTTTGAAAGCACTTAGTATAGAGATAAAAAGAAAAAAAGTTCAGCAATAATAGCTACATAAAATAGAAAGCTGTTTTATCTACCCAAGAGTTCTACCAAGAGATTCTTGAAAGAAAACTCTTTTATTTTTACCAATAACAGTGTTCCAGTAAAAACTATTATTAAACCATATTTCATTCTCCGTAGCGCCTTTGTTATGTAATTAACATCACTCCAAAGGTATTTTAACACAAAGCTGAACTGAGACAATGTCAACAGAAATGATTGTTTGAATAACGCCGCCTTTACAATAGTGAATTCATTAGCGGCACTCACTTCAAACATATTGTTCGGTTAATGCATCTCACATATCATTGTTAACAAACAGCTTATTCGCAACAGTGATGCAAAGGGCAACGTGGAACTGAGAGTAATATTTCACATCAACAGTGTGTTGACGACAGAGGCTTTGACTTGGCGTAGAAAGTCGTTTATGGGCTGGCACTCCCATTCTCGAACCACACACGTAATAATGCAGTAAACGCAATTTTGCCGGGCCAAATCTAAGAGGGTTCTACCTTTTTGAGAAGCTTCTAACAGGAAAGGAGCTGGAAAAATATATATATTATTCACAATTTTCGCGAAATTTGTTAAAATGCACTATTTTTAGAGTTTCGGGATATTCAAAGTTTAGAAATTCATCCTAGGTTTATTTTTAAAAATTCTGCAGTGTGATTCGAGAGTGATGCAGTGTGATTCGAAGATCTATCTGAATATTTCATAAATAATCCGTTCAGAACAACTCTCTTAAAATTATCCCGAATGTCGGTCTAGCACAGGGATACGCGTTTTAACTTCTCGCTCGATGAATAGAGCTCTCTCAAACTCAGTGATGAATCCTTTCTCAGGAGGGCGGGAGACTCAGTCGGTAGCGCGCCAGGCTCGTAATCTGCAGTTCCCAGATTCGAGTCAAAGCAGTATCGGTGTTGAGATTCATCTCCGCAAAACTCCTTGCCCACGGTCAGTAGGGAACACCGATGGACTTGGAAAGGCCACCGTCCGTCGGATGAGATATTAAGCCGTGGCCCCGTGTGCGGGTGAGCCATACCCTTTGCATGTTAAAGAACACACTGGATGGCTTTGACGGGAGACTGCTATCTGTCTCCCAACAGCTGTTCCAGTGGGTCCCCTCCCCCAACCTTCTCTGAGCCTTCGGAGTCCTTGTGACATGGCCATTTAGCCGATTGTATGCAAAAAAAGTGCCGCTTAAAAAGAAAAAAGAGAAAGGTAAAACAACCCAACCTTTCTCAGGGAGAATTGGTAAAACAGAGAAAATCAGAAATCTCATGCATTTTGAACTAACTGTCAGCTTCGTATTGTGCAGTACTTCTTCTCATAATAAACTTATTTTTTTGTATTCGAGTTGTTCTTGGTACGAAAACGATATTCTGAATTAAACCAAAAACCGTAAATGCGAAATCAGGGAAAAATTAAATTTAATGAATCCTTTCCTGGTTGTCTAAGTGCAAAATCCTTTTGAACCATTTTTTTTTTATGCGAAAGCCATTCATTCGAATTAATATAGCTATTCGCTGAGTATATAGATTTTAATAATTAAACCCTACCTAGTGGTAGCGTAGATGATTACTAAGACCAGCTGGGCATGTCCTTGTGTAAGTGGTTGTATGAAGAAACAGAAAATTCTAATACAACTTCTAGGTTATCTCCGTCCTTTGTATAAGGGAGTACTTCTTCTTTTAATTTATTAATGGTACAAAGTAGGGCCTTCTTCAGTGATGAGGGGGCGGGGGTGGCTCAGTCGGTATCGCGCCAGGCTCGTAATCTGTAATTCCCAGGTTCGAGTCCCAGCTGCGTCAGCGTTGAGATTTATCTCCGCCAAATTCCCCGCCCTGCCCACGGTCAGTAGGGGCACAGTGGGCTTGGAAAGGCCGCCGTCCGTCGGATGGGACGTTAAGCCGTGGCTCCGTGTGCGGGAGAGCCATACCCTGTGCACGTTAAAGAACACGCTGGATGGCCTTGACGGAAAGCTACCATCTGTCTCCCAACAGCTGTTCCAGTGGGTCCCCTCCCCCAACCTTCTCTGAGCCTTCGGGGTCCATGTGACCTGGCCATTTAGCCCATGGTGTGCAAAAAAGTGCCGCTCAGAGGTAAAACAACCCAACCCAACTCTTCAGTGATGAAGCCCTAGGATTACAACACTTATGAAGACGTCCTTTCTCGGAATCGTAAAAAAAACCACAAATTTTTTTTATGTGTTGTTCCAGATGATTTAACGGCAGCAAATTAAAGAAATTGTTCAAGGGCAACTGGACTTAAATGCTACTAAAAATCAAGAGTTGAGGTGTGAGGGTAAAACGTTCGATCAATCGGTTATAAACTTTAATTTTACCGCTACAGGGATGAAGATTCAATCGCTCGTTCAGCTGTAAGAAGAAGCTGATTCAGCATTTGAAAGCTACTTACACTTTTGTCGTGCTCCTGTCATTTTAATAGTTCTAGCATCACTGGAAATATATAATCGGAAAGATCTATCGCAGTTAATGGTAGTTAGTATGAATATTTACTGAAGCGTGTCTTAAGCCTAATGGGGATAGATTTTTTGTTGGTGTCATCTTCTATAATTTGTAGTGTCGGAAGAAAGGCTACCAAGAAGTCAATGAAACGTGATTTTTAAAACGTTTTCATTCAAATTTATAATCTATGTGTTAAAACAGTTGTTTTTCAAAAAAGAAAAGAACACTAAACACAATTATTTTAGATTTTTTTAATAACCCGATTAGATACAGAAGTATGTAGTGTTTTAAGTTGGTGTGTGAGAGGGACTTCTGAGAACCTCCCTTAAAGCTTAAAATGGACATTTTGACTTTTTTTCTCTTCCTGCAGTAGATGATTAAGCTCTTTTGCAAATGACTCGCGAGTTCTCACTTCCTAGCTTGAGGCGATGTTTAATTTTCTCTCTTATCACAATGGCAAAAAAAGAGAGATCAAATTAAATTAAAAAATACCTTTCCCTAATGTAAGCTTTGAAAGGCTGGAAATAAAGACAAAAAAATTATTCTATCATTTAATCATATAAAATGAGCTTAAAAAGGAAGATAAGATGGCAGAAATCTCTTCTTGCGTGAAATAATCCCATTTTCGCACCTTCTCCTTATAAATTAATTTGATTTCAGTAAATGATAGTCACTGGCATTTTTTTTATTTTATTTCTGAAGATGAACAAAAAAACAAGTATATCTTTTTTTTAGTTTTATTACCTTCTGGTTGAAGCATTCCTTCATTTAGTGGGGAACAGGTTAGGGGTTTTTTTTTTGGCGGTTAAGGAAGAGGATGGAAGTGTACAACTTGGTCAGGATGCATCTCTCCTTTCTTTCAACTCCCACTTGAAATATACAATCATGTTTAAGCATCGATTCGAATCCCAATGTTTCCATCTTTTAGATTTTATCCATTCGTTCTCCTTATGCATTCAGTACGAAAGGGTTGGGTTGTTTTACCTCTAAGCGGCCCTTTTTTCACACCATTGACTAAATGGCCAGGTCACATAAACCCCGAACGCTCAGAGAAGGTTGGGGGAGGGGACCCACTGGAACAGCTGTTGGGAGACAGATGGTAGCCTCCCGTCAAGGCCATCCAGCGTGTTCTTTAACGTGCACAGGGTATGGCTCTCCCGCACACGGGGCCGCGGTTTAACGTCCCATCCGACGGACGGCGGCCTTTCCAAACCCATCGGTGTCCCCTACTGACCGTGGGCAGGGCAGGGAATTTTGCGGAGATAAATCTCAACGCTGACCCAGCTGGGACTCGAACCTGGGAACTACAGATTACGAGCCTGGCGCGCTACCGACTGAGCCACCCCCCCCCCCCCCCCCCCGGTACGAAAGGGTACACTGTTGGATTTAGAGAAACTGCTGTCCGTTGGATGGGATGCAAAGTTTATGTGCACGAAAGTTGTTCCTTATATACTCATAAATGTACTCTGGGGTTTTTGTGACCTCGTAATTTAGCTCTTGGGCAGCCAAAAGAGTATCATTAGTGTTTGTGTTTCAGAGCAAAATTAATTCAAGATTGGGCAAATCACAATAATGAAACATGAAATAAAAACTGATCAACAATAGTAATATGGAAGGGAAAACAATATTATTAAAAATAAGTTTTAAATTGATATAAATATAAAAACGGGATCCTGATGACAGTTGAAAATGACTCCATTTGTTTTTTAAGATAGAACAATTTTTCAAACCGCCATTTTGACTCGTCTTTAGGCATCGGGATCCATAATTGAAATACATCAGCATTTTTTGCAATTACATCAGCATTTTTTGAACATTTCTTGAAGTGGTCACAGACAGAAACCAAAAATTGCTGCAATTTTAAATAGGAAAGCATTTTTTGTTTTCTAATTTTAAATGCATATTTCCTAATAGTGTTACTCAAAGATAAAACTTTCTAAATAAGGTTTTTGGCTGTGTAACTACTAAATTTTAATGCTATGTAAAATTTCATTCAACGTGATAAGAAATATTAACTCGAAAACGAAATTTTCATTTTCCTTTTTTCATTTCTTTTGCATTAAAATTTCATTTCACAAAACCAGATAGTAGAGTATTTTAGCATCTATATTCGTGATTTCCAAGATTGCTTTAATCTGTTTATAAAAGGTTTAACTTTAAAAAAATAATCAATATCTATTAGAATTTACCGAAAGCTTAAACATGGGTTAATCAAATTTTGCTTCTTATTCATTGGAACCTTAAACCAAACCCGTGTAGAAAGTCCATCTGAGTTATTGCCACTGTATAAGTCCTTTCACTAATAATCAAATGAAGAAGTTGGCGAACACTATTTACGCTTTACCTAAGATGCCTAATGAAATACTCCAATTTAAGGAGGATATTTTTTATAAAGAAAAACTCACATATATTTGTTTAAGATAAAAAAACAACGTCAAGTAATCGCGGGGGAGGGATTACTTTGGGGAATGCTGAATTAGGATCAAGAATGAGAGGGGAAAAGAAAGAAATATAGAACGAAAGAGAGAAAAGTTGATGAAAGTCAAATATTTCCAGAAAAAAAATCACTTTTGAAACTAGATTTGGCAAAGCAAACACCAACGAAGTTCGATAACCACATGAGCAAAGAAAGTCATTTTAAAAATCGTTCAGTTGAATAGCTTGAAAGAAAACAGAAGAAAAAAAAACTCAAAGAAGGTATAATGAAGAAAAAAGGGAAAGTTGAAAAAAGCGACAGTTGAAGAAGATAACGGTGTAGAGGAAACAGTTCTCCAACCCGTGGAAAGTTCGATAGTTAAGTTCCTTAGTGGGTTAGTAATTGTCAGTGATGCTGATGTAATGAGCATAGGGGGCTTTCCAGGCACTTTGCTGTTTACGACGTAGATAACGTTAAGATAATGAAAACGCGAAGCAGTTCGCAGGCACACACACACGCATACCAGTTTGCACAGACGTACACATTCTCCTCAGACGAGTTAGACAATGAGAGTTAATGAAGCCAAGAAATGCCAAGTAAACAATGCATGCAAATTCAATTTCCCGTCTTTTTCCTTTTTTTTTTTGGACTTTTATTTTTCTTAGACGGTTAGAAGTTAAGAACAAAAGCTAATGTAAGATGTTTAGTTTTTCTTTGTAGTAAAGATAATGATTTCTTCTTTTTTGGTGTTTTCATTTCCCATAAGTTAAGGCGAAAGAAGTGTTTAGAGAACTACATAATTAAAATATCCGAGATTTTACCAAAATTCAATAATTCTTTCCTTCCTTCGGATTTCCCCCCCCCCCAAATATTTTAGATAAATTAAATACTTTTTTTATCCAACCGAACGTAGATAATAAAATCAGCAAATAAGTATTTTTCAAACGTTTATAAAAACTTTTATCCGAAAAGATTTACAATTGTATTGTGCCAAAGACACAGTGATTGCAGCATTTGGAAGTGGAACTCAGGTACTTAATTCGGAATTCAGATACAATATTAGTTGCTGATGGGTTTTGTTTTCTGCTAAAGTTTCGCTATACGTTCACGTTTCTCAGGACAATTGTTGGCACTTATATTGCAAATGACTATAGTAGGTGAAAATATGTTTACACTATATTACCAATTGTATACAGAAACTTCCATGGGATTAGGCGGTAAGGATTAGGCTTCCAGCTCCCTCACCTGGAAAAATTGAGCGCAATATTTGTGTATCATTTTGATACGGATTTAAACAGATGAGCACTGAGCGTGAGTTCAAAACAAAGTAGCATATAATAATTATTTATACAAGAAATATGGGTTGTTTTACATCTGAGCGGTACTTTTTTGCACACCATGGGCTAAATGGCCAGGTCACATGGACCCGGAAGGTTCAGAGAAGGTTGGGGGAGGGGACCCACTGGAACAGCTGTTGGGAGACAGATGGTAGCCTCCCGTCAAGGCCATCCAGCGTGTTCTTTAACGTGCACAGGGTATGGCTCTCCCGCACACGGGACCACGGCTTAACGTCCCATCCGACGGACGGCGGCCTTTCCAAGCCCATCGGTGTCCCCTACTGACCATGGGCAGGGCGGGGAAATTTTGCGGAGATAAATCTCAACGCTGACCCAGCTGGGACTCGAACTTGGGAACTACAGATTAAGAGCCTTGCGCGCTACCGACTGAGCCACCCCCGCCCCACAATGAATATGGGAATTTAAACATTCAACTAAATACGCTTACGACTAATTATTCACTATTTTCTATTGACAAATGTCAATAGAACAGAACATTGCAATATCCTTAACACGACATTCAAATTAACAAGTCTTAACAGTCGAACTATCTTAATTGAGTAGCAAGCATTATTATCAAATAAATCTCTACTTAGCAACAACAGGTTACATAAATCAATTATTAGTAAAACCTACTTTACTTTGTTTACAAGAATACCAAGTATTTTCTTTAAATTATATTAAGACCTTATGTCTTATTCACATCACCTATGCCTTCTATTATGTAGTAGTAGAACTTTGCAAGAAAGAACATACATAACTTCTGTCTTTTATTCTTGAATACATTCAGTTCACTATTACACACTGACTAGAAACGTCTTCAATGGGTTGGGATGTTTACCTCTGAGCGGCACTTTTTTGCACACCATGGGCTAAATGGCCAGGTCTCATGGACCCCGAAGGCTCAGAGAAGGTTGGGGGAGGGGACCCACTGGAAGAGCTGTTGGGAGACAGATGGTAGCCTCCCGTCAAGGCCATCCAGCGTGTTCTTTAACGTGCACAGGGTATGGCTCTCCCACACACGGGGCCACGGCTTAACGTCCCATCCGCCGGACGGAAGCCTTTCCAAGCCCATCGGTGTCCCCTACTGACCGAGAGCAGGGCGGGAGTTTTGCGGAGATAAATCTTAGCGCTGACCCAGCTGGGACTCGAACCTGGGAACTACAGATTACGAGCCTGGCGCGCTACCGACTAAGCCACTCCCACGCCCTTAAAACGTCTTCAATATAAACACACAATAGTAATTATAAAACAACACTGAAGTCGACTAATCGCGCACAATACCAAATCAGCTCTTCTTTTTAATTCACCGAACTCACAACTGAATATCCTTCTTGTCAAATTTTTTCACACGAGATTCAAAACGATACATCGTATCACGAGTTCATTGTGGCACGTTCATCTGTCGTAACAATACGTTGAACAATACAGGTCTACCAAGAATTAATGTCGTTTTTTTCATCTCGTTTTCAAAAAACACGATATAATAGTTTCGCTTTGTTGTCTGTTTGTCCGTCTGTAGACACCGAACTTTTTTTGTTTACAGAGATAAATTTCAAATTATTTTTGTGTTAAATAGATATTGATGAAATATTACGATAAGCGCTTTCCGAATCTCTCTATAGCTATAATTGCGCCCTCCAACGGTAGAGAAAGTCGAAAATTCAAAAATTTCAAACCAATTTGCAAACGATGTATATATGCTACAAATTTTAAATTTTCGTGCTGGAATGTGAGGATCACGAAGTTTCCATTGATAATGGGTTATGTTGTTTTACCTCTGAGCGGCACTTTTTTGCACACCATGGGCTAAATGGCCAGGTCACATGGACCCCGAAGTCTCAGAGAAGGTTGGGGGAGGGGACCCACTGGAACAGCTGTTGGGAGACAGATGGTAGCCTCCCGTCAAGGCCATCCAGCGTGTTCTTTAACATGCACAGGGTATGGCTCTCCCGTACACGGGGCCACAGCTTAACGTCCCATCCGACGGACGGCGGCCTTTCCAAGCCCATCGGTGTCCCCTACTGACCGTGGCAGGGCGGGGAATTTTGCGGAGATAAATCTCAACGCTGACCCAGCTGGGACTCGAACCTGGGAACTACAGATTACGAGCCTGGCGCGCTACCGACTGAGCCACCCCCGCCCCTCCATTGATAATGAGTTGACCCCTTAGATTCAGAGAGGCTGGGAAAACACACCTTTTTAGTTTTAGCTGAAAATTGTTTGTTTTTAGGGATAAATGAAAAATTCTTTTTGTGTCAGATAGGAATTGATAAAATATTATGATTCACGCTTTTTAAATCTTCCGAAAACTAAAATTGCGCCCTCCAACAGTGAAAAAATTTGCAAATTCCAAAATTTCAAAAAAATATTGCAAACGACTATTTAAGCTAGAAATTTTAAATTTTGGTGCTGGAATACGAACGCCATGATGTTTTCATTGGCAAAAATGAATTAACCTCTTAGACCCAAGGGGTGAGAAACACAATTTTTTTTTTTGTTTTAGAATATAATTGTTTGTATTTAGAGATAAATGAAAAAATAATCTTTTTAGGGTTAGAGAGGAATTGATGAAATATTATGATTCGCAGTTTCGGAATCTTTCGAAAACTATAATTGCGCCCTCTAACGGTGAAAAAGTTTGAAAATTCAAAAATTTCAAACGAATATTCCAACGTTGTTTTGTTTTCGGGCATTCTTAGTTGTATTATGGTGTGATATATGAATGATCGTTGCATTCGTAACTGCGCTAATTAATAGGCTGGCTCAGCCCTAAAATTCTTATCTTTGAAACATTGATTTGATCTTTTGCTCCTTCTAACAACATTCCTGCCGATGTCCATGGAAACTTCTATATTGCATAAATGGATACTTACCTTCAAAATTCCCTCATTCTGAAACTAAGCGTTTAACAGAAAAGTGCCACTAAGGGTAAATTGAAACTCCCTCATTCTGAAAATAAGTGTTTAACAGAAAAGTGCCACTAAGGGTAAATTGAAACTCCCTCATTCTGAAAATAAGTGTTTAACAGAAAAGTGCCACTAAGGGTAAATTGAAACTCCCTCATTCTGAAAATAAGTGTTTAACAGAAAAGTGCCACTAAGGGTAAATTGAAACTCCCTCATTCTGAAAATAAGCGTTTAACAGAAAAGTGCCACTAAGGGTAAATTGAAACTCCCTCATTCTGAAAATAAGTGTTTAACAGAAAAGTGCCACTAAGGGTAAATTGAAACTCCCTCATTCTGAAAATAAGTGTTTAACAGAAAAGTGCCACTAAGGGTAAATTGAAACTCCCTCATTCTGAAAATAAGTGTTTAACAGAAAAGTGCCACTAAGGGTAAATTGAAACTCCCTCATTCTGAAAATAAGTGTTTAACAGAAAAGTGCCACTAAGGGTAAATTGAAACTCCCTCATTCTGAAAATAAGTGTTTAACAGAAAAGTGCCACTAAGGGTAAATTGAAACTCCCTCATTCTGAAAATAAGTGTTTAACAGAAAAGTGCCACTAAGGGTAAATTGAAACTCCCTCATTCTGAAAATAAGTGTTTAACAGAAAAGTGCCACTAAGGGTAAATTGAAACTCCCTCATTCTGAAAATAAGTGTTTAACAGAAAAGTGCCACTAAGGGTAAATTGAAACTCCCTCATTCTGAAAATAAGTGTTTAACAGAAAAGTGCACTAAGGGTAAATTGAAACTCCCTCATTCTGAAACTAAGCGTTTAACAGAAAAGTGCCACTAAGGGTAAATTGAAACTCCCTCATTCTGAAACTAAGCGTTTAACAGAAAAGTGCCACTAAGGGTAAATTGAAACTCCCTCATTCTGAAACTAAGCGTTTAACAGAAAAGTGCACTAAGGGTAAATTGAAACTCCCTCATTCTGAAACTAAGCGTTTAACAGAAAAGTGCCACTAAGGGTAAATTGAAACTCCCTCATTCTGAAACTAAGCGTTTAACAGAAAAGTGCCACTAAGGGTAAATTGAAACTCCCTCATTCTGAAAATAAGTGTTTAACAGAAAAGTGCTACTAGAGATAATTAATCGGGACGTTAAGTTATTTCAGTGTGCACAAGAACCTACATAAGAACCATACTTTGTGCACGTTAAAGAACTCGCTGGATGGCCTTGACGAGAGACTACCATCTGTCCCTAATAGCTAGCTAGAGGATCCGCTTCCCCCAACCAGCCTGGGGGTTTTTGTAACCTGGTCATTTACCCCATTGTGCATAAAAAAGTTCCACTCAAAGTCACCAAAGCCAACCCAACTAGGCATAATCGATGAAATAATTCTTTTAAACGGAAAAAGGAGTTATCACTCTTAGTTTAACGTTGATATCGAATTTAAGGGAAACACCCTTGAGACGGGTGGGGTAAGAATTCACGATCTCCTAATAACATACCAAGTGCTCTAATCATTGAGCTTCCTGCTGCAGATAAAGATCTACTCTATTTGATTGAGTTGATATATTCATAGGAATTTTCCTACCTGCGGTACACAATTATCCTGAGGCTATTTATTTGTAAACAACTAAGACACTGTCTTCATAAGACACAGATCACTGTGTACTGAAGGTAGTAATGTTCATATCTTTAAATAAAGCGATCTTGATCGGGGGCCGGTAGCTCAGCGATCAGAGCACCTGACATATTATCAGAAGGTCATGGGCTCGTGTTCAACATAATTTTCCCTCTAAATTGATACAGATGTTAAACTAAGAATATAAATCCCTTTACAGTTGAAATAAACGTCGAGATATTTATTAAGTAATTCCATTACACTGCAGTTTATGAAAAGCTTCATCGAGCAGCTTGGAAATAAAAGCAATAAATGTATAGGAGCTACAATAGATATATTAATGTATGATTGAGTTGATATATCCATACATCAACTCATCAACCATACGTTTAGCTAAACCAGAAACATTTGAACAAACGGAAAACACAATTAAAAAGTAACTACCTACGATAGAAACACGATTTTTTTTTCGGTGTTTTGTAGATCAAATAAGAAAGCAATATGTTTCTTATGGAATATCAGTATTCTTCAGTGTGAGTCCTTTTTTATTGCACCGATCACGTTCAATTGATACTCGATTTCCCTTCGTGTCTGTGTCAACATCTCCGTCGACCGTTGCGATGGCATTCGTGACACGCTTTCAAGTCATCAGTTCCCGTCACATTTGACCTAACACTCTATACTTGACATATCCCCACACACACCAAAAAAAAAAGTTAAGGGGAGTGATGTCAGAGTAACAGAATGACCACGGAATCGATTCATCTCTGTCGATCCATCTGTGAGGGAATGTTGCTTTCAGATAATCCGGCACACTGTAAGGGACAATTTTGTACTTGTCGCCTATGTTTTTTTTTTCTTTTCCTGACTTTCTGCTCAATGTAGCAAACCGCGTGTAATTTTTTTTTATTCCTGGTTTTTACACTCCCTTATGTAATTTCGGTGTCATTCCTGATTTCGTTTGTTGGAGGACTAATAGATTATTTTGTGCAATCGAAAGCCTGAATGGGATTATAGTCTGTTGAGTGCATGGGTGGATCGAAAGAATGGGCGAGTGGATTGGTGAATGATAGAATGAGCAAATTAATAGAGATTGATGGAATATATGGATGTGTTGTTCGTTGAATGGACAGATATAGATTGAATGAATGGGTGGGTTATTGAGTGAATGGATAGACAGATGATCAAGAGAATAGAAGTATTATTGAGTGCATGGATAGGGGTTGTTTTACCTCTGAGTGGCACTTTTTACATAAAATGGGCTAAAGGGCTAAATATAAAAGTCTCCAAGGACTCAGAGAAGGTTGAGGGATGGGAAATCACTAGAGAGCTGTTAGGAGGAAAACCATTTCAAAAAGCTGCAATTTAACAGAACGATTTCACCAAACATTCCTAGTTCGGTCGTTTTATACCTCTGAGCGGTACTGTTGTACGCACAATAAGGTAAATGACCAGGTTTAAAGGACCCGTAAGGCTCGGGTTTGGTGGGAGAAGAAGGTCCACTCTATAGATGTTAGGATACAGATGAGAGTCTCCCGTCAAGGTCATCCAACGTATTATTTAACGTGCACAAGGTATAGCTCGCCTAAACACAGGGAGAGGGTATGGTTTAATATCTCATCCGACTGGCGGCTGCTTTTCCAACACATTTTTGCCCACTTTTTCATGGAGGGCACAGCGGGGTTATCAGAAATATAATTAAACGCTAGCATAGCTGGGACTCAAATCTGGGAACTGCAGATTACGAATCAGACCCACTACCGAGAGAAAAACTTCCTCCCATGCTTTTTTGACAGGAGAATTAATATTTTAAAGTATGATGCGTTTCAAAATATATAATGCAGGTGACTAATAGAATGGATCAATGCTCACACCGACATCAACTTCAAAATTGACTGCTAGTTTCTGAAAATATCTCGATTCAAAGTCGAAAATTTGATTCATTTCTGTTTGCAGTGACAATTACAATACAAAAGCATTTCACACGTTCCGCTCAAAACGTTTTGTTTAAAGAACTTCGAAAACAGAAAATCACATTCGAAAAAAATTGCACCCTCGGAAACTATTCTAAGTGTCGTCAATAAACATGGACTACAGACGAACTAAATTCGCAAGGTTTCGGGATATTTATGCTCATTTTTCTTTTTTTGGTATTAAATCATTTATTGTTTTCGAAGGACACAGAAAGAGATGGTGCCAAGAAGATTTCATTTGCTGTGAAACAGTTTTCGCAAGACGCATCAGATTTCTACTTCTGTCGATTGTTTTTTTTTCAATTAGGAAACATGTTTGTGTGTTTGCTCGGGAAATGAAAGAAGATAGTTACATCGGATCCTTTCTTTCAGAGTCATAATCTTCTCAGAGTTTCCCGACAAAACGGGGGAATTTTCCGAAAGTCGGGGGAAAAAAGGAGTTAAAACAAAACTAAGATATCTTGCCAAGGAGAGAGTATTATTAGTTACGAAAATGTCTTGTATTTTTTCTTTTTCGTATACTTTTTATGTTAAGTAAGAGTATATTGATCTTTCAGACTGCTTTGGAGATAGAAAAAATTCCATAATTAATAAGCTTTAAGAACTTGTCTTGGGGCTAAGTTTCAGTTTTTTGTTTTGTTTGCTGTTGGAAATACTTTTAGGATTCAAGCACTGTTCCTGACTAAGCATGAAAGAGTTTTTTATACTCAGCCGTAATCAATATTTTTTTACAAAACTAATTTTTAACTGTTTTGTTACATCATCGTTGACTATGTTAAAGATAGACAATGTGCGTCAACTTACAAGAAAGTTATCCTCAGTGTAGCAGGTGCTCAGGATTTAGTTTCGGGCGGGTATAAGACTTGAATAGGGTTTCCCAATTACTAAAATATTCCCCCGGACGGGAATCCCAAAGAGATTATGATTAATAAATTTCATTCCAAATCTATATGGAATGAAATTTTATACTTTTTTTTTTAATCAATTTTTAGTGTCGGACATAAAATATGGGGCTAAATTTAAATTATACAAAAACAACTGTTTTGGATTTTAAAGCAGGTAGAAAAGTTGTTGATTAAGTATAAAACGACAGGATTTTCGGGGGAGGGGAGGTCTGGACGCCCCCTCTCTGTACGTCACTACAGTGTACGTTAAAAAAAACAACGTTGGACTGTCTTGACAGGAGGCTTCCATCTGTTCCCTAATAGCTACGCATTGATTGTCAATAATTTTAACCCTTGGGGTCTTCCTAACCTGACCATTTAGCCTCTTAGGTCCGCAAAATTCCGATTACAGATAAAACAACCAACTATGTGTTTTATTTTCAAAAGTTGACAGTAATAATATCAACAACATTAGAATCTTGTCTATTTTATCTTTTATACTGACAGTCTCGTGTCAGAACTCTGTAGTAAGCAGCTGCTTAAGGGGTAATTTATTTATTATTTTACATAAACTACGTATATCAACATGCTAGACTAAGGCTACTGTGTTGTCATTTTCTCCATTTATTCCCGAAGTTAGTTATCTTTTATCAGACCCGGATCTAGTAAAAACTAAAGGTGGCGGTTACCTTCCATGGCTATTTTAGAAGGACGAAAATTTGAAGGTCATATGAGGAGAGATCAGGATAGTAGGAAGAATGTTCCAGATATTCGCAACGATAACTGTCCAACATTGTTACTATTTATTGGCAGGGGACGGAAGTTGTCATCAGGCTCGGATCTAGAAAAATATTAATGGGAGGAGGAAAAAGGCAAGGAACTAAATTGATCCGGAAAAAAGCAAAGGAGAGGGCCACGAGACTGGAATTTTATTGTAGCATAACATTTTCCCCTCCGTTTTAGAGGTTTTTAAAAATTGTTTTGAAAAATGCATAAAATATACATAAATTCCATGATGTTTTGCCTCCATACTACCATTCTGAAAGAGGCAAGGCATGGTTCCCATTTCCCCAAGATCTGGCTCTGTCTATTATCCATGAGAAACAGGACACCAATGGACTTGAAAAAGATGCCACCCATCGGATGAAATGTTCAGCCCTGATCCCACGTTCAGGCGATCTATAGCTGTGCGCGTTAATCAACAGCTTGGTTTACCTTGATGGCACGCATCCATCTGAATCCTAACAACTGTACAGTGGATATCCTTACTTTACTCAACTCTGAGACCTTGGGGTCTTTGTGACCTGGCCATTTAGCCCATTTTTTTACACTCGTCCCACTCTGAAGAATAACAAAATAAAAACCCAACCCAACATCCACTGTTCTAAGCTTAGTTATGCCTATAAATAATCTCAGCTTATTTTTCAACAGAGCAAAGAAATTTACAACGAATAAAACTGCGGTGCTTAGAAGGGATTCGAACCCAACATCAGGTCAAGTGAAGATTTGACACGTTTTATAGTCTCGTAAGTTTCTGATGATGTGACACGTGCTTTAACAACTTAACTATCACCCCATAACACATATTTTAGTCAATATAGACTATGGCTCTATTTCCATGATCTTGTACGTTCTGTAATGTTACCTACAGATTGGGAACAGGGTACTTATAGACAAGGTTACCAAATTCCCTTTCACTAAAACGTACCAAAAGCATTCCGGAAAAGCGAAAGAAAGACCGAAGAGTTCTGAAATTGGTGACAAATTTATCATCGTATGCTATCAGGAGTGGAATATGCAAAAGAAAGTAATTTTTCCAGTGTGATTATAGAGAACAAGGGTCATGAAGTTTGTTAAGTATTAGATATTTAATTTTTAGCACCCCTCCCCCAAAAAATATTCACTCTAAAAAAAAATCGCCATTTAATATTTGTAAATAGTTATTATCCTTATTTAATATTTATAAACATTATTATCCGCATTTTAACATGTATAAATAATTATTATCCGCATTTAATAGGTATAAATACTATTATCCGCATTTTAACAGGTATAAATAGTTATTATCCGCAATTGATAGATATAAATATCTCCCTTTTATATCCAATAATAGTTCCATTTTCATCATTTCTTGGATTGTAATTCTAAGTCCAGTGCTAAAAATATCGAAATTTTTTTTAAAATTTCACAGGAATGCTAAGCAGCAATTAAATGAATTTCTTTTTATGACTATTGTGAAATAATTTCTTGGCAGTGCAAGCAGTGGCAGATTAAAGGAACGCATTAAAACTGTTTAGAAATCTAATACTACATTGAATTAATATCATCGTAGTATCAGTGCGAACTTAACATTAGACGTCACTCATCTCATCAATAATGTTAAATATTGCAGAATGTGAAGAGAGGGGGAAATATATTTAAGATTAACAATGATTTTAATAGCATAAAAGACTGGTTTAGTAGAAATAATCTTTCAAAAGCATATTTTTCATTATGAACCCCCATAAAATAGCAAAATCTGCCGCTCTCATGGTAGCTCTTCTACCGCGAAAATTGAAGATTTATGTTCTTAAGCGTCGACATTATAATCTAGTCTCTGTCGATTTTCACTGACTAATGAACATATAAATTTTATGCATTGAGTGTGAAACGCAGTTTCTTTTTCGACTGCTAGAAACGTTACTTCCTTTGAAATAGCAAAAGAGATCAAAACCTGATTTAAATAAATTATTTTCTTTAAATTCTAGTGGTATAAATGAAATTAAATTCGAATTTTTACAATGATCCTTTTAAAGAATAAAATAATCATCAAAGGAATTTTTCTAAGAATAAAAGCATATTATAGTTTTTCGTTTTGAGGTTTTTTAAAATGAACTATATATTAATGATTTTTGCAATTAAAATTTATTCGGCAAAATCACAGCTTATGCGGATGACACAGCAATAGTGTACTCGACTGAAACTAATGATGAATTATTATTTAAGATTAACAATAGTTAGCATAAGAGACTGGCTTAGTAGAAACAAACTGGAAATAAATATGGATAAAACTAATTTTATCTATTTTGCTTAATGAATGTAAGTAAAGAGATTGTCATAAAATACCATAATTTTGGTTGTAATTTGGTAAATGGATGTGTATGTAAAACTATTAAACAGGTTGAATGTGTTAAATATCTAGGCATACATGTTGAACAAATCCTAAAATGGAAGAAACGTATAGATATAGTGTGTAAAAAATTAATATTCGTTTTCTACAAGTTATATTATCTTAACTCATGTTCTCATAACAAGTCGTTAATTTCAGTTTATTTCTCTTGGGTTCATTCAATTTTAAGCTATGCAATAACTTGTTGGGGAGGGGGGGATTATGTATCAAACCTACTCCCTCTAGTGAAATTACAAAACAAAATTGTAAAATTAGTTTCAAATAGCAATATTCGTAATGTAAATTATCATTACATATTACCCTTGAGAAAGTTATATTTATATAGAACTTTTTATTTCTCCATAAAAAAGCAATTGGCTTGAAAAACGGTTCATCCCATATGACACCAGATATTCAACAAACAGGTTTCACGTTGTGAATCAAGGAAAGAAATCATGCATTAGCATTTTAATTTTATTGCACCAAAAATATATAATTCTTTACTTAATAGTATAAAAGAAGAAAAAAAAAGTGAATGTAATTTTAAGAAAAAAAAGCAAATTTTATTTGGCAAATATTGATGATATTGAAGACGCTTTAAATGTAAATTCTTAGTTTTTCTTTTTTTCATTGCCAAAGATTTTCGTTTACAGTAGAATTCTGTTTTTGTAATCTGTAAGAGTTGTTTTGTAACTCCTAGATTACACGAGATACTTGTTAAGTGTATGTTTCTGTTAGTTTTTTTATTATTTATTATTTTTAAATCGTTTATTTCATTTTATATTATTTCCTTTGCAGTTTCCATCCAAACTTGATGGTTAATTTTTGTGTTATGTTATTTATCAGGGTATGGTTCTCCCGCATATGGGGTCACTTAGGTAATGTTTCTGTAAATGAGTATGGAAATAAAGTTATATACATGTAAAAAAATACTGATCATCATTAATTATTAAACAGTAGTGGTTAGCGCGCTTGGCTACTGATCTACGGGACCTGGGTTCGAGCCTTTTACTATGGCATATAAACTGACAGGCTCCTGTCAGACCTTTTACTATGGCATATAAACTGACAGGCTCCTGTCAGACCTCTGTGGCAAGCAGCTGCTTGAGGGGGTATTTATTTATTTATATTTTTACACTCAGCGGCTACTTTATAGCATTTATAGTTACATCTTATGTCAATAGCAACTCAGATACAGAATTCAATAACTTCTTAAACAAGCGTTTTACGAAAAAATGTGACTGATGATAATCTAAAGATCTGAATCAAATCGCTTTCAATCTCGATTTTAAACAATATGCATTGAATATTTGGTGAGTTTTGGAATCTGAAATATTTAGCAAGTTAACTCTAAAAATACTCTTGCACGTGTTAATGAAGTTTAGTTTAACTGTAATTGTTTTCGTATTAACGTTTCAGAGTAATTATATAAATTAGCATCATTGCTATTAAATAATCCAATTTACGCAACTTTCTAAATACCGAAAGAATATTGTTGGAAAACGTGATCGAAATAGATTTGATTCAGATATTCAAATTATCTTCAGTCACAATTTTTCATAAAAAGCTTAAGAAGGTTTTGAGTTGCTATTGAAATAACATGGAACTATACTTAATTAAGCGTCCGCTGAGTCTATATTAGGATATCTGAGTAGCGTCAGGAAAAGATTGATGTGTCTGTGGGGTTGCGTTGTTTTACCTCTGAGCGGCACTTTTTTGCACACCATGGGCTAAATGGCCAGGTCACATGGACCCCGAAGGCTCAGAGAAGGTTGGGGGAAAGGACCCACTGGAACAGCTGTTGGGAGACAGATGGTAGTCTCCCGTCAAGGCCATCCAGCGTGTTCTTTAACGTGCACAGGGTATGGCTCTCCCGCACACGGGCCACGGCTTAACGTTCCATCCGACGGACGGCGGCCTTTCCAAGCCCATCGGTGTCCCCTACTGGCTGTGGGCAGGGCGGGGAATTTTGCGAAGATAAATCTCAAAGCTGACCCAGCTGGGACTCGAACCTGGGAACTACAGATTACGAGCCTGGCGCGCTACCGACTAAGCCACCCCCGCCCTTGATGTGTCTGTCCATGGATCTTATTTTATTCAGAACGGCTTCAAAAAATGAATGTTTTCTACACTTCTGTTTCCCTGTTCATCTCGACTTTCATTGAAAACATGCTCTGCACTGTCTGCACCTAGTTGATTTCTCAATATAGTTTTCACAATAATCGTGTGTCAGTAAACCGCCATTTCACTTCAAGGTTATAATGTGGCAGAACTGACATTGACTGACAATGAGGAAAAATTTGCCTGCTTTTATAATTTTCGTTTGCATAGAGTGGGAATTTTAGAATTCCGTACTGAAAATTATTAAATTTGCTGCATTTTTTCCCATTTAATAAAGTTTACTAAATAATGCCTCTTGATTTCCTTAAAAATCTTCGGAGAGTACCCGAATAATTCTACCAAGTTTTGTTCATGTAAGGTAAGGGTTCTCAACGTGGGATACGCGGTAAAATTTTTTGGGGTACGCCATGAGAGCTCAAAATTCGCTAGATATATGTTATTTATATAATAATAAATAAATAAATACCCCCTCAAGCAGCTGCTTTCCACAGAGGTCTGACAGGAGCCTGTCAGTTATATGCCACAGTAGAAGGTCTGAGAGGATGGCAGGACCTCAGCAGAAAAACGACACATACATCCATGCCTTACCCGGGACTCGAACCCAGGCCCCTTAGATCAGTAGCCAAGCGCGCTAACCACTTGGCCATGGGACGGCTTATATATATATATGTTTTATTTTATTCCCATTGTTATGCTATAACTATAGTTTTATCTACCTATACAAGGGGTACGCCAGTTACATACACAATTCCAGGGGGTACGTGAAGCATAAAAGGTTGAGAATCACTGATGTAAGGTATTGTTTCAGATACTCAGGATCAATGTATTATAAGCAAAATTTCTAAAACATCTAACGAAAAACTGCAATAATTTGAAACGATAAGGTAAAAGTGAAAAAAAAAAAGTACTAAATATAGCCAAAAAAAGGGTATTAAACCGATTTTTGTTTTGCTTTCTTATGAACGAATAAGTGTTAAAATGGTGATACTACTTCCTTGTCTATTATACTAAGATACTATTCTAACAGCTTAAAATGCAAATTTAGCGTTATTATCAAGAAATCTAGTCAGAGTGATTCAAGGGCAATAATCTTACTGCGTTTAGAACAAGAGTTAGGAAGAAAAAAATTGAACTTTGTGGGTTGAGTGTTACTGTTTACTTTGCTTTACCTCCGAACCCACCTTTTTGGCATAAAAAGGCTTAATATCGCATTACAAGGACCCTAATTAACGTTACTAAGTGCCCAGAGTGGGTGAAGCTGGTAGACCTGTGTGACATCGTCGGTGGCACAGATTGTTAGTTTCTCTACAGTTCCGGGCGGGAATGGGTCAGTCGGTAGCGTGCCAGGCTCGTAATCTGTAGTTCCCAGGTTTGAGTCCCAGCTGGGTCAGCGTTGAAATTTATCTCCGCAAAAATTCCCCGCCCTCCCACGGTCAGTAGGGGACACCGATGGGCTTGGAAAGGCCGCCGTCCGTCGGATGCGACGTTAAGCCGTGGCACCGTGTGCCGGAGAGACACACCCTGTGCACTTTAAAGAACACGCTGGATGGCCTTGACGGGAGGCTACCATCTGTCTCCCAACAGCTGTTCCAGTGGGTCCCCTCCCCCCACCTTCTCTAAGCCTTCGGGGTTCATGTGACCTGGCCATTTAGCCCATGGTGTGCAAAAAAGTGCCGCTCAGAGGTAAAACAACCAACCAACCAGCTCTATAGTTCCGCGACTACTTGAGTGATTGGCTCCAAATTTGGTAGTTTGGTCTCACTTAGTTCTGTTATTATTGGGTTAACGGATCGGGTTTTCAGCTGTCGTGGGCTGGGAGTTATCCCTCGGAAAGTGTCCAAAATATCTGGGGGCTCTGCTACCGCCTTCCTTGTGAATGGAGTAGTATGTCATCGATGACAGTTGTGGCTGGAGTAGCAGGTAAATGGTGGAAAGCTGTGAATGAACTTATCGATGAGAAGAGTTATCAGTGGACACAAGTTTCGCGCTAAACTTGTGTTTCACTAGTTTATATACATATATTAACTGTATTTTTCAAGAAACGTTTTAAGGGCCACTAAAACTACAGGAAAAATTGTATATAGTAACGGCATTCCTATTCATTTCGATTTGGCTCTACTCCTTTCCTACCCATTCCTTCCCCCCACTAGATCCTGATCTGACTGATATATCTAACCCTTGATTGTTGGCAGTCTTTCCCAGATAGAAAATCTTTCAGCTAACGTAGATTAACCAAGATGACATTAAAATACTTTCTGTTGTAAATTCTATTCATGTCATATTTACGATTCTTTATTATGCAGGAAATTATTTAAAAGTAATAATAAAGAGGATATTCCGGAACTTTCGTTATCCTCTATTTATTGGTTAAATACAAACCTTTTCAATGTTATTACATTATTGCAGTATTTAACCTATTAAAGAGAAAGGGGCGGGGGTGGCTCAGTCGGAAGCGCGCCAGGCTCGTAATCTGTAGTTCCCAGGTTCGAGTCCCAGCTGGGTCAGCGTTGAGATTTATCTCCGCAAAATTTCCCCGCCCTGCCCACGGTCAGTAGAGGACACCGATGGGCTTGAAAAGGCCGTCGTCCGTCGGATGGGACGTTAAGCCGTGGCCCCGTGTGCGGGAGAGCCATACCCTGTGCACGTTAAAGAACACGCTGGATGGCCTTGACGGGAGGGTACCATCTGTCTCCCAACAGCTGTTCCAGTGGGTCCCCTCCCCCAACCTTCTCTGAGCCTTCGGGGTCCTTGTGGCCTCGTCATTTAGCCCATGGTGTGTAAAAAAGTGCCGCTCAGAGGTAAAACAATCCAATCCAATTAAAGAGAAGAAGAAAAAAAAAAGAAATGCGTCCAATATTTTTTCAAAAATTTGCATATCAAAGCTTTAAAATAGCTCAGCTTGAATGAACTGTTCCAGGTAGCAAAATATTTCCCATGACGTTCAAAACTATCTTCTCTTCCTTTTGCAACTACAGAAATATGTCGGACTTTTATGATGCGAAAAAAGAATCTTTTATGAGAATGCTAAATTTATGGCGGAATCTCTAAGTTGTTGAAGAATTCTCAGAGGTAAAGATAAGAGCATTGAAGCTCAACATTTCTTTTTCCATTGTCTTTTCTCCAGCTTCATGAAAAGATGAAATCACTAATGTTCGTAAAGGTCACATTATATTGAGAGAAAGAAATAAAGAATTCGTATAGTTTTCATAAAAAAAGTGAGTTGGGTTGTTTTACCTCTGAGCGGCACTTTTTTGCACACCATGGGCTAAATGGCCAGGTCACATGGACCCCGAAGGCTCAGAGAAGGTTTGGGGAGGGGACCCACTGGAACAGCTGTTGGGAGACAGATGTTAGCCTCCCGTCAAGGCCATCCAGCGTGTTCTTTAACGTGCACAGGGTATGTCTCTCCCGCACACGGAGCCACACCTTAACGTCCCATCCGACGGGCGGCAGCCTTTCCAAGCCCATCGGTGTCTCCTACTGACCGTGGGCAGGGAGGGGAAATTTTGCGGAGATAAATCTGAACGCTGACCCAGATGGGACTCGAACCTGGGAACTACAGATTACGAGCCTGGCGCGCTACCGACTGAGCCACCCCCGCCCCTACAAAAAGTGAGCTTCCTATGTTATTGTAAAGGAATTTTCCCGGAATGAAAGGTAAGTAATCATCTATAGAAAATGATCAGCCGTAATTCATAAAAAAAAAATAGGTCAATCGTTTAGAACCAGTAGCGATTTATAATTCGCGAAAAGTCACTTATGAATAATAACCATCTGAGAACCAATGAAAGATAACCCACCTATGACTCATGGAAAGTGAGCCAATCACTACAGTATGTAAAAGCTTATAATTCATGAAGGGTAGGCCAATCATTTATAGAAAATAGTCATTTAAATATTAATGAAATATACGCCAATCACCTATAACTCATGGAAAGCTAATCAATTGTTTATGCATACAGTAATGATTTCTAATTTATGAAATGTAGGTCAAGTAATATGTTCTTATGAGAGGTGAACTAATCGAATATAAACAATATTCACTTATAACTGAAGAAAATTAAGCTAATCACCAATAGTAAATATTCAAGTACGCCTTATGAAAAGTAAACCGTATGCCTATATAAATTAATCACTTACAGCACAAATATTCAAATGGTAATTCACTGATCATGGGGGAAGGGGTGTCTCAGTCAGTAGAGCGCCAGGCTCGTAATCTACAGTTCCCAGGTTCGAGTCCCATCTGGGTCAGCGTTGAGATTTATCTCCTAAAAACTCCCTGCCCACGGTCAGTAGGGTACACCGATACCGATGGGCTTGGAAAGGCCACCTTCCGTCGGATGGGACGTTAAGCCGTGGCCCCATGTGCGGGAGAAGCATACCCTGTGCACGTTAATAGAACAAGCGGGATGGCTGTGACGGGAGGCTATCATCTGTCTCCCAACAGCTATTCTAGTGGGTCCCCTCCCCAAACTTTCTCTGTGCTTTCGGGGTCTTTGTGACCTGGCCATTTAGCCCATTGTGGGCAAAATACTGCCGCTCAAAGGTAAAACAACTCAACAACACTGACATGTCCAACCAGAGAGACAAATTTTGCTGCTCGTATTATATATGCCAAAAAATAGCAAACAGTTTAAAACAAGAAATTTATTTGTTTCCCAAAAATAAATGTACACAACGAACGAACGGTAAAAAGTCTGGAACGTATGAATGTGATTGTGTGTGGGTTTTTTACTCTCTTCACAAGTAGCGTGGATTTTTTTTTACCTCTATCTCTGCTTCACGAAAAACAACTCTAATATAAAATATTTTAAAATATGGCATTGGAAATGTAACTTAAGACTAGTTTGCACTGGGAGGGATTACTGGCACCAATAACCGACTGGTGAACTATTGGTAAAAGGTAATCGTCGAACCGAAAAATGCATGAAATATTAAAGTCGGAAAGTCCCAACCTATTGGCTCCAGTTGGAACTGCCGCCAGTAATTCATGCCAGTTAAACTAGCTTTAAGTTGCTCTGATAATATAACTGAAGAAAGGTCGGTTAACACTTATAAACAATAGTCACCAGTGGCTGACGAAAAGAGACACAATCACTTAGAGACTAATCACCTCTAACTCAAGATGTGAAAGTTTTCTAAGTCATGAAATGAAAGCCAATCATATGTAACAAATAATCATCTACTACACGTGAACTCATGAATGGTTAATTAACTCCTCTATAACTTAACTCTTAACTCCTCTAAACTCCTCTATAACTCATATAAAGGTATGTAATCATTTGTAATTCCTGTAATATACGCCTATAGAAAATAATTACCTACGACTTTTTAAAAAAAAAAAGCCAATCACATGTAAAGTGTATTAATTCATAAACTTTTTTCAAAGACAAACCAATTACCTATAGAAAATAATCACTTATAATTCTGAAAAGCAATCCAGCTTCTTATAACAATAATCAAAAGGTTAAAAAGGTTACGAGAAAAAAACCTATTCCAAGCATTATAGTACTTCAAAGTGTAAAATTGGTTTCCTGTTTTTTTTCTAGGGGGAGGGGAATTGAAACAGACGATAACTTGCTTTTTTTTCAAAATCGTACTAAACAGATAATAATGAACAATTCACACAAACACTACTATTTAATTTTGAAGATGAAGTTATTTTTTACTCAAGCTACAGTAAATCAGCAAATAACCTTGTTGTTTTTTCAAATTATTCAGTTTTAACAAATGTATGAATAATATTGTAAATATAATAAACACAGTACGTAAGCAAAGTACTATGAAACACGCTAATGTATGCAAATTTTCTCACCGAAGTAAGTATTCTACGTAAATACGAAGAAGTTTACAATAAATAATAATATTATAAAAACCACAAAGTCAAATGCGACATGGGTAAAATACACTGATCTGACTAACTTCGAAAGTGGGTTCATCTTTGGAGACCGATGGGAAGCAGCATCCATAACAGAGGTGATGGAACTCAGCGGAAAATCAGGGGCAACAATGTCCCGAGTGAATGGAGAATGAAGAAGGTCTCGAAAACCGTCTGCCAATGGTAGCAAACGCGGGATAAAAAATAAAAAAGGCTTTAACAGACAGGGACAGGCGCTGTTGGCATGAATTGTACGGCAAAACAGAGCAGCTATAGTTTATGAGCTGAGAGAGATGATAGCTAGCAGATAATTGGAAAACTATGAAATTTGGAAACTGAACTATGATACATACAATGGAGTATTAGGTAGGTACAGTCGCTCAAATAAATATCCGAACACTATGGTTGATTGCAGAATTCAGAAAAATATCTGGCAACGATTTATTTAGAAATTAGTGATCGGGCAACCTTCGTGTACACGAAGGTTACCCGATCACTAATTTCGTTGCCAGATATTTTTCTGAATTCTGCAACCAACCATAGTGTTCGGATATTTATTTGAGCGACTGTATATATAATAATTTGTCCAAACAGTGTATATGAAATAATCATATCATTCAAAATATCGCTTTGTAGATTTTATCTTTATCTGAAACATTATCCTAATGGTGTAGCGCAGTAGTTCTCAACCTTTTATGCTTCACGTACCCCCTGGAAATGTGCATGTAACTGGCGTACCCCTTGTATAGATAGATAAAACTAATGTTATATTATAACATTGGGAATAAAACTTTGTTGCTAGATAGAGCGACTTTTGAGCTCTCACGGCGTACCCCAAAAAATTTTACCGCGTACCGCACGTTGAGAACCCCTGGTCTGGCGCAAAATGTGATTTTGCAATGCATACTCTTACTATCAAAAAATAAACAGTGAATTTCAAAATGTCTCTAGCACAAAGAAAAAAAATCTGAAGTGCTAATAAAATTATTTTGATAAAGAAATGAAAGCTGTTTCGTTTAATTTATTTTTAAGCCGAAAATTCAAAATAATGTTTTTAGTAATGCAGCTGTCAAAGGTTTTTCTTATTTTCACTTAACATTGAAAGCAAAGTTATCTTAACGTTAAATATCCTTTTCGTAGGCCTTAATTCAACATCTCATTAGATATGCATATACCGATTGCTTGATAATTAAATTAAAATTCAATGACTTCAATTACGATAAAACATGAATCACCTAAACATCCCGTCCGTCGGATGGGACGTTAAGCCGTGGCCCCGTGTGCGGGAGAGCCATACCCTGTGCACGTTAAAGAACACGCTGGATGGCCTTGACGGGAGGCTAACATCTGTCTCCCAACAGCTGTTCCAGTGGGTCCCCTCCCCCAACCTTCTCTGAGCCTTCGGGGTCCATGTGACCTGGCCATTTAGCCCATGGTGTGCAAAAAAGTGCCGCTCAGAGGTAAACAACAACAACAACAACAACAACAACCCAAACATTAGTTCTTGTTTCTTAAATTTAATTTGACTCTAATAATGTGCAGTGATAAATTCTTGTAAGATGTGGAGTGTTACACTATACCTAGTAGTAGGGAGGGGGGTGGCACAGTCGGTAGCGCGCCAGGCTCGTAATCTGCAAGTTCCCAGGTTCGAGTCCCAGCTGGGTCAGCGTTGAGATTTATCTCCGCAAAACTCCCCGCCCTGCCCACGGTCAGTAGGGGACATCGATGGGTTTGGAAAGGCCGCCGTCTGTCGGATGAGATGTTAAGCCGTGGCCCGTGTGTGGGAGAGCCATAACCTCTGCACGTTAAAAAACACGCTGGATGGCCTTGACGGGAGGCTACCCTCTGTCTCCCAACAGCTGTTCCAGTGGGTCCCCTCCCCC
Organism: Ryuthela nishihirai; assembly: GCA_038380435.1. Lineage (NCBI taxonomy): Eukaryota > Metazoa > Arthropoda > Arachnida > Araneae > Heptathelidae > Ryuthela > Ryuthela nishihirai. Next base: position 20,563,110 of record JAWZYU010000016.1, read on the forward strand.
AACCTTCTCTGAGCCCTCGAGGTCCATGTGACCTAGCCATTTAGCCCATGGTGTGCAAAAAAGTGCCGATCAGAGGTAAAACAACCCAACATATATCTAGTAGTAATGGCAAAAAAAAAGTTGCTTAAGCGAATTCGATAGACTCGTGTCATGGAGAACAAAAACAAAAATACGAATATTTGCGGATGGCATTGCTAATATATTTTTAAAATGATATTTCTATTCCATTAACTAAACTAGTCTGTTTATTTGATGAGTAAAATAGCACAGTTCCAAATGAGTCAGTGTTCTCCCAAAAACTCACTACTTTCATATATTTTATCTATCACTGCCCCCCTCCCCCAAAAAAAAGACCTTTCAATTTTCCGAAGCTGGAATTTAACCACTAGCTGCCAGAGGGTGCCATTATTAGATTTGAATACTGGCTAATCGTACTAACAGGATCCTGTGACAGGGTAGATCACTTCTATGTATCTGCTCAGTCACTCCTGTATATCAGATCACACTGCCCTATAAAGAAGTCCAACTATATGATCTAATCCGCTCCTATTCACCAAAGTTGGGTTGGGTTGCTTTACCTCTGAGCGGCACTTTTTTGCACGCAATGGGCTAAATGGCCAGGTCACAAGGACCCCGAAGGCTCAGAGAAGGTTGGACCCACTGGAACAGCTGTTGGGAGACAGATGGTAGTTTCCCGTCAATGCCATCCACCGTGTTCTTTAACGTGCACAGAGTATGGCTCTCCCGTACATGGGGCCACAGCTTAACCTCCCATCCGACGGACGGCGGCCTTTCCAAGCCAATCGGTGTCCCCTACTGACCGTGGGCAGGGCGGGTAGTTTTGCGGAGATAAATCTCAACGATGACCTAGCTGGGACTCGAACCTGGGAACTACAGATTACGAGCCTGGCGCGATACCGACTGAGACACACCCGCCCGTCCTATGCAACCAAAGTCATTGTTTTGTTTCATGTCAAGATCTGTGGTACTGTTATGAATCCTTCCCACTTAATATATTCTGCTCTGCTTTTACATCAAATCTAAATGTAGTGATAATGTAGGTTTAACTGTGGAAAGAACAAAATTTTCGTGATATTTTTTCTTCATTTTTTTCATCAAATTTACTTCTAGGAACATGTAATCAAACTTTATGCTAACATATTCATATTTTCCTGAATATGATTTAAAACTGACTCAAATCACTAGTAACGTTTATAGTCATTTTATGGACTGCTACAGCTACGTTTAAAAATACAGCAAGTTATTAAATAATGATAAAAAAAGTTCTCAAATTAAAACCTATACCCTATACCGCAATGTTCTACAAAATTTACATTTGACCGAAACCCGAATACTGTGCTTTCATTCTTTTTGGAATTAACAAAAAGAATTCTTATAACTTAGAAAAAGTTCAAAATGAATCTCTCAAACATCAACAAAATCTAATTTAACAAACGAGAATCTCTAACACTTACTGATATTCGTTCCAACTAATGAATGAATTGAATCTAGAAGAAAGCTGCAGTTTATTACCCTTATTCATGATGCTATTTATAACAAGTCTCATCCCCTTTATTCGATTATTACACCCTATATTCGATTACCACATCGCCACATCCTTCGCTCTGATAATAAAAAGTTTTCTACTCCCAATATTTTCAAAGCTAAGTATGGCTGAATTTCTTTTGCCTTTCAAGCAACATCAACTTCGTCTCTACAGAGCGATATCACTTCTTTAAATTCTAAAACAAAATTAAAAAATTATATTACTCCACTCCTATTATAATATTGAAACGTTTGACAACAATATCTCCTCATCCCTTTTCCAACTCCCCATCTTTGCCCTTTGTCTGGATTATCCCCAGTCCTTTTTCCCCCTGTTCATTCATTTAATATTATTCTCTATTGTCTTAAACCTTCTTTTTCTTCCCCAGATCTTATTACGTTTCTTATCATCTTTCATATTATATGCTTGTCTTCGTCTACTGTTGTTATTTTTGTTTTCCATTTTGTTTATACGTATGAAATAATTATGCAATTCCTGTAAACATGTTTGCATATTTGTACTATCCTGAATATTTTTTTTTAATTTCTCAAATGTACTGGGGCATCAAACCACATGAACATTTAAATTAATATCCAAAATTACTTGTACCTTGGCTTTACTGTAACCCCCTGCATGGAATAAATTATTATTATTATTAAAAATATTTCTCTACAATATCCCGTCACACCATACCAATCCAGATATACTTTGAAAGTCCATTAAACCGAAAACCGAACAATTCTCACATCATGTGATCTCTATCTTCTCTTGGACCTCTCTCCCTTCTCCATCCCCAGCTGTCAATCGGGAATCGGGAGCCATCCCCCTCTAAACTTCCCAATTCCCCGCAGCTTGGACTTAACCACTACGCTAGAAGAGGGAGCCACCAGTCCTGCAAAACGTCCATCCGCGTCTCGGAGCACGGGCCCGCGCTTCACGCTCACTTGAGTAGTTGGCTTCAGTAGTTTCATGAAGCTGGTGGCGTTCACGCGCGTTCTCCTACTCTCGCCTCACTCTGTGGTGCATGTATTCAGAGGATATGTGTGTGTGGTGACGGATTGTCTCCTTGACCGTGTCGGATAGCGCCTGTCCCCCCTCATTCACGGAATACTACAGTGGGCGGGGTTCTAAGGTCTGCAAGGATGAATTCCTCCTTTTGGCTTTGGCTACTAGCTTGGTCTACGGCAACGCTTGTAGCTGGAAATAACAACACGTCAGAAATCACAGGCAAGTAGTTGTTAAAAGATTAAAAATTGGGATGTACATTTTTTTTGCAGCTTTTTGAGACATTACAATAATTTTTCTTTCCGATTTTCCTGATCTCTAAGGATGATTGCGCTCTCAGATTTTTAGCTTTTTATTTTGTGCGAAATATTTACTGTTCTTACAAGAATTACTGTGAAAAAAATTATACTGGAAAAAATTCAAATTTTCCGTCAGAAATGCCAATATCCGTTTAAAGCTATTGCATTCTATCGATCTTGGTACCTATACATACTCTGGCGAAAGAAATATTTAAGTCAGACAAAATTTATACAATTCAAATGTATTTCACCCACGAATCGATGCAGCCTATTTTTAGAAAGATATTATATTACTCTCCATCTTTATGCTTTCTATTCCGTCTGCTATAAATGTCAGATATGAAAGAAATATTTCAAACGAATAGAAAATTAAAAAATCTATTTCAGTTTCATCTATTTAAGTGACTTCCTTAATTATATTATAAGTTATCATTCATTAAACGGGTAACTTTCTCTGGTAAATAAATGTATAATGTCGCATCGTTATTACTGCATTTAGTTAATATTTTAAAAGTAATTTTATAATTTGCATTAAGATTCACAGAAAGCTATTGCTTTTATTGTCATTTAATGTTATTTTAATATTATTCTATCATTAAGCGCAATCATCATCAATTAATCGATCGACTGATCCATTTTAACAGGAAAACGTAAAGGAAAATATTATTTTTAAGAAACTGTCAATGTTTCTCCGGATAATTTTTCGGAAAAAATTACACCGTAGATCGTTTGTCTGATATCAAAGTAGTCAATTCATGCTATTGTTTACGCTAATGTTAACTGGATCTGAAACTTCAAGCGAGCCATACAGGAAAGCGAACATTTTTCTTTTCGTGCAAAGAGTTCAAAACAACTGTTAATTAGTTAATTCATTTTAAATAGAAACAAATTGTTTCAGCTGTATCATGGTGTTTCGATTCTTTCACAGCCAACATTACTTTGAAAGAGTTTATAAACGATTTCTCATAAAGATAATTGCAAATGTGGACGTTTCGTATTTTGATCACGATGTTTATTCTTTTGAACAACGGGCATTGATGATGATGTTTATTCGCTTCGAAGCGGATAGGACACAGTGCACCCTCGATAGAAACGTAATCTTGGGTGTCATCACCAATTTGGGTGTTAATATTTCACCGAAACTGATAGCGAAGCTGCTGTGTGTAACTAAAATTTCATCGCTGAGTTAGAAATATGGTTTCTTTGTTCATTGCAGGGAAATGTTTTTCTTTTACATCTCTAAAGCAATTTGAATAGGATTCGATCGTCATAATAGGTATGAATACATAATTTGAAATTTTTTTATCTCGTAATTCTCATATTTCGTCACTCATATTTCGTATATACTCATATTTCGTCACTTGAGAATTAACGAACTTGAAGATAAAAATTTGAAAAAGTATAGTCACTTATGTCAAATATGGATAATTAATTTTCACATTCTTATGTTAGTCACCATCTCTTCTTACAGTGATATAGGTTATAAAAAGTGGCGAAATTTTCAAGGTCAAGGTCAGATCTAGGGAGAATGAAGGTGAAAATGTTACAATGCAGTGGAAATCCAGTCTATTAACTCCACCCCCTTTTTATCCTTTTCTGGCTAGATTCTGTGGCTCGCACCCCACCTCCTTTCATCCCTTAATTTTTTTTTTATATCCGGGACTGTTTAGGGTCATCTGAATAAAAATCAAGATTACCTTCAGATGACCTTAAAGATTCGCAACGTGTCATGTTAAGGATGTTGGTGATTAAAGATGATAAATATTGTTGAGCAAAATATGCAGCATCACATTGTAATTTTTCCGTAAAAATGAAAAAGATGTGATTGGAATGTGATATTTGGTTGTAATGTGCTATTTACGTTGGAAGTACTACGTCACAATTTTTTTCACAAAAAAAAAACAAACAAACGAAATTAAGTTTCAGAAATTATAATTGTTGTTGCGAAAAAAAAGGCCTTTAAACTTGTTCCTTTAATCGAGTTTTTCTAGCAAGCGAATACTAACAAAACACTATGTATCTTTCAACATATTTGATCGAAAACCTCAACACATAAGTTTAAAACCAAAACTCAATATGAAAGCATTGCAGGATTGACATTACTATAAAACATTATCTTTCTATTTCATGTCTACTGATGACTATGTAGTCATTACATATTTTTAGGTGTGCTTTTAAGAGCTTAAGAAATATAATTAATTTTTTTCAGATTTATTGAATGGTTTAGTGAATGTTGAAAACCAAATAGCATTTCTGAACACAACGGCAATGTAAAAATTGACTTTTCGAAAACCGTTAACAAACAATCGATAAGAAATGAAATTCACTTAGATCAGTGGTTCTCAACTTTTTATGCTTCATGTACAGTCGCTCAAAAAATATCCGAACACTATGGTTGATTACAGAATTCAGAAAAAATACTTGGCAACGTTTTTTTTTTTTAGAAATTAGTGATCTGGCAACCTTCGTGTACAGTACACGAAGGTTGCCAGATCACTAATTTCTAAAAAAAAAACGTTGCCAAGTATTTTTTCTGAATTCTGTAATCAACCATAGTGTTCAGATATTTTTTGAGCGACTGTACCACCTGGAAATGTGTATGTAACTGGCGTACCCCTTGTGTAGATAGATAAACCTATAGTTATAGTATAACAAAGGGAATAAAATAAAACATATCTATATATACACATTAATTTTGTTTTCATAAATTGCATATATCGATAAGCACAAAAAATAACATAAACAATTTAACTAATAAAATTATAAACATTTTACTGGGTAATCGACTTTTGAGCTCTCATGGCGCATCGCAAAAACTTTAACCGCGTACCCCATGTAGCCTCCCAGATCCATTGATATTTATAGAATGAAATGCAGTCTGAACTAGGGGAAGATTAAACGTTTAATTATTCATAATTTATGAATTGCGTCGTTTCATAGTTTGTACGAATATTTTTTCGCTTTTGCTTTGAGCTATTTTAATAACCTGGGGAGTTAATGGTTAATGATCTTTTTTGCTTTGTAATTACTATTACGAATGACAAGCTTATCATCTTAACGTGAATCTTAACGATAATAATTAAGAATGTATTTGATGCAATTAACATATCAGTAATGTGAACGAGGCTATGAAATGTGTGTGCAGGGATATCTGTTAATGAACTGGAGATTCTAGGAAATATAAGTTTGCTTGTGCTGATTAATAATTCTTGTAATTTGCATACATGAATCGCAATTGCCAAAGTAAACAAATGAGTTTGATTAAATCTATTGTAAAGAATATTCAGCAGCAATTAGTGATTATTTTTGTTTTCGAATGTAAATTAACTTTCATGTATGTTATATAAGTATATGGAATTTCAACATTTTATGTAACTAATAATCTTAAGCATAAAAGCTAATCGCTTTAGACTTGAATCGGAAATCAGCATATGATATTTACGGATTAGAGACAGCTCGTTGAAGATCACTCTAATCATCAATGGATGGTGATAAAGATCCAAAACCATTTTGACAATTAAAGATCCATATCAGATAGTGAACAATCAACTTAATTGTAGCTATCATCTTGTGTAATGATAATACTTGTCGCTCGCAGAATGACGACATAATCTTTAAAATGTCATTTTTATCACATCTAGTGTCTACTACGTAATAAAGAGGGGTTAGGGAATAACGTTGAAATGTCTCTATTAAGGGGAACAGTCCTACTGCAATGATACGTATCGGTCGCATGGTATGTATATTACAGATATTATTGAAGATCTCAAGGCGATGGGTATAACCCGAAGGCTCAGAGAAGGTTGAGGGAGGAGATCCACTGGAAGAGCTGTTGGGAGACAGATGGTAGCCTCCCGTCAAGGCCATCCAGCGTGTTCTTTAACGTGTACAGGGTATGGCTTTCCCGCATATGGGGCTACGGCTTAAAGTCCCATCCAATGAACGACGCCTTTCCAAGCCCATCAGTGTCTCTTACTGACCGTGGGCATGGTGGAGAATTTTGCGGAGATGAATATCAGCTGGGACTCGAGCTTGAAAACTACAGAGTACGAGATTGGAGCGCTATCCATTGAGCCATCCCCGTCCCATTAGGGAAAGGGAACCTACTGGATATCTGTTAGAAGACAGATGAAAACTTCCCGTCAAGGGCATCCAACGTGTTCTTTAAAGCGTATAATTTTTGGCTCTCTTAGACACCGCACACAGTTTAATGCCCACTCCGAAGGACGGCGACCTTCCTAGTCCATCGGTGTTCAACTTTCTCCCTGAAATTAGGTTGGGGATTAGTGCAGATAAATCTAAATGCTGATACTGTTGGGTCACGAACCTCAGGACCGCAGATTAGGAGACCGGCGCGTTACCAAAAAACGCCCCAGTCTAGTAATCTGCATCATGTCTATTTGTTAAGGCATCGTCATACCACATTGTAGGCCAACATTGTCGTATTGGAAATAAGACTGAGAATAACAACATCGACTACGGAGAGAGAAAGTTCAGGAATAACTTTATCCTTCTCAGATATTCAGCTGGAATCAGTAAGTCTGCAAATTCAAATGTGCGATATTTCTACTAAATTTTGGAATTATGAAAACAAATTATTGATTTTTAATTCTTATTAAATTGTGTGAATTGAATCTTTTGCTTCGAAAGAAAAAAACAAGGTGGGGGGGGGGGGTTATAAATTCAGGAGAGAATCGAAAACGAACAGTTGTCTTAGCATACTTTTTTCATGTATAATATTGCTTTAGTGAGAAAATATTTTTTCGGTGTAAAAAAAAAACATATTATTGTTTAAGTTGAATAAACGTAAGGACTGGAATGCGACAAAATGCTTGAGAACTAGCTTCAGCGATCCACTCAAATGTTCGTTATATTTTAGCGTAAATACAACTCTAAATTTCAATGCAAATGAGCAGTAGGAATGTCATTATCCTCTACCCCACTACCAATAGCACCTGGAATAGTATCCGGCTACCAGAGGTCTGGTAGAGAACAAACTGCTTTAGGAAAATTAGTTTTATTCGTAATGAAAACGGTCATTTAAATATATTACATAATAATTATATATGTATATAGAAAAATTACTATATATAGAAACGCACTTATTATATATAGAAGAATTGTTATGTAGAGAAAATTATGAAATTATCCCAGCAAATGGCTGAAAGCTGAAAGAGTTAAAAGTAGTTCGAACTTAGGTAACAGTATGTTTCCAAAAAGCGAATGCTATAACAAAGACAAGGAACTTCTGTTTTCAAAGGTAAGTTTTATTGTCGTAAATACTTATGATTTCAAAGTACAGAAATGGATTTTAAATACAAAATAAACTATCTCTCACGTAGCTGTCTACCATATAGGTCTAGCAGGAAAATATGGCATAGATGTTTCACTATTCTATTATTGAATACAACTGTTTATTTCTTCCAATTCAAAATGAGTGTTTACGACGTTATTCTTAAAAAGATTGGAAAGCTTCTGACTAGTCAAATTAGTAAGAGCTGTTTGAGTTGATGCGGTCTTTATAATATATTCATGGTAAGTGAATGTTTTCATTAGAATTTATTAATTTAAAGCTTTATCCCAGTTTATATAGCACATACTTGTTTATATATATAGAAGAAAATTTGTAGAAAGTCGGATTGGCCTATTGCCAATCCGACTTCTACAAACTGGTACATCCGGTGAACTGCATTTGTAGCAGTTGTGAAATTCTCTTGCTCTATTACGTATTTTGTAAGAGGCACGTACTCAGGATTTAGTTTTGGGTCTGAGAATAAGCCTTAAGCAATTGTTTCCCAAATACTAAAATATTCCATCGTACAGGAAATGTTAAAATGATATTCTGCATAGAATAAAATTTTACAGTTGTTCTTTAAATCTAATTTTAGTGTCGCACTACGGGGTTGGAATAAAACTATGCAAAAACAACTGTTTTGGATTTCAAAACAGGTAGACAAGTTTGAAATTTCTTATAAGACGAATGGATTTTCTGTTTGCTGGTTCATCTGTTTGCTAATTTAATTTAAATATCTGCACCAGATCTAGAAAATGGGACAAGGAGACCATGTGTCACTAAAGAATTTTATTGTTCTGTGAGGAGGCGATAAAAATATTTTAACTATATTTTTTAACTATGCATATTTTGCAAAATAAGGTTTTAAAAAACCCAATATCACGGAAGATAATATATACTTGAATTATACTCTGGTCGCTTCTGGTTCGATACTGCTTTTTATGGGTTTTTTTTCCGCTTTATGGTATTTTTTTTTACCTAAGTTGGTTGTTTTACCTCTGAGCGGCACTTTTTTACTTTTTTGCACGCAATGGGCTAAATGGCCAGGTCACAAGGACTCCGAAGGCTCAGAGAAGGATTCGGAGAGGACACCCACAGAAGGTAGCCTCCCGTCAAGGCCATCCAACACGTTTTTTAACGTGTACAGAGTGTGGTTCTTTCTTAGACGGCCCTACGGCTTAACGTCGCATACGACGGACGGCGGCCTTTCAAACCCATCGGTGTCCCTTTGTTGACTATGGGCAAGGCGGGGAGTTTTGCGGAGATAAATCTCAAAGCTGGCCCAGCTGGGACCTGAACCTGAGAACTGCAGATTACGAACCAGGCGTGCTACCGACTGAGCCCACCCCTTTCATACAGTTGAAATAAATGCATATATACATCCAGGGCAGGATGTAGGGGGGGGGGGGAGGGGGGCAGGGGGGTACCTTTGAGAATGCTAATGTGGGTAATAGAGGCAAAAAATTATAACACTTGTGCATATTTCACGCATTTTCAAAATATTTTTAAAGACCATTGAAACGGAGAGAAAAGTATTGTATTTCAATCGAAATCTTATTTCTTGCCCCCCCCCCTCATTTTAGTTTTCTCCGGTTTGATTGCGGTACTTGCTAAATAAAAAAAGGTAGGAGCACTTTTTTTTATTTTCAAGATCCGCGACTATGTACATTTCGTGTTTATGTTTCAGCTGAAATTAAACGTTTTCTTATTAAATAAACAATTATACACTGAAGTGTCATTGAATTAGGGATAGCAACCTAGTAACGTGTTGGACCCCCTCTGACCCTGATAACGACCGCCACAACGACAAGGCAAGGACTCCACAAGCTTGCGTAAATGTTCCACAGGTATGGCGACCCATGCATCCTCCAGAGCTGTCCACAATTCTCTCAAGGTCGTCGCTGATGGGACACGGGCCCGAAAACTCTGCTCGATGTTATCCCAAAGATTTTCGATGGGATTTAAATCTAGGCTTCTAGGTGGCCAACTCATTATTTCAAAGTCAGCAGAATGCTCCTGCAATCATGCAGTAACCAACCTGGACCTGTGAGATAAACAGTCGTCTTGCTGGTAGACACCATCTCCATTGGTTATGCATGATGGCCATAAAAGGGTGTAAATGGTCAGCATGAGTTCTACGTACCGGGACGCATTGAGAGTCGTCGATACACGCACCAAAGGCCCCACAGACGTCCAACTGAAGACACACCAGGCCATCACTGAGCCACCACCAGCTTGTACTGTTCCGACCTGACATGCAGGATTCATGGGGTTGGCGCCATAGCCTCAGTCTCCTATCGGCGTAATTAAGTTTAAATTGGGATTCATCACTCCGGGCTATCCGTTGGCAATTTTCAATGGTCTAGTTTCGATATTCTTTAACCGAGGCAAGGCGTTTAGCCTGGTATCATGCTGTTAGAAATGGGACTCTCGTAGGTCGGCGGCTCCCGAAGCTGAGACGATGAAGTGAGCGTTGCACAGTCCATGCACTGACTTCCCAGCTGGAACCCACGTTCAGATGGGAAGTGATTTCAGATAATGTCTGGCCCCTATCGGTCCGTACGATGTGGGTCAGACAGCGAAGCCCACGATCATTCAAGGCTGATTGTCCTTTGCAGTTTGTTCGGGTGCTTGTTTTTTTTTGCCGGAATTTTCATATTCCCGGAACACTCCTGAAACTGTCATACGAGAAAATACAAGTTCGTTGACAATTTCGGAGATCGAGTGTCCCATTTGTCGGGCACCTACGATCTGCCCTCTGTCAAATGCATCTAAATTAGGCGCCTTTCCCATTACGCTTCTCACGACGAATGCTTGGGGAAGCCAAAGCTGACAGCTACATATGACCAGCGCAATGCGGCATGCATGCTACTGAATTCGGATAACGTCTCCTATCCCTAATTCAATGGCACTTCAGTGTATACAGTTTAAGTATTAAAAGACTAAACAGCTGCATACGTGTGCCTCTCTTCTCTCGTTTTTGGCGATCTGTATTTCATTGTAATGATACTGAATAAATAATTCCTGTAAAATCTGTAACGAATATATGCTTATAATATATTCGTTAGTGATGAATCTGCATTTTAATCTTCACTGGAGTCTGTCAGGTTTCATGAATTTTGGATTAAAGCAATTCTACTGGTTCGGAATATTTTGAAACCTAGGTGTGCTTCTATTCCTGTGTATAAGCCTGAAACAGCTACGGTGAATGGTGACTTTATACGCAATCATAACATCTACTTGAAATTAAAGGTATGAGACTTAACAACAACGGGGCGGGGGTGGCTCAGTCGGTAGCGCGCCAGGCTCGTAATCTGTAGTTCCCAGGTTCGAGTCCCAGCTGGATCAGCGTTGAGATTTATCTCCGCAAAATTCCCCGCCCTTCCCCCGGTCAGTAGGGGACACCGATGGGCTTGGAAAGGCCGCCGTCCGTCGGATGGGACATTAAGCCGTGGCCCGTGTACGAGAGAGAGCCATACCCTGTGCACGTTAAAGAACACGCTGGATGGCCTTGACGGGAGGCTACCATCTGTCTCCCAACAGCTGTTCCAGTGGGTCCCCTCCCCCAACCTTCTCTGAGCCTTCGGGGTCCATGTGACCTGGCCATTTAGCCCATGGTGTGCAAAAAAGTGCCGCTCAGAGGTAAAACAACCCAACCCAACAACTTAACAACAACAAAAGTGGAAATATTAATCAGTGGCTAGTTACTCAGCACCTGACATGTTATTAGGAGGTCGTGTGTTCGGATCTCATCCGACATGAGACAATTTTTTCTCTATACCCAGTATTAGTAGTATGTATATATATAGTAAATAATCCACATGTAATATATTACCGTAGTAATATATTACACGTGGAAATGAATTATTAATTGATTTAAATCATTTGACTCAAAGAATAGAGCACAATTGAAGTATAATTATTAAACAATTTAAGTTTTCAGACTGGGGATATATAAGAGAAGTGAATTATTGATTAATTAAAATGGATAATTTTCAGGTATATTATTACATGTGTAAATGAATTATTAATTAATTAAATGATAGGCTTTATCAATAGAGGGGAAGAGATATGTTAAATAATTTAAGTGACTAAACTGTGGCAATAGTTTATATGCGGTAGGAAATTATTAAATAGTTTAAATGATTAAACTAATGATTTATAGCATTCAGAAATGAATTGCTAATTAATTTAAATGGCAGGCTCCGTTAATATGATACAATGGAAGTGATTTATTAGATAATTTAAATGTCTAGATTTTGCTAATATATTAGATATGGTAGTGAATTATTAAATAGTTTGAATGACTAGACGAATAATAAATTTCATGTAGAAGTGAATTATTAATAAATTTAAGTGACTAGATTGTATAAATATATTAGATGTGGACGTGAATTATTAGTTTATTAGAATGACCAAGTTGTAGGGATATGTCAGATGTGCAAGTGAGTAATTAACAACTATCCTAAGAAATCTGCAAGTGTAAATACTCGATATTCTTTGTATAGTTATAGCAAAGACATGGCTAAAATATTTTAACTGTAACTTGTATTATAATTCATTGTCGAGTAGGTAATGCGCAGGAATTAGTAGTAAAATTTCTACTTATGGTATTAATGAAAAAAAATTAACTATCGATTTTAGATCAAATTTCTTTAATGAGTATGTTTGATAGCTGTGGTGGAATACGGAAAGTTCGTTTTTCAAAGACAAAAATTTTTAGCTATGTCCCAAATTTAGCAACTTCTAACGGTGGAAATTAAACAATTAGATGATGTGGAAATATGAATCATAATAACTTATTAGTAGAATAAAACCCATGAAGATTTTTTATTGATATCTTAAACAAAAATAGTTGTGTTTCCCAATCCTGGGGTTAATGGTTAAGCCATTGCTGCGAATGTATAGTCTGTGATCAACATCAACATTTATATCTACCATCAATATTTGAAGCCATCGCATGAATATGTTGTTTACAATATTCGTTTCAGGTTTTTCTATTTTCCAATTCAAACTGTTGACACATGTGGAAAAAGCGAAGCCTAATATTTCATTTGTACCATCCAGGGGTGTCGACAGCGATGGGAGGGAAGCGGAGCGTTGACCCCCCCCCCCCCCCCACACATACACACCTCTTCCAGGAAAATTTGATCGAAAATTAATTTATGTTGAATAATATGACGTGTAAGAAAAATTATTGTTCTTTCCTTTAGAATTAATGATTTTATTTTTCGCTTTTTCTTTTGTTTTCGGAAGCATAGAATTTATTAATACGAAAAATAATTTTCTTATAAGAGTTTCAATAATACGTTCATTTCGTTTTATTTTCGGGCATTCTGAGTTGCATTATGATATATGATTTTTTTTTTGCTGTTAATTGTTTTCTCAACTGCACATATTACCGAATAATTTCTGTCATCCTCTTTTGCATTAATATCGATCATCAGGTTTATTCGAAGCCATTATCTTCCCTGTTGTATTCTGCTAATACTGGGTATGGAGAAAAAATTTCTGATGCTGGATGAGATCCGAACCCACGACCTCCTGATAACATGTCAGGTGCTCTGAGTGCTGAGCGACTAGCTACTGATCAAGATTTCCACTTTTGTTGCTGTTAAATCTCATACCTTTAATTTGACTTAATAGTTCATTTGTCATTTAAATTAATTAGTAAAGAGAATATTCTCATTGGCGGCACTGTAGTTCAAGTTACGGGAACAGCAATATTTGATAACTTTCTGATTTGGAAATGTAAACAATTTTCTACGAAACAATGTACACCGAAGAGCCAAAAAATTATGACCACCGACCTAATATGATGCTGGTCCTCCATATGCCACCAAAACAACTCTTACACGGCGAGGCATGGACGCTACAAGATTTCTAAAAGTGTCTTGTGATATCTGGTACCAACAAGTTACCAACATATCTTTTAGCTCTTGTAAGTCACGTGGTTGAACCGCCACAGATCGGATATGCTATTCCAACACAAACCACAGATACTTGATTGGATTGATGTCTGGGAATTTGGTGGCCAGGGCAATATGTGGAAGTCTTCCTCATGCACCGCGAACCATTGTCGAACAATATGGGCAGTGCGGCATGGCGTATTATTCAGCTGAAAGAAGGCACTACTAAAGGGATTTACCGTTGCCACGAAAGAATGTACTTGGTCTGCAATGATATTTAAGTAGGTGGTAGACGTCATAGTTTCCTGTACATTAATGACAGGACCCAGGGTTTCCCAGCAGAACATTACCCAAAGCATTACACTTCCTCCACTGGTTTGTTTTCATTACACGGTGCATCCTGGTGCTAACACTTCCCCAGGTAATTGACGCACACGTACCCGGCCGTCCACATGGTGCAACTGGTATTGAAATTCATTGGACCAGATGACTCTCTTCAAATCATTCAAGGTCCAGTTTTGATGCTCGCGTGCCCATTGTAGGTGCTTTCGACAATGAACCGAGGTTAGCATGGACACTCGGGGTGACCTGTAGCTATGCAGCCCCATTTTCAGCAGGGTTAGATGTACTGTGTGTTATGACACATTACTTCCATCACCAGCATTCAAATTATGGGCGAGTTGCGCCAAAGTATCCTTCTGTTGGCTCGTACCATGCGGCCTTCACTCACCTCTAGTATCGATGAGCCGTGGTCGGCCCATTCTTGTTGGCGGTTCGTGGTTTTTTTCCCTCCTCCACCAACTTTTTGAAGGTACTAAACACGGCTGACTGTGAGCACCCCACAAGCCTTGCGGTCTCGGAAATGCTCTGACCCAGTCGTCTGGCCATTACAATTTGGCCTTTGTCAAACTCACTTAAGTCCGCTGCCTTTCCCATCTAAAGAACAGGAATAACACTGATTAACAGAGCTCAGTATCAGGTATTATTTTTGGGGCGGGGGTGGCTCAGTCGGTAGCGCGCCAGGCTCGTAATCTGCAGTTCGCAGGTTCGAGTCCCAGCTGGGTGAGCGTTGAGATTTATCTCCGCAAAATTCCCCGCCCTGCCCACGGTCAGTAGGGGACACCGATGGGCTTGGAAAGATCGCCGTCCGTCGGATGGGACGTTAAGCCGTCGCCCCGTGTGCGGGAGAGCCATACCCTGTGCACGTTAAAGAACACGCTGGATGGCCTTGACGGGAGGCTACTATCTGTCTCCCAACAGCTGTTCCAATGGGTCCCCTCCCCCAACCTTCTCTGAGCCTTCGGGGTCCATGTAACCTGGCCATTTAGCCCATGGTGTGCAAAAAAGTGCCGCTCAGAGGTAAAACAACCCAACCCAACCCCAATCGATTGATTGGAATGATAGTGCTGATAGGCTTGTCCTGACTGTATATAACAAAACGGTCCAAAGTCACTTATACCACGCCGGTCTCTCGGTTCATAAGGCCACTATTATGCCCACCATTACTGCCATAACACATGTGAGTTTGCTTGGAACGGGGCAAAGTCCAACCCCATTCGAGACACGATGGAGATCATTGCTGGGCACGGAAGACTCCCAGTTCCGTCCCGAATGTAATGATAGCAAGATTCACTTCTGGAGGATGTTTTGAGTTGTCTTATCTGCAAGAGACCCTTTTTACCCAAAATACACTATATCGCCAGACTACAAGGACCTCAATTGGGTTGGGTTGTTTTACCTCTGAGCGGCACCTTTTTGCACACCATGGGCTAAATGGCCAGGTCTCATGGACCCGAAGGCTCAGAGAAGGTTGGGGGAGCTGTTGAACCACTGGAAGAGCTGTTGGGAGACAGATGGTAGCCTCCCGTCAAGGCCATCCAGCGTGTTCTTTAACGTGCACAGAGTATGGCTCTCCCGGACACGGGGCCACGGCTTAACTTCCCATCCGACGGACAGCGGCCTTTCCAAGCCCATTGGTGTCCCTTACTGACCGTGGGCAGAGCGGGAAATTTTGCGGAGAAAAACTCAACGCTGACCCAGCTGGGACTCGAACCTGGGAACTACAGATTACGAGCCTGGCGCTTTACCGACTGAGCCACCCCCGCCCCCACAAGGACCTCAAGGATTCAAAAGAAGGATGGAGGTGGGTATGGGATCCACTGGACGGCTATTTGGAGAAATATGAAAGCCTCCTGTCAAGGCCATCCAAAGTGTTCTTTGAAGTGCACAAGGTATGGTTCTCCCGCTCACGAGACCAAGACATAATGTCCCTTCCTACAGATGGCGGCCTATCCAAGCCCATCGATGTCCCATTTTTGTCCGAGGTCAGGGAGGGGTTCAGCGAGGTAAATATCACGCTGATTCAGGTGAAACTCGAACCTGTGAACTTTAAATTACGTGCCTGGCATGCTGTTCTTCTGGAGGTGTGCACATGATAAACTTATAGAAGAATACATTTTAGAACAAACATCTCCGGCTAGCTCTACATATAGGATACTGACGTGGAGTTCTTGATATACGACACACGCACATTCCTGGTACACATAGCGGTCACTGAAATGGACCAATGCAAAATTAATTGAGCAACCCTACTATGAGTTGGGTTGGGTTGTTTTACCTCTGAGCAGCACTTTTTTGCACATAATGAGCTAAATGGCAAGGTCACATGGACCCCGAATGCTCAGAGAAGTTTTGGGGAGGTGACATACTGGAACAGCTGTTGGGAGACAGATGGTAGCCTCCCGTCAAGGCCACTAAGTGTGTTCTTTAACGTGCACACGGTATGGCTCTCCCGCACAGGGGACCACGGCTTAACGTCTCATCTGACGGACGGCGGCCTTTCCAAGCCCATCGGTGTCCCCTACTGACCGTGAGCAGAGCGAGAAATTTTGCGGAGATAAATCTCAACTCTGACGCACTGGTACTCGAACCTCGGCAACTATAGATTACGAGCCTGGTGCGTTACCGACTGAGCCACCCCGCCCCTACCCTGCTATGATCCGGAGCGTTCTGGCCAGTATGATGAAGCAATATAATGTTCACTCACATGTTGCCCGTGTCGCCACGAACATCTTATGTGACGTCGACACTCTGACGTGGTCCTCGTGATCGCCAACTGGACATGTCTCGGACCATGTTGAACAACAACTCCGCAGGGACACTCCTGCTCGCACCCTGCAGGAGCAGTAAGCGTCGCAAGGTCGTTGCTGCGTAGACGAACGTCCCCTAGGACACGACGGATGCTGTGATCGACTGTATGGTCTCTCCGTCTCAATGTCCGGGATATCGCTAGAGGTAGACATTAGACATGAGTTCAGGCTCGGGATCAGAATACCACAGGCAACGTCGAACTCGGACTCACAATAATTCAAAGTTTCGAATATTTATTGCAACTGTAAAAAAAATATTAAAAAAAAATATAATTTCAATCTTTCAATCACTCTTTACTAATTAAAAATAAGCATCATGCGGCTTTTGATTATTTTAGAACGTATTCTCTAGCTTTAATGTGGCGGGGGTGGCTCCTGTAGTTCCCAGATTCGAGTCCCAGCTGGGTCAGCGTTGAGATTCATCTCCGCAAAAATTTTCCACCCTGCCCACGGTCAATAAGGGACACCGATGGGCTTAGAAAGGCCGCCGTCCGTCGGATGGGACGTTAAACCGTCACTCCAGAATGCGGAGAGTCATACCTTGTGTACATTAAAGGACACGCTGGATGGCCTTGACGGGAGGCTACCATCTGTCCCCTAACAGCTGTTCCAGTGAGTCCCCTCCCCCAACCTTCTCTGAGCCTGCGGGGTCCATATGACTAGACCATTTAGCCCATGGTGTGCAAAAAAGTTCCGCTCAGAGGTAAAACAACCCAACTCGAGCTTTAATAAATGTCAAGATTCTTTCCTTGATAATGATGCTACCCACGAACTTTCAGTTTCTATTAATATTTCTAAATATTTTTCGCTCCAAATGACATTAGCATTTTCGTTTTGTGATAGGATGATTATAATTGATAACAAAAGAATAAAATAAATGATTAATGACATGCATTTCTGTAAATATATGTCTTATGATTAGTCAGAGAAATATTTTCCCCGAATTTGTCTCAACAATTCTAGTAATGGTTTGGGATCGGACAGAGTCGGGATCCAAAAATAGAGTCCAAACTCATCTATAATTCTTATTATTGCAGATTACCCGTTTTATTTATTTATTTTTTTTGTGGGGGTGCGAAATTTTTTGTGTCCAAACCCCTACAATGAAATGATTTATTCATAACTCAAAACGTAATAAAAGAAAATGATTTTTTCCAAGCAGAGGCTGCGGTTTTTCATCAGAGTTTCATCAGTTTCACTGAGTTTTTAAATAATTCATTTCGTTGATCTGATTAATCACAAAAGATATTGATATCGTTTTTTTTAACTCTCCTCATCTATCTTCCAAAAGATCTATAGGGTGCTAGAGCGCCAGACGAAACCCCTCGACAGTTGAATTCTACACCGAAAGCTTGGGTGCTTGTAAAAGATCTTCCTAGCTAAAGAATGGTCTTGTCTCTCGTCTCTCTATGTCGAATTACACTGGCTGGATTGTTTTTGGTGATGCTCCAATATCTCCGCTACCAATGTCTGGCTGGACGACAGATAGATATATACTAGTACTTGACGGAGCGTGGTTACTGTGGATAACAGTCACGGAATCCGTCTTTTCGCCAGTGAGCATGAAGTTCAAATTGCAGTTCAGAGCACTTCACGCTTCGAACTCACGACCGGGCTAGCTCTATCACTGCGACGGCAATAAATGCCGAGGACTGAGAAGAGCAGCTTCATATATTAGGTGGAGGGTGTTTATGATCGAGTGGCTTCCGCCGAGATTCTGGTCGTAAATTAACGGCAGACTCACGGGATCGTTATTGCAACGTGTCTGCAGCGACTGACGAGATTAGCCTGCACTGCTCCTACGATCTTCACAAAGCTTCTACTAAAGGTTATCATCATCGTAGGTGCGCACTGGTAACGTGCTAGCACCGTGAAGTGAGGCTAGCAGGATCGAGTCAACTATGAGTGTTTCTATCACTTTCCCTTCAGTTGGGTTGGGTTGTTTTACCTCTGAGCGGCACTTTTTTACACACCAAGGGCTAAATGGCCAGGTCACATGGACCCCGAAGGCTCAGAGAAGGTTGGGGGAGGGGACCCACTGGAACAGCTGTTGGGAGACAGATGGTAGTCTCCCGTCAAGGCCATCCAGCGTGTTCTTTAACGTGCACAGGGTATGGCTCTCCCGCACACGGGGCCACGGCTTAACGTCCCATCCGACGGACGGCGGCCTTTTCAAGTCCATCGGTGTTCCCTACTGACTGTGGGCAGGGCGGGGAATTTTGCGGAGATAAATCTCAATGCTGAGCCAGCTGGGACTCGAACCTGGGAACTACAGATTACGAGCCTGGCGCGCTACCGACTGAGCCACCCCCGCCCCTTCCCTTCAGTGAAATATAAGTCAATGACGTGGTTTTAAAAGTGGCAGTCTCTTCGATGGGGGGGGGGGGGGGTTGTTGTAACATGCTTCAAAGGAAGATTATATTACTGCATGATAAATTATCTTTTGTGTTGCTAATATGTCATAATTATAATTGATAATATAAGAATAAAATAAATGATTAACGACGTGTATTCTGTAAATATATGTCTCATGATACATATTTACGGTAATGTGTCGTATATATAATGAAAAAAAAAATACCCCCTCAAGCAGCTGTTTTGCCACAGAGGTCTGACAGGAGCCTGTCAGTTTATATGCCACAGTAGGAGATCTGAGAGGATGGCAGGACCTCAGCAGAAAAACGACACACACATCCATGCCTAATCCGGGGCTCGAACCCAGGTCCCTTAGATCAGTAGCCAAGCGTGCTAACCTCTCGGCCACGGGACAATATAATGAATGACAAAATCCAGATGCTCAGCAATTCAGAGACTGCACTACATCTATCGGGATAATACCATGTTTACCACTATCCACCATCGGGGCTGAACAGTACTATAGAAGTCAAGTACAGTCACTCAAAAAAGTATCCGAACGCCATGGTTAATTAAAAAATTCAGAAAAAATATCTGGCAACGATTTTTTCAGAAATTAGTGATCTGGCATCCTTCGTGTACTGTACACGAAGGATGCCAGATCACTAATTTCTGAAAAAATCGTTGCCAGATATTTTTTCTGAATTTTGTAATCAACCATAGCGTTCGGATACTTTTTTTGAGCGACTGTACAATAACTCGCCCAAACCTAACTATAATCTTCATCCTGGGTCACCACAAACAAGGATATTGAAAATTCAAGTTGACGCCACGCCCGTGACGCCGACAATGTGTCGTACACCTCTCTTTATTTCGAGGTGGGGGGCGGGTCCTGGACTCGCCCCCCACCTCGAAATAAAGAGACGGAAAAGATAATAAAGAGACGGATAAAGAGACGAAATAAAGATAAACGGAACTAAGGGTGGGGGCGGTTCCTGCACCCGCCCCCCACCCTTAGTTCCGTCTCAGGACACTACACGTAATGTGTCGTACAAATATACTATTTGTTGCCAGATGTTCGGCAACCACGGCAATCCCCGGTTCCGTCTTCATGACACTACCAAGTTAACGGAAAGCCGTGACTATCTAGAGTCGGGGGCAAGAATGCGCCATATACACGCACCTCATCCCCGACCTCACATGACAGCAGTCCTATAAAAGGAAAGCTAACCACCGGTAGAAACCTGAAATTTAATCTGTTCCCCGGTTAGCCATGAACAAGGATATGTAGATCCAATGGATGGGACTCCATTGGATCTACATATCCTTGTTCATGGCTAACCGGGGAACAAGTAACCGGGGATCCAAGTTCGCTCGGCGCCCGGGGTGGAGACTCTTAGTGATGCCCAGACTTTGAAAGGGCTCGTGCCTACTAGGGGACCAAATCCGTTCGGCCGTGCCCTTGAACTTGCTCCACGGAGCACCTGATGAGGTCTTGACACCGTCCAACCTAGCCAGCCAAACCGGTCAGCGATGCCTTCGACTTCGATTGGTCTTGGCTCTGTCCAACCGGGACCCAATCCGGTCAGCAAAGCTTTCGACCGGTTGCTGGGCCTGAAGCCCCCCTACATCACGTCAAGGTGGTCCCCTATTGGGGGGGGGGGGGATATGTCGTACAGTAAATATCCACTGTTAAGGTAATAAAATACCCCCTCAGGTATATGCTTGCCACAGAGGTCTTACAGAAGCCTATCATTTAATACGCCATAGGGGAAATTTGGAAAAAAGTGAGACCTAAGAAGAAATACAACACAAACATCTATGCCTTACCCGAGTGTCGTGACCCTTAGTTCGGATCCTGTCCGACTGGACCAGATGTGATGTCCCTTGTGTCGGATCCTGTCAGATTGTGACAGATGTCGTGACCCGTTGTTCGGATCCTGTCCGACTATGACAGACATGATGACCCAGTCCACACAGGAGAGAGGGACGATGATGAAATTGCTTAATTCACTTCGGTGAAACTTCAGGTTCGCGGGTTTTTATGCCCGTGCCACTGTATGCCTCAACTTTGCTGCGTTGAATGAAGAATAACAATGGTCCATCAATTACTGCACGAGAGTTATATAGGGACGACACAATTTTTATTCACACTACATACATCTACGTGCTGGGAATGAACTCCACTCCGTGGGCCTTTGCTGCTTCACACTGTGGTTCTTTCTGAATCCACAAAACTACTATCAAATCACCGCTAAACTCCGTGAGCCTTTGCTGCTTTGCCACTGCAAATATTACTAAAATGAAGTGGAGAATTGCGCACTCTGCAATTTCTCACTTTACAGACCTCAAAAACTCGGCGAAAGGATTTTCCTTTGCCTACACTGTGGCTCCTCCTGAACCACATGAATAAAAGACAAGATTCTCCAAGAATCTGGATTCCCTCTTGGAATCGCACCCTCACTCACTCCAAGGATTACTATTGAGAAAGGCGGCGTCCTTTTGACGCGTGTCAACGCGACCTCTTCGCTTGACAGCTAACGCACAGACTAATATCCGATTCACATAAGAATCTTGATTCCCTCTCGGAATCACACCCTCCCTTCGAGGGTTCGAGTAAGGCGCGGCGTCCTTCTGACGCTTGTTGACACGACCTTTCGTTCAACGTGCTCGCACCAAGACTAAAGCTTTCAAATCTCCCGACTAGCCTTCTCGATGCGCTAGCGCCCTAGGCGGTCATTAACGTCCATCGACAACTGCGGTAATGTCTCGTGTGGTAAATATCCATGGTAATGTATCATTTGATAAAAATGACCATAGTAAAGTGCCATGCGGTAAAAATGTCCATAGCAATGCCATGTAGTAAAAATGTCCATGGTAATGTATCATTTCATAAAACTGACCATAGTAATGTGCCATACGGTAAAAATGTCCATAGCAATGCCATGTAGTAAAAATGTCCATGGTAATGTATCATTTCATAAAACTGACCATAGTAATGTGCCATACGGTAAAAATGTCCATAGCAATGCCATGTAGTAAAAATGTCCATGGTAATGTATCATTTCATAAAACTGACCATAGTAATGTGCCATACGGTAAAAATGTCCATAGCAATGCCATGTAGTAAAAATGTCCATGGTAATGTATCATTTCATAAAACTGACCATAGTAATGTGCCATACGGTAAAAATGTCCATAGCAATGCCATGTAGTAAAAATGTCCATGGTAATGTATCATTTCATAAAACTGACCATAGTAATGTGCCATACGGTAAAAATGTCCATAGCAATGCCATGTAGTAAAAATGTCCATGGTAATGTATCATTTGATAAAACTGACCATAGTAATGTGCCATACGGTAAAAATGTCCATAGGAATGCCATGTAGTAAAAATGTCCATAGTAATGTGTCACATGGTAAAAATGTCCGTGGTATTATGTCATGTGATAAATGTCCATGATAATGTACATATCATGTAATAAATATGTCCATATTAATATGCCATATGATAAATGCCATGAAAATGTGCAATGCGGTAACAATGACCATATTAATGTGTCATACGGTAAATTTCCATGATAAGGTATCGTGTAGAAGTATCCATGGAACAGATTGGATAATTGTAAAAATGATACAAATTATATAAAATATCATTTATATTTCATAGTTTATACAATGCATAAATCTTTTACGAGTGAAATATTTATTGATGATATAAAAAGGTCTCTGGTATTGCCTATTTACTCGATTTTACCAGATTTTGCTTTTTATTTACTTTGAGCAGATGATTTAATAATAGTAGGATTAAACTGAACTGAATATTAAAAAATAAAGTTATTTTATTCGAATTAAAAGCTATATTTTTGAACTTAATGGTTAAACTCCACAATACAACTTGTGCACCAAGTAATGATGAATGCTCTTGTGAATTAATTGAACAGGTACAAGAATACAAATATTTGGGTGTTTTATAAATTCTAAATTGAACTGGACAACTCATGTTGATTATCTATTGAACAAATTAAGATATATTTTATGCAGATTATAGAAACTAAAAAATTCAGTATCAATAAAATGTTTATAAACCTTATAATTTTTGGATCTGGAGTTTATAAAAGGGAGTGGAGTCTATAAAAATTTTAAAAAATTAGATAGTCTGTATCAAAGAATAGTAAAATTTGTGTTCCTTCATGTAGTTGTCCAATGTCCAAATTTATTAACTATTAATGATATTATTAATGTCAGATAGTTATACTTGTTTAAAATATTGCTCTTTTTGTTTAAAAATCAACATTGGATTCAAAAATATAGTAGTAAGCAATATTTAAGATATCTTCATTATTTAAAGTGCGAATGGCACTTAAAAATTTCAGGGACATTTTTTATGTGGCTCCTGGATTATATTTCTTTAGATAATAATCTCAGGAGCAAAACCTCTGAGACAAAATTTAAACAAAAATTAAAAACATACTTGTTGAGTATTTTTGATACTGAATCCTTCGTCGTATTACATTAGCCTCATTCTTTTTTTTTTTGTTGTTGTAATTTAATACTGTTAATTTTTAATTATCAGCTCCCTTATTGTAGATTATTTAGTAACAGTGGAAGATGTAAATATTAAATTTTTTTATCATATATTTAGGTTAATGATACGCAACGTCTATTATTTCAACTCTGCGGATGCCAATCTTTAAAAAAAAAATAAAAATAAACACCCCCTCAAGCAGCTGCTTGCCACAGAGGTCTCACAGGAGCTGTCAGTTTATATGCCATAGCAGAAGGTCTGTGAGGATGGCAGGACCTCAGCAGAAAAACGACACATACATCCATGCCTTATCTGCGGCTCGAACCTAGGTCCCGTAGATCAGTAGCCAAGGGCGCTAACCACTCGGCCATGGGACGGCTGCAGCCAAGCTTTAACTTATACTAAATATATGAAACCTGAATGGGTCTGGTGACATCTTGATTACAATTACAGTGACAATATTTGTATCTTAAGTTTTGTTATTTGCTTTTGGGTAGTATCAGTAATAATTGCATTAACTGTCATGGAATAAGTATTTTAATATCCGTTGGAACTTAATACAAAGAGATTCATTTACTTGTGAATAAATATCCTAATATTTCGACCCCTAATCGGGGTCGTTATCCGAAGAGGTTGCAGCTCTGTTGGGAAAAAAGTGTTTAATTAAAGAATAAATTAAAGAATAGTTGCGTGGAATAAAGAAAGAGTTGTGTGGTAGATGAGGGTTGGGTTGTTTTACCTCTGAGCGGCACTTTTTTGCACACCATGGGCTAAATGGCCAGGTCACATGGACCCCGAAGGCTCAGAGAAGGTTGGGAACCCACTGGAACAGCTGTTGGAAGACAGATGGTAGCCTCCCGTCAAGGTCATCCAGCGTGTTCTTTAACGTGCACACGGTATGGCTCTCCCGCACACGGGGCCACGGCTTAACGTCCCATCCGACGGACGGCGGCCTTTCCAAGCCCATCGGTGTCCCCTACTGACCGTGGGCAGGGCGGGGAATTTTGTGGAGATAAATCTCAACGCTGACCCAGCTGGGACTCGAACCTAAGAACTACAGATTACGAGCCTGGCGCGCTACCGACTGAGCCACCCCCGCCCCGTGGTAGATGAGGACGTTAAAGAATATGTAGTGTGGGTGTGGACAATACCAAGTTACATATCATGCAAGAGTAAAATATTTCGCACTAGCCTAATATGAGAATGTGATTGAACATCAACAGCTCAAATAATTATTGCCTATTCGTGTGAATCCCTCTTCTATTGGCTGTTAATCTCTCTCTTAAGTCTCTCATTAAGAGGCAGCTGTCTGTTAATGAGAGATATTACTGTCATCAATGCACCCATCTTCATCATCACAATCTCCGTTTCCATAGAGATCAATAGTAGCAAACTGCTGGAAAAGTAGTGTTATTTTGGATATATCTCTCAATATGTTATAGTCGTTATTATTATTTCACAGTTCCAGAAGCAACTGTTTTTGAAGTTCAATTGGCGCTTTATTCTATAAGTTGTTGTAACTGTGCAACTTATTGTTTTGGAAGATTTCGCAGTTATTCAAGGAAAACTCCCAATTTAAGGAAGGCGTTGGTTACTAAAGTCAAAGCAACTGCCAAAGATTCGTTAAGGTGTCACCAAGAATAGTAACATCAAAAACTGGTTGCCATAGTGACCTCTATAGCAACGAATGTTAAATTAAAGCATGCTTGCAGTGTGTGATTTTATGCGAAAAAAACGAACCGTGTGCCACGAGCAATGCATTTGAATGTGTGTATTGACAAATGAAAATAGCTGGCAAAAAAAAGAAAGATTTCATTTGCTTTAATAATTTTCTTATTTTAGACGTGACTTTCAAAGATAGCATGAATGATTAGCGCTGAAATAGTAGCGAATTCATCATTATGCACTATAAACGAGTTCGGAGGACGACTATATATCACTTCACAAGTTACAACACCATGCAGGAATTTAGAAAAAATGAAGTGTTGTTGGATTGTTTTACCTCTGAGCGGCACTTTTTTGCACACCATGGGCTAAATGGCCAGGTCACATGGACCCCGAAGGCTCAGAGAAGGTTGGGAACAGACTGGAACAACTGTTGGAAGACAGATGGTCGCCTCCCGTCAAGGCCATCCAGTGTGTTCTTTAACGTGCACAGGGTATGGCTCTTCCGCACACGGGGCCACGGCTTAACGTCCCATCCGACGGACGACGGCCTTTCCAAGCCCAGCGGTGTCCCCTACTGACCGTGGGCAGGGCGGGGAGTTTTGCGGAGATAAATCTCAACACTGACCCAGCTGGGACTCGAACCTGGGAACTACAGATTACGAGCCTGGCGAGCTACAAACTGAGCCACCCCCGCCCCCCAAAAAATGAAGTGAAGGTGGTGCACGGGACTGAATTGAACTTGAAAGACAATAACTTCGTTCCGTTCGATTCCCCCCCATCCCCCTTCTTTCTAATGGTCTTTTAAGAGTTGAACAATATTTGTATTAAATAGGATTTCTATTCTTTTCTCCACCATTCATTCACTAAAATTTTCTAAAGGGGAAGAGGAGGCCGGTAGGACATTTTCAGCCCTCAAGACCACTAATTAGTGGTGTTTATTTCTATTTTCAAGAAACTACTTGTCTATGCACATTGGTCTATAGCTTTGAGATAACCTTTAACTTAAAAGTAATATTTTGTCTCGAAAACCATTTTCAAAAGGATAATATTTGGTTAGCCGACAAATGATATTAAAGATAATCATTATCTTAAAATTAACATTTATTTCAGCCATTATATTCATCCTGTTTTAGAATAGCATTCTCCTTTTACCAAATACTCGATATATGTAGTACCTGTAGTTTTAAAATTGCACTTATATTTAGAATTAGACAGTTTTCTTATGTATAGTGGGGGCGGGGGTGGCTCAGTCGGTAGCGCTCCAGGCTCGTAATCTGTAGTTACCAGGTTCGAGTCCCAGCTGGGTCAGCTTTGAGATTTATCTCCGCAAAATTCCCCGCTCAGCCCACGGTCAGTAGGGGACACCGATGGGCTTGGAAAGACCGCCGTCCGTCGGATGGGACGTTAAGCCGTGGCCCCGTGTGCGGGAGAGACATACCCTGTGCACGTTAAAGAACACGCTGGATGGCCTTGACGGGAGGTTACCATCTGTCTCCCAACAGCTGTTCCAGTGGGTCCCCAACCTTCTCTGAACCTTCGGGTTCCATGTGACCTGGCCATTTAGCCCATGGTGTGCAAAAAAGTGCCGCTCAGAGGAAAAACAACCCAAACAACAACTTATGTATAGTGTGGGTAAAAAATTGGTAATATTATATTAAAATTCTCGATGATCCTTAAGTTGAGAGAGAAAAAAGGATGAGCTGTTCTCATCCTTTTTTAGAATAGCATTCACCTTTTGCCAAATACTCGATATATGTAGTACCTGTAGGTTTAAAATTGCACTTATATTTAGAATTAGACAGTTTTCTTATGTATAGTGTGGGTAAAAAATTAGTTACTGTTACAATAAAATTCTCGATGATTCTTTTGTTGAGATTAAATCACTCTTAATATCGATATTAAATTTAGAGGAAAAAATGTCTTGAGCCGGATGGGATCCGAACCCGTGACCTCCAGATAACATGTCAGATGCTCTGACCTACCGTCTGCCGATCAAAAAGTTCTCTATTAAATGATGTGAACTAATAATCTGAAAAAAGTTGTAACAAATAATATAAGAGTATAAATAATATAACAGTAAATAGATAAGAGTTAAGGAAACTTGAGGTTCTTAACCTCAAGTTTCATGAACCTCAGGTTCTTTTGTAAATGATCCGCGTATCGGACAGGCCAACTTTATGTTATATTGTAAGGAAAAATTATATACTGAATTTAGTGGTTTTAGCTTTGCGTTTAGGAATGGTTCTTTTTTTCTAAGGGGAAAGATTGAAGATCTAACACTTACATTGTTACCTTATGATAAAAAGAAGCTGCATACCGAATCTAATGGTCCCAGTTCTTATTATTTAAGAGGAGAGCTTGATGAAACTGCATACTGAATTTAATGGTACCAATTTTATCATTTAAAAGCAGAGCTAGATTAAACAGTTTTTTGTGTTGTTTTACCGCTGAGCGGCACTTTTTTGCACACAATGGGCTAAATGGCCAGGTCACATGGACCTCGAAGGCTCAGAGAAGGTTGGAGGAGGGGACCCACTGGAACAGCTATTGGGAGACAGATGGTAGCCTCCCGTCAAGGCCATCTAGAGTGTTCTTTAACGTGCACAGGGTATGGCTCTTCCACACACGGGGATACGGCTTAACGTCCCATCCGACGGACGGCGGCCTTTCCAAGCCCATCGGTGTCCCCTACTGACCGTGGGCAGGGCGGGGAGTTTTGCGGAGATAAATCTCAACGCTGACCCAGCTGGGACTCGAACCTGAGAACTACAGATTACGAGCCTGGTGCGCTACCGACTGAGCCACCCCCGCCCCTTGATTAAACAGACAGACAAACTATTCAAAATATAGTACAGATAACAATACTACCCCTTGTAAACAGCTGTTCATGGCAACAACTTCACTAGATGAACTATTTTTAATGTTACATAACCAGCAATAAAGTTTTAAGCAGGTTATTAAATTTTACGCACAATCAATATAAGGAAAACTGTTTAATACTGAAAGGGAATTTTAGTGTTTAGAATACTGTGAACTTTCTTTTCGAAAAAATAAATTCTATCAGTAGGAAACTTACTCTTTTTACTTCCACGTTCGGTAGAAATGCGATTTGGCTTTGTTGGGATTGTTTTACTGAAACGACCTTTGGTCTATTTCGGTAATTGGTTGTTATCGAGCATTCTTTTCTTTTTAGCAGTTCTTTCGAGAGACTTGGCTCTTTTAAAAGTCTGCGACGAAAGACTGTCTCTCGAAATCAGTGAAAGCGTTGCAGCCGAGTCGTTGTCCTTTTTTCTTTCCTCACAAGCGATAAGCTAGAATTGGTATATTTTATCTTTCGTCCCATTCTCGCACTGTTCCAAATCCCTACATATTAGGAACACCACATGTGAAACAGTGTCTATAAATCCCATCTTCGCAGTGTGAAGATGATTTTTTTTTCTTCCTTCTAGGGGTAAATAAACATCTGCCTGAAAAATAACAAGAATTTCAACTCTTTCTTTAAAAAATAATAGAGTAAGAAATTCTAAAGATACAACAGAAACTTCATGCATTGTTAGGAACTTACTTCATCAGATAACAAAGCACTGGATAAGAGTACGTGACAGCGGTGAGAACGCTTAACAAAAGACTACATAACAATAAATGATGGTGTTGAGTCATATAACAATAGATTAAATAAGTGACGTCGTTGTGAACGCTAACAATAGAATGCATAACACATAAGTGACAGCCTCGAGTCGTATAACAATAGATTAAATAATAATACGTGACGGCGTTGAACAGGGCGATACAACAGTACTTGCGGTTCTTGTTTGCGACTTAGCATATGAACTACTTCGCTTTCCACTTTATCAAGAGATTTTTTGGTTTTTTAAATGTAAATAAAATAAATCTGCTTTAAGCATATTGAAACTTAGAGAAAACTCATATGATGTGTAAAGTAAGTGCTGTAACATATTAAAAATTATTTGAACAGCAAAAAATTTCAGTGAAAGGAAAAAATAAAATTTTTTTGCGGAAAAATGAAAGAATTCAGGTAAAATTCTTAAAATGGAAAATAAATCGCAATCTGTGAAATTTTAATGCTGTGATGACATTCTCACATCTATTTAATATCTTTTAAAATCTATAGGTATAGGATTATATATCAAATAATATACAGTAATGACATTACTTAAAAATAATTGTTGGAAATTAGTTAATTTAAAAATAAAAATAATAATAAATACCCCCTCAAGCAGCTGCTTGCCACAGAGGTCTGACAGGAGCCTGTCAGTTTATATGCCATAGTAAAAGGTCTGAGAGGATGGCAGGGCCTCAGCAGAAAAACGACACATTCATCCATGCCTTTCCCGGGGCTCGAACCCAGGTCCCTTAGATCACTAGCCAAGCGCGCTAACCACTCGGCTAGGGAACGGACTATTAGTTAATTTAGCCAGTATTATTTAACTAATATGACGTATGCATGATATTGATGACTCTAAAGTAGTATCTTTATTCGTTGGTAGAGCAGAGATTAATGTTCGTTTCACGGTGACAGTGGAACTCTGGTGTCCGGGTTCGAATCCCGGGTTCGATACCATTCAAACTCTCGTAACTTACAGATAAACTATTAGCTTTACAGATAAAAAATGTTCACTAAACGATCTTTAGTTTTGTGCTATCGTCATTATTATACAACAAAAAAATTATTATAGCTGCTAAAAAAATTCAACCCTTTCTTTTTTCATTTCTTTGACCCTACTTTGAATTATGTGTTCTAAAATTGTTTCAAATTTTTTTAAATTTTTTGGGTTCAACTGAAATATTTTATGGCAAATTGGAGTCTGTGAAGAGTGCCTCAGTGAACATAGTACGGTCGTAAAAAATATCTAAAAAAATTTTCAGAGAAATACGTGAAATCTCCTGTAATCACGGCAAATCTGAAAGCTGAAAAGATAGTTTACTGCAAGTTGGATCAGAGCCCACTTGCTATTTTATCTAATTTTAGTCTTTAGATGTATATGGCTATTTTTCCACACTCTCCATAGATTCTTAAAAGTTCCAGCGTCAATCCCTATTCTTCTATTTATCTCATGCCGCACATCACCATTATATGTTACATAGCTCCCAAGATAATTAAACTGAGACCCTTGCTCAAGAGTGCACCATTCAAAGCAACTGAAGCACCATCTGCCTGACTAATATTTCATCACTTTAGTTTTCTCTCTGTTTATACCAAACCTACTCTACTGCCAGTCTCATCATACAGCTGTCATACAGCCAGTCTCATCATAGTCTCATCATACAGCTGTCTGCCTACTCTACTGCCAGTCTCATCATACTGTCCATCATACAGCTGTTCATCAGTTCATCTGCTGAGGAGCGGTCAACTTAACAGGGTCATGGTGCTGATCGATCATACCCACTGGAGGTTCAGTATTCAACGAGTTATGAAAGTTTTAATATTTAACATTAAAAATGTCAATCACAAAATTGACTTCAGAAGTTAATTAAAACTTAGTATTGTATCAAAGTGTTTAATATTGAAAATCGAGATATTGATTTATTTGATTGATATCTTCATCTACTATCACATTTTTCAAAAAAAAAAGAAAAATATTTTAGAAGTTATAAAGCTTCGACGTTAGCTTCCCATTGACATAACATAAAGTTGTTCTTTAATTTATGGAAACCAGTGTATAATACTGATAAAAATAATGAAAACAAAATTCATGAAATTGGGCAACAAAATTATCGATTATGGAAAACATTTACAACTGACAAAGACAAAAATGCTATTTTCGAACTTTGTTTCTAAATCTAGAAGAAATATAACTGGCTAAGAGAATACAATTCGTTCCATTGTCGACGAGGGGCGGGGTAGTAGGTAAATGTGCCAGGCTCGTAATCTGTAGTTCCGAGATTCGAGTCCCAGCTGGGTCAGCGTTGAGATTTATCTCCGCAAATTTCCCCGCCCTGCTCACGGTCAGTAGGGGACACCGATGGACTTAGAAAGACCGCCGTCCGTCGGATGGGAGTTAAGCCTTAGCCCCTTGTGCGGAGAGCCATCCCTGTGCACGTTGAAGAACACGCTGGATGGCCTTGACGGGAGGCTACCATCTGTCTCCCAACAGCTGTTCCAATGGGTCTCCTCCCCCAACCTTCTCTGAGACTTCGGGGTCCATGTGACCTAGCCATTTAGCCCTTGATGTGCAAAAAAAGTGCCACTCACAGGTAAAACAGCCCAACTGTCGAGGAGCAAACGTTTTGAACATCAAGAATCTTGCGTAAATTGGAATTGGAACGGAAAAAAAATAAATTTTTCAATGGCAGTTCAGTTTTTGTGGCTGTCTTAGAATAAGTATTTAAATTCAGTGTAGGGAAAAACTTAAGACATGACTCCACTTGTGAATAATTACTCCTTACATTTCAATCCCGGACTAGGATCGTCGTCCTAGAAAGTTGCAATCTTGTTGGAATTCTCTTTATTAGTGGAATCCAGGTATAGTACAACATAACAATTCTGGCTCATATTTCCAGCGCAACTATCAATCACTCTTCGAGTCGTGTTATTAATGAAATCAGTTGAACCGATTATAAAGCAAATATAACATAAATGCTTCAATTTATCATTCAAAGAAATTTCCTAAAATGGTAGCTAGGCGTAAACTGGAAGGAGAGCTGTGTACCAATCCCCAGTGATGATGCACAGAACCGGCCAGGTCTAGCACCTAATGTCCGACCCCGCCTTCTCGTGGTGCAGGCCGTTAGTACCTTTCAAGAGAGATATTCTCTTTTGGAAAGGAACGGAAGGGGAGGGCTGCCAGTTCTGTATGGCCTACTGATCTGGTCATCTATGGCCACTTTTTTCTTTTTTTTTCAACCCTGCTGAGGAGTGGTCAACTTCACAGGGTCCTGGTGCTGACCATTTATACCTACTAGACTGGACTTGTTTATGGATTTGAGCTTGATTATGGATCCTGGACTTTATGCACTGGTGGGCCTCTGTTGAGGGAGAGTCTGCCGCTGTGTTTTCTGTTTGCTTCTGGGTTGCCAGCTCTAAGTGAACAGAGGCATGGGATACCTTATATCAGCTGGTGGATAATCCTAATCAGAGGCCATCGCAGATACCTGAACCTTACTTAGCTAGTTGGGCATCGTCAAGACTAAACTGGAGTAATGTGTCTCAGGCAGGCCATATGGTTCTTGAAAAAGTCCACTTGAAAAGGTGGTGCCTGAAGTTCCTACCAGCATCGGTGACTTCAGCCTTTAGCGGAGGAGGAACAGGTCTTTGCCCCATGCCTGCGATCAGGGGGCTGTTTGATATTGTTGGCCCTACCAATCTCAATAAACCTAATTTCTTTAAAAATCCTACTAATCATTTTCTTTCTGCAGGAACGTGGAACGTGAGGACATTACATAGAGATTATTCTCTTGATGTCCTCATGCAGGAATTACAGCGCTATAACCTAGATATTCTAGGCTTGCAAGAGACCAGATGGACAGGTAAAGGTGAGATACTTAAAAATAACTTTAAATTTCTCTTTACAGGGAGGGAGGATGGAAAGCATCACCAAGGCGTGGGTCTGCTGCTCAGCAGACATGCTAGTGATGCTCTTCTAGGATATGAGTGCATTAATGAAAGGTTTCTTACAGCAAAATTTCAGACAAGCATTAAAGACTTGAATGTTATCTGCTGTTATGCCCCCACTGAGGATTCTGATGAGGATGAGAAGGATAGGTTTTACAGACAACTTCAGGATATTTTGAATTCTGTCAAGAAAGGAGATATTACCCTTGTTCTTGGTGACTTCAATGCCAAAGTTGGTACCGACTCTGACCTTTGGGGAGGAGTAATAGGCCCTTTTGGTATTGGTAGCTTGCAATGGCAATGGGCAACGTCTCCTACAGGTAAGTAAACTCAATGGTTTCAGAATAACTAACACATATTACAAACACCGCGACGTACATAAATACACATGGGTTTCACCTGATGGGCTGCATAAGAATATGATTGATTATATATTAATTAACAGCAAATGGGCTAGTTCTGTTTAGAAATACCAGGGCATATAGGGGAGCTGAAATGGGATCTGACCATTACCTTGTTAAAAGTGTCTTGCAACTTAAACATAAAAAGTGTTGTGCTAGGGTTAAAAAATTTACCTTTAATACTGAAGCTCTGAAAGACCCAGTTATAGCTAAAGCTTACCATGATAGGTTACTTAGTCATTATGACAGTCATGGTTTGCTTAATACTGAAGTTGAGGAAGAATGGGGCCATTTTAAACAGGCTTTTTTGGAAACTAACAGTACTCTTTTAGGGAAAAAGGAGCAGAGGAGGCAGAATTATTTAAGTGATAAGGCACTTGAGCTTATTTCAGAAAGAAGGAACTGCAGGAATGTCCTTAATCAGTACCTTACTAGTCCTAATAGAAAGCATTACAAAGAACTTAATAAACGTGTAAAGGATCAGTTAGCTACTGATAAGAATCTTTGGCTTGATGGCCTTGCTGACAAAGCTGAGGAAGCAGTTAGACAGCACAACAGCAGAGAGCTGTACCAGATAGTTAATGTTTTGTGTGGTAGAAAACGAACAGGTATACAGGGATTGAAGGATAAACAAGGCAAGGTTATAGAAGGTGAGGATTCTGTCATGGCCAGGTGGGCTGAGCATTTCAGTGATGTTCTAAACAATGTGGTTAGTTCTACTCACATTGTTTGCAATGATGATAGATGCATTGTTGGCTTTAATGTTGGCCCTATAACACAATCTGAAGTTAGTTTGGCTATTTCTAAACTTAAACTTCATAAATCCCCAGGGGTGGATGAAATTACTATGGAAATGCTTAGAGCTGGGAATGTTTCAGTTACCATTTGGATGACTGAAATTTTGAATAACATTTATGATAAAAGGCATGGTTCCTAAAGATTTTACCAGAGCTATTATTATCCCTATTTTCAAAAAAGGTGATCGCAATTCTTGTGATAACTATAGGGGTATCAGCCTACTCTCCGTTCCAGGTAAAGTTCTTTCCATGATTGTGCTTAATAGAATTAAGAATCTGGTTGACAGGCAATTGCGTGATGAGCAATGTGGATTCAGAAGTGGTAGGGGATGTGTAGATCAGATATTTTCACTTAGGCAGATGCTTGAGAAATGTTTAGAGTTTCAGAAACCTTTGGTTGCTAGCTTTGTTGATTTCAAAAAGGCTTTCGACTCTGTTGATCGTCATAATTTGTGGTTGATTGTGAAATCATATGGTATACCAGACAAGTTAGTTAACATTATGAAAGCTCTCTATAATAACACTGAGTCGTGTGTGAGAGTTGGTAAGGCTTGTAGCAATTGGTTTAGCATTACTTCTGGTGTTCGACAAGGGTGCATTTTGTCTCCTTTTCTCTTTAGTTTGGTTGTTGATTATGTTATGCGAAATTCACTTCAAGGGAAAGATTTTGGCCTTAAATGGGCTGGAGATACGAAAATTTCTGATTTAGATTATGCTGATGATTTAGCTCTTTTGGCAAATGATGTTGATGAGATGAACTCTTTCATTCGAACTGTTGATGAGACTGGTAGTACAGTAGGTTTGGTTATAAACAGAGAGAAAACTAAAGTGATGAAAATTGGTCAGGCAGGTTGTGATTCAGTTAATCTGAATGGTTGCAGTCTTGAGCAGGTGTCACAGTTTAATTACCTTGGGAGCTACGTAACTGATACTGGTGATGTGCGGCATGAGATTAACAGACGAATAGGTATTGCTGCCGGGACTTTTAAGAATCTATGGAGATTGTGGAGAAATAGGCGTATACACCTAAAGACTAAAATTAGACTGTATAATAGTTTGGTTCTTTCTAGGGTTAGTTATGGTAGTGAAACTTGGACGTTGTGTAAGCAAGATAACAGGAAACTAGATGCTTTTGATTCTAGATGCTTACGCAGTATCTTGGGTATTAGGTGGTTTAACTTTGTAACTAATGATGAGGTTAGGCAAAGGAGTCTGCAACCTCCTTTAAGCAGCATATTGTGCAGAGAGAGACTCCGCTGGTTTGGCCATGCTGCCCGTATGGATAATTATAGATTGGCGAATAGGGTTATGAACAGTGTGCCTAGAGGCCTCAGAAGGAGGGGGAGACCTAGGATGCGGTGGGCTGACAATGTCAAACAGGACCTTGTTAGAATTGGTGTACAGTGGCCGGATGCAGCAGATGTAGCTCAGGACAGATATGCTTGGAGAATTAAACTGCGCGGTCTGGTTGGACCTCCGTAGCCCATGGCTGCTTGAGGATGATGATGATGATGATGAAAAATCTATCACTTAAAGCATACAATTTCAAGAAATCTATTCATACAAAAAGAAATAAACAAAACATTCTCAAGCAACTCATTTGCAACAGAAGTCTGACAGTAAAACTCACTATAATGCACCATAGAGAGAACTTATGTAGATTGTGCTTGTGTTTTTTTGCCTCTGAGCGGCACTTTTTTGTACACAATGGGCTAAATGGTTAGGTCGCAAGGACCCCGAAGAACCAAAGAAGGTTGGGGAAGATAATCCATTGAACAACTGCTATGGAGACAGATGAAAATCTTCCAACAAGGCTATCCAGCGTGTTCATAGATTATAGTTCAACTGCACACGGATTATTGCTCACCTGCACATGGGATCATGATTTAACATCTAATTAGACGGACGGAGGCCTTTCCGAGCGGGGCGGGGGTGGCTCAGTCGGTAGCGCGCCAGGCTCGTATTCTGTAGTTCCCAGGTTCGAGTCCCAGCTGGGTCAGCGTTGAGAGTTATCTCTGCAAAATTCCCCGCCCTGCCCACGGTCAGTAGGGGACACCAATGGGCTTGGAAATGCCACCGTCCGTCGGATGGGATGTTAAGCCGTGGCCCCGTGTGCAGGAGAGCCTTACCCTGTGCACGTTAAAGAACACGCTGGATGGCCTGGACGGGAGGTTACCATCTGTCTCCCAACAGCTGTTCCAGGGGTTCCCTCCCCCAACCTTCTCTGAGCCTTCGGGGTCCATGTGACCTGGCCATTTAGCCCATGGTGTGCAAAAAATTGCCGCTCAGAGGTAAAACAACCCAACCCAAGCCTTTCCGAGCTCAACGGTGTTTCCTTTCTCCCCAGGGCATGCTTGGGGACAGGTGAGATAATTCTCAACATGGCACAGTTGGGACGACTCTTACCTGGGAATGCAGACTGGGAATGCAGATTACGAGCCTGGCGTGCTACCGACCGAGTCAACTCCTGCTCTATCAGTGAAGGAATACAGACCTCAATATCATAATCAGTCGGTAGCGCGCCAGGCTCGTAATCTGCAGTTACCAGATTCGAGTCCCAACTGGGTCAGTGTTGAGACTTATCTCCGCAAAACTCCCCGCCCTGACCTCGGTCAGTAGGGGACACCGATGGGCTTGGAAATGCCACTGTCCATCGGATGGGACGTTAAGCCATACACTGTGCACGTTAAAAACACACCAACCTTCTCTGAGCTTTCGGGATCCTTGTGACATGGCCATTTAGCCCATGGTGTGCAAAAAAGTGCCGCTCAGATGTAAAACAACCCAACCCTTATACGGGAACCGAATCCAGGTCTTGTACCCGACAATCAAGCACATCAACGCTACATTTGTTTCATTTTGGCGCTTGGTGTTTTGCATCTCGGAGCGAACGTGGACTCTGTAGTCCCTTTCCTCAGGTTTGCTCTTAGCTATTAATTATTAATTTATAAAATTAATGTCATTTTCAAAAGTAATTGAACACCATCATTTTGAAAAATAGGTCGTGTGTACCATGGTAAACCTTCCACGGGCTATGATCGTTTAATTTATTCGCATTTTTGCAGCCCCTAAAAAATATCACCGATCTCACGTACGATAGCGCCGGCGCTTACGAAACTAATATATTTTTTTTTACCTTAATAACCAATCTATTTATAGCTATCAGAAAAAATCAAGCAATTGTTACCTTTCTCAGCCGCACTGTCTTTCGTAGCAATGTTGCGAGAAAATACAATTGATTTTAAAATTGCATGCACAACTTTATAGGTTTAATAGATTCATCAATCATCTAGCTCGCTATTAAGTGCATGAAGAGCATTTTCTTTGGGGAAATGAAATGATTTCCTTTGGTGCCCATTAAATTGAATAATCGAAACGATATTACTGAGAACAAATTGTAAAAACGACAATAACCAGTTGGAAATCCTCTCTTTTAATTGTTACGAAGAAATAATAACATCTTTGCATCAAACAATAACTCTATAACAACAAAAGCCGAAGCGTTCGCGTTCTTTAACCGATACATGTAATTCACGAGAACTGCTCATTCCAAACACGACTGCACGCATACCTGACAGTTAAATGGTTCGAGAAGGCCTAATTCCTCTTAGTGTTGATTTGGCATTCAACCCAAGCCCAAGCTTGTCATGGTGTTAATGAAAGTGACAACGACGTGGTTGGAACCTAATCTCTCGTTCTGTCTTCTTCTTGTTTCCTTTCTCTGTGGGTATACATAAAAGCAAAGATAGCGTGAATTCGGGTTCCAGACCTCTTCCAGTCTTTTGCCGTTCGTTAACTATTTACACTGGCAAGCCGTTAAAGGGTCACGCACCGCTGCAAGTACTCCGCTATTAATGACGCAAATGTGTAGCCTGTCGAGCTGTGCCCGCTTGTCATCCTTGCTCCTACTGCTAAGCGTAAATCTCTCACCTTTGGCATCTCGACTGGCTGTCAATGTTGGTGGCAAAGTGCCAAGAAGAGATTCTACAGTTGATAACAAGAGATACTACTGGGGTGAAAGTAGTGGGGGGAGGGTGTTAAATGTAGTTGGTTGACGGAAGAGAATGGGAAAGATTTAAACAAAGAGGTATGTGTAGGTTCAAAATTTGTTATGTGTGGAGTGGGGGGCTGTTTTAGGTTGGGTTGTTTTACCTCTGAGCGGCACGTTTTTTGCACACAATGGGCTAAATGGCCAGGTCACATAGACCCCGAAGGCTCAGAGAAGGTTGGGGGAGGGGACCCGCTGGAATAGCTGTTGGGAGACAGATGGTAGCCTCCCGTCAAGGCCATCCAGCGTGTTCTTTAACGTGCACAGGGTATGGCTCTCCCGCACACAGGGCCACGGCTTAACGTCCCATCCGATGGACGGTGGCCTTTCCAAGCCCTACTGACCGTGGGCAGGGCGGGGAATTTTGTGGAGATAAATCTCAACGCTGACTCGAACCTGGGAACTACAGATTACGAGCCTGGCGCGCTACCGACTGAGCCACCCCCGCCCCATGTGGAGTGGGGGTGTTTTATCTTTGGGCACAAAGTAAAAATGATCGGGTCACAGGGAAACTAAGGACTCGGAGGTGAAGACGAGTGTTCAGAGGGGGAGGTGCTGAAACATCCCTTTAAATTTCTAAAATCTTGAAATTAAAAAATTATAAAACTATTCACACTAGAGGCTTAAGGGTTTGAGTAAAGCGCCGTATTAACTGAAATGGAGTAAAAAGGTAATAAAGCAGTTAAAAGTTTGTCAGGTATAGAAACTGAAGAGTTCCTATTTTTTTTTGAATCTAGAACCACGAAGACTAAACATGAAATAAGTCATTAATCACTAAGCGATAAAATTATCAGTGAATTTGTGATTATTTTTGTTTTCTGACCACCAGCACAGATACCGTTATACAAAGAAAAACACCTATTACAGTCAAATGAGGAAAATAAGTTTCTTCTACGTAAACTGCTTCGAATGCATATATTAAAAAAATAAGCTCCCTATCCCCGCCTCTTACAGACAACACAAATATCTTGAGCACAATATTACATGTTGCACGCCAAATGTTTTTTCACGTTATCCAAACAACCAACCAACCATCACGTTATCCAAAAAACGAAACACCTTAGCATATGAGGGCGGGGTTTGACTCAATCGGTAGCGCGCCAGGCTGAGTCCCATCTTGGCCAGCATTGAGATTTATCTCCGCAAACGACCCCCCCCCCCCCGCCGCCCTTTCCCCTGCCCTCGGGTAGGAGATACTGACCGGCTTGGAAAGGCCACCCTCCATCTGATGGGGCGTAAATCCGG
Organism: Ryuthela nishihirai; assembly: GCA_038380435.1. Lineage (NCBI taxonomy): Eukaryota > Metazoa > Arthropoda > Arachnida > Araneae > Heptathelidae > Ryuthela > Ryuthela nishihirai. The sequence continues at coordinate 20,602,927 of JAWZYU010000016.1, forward strand.
GACGCCATGTGTTTGATACCATACCCTATGCACGTTAAAAACCACGCTAGATTCCTTGACAGGAGGCTTCCATCTGTCTCCTAATAGCTGTCCAGTGGGTTCCCTTCCCCCAACCTTCTCTTAACCTTCGAGGTCCATGTGGCCTGGCCATTTAGCGTATTGCGTACAAAAAAAGTACCGCTAAGAGGTAAAACAAACATACTTAGATTCTGCTCCCCCTTATAAAATTTTTGGTTCAGCACTTTCTAAAATAATCCTGAATGCGAGCCTACAGAAGTGGGTAGGGGATTTTCTGGATAGATGTTAGCATACAGATCGACGTCTGCCGTACAACTACCCAGCTTTTTCTTTTACGTTTAAAAGGTTTCCTGCACTCTGGCTTGGGCTTAATGGTCCATCCAACGGACGGGAGTTTTTTAAGCGCATCAGTGTTCTCTTTGTCACCGACAGAAGATCAAGGGTTGATGGAATATATATAAGCGCTGTCGCAGTAGAGAATCGAACCGGAGAACATCAAGTTATAAGCCGAGCGTGCTCTTTACTGAGCCCCACTCTCCCCCCCTCCACCCCCTTCATGCAGAGTAGAATTCCAGTTGTTCGGACTCCAAGGAACTCGAATGAGAGTGATGAGGATTATCGAAAATCTCCGTAATAGGATAACACAGAAAATTTAAAAAAGCTATACAACACATAAAATATATTTATTTCTGCATAAATGAAATTAAATATGTCTGCTTAAGAAACAATAAAGTATTTCTTACAAAGAATATCTCTTGATGAGTTGTTTTATCTCCAAGCAGCACTTTTCTATACATAATGTGCTAAATGGCCAGGTCACAGGAACCTCAAGGGTTCAGAGAAGGTTAGCGTAATAGAACTCTCTGGACAGTTGTAAGAAAATATAAGAAAGCCTTCCTTTAAGATCATCCAGGCTTTATTTAACGTGTACAGAATATGGCACTGCTACAAACGGTACAATGGCTTGACATCCCATCTGACGGACTTAGGCCTTTATAAGACCATTGATGTCTCCATTTTCGGAGATCTCAACGCTACCGGAGATAGATCTTTTAACGAAAATGAATATCAACGGAGGCACAGTTCGGACTCTAACCTGAGAACTACTTATTACGGGACTGGTACTGTATCGGCGGAGCTAACCTCCCCTCCTATTGGGAGGCTGTGAGACTGCGCAGTGGCCGCAGACATTTCTCGTTAATCAGCGGTCTTCAATCCCATGCCCACGACCTATACGATCGTTGAGACCTGTTGTAGTATCATCTGTGCAGTTATAATCTCTTCAAAGCCTGGGAGGGGGGGAGGGGGTGGCTCAGTCGGTAGCGCGGCAGGATCGTAATCTGCAGTTCGCAGGTTCGAGTCCCAGCTGGGTCAGCGTGGAGATTTATCTCCGCAAAACTCCCCGCCCTGCCCACGGTCAGTAGGGGACACCGATGGGTTTGGAAATGCCGCCGTCCGTTGGATGGGACTTTAAACCGTGGTCCCATGTGTGGGAGAGCTATACCCTGTGCACGTTCAAGAACACACTGGATGGTCTTGACGGGAGCCTACCAACTGTCTCCCGACAGCTCTCCCACCTACGCTGAGCCAAAGTGAATAAAATTATTTGTTCAGCGTAGTGCACCTTATTGCTCAGCGCAGTGCACCTAGCATATGAAAGGGACCTGCTGGCTGTGAACAGAGAAGATAGGCCTGAACGTAGGGAAAAATTGCAGAAAGGTCATGTTATTTGACTAAAACCAAATGGACTAGTAACAGCACAAATTTCGTTTCCAAAAAAAATATACCTGTCAAATAGTACAAATTCGTCTCCACTCTTAAAACGAAAAGTATTCTGTGAATGTAACAAACATGGAACGGTACGGTTTTTTCAGTATGAAATTTGTTCAGGGGTAGAAAAAAAGGTGGAGTGAACCCCGTTTTTTTCAGGTTGGATTGTTTTGCTCTGAAGATACTTTTTTGCACACAATGGGCTAAACGGCCAGGTCACAACAAACCCGAGGGCTCGAAGACGGTTGGGGGAGGGGATCCACTTGGCAGCTGTTGATGGTAGCCTCCTGTCATTGCCAGACAACTTGTTCTTTAACGTGCACAGCTTATGGCTCTCCCCTGTACATCGGGACGTTGGTGGCTCAGTCGGTAGCGCGCCAGGCTCGTAATCTGTACTTCCCAGGTTCGAGTCCCAGCTGGGTCAGCGTTGAGGTTTATCTCCGCAAAATTCCCCGCCCTGCCCACGGTCAGTAGGGGACACCGATGGGCTTGGAAAGGCCGCCGTCCGTCGGATGGGACGTTAGCCGTGGCCCCGTGTGCGGGAGAGGCATACCCTATACACGTTAAAGAACACGCTGAATGGCCTTGACGGGAGGCTACCATCTGTCTCCCAACAGCTGTTCCAGTGGGTCCCCTCCCCCAACCTTCTCTGAGCCTTCGGGGTCCATGTGACCTGGCCATTTAGCCCATTGTGTACAAAAAAGTGCCGCTCAGAGGTAAAACAACCCAACCCAAATCCCCTGTACATGGGCTACGGGTTAACCTCCTATCCGATACCCATCGGTTCCAGGCCCATCGCTGTTCCATACTGACCGAGAACAGGGCGAGAATTTAGCGGAGATAAATTTCAATTGCCAAAATGCTTTTTGCACACTCACCCAACCACCCCTTCTCCTGAACATTGAGGTTTCTGCAACGTGATTTCCGAAGCACATTACACAACAAAAAACTACGATTCAGGGATGAAGAAGAGCAACTTCTCCCCATCTCCTGATATTAAATATATCCCCCCTTCCATAAATTCGAATTATTAACTTTCATTGCCTGCCTCATCCGAAAACCATAAAACATTAAATCCTCTATTTCATTCCACATTTCCAGTGCTACACCCAAAGACATCCAAGACGTCTAATACCCCCATTTGTATAAGCCCACAAAATATATTTTATGTCTGTAAACCATTTCATAAAATAGGGATTATCACTTTCACGAGGAAGAAATTCAAACTCAATACGTAACAGTGGAACGAACACGTTCAACCTCTTGTCTCGTAAATCCACCATTATAGCCTTCTTCGGCATTAAACAGTGCGTTTGCAATGGCCGGGGGGAGGGGGGAGGCTACACCCAACATTGCTCCTTCACATACCATAAAGCTCCTGTGAATTGTTTTTCAGCTGTTGGAACCACTCCGCAGTCTTTATGGCTCTCTATATTCTTCAATGTCTCTGCCAGGCTTGTGATCGTCTGCCAAACAGAGATAAGGGTTACAACCCTGACATACAGCAGAGGACTGGCCGACACGCTCTACTAGATTATACAGCAGTAAACTCGGTTACAAGATCTTAATATGTTTGCCTCATTTTTCTTTCCTGCTCCTCCTTTTTTCTTCTTTCCTCTGGTTCCGTCTTCGGTCGTTTTTCGCGTTGTTTCTTCTCCCGGTTTTTCTTACTCCTGACAGCTGAGATTTTTCAGAAAGTTCGCTGTTATCTCAGTTTCACCTCCTCTGTTACTACCATTTTTCTTTTTTTCGGTTTCACCTTCTCTCATTTTCTGCACTATTTGCCATTTCTCGCCGTCGTTGTTTTTATTTTTGTTTCCGCCAACAGTTTTTTTTTTTTGGTATTTGTTTATCCTTTTTTCTCTCTCTCGTCTTGCGCTTTTAAGCTTGTCCCTTTTGCGCTTTTAAGTTTAGTTTTAGTTTCGATAAAGTTTTTTCGGTACGGTTTTTTCTAACGATTTCTTTATCTTGGTTTCTCTTCTTTCGTGATTTCCTATCACCGTTATTCTTTACATTCCATGTTCCTTTTGGCACTCTATTTTTTTCTTTGCTTCATTTTTATTCTCTTTCAGCGTAAATAGGCCGAAATCTAGGGGAGGGTTGGGTTGGGTTGTTTTACCTCTGAGCGGCACTTTTTTGCACACCATGGGCTAAATGGCCAGGTCACATGGACCCCGAAGGCTCAGAGAAGGTTGGGGGAGGGGACCCACTGGAACAGCTGTTGGAAGACAGATGGTAGCTTACTGTCAAGGCCATCCAGCGTGTTTTTTAACGTGCACAGGGTATGTCTCTCCCGCACACGGGGCCACGGCTTAACGTCCCATCCGACGGACGGCGGCCTTTCCAAGCCCAGCGGTGTCCCCTACTGACCGTGGGCAGGGCGGGGAATTTTGCGGAGATAAATCTCAACGCTGACCCAACTGGGACTCGAACCTGAGAACTACAGATTACGAGCCTGGCGCGCCACCGACTGAGCCCCTTAGGGGAGGGAAACAATGGGTGTAGTAAGGGTAATAGAGGAAAAATTATTAAACGTGTGCATATTTCACTCATTTTTCAAGATTTTAGACGACCTTTAAAAGCCCCCCCCCCCCTAGATTCGGGTCTGATCATGCATACTGTTCATTTTGTTCATCAGGAGTATCTCCATTATCCTAATTAACATTTTTATTTAATTTATGATCCTGGTTATTTGATTTTATATTTCAGATTGGAGCCGAATAGGTGACAGAAAGAACACCCACACCTACATTAAGCATTGCTTAAAAAAATGAATTCGATTAAAATTTAACTTCTTCGAAATGGAATCTGATGCTTTTTTCTATCTGGAAAGTCTGAATTTGTTTCTAAACATTTCTTAAACTTTTCCATATTAGAATAAAATGTGCGGATTTTGCAAATTAATTTCTTTGTGAATTTGATTTTCAGATTTTATTATTCGTAATCCTTCCTAATAATAATAGTAATTTGTTTCCCTTCTTATACTCTACAAAATATGCGTAACACCTCTTAATTTATCGACTCTCAAAGAAAACTTATAAGGCACTAGTAGGAAAAGAATATATATGTATATAAACACAAAACAAGACACAAAAATTGATTATGAGCTTGTGTAGTTAGGGCATCAACAATTTTCGTAAATAGAAAGTCGGTGACCTATCAATTATACCTCAATTTATCTTACTTTATGAGAAATGTCCAAGCAAACTACTGCGCAGTCTCATAATCTCCTCAGTTGCCCCTTACACTAGATATTAATTTTTTCCATCGTTACTTTCTTGTATCGTCTCAAAAAGTATCATTAGTCTTTCTCTTTGCTTCCTGTCGCTCTTACTATTCAAATGATATTAAATCTGCATTTTCGCCTCGTTTCTTATACTCATATTCAACCCTCCAGCGCCGTATTGCCCTCATTCTCCATACTCTCTTCAGTCTAAGATATTTCACCCTGAAGCACTTGAATATAATGCACTTCCTTCAGTCTTAGGGTTGTTGGGTTGTTTTACCTCTGAGCGGCACTTTTTTGCACACCATGGGTTAAATGGCCAGGTCACATGGACCCCGAAGGCTCAGAGAAGGTTGGGGGGAGGGGACCCACTGGAACAGCTGTTGGGAGACAGATGGTAGCCTCCCGTCAAGGCCATCCAGCGTGTTCTTTAACGTGCACAGGGTATGGCTCTCCCGCACACGGGGCCACGGCTTAACGTCCCATCCGACGGACGGCGGCCTTTCCAAGCCCATCGGTGTCCCCTACTGACCGTGGGCAGGGCGGGGAATTTTGCGAAGATAAATCTCAACGCTGACCCAGCTGGGACTCGAACCTGGGAACTACAGATTACGAGCCTGGCGCGCTACCGACTGAGCCACCCCCGCCCCTTTCAGTCTTAGGTATCAGACTTGAGTAGTAACACCAAAATTCTAGTTTCATTAAAACATTTTGAAAAATATCAATCGTTAAAACTTATTAATATAATGAATTAATCGATAATTAATTAATACTTGAATTTAATTTAATCAGTCATGCTATAGTCTCTATAAGTTGCTCTGATTTTCATCTATTCATTTTGTATTTTAATTTTATTTTTGTTTGCTGTTTAAGCAATCGCGATTTTTTTTTTTGCGATTTGTTTCAAGAGATTAGAACTGAAACTGGCATTTCTCTCTAGAGAAATTGATTTGAATATTAAAGAATTTCGAAATGCGATAATGTGCCAAATATTATGCTAAAATCAGTTAATGATGTGGAGCAAATGTGACCAACATTTTTATTCTACTAAATTCAAGCAGAAATTCAACAATATCTGACAGTTCTAAAAGTTAATAAAGTTGTAGCACACTATAATAGGTTTAGAGTGTATAAAGTGCTTTAAATGGAAACATGACGCTCTTTGAAATGAAGTGTTAAATAAGTACTGGGTATGGCCATATTAAAAAAAAAACACTGGTTTCGATAAATTAAAAAACAACCCTGTTTTGTCAATGGGAAACTAACGTCGAAGCTCTATAGCTTCTAAAATAAGTTCTTTTGTTTTGAAAAATGTGATAATAGCCATGGAAGCTTATTTTTTTTTAATCGTCCAGTATTTAATGAGCTATGCAAGTTTGAATATATGACAATTGCAATGACAATGTCTTAAGACAATGTCTTAAGAAACTTATGCAAAACCGGTGAATAGTGGTAGAATTCTTTATACATACTTCAAAAATACACACTTATTTTATTAAACACTTGAATACAATACTTATATTATAGTAAACTCCCAGTTATCCGGAATTTTTGGGGAATAGGGTTGCCGGTTAGAAAACTCGGCAGGTTGCATGAAAATATTTTATAGAAATCTAATACAGTAGATACAATCTTGCACTCAAGCCTTAGTTCAAATAGAAATGAAATATAATGCCCTTAACACAAATATAAATATCTAAAATATAATTGTTTCTGATACGGATTATCACACATAACGAATGTCTAAATTCGTGCTCTTAACAAAAACTTTGGGAACTTCTTCACTGAAAGCCGCGCTGGAAAGTGTTGTAATTTTGACCGTCGGATGGCGCTGACTATTTATCGGTAGTACTGAGAGAACTTCTGAAAGGTAAAGTCGATAGAAAAGCATACACAAGACAAAATAAAATACTATCTCAGACACAAGAGTAGTGAAACTAGGCTAAATTTTAATTTCAGAAGATTTATTACTTCAATTTGAAATGAATGCCGGTTGCATGAAAATTCTGGATGTTTGAGTACCGGATAACCGGGAGTTTATTATACTGTCAATTTTTGTGACATAAGCATTGCCATGCGATTTTTTCCGTTATGATAAAAGATGCTCTTATAAAAGATTATTCTCTTTATTGATTTTTAACCAGCTAAACGGAAAACTTGAATTGATTTTTAACCGGCTGTCACTTTTAATCTGTACATTCTTATTTTCACTCCACTAAAGTTAAGGTTTGTAATTTCTATTCCTATCCCCCCCTCCCGACACTTTAGCGCAGATTCAACACGAAGAAAATTTGCCGGTGTTTATTGGGTCCTTGCTGACGTCAGAGCTCTATGTCATAGCCCGTGGCTTAGTTTCTACCTAAACTATCGAGATTTCTATTTCCGTTACGACCGATTTTGCTGCCCTATAACTCCCGTGATACTTGACCGCATGGTCAAAATTTTCTTCATGACTTACACGTTGTACCCCATTGGTTGGTTTAAAAATCAAGTTCCTTCTTTGCCCGTGGCTTCGTTCCTACATAAATAGTCACTACTCGGTCTCATCTTTAGTCTTCATATTTTGTTTTTTACTGCATTAAAGGTTAGCGTTGTTAATAACCTATCACCTCCTGCATTTTTAGTACAGTTTTAACACTAAGAATTTCCTAGTGTTGCAAAGGTATTGTTGACTCAGCACCGCATTCTCGTAGATCGTGGCTTCGTCGCAAACTATCGAGTTTTTTATTTCAACAGATTTTGGTGAACAGATTTTTCGACAGATTTTGATTTTGGTCAACAGATTTAGAGTTGGATTGAGCGTCAGAAGGGGTAAAATGAGCGACCCGAGCGACTTTGAACGTGACATGATAGTTAGTGGTAGGCGTGCCGGTTCTAGCATTTCCCAAACGGCCGTCTTCCTGTGCTTTCCACGAACAACCGTTTCAAGGGTTTAGCGAGAATGGTACGAAAAGCAAAAAGCTATCAGTGATCTACGATCCTGTGGACGAAAACAGCTTATGCATCAGAGGAGTCAAAGGAGACTGGCGAGAATCGTGCACGCGAACAGACAGGCCACAGCCAAGTAAATCACAGCATAACTGAACATTGGTTGCAATCACAACATAACTGAACATCTCTGAATGCACCATGCTTCGGATCTTGTCGTGAATGGGCTGCAACAGCCGCCGACCATGTTGAGTGCAGAAGTTGTCAAGCGAAGAACTCGAAAGCAGGTCACCAGTGGGCCGAAGAGCATCGACACTGAACCTTTGAGGACTGGAACAAGATAGCCTGGTCGGACGAATTAAGGTTCCTTTTGCATTATGCTGATGGAAGGATCAGAATTTGGCGCAAGCAACATGAGGCCATGGAGCCATCTCGTCAAATGACAACCGTACAGACTGATGATGGCGGTGTGATGGTATCAGGGTATGCTTTCCTAACACAATTATACCCACTGATGTCCATCGAAGAATATCTGGATGCCATGGTGTATTAGAACATCATTTCTGACCAAGTTCATCCCTTCTACAGGCTACAGTTTATCCTCACTCGCATGGACACGTTCTGCAAGATACTGTACCTGCTCATAAGACATGTATAGTCACTTAATGGTTCCAGGAACATGCTGATGAGTTTTCCACACTTCATTGGCCTGCACAGTTCCCACATCTAAACTCTATCGAGCATCTTTGGGATGAGGTGGTAAGCGATATTCGCAGCGAGATTGTGCCGCCGTCCAATTTGCAGCAACTGCTTGACAGAATTATTTCCGAATGATACAATATTTCTGAACAATGCATCCTGCAATTTGTAAGTTCCATGCCCTGACGAATTCGAGCTGCGCTGAAGGCCAAAAGAGACGCAGCACGCTACTGGGCAAGTGTACAGTCGCTCAAAAAAGTATTCGAACACTATGGTTGATTACAGAATTCAGAAAAAATATCTGGCAACGATTTTTTTTTTTTAGAAATTAGTGATCTGGCAACCTTCGTGTCACGTGACACGAAGGTTGCCAGATCACTAATTTCTAAAAAAATCGTTGCCAGATATTTTTTCTGAATTCTGTAAATCAACCATAGTGTTCGGAAATTTCTTTGAGCGACTGTACCTAATAAACTGGCATTTCAGTGTATTTTATTATGCCACGAATTTTATCACGAAAATTTGATTCCCTTTACATCATATGGAAACTCAGTGGAATAAACTGGAAATATTATAATTGCTAACAAAATATTAAACTTTCATATTCTTCTGATTCAGTTTCTGTTTCAGGAAGTTTCAAAAATTAATAAAATTTTGATTGAATGAAACTATTGTTTGAGCTTATCCTTTCATACATTTTTTAAAAGAAAAAAAAAAGACGCAATACTTTATTTCAATGTTTTCCTCTCTTAGAAATTATTGAAATGACGCATTGTAGAAATAACAAAGACCCGAAAGTCGTCTGCAGACACAACAATAGAACGAGCATTTAAGCAAATAAACGTGAAGGAATGAAATGAATTCGAAAAGCAGGTGGAGGAGGCGATAAAACAATGGCTGATATGCGTTTTTAGGAAGCAAGAAGGAAAAAAGATCTCGAGATGGAAGAAAATGTGAAGAAGGAGAATCCTTTCGAAAGACTCGCGAAAACCATAGTTTGCCAGGCGAGAGAGAGACTGAAGAACGTATTTTCTTTTTGTAAAAACATGAACAAAAGATTGAAGAGTTCAATTGTGCTGCATAAAATGAAGACTAATGGCACGTGAATGTCTTGTTAGCGGAAAGATTAATTTGGATCTTGCGTTTTGGGATTTTATCTCTGTTCAGCTATTACAGTTCTCAAATTGATTTCTCTTGTTTCTGAGTTTTTTGTCTCTTTATGAATATCGGTAAAGCGTTTAAAAAACAGAAAATTAAATATTATGTTTAAATTTGAATGTTGCTTTACAGAAATGTGATATTTGTGAAGCTGCTTATCTCTAGAATAATGTCTACGCAAAAATGTAAATCGGAATTATCTCCTTTAAAACTTTTTTATTCTTGAATGTGACATTTTCTCTCTTCTTTAATTGTCGTTTTCTTAAAATGTGATATTCTCTCTCTTTTTAATTGTCGGTTTCTTAAAATGTGACCTTCTCTTTCTTTTTAATTGTCGGTTTCTTAAAATGTGACCTTCTCTGTCTTTTTAATTGTTGGTTTCTTAAAATGTGACCTTCTCTCTTTTTTTAATTGTTGGTTTCTTAAAATGTGACCTTCTCTCTCTTTTTAATTGTCGGTTTCTTAAAATGTGACCTTCTCTCTCTTTTTAATTGTCGGTTTCTTAAAATGTGACCTTCTCTCTCTTTTTAATTGTCGGTTTCTTAAAATGTGAACTTCTCCCTCTTTTTAGTTGTCGGTTTCTTAAAATGTGACCTTCTCCCTCTTTTTAATTGTCGATTTCTTAAAATGTGACCTTCTTCCTCTTTTTAATTGTCGGTTTCTTAAAATGTGACCTTCTCTCTCTTTTTAATTGTCGGTTTCTTAAAATAATGTGACCTTCTCCCTCTTTTTAATTGTCGGTTTCTTAAAATGTGACCTTCTCTCTTTTTTTAATTGTTTTTTTCTTAAAATGTGACCTTCTCTCTTTTTTTAATTGTTGGTTTCTTAAAATGTGACCTTCTCTCTCTTTTTAATTGTCGGTTTCTTAAAATGTGACCTTCTCCCACTTTTTAATTGTCGGTTTCTTAAAATGTGACCTTCTCCCTCTTTTTAATTGTCGGTTTCTTAAAATGTGACCTTCTCTCTCTTTTTAATTGTCGGTTTCTTAAAATAATGTGACCTTCTCCCTCTTTTTTTTCTCGGTTTCTTAAAATAATGTGACCTTCTCCCTCTTTTTTTGTCGGTTTCTTAAAATGTGACCTTCTTCCTCTTTTTAATTGTCGGTATCTTAAAATGTGATCTTCTCTCTCTTTTTAATTGTTGGTTTCTTAAAATGTGACCTTCTCTCTTTTTTTAATTGTTGGTTTCTTAAAATGTGACCTTCTCTCTCTTTTTAATTGTCGGTTTCTTAAAACGTGACCTTCTCTCTCTTTTTAATTGTCGGTTTCTTAAAATGTGACCTTCTCCCTCTTTTTAATTGTCGGTTTCTTAAAATGTGACCTTCTCCCTCTTTTTAATTGTCGGTTTCTTAAAATGTGACCTTCTCCCTCTTTTTAATTGTCGGTTTCTTAAAATGTGACCTTCTCTCTCTTTTTAATTGTCGGTTCCTTAAAATAATGTGACCTTCTCCCTCTTTTTTTGTCGGTTTCTTAAAATGTGACCTTCTCTCTTTTTTTAATTGTTGGTTTCTTAAAATGTGACCTTCTCTCTCTTTTTAATTGTTGGTTTCTTAAAAAGTGACCTACTCCCTCTTTTTAATTGTCGGTTTCTTAAAATGTGACCTTCTCTCTCTTTCTAATTGTAAGTTTCTTAAAATGTGACCTTCTCTCTCTTTCTAATTGTAAGTTTCTTAAAATGTGACCTTCTCCCTCTTTTTAATTGTCGGTTTCTTAAAATGTGACCTTCTCCCTCTTTTTAATTGTCGGTTTCTTAAAATGTGACCTTCTCTCTCTTTCTAATTGTAGGTTTCTTAAAATGTGACCTTCTCCCTCTTTTTAATTGTCGGTTTCTTAAAATGTGACCTTCTCCCTCTTTTTAATTGTTGGTTTCTTAAAATGTGACCTTCTCTCTCTTTTTAATTGTCGGTTTCTTAAAGTAATGTGACCTTCTCCCTCTTTTTTTTGTCGGCTTCTTAAAATGTGACCTTCTTCCTCTTTTTAATTGTCGGTTTCTTAAAATGTGACCTTCTCTCTTTTTTTAATTGTTGGTTTCTTAAAATGTGACCTTCTCTCTCTTTTTAATTGTCGGTTTCTTAAAATGTGACCTACTCCCTCTTTTTAATTGTCGGTTTCTTAAAATGTGACCTTCTCTCTCTTTCTAATTGTAGGTTTCTTAAAATGTGACCTTCTCCCTCTTTTTAATTGTCGGTTTCTTAAAATGTGACCTTCTCTCTCTTTTTAATTGTCGGTTTCTTAAAATGTGACTTACTCCCTCTTTTTAGTTGTCGGTTTCTTAAAATGTGACCTTCTCTCTCTTTCTAATTGTAGGTTTCTTAAAATGTGACCTTCTCCCTCTTTTTAATTGTCGGTTTCTTAAAATGTGACCTACTCCCTCTTTTTAATTGTCGGTTTCTTAAAATGTGACCTTCTCTCTCTTTTTAATTGTCGGTTTCTTAAAATAATGTGACTTCTCCCTCTTTTTTTTGTCGGTTTCTTAAAATGTGACCTTCTTCCTCTTTTTAATTGTCGGTTTCTTAAAATGTGACCTTCTCTCTTTTTTTAATTGTTGGTTTCTTAAAATGTGACCTTCTCTCTCTTTTTAATTGTCGGTTTCTTAAAATGTGACCTACTCCCTCTTTTTAATTGTCGGTATCTTAAAATGTGACCTTCTCTCTCTTTCTAATTGTAGGTTTCTTAAAATGTGACCTTTGCTCTCTCTTCTTTAATTGCCGTTTCCTTAAAATGTGACCTTTTCTATCTTTTTTAATTGCCGTTTTCTTAAAATGTTATCTTTTCTATCTTCTTTTAAACGTAAGCTTCAAAATGTTAAATTTAAAATTAATTTTAAATTAAAATATAAGTCCGTCTGTCTTACTTAATCATCATGAAAATTTAAGTTTATCTATCTTCCTTATTTTCTGAAATTTAACGTTATTTTCTTTCTTGCTGAGAAATTTACACTACAAACGCAACAAACACAAATAACGTTCAGTGCTTTACGATGCCCCTTAACATCTTTAGGTGCTGGAGTCTCCTTCGGGCCTTTTCCCCAAAGGTGTCGTTAGACAGTCGCACAAGGGCTCTTGCCACCAATGTATTATACAAGATCTAAGCCTTTTAGTTCTTAAAAAATATTCCTTTAATAAATTGCTCAGTTAACATCGAGCAAAAGTTTGCAACACTAGAATTAACGGAATATGTTGTAATAAGTATTTTTTATTGTGGCCAAGTAACATTTGTAGCTCTTTTTCAAAAGAAACAAACTATTTTATTCCCTTTGCCTTCTTGTTCTTCTGTTCACATTCACGTTTTTTGGCAGAGAAAAATAAAAAAAAAATATGGAGGGAAAACACATTTCTTGGGGTGAGGATTTAAACAAGTTTTAAGCGGGTGGGGGGTTGCATTGGGTTGTTTTACCTCTGAGCAGCACTTTTTTGCACACCATGTGCTAAATGGCCAGGTTCAGAAGGCCCCGAAGGCTCAGAGAAGGTTGGGGGAGGGGACCCACTGGAACAGCTGTTGGGAGACAGATGGTAGCCTCCCGTCAAGGCCATCCAGCGTGTTCTTTAACCTGCACAGGGTGTGACTCTCCCTCACACGGAGCCACGGTTTAACGTCCCATCCGACGGACGGCTGGCTTTCCAAGCCCATCAGTGTCTCCTACTAACCGCGGGTAGGGCGGAGAGTTTTGCGGAGATAAGTCTCAACGCTGACTCAGCTGGGACTCGAACCTGGTAACTAGAGATTACGAGCCTGGCGCGCTACCGACTGAGCCACCCCCGCCCCTAAGGGGGAAGGAACACATTTTTTTTCATTCTAAAATTTAAACGAAATTACATTTCGCGTGTAATTTCGCTAATAAAATATTATTCTACGCATTTTTCCAATTATCCATTGTATCGAATTTACACTATTGGAGGGTGCTAAAGAATCAAAATAAGAAACGCCATTTTCTTTTGGGGTTGTCTCAGGTGGTAAAACACCAGACTCGTAATCAGATGTTCCCAGATTCGAATCCCCACTAGGTCTGTGGTGACTCTTCTTCTCTGCCTGTTACACTGAGATGCTCAGGGCAGCCATACTCCGTTTACTTAAAAGAACTCGTTGGATGGCCTTGACAGAAGCTTCCGTCTGTCTCTTAACCAATGCAGCGATTTTGTGACGTCACGAACGGAGGGAATATGGTAAGACGGTAAAGCCGAATGAACTGTGATGTATAAGCTTTGTTGCTGCGTTTGCCTTAACGAAAATATGCATTGGATCGAATTTTGTCTTAAACATGCGTTTGCTTTAACGGAAATATACTTTCCATCGTTTTTTTAACGAAACAGTTACCAAATTTTCACTCATCACCTGTTATTTTCAGCTTATAATTTTTTTAGATTGAGATATGTTTTAATAATTTTAAACTTATAATATTTCAAACTTGAAAACGTGAAAGGTAAATAATAAATTATAATAAATATTTGAAACGTGGAAGGTATAATTTATTTATTTTTTTTTTGCAAAAAAAAAAAGACAGATTCACAACAAATTAATCATATCATTTCAAAAATCGATCAAATCATCTGTGATTATATTGAACACGTTTTGCGCTAAAAACTCGAAAATTATACAATTTTGATGTATTTGATCAATTTTCTCTCTGGTTAATTTTAAAAAATACAGAAATAATAAAGTAATGACACATACCTTCCGTCAATGAAGTAGTCTTAGGCAAATCAGTTAAATCTTTGTAAGCATCTTAAGTATCTGAAACGCAAAAATTTTATTATTTACAGCAGGAGAACCTAACATGGCTATGTCTACCAGCAACTGCAAAAATGTTTCCTCAAATCTCCCTTCACGCGTGACGTCACCAATCAAGTGACTCATCAAGGTGGCCATGACCAGTGGCGTTTTCAGGACGGAGGGTGAGTAGGTAGGAACAATCGGTCCCGAAAAGCTGAGAATGCGTCAGAGAGAAGAATTACGCATTTCCATAGAGTTCCATTTTTGAGAGTTGTTCAGAAACCCCAACCTTACCAAAATGTGATTCCTGGGACCACCCTTCCTCTTAATCGCTGTACAATAAATCTACTTCCTTAGTCTTTTCGGTATTTGAGGCCTAGCCATCGAGATTAAAAATGTTCGGCTGAGAGAAGAAACAATCCAATTATTTTTTTTTATCAATATTTCCTTTCTTTAACCATTCATAAAATCGAATTTTCGTCCCTGTCTTTTTAGAATACCTTCATTACCTTCATTTTCTATGGGACGGGAGTGGCTCAGTCGCAATCTGTAGTTCCCAGGTTCGAGTCCCAGCTGGGTCAGCGTTGAGATTTATCTCCGCAAAATTCCCTGCCCACGGTCGGGTAGGGGACACCGATGGGCTTGGAAAGACCGCCGTCCGTCAGATGGGACGTTAAGCCGTGGCCCCGTGTGCGGGAGAGCCATACCCTGTGCACGTTAAAGAACACGCTGGATGGACTTGACGGGAGGCTACCATCTGTCTCCCAACAGCTGTTCCAGTGGTTCCCCTCCCCCAACCTTCTCTGAGCCTTCGGGGTCCATGTGACCTGGCCATTTAGTCCATGGTGTGCAAAAAAGTGCCGCTCAGAGGTAACACAACTTCATTTTCTACTGTCGATTTTTTAACTGAACACAAATACTTCTTTCCGACTCAGTTCCTATTCAGTACATTTTTTCCTTTCGTACTCCTGTACATCGAACTTGCAATCCAAGTCTGTTTGACTGAGCTTTCAATTGCACTTCCCATTCTTAATTTTATGCTCCTCCTCCTCCTGCTTCACTTCCATCGTCTTCTTTTTGCATATTCTTATTCGCACTTACTCTTTTTTTCTATGGCCGCAAAAACAAGAACTAATCTAACAGAGTAACTTTCTCAGCATACATTCCGTACCAATTGCCCGTGACAGTTCCATGACACGAGGAGATGCTGGGAAATTACATCTATTTGTTACAGACCCCGAGTTCCTCTAATTCTCTATGTAAGTCTCTTGGGGAACGCCATTTATTCTTACTTTTTTCTCCCTTTCTTTTTTCCTTATTCACTTTTTTTTTTCCTTTTTTTCTCTTTCGACTGAGATGCGAAATTGGTCACTTTGTTTCCGGGAGGGAACAAGGAGGGAAAAAAGATGTTGGATTTTAATCTCAGAAACAATTCACTGAATGATGAAGAATATTTTTTTTGCTTGTAGATACGTGTATGTGGGTGTGTGAGTTTTAAAAGTAGCGAAAAAACACAGTAATAAAAAGACGTTTGGGAAATCAACTGAGTTTTTCAAAAGTGTGTCAAGAACATCAGCGTAAATAGCCACCATTGATTTTTAAGCAAAGTGAAACATCTTTCGCATTTTCCAGTTTCTTTGGGAGAAGAATGCATCTTTAGTCGAAGAGTACGTAGATCTTTCTGTTCACATTGTAAGTTAAACGAAAAAAAAATGTACACGATATTAAACGAGATTGCTTCTTTTTCAAAAGTTAACTGTTTACATATTATTCCATTAGTGTAGGGAGTGGCGAGGGGGTAGGGCTCAGTCGGTAGCCCGCCAGGCTCATAATCTGCAACTAAGCCGCGTTGACATTAATTTCCGCACGGTCAGTAGAGGACACCGATGGGCTTGAAAAGACCACCATTCATCAGGTGAGACGTTAATCCTTGGTCCCTTGTGTGGTAGAGCCTTACCTGTGCATGTTAAAGAACATACTGGATGGCCTTGACGGCAGGCTGTCATCTGTCTCCTAACAGCTGTCCAATGGGTTCCCTCCCCCAACCTTCTCTGAGCCCTCGGGGTTCTTGTAACCTGGTCATTTAGCCCATAGCGTGCAAAAGAAGTGCCTCTTGGAGGTAAAACAACCCAGCCCATTATTGTGATAGAACAGAAGAAAATTTTCAAAGATCACCATCTATCAGGTTGTCTTGGGTTGTTTTATCTCTGAGTGGCACTTTAGTGTACACAATGTGCTCAGTGGCCAGTTTAGAAGCATTCCAATGGCTCAGAAAAGGTTTGGAAAGAGGATCTACTGGACAGCTGGTAGGAGACGATGGTAATTCCCCGTTAAGGTCATCCAGAGTGCACAGGGTATGGCTCTCCTGCATCCTGAACCCACGGCTTTATGTTTCATCCGACTGACGGCGACATTTCCTAGGCCATCGGTATCCCCTTGCTCACCAAGGTTGGGTTGTTTTACCTCTGAGCGGTACTTTTTTTACACACCATGGGCTAAATGGCCAGGTCACATGGACCCCGAAGGCTCAGAGAAGGTTGGGGGAGGGGACCCACTGGAACAGCTGTTGGGAGACAGATGGTAGCCTCCCGTCAAGGCCATCCAGCGTGTTCTTTAACGTGCACAGGGTATGGCTCTCCCGCACACGGGGCCACGGCTTAACGTCCCATCCGACGGACGGCGGCCTTTCCAAGTCCATCGGTGTCCCCTACTGACCATGGGCAGGGCGGGGAATTTTGCGGAGATAAATCTCAACGCTGACGCAGCTGGGACTCGAACCTGGGAACTACAGATTACGAGCCTGGCGCGCTACCGACTGAGCCACCCCCGCCCCACTCACCAAGCACAAGGTAGAGGTTTAACGAGATAAATTTCAACGCTAATCCAAATGGGACTCGAACCTAAGAATTACAAAATGAGAATCTGGCAGGTTAATGACTGAGCCAACCCCGACTTCTATTGTCTTCAATGCAATTACTTCCTATCCATAAGTCTGTGATAGGGATTTTAACTTCCTGGCTTACACCTCGTTCATTTACAAAATAATTTTTTTTTCTGAAAATGGAATACTAGTACCGATGATCAAAACGTGATTCAAAACAAATTAATGACTTTTAAATCAAATGCCTTCGAGTGAAATAAAATGCGAATTGTACATTACCTGTTTTCATTTAAATAAGGAAAAAAGAAAGCTTTTTCCTTCTTACTGTTCAGTTTCAAAGCAAATATTAGCGGACTCTTTGTTACGATCTATGAACAGTTTTTTTCCCGAAAAATACCGATCATGTTTCCCGTTCAAGCACAAGAACAAACAATGGAAATAAACTGCAGCGCAATAATAATAGACGCGATAAAAGAGCACGCTGCAGCACTGCAACAAAGTGACTCTTTTTCCTTTCGAAAGATTTCCTCTGTTATTTCTTCCTTCGTATTAAGATGATGCGCAGAGCAAGATAAAAACAGAAACAGAGACGATCGTGTAAACATCTTTTTCCTCTTTCCCCCTTCTCAGTCTCGAGAGGCTATCCTTACCAAGATGAAAGTGCAAAGAAATGAGGAGTGGAAGGCCACGTGGATCGTAATTTTGACGGTCTCCTTTGAGCACCAGTGCACGTGACCAGCAAGAGGAGGTGGGTAGGGGGACGGGAGGAAGTAATGTGGATGCGAGACGAGCAGCTAATACACGAAACCAAAGAGACGAGAGAATAATCGTCATCTGAACAGAGGATAGAAATACAGAGACGTGTTGCCATGGAAACCGTTTCGCACCAATGAATCTTGCGACGAAGAATAGTGAGTTTTTTAAGGAAATTAGTGAAGCACATTAGCGGGGTAAAATTGGAAGGGTAATGCACAATATTCATTAATAGAAACATAAACAGTAAGACTATTTTTTTATCTAGTTAATTTCGTGTTTTTTGGCATCGATTGGGACTTATTGTAATGGACTCCCGAATATCAATAAGGGCTACGCTATTTTGAATATATTACCTATCAGTCAGCTATAAGAATGTAAATTAATACTTACGTATTATTTTGACAATACTTATAAATCCATGATTAATACTGATAAAAATACTATATGTAAATCTAAAGATAAATATAAATTGCGGCATTTAAAAAAAATAAGAGAAAAATTGTAGAAACTATGAAATTTCATCTATTTTCAACAGTATTCCTGAGGAGTTATTCAATTAAAAAAAATTAGAAATATTAAAAAAAATTTCAAGGCATGGTTTCCGGAAAATATTTAAAAACTGTTTACTCCGTGGTATCCTTTAAATGTAATGCAAAGTTTATTTTTATAAAATTAGAACTGTTTACTGTATACTGTATTTGGATTGCTGAGAACAAGCTCTTTAGCTTCGTGGGACTTAATTTTGTACTAAAAGAAATTGCGGAAAAAAATAAAGGGATTATGAATTAATTAAAAAAATAAATGAATTTAAATTTTTATTTTTTTAATTTAAATTTAAAATTGTATTAAAAATTAATAAACTGAATTAATTTAAAAAGCAATTATGAATTAAAAAAATCAATTCTTCTACTGCAAGATGAAAATGACCTTAATGCATATACTGAGTCAGCGCTCACTTAGTCAAAAATATCTATGTTCTGTAAATAGGGGGGGAGGGGCGGGGGTGGCTCAGTCGGTAGCGCGCCAGGCTCGTAATCTGTAGTTCCCAGGTTCGAGTCCCAGCTGGGTCAGCGTTGAGATTTATCTCCGCAAAATTTCCCCGCCCTCCCCACGGTCAGTAGGGGACACCGATGGGCTTGGAAAGGCCGCCGTCCGTCGGATGGGACGTTAAGCCGTGGCCCTGTGTGCGGGAGAGCCATACCCTGTGCACGTTAAAGAACACGCTGGATGGCCTTGACGGGAGGCAACCATCTGTCTCCCAACAGCTATTCCAGTGGATCCCCTCCCCCAACCTTCTCTGAGCCTTCGGGTCCATGTAACCTGGCCATTTAGCCCATGGTGTGCAAAAAAGTGCCGCTCAGAGGTAAAACAATCCAATCCAATGTAAATAGGGAATTGATTCAGAGACCAGCAACATTTCAAATAAAAAAAAAACCCTCAAGCAGCTGCTTGTCACGGAAATCTGACAGGAACCTGACAGTTTATACGCCATAGTAGTAGGTCTGAGAGGATGGCGGGATCTCAGCAGAAAAGCAACACAAATATTCATGCTTTACCCGGGGCTCGAACCCAGTTCCCTAAGATCAGTAGCCAAGCGCGCTAACCACGTGACGGCCAACATTTTAAACAAGTTTTTTTTTACAGAAAAAATGTGATTACAGCGAAATTAAAAAACTTCATCAAATCTGTTAACTAGGGGTAATTTTACCTCTGAACCTCGCTTTTGTGTACACAAAGGGCTAAATTAGTAGGTCACAGAGACCCCAAAGGCTCAAAACAGTTTGCGAAAGTGTTGGGGTATTTGCCTATGATCGGAACTTTTGTGCACATAATCCCCTAAATGGTCAAGTAAAGGATTCCAAGGGCTCAAAAAGGTTAGGAAGGGGACCCACTGGACAGAGGTTAAGGAACGGATGGAAGCCTCCCGTCAAGGCCATCCAGGGTGTTCTTTAACGTGCACATGGTATGGCTCTTCTGTACACACTGGACAACGACTTTACGTCCCGTCCGCCATGTGGTGGTTTTCGAAGCTCATCGGTTTCCCCTTTCTGACCAAGAGAAGAACGTGAGTTGACGGAGATAAATTTCAACCCTTTAATCGAACCTGGGAACTGCAAATTAAGAGCTTGGCGCCCTACCGATAGAGACAATCTTGAGTGGGGTGAAGGTGTTTTGGGGTGAGGGTTGCTCAGTCGGTAGCGCACCAGACTCGTAATCTGTAGTTCCCAGGTTCGAGTCCCAGTTGGGTGAGCGTAGAGATTTATCTCCGCCACATTTCCCGCCCTGCCCACGGTCAGTATGGGACACCGATGGGCTTGGAAAGGCTGCCGTCCGTCGGATGGGACGTTAAGTCGTGGCCCCGTATGCGGGAGAGCCATACTCTGTGCACGTTAAAGAACACACTGGATGGCCTTGACGGGAGACTACCATCCGCCTCCCAACAGCTGTTCCAGTGGGTCCCCTCCCCCAACCTTCTCTGAGCCTTCGGGGTCCATGTAACCTGGCCATTTATTCCATTGTGTTCAAAAAAGTGCCGCTCAGAGGTAAAACAACCCAAACAACCTGTTAATATTTCGAGTACTAAGCCTTAGCCCAACTTAGCTTGCAGAATGTCCTTCAGATTTGTCATAAATGGAAATAATAATTGCACAAATTGCTTATATACTCATGTATTTTATATATATTATATATATTATATACTCATGTATTTAGCAAAGTATAATACAACTGCCACTGCTTTCGTTTAATTCTGTTTTAATTAATACTTCGGATCAAATGTTTCACCTTCTTTAACTCTTTAAATACTGAACAAAATATTGTTAAAAATTAAGACTCAAGTGTTAATGAGATCTTTAAGTTTTATGAAGTGGTTAGCGTTTTTAACTAAGATGCAAAGGAACCTGGGTTCGATCCCCGGGCAAGTCATAAATGTTTCATTTCTTGTGTTTATTTCTGTTGACGTTTCACTTTTCTCATAGATCTTTTTCTATGGGATAATAAACTGACAGTCTGTTGTCAGACCTCTTTTTAAGCACAGCTGCTTGAGTGGTAATTGATCATTTTTACTTCTTTTTTTTAAACATTTTTATCATAAAAAAAGATTATTATAGAATGCAAAGAACTTTTAATTCAGCTTTTCATCGACAAAACATAGAATTCTCTATTATTTTTTTTATCTAGGAAATGTATGTTATTAATTACCTAGTACAGCCTTTGCTCGGTAAAATTGGGCTGAGTGATAAACTTGCTGTGCATATAAAATATTATATTTTGCTATATTATTTCCAAAGATTGTAATACTAAGTCAAAACCATCAAGACTAATAATGTAAGACGAATCAAAGACAGGCTCGGCTAAAAAACTCGATGATCTTGGCGTTGATCTTACTGATGTCTTTGTTCAATGGCGCGAGTATAGCTCTGCCCTTCATCCCTTCATAGTTTTCATTGGCGAGGCATTTTCCGAAGACTTCATCAATGAGATTGCAATTAGAAAGGATGGTCCATATTGGCTCAGGTGAAACATCATCACACCTTTTATTCGTTGATCTTACTGATGTCTTTGTTCAATGGCGCGAGTATAGCTCTGCCCTTCATCCCTTCATAGTTTTCATTGGCGAGGCATTTTCCGAAGACTTCATCAATGAGATTGCAATTAGAAAGGATGGTCCATATTGGCTCAGGTGGAACATCATCACAACTTTTATTCGTTGATCTTACTGATGTCTTTGTTCAATGGCGCGAGTATAGCTCTGTCCTTTATCCCTTCATAGTTTTCATTGGCGAGGCATTTTCCGAAGACTTCATCAATGAGATTGCAATTAGAAAGGATGGTCCATATTGGCTCAGGCGAAACATCATCACACCTTTTATTATTATTATTATTATTTTATTTTTCAAATTCAAAAAAGATCCACCAGGCCTGGGAAAAGAGGGTACCCCCGGATGACCCACTAAATGAATTTTCCCCAAAGTCGAGACCTAGCTAAATCGCTTTCTCGCACCCGAAAACAGTAGATTCATCCATTTCATCAATATCCTTAGACCAGTTTTCAAGATAAAAGTTACATACATACATATATACAAATATACAAGAATTGCTCGCCTTGAAGTATAGGATTTGCGACTCATCTATCAACATTTTTGAAAGATGATTAAATATCTATGTATGAATATTTTTCGAAAGTAATTGAATAAACAATTGTATATATATATATATAAACAATTCGAAATGCTAGCTACGAAGTTAATGAAAGTAGTAACAAATGTTTAAATGATAATTAACTTCTCCGTTTATCGTAACAAACTAATTGCCACTAAAATTAAATGAGCCTTAAGAGATTCATAAACTTCCAGGCGAGGATTTCTAATCTCATAAATGCATGTTAATGTGCGCATAGTACACACACAGAGAGAGTAGCCGAATCTTGTATTTGAACGGATTAGAAGTCGGGGAGAAAATGACACGTTTCCTCTCTCATTACTGTACAACTATTTCTCGGCAACTTTATTTCCAGACACCTAGCCAGTATAGATATTTGAAAATTAAAATTATTTTCTTCGCAATGCAAAACGTTACATCCAATTCCCAAGTTTTTATTTGTATAAAGATTTATTCGAGGTCACCTTTTCGGAGGATCGGGACTGCTCAGTCGGTAGAGCGACAGGCTCGTAATCTATTATTCCCAGGTCAAGACCCAACTGGATTACCATTGAGAATTTTCTCCAATAACCCTCATTCTACCCTTGATAAGAAAGGAGACACCGTAAGGCTTGGAAAGGCCGCCGTTTTTCCAATGGTAAGTTAAGTCGTGGCCACGAATATAGGAGAGACCCATGCCTTGTGTACGTTAACGAACACACTGGATGGCCTTGACAAAAGCCTTTCCTTTGTTTCCTAGTAACTCGCTAGTGGGTCTCCTTTCCTCCTCTGAGCCATTGGAATCCTTGTGACCAGCCCATTTAGTTTATTGTGTGCATAAAAATGCCTCTCGAAAGCAAAACAACCAACATAAACCATTTGGAGGGAAAAGCCCCTTTTTTCCCTTTCTTTCATTCTGCACACATCCTGAATTCCTGGATGGCCTTGACGGGAGGCTATCATCTGTGTCCTAACAGCTGTTCCAGTGGGTCCCCTTCCCCAACCTTTTCTGAGCCTTCGGGGTCCATGTGACTTGGCCATTTAGACCATGGTGTGCAAAAAAGTGCCGCTCAGAGACAAAACAACCCAACCCAACTTCCTTCCCAACATTTCTATTGTCTTCCCCCCCATGAATTAAATCGGGTTGCAATAAAATAATATAAGAAAGCAATAATTTTTCTTAGTATGAGAAATATAATTTCCGTTAGCCGTCAAAAGCATGTTTTATTTCGAATTACGTGTGGTGCGGAATATTGGTGAGTAAGCTGTATACTCAGTCAATTGTTTGAATTTTCAAAAGAACTGATAGTTTTATTAAACAACACAGCCCACTGAATATTTCATATTGCCACTAAGAATATATCCTATTATCTTCTCTTAATATCCCTATCGACGATACTGAAACCATTCTAGTTGCATTCCGCTCACTTTTCCCTCATGTCACCACATAATAACAAACCCACACCTAACCTTTATCCCTATCGATACAACAGAAATTATAGAGGACCTGGGACAAGTCGCTAATGTGTCTGCCTTAACGCAGTTCAGATTTGACAGATATTCGTTTCCTTTCAATGTTTTGAACACGGTTACAAGACATTCGCCGTATAATTAGCAAAGTTCCGTTCGTCCAGGACCCATTGTGGATAGTCGAATGGAAGCGACGCCTAGCTGCAGCACCAGAACTTGGAGACGATACATCAAGAGTTAGAAAAGGAAGTTGACACGCGTGGAATTATGGGAGCTGGTAACGCATACCGTAAATTACGGTCCAGCAAACTGGCAGCTAATAATCTGGAGGGAGGGAAAATGACTCGGTGACGAATGGATTTATTTCTTTATGGGATAAGCTTGTAATAGACCATATTAGTATTCACAGCTACATTGCTCGCATTGCAGTCTCGACAGAATGGTTGAGAATGAAGTAGCTCCACACCTTAGCTGGTAACGGTCGGCTGCTTGCAATTAATTTGTTGGAAAGTCTTGGTTTCTTAGTATGCTCCGAGCAACCCTATTGGTACTTGGGCGTGGAACTTCTCTTTCGTGAGATCGTTAGAAAGAGGATAATCTGTTTTGATTGCCCGATTTCGTCAAGAATTCGGGCAATCAAATATTTGTTCTGTTAGAGCAGATATCATCAACTGATATTATAAGTATCGACTAATTTATATAGGAATAAAATTGTCAGTCGAAATCAGAAGTTTTGTGTGTGGGTAGGAGAGTGGTGGGGAATTATATATTTATGAAATGATCCTCTTAGAATCGTTCTCACAAAGAGAAAACGTTTGCGGATACAATTCCACCGCAGTCTCACTGAGGTCTTTAGCTTAGTTAGCTATCGATCCAGGCAATCGCCGTTGTTTTACTCTGAGCGGCACGTTTTTACACACAGTGGCCGAAATGGCAAGGTCACAAGGACCCCAAATGCTCAGAGAAGGTTAAAGAAATTGGACTAATTGAATGACTGTTAGGAGTGAGAAGAAAGTCTCCCATCAAAGCCATCCAGCATGTTCTATAATGTGGACAGGGACCACGACTAAATGTCTCATCCGACGGACGGCAATCTTTCGGAGCCTGTATGTGTCGTTTTTCTCACTGAAGACAGAATGGGGCTAGCGGAGAGAAGTTCAACGAAGGAACAGTCGGGACTCGATCTTGGAACTATAGTTTTCGAAATTTATTTTTTTTTTTTGGGGGGGGGGACCAAAAGTATGTAGACCAAAGCTAATATAAACTAAATCTCTCCAGATATTGGAATATTCAACACAGTACTTTTTTTTCCCTTCTAAAATACTTTAAAAAATCAGTGAAAACTAAAGAAATAATTATCCAAAATTTCAAAAATAAATATATAATATATTCATAATTAAAAATTTGGTTTGATATTAATTATATGGTTTTAGATTTTCATCGACTTTTTCGAGATAAACTGTTCTGACTGGCAAGTTTATGTTTAAGAAAAATTCCCTTTCATAAATAGAATTTGAGAAATATTTATAACATTTCTAAACGTACTCCTACAGTATTTTTTAAATTCATTTATTATTCATTTATTTTCAAGATTAGGACAAGGATATTAAATTTCTCATCATCTTGCCTAAAACGACAATCATGTGCTTGAAACAAACATTTCAATATAAAATATCTTAGAAGCTAAATTAAAATACTAACATAAATTAGTTTTTGCAAGCACAGAACATTTAGTAGTAGTTGTCTGCACGCAGGTACATTACCAAAAATACGATTGACCTTTTTAAAAATGCATCCAGCTAACTGTATCAAGAAGGAGTCCTCTTAAAAAATATTTAAGTCCGTATATTTGAAAACAATGTAGTGTTTCTAACACCTTTCAGTACAACCGCAACATATACTACGAATCAATACATATAATGCAAGTGAAACCATAGAACGTCATTTAACGAAGAATTCCGACCTGTGATCATTTTCTGATCAATCATTCTAAAGACGAAAAAAAAGCACAATAAACGTTCTCTCACACACAAAACATACCTCCCCGCATGCGCATATAAAAAAGAAGAGAAGGAGAAAAAAATAAGAGAAATAGGAGCGCCACAAAAGTAAAACCTCCGATAGGTTTTAAAAGTCGGGATGATTGTCAGAAAGGCACGCAATTTAAGGGATTGCCCCTTGGCACTTTGCAGGCAGTACAAAAGGCAACTTCGCATCTGCGGATGACGTATCAGAGATGCTAGACTCAATGACGCTGACAAAAGATGTGCTTTTAGCAAAAGGTAGCGCTCCAAGAGAAGTTGTAGAAAAGTGAACGAGCGCAAGAGCCCGGTGCATTTATCGTCTAACACGTCTCGCGACTCGCTCAGGAAGTGCTAAACCTAACTCAAGCCATTGTCGGATAGCATCACCTTTAGCACCATTCTCTTCGGCAGTCTCCATGGTGATCGCAGCGTCTAAGAACTCTTTTTCTCGCCCTATGCGATGCCTCTTTTCTAGGAGAAACGGTAACTTTACAGACTCCTGAAATGCGTGCAACGGGCACACTGGTTGTTTAGAGACATTTTTTTCCTTTTTTCTTGGCGTAAACTACTCCTGGCGAATGGAGGGTGCTGTGTAGCAGGAGAATTTTCAGAAACACCACTTTGCGCTGTAGAGAAACTGGTCAGAAACTTAAAACACATGCCGTTATCTTTCATCCTTGGATAGTTCCTACAAGGAAAAGGGTGTAACATGTACCCATTTTCTTTCCTATTTCTTTTTCTGAGCTGCAAAGATGGGGAAAGAGGTTATCTGCCGAAATAGAAGAGATAATAGCTCTACGTGTTCTGAGAAACAAAGAACGTTTCCTTGGATCGTGTTTAAAGCCTTCCTCGAAAATGTTTTCACAACTATTCGAAGAAAGGCTTGCGTCTAGAGGTTTGGGATTTTTATTTGTCTCTTTTTAAATGATATTTGAAAAATCAATAGAATCCATTATTTTAATCTAGCATAATTAGGGGGAGGGGGGAGCGAAAGAGTTGTAACTGTGTGGTAACGTTCAATCTTTATTTAAAAAATGTGATGTTAGATTTAATTTTTCCCAATATTGTTTTTATTTAAAGGAGTTCATTAAGAAGAATTATAAAAGTTGAAACCCCTCGTATAAATGCTCCAAATGATCTGCTCACTAAAAAAAAATCCATTAAATGGAATTAGAAAGACTTTTAATTTACTTTAATGATTAATTAAGAAAATTTATTAATTCAAAAAGTAATTTCAAAAAGAAAATTAAAAAAGTCATTAAGGAGAAATTAAAAATTTGAATGCCCCTTGTTTAAAGGGTCCTTGTGATCTGTCCAGAAAAAAATTAAAATTCCCGAAGTGTTAGAGCAACTTAATAGAAATTCTCTATTTCATATTTTTTTTTCCATTGATAAGAATCACCATATTATATAATAGCCGTATTTCTTGGGCCAGAGGAAACGTATGAAGTCATCAGTGTCAGAAATTGTTGGTTTCCCTGTGGTTCCTCGGGTATTTGAGTGATCGATACCAAATTTGGTGGGGAATTCTAGCTTTATTGGGGTAACAGATCGGATTTCTAGTTGCCGTGGGTCGGGTCGGGAGTGATTCTTCGAAAAGAGTCCCAAATTTCTAGAGACACTATCATCGTATACCTTGCGAATGGAGTAGTACGTTGTGAATAATATAATTGAAAGGTGTGAATGTAATTATCAAGGAACATACCTTTGGCGGGATTTAATTGTGACTGGAGTAGTATGTTAACGGTGGAAAGCTGGGAATTAACTTAACGATGGAACGAGTTGTCAATGGATATACGTTTCGCGCCAAACTTTGGCTTTTGTTTAACTAGTAATAAGATGTTAGTTGAGAGTTTCTGTTAAGTTGCTCTAACACTTTAAAACTTTTTTTCACTAAGTGAGCAGATTACAAAAAACTTTAGACGAGATATTTTCAACGTTTTTCGTTTTGGGGTCATTTTTCAATACGTGAGGTAACAGCAGGACAAAGTATTGAAATGCTTAAACAATGATAGCACATCTTATAGTATTTTGTGTTCAAATTGTTGCTTGTTTTTTAAATACTCAGTTTACTAAACTGTTCAAATCCACAAGCGAGTTTTTAAATTATTCTGTATGTTAGAATATTCTAAAAGTTGGATTTATACCTATTTGGAGAATAAATAAGAAACTAAAGTGCATTTGTATGAAACGGGGATAAAAATTGCTGCTACTTACTAATTACCTTGGTTAAGGGATAAAAAAAAAATTCTGAAATAACAGCGTTTTTAAAATGCACTGATGAAATTCAGGAGAGCTATTTAATTTGGTGTGTTAGCTCGTTTCTAAAGAATAAAGTTAATGATTTCATTTGATCGACTGTAGACAAGTTTGTTGTGTCTATTTTTTTGCCTTTAGTGATAGATTAAATGTTCTTTTTTCGGGATGTATTGGTATTGATGAAATATTGGGACTCGCATTTCAGAATATTTTAATAGTTTTAATAGCACCTTCCAACTGATGCTATGTGGTTTGTTTTACCTCTGTACTTTTGCGCACACAATGGGCTAAATGATCAAATCTAAGGCTCAGAGTTGGCAAACTGTCCGTGATCTTGACAGCCATTAGAAAACAGATGGTAGTCTACTGTCAAGTCCATCTAATGTACCCCCACTCTCCTTCAGTTAGAAAGGGGACCCCAGTGGGCTTGGAAAAGTCGCTGTCCGTCAGATGGGATGCAATTCGTGGCAGTGTATGTGTGGGAGCCATACCGGAGTTCTTGTGATCTCACTATTCAGCCCATTGTGTTCAAAAAAAGTGTCGCTGAGAGGTAAAACAACCCAATCCTTTCATAGTGTCTTTAATGTGCAAATGATTGGTTCTTCTGCTGACGGTAGCCTTTTGAAGCCGAACAGTGTCCCCTTTCTGACAGAGGGAAGAATGCGGTTTTAGCGGAGGTAAATTTCAACGCTGGCACAGTTGGGACTCGAACCTGGGAACTATAGCTTACTAGCCTGGGACACTACTGACTGAACCGAACTTCGCCCTCTCTAACAGAGGGAAAAATTGGAAAATGTCAAAGATTTAAGCGAACATTGCAAACGATCGAAAAGAGAAATTTTACATTCCCATTGACCTATGGAGATTGCAGAAATGATTTCATCGCTTATCCCTATAGAAACTGGCAAACGAATTTTTTTCCCTTCAAGAGATAAATGAAATACTCTATGTGTTCTACAGTTACTAATGAAATATTACTATTTGCATTCCCCTACTCATCTATTAATTCGAATTTCCATTCTTAGAGAGCGTTAAAATCTTCAGAGAGCTTCATTCTCTTTGAAAACGAACATCCTATATTCTCTAGAGGAGATATGGTATTCGTCTCGTTAAGGATAATAACAATTTTTATTATTTAATGATCGTTATACAAGGATTATTTGTAAAAATGAGCCATAAAGCATCTGATTATCTGCAGGAGAATCTTTCATCAAAGTCATACCATCAAAGGTAGCAATTACTAGCAACTTCTCTGCTCTCCGCAGGGTGATTTTCAAGAACGTTGCTTTATTAATAAAGCGACGAAAGGAATAAATGAATCGAAACCCAAAGGCTTAATCAACAAAATTTCTGAAAAGCTTCATAGCATCTCTACAGCTGGTACGCTTTTCGAGATTTATACGCTTGAAAAGAAGTAAAGAAAATTTTTTATTACGCAGCAAAAAAAATATTAAAACAATATTGTCAAGTAGTGGATGAATATCAAAATGTAGTATGAGCTAGAACATATTCATTTACCGTTTAAATACACATCCATAGTGCATCATTCAGAATTACTCTGTATGGGAACATGACTTAATAATAATAATTTATTTTCCATGTAAACGAACACCCAGATGGCCAGATGGTGCGTAACACTCTTACTCCCTCCTTGTTAACTTAAAAACAAGAAATGCAAAGAAAATCACAGTACAATAATTAACATTTGTTCAAATAAAGTTCACTATGAGGTTCAGAATCAAAAGCATCGAAAAAAATGGTCATTTCTTCAAATTTTCTTCTGAAACTCTGCAAAGTTGGCTCCAAACTCTCACTGCTCTACAGACGAAAGAATGATACTTACAGTTTTTCTTGGCCAATGCAGATACACATCATCTTAATACCCGATACTATTCAAGCATCCAAAATAAAAAAACATCATGTGTTCTGTTATCTTGCTCAAAAAAGGTCCAAGTTTCCTTTCCATACAAAACTCTGGGAAGGACGAAATTATTACCTCGAAAAAAATAAAATAAACTAATATGAATTGTTTAATCGTCTTGAAAAACGATTAATCTAAACATTTTCTCTTTTTTTTACAATTGATTGCAGTGATGTTTATCTTCCAAGAAGAATGACTACCACTACAACAACAATGATAGCAAAACTATCTAAAACGTTTTTATAGTTAACTGTTTTTAACATTTTTCTTGCAAGCATCCAGAAGCGACGACGACAAAAGATGAAACCACAACAAAGACAATAACAATGATAGCAACAAGCCGATAAAAGATTAAACCACAACACAAACAATAATAATAATCACATTACAACAACAATAACAAAAGATGGAACCCAACAAAGACAATAGTAACAGTTACAACAACGACAAAACATGAAATCACAGCAAAAAAATTAGCAACAATCGCGACAACAACAGCAACAAACTACAACAAAGACAATAGTCACAATTACAACAATAACGAGAAACACAATAGTAACAATCACAACAAAACTACAAAGACAATAGTAACAACAAAGCATAGTAACAATAAAAACAGTAACGAAAGATAAAACATAACAAAGACAATATTAACAATTGCAACAACGCCAGAAAAAGAAACCACGACAAAGACAATACGCACAGTCAGAACAGTAAAGACCACAACAACAGCGATGACCACGATATAGTCAATAATCACAACAATGACCATAACAATGACCACGGCCACCATAACAATGACGACCAAAAAGCAAAAAAAAAAACAACTATAAGCAAAAATGACATCATCAGTGGGTTTTGTTCCAGAATTGATTTTTCTGTGAACGTTGAACGTTTTGTGCCCCAGAGCAAAACAAAACCAAACAACAGCTACAAAATCATTTGGAAGCTTCTCTTCAGCTCATTCGCGTGGAAGTTCCATCTCAGCTTTTTGTTAACAGTTTTTTCTCTCTCCTACTGCTTCTAATGGCGCTCACTCGTTTCGTCCATTACAGTCTCAACACACTCACACACTTGAAAGTCCCTTCGCCGTCTCACTCGCATCCTCGCTCACATACACCTACATACATATACCAACACACGGGACCTGCACTTTCAATTTACTCTCTAGATTCCTGCCCCGACATACGTGCCTTGATTTCTCAAAAGTTGTCTGTATGCGACGACTATTTCCTCGGTCACAAAAAGGCCGAAAAACATATCGGTATCTATTGACGATGCGAAATGGGAATCTTAGTATTCTTGAATTATCAAAACGCATTCTGTTTTCTCAGATGCATTCCTTTTTTTCTCTTCAGCAAAAAATATGCTTCTCCCTCGCTCTCCCTCATTCCTTACTCCCCCTTTCTTTCTTTTTATTTCCGCTTCGCTCTTGCTTTCGTTTTTCCATCTTTAAATCTTTGATGCAGTTTTAAGCTTTTCAACGTTTGCCGAATTAACTGACAGATGTTTAGAATTCCTTCTCAGAGAAGAGTTTAAAGTGAAAGTGAAGAAACTGACTTTGATGACGTATTTCTTGGAAAGTTCAAAAAAGGAAAAAGCTTACGCACGTTTTTTTTTTAAAGCAGCAGATATATTAAAAGAGTATTAATGGATAGGAGAACTATTTTTCGAAGCTATGGAATGAAGCTCTTAGAATGCTGGGGATTGTTGCCTTAGCTGTGAGCATCAGTTTTGTTTGGGACACAGTTGATTAGATGGCCTGAACTGGTGTTGTTTTCGTTGATTAGAAATTGGAGATAGGTGAGGATAATAAAAGGTGGACGATGATCGTGAAAATCTCTGGCATTGCCTTCCGATTTGCAAAAGCTCATTCACACTATCTATCGGCTTGTCTAAACTTAGTGGTATCATCTACCGGTTAGCAAAAGTTCTCTGCCACTATCTATCTGTTAACGATAGTTCTCTGGTACTATCTATCGGTTAGCAAAGGTTTTCTGCCACTGTCTACCAGTCAGCGATAGTTCTGTGATTATCTACAGGTTAGCGATGATTCTCTGGCACTAATAGCCATCGGATGTTCTAGTTACTGACCTGCGAAAGTCCTTTGGTACTATCTACCGATCAATGAAAGTTCTCGAGTACGATCTACAGGTCAGAGAAAGTTCTTTGGTACTATTTACTGACCAATGGAAGTTCTAAGGCCTATCTACCCACTGGCAAAGTTTTGTGGTACTAGCTACTGGCCAGTGAAAGTTCTCTGATACTCTCTGCCAACCAGCGAAAGTTCTCTGGTACTATCTACCGGGCATCGAACGTTCTCGGGCATTATCTACTGTTTCGTGAATGTTCACTGGTAGTAGCTACCGTTTTGTAAACGTTCACTGACAATATCTACCAATTCGTGAAGGCTTACTGGCATTATCTACTCCTTCCTGAGATTTCACTAGCACTTTTGCTGGTTCGGGAAAGCTTACTGGTACTTTCTACTAATTCGTGAACGCTCATTGACACTATTACTGGTTTGTAAAAAAACTCTAGCATTGTCTAAAAAATTGCAAAAATTTCACTGGACTGTCTACTTACCAGTTAGCGAAAAGCATTATCAATCGATTCATGAATATTTACTCGCTTTATCTGCTGATTTACGAAATATTTACTGGCCAATATGCGAATTTTCGCTGTCGCTATCGGCATCATACAAATAAAACGCCGATATAAACAACTGTATCCAATGAATGCCTTCATATAAAAGTAAAAAAAAAACACTTATTTAAAGAGAATTAAAATATATCGTGCGCCAAAGAATCCTTTTTAAAATTAATCACACAGACTCCTTATATACGCTCAAAAAATAAAGGGAGGAAAAAAAGGAAATAATCATAATAAAAAAAAAAAGTTTTTGCCTTACTCTCAGTTAGTGCTTAACGAGGTGTTTATGAATGTGAAATTGCAAAATGTGAATACTGGTCTCATTAGTCATATGAGAGAGAGATAAAGCTTGCGTATTTTACCCCTCCCACTGCAGAGGCCAGCTGGCCAAAGCCATTAGCGGCGGGGGCAAAGACTATTAAGGCTAGTAAGATGAATGTCTTCTCTTGGTATACAACTTTTAACTGGACACAAGAGAAAGCGCTGACGGAAGACATCGGTCCACAAAACGCTGACCTGGAGTAAATAAGGAACCCATAACGAGGTTCCTTTTCCCCCATACAAGACTTCATTTCCCTTGGGCCCCACTGGCTGACCATTTTTATTTGGCCTCCAAGACCGCCGAATGTTTTTTTTTCCTTCCTCTTTTCGTTCTTACGGTAAATGATCCAAACTTCGAACTATCCGTTTTCTTCGCCGTCTTCTTCCAGAGTCAGACTCTTCTTTTTCGTTCGCCTTTGCTTCTTCGTTTGATCGTCTCGTGCATTGTGGACACCCCATTACGTCTATCAGTATGTTTTGTCGTCTATCTTGGGGTTCTGTCTGCTGTCCATCAGTTTCTGTTTGTTTAGCAGATACGTTTGTCCAATCTCTCACAGAAAGAAAATTGACACTTACGCGGTGGCGGGAATCACTATAGTCTGATATCAGAGGTTATTTTTTCTTTTAGTGCTCTTGTGCATTTTTTTTTATTTTTCCAGGAAATCTGGCTTCTCAATATGCAACAGACAAAGATATTTTTCCGTCTTTCTTTCTTTCACTTTTATTTCTGTCAGATGAATGTTTTCTTTTTTCGTGCAGTCTCGATATTCCAATTCAGGCTCAGAAAAATCCAATGAGACATTTCTCGGTCCTCCACGTTCCTCTTTTTCAAATCGAAACATCCAAAAAAATAAAAGTTGAAAAGATAGGAATAAATCATAATTACTTTTTTAAAATAAGCTGCTTGAGGGGGTATTTATTTATTGATTATAATATTCAGCTCATTTTGATGATGACCGAATCGACTTTCGAGGTTGAGCGTGTTTGGCTGTGTTATCAGAAAAACAAGGTCATATTAAACAACTCTGGTTGCTGAGAACTTAATGATTTTGCCCTCTACCCATATCATCAGAAATGAAACATAAATAAGTAAATAAATAAAAGCCCCGATTCTATACTACCTTTATTTGAGTATAATACTGGTCCCATTTCAAACTTTTGCTCAAGTTAAAAAATATGCTAAGTTTATTTAAAATAATGCTAGTTTTTAGTAGCCAAAGGTTCCTCTTTCCATCCCTCTTAATCGAGCCCTGCAAAGGGACCTGGTTCCGATTCCGAATACGGCATAGATGATTCTTTTTCTTGTGATGTCTTTCTGCTGAGCAGATGTTTCGTTACCTCATAGAGCCTATTTTAGTCCATATTGCACTGATAGGACTCTCTGGCAAACAACTGCCTGACTATCTTTATTTTTATTTACAAGAGAACGTGATAGTGGGATTATATTCACGAATTTCAGTAACTGAAGCTCAGTCATAATATTTTTTCGCAGTCGGTAACTTAGTAGATTCTTATAACCCTTATTTCTAGGCCCAGTTTTTCCCAAAGTTTAAATTCAATTCCGTTTGTGTCATACGTTGGTAGAGAAATAAGACCTTAAGTTTTTTCATCGTTGCCGACCCTCATTTGCTGCATTAAGACGTCTTGTGTGCAGAAAGAATTACGATTTCACTTTGTTGCAATATCTGGATGGTTTTTGACAAGAGACACATCTGCAGCTACTAGATGTGCAGAGTGTAGTTTTGACCATCGTGCCTTGGGTGTTTCCCATCTCCAATTGTCTAAATGGTCAATTCGCGAAAACCTCAAGAGCTCAGAGAAAGGTGCTGAAAGGCCACATTGGACAGGTGTAGGGAGAAAAGTGGAAGACTCCCATGAAGGCCATCCAGCGTGTGTTCTTTAATATGCACAGAGTACGACTCTCGTATAGTCGCTCAAAAAAGTATCCGAACGCTATGGTTGATTTCAAAATTCAGAAGAAATATCTAGCAACGATTTTTTTTAGAAATTAGTAAACTGGCAGCCTTCGAATACGTACATGAAGGTTGCCAGATCATTAATTTCTAAAAAAAAATCGTTTCCAGATATTTTTTCTGAATCTGTAATCAACCGTAGCGTTCGGATACTTTTTTGAGCGACTGTACATACGGAACCACGGCTTAACACGTCCAATACGAAGGAAGGCTGCCATTCCAATACCATCGGCGTCCCATTTCACACAGAGGACAGGGTGAAGGTTAGCGGGTGAAGGTTCCTGACACATTTAAGATCATTAGAAGGAAAACGTATGTTACGAGCCGGACATTCTATCAATTGAGCCACATGTATCATATATAGATATTTGCTTTCTTTCCCAAAAATAATTAGTCGAGAAAATTTCTACCGTTAACTATTAAAAAGAAAAAAAAAAGAGTAGAGAAAGAGAATCCTTTTCTTAACAAAATAGAAAAGAAAACACTATTTTCTCTTCATCCATTTTCTTAGCCCTTTTCAAAACTACAGCATTTATTCTTCCTGAACACTCAACAGACGTTCCTAATCCAATAGTAAACTCCGAAATCAGAAGCGGGCTTGATCCTGTAGCGAGACTTGACCTGACAGGCACAGTTATATCATCACGGGAAACGAAAGAAGAAAGTAAGAGTAGTAAGAATTCCTTTCTCTTTCCAGCTTTCATTCCATCATCTTACTTTCTTTTTCTCTCTCTCTCTCTAAGAAAGAGAGCTGCAGGGTATATATATATATCCACACATCACCCAAAAGGCGATTACCGGTTTCGGATATCTGTAATCACTGGCAGAACAGGCAATCGCTATACCTCGAGTCTGTGAAGACCATTAGTGCAATTTTATCTTCCAGTCCAAGAAGAGAAAACTTTCATCTCTGCTCAACACACACACGCTCACAATCACGAGAGAGAAGAGATGACAGAAATAAGCTTCCTGTCGCAGTAATCAGTAAACTACGAGCAGAGAATGGCCAACTGGATTCCCCTTCGGCGTTTTTAGTGATGAAGGATACATTGCAGAAAACATTCGCTGATGCAGACTTATGTACCTTTTTATGTTTGGGATGGATTTTGTACCGTTTCGACATTATCTATCAGTAGTGAAAGATTTTCTAATTTTTTTTTTCGATTATGTATTATATATGAATGCATCTTATTTTACATTAACTCCCATCTTGTTATAGTAAGACTTGGATGCAGACTGCTTAGTTTTTTTGGCTTGATAGGAATCTTTTCTGTTAAATAAGAAAATTCTGTTTCCGCTGCTTGTTGAGTTTTAAATAAGATATTTTCTTCTTGGCTGTTAGTCACAGGAAAAGTCAAAATTGAAGGAGACTAAACGAAATATCATTGGTAATACATTGGCTTGGACTTTGTTAATTATTACTGAATTAACCCAGTAGCTCATAAGCAACTTTATGCGATAGAATCAAAGGCAGACAAAAGACAGGAAAACAACCACGAAAAAGTTGATAATAATGAATAACAATTTGTTATTTATCCAACTGTCCAAAGATGTAGAAAATTCTTAAGAAACATGTTAATAAATTTAATTTTAATTGCAAAAACAGAGTTTAGAATAAAGTTTGTCTTTGTTTTTTAATGAACAAACGGAATTTATTATAATTAGATTTATTATAAAAGTATGTTTCCGAAAACGTTTCTTTTTTACTTGTAAAATTAGAAAAATGGCATTTTTAACTTACTGAATTTAATTCTTTACATTTGCTACTTGTTTTTTATTATTCCTGTGTTACAATTTATGTCTTCGTGATGTTTTCTAATTAATTAAAGCAATAAATATGCAAGCTCGAAAAGCAAGTCTAGAAACAAAAGTTGGCTACACATTCGCTGAGATGATTAATAAAAGTAACAATTCTAATAGAGAAAAATGCATTACTACTCAGAGTATGCGACAATTTGCTTAGATAGTAAATCAAATTTCTGAAGACACAAAAAAGTATAAGAAATACCTTTTAATATATGTTTAGTAAACAAATCAAGAGATATACATAGGTAAGAACCACATGCGCGGAAAAGCACTTTTTCTAAAATAATAATAGCTTGGAAAAAGTTGGTTGGTCTGAGTGGGATTCGAACCCACGTTTCCCGGAAGCATGCCAGGAGCCATTACCGTTAGACCACCGGAAAATAACTGGCTCTTCAAAAATGTGACATATAAGCATTCCGGAAATTCTTATATGTCACATTTTTGATGAAACGTTCTTGGAGACGTGAGTTCGAATCCCACTCAAAACAACCAATTTTTTTCAAACTAATTATTTCGAGTGCTTCTTGTCTACATGACATTTTCATGTGATACTTCATTAATAATAACAATAGCTTTATTTTTGCGTACAATATAGTAATATGCATAAAATGTCACGCTAAACCTTAGGGCTTGTGTGCAATATTACTCTCAAACACAAAACAGGTTAATTAAAGACACAAACAGGTTAATTAAAGAATAAAGTATTTATATAAGGAAAAATAAACGCGTAATTAAAAACAGAAAAAGAAACATAAAAACTAAAGACACAAATGAAAAAGAAACATGAAAAATAAAACATGTACAATAACGGATTATAAACCCAGTTTTAAACATTATGTTGTAAGCTTTTAATCGGCAAAAAATATTACCTATTGCACAAATTTCTAACTATATCTACTTCATATCACTTTAAATGACTAAAAGCTATAGATAAGAGTGGATAATAAATATCATATATTCGGACAAAACTAGTCTAACAGCTTTAAAGCAATATAAGGTAGTAATAATAAGAGCTAGTTGATGTGAAGTGATCGAGTTTTTTTTAGTTTGACTCGCTTCTTTTCCTAATTTAAAAATTTTCAGGAAATCATTTTTCTTTTTCAAATATAAGATTAAGTGTGAATATTATGAAACGACGGCTTTGCAACGTATTGCGTATTAATAACGTATTATTGCTAAATAATTACGGAATCTAACCTATAATGCACACATATTTGCGAAAACTCCATACTTAAAAAAAAAATAGGGAATTAGGTACTCCCCTACGCAAAGATGATCTAGACATCTAGGACAGAGATAATCTAGAAGACTTATCTAGTTTGTCCTGGTTTTTCTTACAACATGCAAATGCATACATAAGGATATGTACTCTGGTTTCATCATCATCATCCTGAAGCAGCCAAGGTCTACGGAGGTCCAACCAGACCGTGCAATTTAGTTCTCCAAGCAAGTCTGTCCCGAACTACATCTGCTGCATCTGGCCACTGCACACCAATTCTAACAAGATCCTGTTTGACATTGTCTGCCCACCGCATCCTAGGTCTCCCCCTCTTTCTGAGGCCTTTAGCCACACTGTTCATAAACCTATTCACCAATCTATAATTATTCATACGGGCAACATGGGCAAACCAACGGAGTCTCTCTCTGCAAAATATGCTGCTTCAAGGAGGTTGAAAACTCCTTTGCCTAACCTCATCATTAGTTACAAAGTTGAACCACCTAATACCCAAGATGCTGCGTAAGCATCTAGAATCAAAAGCATCTAGTTTCCTGTTATCTTGTTTACAAAGTATCCAAGTTTCACTACCATAACTAACCCTAGAAAGAACCAAATTATTATACAATCTAATTTTAGTCTTTAGGTGTATACACCTATTTCTCCCCACTCTCCATAGATTCGTAAAAGTCCCGGCAGCAATCCCTATTCGTTTGTTAATCTCATGCAACACATCACCAGTATCTGTTACATAGTTCCCAAGATAATTACACTGTGACACCTGCTCAAGACTGCAACCATTCAGATGAACTGAATCACAACCTGCCTGACCAATTTTCATTACTTTAGTTTTCTCTCTGTTTATAACCAAACCTACTCTACTACCAGTTTCATCAATAGCTCGAATGAAAGAGTTTATCTCATCAACATCATTTGCCAAAAGGTCTAAATCATCAGCATAATCTAAATCAGAAATGTTTGTATCTCCAGTCCATTTAAGGCCAAAATCTTTCCCTTGAAGTGAATTTCGCATTACATAATCAATAACCAAGCTAAAGAGAAAAGGAAACAAAATGCACCCTTGTCGAACACCAGAAGTAATGCTAAACCAATTGCTACAAGCCTTACCAACTCTCACACACGACTCAGTGTTATTATAGAGAGCTTTCATTATGTTAACCAACTTGTCTAGTATAAAATATGATCTCACAATCAACCACAAATTATGACGATCAACAGAGCCAAAAGCGTTTTTGAAATCAACAAAGCTAGCAACCAAAGGTTTCTGAAACTCTAAACATTTCTCAAGAATCTGCCTAAGTGAAAATATCTGATCCACACATCCCCTACCACTTCTGAATCCACATTGCTCATCACGCAATTGCCTGTCAACCAGATTCTTAATTCTATTAAGCATAATCATGGAAAGAACTTTACCTGGAACAGAGAGTAGGCTGATACCCCTATAGTTATCACAAGAACTGCGATCACCTTTTTTGAAAATAGGGATAACAATAGCTCTGGTAAAATCCTTAGGAACCATGCCTTTATCATAAAAGATATTCAGAATTTCAGTCATCCAAGTGGTAACCGAAACATTCCCAGCTCTAAGCATTTCGGTAGTAATTTCATCTACCCCTGGGTATTTATGAAGTTTAAGTTTAGAAACAGCCAAAATAACTTCAGATTGTGTTATAGGGCCAACATTAAAGCCAACAATGGGAATAGAACTAACCGCATTGTTCAGAATATCACTGAAATACTCATCCCACCTAGCCATGACAGAATCCTCATCTTCTATAACCTTACCTTGTTTATCCTTCAATCCCTATACACCTGTTCGCTTTCTACCACAGAAAACATTAACTATCTGATACAGCTCTCTGATGTTGTGCTGTCTAACTGCTTCCTCGGCTTTGTCAGACAAGCCATCAAGCCAAAGATTCTTATCAGCAGCTAACTGATCCTTTACACGTTTATTAAGTCCTGTGTAGTGCTTTCTACTAGGACTAGTAGGGTATTGAATTAAGGACATTTTTGCAGTTTTTTCTTTCCGAAATAAGCTCAAGTGCCTTATCACTCAAATAATTCTGCCTCCTCTGCTCCTTTTTTCCTAAAAGAGTACTGTTAGTGTCCAAAAAACCTGTTTAAAATGATCCCATTCCTCCTCAATTTCAGTAGTAAGCATACCATGACTGTTATAATGACTAAGTAACCTATCATGGTAAGCTTTAGCTATAACTGGGTTTTTCAGAGTTTCAGTATCATAGGTAAATTTTTTAACCCTAGCACAACACTCTTTAAGTTTAAGTTGCAAGACACTTTTAACAAGGTAATGGTCAGATCCAATTTCAGCTCCCCTACATGACCTCGTATTCCTAACAGAACTAGCCCATTTGCTGTTAATTAATATATAATCAATCATATTCTTTTGCAGCCCATCAGGTGAAACCCATGTGTACTTTTGTATGTCGCGGTGTTTGTAATAAGTGTTAGTTATTCTGAAACCATTGAGTTTACTTACCTGTAGGAGATGTTGCCCATTGCCATTGCAGCTACCAATACCAAAAAGGGCCTATCACTCCTCCCCAAAGGTCAGAGTCAGTACCAACTTTGGCATTGAAGTCACCAAGAACAAGGGTAATATCTCCTTTCTTGACAGAATCCAAAATATCCTGAAGTTGTCCATAAAACTTATCCTTCTCATCTTCATCGGCATCCTCAGTGGGGCATAACAGCAGATAACATTCAAGACTTTAACGCTTGTCTGAAATTTTGCTGTAAGAAACCTTTCATTAATGCACTCCTATCCTAGAAGAGCATCGCTAGCGTGTCTGCTGAGAAGCAGACCCACGCCTTGATGATGCTTATTGTCGTCCCTCCCTGAAAAGAGAAATTTAAGAATATTTTTAAGAATCTGACCTTTATCTGTCCATCTTTTCTCTTGCAAGCCGAGAATATGTAAATCATAATGGTGGAATTCTTG
Source organism: Ryuthela nishihirai (assembly GCA_038380435.1). Lineage (NCBI taxonomy): Eukaryota > Metazoa > Arthropoda > Arachnida > Araneae > Heptathelidae > Ryuthela > Ryuthela nishihirai. Next base: position 20,643,840 of record JAWZYU010000016.1, read on the forward strand.
TGTGAGGACATCAAGAGAAAAAGCTCTGTGCAGAGTCCTCACATTTCAACTACCTATGGAGAGAAAATGGTTAGTGGGATGTTTAAAGAAACTATGTTTATTGAGAGAGAGAATGCCGACAATATCAAACAGCCCCCTAATCGCAGACATGGGGAAAGACCCGTTCCCTCACCACTAAAGGCTGAAGCCATCTACACTGGAAGACTTCCTCCAATGTAGAATTTGACGATGCCAATAGAAGCAAAGAGTTCAGGTGCCTGCGATGACTTCTGCTCAGGATTATCCACCAGCTGATAAACATATCCTGTGAATCTATTCACTTGGGGCTGGCAACCCACAAACAAACAGAAAACACAGCGGAAGATTTTCCCTCCACAGAAGCCCACCAATGCTGCAAAATCATTTAGCAGTCAGGTACGGTAACCGTTACACCAGATAGGGCCTAAATAGATATAATAAATTATACAATGCAGTTCGGGAAGATATGAACAAAATTCTAAACAAATCAGTATACAGTATTTGTTTCAGTAGAATCAGAAAACTTGCTTCATTATTTATAATTAAATTTGCAAAAACGAATGCATTTATTAAATAGCTTTAGCATATACAGTTTGCTTATAACATTAAAAAACAGAAATAGAAGCATATTAAAAATATATAGCAACATTTAGGATAATAACACAAAAATTCACTCATTTACAATAATGAAAGATTAAACTTTTTTAATTTTGACCCAATAACTCAAACTATAAATTCGTTTAAATGCAACAGCATGACTTCTAAAATAAACTTCTGACTTAAGTAAACAACGAAAGCATTTTGCAGGATATACGCTTTTTTAAAACTAAATGCGAAAATCCAGTTTGTAGCTGCACTCCTTTAATTTACATCCGAAGCACCGAAATATTTTAGGAAAGCCAGGTTGTAAATTTCTATAGGAAGCAAAATATTTTCTGCCAATATTTGTAGTGTGATGTCAGCGAAGATATTGTTTCTCTCCCCCCCCCCTCAACCTCAGCATGCTTCAAGTCTATTGTTGTCTCGGAATTTTTCAGGAATTAAAACTTTACGAAACAGCGAGTGTTTTGAGAGATATCAGATATTTTTACTTCCTTAAATATGAGTAATGTTTTTCAAATTTATAAATATACCTTAAATACATAGAACTTTAAAAATGCTTAATGTGTTTTCTTTTTTTACTTTAGAATCCAAATATTTTACCTGTTCTGATCATAAAGCAAACGATAAGATAAATTAGTTGCATGAAATTTGTTTATAAAAGAAAATAAATTTCGCTTTGTTGCAAACTGTGTTTAATAGCGCATAAAAATACTCCTAACATTTTTCGAATGAGAAATAATGTCTGCAATTAAATAGATTATTTACTGCTCTCTTCTTAATTACTTAAGATTTAATACCCGATTTTCAGTCCCTTAATAAAAGAAGAGATTATAATAACGTCAAACACGCAATTATTGTGCTAATCAAAAGAAATATTATGGCACGAATATTTTGTTTTTCACCATAATTAAACTATAACAAGGTTTCAAAATGAAATTTATCGTTGAATAGTGAAACAACTATCTCATAGTTTCTTTTTAACTTTATTTATCCACATAAAACTTCTAAAACAGAAAAGCAACTTTAAAAAAAAAATTAAAATTTAGTTTTAGAAAAAAAGTTCGATTTCTTTAATAATGTGTGTTATTATAGAAGTACTAAAAAAAAATAAAAATAAATACCCCCTCAAGCAGCTGCTTGCCACAGAGGTCTGACAGGAGCCTGTCAGTTTATATGCCATAGTAGAAGGTCTGAGAAGATGGCAGGACCTCAGCAGAAAAACAACACGAACATCCATGCCTTACCCGGGACTCGAACCCGGGTCCCTTAGATCAGTAGCCAAGCGCACTAACCACTCGGCCATGGGAAAACTAAAAGAAATAATGATAAATTATTTTGAATTCGGGAAATTCATTAAGTACATATAGTAAGAACTTACTTAATAAATGGAACAGAATAAGAAATAGCGTTTAAACTTATAGACTTTTGATTCGTTGTTTAAATCTTAAAGGTGTTTTATTCTTTTACACGATGACTTAATCAGAAGTCTAGGGAGTGCTCAGAACTGGCTAGCGGTTTTTATACATCCTTCTTTTACACACAGTGTCTCGGTTTAACGTCTCGCCAAATGGACACTGGACTTTCCGAAGGGAATTGTGAAAGGGGGATTACAGAAGAAATTTTAACGCAGACATAATGATAATTTGAACCTGCGAACACTACGCTACTGACTGAGTCAACTTGGAAACCTGTTGCTTTAAGAATCTTGAACGCGGCTCTCTATTGTTTTATCCGCAAAATTCCCCGCCCTGCCCACGGTCAGTATGGGACACCGATGGGCTTGGAAAAGCCGCCGTTCGTCAGATGGGATGTTAAGCCGTGGCCCCGTGTGCGGGAGAGCCATACCATGTGCACGTTAAAGAACACGCTGGATGGCCTTGACGGGAGGCTACCATCTGTCTCCCAACAGCTTTTCCAGTGGGTCCCCTCCCCCAACCTTCTCTGAGCCTTCGGGGTCCACGTGACCTGGCCATTTAGCCCATGGTGTACAAAAAAGTGCCGCTCAGAGGTAAAACAACCCAACCCAAAATCTATTGTTTTAAGAATCATGTATGCATATTTCTGTTTCTCTAAATATCTCGTATTCGGCTCTCAGTGTTAGGATGCTTGGCCACCCAGGTAATATGAGAGCCCCTTTATCTTTCTTGTACAAGAAGGAGCGAGAAAACCTTTTTCAGTCTTGAGGAAAAAAAATATCATCTCGGATTTTTCGATTTGATATATATTTTAGGTGTCTCAGAATTCTAAAAAGTGGTTTTCCCCATGACGCTTGTTTCTATAATACCTGCACAATTCTATCTGTTGACTATCTATTATTACTTCCATTCGGGTGAATGGTCTTGATAATACTGTATAAACATTGTGACGCAATAAGGATACTTGCGAACAGTGGCAATGCATGCGTGGAAACAATTCAAGATAATGAGACTGAGCAGTTGAGGAATAAAAGTTTCTCATAGATCACTGGATGATTGAGCCATTAATTAGTTTGAATTAACCAATTATTTATGAGCTCGTCGGTTGATTGAGGTAACAATCACTTCTGAACCGAAAAAGATTTATGAGGTCATTGGTTGATTGAGGTAACAATCATTTGTGAATCAAAAATTGTTTTATGAGATCATCGGTTGATCGAGGTAATAACCACTTGTGAATCAAGAAATGTTTTATGGGATCATTGGTTGATTGAGATAACAATCATTAGTGTACCACTAATGATTTATGAGGTTGATCGCGATAACAATCATTTGTACACCAACAAATAATTTATGATATCATCGGTTGATTGACAAGTAACTGAAAGATCAATCAACCGTTGACTTATTGGAATCATCGACGCATTGACTGCGCAGTCTCATTGTCTCAACTGCTTGTGGAAAAGATATTTTATTAAATGGCGATCCGTAAAAATCACTCTAAGGACAATATTCAAATTTTATCTATTTATTACCATTTTCTTAATTACTGTGAGAAAACAATATGCATACAGAGTATGGAGTTTCACTCTTTAATTCAGTAAACAAACTCCACATCAGTGGGGTTTAGGTGGAGGTGGCTTAACTGGTAGCGTATCAGGTTAATAATATGTAATTCCCAGGTTCGAGTCCCACCTACTCCAGCGTTAGGATTTTTCTCCGCAAAACTGCCTGCCCTGTACTCAATCAGTAGGGAAAACTGATGGAACTTAAAAAGTCGCCGTCCGTCGGATCATACTCTATGCCGTGGCCCCGTATGCGAGAGAGTCCATACTCTGTGCATGTTAAAAACACGCTGGATGGCCTTAACGGGAGACTACCATCTGTGTCTTAACAGCTATCCCGTGTTTCTCCTTCCTCCACCCTTCTCTGAGTCCTTGTGACCTGGCCATTTTGCCCATTGTATGTGAAAAAAGTGTCGCTCAAAGGTAAACCAACTTCCATCAGTTGTGCGTAATGTATACCCACACAAACATTACTGCGCTTTACCAGCTAGCTCAGAATTTCACCTTTGTCGACCTTGTCTGGGTTTTATGGTTAGTGCTTCACCTGTTCAACGTGTTTTCCCTTTTTTTTTCTTATTTCGCTTGCTCATTCAATTCTCCCATTCTAACGTTCTCGTACCTTACCACACGTTCCCGTTTAATGGTCGTAAAACGAGTGGACTTCCCCTTTCATTCCCTGACCCCGTTTTATCCTCAAAATCTCATCTTGAATCGGACCGGGAGCGAAAGCAGTGAAGTGTGTGCACCGAGTGCTCTGACGTACTTCTGGTGCCGTTCATTGTTAGCTCTTCCGCTGCTCTTTTTCAGCAATGACGCACGTGTTCGTGCTCAGAGGAAACGTGCTCCTCCTCGCCAGGAGTGCGGGCGATTGTGGTTGTTATCACAGCAAAGCGTGCTGTGGAATGCACGATGACTTTCGTATGTGTTGTTTGCATATGGGCGCATATGGATAGATGCAAATGTAAACATTCATCGTGTTTGAAGTGGAGTTAGAGTGTGTGTCTGTGGAGTACAGAAACTCGAGTTCGAATCTTAGATGAGACACAGATGTGTTTTACCTTTCCTCTGAGGTGTTGGTTTCGTCATGAAATTACTCATCGGGCAGTTCTTTCGACTCGAAAATTTGACAGAAACTCTAAAGTATGATTCGAGTGGATGACTCCGTTTAAAAAAAAAGAGTGATAACAGTTTAAAGGCATTACAAAAATCCGTGTCTTATACGGAATACTAGCTAGAGTTTAATTATTTCATAAACAAATGCGCTAGTTATTTTTCTCGGGCGAATGTGTCTCCGAATGGTTTTTATGAACTCTCTATTACGGAGTTAAGTATGTTTAACATGTTTGTCTAGACATCTTAGAAGAAAGTGTATGTAGGATTATTAAATAACTTTTTCATTCAGACAGTATCTAGAAAGGATACAGAGAGGCTTGATATTTTACGTAGGGGTATGTCTTTAATAACTTAAAATATTGCGATTAAATTAATAATGATTATATAACTTATTAGTTATTATATATAGACCAAGACAGATCTAAGGAGATATACCACAAGTTTGAAAATTTTAATAACTGGAACAATAATGGATGAAAATATAAACATACATTTGGCTACAATATTTGAAAAATATTATATAAAAAAAAACCCTCAAGCAACTACTTGCCACTGAGGTTGTGTTGTTTTACCTCTGAGCGGCACTTTTTTTGCACACCATGGCCTAAATGGCCAGGTCACATGGACCCCGAAGGCTCAGAGAAGGTTGGGGGGAGGGGACCCACTGGAACAGCTGTTGGGAGACAGATGTTAGTCTCCCGTCAAGGCCAGACAGCGTGTTCTTTAACGCGCACGGCTCTCCCGCACACGAGGCCACCGCTTAACGTCCCATCCGACGGACGGCGGCCTTTTCAAGCCCATCGGTGTCCCCTACTGACCGTGGGCAGGGAATTTTTTGCGGAGATAAATCTCAACGCTGACCCAGCTGGGACTCGAACCTGGGAACTACAGATTACGAGCCTGGCACGCTACCGACTGAGCCACCCCCACTCATTGCCACTGAGGTCTGATAGCAGACTATCAGTTTATACACCGTAGTAGAAGATATGTGAGGAAGGCGAAACCTCGGCAGAAAGACACCACTAGCATTCATTCTCACCCTGGGGCTCGAACACAGGTCTTTTTGATCAGTAGCCAAAGCACGCTAACCACTCGGCCATAGGACGGCTAATCTCTAATTGGGCATGGGTAATTTGAACAGATGAATAAATGATTTATGCTTTATTTACGATTTCTCCTCTTTTCACTTGAAAAAAACCCCTGAGATATTGGTAATAGGCTTAAAATATTTATTCTAATTAAAATGCTAACTATCAATTATACTGGTCATAAAACTATTCTCTCTTTCCAAGGTACCGTACCGAGTCATCCTCTTAACAAGTTTATTAGCTGTTCAAACTTTCTTTTTAAAAGAAAACAAAAATTAATTTTTATTGTCCCTTTGTCGTTTGTTAGTAGCCATCAAAGATTTTCGATTTGAGATTTAGACAAAACTGCTTTTTTTCTGTTGGATATAATTTTTTTTAGATAGCAATAAAGTATTAAGATTCGCGTTTTGCCAATCTTCTATTAGTTTTAATTTCGACAGTTAAAAGGTGCTAAATTAAGAAATAGAAAACAATTTTAATTAATGTTATAAACAGAGTACCAATACTAGAAAATTTATATATAAGTAGCACGATGTAGTACTGCTATTATATTTTTAACATATAATTATAAACATATACTGATGTATATTATTAATATATGTATTAATTAATTATACTATTAACTAATTGGATAATAGTGTTATAAATAGTGTGCCTAAGGGCCGGAGAAAATGGGGCAGACCTAGGAAGTGAAGGGCAGAGAGAATGCCGAACAGAACCTTGCTATAATTATTCTGTAGTTGCTATATGAAAGGAAAGCTCAGGAAAGATGTGTCTGTAGGATTCATTTGCATAATTAAAATACCCTCTCAAGCAGCTGCTTACCACAGAGGTCTGACAGGAGCTCCTGTCAGACCTCTGTGGTATCTCTTCATAATCGGTGGCAGCGTCATCATGACGGGTGTCATGATGACGCTGCCACCGATTATGAAGATTCTGGCATTGAATTCTCTCTCATGAATAATGCCGGGGCTCGAACCCAGGTGCCTTAGAATCGTAGCCAAACGCGCTAACCACTCGGCCACGAAACGGCTATAATTAATAATAGGATATTAATTGAACCTTCACAGCTAATGGCTGCTTGAGGATTTTATTTGTGTGTGTAGTATGATGGTGAAAGGGCCTAGATTGCATCTGTGAATTGCTTGTGGATGTGTGTAGGGGGGATGGCTGAAGTTTTTCTTCTTTTGCTTTTTCAAAACTAACATTCCGTATTCGCCACAGCGGTTGGGCTTTTAATCGCTACTTCTGTTCGCTAAAGATCTTGAGTCAACATTTATGAAAGATCAGGCCATGTGCCTTTTTTAGCTATTTCTCGCGCAATTCGATCCGAAAGATTCTGCTGATAACTGAAGGCATTTGTATTTCTCTCAGCCAAACAGAGATAAATCCAGATGTAAACATTTACGTTATTGAAACGCTTAAATGCAGTATCAAAATAAATGCAACTGTTTTTGGGGTCAACTGAATCTATTTCAGTAGATCTGCGTCCTCTTTGATTAATGAAGCGATGGCAGTGGAAATGATGGCATTGAATTCTCTCTCATGAATAAGAGATGTACGATTAGTTTTCGTAATACAGGCTGTTTTCCCCTAAAACCTCTCTGGAATAAAACTGCAACATTCTAAAGAAAACGTATAGCACGTTCAAGTTTAATAAATTTAAAACTAATTATGTTATTAAACAAGTATAGTGATAATGACAAGTTGGATTGTTTTACCTCTGAGCGGCACTTTTTTGCACACCATGGGCTAAATGGCCAGGTCACATGGACCTCGAAGAAGGTTGGGGGTGGGGACCCACTGGAACAGCTGTTGGGAGACAGATGGTAGCCTCCCGTCAAGGCCATCCAGCGTGTTCTTTAACGTGCACAGGGTATGGCTCTCCCGCACACGGAGCCACGGCTTAAGTCCCATCCGACGGACGGCGGCCTTTCCAAGCCCATCGGTGTCCCCTACTGACCGTGGGCAGGGCGGGGAATTTTGCGGAGATAAATCTCAATGCTGACCCAGCTGGGACTCGAACCTGGGAACTACAGATTACGAGCCTGGCGCGCTACCGACTGAGCCACCCCCGCCCCGTGATAATGACAAAGATGATGACGAAGGTTATGACGCCCGTGGTGAGATGACTATGACGGGTGTCATGATGACGCTGCCACCGATTATGAAGATTCTGATGACGACGGCGATTATGAACATTTGTAATGACGACGAATATGACGAATGTGATAATGGCCACGACGATGGCGGCGATCATGAAGATGGCGATGATTATGAAGACGACGATTGTTGCGGTTGCGATGATGGCGACGATGATGAAGATGGAGATGATTAAAAGGTTGGGTTTTTACCTCTGAGCGGTACTTTTTTTGCACACGATGGCCTAAATGGCCAGGCCACAAGGACCCTGAAAGCTCAGAGAAGGTTGGGGGAGGGGGACCCAATGGAACAGCTGTTAGGAGACAGATGGTAGCCACCTGTCAAGGCCATCCAGCTTGTTCTTTTAACTTGCACAGGGTATGGCTCTCTCGATCACGGGTCGATGGCTTAACGTTCCTTCCGACGGACGGCGGCCTTTCCAAGCCCATCGGTGTCCCCTACTGACCGTGGGCAGCGCGGGAAATTTTGTGGAGATAAATCTCAACGCTGACCCAGCTAGGACTCGAACCTGGAAACTGCAGATTACGAGCCTGGCGCACTACCGACTGAGCCACCCCCACCCCTTAATGATTATGAGGATGACGATTGTTACGATTGTGATGATAACGTAATAAAGGTAATGGAAAAACTCCCGCATTTTTCAAGAAACAGAAGGGAAAGTGTTATACTGAAATGGAAATAGTCTCTTGCCCCTTTTCCTTTTTTTTTCTTGCTCGATTGTGTCACTTCCCCTCCCATCCTCTTAATTGTTTCTAGATCCGGGCCTGTGTAGAGTTATTTTTTACGGACTGTATATTAGTATTTCAAACTATACTGCCTATTAATAGGAAAAAAATGCTGTATAATAAGATACCAATTTGCGAAAATCGCATTTTCATAAAAAACAGGTCATGTATTTTTCTCTAATAATTTATTTCTGATTATTTTGTCAGAAAAGCCACTGGGTGAGAAAGGGGATACCTATAGGTTTGGAAAGGCGTCGATGGGACGTTAAGTCTCATATGCAGGAGAGTCATACTTTGTGTACGATAAAGAACAGGCTGCATAGACTTTGTGTAGTAGGCTACCATCTGTCTGCTAACAACTGTGCAGTGCGTCATTTTCCACAATCTTCTCTGAGCCTTTGGAGTCCTGTGACTTGTCCATTTAGCCCATTGTGTGCACAAGATAGCCGCTCAGAGGTAAAACTACCTAACTCAACCGCAGAGACAAAAAAAGACAGATGACGCAAAAAAAACCCCCCAACAAAAACAAACATTTTATTTGCTACCGTTAGAAACGCTAGTCACAGAGAAAATATGAATAAAAATATTGCTGCTTATTTTCCTTTCAATAAATTTTATGTCAACATTTGCACGTTTAGCAGGAAGTACCACATCTCTTTTTACGCTTTTTTTTTATTTTGGACCATCTTTCATCCTCTTCATCGTGAAGATTTTTCCTCTTTTCTTTTTATGAAACGTGCTCGTTGCAACGACGATTCCTAACAATGACTCTTGATGAAGACGAAATCCGGTTAGTCTCCCGCCAATATCATTTCTCCAACGACTTCGAGAAACTTCTCTTCACAATTCTGTGACGCGTATTGATTCTCTTGATAAATGTCACACCTCTTAGGCCCTTAGTTCTAAACTTTTTCTTGACACCATTTTTTTATCGCTCAATAAATAAAAACGCTGACAGCGAAAATGAAAAAAAAAGGAGAGAAAAAGAATAAGAGAAAAAAAAGACACAAAAAGAAAGAGAGAATATAACACAAAAATAAAAATAAAAAAAATGAAAGTGGAACATAGCCAATGGTCCCAAATGTACGTGATTACGACATTTACCATTTGCTTTTTAGTTTAATTCGTCTTGTCCCCCAGACCCCTCACTACTCCAAAGAACTCCACCACCCTTAAAACCTTCGTGTTGAGCCTTGGGGTTGTGCCAAGTTCACCCAGTGCACTTATCCCCCTCCACATACATTCCCTCTTTAAGATTCCCCAAGGTTGGGGGAGAGAGAGATAGATGCCTTGGTTCGCCATTTAGGTCTTCATTTGCTGCGAAGAAGACAACACAGGGGGTTAGCAGAAGAAGTTAAACGTAGCCGCAACGGATTGGTCCGATTTGTCACTGTCACTGTCATCTCACAATGGTGGCTACCTCGTGTCCTGGGATGTCTCATCACACTGTTCCGGGTGTCTGCCTCTATGGAACGTAGCTGGCAGATCGGAATGCTCTTTCTTCTTCTGTACTCTTTCTGCTGCGATGTTCTTTAGATTCGCATCCCCTGTCTTCCCTCAATCTGTGCCTTGTTCTTCGAGAAGTATTAATCATGTCGAAAGGCCATCTTGCCTTTTGAGGCCATCTTGCCTTGTTGACCACCCATATAGACACCACATGCCCGATACGTTACAGGATATCTCACTTTTCTCGACTTCATGAACTCTGATATCGGCATACGTATTCTGGCCCTCGGTTACTCATCGTGGGTAAACAGAGAGATATGGATGACCGCAAAATTTGCTTCAGAGAGAATGTAGTAACAGGTCATCGATAAAGAAGCCTTTCAGTTTGAAACGTAATTTGTTCTATGTATGATAATGTGCCAAAAGCATGCGGTACAACTTGCATTGATATCGTACTGCACTTAGACAAACTTAAAGATTAGAAACACGTATTGATTTATTTAGCAAATCAGATAAACAAAATGCTTTTACCGATTAACATCCTATCATGTTTATAAAGAAAACTACTATGAGAGCTGTTCAACTGTTTTGTTAGTTCATTAACATAATGAGAATTTTAAACAGGATTAATTCTTAGAATAATAAACTGTTTTTAAAATTAGGACTAAGTAATTTCTCTTTCAATTGCATATATTTTTATGCTCGAAATCAAATGCTTTTTCATTTCGTACATAAAATAAATTTCTGTCTGTCGGTTATTATAGGAAAAATTCGAAATTGCGTTTGATATTCTGTTGAAAAAACCGAATTCAAAATACAAGTGTCATATATTAATTCAATGAAGGACAGAAACTCGGCACTCTATGGTTATTTTCTCTTATTTTATTGGGTTATTTTACTTCCGAGCGGCACTTTTTTTTGCACACAACCGTCTAAAAGGCCAGGTCACAAATCCCCACTAGTTCAGATAAGGCTGGAGATGAGGATTCACTGGACAGATATTAAGAGAGAAGTGGGAAACTCTAGTCAGGGTCATCCAACGTGTTCTTTAACGTACACAGCATTTGGCTCTCCCGCAAACGGAGTCATGTCTTAATGTCCCATCCGACGGACGGTGGTTTTCAATTCCATTGCTGTCCCCTTTCTTACCGAGGGCAAGGTGCGGGTTAGGGAAGATAAACCACAACGCTGGTAGAATTGCGACTCGAACCTGGGAACTATCGATTACGAGCCTAGCGCGATACACTCTGGATGCTCCAACCAGTTGCCAAAAACTCTCATTACCAATGCTTTGAAGTGGGTCCCATTACCAACACTCTGGATGCTCCAACCAGTTACCAAAAACTCTCATTATCAATGCTTTGAAGTGGGTCCCATTACCAACACTCTGGATGCTCCAACCAGTTGCCAAAAACTCTCATTACCAATGCTTTGAAGTGGGTCCCATTACCAACACTCTGGATGCTACAACCAGTTACCAAAAACTCTCATTATCAATGCTTTGAAGTGGGTCCCATTACCAACACTCTGGATGCTACAACCAGTTACCAAAAACTCTCATTACCAATGCTTTGAAGTGGGTCCCATTACCAACACTCTGGATGCTACAACCAGTTACCAAAAACTCTCATTACCAATGCTTTGAAGTGGGTCCCATTACCAACACTCTGGATGCTACAACCAGTTACCAAAAACTCTCATTATCAATGCTTTGAAGTGGGTCCCATTACCAACACTCTGGATGCTACAACCAGTTACCAAAAACTCTCATTATCAATGCTTTGAAGTGGGTCCCATTACCAACACTCTGGATGCTCCAACCAGTTACCAAAAACTCTCATTACCAATGCTTTGAAGTGGGTCCCATTACCAACACTCTGGATGCTACAACCAGTTACCAAACACTCTCATTATCAATGCTTTGAAGTGGGTCCCATTACCAACACTCTGGATGTTACAACTAGTTACCAAAAACTCATTACCAATGCTCTGAAGTGGTTCCCATTACCACCCTCATATTAGATGGGTAATTTTTAGTATAAAATTGCTTCTAAGGAGCTCTTTTCCAACCTTTGTCTAATTCTTACGGCCTTTTCGACCTGGTAGTTTATCCCATTGTGTTGCAAAAATAAAATGTATTCTTCAACTAATTAACACGAATGAATAAGTCACTGATTCGCGGCTTGATATCCATTTTCCATGCGCATTATTCACTTTAGACTATCATTACATGATCAAAAAATTACCAAAAACTAAAGAAGAAAACAAATATGGATCTCGATTGTTATTTTTCTGCAACATCGGGGAAAGAGAAAACAAAGGAAGGAAAAAAAATCGATCAAGAATGAATTTAGCCGCTTCCAGAAAAAGTGTCGACACTGAAAAACATTAAGAGAAAATATTGCTAGTTAATCCTGATCTTCGCACAGCACCAATCTGTCACTGTCATTTGAAATGTCTTGTCGTGGGAGGCGTTCTGTTGTAGAGCGCATCCTTGCTCATCACGGTCGTCATCCTTCTGCGATGGATCGAGCTTTTTTATCTCTCCTCTTTGCCACCCTCGTACCTCGTCAGCATCTTTCGTCTGGCGTTATTGATGTGAGCCATCAGTAATTTACGCGAAATCTTAGTCTTATTCTAGTTCGAGCAAGGTTTATGTCGTAGTTGCTACTTATCTCAATTATTTTTAAACGAATCGTTTATTTGTATATTTTATTTAATCATTTTCGTTTTATTTCACCTGTTTCATATTATTGTCTGCATTTTTTTGTTATTTACGGAATATTAGTGCTGATTTTTTTTCCACCGTCCAGATGACCGTGTTTAGCGTGTTTGTTATTGTCCAAAGCGAATTTGAAGGGTGTTTTTTATACGTTGCTAAAAGTAACTTTTGTATAGTCTAATTTTATATACAGGTTAGCGGATTATAGCAATTCAACCCATGAGAGATTCAGCATCAGTTTCTTAAAACTCCAAAAATTTTGGTCCTAAGAAATTCAGCGATCGATTATTTGCCTCAAAAAATGAAAAAGTAATAATATATCAAAACATTCGATTGTTTTACCTCTGAGCGCACGTTTTTTGATACAATGAGCTAAGTGTGCTGATCACAAGGATCTACTTAACGACGCACCTGCGCCAGGGTTGCGATATATAAATCCGGTAAACTCTAACCCTTTCCTCGGTCAGAAAGGGGACGACGATGGCCTGGGAAAATCTGATCCATCTGATGGGACGTTAAGCCGTGGCTCCATGTGCAGGAAAACTACACCCCATACAAGCTAAAGAATACACTATATGGTCTTGCTATATGGTTGCTAAGAATGCACTATGTGGCCATGATACTGTATGATTTCCATCTCTCTTCTATAACTGCAGTCCAATGAGTTCCCTTTCACGACCAACTCAGAGTCTTTGGGGATTCCGCTCACAGATAAAGCAACCCGAAAATCTATTCGTAGTATTGCAGTGTGCGTTAAATCTAGGGAGACAATGAGACTGCGCAATTGGCACTTCGACAGTTCTCATAAACTGAGTGACAAGAAAATGATAGGCTACTGACATTTAGAAGAACTAAGAATCAGTTGCCCAGACTCAAGCTTCCTTGTTGTCACTCACAGACCACAGGCTTCCTTGTTGTCACTCACAGTGTCTGACCAAATTATTGTAAACACTGTATCGTGGGCGAAGTACCATGAAACATGACAACGTATGAAAAATTTATTCTGACATAATCAGACGTGGATCTGAAAAAAAAAATAAGAGAGAGAGAGCAAAGTGATGCAGTCGAAGCAGAAAAAAGTAGAATTAGGTTCAAGAGACTTGATTTTCAATGCATTATAACATTTTTCTCAACGTTTAGAGGTCTTTAAAAATTCATTTAAAAGTGAGTGAAATATGCACATGTTTAATAGATTTGTGCCTCCAGTACTTCGAGTTCCAGCTGGGTCAGCGTTGAGATTTATCTCCGCAAAATTCCCCCGCCCTGCCCACGGTCAGTAGGGGACACCGATGGGCTTGGAAAGGCCGCCGTCCGTCGGATGGGACGTTAAGCCGTGGACCCGTGTGCGGAGAGCCATACCCTGTGCACGTTAAAGAACACGCTGGAACACGCTGGATGGCCTTGACGGGAGCCTACCATCTGTTTCCCAACAGCTGTTCCAGTGGGTCCCCTCCCCCAACCTTCTCTGAGCCTTCGGGGTCCATGTGACCTGGCCATTTAGCCCATGGTGTGCAAAAAAGTGCCGCTCAGAGGTAAAATAACCCAACCCAAGCCTCCATTACCCTTACTAGAGTTCTCAAAAGAGGGGGTGGTTGCATGGCCCCCCTTGTATGCACATGGGTAAATATGAGATCTGACTTCGAAAGGAGGCTCATTGTTGGAGCCGATGGGCAGCAACATCCATAACAGAGGTGATCAGCGGAAATTCCGGGGCACAATGTCCGAAGTGTATGGAGAATGGCAAACGTACGCTAATCGTGGCAAATGACAGAGGAAAGAGGCGCTGAGAGACAGGGTTTGGTTGGGTGGGTTGTTTTACCTTTGAGCGGCACTTTTTTGCACACAATGGGCTAAATGGCCAGGCCACGAAGACCCCGAAGGCTCAGAGAAAGTTGGGGGAGGGACAGCTGTTAGGAACTGGAACAGCTGTTAGGAGACAAATGGTAGCCCCCCGTCAAGGCCATCCAGTGTGTTCTTTAACGTGCATAGGGTAGGGTCTTCTCCCGCACACGTGATCAAAGCTTAACGCACCATTCGACGGACGGTGGCCTTATCAAGCCCATCGGTGTCCCCTACTGACAGCGGGCAGGACAGGGAGTTTTGCGGAGATAAAACTGGGAGACAGACGTTTGTTGGCATGAAATGTGCTGCAAATCAGAGATGCTGTGATTCATCAGCGATGACCGCTAGCAGCTCTTCAAAACCCACTTCAGCGAGAACTATGAGCAGAAAAATTTAAAATTTTGAAATTTGGGAACTGTACCATGATATATACGACGAAGTAATAGGTAGATGTTCATAATAATTTGGCCGAGAAGTGTATATATGCATTACAGAATACTTTTAAAATGAAAAAAAAAATTGCTTTAAATTGCCAATTTTTGTTAAAGCGATAGTCTATTTAAATTCACTCGAAAAATGTCGAAAAATTAATTTTCACTCTCTTTCTAATTAAATTAAGCATAATAAGCATGTTGCGAAATAGGATTTATTACTTTTGACGGCATTTATAGCGATCTGTGTTTGACGAGACTTTGAGACTACGCAGTTGATGCCCGAAGGTTCTCACACTTCATAGGACCAATCACCTCATCTATGTGTGAATCAACCAGTGAGTCTGAGAGCTGTCGAAGTGTCAACTACGCAATCTCATAGTCTCCCATTGTTTTTTTTTCCCCGCAATTGAAACCATTCTTTACCATTGATATATTTTTTTTTCATTTGCTAAGAAATCAAAAAGAATTGGCGAAATATAAATATGTGCATTTACAGAACAAAGTAAAGATAGGAGAAGCAACAAAATGATTGGGGGCGGGGGTGGCTCAGTTGGTAGCGCGCCAGGCTCGTAATCTGTAGTTCCCACGTTCGAGTCCCAGCTGGGTCAGCGTTGAGATTTATCTCCGCAAAAATTCCCCGCCCTGCCCACGGTCAGTAGGGGACACCGATGGGCTTGGAAAAGCCGAGTGTGCAAAGAGCTAAGTGTGCTGATCACAAGGATCTACTTAACGACGCACCTGCGCCAGGGTTGCGATATATAAATCCGGTAAACTCTAACCCTTTCCTCGGTCAGAAAGGGGACGACTATGGCCTGGGAAAATCTTATCCATCTGATGGGACGTTAAGCCGTGGCTCCATGTGCAGGAAAACTACACCCCATGCAAGCTAAAGAATACACTATATGGTCTTGCTATACGGTTGCTAAGAATACACTATATGGCCATGATACTGTATGATTTCCATCTCTCTTCTATAACTGCAGTCTAATGAGTTCCCTTTCACGACCAACTCAGAGTCTTTGGTGATTCCGCTCACAGATAAAGCAACCCGAAAATCTATTCGTAGTATTGCAGTGTGCGTTAAACCTAGGGAGACAATGAGACTGCGCAATTGGCACTTCGACAGTTCTCATAAACTGAGTGACAAGAAAATGATAGGCTACTGACATTTAGAAGAACTAAGAATCAGTTGCCCAGACTCAAGCTTCCTTGTTGTCACTCACAGACCACAGGCTTCCTTGTTGTCACTCACAGTGTGTGACCAAATTATTGTAAACACTGTATCGTGGGCGAAGTACCATGAAACATGACAACGTATGAAAAATTTATTCTGACATAATCAGACGTGGATCTGAAAAAAAAATAAGAGAGAGAGCAAAGTGATGCAGTCGAAGCAGAAAAAAGTAGAATTAGGTTCAAGAGACTTGATTTTCAATGCGTTATAACATTTTTCTCAACGTTTAGAGGTCTTTAAAAATTTATTTAAAAGTGAGTGAAATATGCACATGTTTAATAGATTTATGCCTCCATTACTTCGAGTCCAAGCTGGGTCAGCGTTGAGATTTATCTCCGCAAAATTCCCCCGCCCTGCCCACGGTCAGTAGGGGACACCGATGGGCTTGGAAAGGCCGCCGTCCGTCGGATGGGACGTTAAGCCGTGGCCCCGTGTGCTGGAGAGCTATACCCTGTGCACGTTAAAGAACACGCTGGATGGCCTTGACGGGAGGCTACCATCTGTCTCCCAACAGCTGTTCCAGTGGGTCCCCTCCCCTAACCTTCTCTGAGCCTTCGGGGTCCATGTGACCTGGCCATTTAGCCCATGGTGTGCAAAAAAGTGCCGCTCAGAGGAAAAACAACCCAACAAAATGATTGGGGAGTTCCAGAAATAGAGTAGAAGCAAATTGGTTTCATTAGAGCGTGTCTAAGGTAGTGATCAAAATTTATTTATCATAAATCAATGCAGCGAGGCATGGAAATGACCGCTGTCCTCTCTGAGGCTCTTCTCGTAATCTATAGCAGAAGTAAGTTAAAAAGATTAACGGCAATGCATACAAAATTAGCCTAGGTTATTATTTATTAGGAAATCGGCTTTCCATAAAATCGGAAAACAGGGAGAAAGACTACTGCCAATATAAAAAGGAGGAGGGCTGGAAATTAGGGGAAAAGAGATCACGGTACACTTCCGGCTGTGTGATGAGGAAAGTGAGTGGGGGAGTAGAGAGGGAGACAGAATGGTAGAATACAATTGATGGGGGAAGAGGTAGGGGAAGGAAAAGGAGGGGTGCCCTGAAAATAGACAGGGTAACGAACCGAAGCCCAAGTCCCAAACCAACCAGGCTTGAGCAACTGATTCCTGGCACCACTCCATTATTATTTATACCGAAATTAAGCCTAACTCTCTGTCCGTTAATAGGAGCCGGATTGGCAATGGACTCCGTGGGAACCCATTTACCGAAAAGGGAGACTCATCGTGATGAGGGAGGAGGAGGGGGGGAGAGGTGGCAGAAGGAGGGGAGAACTGACGGGTGGGATCGTGAGGGATCATGTGGGTGTCCGTTGTACCAACTGATTGATCCTGAAATATTAACAGCAGGGTGAGTGAGAGACGAACAGATAGATGGATGGAGGGAGACGACTGTTGTTAGGGGGATAGACTGCGGAGAGTAGGGACGGGTGTTGAATAGTGAATTTGGGACGTGTAGGTGGATGGGTAGATGAGAATGCAAAGGAAGCAGTTGTGCATGTGACATCATTGCTTTCCAGATGTTCATTTGGCTAAGGAGATGTGATTCCTTTTGAAACTTTTGTTTGCATTTGGCAATCGGGATGGTTTCCTTTTAAAGCTTATTTGCCTGGATGGTTATTAAATTGTCTTCAATAGGACGGTCTATGCGTGTGAATTAAAAGTATTATTTTTCTGTAGATAGCGTGTAAAGCTATGTTGAAAGTCGTTTTGAAAATTGTAGTGCAGGTTGTTTTACCTCTGAGCGGCACTTTTTTTTTTGCACACAGTGATCTAAATGACCATGTCAAAAGTAACTTGAGGGCTCAGAGAAGGTTGGGGAAGGGAACCCATTGGAAATTGTTAGGAGACCGATGGTAGCCTCCCGTCAAGGCCTCCAGTTTGTTCTTTAACGTGCAGAGGGTTATGGCTCTCAAACACACGGGGCCACTACTTAACGTCCCATTCGATGGAAGGCGACTTTTCCAAGACTTTCGATATTCCCTACTGACTGAGGGTGGAGAGTTTTGTAGAGATGAATCTCAACGCTTTTCTGGGCGGGATATGAATCTGAGAACTACAGATTACGAGCCTAGGGCATTTCTGGCTGAGCTGCCACCACCCACAGGTGAAGGTGGATCAGTTACAGATGAACATATTGTCCGCCTCTGTTAAAACTATTCCACTACATTTTATAAGAAAAAAAAAGATTCTTCTGTAACTAGTGCATACATTTTTCTCGGTATATTGTACGATTAGCGTTAGATTTCTGCATGACTCTGTTCTGCGAAAAGTAATCATGATCACTCATAATTAATTGATTGGTTAATATTATGTTGTCTGATCTAGTGCAGTGGTTTTCAAACTACGTCCTCCTTCTCAGGGTCCTTTTTTGCACATGAAACTCCCATCTTCACTCCTCCATACCTAAAAACAATTTTATTTACTTATTATAATTACAATATATACCGAAGATCCAAAACATTTTGACCACCTGTCTAAAATGATGTTGGTCCTCCACGTGCCGCCAAAACAGCTCTTACACGGCGAGGCATGGACGCTACAAGATTTCTAAAGTGTCTGTGGTATCTGGTACCAACAAGTTACCAACAGATCCTTTAGCTCTTGTAAGTTACATGGTTGAGCCGCCACAGATCGGATATGCTGTTCCAACACAAACCACAGATGCTCGATTGGATTGATGTCTGGGGAATTTGGAGGCCAGGGCAATACTTGGAAGTCTTCCTCGTGTTCTGCAAACAATTCTCGAACAATCCGGGCAACGTGGCATGGCGCATTATCCTGCTGAAAGAAGACACTATTAGAGGGGTATACCGTTGCCTTGAAAGGATGTACCTGTCTGTAATGACGTTTAGGTAGGTGGTAGACGTCATAGTTTCCTGCACATGAATGACTGGACTCAAGTTTCTCCACCAGAATACTGCCCAAGATGTTACACTTCATAAACCTGCTTGTTTTCGTCCCACGGTGCATCCTGATGCCAACAGTTGTGTCACCACAGGGCATCACGGTGCCACACCATGGTGCATCCTGGTGCCAACTGGTACCCCAGGTAAATGATGTACACGTATCTGGATATCCTCATGGTGCAACAGGAAACGAGAGTCATCGGAACAGACGACCTTCATCCAATCATTCAAGGTTCAGTTTTGATGCTCGAGTGCCCATTGTAGGCACTTTCGACGGTGAACTGAGGTTAGCATGGGCACTGGAAGCGGGTCTGCGGCTACGCAGCCCAATTTTCAACAGGGTTCGATGTACCGTGTGTTGTGACACATTACTCTCGTCACCAGCATTCAAATTAAGGGCGAGTTGCGCCACAGTATCCCTTCTGTTGGTTCGTATCATACGGAATAGCAATCACTCACCGCTAGCATAAATGAGCTGTGGTCGGCCACATCTTGCTGGCGGTTCGTGGTTTTACCCTCCTCGAAACACTTTTTGAAGGTACTAACCACGGCTGACTGCGAGCACCCCACAAGGCTTGCTGTCTCGCAAATGCTCTGACCCAGTTGTCTGGCCATTACAATTTGTTCTTTGTCAAATGATTTTTGCCTTTCCCATCTGAAGAACAAGAATAACACTGATTAACAGAGCTCAGTATCAGGTGTTATTTATATCGTTACGTGCAGTTTCTTTGATTTGCATAAAGACGCACTAGTCAAAATGTTTTGGCTCTTCGGTGTATATTGAAGCCGTTCTTTAAAAGTGATTGAGATTTTTTTTTTCATTTGCTAAGAAATCAGAAAAAAAAAACTGATCCGTCTAATGCGCATCAGTTTTTGTCAGGAATGTATCATCACTTTAAAAGGGTTAGCAATTCCTATTAAAGGGCGGGGGTTGCTCAGTCGGTAGCGTGCCAGGCTCGTAATCTGTAGCTGGGTCAGCGTTGAGATTTATCTGCGCAAAACTCTTCGCCCTGCCCACGGTCAGTAGGGGACACCGATGGGCTTGGAAAGACCGCCGTCCGTCGGAAGTGACGTTAAGCCGTGGCCCCGTGTGCAGGAGAGACATACCCTGTGCACGTTAAAGAACACGCTGGATGGCCTTGACGGGGGGCTACCATCTGTCTCCCAACAGCTGTTCCAGTGGGTCCCCTCCCCCAACCTTCTCTGAGCCTTCGGGGTCCATGTGACCTGGCCATTTAGCCCATGATATGCAAAAAAGTGCCGCTCAGAGGTAACCCAACTCAATTCCTATTAAAAGGAGAGCGGAGGAGTCGGTAGCGCGCCTGGTTCGTAATCTGCAGTTCCCAGTATCACCTAAATCAGCGTTGAGATTTAACTCCGCAAACCCCACGCTGTTCTCAGTGAGGAAAAAAGACCCCGATGGGCTTAATAAGGTTAGCCTTGATCGAATGGGAGGTTAAGCCGCGGTCCAATATGCAGGATAGTCAGAGTCTGTATATGCTGGATGACCTTGAAGGGATGCTACCATCCGTCTCCTAACAACTGTGCAGTATGTACATACCATTTCTCCAACCTTCTCTTAGCACTTGGGGTCCTTGTTACCTGGCCATTTAGCTTATTGTGTGCAAAAAAAGTGCCTATATACAATCTATATACAATCTATACTATATACAATCCTAGTAATAATACAGGGTGTCCGGAAAGATTGTACCTTTTTCAAAAAAATTTTTCTCGGCCCCATGATGTGATATGAGTATGCTTTTTACAACAAAAGTAAGATAATCTCACCAATTTTATTAGCATACTTTACAAAGATTCAATATGTGCACCCTTCGTGACGTGACAGTTATCTAGTCGATAGTCCATTTCTTCCCATACTCGAATCAACACGTCTCCTGTAACAGCAGCCAAGGCTTCAATAATCAGCTTTCTCAGCTCCACCAAAACTCGAGGCAACGGTGGGACAAAGACTCTGTCCTTGACGAAGCCCCACAAGAATAAATCGCACAGTGTCATGTCTGAGGACCTCGGGGGTCACCTTAGCAATGCCTCATCGTCAGGACCAACGCGGGGCGGGGGTGGCTCAGTCGGTAGCGCGCCAGGCTCGTAATCTGTAGTTCCCAGGTTCGAGTCCCAGCTGCGTCAGCGTTGAGATTTATCTCCGCAAAATTCCCCGCCCTGCCCACGGTCAGTAGGGGACACCGATGGGCTTGGAAAGGCCGCCGTCCGTCGGATGGGACGTTAAGCCGTGGCCCCGTGTGCGGGAGAGCCATACCTTGTGCACGTTAAAGAACACGCTGGATGGCCTTGACGGGAGGCTACCATCTGTCTCCCAACAGCTGTTCCAGTGGGTCCCCTCCCCCAACCTTCTCTGAGCCTTCGGGGTCCTTGTGGCCTGGCCATTTAGCCCATGGTGTGCAAAAAAGTGCCGCTCAGAGGTAAAACAACCCAACCCAAACCCAGGACCAACGCGGCCTATCCACCGTTGTGGGAGATGTTCATTGAGGTAGCCTCTCACTGCTCGATGGTAGTGCACAGGCAACCTCTCTCCAGGAATTGCATATACCAACGCTTAATGGAGTTCTTTTCAGGTGGATCAACCCCAAAATTTCCCCGAAAATTGCGTTGAACTGTGATATCAGACGTCGTTTTCGCATATTCCACAACACAAAACGCCTTCTGTTGTTCGGTCGGCGCCATTTTGAAAAAACAGTGCGCATGCGCACGGTGGGTATTTCAAGTGAAACTTTTGCAGTCTTATTGCAATCAATGCTTGTTACATGTCTCTCCACACACTGGTCACCTAGAAAAAAAAAGAAGAAATAGGTACAATCTTTTCCGGATACCCTGTATTATTAAGAATTAAAATTATTTTATTATGCTATTTGGAATTAAACTATCGTATATCTCCGAAATTGATCAAGGTTATGATCAACTCTATAAAAAGAATGATAATGATTTTAAACTGTTTTTCAGTAGTATTTCTAGTAAGAAGCGCATGAAGGATAATTGAAATACGAAAGATGTTAGTTCAAATTCTGAACAAATGTTAATTCACAAACATCCACAATATATAAAATCTTAGCAACACTCGGGGCGGAAGTGGCTCAGTCAGTAGCGCTCCAGTCTCATAATCTACAGTTCCCAGGTTCGAGTTCCACCTGTGTGAGTGTTGAACCCCCCCCCCCCCCCCCCGAAAAAAGAAAAAACTCTGTCAGTATGTGGCACCGATGGGTTTGTAGATGGCGCTGTCATTTGGATGGGACGTTAAGCTGTGTTTGTATGTGCAGGAGAGCCATACTCTCTGCACGTTAAAGAACATGATGGGAGGCTACTATCCGTCTCCTGACAGTTGGCCCCCTTCTCAGGAGTCCACGACTTGGTCATTTAACCCACTGTGTGCAAAAAAAAAAATGCAACTCAGAGTTAAACCATACTTTTGTGGCAATTCTTCCCGAAAAATACTATTTAACTAATTTAACTAAACCTGAACACTTTTTTTTACCTAAACACATAAACACAATACTTCACTAAGAAAATTTCAGAAATAAATACATTATTTACAAATTCGTAGGAATAACAAATAATGTCAAATATCGTTTAAACTTTTCACATCAACATAACCGGTAGCGAACGATACAATTAATTTGTAGCACTGATATGTTTATTTACACATTTTCCGCCTTCAATTTTTTTGGTGGTAGAGGATGAAAGATTAATTTTTAGTTAAAGTATAACACTTCCTACGTCACAAGTTTTCATTTAGTAGACAACTGTCTAGAAACGACCAACGAACAAATAGAAAAGCAAGCACAATAAGCAAAAACAACGTTTTTGAAACATTAATATCCTTATAATTGTAAAAAATATGTCGAGTATATATTTCGATGTCAGCTGACTGTGGGGCGGGGGTGGCTCAGTCGGTAGCGCGCCAGGCTCGTAATCTGTAGTTCTCAGGTTCGTGTCCCAGCTGGGTCAGCGTTGAGATTTATCTCCGCAAAATTCCCCGCCTTGCCCACGGTCAGTAGGGGACACCGATGGGCTTGGAAAGGCCGCCGTCCGTCGGATGGGACGTTAAGCCGTGGCCCCGTGTGCTGGAGGGCCGTACCCTGTGCACGTTAAAGAACACGCTGGATGTCCTTGACGGGAGGCTACCATCAGTCTCCCAACAACTGTTCCAGTGGGTCCCCTCCCCCAACCTTCTCTGAGCCTTCGGGGTCCATGTGACCTGGCCATTTAGCCCATGGTGTGCAAAAAAGTGCCGCTCAGAGGTAAAACAACCCAACCCAGCTGACTGTTTGACAGGTAAACACCTCAAGAGATTTCTGCCCAGTTGTTGGGAACCAATGTCCTATAACTCTACTAAATGTTTTTAATTTTAACCTTAAACTATGTAAGAGTTTTGGTAAGCTTCAAACTTTGCATATTCTTTAAAGTTGCCGTGAACATAAAATATAATTTACGTCTTTGTCAGTCTTTGAAATATTTCAATGACCTTCCCTTATCAAAGGTTCATTGACTTAATGCTCTCAATGTCTGCATAGAATTTCATTTTCTTTTAGAAATATTTTCTGCACTTCATTTATCAAACCCTTGCAGTGTAGAAAGACAAAAGCCTAAGTTCACGTTATGAAGTACAGTAAATCACGAATGCTTAGCACCAAAATTTATGGCTTAATAGAGAAATGTATAACCTCGAGAATTTGAAGGAGGAATTATTATAAAGTGAGTATTAGGTTTTTTTTTTCTTCAAAGTAAAACCACTTTCTCAGGCTGATCCTTATCATTTGTGTATGAATCTAGATTTTTCGAAATAATATTTCGGATACTTTTAATTTTAAAAGAATATGTGATGTAGAATAAACGTCATTAGTTCTGATTACTTTATAGAAGAGGGGCGGGGGTGGCTCAGTCGGTAGCGCGCCAGGCTCGTAATCTGTATCCCAGGTTCGAGTCCCAGCTGGGTCAGCGTTGAGATTTATCTCCGCAAAATTCCCCGCCCTGCCCACGGTCAGTAGCGGACACCAATGGGTTTGAAAAGGCCACCGTCCGTCGGATGGGACGTTAAGCCGTGGCCCCGTATGGGGAGAGCCATACCCTGTGCACGTTAAAGAACACGCTGGATGGCCTTGACGGGAGGCTACCATCTGTCTCCCAACAGCTGTTCCAGTGGGTTCCCTCTCCCAACCTTCTCTGAGCCTTCGGGGTCCATGTGACCTGGCCATTTAACTCATGGTGTGCAAAAAAGTGCCACTCAGTGGTAAAACAACCCAACTTTATAGAAGAATAAACTGATATTGTTATGATGCATCCAGAAGCATAGACGTTGGTAAGGTGGTGAGCAGGAGGGGAGTATATTAAAATGGAAATCCAGTCTCATGAACCCCCCCCCCCCCACATTTTACCTTATTTAACGTCGATTTTATTTTAAAGAAACGTAAAATTAATTTTCTTTGTGTTTCGTTTTGTTTTCTGCATTTATCATTTATATTCATTACTTAATGTGAAATGAAACAAATTTCCATGTATTTTCAATATTACTTTTTCTTTTTCTTTTTCTGACGTCCGAGCAGGGGTCCCATGAAGTGGTAGTGCGCCCTTATGACTGGTATTTATTCATTTACGCAATCAAGTAAAAAGAAGATAATGTAATCGAACGGTTGTAGTAATTTTAATAATAAGTAATAAGGCCGCACAATTTTAATGATAAATAATAAGGGCTTATCAAATACTGTAAAAATTAATGTAATATATCAATGTTATATATATATATCATATACAATATGGTTGGGAGAGGGGACCCACTGAAACAGTTGTTGGGAGACCGATGGTAGCCTCCCGTTAAGGCCTCCAGTGTGTTCTTTAACGTGCACAGGGTAAGGCTCTCCCACACACGGGGCCACGGCTTAACGTCCCATCCAAAGGACGGTGGCCTTTCCAAGCCCATCGGTGTCCCCTACTTACCGTGGGCAGGGCGGGGAGTTTTGCGGAGATAAATCTCAACGCTGACCCAGCCGGTACTTGAACCTGGGAACTGCAGATTACGTGCCTGGCGCGCTACCGATTGAGCCACCTCCCCGCCCCATATCATTTGCAATATTGAATATACAGTAGCATTTAAAAATCCAATTATCAATTTCTTCCCCTCACTTTTTTTTTTTGCTCTGGGACAATAAATTACAATAAATTACGAAACGTCGTGGGATATTTCTATGTCGTGTAAATGGAAAACTATATTTGAAACTTTCTAAGTTTAAAATAAGATTTTTGTAGCTAGCTATGGAATATCAAAGATATTTGTAACTAGTTTCTTTCGCTCCTAAGAATTGAAAAGTATATAATTTTGTTGTTACTTAAATAAATAAATTGTAATACTGGCGCCCTTAGGCAAATGTCTAACTTGCCTTATGGGAAATCCGGTCTTCACTCGAGGTAAAACAACCGATTCCAAATCAAAGTTCTGAACTCGTTTTACTCAGAGTTCTGAGAATTCTTCGGTTTGGTATTTTCATTTGTGATAAGTATTTTCTTACGCACAATAGACTTCTGTCATGTTGCAAGAAACAATTGTTTTCTCCCCAAGAGGTTTTTATCTTGCACCTAATGGTCTAAACTCCCAGGTCACAAGTACCCCAAAGGGCTCAGCGCTTAGTAGGGGAAGAGGATCCTCTAGACACCTGTTAGGACATAGTGACCAGATTTAAATAATAAGATCTCGGAACTTTTTCGAATTTGATGAGATAGGAAGGATTGACCAATGTTACCGTTTTTCGAAAATGTCTGGTCACCTTAGTTTGTTAGTTCACAATTGAAGGTTTTCATTTAAAAGTTCTAGCTTAAATTTTTCGGTCACCTGCATTATCGACCGAAAATTTTATAACTGTGTTGACACTACTATTCTATAAATGAAAGATCTTTTCATGCGGTAAAGTTAATTTAATATTTAAAACTATATCTAGAAACAAGTTTTCTGGACATTTTTGTTCGTTCGGTACAGAAAGTTTCATCCGCGGAGACGATGGGAAGAGACTCAGAGGTTGTCTCACCACTAAGCTGCACTGTTTTGCACACAATGGGCTAACTGGCAAGGCCACAAGAGCCCCTAGGGCTCAGAAAAGGTTGGGGGAAACTACCCACTGGACACCTGTTGAGAGACAGATGTTAGTTTCTCGACAAAGCCATCCAGCATTTTCTTTAACGTGCACAGAATTATGGCTTTCCTGTTCACGGATCATGGCTTAATGTCCCATCCGACGTACGGCGTCCTTTCCAAGCCTATCGGTGTCCCCTACTGACTGAGGACAAGGTGAAGGTTTTTCAGAGATAAGTCTCAACGCTGGCCCAGGTGGGAATCGAATAAGGGAACTATGGGTTACGATCATGGCACGCTACTGTCTGAGCCACTCCCGCCCCCATTTGGGGCAGGGGTGGCTCAGTCGGTAGCGCGCCATGATCGTAACCCATAGTTCCTTTATTCGATTCCCAGCTGGGTCAACGTTGAGATTTATCTCCGCAAAATTCCCCGCTCTGCCCACGGTCAATAGGGGACACCGATGGGCTTGGAAAGGCCGCCGTCCGTCGGATGGGACTTTAAGCCGTAGTCCCGTGTGCGGGAGAGCCATACCCTGTGCAAGTTAAAGAACACGCTGGATGGCCTTGACGGGAGGCTACCATCTGTCTCCCAACAGCTGTTCCAGTGGGTCCCCTCCCCCAACCTTCTCTGAGCCTTCGGGGTCCATGTGACCTGGCCATTTAGCCCATGGTGTGCAAAGAAGTGCCTCAGAGGTAAAACAACCCAACAACAACCCGCCCCCATTTACGGGGTTTCCAGGAAAACGGTAAGTCTGGTCACCCTACGTTAGGAGATACGTGAAAGTCTGCCGTCATATGCAACCAGCCTGTTCTTTTAATACACACAAAGAGTGGTTATTTTCCAGAAGTGATGATGGCTTAACGCTTTATTCGAAGGACGGCTGTTTTTCAAAACCCACAGTCGAATTCTTCAACGGTCCAGGATCTGCTTTAACTCTTCATGAATCTAAAACTTGAACAGCTACAATCGACACTAGTCTTGGCGCATCGACACATTGGAGCCACTCCATATACATTATCCTCAACGAAACCTTTTCAGGAAAATAAATAGGTAACATCTTGTGGATTTTAGTTAAGGATATTGTTGTCGTTAGTTAAGTATCGATGTGATATTAGCAAAGCTAAAGAACATGATAATGGATTCAGAATCGTAAAATGAAAACCTTCGAATCGTCTACGCCATTTCAAAGTTTATTTAATATGGCGTTGGGTTGTTTTACCTCTGAGCGGCACTTTTTTGCACACCATGGGCTAAATGGCCAGGTCACATGGACCCCGAAGGCTCAGAGAAGGTTGGGGAAGGGGACCCACTGGAATAACTGTTGGTAGACAGATGGTAGCCTCCCGTCAAGGCCATCCAGCGTGTTCTTTAACTTGCACAGGGTATGGCTCTCCCGCACACAGGACTACGGCTTAACGTCCCATCCGACGGACGGCGGCCTTTCCAAGCCCATCGGTGTCCCCTACTGACCGTGGGCAGGGCGGGGAATTATTGCGGAGATAAATCTCAACGCTGACCCAGCTGGGACTCGAACCTGGGAACTACAGATTACGAGCCTGACGCTAATATGGCAATAAATTCGAATTTTCTTTACAAACTGCGAAAACTGCCTGAGTATAAAAGTTTCCATTAAACGTAATTGATAAAGTATAAAACTTTCATTAAGCTATTAATCATAGCTATTTCCATTAGCTGTCATGTCGACACCTTATGCATCACGCTACAAAACTTGAAGACAGATAGAATGACTAGCATATTTAATTTTAAATGCTAAATGAAACAGATAAGAATATTGCATTTATCGTATTTTTTAACATTAATGCTCTGTAAGATACCTAAGATAATAAAAAAACCGAATAAAATTTTACATAGTAGACTGTAGTTATTTACTATCTGCTGCATAAGGTATTTTATTCATAATAAGGATTATTAACTAACCGATGAATTAATCAATTCACCTGTCATCGCTCGTGTAATGAGTAAAGATCTCCAGGCAGTAGGATGTTTTTTTTTGGGTTTCCCTATTCTCTTTTAAAGAGGAGAAAGAGCAATTAAATAACGCCTGGCACTTGCAGTCCTCGAGTGTTTTCCGATAAAGCGCACACGGGCATACACACATAAAAAAAAAATTAAACGCATCCTAAAAAAACAACAAATGATTTCGTGGGGGGTAAAGGAAAGGGGCTGTATAAGTTGATTGTTGATAGTGCTTAAATAAATAATTTTTGCGATTATATTGTCTGATTTAATTACCACTGGGAAATTAGCAATGCTAAAGAGAAACTCGTTCTGGGAAATAAGATAAATGATATGCCGAGGAAGTACAGATAAAAAAAGAAACTTTCTAAGATTGATGAGATACTTTTAAGGTCATCGAAAGACTAAGAACTGCAGGGAAAGTCTTTATAACAAGAAGTTTTAATACTGAATTTAAAATAAGGACCATATTGTCCTCCTAATTCTCAGTAATTGAAGTTTGGGGAATTCTCTTTAAGCACTTTATGAGGATGATATATTCGTTGTGTTAGGAAATAATGTTTCTTATTTCGAAGACGAAAATGTTTCGTTTGTTTACCTCTGGCATGGGTAATCTTTTCTCGTCGATTGGACGGATGTTACGTCCAATGTGCTAAGGAGATAACGTGCGTAAATAATTTAATTTTCACGTATACCTATATATTACAAAAAAGAACATGTACTTTTTATAATTTTAATGAAACAATTGTTATTTTTGATTAAAATTAGGATTATATATAAAAAAAATTGTAAGCAAGCATCATAATTAAATAAAAATGAAATGTATTTTAATGTCGACTCCACATATAAAGGCAACTAATTAATGTGTGTTAGAAACATCAGTATTTTCATCAAGAAACAAAGAAAAATATTAAAACTTCGATACAAGATCTGTGACGCTATTTTCAACATTGTTAGCAAGACCATCGGTATGCCTGATTATGATTCTGTAGGATGAACGTACCTAAAGTGCTCACTAACTTATGACTATCTCCCTCTATGTTATGTCAGTGGAATCTAAGTTAGAAGCTTTCTAACTACAAGGTCGTCCTTGTAGTTGGAATTTTTTTTGTTATGTTATGCCTTTTATCTTAGTATTTTTTATGTTGGCCTTGATGAGTTTCATAATTAGAATGCTCACTGATGTAGTGTCTATTTGAGTGAGAGCTCTCTTTAATCGGGAGCAGAACAGTACATTCAGAAAACCCAATCTACCCCTATGCGCAAAGTTTGTCATGTGGGGCGATGTCGTGAATTAAATTTAGGCTACTAAAGAAACACTTTCAAAAACAGTGTAAATTTGGGAAAGAAAGAAAAATCGGTATTCCACAAAGTACTTTAAAAATAAAAGATGAACAATTTAATAACTGGCGCGGCCAATATTCGCGGACCACTTGAAAAGTGTCGGCAGGTCACGGATGCCCATGGCTGGTTTGCGTCGTTCAGATTAGGTGTAAACGTCTGCACGCAATCCAACAAGGAAATTAAATTGACAGTTGCTGAATTCGATGAAACAAGAGATAACGTTTTATCTTTGTAGAGCGGAGGGATGATTTTTTATTGGGTTGGGTTGTTTTACCTCTGAGCGGCACTTTTTTTTTGCACACCATGGGCTAAATGGACAGGTCACAAGGACCCCGAAGTCTCAGAGAAGGTTGGGGAGGGGACACACTGGAACAGTTGTTGGGAGACTGATGGTAGCTTCCCGTCAAGGCCATCCAGCGTGTTCTTTAACGTGCACAGGGTATTGCTCTCCCGCACACGGGGCCACGGCTTAACGTCTAATCCGACGGACGGCGGCCTTTCCAAGTCCATCGGTGTCCCCTACTGACCGTGGGCAGGGCGGAGATTATTTTTATTTTATTGATTTTCCTGGTTTTAACTCTAGTTGTCGGAAGGTATGCAGGATTTAGTGTCCAAGAAGTCTAGATTAACAAGTCAAGTTGTGAGATTAGAACTTATAAAAGAATTAGAAGTTGTATTGTCGTAAATAAATGTGTTAATGGGATCTGGCAGCAATATAAAGTGAACGAGTATAACTATACAAAGCTTACATAATTTGAATTTATATGTTAAAATTTAGTACTAAGAACAGGAAACAAAATTAGAAAAAAAAATCTTTTTTGAGTAAGTGGTAAGGTCAGAGTCGTTTAAAGACCTTCGTAGGCCCTAGGCACTTTTATTTCTAGAGGCCTGTGTGTCGGATATTTTTATTCATTTTTATGCTAATTTCATCGTTTGTACGCACAAAAAACAATTTTGAAATTACTCGCAAATTTTAATGCACCGGGAACGCCTCTGAAGATACAAAATCCGCTACTGGTTCGCGATACGTGCAATTCACCTACGCATAAGACTGTACACATGACAACGTAACCTAGGAAATAATTTCAAATATTCTGAGAAACGCGACGACTTAAATTATTGTTTTTGTCATTCAAATATCTAAATAAATAATTTAAATTAAACTTTAATGTGTTTTCTTATTTTGGGATTTTTTTTCTCTTTATGTATTTTTTCAAGTGAAATATTGTAGGCCTTAAAAGGTTCGTACGCCCTAGGCACTGTGTCTAGTCAGCCTAATGGATAATGCGGCCCTGGGAAAGGTTTTATTCTAAAGCAAATGACTTAATAGCATCACAGCAATAAATAAATTACCCTTCACGCTACTGCTTAGCACAGAAGACTGCCAGGATCCTGTCAGTTTAATACACAATAGGAGAGACCTATAAGGAAGGCTAGACCTTAACAGAAAGATATATCATGCCTTATCCCAGGCTAGACCCCTGATCATTTTCTTCAGTAGCGAAGCACACTAACTACTCAGCTACCAGGATGTCGTCTGTGTAATGAAAACAATGCGTAAAAAAGAACTAAGTAATAGAAACACTCTACAACTTTTTAAACAGTGGAAGGGTTGGGTTGTTTTACCTCTGAGCGGCACTTTTTTGCACACCATGGGCTAAATGGCCAGCTCACATGGACCCCGAAGGCTCAGAGAAGGTTGGGAGAGGGGGCCCACTGGAACAGCTGTTGGGAGTCAGATGGTAGCCTCCAGTCAAGGCCATCTAGTGTGTTTTTTAAAAAAATAAAATAAATACCTCCTCAAGCAGCTGCTTGCCACAGAGGTCTGACAAAAGCCTGTCAGTTTATATGCCAAAGTAGAAGATCTGAGAGGATGGCAGGACCTCAGCAGAAAAACAACACATACAACCATGCCTTATCCGGGGCTCGAACCCAGGTCTCTTAGATCAGTAACGTGCACAGTATATGGCTCTCCCGCACACGGGGCCACGGCTTAACGTCCCACCCGACGGACGGCGGCCTTTCCAAGCCCATCGGTGTCCCCTACTGACCGTGGGCAGGGCGGGGGAATTTTTGCGGAGATAAATCTCAACGCTGACCCAGCTGGGACTCGAACCTGGGAACTACAGATTACGAGCCTACCGACTGAGCCCCCAGTGGAAGGGTGTCCCGGATCAATTCAGTCACTTAGATCGCATCCACCAATTTGTTTCTCTAGGTCTTTGCTTGACAAGAAAAATGTTTTTAAGCCTCATCATAAACAGGAAACAGCCAGAAGAATAACATATCTGCCCGGGTGAATATGGGATGCTCTTTTTCGAAGCAAATGAAGTTTTTCGTTTTCCAAATTCTCAACCCTTTAATTTCAATAATTGTACTAATGTAAATAGTAATGTATTATTAGTCCTATAAAGCGCAAAAAGCATTTTTCATTTATCTCTTAAGATGAAAAAGTTGCATTTTCTCATTACCTAGAGCAGGGGTTCTCAACGTGGGGTACGCCGTGAGAACTCAAAAGTCGTTAGATCTAGTAACAAAGTCGGCATTATATATATTATAGGTTCATCTATCTATATAAGGGGTATGCCAGTTACATACACGTTTCCAGAGGGTACGCGAAGCATAAAAGGTTGAGAATATAAAAGGAAAAAAAACAGTGCACATAAAATAAAATTTATTTATTTTTAGTAAGAGGGGTGTTAAAAATTTCTTGACATGCAAATGCATGTCGAGAAAATCAAAAGAAAGTTTTCCACAGCTGATCATCAGGTCCCTTTCTCCGCGTCTTTTCTGAGCCCTTGAAGTCTTTGTGACTTCATTTAGTCCTTTGTATGAAAAAACAAGTGCTCTGAGTTACTACACTCAGCCTGCATAAAAATATTTTCAGTGACGAAGTTTGCTATGGACTGAAAGTTTCTAAAGAAACGTGTGATTCTTTAAATGTGAGAGCTTGTCGAGCAGTTTTAGGAATTTATAGGGAATTACCATAGCTTTCCAGTTTGAGCAATTTAATAGAATTCTCCCAAAGCAATGAAGTTTCCAAACTAAGGAATACTGTACTAAAAGAATTCATATATATATTACGTACATATTTCTTGAACTTGTCAGGCTTTTTATCTCGTCAAATATTCTAAATCCATTATCTCAACATTTAGGCGTAGGTTTTAAGTATTAGCATTAGCTTTTCCTTGGCCGTGTGGTTAGCGCGCTTAGCTACTGATCAAAGGGATCTGGGTTCAAGCCCCGGGTAAGGCGTGGATGTATGTGTCGTTTTTCTGCTGAGGTCCTGCCATCCTCACAGACCTTCTACTATGGCATATAAACTGACAGGATCCTGTCAGACCTCTGTGGCAAGCAGCTGCTTGAGGGGGTATTTATTTTTAAGTATCAGGAATTCCAACACCTTCCGCTTCATCAAGAATTTGTTTCTTGGTGAAGCAGAAATTTTCAATTTCTGAATATTATTATATTTGGCTGCGTGATTTGCATTTCGCACAAGCATCCAAAGACTGATGATGATGATCAGTTCATCTTGAATGCACTCCAGTAACACTCTCTGATAGTAATAGTAGAAGTCTTCTGACAATGCTGAAGTTTGTGACGAAGTCTTCTGTCCCTTAGATAATAAGAATTAGGGGAAGTGTCTGCAATCTCGTCCTACTCTCTCAGTAATGAGGACGTATATCGAGAATTGTCTGTTGCTTTATATAATGGAGGAGGAGCATACCCAAGATGATTGCATAGGAGCCTCGTAAAGATCGACGAGTAAGAGATTTGAGTCATTAAAGGGTTAAAGTGGCAATTTACGTGGAGCAGTGGGAAATGAATCTAATGCCACCTGAGACAGTGACAGGAGAGAGTTACGAAGGGATGGAATACAATATCATGAATTTTAAAGAACGATAATGAAAAAAAAAGGTGTTGATTTTAATTAAGTTAGAGGCATCACGGGAATTTTAAGTGGGTTAATTGGCTTTTGTGATTGGATTTAAATTTTAAATCGAGAATAATTGTGTTGGAAATTGTGACGTTGAACAGTAACGATAGATTTGAACTATGGCAAAAATTACAAATTAAAAAAAAAGAATATGTTGTTGAAGGGTATTAAAAATTAACTGCTAGTTTGTATCAGGTTTTAATTAATATAAATATTTAATTTCCCTCATTGCTTCTTTTATCGATGGTATTATTTTAAATTTTACTTACATAGGTAGATCATTTAATTCGTTGACTATCGTCGCCAAAAATTAAAAGTTTTTCTTACGAGTTACTACATGATATGTGGCATGCACACATATCACACATCAACAATTGAATATTCCTTCAAAGATCAATTTCTCGTTTCCCCGAAGACTCATTCAGGCACTTTTGATAGATTTCATTTCTTTTTTTATATTAATTTCTTTATATATATTTTTTTATTTTTATAAGGAATTTAAACAGTCTATGTTCTTTAGAAAATTAATTAGTAGGTTATAGTATATGGATTTAAGTGCTTTTTCTTTTAGTTCAAGGATTGATTGAAAGTAAAATTGATTAGTTTTATGTTTTTTGAGTTTTTGGAAGTATTTATTATTTCGTCTCTAAATTCTTTACATTGAAAAATTACGTTTGTGGTTCATTAAATTTTAGACAATTTGGTGAATTTATTTTATTCATTTTAAAGAGCATGGTTTTTGTTAATGCAAGGTTGGCTTTGATTCTTAATATTATGCTAATTTCCTTTTTTGTAATCCATAATTGTTTAATTTATTAATTTTATGTGAAATTAAGTATCTGTATGTGTGACTTGCATGTGTGAAATACCAGTTTTGAAGTGCACTGTTCATGTGTTTTTTATATAAGTTTTTATGTAGAAGAAAATTTGGGGAATTCATAGAATGGTTCAGTTTTTTGCATTTTTGCTAGTGTCTGCAATGTCATTGTATTTTAGATTAATGTGTGAGGGTATCCATTGTATATGTAATATGTTGTGTTATCGTATATGGTTGTATGTTAACGTGTAAGTGTCATTTATGACAACACAGTTACTCTTGAAGAGCGCGGAGTAGTACTTACAATTTGAAACATGTTGCAATGTGGTCGTAAGTACTCGTAACAGCAGAACAGTACGCTATCAGTCTGATGTTCTTTTCAGAGTGTGTGATTTTTTTTTAGGGGGAGGGTGAGCTGTGGCTGAACTGGACAACGATGTGTGACACGTTACTGCATTTGTCGAAGTTTATGTAGTTGACAGACAGTCGCAGTAATGACTCAGGTGTAGTGAAACAGTTCTTGAAAGAAGGGTGATTTTCAAGTCACAAAAACGCTACTCAGAGGGGCATAATTCCGTGAATGACGACCCAAAACCTGGACAAACAAGCACCGTACTCTATACGCTTGAGCCATTTCTGCGACTTAAGCCTCGCCGAACTCAGTAACTTATAACATACCGTTGCTGAGTTTTTATATCAGCCATAGCCTGCAAAAAATCACATTAAAATATTACGAACACCTTTCCAAAGCGAGAAAACAACACAGATTGACTACGTATTGTTCTGCTGTTACTTACGATCGTATCGCAATGGGGGCGGGGGTGGCTCACTCGGTAGCGGGCCAGGCTCGTAATCTGTAGTTCCCAGGTTCGAGTCCCAGCTGGGTCAACGTTGAGATTTATCTCCGCAAAATTCCCCGCCCTGCCCACGGTCAGTAGGGGACACCGATGGGCTTGGAAAGGCCACCGTCCGTCGGATGGGACGTTAAGCCGTGGCCCCGTGTGCGGGAGAGACATACCCTGTGCACGTTAAAGAACACGCTGGATGGCCTTGACGGGAGGCTACCATCTGTCTCCCAACAGCTGTTCCAGTGGGTCCCCTCCCCCAACCTTCTCTGAGCCTTCGGGGTCCATGTGACCTGGTGTGCAAAAAAGTGCCGCTCAGAGGTAAAACAACCCAACCCAATCCGTATCGCAATGTGTTTCAACTTCCACACACTTCTATGTCTCCTTAAAGAGTCGGCTGTGTTGCCACATGTCATGTATTAACTTGAATGAAAAGCTGATAATTGTTGGCGACGGCAGCTATGAAAATAAATGATCCATTCTCGCATTCACATGAAATATTATTGTTCTTCTTCCCTGCATATACTTACCGGGTAATTTATTTCAAACAATTCTTGCACAGTGAATATGAATAAGAAATAATAAAGATCATTACTATTATTTACATTAAAATATGATAGCTGCATACAGAGAGGTAGTCAAGATTTTTTGCAATGAAGTTGATGGTTAAGATGATAGATCGATAATTTTTATTTCAGATAATGTTTTACAGTATACAAAAACTTTTGTGGTCTCACAAGAGATCTCCATACAGAAACTCTCTCCATACAGAAGCAATTTCAATTGAAAACATCAGTCGTCACATTGAATAATACACAAATCAATTGAAAACATCAGTCGTCACATTGAATAATACACAAATCAATTGAAAACATCAGCCGTCACATTGGGGTGGGGGTGGCTCAGTCGTAGCGCGCCAGGCTCGTAATCTGTAGTTCCCAGGTTCGAGTCCCAGCTGGGGTAACTTTGAGATTTATCACCGCAAAAATTTCCCGCCCTGCCCACGGTAAGTAGGGGACACCGATGGGCTTGGAACAGGCCGCCGTCCGTCGGATGGGACGTTAAGCCGTGGCCCCGTGTGCGGGAGAGCCATACCCTGTGTACGTTAAAGAACACGCTGTATGGCCTTGACGGGAGGCTACCATCTGTCTCCCAACAGCTGTTCCAGTGGGTCCCCTCCCCCAACCTTCTCTGAGCCTTCGGGGTCCATGTGACCTGGCCATTTAGTCCATGGTGTGCAAAAAAGTGCCGCTCAGAGGTAAAACAACCCAACTCAGTCGTCACATTGAATAATACACATTGAATAAAAACGAAAATAACTCAAAACAAAAAAATTCTAATAATCCAATATTACTCTTTAATCACTCTTCACTTAATTTCATAGGAGGCGTTTATAAGTAAAGTACACGCTTTGTAATTACATTTCTTCCCTTAAAAGTTTATGTTATTCCTTGGGGTTTAACGAATTCATAAATCACAAATTTTCCTTCCTCTTCTTTGACTATTATATTACTAGGCAAAGAAATTTCAAGATTTTAAAATTCGCACTTTATACTTTTTGATTAATTTAAATTAACTTTTTTCAAAAAGATCTTGGTAGACGTAGAAAATGAAGCTTGTCTATCTTCTCGTGTTACCCATTTTATAATCATTTTATATAGATTACAAAAACTAAAGTGTATACAGTGCAGTTTTGCGAATCTTGTAGTCTCAACCTTTGACACATTCTTCTGCTACTTTTTTCCAGGATTGTTCCACCTCATCAAGTCAATCCCTTATTTACATTTTCACAAACGGCGCCGACTGTTGTTTCAGTCGGTTAAGCGCCTGGTTCGTAATGTGATGCTCTCAGGTTCGAGTACTCTTATGAGTGAGTTGATATTTTTTCACCACTAAGCCTGTTTCGAAATGCGATGTTCCCGGGTTCGAGTACCACTATCCTTCAATTGATATTTTTCTCCAATAAGCCTGTTTCGTAATGCGATGTTCCCAGGTTCGAGTATCATTGTGCTTGAGTTGATATTTTTCATCCTCATTCTGCTCTTGATGAGAAAAGGTCGATGTCACTTCCGTTCGATGGAACGTTGCGCAGTGGCTTTGTTGAAGAAGAGCCATGTCTTGTGCACGTTAAAGAGCACGTTGGATGGCCTTGATGGTAAAACACCTAATAACTGCTAATAATGAACAATATTTAGTATCTAGAAGAAAAAAAGGGGAGCCAAGTGACTGAATAGAAGCGGAACACCGATCTGGTATAAAAATTTCTCTCCATTTTGGTAGACTTATCCTTCCTTCCCATTTCTTAGATCCTATCTACCCTTGTATAGTACTGACCGCCAGGTGGTGTCTCGAATGTAAAGTGCTTGATTTTAACTTTAGCTTATAAATGAATAGCTTCTTAAAGTTTCAAATTATTTATCGGAATGGCAGTTCTATTTTCCATTTTCACGAGCGCTCAAGTGGTAATCTCATAGAGACGATATGCCTGGTATTGAATCCATTGATGCAGAATGAGCTCATAACTTCGAGAAGCCGAACAAGATTAAAATCGTTA
The DNA here is from genome assembly GCA_038380435.1 of Ryuthela nishihirai. Classification (NCBI taxonomy): domain Eukaryota; kingdom Metazoa; phylum Arthropoda; class Arachnida; order Araneae; family Heptathelidae; genus Ryuthela; species Ryuthela nishihirai. Next base: position 20,681,693 of record JAWZYU010000016.1, read on the forward strand.
TCATTTCGAGAATTTCTTGCTTTTTTAGAAATAGAAATATTTCTTCCACGAAACAAGAAGGAATATAGAGTGAATGAGCAAAGAAAAAGCAGTAATACGGTTGGGTTGTTTTACTCTGAGCGGCACTTTTTTGCACACCACGGGCTAAATGGCCAGGTCACATGGACCCCGAAGGCTCAGAGAAGGTTGGGAGAGGGGACCCACTGGAACAGCTGTTGGGAGACAGATAGTAGCCTCCCGTCAAGGCCATCCAGTGTGTTCTTTAACGTGCACAGGGTATGTCTCCTCCGCACAAGGGGCCACGGCTTAACGTCCCATCCGACGGACGGCGGCCTTTCCAAGCCCATCGGTGTCCCCTATTGACCGTGGGCAGGGCGGGGAATTTTGCGGAGATAAATCTCAACGCTGACTCAGATGGGACTCGAATTTGGGAACTACAGATTACGAGCCTGGCGCGCTACCAACTGAGCCACCCCCGACCCAGCAATACGGTAATATCACAAATAGAAAAATAATAGTGGTGAGTGTACAGGAAAACAAACAAAGAGAATGATGTACGGGTTTCTCTTGAAATGATTTGTGAGTACAGACTGAATAATGGAAAGGTCTGCAAGTCTCAGACGGATGTTGGATTTTCGAAGCGATTTATCTCCCATTTCACGTTCTTTTCTCCACGCTTAAAACTTTTCCGGTTCCTTCGATACTTCCGACGTTTCGTGATTTCAGATAGGGTTGTTATTCCATGGCAGAAAGAATGACAAAACGCTGAAGCAATATAACCAGGATTTATTTAATCTTCTTTCCTTATATATATATGCAGAAAGAGAGTACGAATTCAGTTTTTCAGTTCCCCTTGCATCTCCTTCGATATATTGAAACGGAGGAAAAAGGTGAACAGAACAAACTCCCCTGCTCTTTCTATCCTCTGAAATCCCACCCCATCTCCCATGAACATTACGCACGTATTCGCAAGCATGTGTACCTCCTGAGCTTCCACTACGTGTGCCTTTAGTGTGGTGAAAGATGGATTTTGTTCCCAATATCAAATCGCATTACGATTTTCTCAGAAATCTGAACTTTTCCTCTAATATCTCCAAACCGATTTTTGCTCCTTACGCTCTATATTTCAAATGACAAGAGACATTAGTCTTCAATCTACCTTGCAGAGTCATTCCTCTTAACATTGGCTCTGCTTAGCAAAGTCGTTTATCAATGCACATTTGGGTTTGTTTTGTGAGCTGCTGCAAACATTATTCTGATGAGCCATTTTAAATAACTGTTTCAATACAAAGAAGAGTTTAAACCTTTCCTGATTTATAAGAGCGTTATAATTTGACTGCCATTTGCTCTTTTTCTATATATATGACAAACTTCTTTTTTTTTTATTGTCATTTATTATTCAGCTTTCGGATATTCATTTTTTAGTTTTTTTTCTCTTTTCTCTAGTTGGCTCTTACACTTTCCATCGCAAGTTATTGAAATGCAGAGTTAATCGTAGAAAAAAAATAAATGGACGTTGTGGGGGAAAATCGAAAATCGATTTCAAAATCTCATCGTTTGGATTGCATGCTAAATTACTTTGTCCACGTAGCAAAGGGAAGTTAGTTGGAATTGAAAACTTCGAAAAAAAAAGAAGCACTACTTAGTTTATATTTACTTACGTTGAAAGGTTTGATGTTTCATATGAAGATATTGCTTAATGGTTAAATGATGCCAGTGGAAAGGTTTTAAAGTCCAGTAAATCTTAAAATATGTCATACCGCTTGGAGAATCTTTTGATTTTGTTAGAACTTGTCGACTAGTAGAAAGATTAAAGTATTGGATTGGATTGTTTTGAGCGGCACTTTTTTGCACACCATGGGCTAAATGGCCAGGTCACATCGACCCCGAAGGCTCAGAGAAGGTTAGGGGAGGGGACCCACTGGAACAGCTGTTGGGAGACAGATGGTAGCCTCCCGTCAAGGCCATCCAGCGTGTTCTTTAACGTGCACAGGGTATGGCTCTCCCGCACACGGGGCCACGGCTTAACGTCCCATCCGACGGACGGCGGCCTTTTCAAGCCCATCGGTGTCCCCTACTGACCGTGGGCAGAGCGGGGAAATTTTGCGTAGATAAATCTCAACGCAGATTAAAGTATCTGGCTGTAAAGAAAGAGTTTCGTGTTCGTATCTTATATCTTCTGGATTGGGTTGTTTTGCCTCTGACCGGCACTTTTTTGCGCACAATGGGTTAAGCAGTCAGATCAGAAAAATTCCAACGGCTCAGAGAAGGTTGGGGAAAGGGAATTCACTGGATACTTGTTAGGATTGGGATGTTTTGCCCCTGAAAGGCGCTTTTTGCACACAATGGCTAAATGGCCAGATCACACGGACTCCGAGGGCTCAGAGAAAGTTGGGGGTAGGGGATCCATTGGACAGCTGAGAGGAGTCAGATGGTAGTCTCCTGTCAAGCCCATACAATCTGTCCTTGTGACCTGGCCTTTTAAAATTGCATTGTGTGCAAAAAGAGCCTTTCAGGGTATGGCTCTCACCTGCACACAGAGACAAGGCTTTAGCCCAATTCGATGGACAACGGTCCTTCTAAGTCCACGGTCACAAAGGACAGGTTGGATATCACGTCCTTGTGACCGTGGACTTATTCCACGGTCACAAAGACAGGGTGGGATATTTGCGTAGGTAGGACAGTTGTTAAGAGACAGATGGAAAACTCCCTTTAATGCCATTCAATATGTTCTTTAACGTGAACAAAGTATGGCTGTCTTGCACACGACACCGCTTCTTAATGTCCTGGAAAAGGTCTCGGTCTCATCTAACGGCGTCCTTTCCAAACACGATGGTTTCCCTTTCCTCACTGAGAGCAAGGTGGAGATTAACGGAGACATATATCAAAGCTGGTCAAGTTGAAACTCCAACCCGAAAACCGTAGTGACGAGCTTGGAGATAATCGTAAAACTTCCGTGCCAAAAAAAAATGCCTCTGTTTTTTTAAGTATAGAATTCAACCAGATATAAAATTATTATTGATTTTCCTTTACATTGCTTGCGATCAACGAATGTAATAACTATAAAACTGCTGAATTTTCGATGCATCAAATACAAAATGCTTCCAATCTAAATGTTCTTTCCGCTTACTGACATTGGTGTATAAGTTTCAGTTTGTTGGGTTTTCCAGTACATACTGTTACGACAGATGAACGAGCAACAATGAAACCGTGATATGCTGCTTCATTTTGATGCTCGCGTGTACTTTAGCTTGTGAATTACGTCACTAGTGTATTAGAAAAATAAAAACTCGAACTTTAACGATGTTGAAAAGGAGGAATAAAAACAGTTTGTAGTGTTTGAATGTGTATATTTCCGTTGCATTAACTGAATTAGCATAAAATTAATGTTAGGAAAGTTTCTGAAGATACTTGGATATTACGCCAAGGGCGTGAAATGTTAGTCGAGCAAGTAGAGCTGACCTCAACTTCTCTGTAGGAAGATGGGGCGGGGGTGGCTCAGTCGGTAGCGCGCCAGGCTCGTAATCTGTAGTTCCCAGGTTCGAGTCCTAGCTGGGTCAGCGTTGAGATTTTTCTCCGCAAAATTCCCCGCCCTGCCAACGGTCGGTAGGGGACACCGATGGGCTTGGAAAGGCCGCCGTCCGTCGGATGGGACGTTAAGCTGTGGTCCCGTGTGCGGGAGAGCCATACCCTGTGCACATTAAAGAACACGCTGGATGGCCTTGACGGGAGGCTACCATCTGTCTCCCAACAGCTGTTCCAGTGGGTCTCCTCCCCTAACCTTCTCTGAGCCTTCGGGGTCTATGTGACCTGGCCATTTAGCCCACGGTGTGCAAAAACGTGCCGCCCAGAGGTAAAACAACCCAACCCAACTCTGTAGGAAGAGTTCATCGCCTGGTGATCAACATCTGAAGAGAATTGGTTCTGAAAGCCCAGTATACTTACTAGCAGTTTTGGAGTACTAGATGGCTGAAATTCTGGAAGAAAATCATTTCATGCGTGATTGTTTTTGGTTTGTTTAAAGAATTGGCAAGATTATTCTTGCTAGTTTACAGGTTTAATCGCAAACATGATCCTGCCACTTATTGAGTATTGTAAAAAGTCTTATTTTGTGTTTTGATTAGGAACTGTAAGAATTCTAATCATCATCATCATCATCATCCTCAAGCGGCCATGGGCTACGGAGGTCCAACCAAACCGTGCAATTTAGTTCTCCAAGCAAGTCTATCCTGAGCTACATCTACTGCATCTGGCCACTGAACACCAATTCTAACAAGGTCCTGTTTGACATTGTCTGCCCACCGCATCCTAGGTCTCCCCTTCTTTCTGAGGCCTTTAGGCACATTGTTCATAACCCTATTTGCCAATCTATAATTATTCATACGGGCAACATGGCCAAACCAACGGAGTCTCTCTCTGCACATATGCTGCTTAAAGGAGGTTGCAAACTCCTTTGCCTAACCTCATCATTAGCTACAAAGTTGAACCACCTAATGCCTAAGATACTGCGTAAGCATCTGGAATCAAAAGCATCTAGTTTCCTGTTATCTTGTTTACAAAGTGTCCATGTTTCACTACCATAAGTAACCCTAGAAAGAACCAAACTATTATACAGTCTAATTTTAGTCTTTAGGTGTATACGCCTATTTCTCCACACTCTCCATAGATTCTTAAAAGTCCCGGCAGCAATCCCTATTCGTCTGTTAATCTCATGCCGCACATCACCATTATCAGTTACATAGCTCCCAAGATAATTAAACTGTGACACCTGCTCAAGACTGCAACCATTAAGATTAACTGAATCACAGTCTGCCTGACCAATTTTCATCACTTTAGTTTTCTCTCTGTTTATAACCAAACCTACTCTACTACCAGTTTCATCAACAGCCCTAATGAAAGATTTCATCTCATCAACATCATTTGCCAAAAGGGCTAAATCATCAGCATAATCTAAATCAGAAATTTTCGTATCTCCAGCCCATTTGAGGCCAAAAGCTTTCCCTTGAAGTGAAATTTGCAAAACACAATCAAAAACCAAACTAAAGAGAAAAGGAGACAAAATGCACCCTTGTCGAACACCAGAAGTAATGCTAAACCAATTGCTACAAGCCTTACCAACTCTCACACATGACTCAGTGTTATTATAGAGAGCTTTCATTATGTTAACTAACTTGTCTGGTATACCATATGATCTCACAATCAACCACAAATTATGACGATCAACAGAGTCGAAAGCCTTTTTGAAATCAACAAAGCTAGCAACCAAAGGTTTCTGAAACTCTAAACATTTCTCAAGAATCTGCCTAAGTGAAAATATCTGATCTACACATCCCCTACCACTTCTGAATCCACATTGCTCATCACGCAATTGCCTGTATACCCCTATAGTTATCACAAGAACTGCGATCACCTTTTTTGAAAATAGTGATAATAATAGCTCTGGTAAAATCTTTAGGAACCATGCCTTTATCATAAAAGTTATTCAAAATTTCAGTCATCCAAGTGGTAACCGAAACATTCCCAGCTCTGAGCATTTCTGTAGTAATTTCATCTACCCCTGGGGATTTATGAAGTTTAAGTTTAGAGATAGCCAAAATAACTTCAGATTGTGTTATAGGGCTAACATTAAAGCTGCTAATGCATCTATCATCATTGCAAACAATGGGAGTAGAACTAACTACATTGTTTAGAACATCACTGAAATGCTCAGCCCACCTAGCCATGACAGAATCCTCCCCTTCTATAACCTTACCTTGTTTATCCTTCAAGCCTTGTATGCCTGTCTGTTTTCTACCACACAAAACATTAACTATCTGGTACAGCTCTCTGCTGTTGTGCTGTCTAACTGCTTCCTCAGCTTTGTCAGCCAAACCATCAAGCCAAATATTCTTATCAGCAGCTAACTGATCTTTTACACGTTTATTAAGTTCTCTGTAATGCTTTCTATTAGGACTAGTAGGGTATTGATTAAAGACATTCCTGCAGTTCTTTCTTTCCGAAATAAGCTCAAGTGCCTTATCACTCAGATAATTCTGCCTCTTCTGCTCCTTTTTTCCTAAAAGAGTACTGTTAGTGTCCAAAAAAGCCTGTTTAAAATGATCCCATTCTTCCTCAACTTCAGTATTAAGCACACCATGACTGTCATAATGACGAAGTAACCTATCATGGTAAGCTTTGGCTATAGCTGGATCTTTCAGAGCTTCAGTATTAAAAGTAAATTTTTTAACCCTAGCACACTTTTTAAGTTTAAGTTGCAACACACTTTTAACAAGGTAATGGTCAGATCCAATTTCAGCTCCCCTATATGCCCTTTTATTCCTAACAGAACTAGCCCATTTGCTGTTAATTAATATGTAATTAATCATATTCTTATGCAGCCCATCAGGTGAAACCCATGTGTACTTATGTATGTCGTGGTGTTTGTAATAAGTGTTAGTTATTCTGAATCCATTGAGTTTACTTACCTGTAAGAGACGTTGCCCATTGCCATTGCAGCTACCAATACCAAAAGGGCCTATTACTTCTCCCCAAAGGTCAGAGTCAGTACCAACTTTGGCATTGAAGTCACCAAGAACAAGGGTAATATCTTTTTTCTTGACAGAATTCAAAATATCCTGAAGTTGTTCATACAACCTATCGTTCTGATCCTCATCGGCATCCTCAGTGGGGGCATAACAGCAGATAACATTCAAGTCTTTAACGCTTGTCTGAAATTTTCCTGTAAGAAACCTTTCATTAATGCACTCATATCCTAGAAGAGCATCGCTAGCGTGTCTGCTGAGAAGCAGACCCACGCCTTGGTGATGCTTATTGTCGTCCCTCCCTGAAAAGAGAAATTTAAGATTATTTTTTAAAATCTGACCTTTATCTGTCCATCTGGTCTCTTGCAAGCCGAGAATATCTAAATTATAATGGTGGAATTCTTGTGTGAGGACATCAAGAGAAAAAGCTCTGTGCAGAGTCCTCACATTCCAACTACCTATGGAGAGAAAATGGTTAGTGGGATGTTTAAAGAAACTATGTTTATTGAGAGAGGGAATGCCGACAATATCAAACAGCCCCCTAATCGCAGACATGGGGCAAAGACCCGTACCCCCACTACTAAAGGCTGAAGCCATCTACACTGGAAGACTTCCTCCAATGTAGAATTTGACGATGCCAATAGAAGCAAAGAGGTCAGGTGCCTGCGATGACTTATGCTCAGGATTATCCACCAGCTGATAAACATATCCTGTGAATCTATTCACTTGGGGCTGTCAACCCATAAACAAACAGAAAACACAGCGGAAGATTTTCCCTCCACAGAAGCCCACCAGTGCAGCAAAATCAGGATCCATAATCAAGCTCAGAGCCATATATCTGTCCAGTCCAGTAGGTTTGTATGGTCAGCACCAGGACCCTGTGTGGTTGACCACTCCTCAGCAGGGTAGGAAAAAAAAGAAAAGTAGCCATAGTTGTCCAGATCAGTAGGCCACACTAATCTGGCAGCCCTCCCCTTCCGTTCACTTCCACAAGAGAGTATCTCTTTTGAAAGTTACTAACGGTCCGCACCACGAGAATGCGGGGTCGGACATTAGGTGCTAGGCCTGGCCGGTTCTATGCATCATCACAGGGGATTGGTGCATAGCTCTCCTTCCAGTGACTATTTGTAGTAATAGTGATAAGGTGAAATATTCTTCTGATGGTTTATTTTCTTACTGATGAAGATAAAGATTTGTGTTAGGTGAATGTGTTTTATATTTGTGTTTTTATTCCTATTTTAGCAATAAATTAGTTCATTTATAAAAATCAGTCATTAAATATTCTTTTGAACTCACTCTCCAGAATTTCCTATTAAAACTTATAACAATACTATTCCAGTAACAAGTGCTCAGCGTGCTTAGTTACTGATATAAAGTATTCGAGCCCCAGCTAGATAAGACAAGAATGTCTTCTTTATAGCTGTTGGCATTTTTTTTAGGACTCGTCTTCCTCTCATATCTTCTCTATGGAGATTAGCTTCTCCTGAAACAGCTGCTGGCCACAGAGGTCTGATAGCAGCTGCTTCAGGAGTAATATTTTTTATCATAGATTTCAACTGTCTTTTGAAATAACAAAGTAATTTGTACACATAGCACTCATCAAATGTTCATAAAAAGTGAACACTGGGATGGTTTGATAAGCTATTATTGCTAGTATGTTTCTATCTTTCTAGTGTTGTCGAACGATATAAACACACCAACAATAATAAAAAATAAATACCCCCTCAAGCAGCTGCTTGCCACAGAGGTCTGACAGGAGCCTGTCAGTTTATATGTCACAGTAGAAGATCTGAGAGGATGGCAGGATCTCAGCAGAATAACGACACAAACAGCCATGCCTTACCCGGGGCTCGAACCCAGGTCCCGTAGCCAAGTGCGCTAACCACTCGGCCACGGGAACCGCCCAACAATAATAGCTTGCTAGATATCGACACAATAGAGTGCAAAGAATTCAGACGTTGTAACTTCGATGCAGAGTTTGGATGAGTAAATTGTCTATCTAGGTGCTTGAAATGGACTACCAAACAATTTCGATATTGATTTCTTTTTGCATAAATTTAAACGGTAAGTGACGTACTTTAGTGGTTGTAATGAACTCAAAAAGTAACAAAGCTATATGATACGGTATTGAAATGTTTTTAGATGAATAAATGACTTATCTAAGTACTTGTAATGATATTCAAAGAATTAAGGTATTGTTATTGTGATGTATTTTCACACGAAAAAAAAATACTTGTCTGTATTTTTTACTGGTGTAATGTTTATGTAATCATTTGCTCCCCTTGGTAACAGTGATGGAGTACAAAAAATATCTAGTAATTAATTTATCTAAAACTAATCATAAAGTTTGTTAAATATACAAAAAAAGCTATAAAATTTCTGCACTCGAATTATCCTAAGGTTAGCGGCCTTCTCTGTGGCTTTCTTGAATGAACTATATAGATAGCATCTGCAGCTCCCCGAAGGCGACTACAGTGAGGGTTGAAAAGCCTTTGTACATAGTGCAAGCAACGGAGTTTTATGCCTTTTTAAAATTCCGAAAATAATATTAACGAAGGTAACCTGAAAACTATTGTTGTTGTTAATCTAGTCATTGTTTTTTCGCGTAGTTTTTAAGAGTGGTTAGCACGCTTGGCTTCTGTTCAAAGGGACCTGGGTTCGAGCCCCCGGTAACACATGGATATTTGTGTTGTTTTTCTGATGAGGTCTCGCCATGCTCACAGACCTTCTGCTATGGCGTATAAACTGGTAGGATCCTGTCAGATCTCTGTGGCAAGAAGCATAATCAGCTGCTTGCCACAGAATTAAAACATTTGAGATAAAAATATTTATTTTTTTAATTGCTCATCTCGGCTCTTGCGATGGACTGCAAAACAAACTAAATATTGATGTGTCGTACGTTTTGGACCAAAAAATGACTCATACGAGTATTAAGGTTCAGAATTTAGAGAATTCCCATCCTCTGCCGAACACTAAAGAGCAAAAGAATATTTTTAGCTCCATGAACAAATATTGGGTTTTTGTAATGCGTTACCTCTCAGCGGCATTTTTTGCACGCAGTAGGCTAAATGGTCAGGTTACAAGAATTCAGAGAAGGATCGGGAAACGGATTCATAGGGTAGCTGTTAGGAAAGAAATGGAAGTCACTCTCAAAACCATCCAGAGTAGGGGTGCTCAACATGGGATACGCGGTAAAAAGTTTTGGGGTACGTCGTGAGAGCTCAAAAGTCGCTAGATCTAGTAACAAAATAAAAATAACCATTGTTAGACTATAACTATAGTTTTATCTATCTATACAAGGGGTACGCCAGTTACATACACATTTCCATCGGGTACGTGAAGCATAAAATGTTGAGAACCACTGATCTAGAGTATTCTTTAATGTGCACAGAATGTGGCTCTTGTTCACGTGGAGCCACTGTTTAAACATCCAATCCGATGAACCACAGCCTTTACAAAACTCATTGCTATCTCCTTTGTCACCGAAGACAAGGTTGGGGTTAACGGAGATTTAATCTCAATTGGCACTACCTGGGAAACTGCAATTTACGAGTTTTGCATGCTACTGACTCTACCAACCCTAGCTCCCGTGAATTGCAGATTAATTTGATTTTCAGGGGGAAAAAAGGTAAAAACATTTCTCGTAGTTTCGAGAAAAATGAAGAACACACACATATATATCTTAATTTTATGCATTGCTATCATGGAAACGAGATAACAATTCGAAAAAGATGAACAAAAGCAAAATGCAGAAATAGCGTCACGGAATAGTTATCCTTTGCTGAAAGCACAAAAACAAAAAAAAGTTTATATTTGTTTCGCCATCAATTATAATTTATATCGCAAGTGAGTTTAGGGTTTCGCATCGGTAATCCCTGTAAAGCAAATAAGAGAAGATGAGGATGAGAAAGGAAAAAAAAACATCCCACGTTATTAATGATAATTGAGATCTGAATCTCCTCTTTGCTCCACGAGAGATGCAACCATTTGTCTTCCCCGCGCATCGTTTGTCACGACCCCCTCCCCTCCCTCCCTCTAATCCCAACAAACGTCGAAGCAGCGTTAAACGTTTTGTTTGCAAAACTCGCCAGGCCGTACTTTTGAACGTTTTAATGGCATTTTAAAAGCAAGATAAAAATTCTATTTCAACCGGAGATAGATGGATGGACGACTTCGGTTTAATTTCCTCTGAAAGTGTTAGGACTACTGCTACTCCACCTCCTGCTCGATGCTTTAGGAAGGAAACGATCGATAGCACTAGTGAACTTCATTTTTTTTTATGTGTTTGCTTTGAGATGGTTCTTTTACTGACATGCGTTAGAATTGTGAAGTTGCTCACTGACCTTTCGCCGCACTTTTTACGAACTCTCAAAGATTACAGAGTGTATTATCCGCAGATGACCATTTCTGAAGTTGTCCACTTTCCCTACCTGGCGTAGTGGTTAGCGTACATGAATACTAAGCCAGAGGGCTTGTTTTTAGTATAAGGGCTTAATGTTCTATGAGAAGTTTGGACAAGCCTACTAGAGCTTCTAGGCTTCCAGATACAGTCGCTCAAAAAAAGTATCCGAACACTGTGGTTGATTAGAGAATTCAGCAAAATATCTGGCAACGATTTTTTTAGAAATTAGTGATCTGGCAACCTTCGTGTCACGTGACACGAAGGTTGCCAGATCACTAATTTCTAAAAAAAAATCGTTGCTAGATGTTTTTTCTGAATTTTCTAATCAACCACAGTGTTCGGATACTCTTTTGAGCGACTGTACCTAACAATTAAGGGTAGGGGTTGGATCAGTATCATCATTCCAGTTTCGTAACCTGCAATTCCTTGGTTCGAGTTCCACCTAGGACACCTGAGAGTTATCTTCACTAAAGTAGGGGACACCGATGGACTTGGGAAAAAGCCAACATCCGTTGGAGGAATGAAAAGCCTTTGAACCGGGTTTAGGAGAGTCATACGCTATGCACATTAAAGAACATTCTGGATTGCCTTGACGGGAGACAAACATTTGTCTCCTAACAGTTGCCCATTGGTATCCCTTCTCTCAACCATCTCTGAGCCTTTGGAATCCTTTTGACCTGACCATTTAGCCCATTTTGTAGTTAAGAGGTACAAAAACCACCCTGACAAGTAAGCAAAGGACATGTCTTTGTGTAAGTGTTTATGTGTGGAATCAAGACTGGAGAACCACTCTGGATTCAGGACTGGACAAAACCAGTCTGGAGCCAGACTGGAAAGGAAACCAGGACTGGAGCTTTTAAGTTATATCTGTCCGTTGTGTTTCCTGAGTTGACCACCGCGCTTACTGCAATAATAGCAAAGTCTATTGTAATGAGTATCTGAATTTCCGAGTGAGGATTTGGATATGTTGGTTCCGTACCAATTTCCTAAATTAATGTTCTCTGGTTCGAGTCTATACTGTGTCTACTTCAATGTCTTTCATGATGCCCACAGTGAAAAAGGACTCTCGGATGATCATAAAAAGACCATCTTCCGTCCTTTAAAGTAACGGCAGCTTAAGTCATATCCTCTCAGTATTAAAGAGCACAGTGTATGGGCTTGACAGAAGGAATCCGTCAAGTCTGTCCAATGAATTCCATTTCTCTTCTCGGTTTTGAACCGTTAGGGTACTTATGATCTAGCTATTTAGCCCATTGAGTGCAAGAAGTGCCGCTGAGAGGTAAAAAAAAATCCAATGCTCTGAATTTGGCTATCTATTAAGGTAAAACCTAAATCTATAAAATGACCCCTAAAGGATAACCTTTTATAGGAGCCGTAGTAGTCAACATATTGCGATATTACTCCTTTTTTTTAGCTGATCATTTCTTTTTTCTTTAAAAACTTTATAAGAAATAAATCTTTGCGTTATTGACCACAACAGAAAGAAATGTTAAGAATTCTTTGTGTTAAATGAGCTGGTTACTGGTGTTATATGGTTCATTTCAGAGCGAGGTGGTGGCATCCACTAGACTGTCTTTTCGCCTGTTCTACCTCTGAGCGATTGGGGCGGGGATAGCTCAGACGGTAGCGCCCCAGGCTCGTAATCTGTAGTTCCCAGGTTCGAGTCCCAGCTGGGTCAGCGTTGAGATTTATCTCCGCAAAAATTCCCCGCCCTGCCCACGGTCAGTAGGGGACACCGATGGGTTTGGAAAGGCCGCCGTCCATCGGATGGGACGTTAAGCCGTGGTCCCGTGTGCGGGAGAGCCATACCCTGTGCACGTTAAAGAACACGCTGGATGGCCTTGACGGGAGGCTACCATCTGTCTCCCAACAGCTGTTCCAGTGGGTCCCCTCCCCCAACCTTCTCTGAGCCTTCGGGGTCCATGTGACCTGGCCATTTAGCCCATGGTGTGCAAAAAAGTGCCGCTCAGAGGTAAAACAACCCAACCCTCTGAGCGGCACGTTTTTGCATACAAAGGGCTAAATAGCCAAGTCACAAGAATCCTAATGACTCAGAGAAATCTAGGGGAAGGGTACCCACTGAACAAATATTAGGAGACAGATGGTAGTTATCCCATCAAGGCCATTCAGCGTGTTCTTTAAAATACACTGGGCATGGCTCTCTCACACACGGCTCCACGTCTTAACGTCCGATCGATGGACGGCGGCCTTTCAAAGACAATCGGTGTCCCCTACTGACCATGGGCAGGGCTCGACTACCGACTGAGCCACTCCCACCCTCTGTGTTTTAGGAACAAATGGGTTTATTTCCTCTACATCATTCAGTGTGTTTCTTAAACATCATAATACCAGTTCGGTTGGGTTGTTTTGCCTCTGAGCGGCACTTTTTTGCACATCATGGGCTAAATGGCCAAGTCACAAGGACCCCGAAGGCTCAGAGAAAGTTGTGGAGGAGACCCACTGGAACAGCTGTTGGGAGACAGATGGTAGCCTCCCATCAAGGCCATCCAGTGTGTTCTTTAACGTGCAGAGGGTATGGCTCTCCCTCACATGGGACTCCCATTCGACGGATGGCGACCTTTCCAAGCCCATTGGTGTCCCCTACTGACCGAGGGTAGGGCGGAGAGTTTTGCTGAGATAAGTCTAAACGCTGACCGAGCTGGGACTCGAACCTGGGAACTGCAGATTTCGAGCCTGGCGCGCTACCGACTGAGCCACCCCCTCCCACCAGTTCGGTATTGCAATCATCGTATGAGGAAAAGTTATTCTCTTTCATTGTAGTTTTCTTCACAAGTTGCATATAACGACCGCGTGTCGTGACACTATGCAGTTACCCGCCTAACTATTTTCTACGAATGTTATTGCAGCACCCTCTATGTGTACGTTGTTTTATCATCTTAATTCTCCACATAAGAGTTGATATAGTTTTCTGAGTACATTAAATGCATCGATCACTTATAACAATATCCTATTTATCCGCCTGCTCTACAGATAAGGTTATTATTATTTTTAGTTTTATAGGTATATATCAACAAAGTCGTTCTTTAATTAATACAGAATTTTCAGCTATCTATCACATAAGAGAATTTTAAACAGAACTGCCATTCTAAACGTTCCAATTTTCACGGTTTACCGATTTCTTCCTTTGCATTAAGAAAAGAAAAAAAAAAGAGATAATTATGTTAATGAAGATCATAGAAAAAGGAAAGGTTCATTAGCGACATCACCATGGAGACGCCGGTTCTTTACAGGAAGAAGTCTTACTATCTTATCTTTTAGGTCGTTGAATCCTTTTCCACTCTGTTCACGTGATACGGGAGGTTATTAGTAAGTGCGTGCATGTTGGAGAGATATATAGGCTTAGTAGGACTTAAGAGTCGTATTGCAAATCTCTCTTGTTCTGCCACTGCTGACAATCTTGAAAGAAATATATAATTATTGGTCAAATTATATGAAAAGGAAGACAAAAATAAAGTTAGTTGTTCCGATGGATATTCCAAGAATGATTATGTCCTAATTGGGTCGGAATCGAATCGACCGCAGTAATTACTCCACAAGAAAAAGTATTCCCAAGACACGTATGAATATGTTTTTTGGGGGATTATTAATTAATAGCCTTGGGCGGAAGAAACGATTCTATAACTTAAACTTTTATCAACAGATCAAAAGAATTGGTTTTGAATTGCAGAGAAAGAAACTCTAGGGAAACGCTTTAAGAGGAAAAACAAATCTATTTTGGGACATTGCTCTAGCAATGGTTAAAGGGGAAAAAAGTCGGCATGTTTAACAGTGCTAGCTGTAATTGAAAGGCTACTGTTAAAACGGAAGATTGATTACTAAGCAGAACGCAAAGCCGACACGAAATGCCGTATCCTGTTTCAGTTGTCATCTGTGGTTTTCGAGATAGTGCAACTCGTGCAGAGGAGGTATACGGTATTCACTTTAATTTCCTTATTGCATCTCATTAGCTATTTTGAACAGATCATAATTAGGATTTGTAAGAAGAATGAGTTGCTTTTCCTCTGAGGAGCGCTTTGTTGCCACAATTGACTATTTCGTCAGGTGAATCTCTTAAAGAGATTCACCTGACGAGTGAATCTCTTAAAGAGAGACTGTTCAGTGAATCTCTTAAAGAGATTCACTGAACAGTTGTTAGAAGACAGATGGGAGTCTCCCGTGAAAGCCATATAATTTTTTAATGTCCATTTGGCAGTCTCATCTGTATACTAGGTCACGGTTTAATATCCAACTAGATGGACGATGGCTTTCCAAACCAAATGGTGTCCCCTTCCACGCAAAGAGAAGATAAAATATACATTATTTTATCAATATAAACATACATATTTATACATATTTATGTTTGTATTGTGTTGAGGTTAATGCACCAGATCTCAAACAAAAATATGTATATTTATGTTTGAAGTTTGAGATTTGGAGGTTTGGTTCATTAAGTACCAAACTTCAAACAATCAAGTTATGAGCCTGGAAAGAAACCGACTCAGCTAGAAGCTTAGGTTGGCTCAGTCGGTGGAACTCCACGCTCATAATCTCAAGTTTCGAGTTTCAGCGTTGAGATTTATTTTCACTAATTCCCAGCTTCCGCTGATGAGAAAGGAGTGTGAAAGGGACACCAATGGACTTGTAAGGACAGTCGTCTGTCGGATGAGACGTTAATCCATTTTGCCATCCGTGTGCAGGAGAGCCACACCCTGTGCTCTTTAAAGAACATGCTGGATGGCCTTGACAGAAGGCTGCTATCTTTCTCCTAAAATGTTTCAGTGAGCCCTCTTCTACCAAACTTCTCTGATACCTTGAAGTCCTTGTGGCCTGGCCATTTATCCAACTGTCAGCAAAACATTTGCCGCAAAGAGGTAAAACAACCCAACCGACTGAGCGAAATCCGTCCCATAGAGCGAAGAAGATATTTGCTCAGTGTTTGAGCTGGTGATTTCGTAATATACCACAGTGAATAATGGAAAACAATATTACAACAACAAGAAATAAAAAATGAAACTGTAGCATATAAGTTTTCAACTTTTTTTGACAGTGGGATCATATTTGAAATTACAAAAGAGGTTTAATTCCCATTGAACCTGTATGTGTTCCATTCGTTTGGAAGCATTGCATCATCTCATGACACGAAACAATTAGCAGGGAAATGTCAGTAAGTGGGATGGATGACACGCTGAAGAATAGATGATAAATTGTGTGACCAGGCCTCCTTAGAACATGGTGACCATTTTACAAAGTATCCTGAACGAGGTCAGAATGCTATGACTGAATTTGAAGGTGCAGAGGGTTATAAGCATGCAGATATTCATTACAAGAGATATTATTATAGACTGTATATGAATGACTTCTGCGTCCAAAAGAACAGTAAAAGACTGCTTACAGCCATTAAAGTTAAGCTTCCAGGAAAGCTCACAAGCGAAATTATCATCTTCATGAACACGCATGACAACATTTAGGTAACAACGTCAAGGCATTAATCCAGTGTAGCAGTATGCGCATAAAGGAACCACAAACTAAGGATCTTCTCTGCTAAATAATAAATCGATTAAATAACACAATACCCATATAACGATATCATAAAAGTAATATATAACTTTTGCAGAGTATGGTTTATGAGACAATGATAACAATCCAAAGACCTTCCGATTAAAGCATTTATATAAAACTACGTAGCAAGTTTACGCTGTGTTGTTGTAGTCCTAATCTCGATTAGATTAAGCTCTCTGAAATGTTTACTTTTGAAAACCGTTTAGGAATAGTGTTTGATCAGACAAAGAAGCAGAAAAACTTTCTGAAGTATATATTGCCCTACCAAAATATTAGAGTTCGGTTGCTTTACCTCTGAGCGGCACTTTTTTGCACACCATGGCTAAATGGCCAGGTCACATAGACCCGAAGGCTCAGAGAAGGTTGGGGGAGGGGACCCACTGGAACAGCTGTTGGGAGACAGATGGTAGCCTCCCGTCAAGGCCATCCAGCGTGTTCTTTAACGTGCACAGTGTATGGCTCTCCCGCACACGGGGTCACGGTTTAACGTCCCATCCGACGGACGGCGGCATTTCCAAGCCCATCGGTGTCCCCTACTGATCGTGAACAGGGCGGAGATAAATCTCAACGCTGACCCAGCTGGGACTCGAACCTGGGAACTGCAGATTACGAGCCTGGCGCACTACCGACTGAGCCACCCCCGCCCCTTCAAAATATTAGAGAATTTCCATGTTATATCAATGGGAATCTAACTTCGAAGCTCTAAAACTTTTGAAATATGCATTTATTAGAAAGGTTTGACTGTAGATAAATTTAAGATAATAATTAAAAATGTTTAAATTTCGATTATCATCAATATTCGTCTAGTATTTAAAGAGTTATGGAGGCTGGAATATTTAAAAAAATATCTCGTTTTATAAAAATCATTTCAAAATTTAAATATTGAAGTAATCATTGCATAAACTTCTAAAATGTATATTGTTCCTTTTGTAAATGATTTGAAACAATAATAATGTTTAAGTTTTAATAATTTCTGTGATAAAATTCTTATGATGCATTACTGTTGGGAAAAATTTTAACTTCCTTAACTTTTTAAATACCGAACGGAAAATTGATGAAAATCGAGATTTAAATAGATTTCATTATGTTCTTTGTCTTCAGGCACATTTTTCCATTATATGAATATTTCGGAAATTATAAAGCTTCGAAATTAGTATCTCATTGATATAATATGTGAAATTCTGTAATATTTTGGTAGTGTAATGTATAACATAAATAAAATTGCACCTAATCCATTGATTTCAAAACTTCAAAGTTATAAAAGATGTTTTAAAATTCCCAACCATGATCTCTAATTCGTCCTCAGCAGCTTACCCAAAATATCAAAGTAGTTTTTGTGAGAGGGAGAAAAAGCTATCAAACTAACCCTGATCTATTTTATTTGAGTAATTATGCGAGCCATTCCGCCCCAAATCGAAAAAAAGATCGAAAATACCCACGAATCCATAAAAAAATTCAACGATTTCGAGCATGTACGATTACGTGTTGGGAAAGAAAAAAAAGTTTTCTTTTTATATGCATTATTCTTTGAAATTCTATCAGAGCGATAAAAAGGACTATTTAAATGCATAAAATAATTTCCAATTGAATGGGAAATATATCTAAACGGCTTATGTGGTGAAAAAATAAGAGCTATCGTAACTGTTATCATAACAGTTTCTATAAAAAAAATGTAGGACGTGAAATACTAGAGAAGCAAGGCGGCAGAAAAAAAATAATGGTGAAGAAAAAAGAGGAAATTCAAAAGTAGAAAAAAAAGAGAAATCCGATATGGTGTTTCTGATAGTCTCGGTCGTTTATCATACATATACCTTTAGGTGAAAAAAAAAAGTAGAAGTATTCAGCTCTTTCCCTTTTCTTTTTACGATCAGAATTCTAGTTCAAAACATGAACCCTTTTTGCTCTCCTAAACGTATAGTATCTTCCTACACAATTGTACTTTTTACTATACACACATCAATTTCTTTTCCTATATGCGTCTCTTTTGCCTTTCTTGTATTTCCAAGAAAGAATTCAAAATACATATTTTTGTTCAATGTTCGTTTTGTTTCAAGCCTTTCAGTTTGTTGTAGTTGATTTTATATAAAAATAAAGATTCTGAAGAAAAAAGAAAAAACTCTGAGATATAAAATGCTACAAAAAAAGTTGCCTTTAGTCCTTGGGGTTGAAAGAACGTGTGGATAAAATCTGGGCTGCATTCTCGAAAAAACATCCTTTTAGGCTACAGAGACTTTGTTATATTTATTGTGAAGAAGCAGGAGTAGAGACCACTTTTACTCAACCCATTATATTTTTTCAACACAACCAAATGCTGAGGATTTTACTTTCTAATAATATTTATATTTGCTTTTTATCAGAATTTTATTTCGCAAACTAACCCCTTTTCAAAAACACCGACTGACTTAAGTTCCGCAGAAAAACTGAATTTAATCAAGATTTGCCTATTCCAACTTCCCTTAAGAAACTGATTTGCTTGCTTTACCTTTAAGTACAAAAAAAAGATTTGTCTACTCTCCGTTTTAAGTGAAACAAAGATCTGCCTACTTCCAAGTTTTCTTTAAGCAACTGATTTACTTGCTTTATCTTTTAGGTAAAAACAAAAATTGCTTAGTCTACATTTAAAGTAAAGAAAGATTTGCCTACTTCCATGGGGCGGGGGTGGTCAGTCGGTAGCGCGCCAGGCTCGTAATCTGTAGTTCCCAGGTTCGAGTCCCAGCTGGGTCAGCGGTTGAGATTTATCTCCTCAGAATTCCCCGCCCTGCCCACGGTCAGTAGGGGACACCGATGGGCTTGGAAAGGCCGCCGTCCGTCGGATGGGACGGTAAACCGTGGCCCCGTATGCGGGAGAGCCATACCCTGTGCACGTTAAAGAAAACGCTGGATGGCCTTGACGGGAGACTACCATCTGTCTCCCAACAGCTGTTCCAGTGGGTCCCCTTCCCCAACCTTCTCTGAGCCTTCGGGGTCCATGTGACCTGGCCATTTAGCCCATGGTGTGCAAAAAAGTGCCACTCAGAGGTAAAACAACCCAACCCTACTTCCAAATTCCCTTAAGAAACTTATTTGCTTTTACACTTTTTCTAAAAAGAGCTACTTGCATAATTTCCGCTTTTCTTAATAAACGATTTTCTTATTTTTTTCCGCTTTTTTTAAGAAAAGATTTGTTTCTTTCTCCACTTTTCTCAAGAAACGATTTGCATATTTTCGCACTTTTTCTTAAAACTTAAACGCTTACTTCTACTTTTCCTAAAATAAAAATTGCTCCATTTTTACTTTTCTTAAGACTTGCTTTTGTTAAAATTTTAAAAGACAGCTCTTCGCTCACTTAACTTTTCTTAGTCAATGATTAGTTTACTTTCTACTCGTACACTTAAAAGTAAGAAAATAACCTTCTGGATAAGAGAATGAAGAGGAAGTAACTTGACTAATCATTGTCATGAGAAATGTGAAAAGTAAGCAAATAATCTTCTGGATAACGTCTTTTCCGATAATGTTTCCATTCCACTTTTCATACGACAAATATTGCTTACTTTACACTTCTCCTAAGAGAGTAATTGCTTACTTTACACTTTTCTTAAGACATCAATTGCTTACTTTACAATTTTCTTACTATAATGATCGTTTACTTTACATTTTGTTTAAGACACAACCAGTCCAAATTAAGACAAAGTTGCCTACGTTACACTTCTCTTAAAACAATTATTGCTTACTTTACACTTTTCTTAAGATATTGACTCTTTGATTTCTGCTTTTTTAAACAATGGTTTGCTTACTTTCTACTTTTCAAGACAATGATTTTCCCCATTTTTCTTATTACAATTATTTGCTAATAAACTTTTACTATGACAAATGATTTTTTACTTCCACTTAAGAGAACAATATATAAATACTGAATACATATTATGGAATATCGGATATTAATAGATTTACTGAGGGCCTTAATTTATTTTCATCCACATCTTTTCACAGAAAGCTTTTTTTGGGAGTTACTCAACTAAACATTGAATTTGGCTCTCCATTGATATAATATGAAAATTCTATTATTTTTAGTCTAAGTAATGTACAACCTCGGAACATATGGTTCTTAGTCCCTCATCAGTATTAAAGAAAAATGACGGAATTCGTTCTGAAGAAAGTATACACGTTTATAAATAAAGAGTGTATATTATTCATTGGAATTAAATTGTGCAGTTTTACCTTCTTTTTTTTGAAATATGCGAACTACTCTGTAAATGATTCTGAGGACACAAGTGTTTCTCGATGCTTCGAGTAGATTTTCTCGATAAATGGATAGTCAGCTCCCATGATTCTAATGAGACATTTTCTCTTGCTTTCCTCTCGTTACTAAGCATAGCAGAACTGGGAGCAATTTGAAATGCGCATAGCAAATTAGAAAACACTTTGCAAGTCTTAACGTAGCAATTGCTAACAAGTTAGGAACTGCTGTCGGGAATAACTCCTTATATTTTACAACTGAAAATGAACAAACTTTTTCCTGCTAGGCTTTACATCCCCTAAATAAAAAGACTTGGAGAATTTTTCGTGTTATGACAGTGGGCAACCAAATTCGACTTTCGTCACTTCTGAGTTGGGTTGTTTCATCTCTGAGCAGTAATTTTTTTCCACACAATGGCCAGACCTCAAAGACTCCAAGAGTTCAGAGAAGGTTGGTGACCCACTGGGCAGCTATTACGAGACAGATGTCGACTTCCTTCAAGGAAATCCAGCGGGTTCTTTAACGCGCACTGATATGGCTCTCCTGCACACGGGGACACTACGGCCTTTCCAAGCCCATCGGTGATCCCTACTACAGCAGAGCGGGAGGTTTTGCGGAGATAAATCTCAACATTAGCTCAGATGGGACTCGAACCTAGGAACTGCAGATTACGAGCCTGGCGTGCTCCAATTGAGCCACCTCCCGCTCTGTAACTTCTGAAATAACCTTTTTAGGGAAAAATGTGGCTGAATATAAATGAAGGACCTCAGTAAAATCTCTTTAAACCTCGATTATTAGAGTTATATAAGTTTGAATATTTAACACCAGCAATGATTGTCATAGCATGGTGGTTTAAACGATAGCGCGCTTGGTTGGTTCTTTAAAGGCAAGGTTTAAATTGTATCAGTACTCAGGTTTTGTCCGGTTCTGACGTCGTTAAAAAAGAAGAGAAGTGGGGTAAAAATCTGGGCATTAAAGGGCTCAGATTTTGTTGGTGGAAGGACCCACTGGACAGCTGTTAGGTGAAAGATTATGTTTAAGTTCATGAGCTACTCTTGGTGTTCATTTGTTTTTTAATATACACCGCTCTCCACAAATTAAGGAAAGCTAAAAAAATGTGATAAACAAAAAACTATATGAATGATTTTAATGACATTTGATGAAAACATGAATTACAATGTTAGTTTCAGAATGACTTATCATTATTTTACACTAAAAACATTTTTCGTCAAAAATAACACTTACAGGAACTTGTCCAAAAATGAGGTGTCAGAATGGATTGCGAAGTTCTTTAATAAGGAGCGTAGTTACCCCGTACAGCAATGCAGACACGACAGCGATGTTCCATGCTGTTTATGATGTTCTGAATCAGCTCAGTAGGGAGTAACGACCATTGTTCCTTTAAAGCACTAATAAGCTCCCCCTTTGTTTCAGGTGGCTGGTTGAGGGCAGCAACACGTCTCCCTAGAGCATTCCACACATGCTCAATCATATTTAGGTCTGGAGATCGAGCTGGCCACTCCATGCGCATAATGGTCTTTTATTGAAGGTATTGTTCCACTAGTCGAGCTCTGTGAGGACGAGCGTAATCGTCTTGTAAAATGAATATTTCACCTATTGCACCAGCATAAGAACATACATAAGGGTCCAGGATGTCATCTCTATACCTTTGAGCATTGAGATTCTCACTAGTCAACACATAGAGATATTGCGTCCACCTAAAGAAATGCCACCCCCAAAAAATACACGCTACCTCCGCCGTAACTGTCTTTTGACGGATGTTACTGGGATGAAAGCCGGTACCTCGTTCTCTCCATATCAGACAATGTCCGGAATCACTCTGCAAGCAATATCTGGACTCATATGTGAAGAGTACGGACCTCCATTACTCTTCTGTCCAGTTAACATGCATGCGTGCCCAATTCAACCGCTCTCTCCTGTGACGTGACGTGAGGGGTATAGAAATTACTGGTCTTCTAGCGTACAAACCTCTCTCATGAAGCCTTCTACGAATAGTAGAAGCGGATACAATCCTCCCAGTGGCTGCTGTAAGAGAGGGAGTAGACGTCCTGCTCCTTCGTGATGTTAATCGCAGATATTGGTCTTGTACAGCGGTCGTAACTCTAACCCTTTCTCGGCTAAACCTCCGAGACACGGAATCCGTGCTGAGAAATTGATTCCACAGTCTACGGACCACAAAAGGACTCACATTCAGCCATCGTGCCACGTCTGACTGACTTTGGCCTGTTTCGAGCCGGCCAATAGCTCTCCACCGTAGTTCATTTGGCAAATGATGTCTCGAGATCATTCCTTCAAAATGGCTATTTCAAATTTCTTTACTCATATTTACAACACAAAACAACGATCCATTCCAAAACACCCGTTTTTATGCCGCTATCCGATTAAGCAAATTGACGCAACCAACATTAATTTTCATACGATATGCTCACTCGGCATTACTTTACTGGTTACATGAACAAGTTTGGTGAAGATCGCACAATTGTTTGGCGAATTATCGCGATTTTTCTCATTTTTCCTTAATTTATGGAAACCAATGTAATTTTATTATACATGACGAGCAGTAGTTAAAGAAATGCTGTAACATTATTTTTCAATTCATGAGGAACCATTTTTCCCCTTAAAACATAAAATGAATACGTGTCTTTGAAACATCCGACTTCGTCACAACATGTACTTCTCTCATAAAAATTTATATCCACTAGAATACCTGTTTTTGAGGGATTGTTTTAGAACGCTTGGAGCTCGAATTCAATAGGAAAGCAATGCGAAATCTTTGCAAAACTCTGCTCTCTTAACAGCATAAATGATCATTTATATCAGTGTTTTGGAACCTTTTCCGCTCAAGACACAATTCTGAGTTTCTTCACATACCTCTGTAGCTCCCCCCTCCCCTCATACAGGCTGTTAATGGAATAAATGTCCCTTGTGGACCCCTGGGGGGGGCGTATGGACCACGTTGAGAACCACCATTTTAGATCACTCAACCAATTTTCTTTAAAACGAGACAATGAAAAATGCGCTCGGGCAACTATTTGGATAGAAACAGTTTTCAAAAGGTGATTTAGTTACAGTTTTCAATATGTGATTTAGTTAGCAAGCTGGATTTTTCTGACCATATAGAACACATGCCGTCCCGTGGTCGAGTGGTTAGCACGCTTGGCTACTGATCTATGGGACCTTAGTTCGAGCCCCGGATAAGGCATGGATGTATGTGTCGTTTTTCTGCTGAGGTCCTGCCATCCTCTCAGACCTTCTACTATAGCATATAAACTGGCAGGCTCCTGTCAGACCTCTGTGGCAAGCAGCTGCTTGAGGGGGTATTTATTTTTTTTTATAGAACACATGCTAGATTTTCTTGACATGAAACATCTGCCTCTTACAACTATTAAATTGATCTTAGCCTCTTACAACTATTAAATTGATGAGTTTCTTAGTGAATTTAGTAAAAATAGGTCTCTTTGGCCAACTGCATTAAACAGAGGAGTAGCAATGAGTTCCTCGTATGAGAATTTTAACAGTAAAAAAAAACTTGAGTTTCATAATAGCAAATAGTGCTTTATATACGAAAATATACTTTAATACGGTGTAGGAAGGGAGGAGTTCGAACATCCTCTACCCGTGTCTTGAAAAGAAACACCTCTTCTTAGCAATTTTCGCAAAATCTTCTATCTATGCTGTGCTCTTTGACTAACGGTTTACTTACTTTACTGTACTTTAGTCGTATGTTGCTGTTACTTTTGGGCGGGGGTGGTTCAGTCGGTAGCGCGCCAGGCGCGTAATCTGTAGTTCCCAGGTTCGAGTCCCAGCTGGGTCAGCGTTGAGATTTATCTCCGCAAAAATTCCCCGCCCTGCCCATGGTCAGTAGGGGACACCGATGGGCTGGGAAAGACCGTCGTCCGTCGGATGGGACGTTAAGCCGTGGCCCCGTGTGCAGGAGAGCCATACCTTGTACACGTTAAAGAACACGCTGGATGGCCTTGACGGGAGTCTATCATCTGTCTCCCAACAGCTGTTCCAGTGGGTCCCCTCCCCCAACCTTCCCTGAGCCTTCGGGGTCCATGTGACCTGGCCATTTAGCCCATGGTGTGCAAAAATGTGCCGCTCAGAGGTAAAACAACACAACACAAACTGTTACTTTTGCCTTACGTTACTGTTACATTACTGCTACTTTAAGTTGCTGTCCTTTTACTGTTAGGGGCGGGGGTGGC
Source organism: Ryuthela nishihirai (assembly GCA_038380435.1). Taxonomy (NCBI): domain Eukaryota; kingdom Metazoa; phylum Arthropoda; class Arachnida; order Araneae; family Heptathelidae; genus Ryuthela; species Ryuthela nishihirai. Next base: position 20,706,620 of record JAWZYU010000016.1, read on the forward strand.
TCAGTCGGTAGCGCGCCAGGCTCGTAATCTGTAGTTACCAGGTTCGAGTCCCAGCTGGGTTAGTGTTGAGATTTATCTCCGCAAAATTCCCCGCCCTGCCCACGGTCAGTAGGGGACACCGATGGGCTTGGAAAGGCCGCCGTCCGTCAGATGGGACGTTAAGCCGTGGTCCGTGTTCGGGAGAGCCATACCCTGTGCACGTTAAAGAACACGCTGGATGGCCTTGACGGGAGGCTACCATCTGTCTCCCAACAGCTGTTCCAGTGGGTCCCCTCCCCCAACCTTCTCTGAGCCTTCGGGGTCCATGTGACCTGGCCATTTAGCCCATGGTGTGCAAAAAAGTGCCGCTCAGAGGTAAAACAACCCAACCCTTTTACTGTTATTTTACGTTACTGTACTTTTATCGAATTAGCAGCGTCAAGTGGACAAGACAAAACAACTAGACACTAATTAATAAACAAAATATGTTAATTTAGATGGTTAATTTAAAATAAGTTGGGTTTACCTTTGAGAAGTTTTCATATTATTTTTTTGTAGTGTGCTCAGTATTCTGGTCATTAAAACCCAATGGTGTTCGGGTAGGATAAAGATCTGAAATTAAATTCCTCTATATAGGGAAATGCGGCTGACTGTATAGATGTAAGAATATATAGATGGAGGTCTTCTATGAAGCCATCCAACATGTTCTCTAGCGAGTACAGGGAAAAGGCTCTTGCACAAAAGGTTGTTGCTTAGCATCCCATCCAAAGGATAACGGCTTACTAAGTACATATGGTGTCCTCTTTCTCAGCGAGAGCATTAGATGAGATTAGAAAGGAAATCGCAAAGAGGATTTAATGGGGACTCGAACATGGGAGTATCGCGTTATGGGTCTTTTACGATTCTGACTGATCCAAATCACGACCCTTTCAAAAGGGATTTAATCCGATGAAAGCACCCTGGTTTTAATGTCTGTGATAAATTCAACTACGTGAAGTATTTCTCTGTTAATTTCAATATATATGATATTTAGTTTTCAGTTTTGTAAACAGCAAGAATGCATTTGTTAATAAAACAATAATATTTCTAATAGATAAATCAGCTTATCGGTACCCTGGGTTGCTTTACCTCTGAGCGGCACTTTTCTGCACACAATGGCCAAATCAAAAGGATTTCAAAGGGTTAGGTATTCTCAACCTTTTTGACACTAACTCCCTAGAATTTTAATGATTTATGCGACTCTCTAGAATCGTAGGTAAAATCATGCGACCCTTTCCGTTTTCCCTAAAATCTTGCAAAAGCAAATCTTGAAATTGCATCTTGAAATTGCATCTTGAAATTGCAAAAACATTTTCACTAAAAATACTAGCAAATATAAAACTATCAGAACTTTGCGACTCTCTTCCAAGATGCTCGCGACCCACGTTTCAGGAGCCCTGGGTTAGGGAAAGGGAGCTGACTGTTAGGGTTATTTTGTTTTACCTCTTAGGGCGTTTTTGTTTTGCACACAATGGCCAAAATGGCCAGGTCACAAGAACCCCAAGGACTCAGAGAATGATGGGGGGAGAGGACCCATTGACAGCTGTTAGGTGACAGATGGCAGTCTCCCATCATTGCCATCCAACTTATTCTTTAATGTGCACTGGACATGTTCTCTCGCACACTACATCGCAGCTTTCTATCCCATGCGACGGACGCGGCCTTTCCAAGTCTATCGGTGTCTCCTTTGCGACTGAGGGCAGGAATTTAACTGAGATAAATATCAATGCTGCCCACAGTGGGACTCGAACCTGGGAACTTCAAATTATGAGCCAATCCACCCCCCCCCCCCTCCCAGCTGTTAGGAGAGAATTAGTCTATTATCGTGGGAAATGCTTTAATTTACTACTGATGTTAAATTATTTTCTAATATAAATTGATTAGTGACGATGAACAATAGTTAAAAAAATACTGCAACCTTTTTTTCTTTTCAATTCAGCGACTATTTTTTCTAAAACATAAAGTAAATTCATGTGATTGAAACGTTCGACTTAGTCCTCAGCATGTACTTCCCTCATAAAAATTTATATCCTCACGAATAGCAGTTTTTTTGAGGGAGTTGTTTTAGAGCATTTCCAGCTCGAATTCGATACGTGGACGATACGAAGTCTTTTCAGAAAATGTATTTTCTTAACAGCATAAGTGGTCATTTAGATCACACAAACGATTTCCTTCAAGCAACGAGACAATGAAAAATAATCTCTGCCAAATATTTGGATAGAAACAAAAAAAAAGATCTAGAGCATTTTAAACAAGAGTAATAAAATAAGGCAAATGGAAAGTAAAAAGATAAAATTAAAGAGAAAAACACGGGAATCCAACATTCCGATTTGTATATGGAGAAGGAGAGAAATTTTAAACTCTGTTGTAAAGGGTGTGAGGACTAGAAGGAGTAAAAGCGTCTATTGCCCCTTTTCCCTGCAATGTTCGTTGAGCTCTACAAATTGGATGACGTCCAATAAATCATTCTTAATGTTCTTCTGTTGTCCAGGAAATGTGGGGTGCGCCGAACTGTGAGAGAGAAGGCAGCTCTCTAGTCTTCCTCGGCCAAACTAGGACAAGCCACTCTTTGCTGGAAGGATGAGTACTGAGGCATTACTGTTGGGAATGCAAGGAAGACGAGACAACTCAAGGGTTCGAATCATCCGAAAATCGTTATCACCTGCTAGGATTGAGAGGAAGTTATTATGGTTCATCCCACTTGGTTGAAGAAAAGGATGTGATGTTCCATCCTCAGTTGGGGGATCCTCAGCCGAATATCGGATAGTAGTTATCCTCCCCTCGGCTTCTAAGTTGGGGCGGGGGTAGCTCAGTCGGTAGCGCGCCAAGCTCGTAATCTGTAGTTCCCAGGTTCGAGTCCCAGCTGGGTCAGCGTTGAGATTTATCTCCGAAAATTCCCCGCCCTGCCCACGGTCAGTAGGAGACACCGATGGGCTTGAAAAGGCCGCTGTCCGTCGGATGGGACGTTAAGCCGTGGCCCCGTGTGCGGGAGAGCCATACCCTGTGCACGTTAAAGAACACGCTGGATGGTCTTGACGGGAGACTACCATCTGTCTCCCAACAGCTGTTCCAGTGGGTCCCCTCCCCCAACCTTCTCTGAGCCTTCGGGGTCCATGTGACCTGGCCATTTAGCCCATGGTGTGCAAAAAAGTGCCGCTCAGAGGTAAAACAACCCAACCCAACCCAAAAGCTTCTAAGTTTTCCAAGCTCATCCTTTTAACTAAAAACAGCTTCCCTAAATTTTGATAACACACTTTGTCAGGTTTTCATACGTAGCATGCAAATACACATTTACATATATAGCTTGATTTGCACTGTGTCTGATATTCACTCGGTGGAAATTTTTATCTCATTGGGTACATAATTTTGTCCTTCGTCATCCCACACACCTGACGAAGGCGGTTTCTGGCTGTTGTTCTTGCTGCACTTAGAAAGACAGTTTTATTGCCCTCTGATCGATGACGATCGGTCTGGCTTAGCCGTAGCCTCACTGAGCGCAGGTAAATGCAGCAAAGGTCCCGTAGCCTGATATCAGGAGTTCTGAGAGCACTGACTTAGACAGCGGACCTGTAATTGTGGACTCGCTCAGTTAATTCTAGTTTCACGAAGTGTAGCGATTTTCCTCTGTAGACATAAGATACAATATGTTAAACCACTGTCTCATACACATGTTGTTGCAATCTGAAAATCATAGCAGTGTAGCTGACGCCAGTTCTCATCGAGACAGTATTTTTTGTATGTAAATAGATAGTTTCAACCTGCATGAACTTCTGAGTGGCTCCTCAATTGTCTCATCACTATAGATGAATTCTTTAACAGTTGAATATATCGAATATAATATATCATATATCTAACGAACTAACCCATATTTCCTTACTGCGATTTATTCAACTCACGAAACCCACGAATATCGACACACTTTTAGGATGCAAGATATCCCCTATTTTTATTCGACAGCCGCACCTCAGTTGAAATCAGCTCTCTTTAAATTTTCTCAACCCACAATTTAGATGAAAGTCAGAACTACGTAAATTTTCCCAACCCATATTTCAATTTTGTCAGTATACCCTCTGCATTGAACTCAGCCTTCATTAAATATTGCAGCCCCTTAATTTTGATCGAAATCGGACCCCCTTTCCATTTTACCAACCCACACATTCGATAGAAGTCAACACACCTTGAATATTGCCAGTACACCTGGAGCAAAATCAGCGCTCCTTGATTTATCTCTCCTCTTTCATGCCGTAAGTTTACTATTTCTTCTCCCTCTTTCATTTAGCGGTTAGTCCACTTCCTTTAAATTTTGTATCACTCCGGATATTTTTTTTACCTCTGAGTGGCATTCTTTTGCACATAATTGGCTAAATGGCCATATCACAAGCATAACGAGGGACTCACAGGAGGTTGGGGAAGGAGACCCACTGGACAGCTGCTAGGAGACAGATGATAGCCTCCTGTCAAAATCATCCAGAGTGTCTTTAATGGTATGACTCTCTCCCGCACATGGATCCACATCTTAACGTCCCATTTGACGGACGACTTCTTTTCAAGCCCATCAGTGTCCCTTACCGACCGGGTAGGGAGGAGGAATTTTGCGATTAATCTTAAAGCTGGCCCAGAAGAAACTCGAAGCTGGGAACTGCAGATTAAATATTAGCGCGCTGTCGACTGAGTCACCGTCACCCCCACACTTTGGATGGAAATTAGTTGACGTCACTCTCTTCAATTCCGTCGTTGTCTCTTCTCTTCACTTTTAGCGCAATTATTTAAATTTTAAATACTCACTGTGTTATATTTCATGAAATCTTTGCTTACTGTTCAACAAAATGCACATTATTATGATTTACTTTATACGTTTACCACTAGCTAAAATTTTTGTTAAGGTATATCTCAAAAACAAAGTATTATAGGATTAAAACAAGTTTCCTAATAGAGTGTTTACTTTCAGAAAGAGAACTAAAACTCCCTTCAACGAAGGGTTAAAAAAGTACCTTACAAGGAGTAGTCGAATTTACAGGTCCAAGAACAAAGCGGAACGGTAAAGAAGTAACGGAAACCATTTTTTACCCTCGTTTTGCGTGTAGCGGAACATTTTCAAATTATTGACTTATTGTAAAAATGTGAGAAATTTGAAACATAGGAAAAATATTGAAAGTTTGAAGGAACATTAAGCTTGCCTTAGAAAAAAATCATTCTGAAATGCTTCTGTGCTTGTCACTTTAATACGAATAGTTCCAGACATCATTTCCAATATAAGCTTCCCTTTAATACGAATGCAAAGTAAATAGCAGATTAAATTGTTGTAAAATGGGATTTTTTTGTTTAAATTTGAAGTCAATATTTAAGGAAATAAATTACGCTTTTTTTTCCCACAAAACTTTATTCAAGGTCTGTAATCTTCTAAACCAAATGTCACTTTGTCAACACGTAGAAGTTCTCTACTTACAATGTTCCGTGTAAATACTCTGATCATTCATAAGTGTTCGATGATTCTCTTTTATTTTCATATGTAGTTGGAAGGCTGAGAAACAGAATATTGGAAAAAGACTTTCTATTGTGAGTGAACTCAAAATTTATGTGTGTTTTGTGAGGACCATAAAGAAAGTCTATGTGCAAAATTTGAGGTGAATGGCTGATATATAGAGCATTAAAGAGATGAAAACCAAAAGATTATTATAAACCACTAAAATGCTTAATCATTTGGTATAATAATACTACATGATTAAGCATTTTAGTGGTTTCAATAAATTTGGAGAGACTTGCGTCTTCTGAAACTTTATGTATTGAGTCAACTGTACAAAAATATTGAGGAATTATGCTTAATACTTATTTAAAGAATATGCTTAATACCTATCCGTTCTTCTATGATATTCAGAGTGTTAAACAACATACTAGATATTTTTCCCTTACACTGGCTGTCCATTGAGTATCTTTCCAAATTTTGTTTTAAGTTTAAGGGTCCTCGAGACCTTGCCATTGTGCAGAAAAAATATTACCAATCACGAATTGATCGATTAAAACCAAACTCCATTTCAAATAACTTTAAAAAGGCAGAAACAATAATTTTTGCTCTTATTAACCATCCAGTGTGTCTTTCTTATGTCTTTTATGTAAGGATAGGTATCTTATTAACCAATGTTCACTTCCACGACACTGATGATTCATAGGAAATTCTCTCGCCGAAAATGTTTTGCATTTCTGACAGCACAACAAAACTGCCACTTTAGGCTTCACCAAATTACAATAGCTGGAATTCATTGAATTTTTCTGTTTATTAGTGATGAGCTTTTAAGCAACTTAGCGAATCGAACGGAATTTCTCCTCTAAATGGAATTTCCTTCCTCTCTGTCACGACAGGAGCTGGTTTATTCCAGATAGCTCTCTCGCAAAGCTTGGTCCAAATCTCTATGTACTGATTTATCAAATACTTGGAATAACTAAAAGTTATCCAAACACGGATATACAAATACAAGGGGATGCTCTTGGCGACAAAGAGGAATTCTTCCACCAAGAGTTCCGGCTTCCTTCTCCCTCGCTCACCTCCCTTGACAAATGGTATCTGTCGGAGGCATCTGATTCAGCTGTTCTTGGCCTCTCTTTCGTCCAGTTTTCAGTCTCACTGATCGATGTTCTTGGTCGTTTCTCACATCCTTCCTCTCGCTCATCTTGGATTTCTCCGCAGTGGATTTATAAAATGGCCAGTTCTGCCAGTGGAGGGAAGAGGCATGAAAATGGCCAGGGATTCATATAAACGATAGTTGGGGAAAGAAGTGGGAGGGATGGGAGAAAGAAGAAAGGTTACATCTTAACTTTGGATCCTTCTAACTCTCTCTCTATAGCTCTTTCTTACGATTTTTTCCCTCCTCGTTTTTCTCTTTGAGAATTTAGATTCAGCATGGAAGTAGGAATGGAAAGTTCTTCTTTGAGTAGTAGGATTTTAGAGTGGGATGTTTTAGTTTAAAAAAAAGTTCCGAAGGGTGATTTAAGATTATAATGAGATTCTGAAACCAGATTTTTTTTTTCTGATATATATGTTTGGTAGACGGATGAGTGATTTTTGCAGGAAGTTGGCATTTGAAAACTTTACCACCACAAATTTCAGTGAATGCCTTATGCATGCAGTAGTGAAATATATATAAACCAAGTAATTATAATCGAAAAATAATAAAGAATAGAATTTCGGTTTATATATATTTTTGAATTTTTAAGTCTGTTTGAAATTATTTTCGGATGATTCCACCATGTTTTAACCAGATGCACTAAAACAAACAGTAAACATTTTAGTGGCATTGTCATTCAAAATAACCTTACAACAACTGGTTGTTGTCGGGTTCTTTTGAAACAAGGTTACCTAGAAACTTTCTTTCCATCTTGTATATTTTCCCGAACCTGAGTCAAAATGTTATAATGTTTGGCAGCTGCACGTAGAATTTACCGAAAACCTTTGTTGTGAAGGATTAATTAAATCAATTTAGTTGGTTCTATAAGATGCTTTGCTGTACTGTTTTGATCACTAGTTACAGTTATACTTTATTTTGATCACTAGTTACAGTTATACTTTATTTTGATCACTAGTTACAGTTATACTTTATTTTGATCACTAGTTACAGTTATACTTTATTTTGATCACTAGTTACAGTTACACTTTATTTTGATCACTAGTTACAGTTATACTTTATTTTGATCACTAGTTACAGTTATACTTTATTTTGATCACTAGTTACAGTTATACTTTATTTTGATCACTAGTTACAGTTATACTTTATTTTGATCACTATTTACAGTTATACTTTATTTTGATCGCTAGTTACAGTTATACTTTATTTTGATCACTAGTTACAGTTATTCTTTATTTTGATCACTAGTTACAGTTATACTTTATTTTGATCACTAGTTACAGTTATACTTTATTTTGATCACTAGTTACAGTTATACTTTTTTTTAATTATTCGTAATTAAACGTTATAACTCTCAAGTGGAAAACGTGTTCGACTGATTACAAAGGAAATAGGTTTGTAATTTTTAACAAATTTCACTTGAAAGTTCACAAAAAATAGTCAAATATATGTTTTTTTTTTCATTTTTTTCATTCTTTTTTTATGAGGGGGCGTATATAGTAACGGAAGTATATTTACAGAGGGAGGGAAAAAAAAGGGAATTACTCCACGGTCTCGAAAATTTAATCTCTGATTAAGGAATTTTCAAATGCGAGACTCATAAAATCTCTAATGGATGATATAATGTGTCGAACGCATTCATTCTAACCGTTTTCAAAGTCCTAGTGATAAGAAATACGTATTTATATAGTCACTAATAAATTTTATTTATTCAAAAATGTACTTTATCTTTAGTGCTTTAATAAAATTTCCGAATATGTAAATCTTAAATGCGCTATCACAATTTTCAACGTAATGATTCAAAAGATAACAACAATTTGTTTTCAACGAAAGTTATATAAATTTTAACATAAATTTTGAAATTATTTAATAATAAATATAGTAAATCACTGTAAATAAGACGTTTCACCTCGTTTAGAAGATGAAAAAATCATTCTGCAGCTGAATGAGTGAGAATTGGATTGTCGAACACGTTTTCCCTTGAGAGTTATAACGTTTAATTGCGAATAATTAAAAAAAAAGTATAACTGTAACAATGTACAATTTCTGAATGCTCTATTGAAATTCTCTCAATACCCTGGTGTTGAACTAGTCATATGCAGTGCTCCCAATTTAGTCATTTTTAACCCTGATTTTATCTTCTTAAAAGATGGAAGCCCTTTTAAAAAGCGATATCTCCATCAATTTTCGATACCTGCCATTGATAATCATCCTTGGCGAACACTGCCCCAATCATCAATATGTATATCATTAGGGTAAAAACAACGGAAAACGATGGCTTTATCTACTGTGATTATGTAACCGTATTCTCTCCTGCCTCATTTGAAATATCTTCTGCAAACTAAAAGGCATTCTGCCTCATTTCGAACATCGTCTCTAATTGGCCTTAATTTGCCAACTTCATGAAAGAAAACGGAGTTAGAATTTAAAAGAATAACTATGTATCAGAGCAACCCTTGCTCAGTCTTGAAATTATATTACGTGGTAACTTCATAAATCTGCATGTTAGTCTGACATCAGATCCATTCCAGAATACAAAATTCATTTTAATATTCATCACTAGACAAACAGAGAGGTAATACAAGGTAATTATAACGCTATGGTATTAACCTGCGTAAACACTGAAACTTTGTGTTGAACCATGAAGCTTAACTATTCAATACCTTACGGTACGTTTCTACATCCAAACCTAATTTCTTTTTCAGGGTTTATGGTGCTTCTCTGCTAACTAATTACTCTCCGAACAACAATTCTGCACTCAACAGTTCCACCAACTAAACTTCAAAAAAGAAAGCGATAAAATTATTCTCTAATCAGATAGCTAGCTGCTGGTTTCGAAATCCTCTCTTTAAAAATCACTCACTCATATATATATATGTCCATACAGCAACTTATCTGTGTCTCTCGGTGCATGTATGAATACAATTTGTTAGTCGTTGCCTCAGTTGATAATTCCGCTCGGGATTTGGAACTAATTTCTTTGACGACGCGCTTGACTCCTTTCCATCGGTGCATTCGAACATTTACGGCTCATTTTCAACCGGAATTATCGGGATTCGCAGCTTTGCTGGCTCTTAATGGCAGTAATTACAACAAATGATCCCGTTTCCATGGTTTCGGTGGATCCCGTATTCCCTCGTTCTTTGTCCATCTGATCATGTGTAAAGATGGTTCTTTCCCCTTAATTAGGCAATCGACGAGTGCTAAGCCTTTTCGTCTCTTTTCTCATTCACTGTTTCTTCCTCCCTTCTGGTTCTTCCCCTTCATTTGAACACCCCCACCCCCCACAATCTTACAACAGCGTGCAGTTGTGAACATCGCCCGAAGACATCCAGTGCTAGCGGACGATGAAGCTTAATCTACAACCCGAAGCTAATTAGTCAATATTATGCATCGCATATGTGTATCAGTGCTTTCGTTTTCTTCTTCCTTTCCCCTGTGTTTCCTTTATCCAAAGTATTATCTACAAGCAGAGGAAATCTCCATGAGTAATGTTACTTTGATAACGTGCTTGTAAATAAAGGGAAAGATAAAACTGATGCACTGAACTGATAGAAGAGGAAGACTTTCATTTGGTATTGGGTAGTATGGGCACTTGTAATGCATGGCACACTTTCGTTTGTTAAGCATTTAATTTTCTTTTTCTGGGCTTTAGAATTCCAGATTAGTCAGCAAATAAGATCATTAGACACAATGCTGACTTGATAAATCTTAGAACCCAAGTAAGTGGAAAAATTAATTTTACCCTTCATTCGTATTTTTCGTTTTTAAAACTTAATAAAATAAATTATCCCTCAAGCAATTGTTTGCCACATAGGTCTGACAGGAGTATGGCTGTTTAGGAACCATTGAGAAGCTCTGTGAGGAAGGCGAGGCCTCAGCAGAAGGACAACACAAGAAAGAAAGATCCATGCCTTATCCGAGGCTCGAACACGGGTCCCTTTGATCACTGCAGTTCCCAGGTTCGATTCCCCCCTGAACCATCGTTGAGATTTATCTCCGCAAAACTCCTCGCCCTGTCCACGTACGGTTAGTAGGCGAGACTCGAACCTTGGAACTGAAGATAACGAGCCTGGCGCGCTACCGAGTGAGTCACTCCTCTCGATATTTCGGTAATAAATGCAAACTGCATAATTGTGAATACTGCAAATCAACGTTAATAAATCCCTCTTTGAGTTTATTAAAGAACATAGGTTAAGGAAATTACCTTTTTAAAAAATTATCGCCTTAAGCGAAAGCAGCAATCATTATCAAAGACTACAAATAATATTTTCATCAGCTCCTTTTATTGTTGAATAATTCATAAAAACATCATAAACGGTCGATGCATTGATTTTTACAGTTTTCGTTGGAAATTTTCCAATAGCTGCATGTTCTTCTGATTACAGCAAACTATTTAGCAGCGATCTTGGCATCTGGTTTCGCAGTCGTTCCCCCCCCCCCCCCCGCCACTATGTATTCTGCTCTGGTACAACCGGTAAACCGCACGACTAACATTGCACCACAAACAGCGATCTCTGAATTAGCGTCAAACAATGTAATACTCTAGACGCCTGCTCCTGGGGAATGGAAGTTGATTCGTAGCATGCTACCCTTTACAGGCAAGATCCAGTAGAGAATCGATTTTTCCTGCAGCCAAGAGTGACCCAGCCTTCTCAACATAGTGGTAGATCACACTGAGAACGTGAGCAAATGGTTAGTTGATAGTTTAGTAACCTTAACAGCCCATACTTTCTCTAGTTACGATAGAGAGGAAGCTGTTGAAACAATAACTGCAGAAACATGAGATGAATTTGTTATGTTACCTTCTATTAAACTTCTTTGTTGTGTTGTTGTCTGAATGGGATTGAATTTTGTTGTTGCCAGTTTTCCCTCACAAACTGGAAGTTATGCTACCATAAAGAGGAAAATGAAAACGAAAAGGAATTTTTATAGTCATAAACCAGGCAGACGTTAAGACCCAAACACACGCACAGTGTTAAGAAACGTAGTTGGCAGTTATGGTGTCAAGATACACGAACATGACCTGGACTAATCATACAGGATTGCGTGTATAAGCAATATTAAAACAAACTCCGATATCTGACCTAATTTAATTGGTGCGTTTGAGCTCTAAAACAGCTACCAACTACAGTTCATTGAAGCAAATGCAAGCAATGATAAACCGACACTAGCTTTTAAGGATTATGCAATTAATGATGAGGTTATATTAGAGAAGTATCAGGAATTTGGGAAGGGGGGTTTAGAAATGTTTTGATTTAAGCTAGTGATTAAGCTAGTGAGTTAGATGATGGAGTCATCAACCGTCTTTCAGTAGTATTTTATGTAGGAAAAATGCACTGATTTGATCACGTTTCTAGAATGCTTAACAGTGCTTTACCGAATAGAATTGTTAAGAGGGTGCATAAAGTCTTGAGGAAAATGGATAAACCTAGAAGGTTATAGGGGAACAATACCAAAGAGGAGATTGTTAAAAATGGTCTGCAGTGTCCAAATGTTGATCTGGATAAACGTGTTTGGAGGATTAAATTATTTCTTAAACCTCTATAGTCTGCTTCAAGATTATGTGTATGTGTGTATTAAAGTATTAAAATACGAAGATATCGAAGTCAGCCTAACATGGCAGCTGTTTCAAGATTAATTCTACAGAGAGTTCGGTTGCTTCTGAATGGTATTGCTTTTGCACAAAGTTTGCTAAATGGCCAGGCCAGAAGAACTCCAAAAGTTTCAGAAATGGTTGGGAAAGGAATTAAGTTAGGAGACAGATGGAAGCCTTACGTCAAACTTTTCACCATGTTCTTTAATTTACCCATGGTATGGGTGTACTGCACAAAGTAACATGGCTCAAAGTCCCTTCCGAAGGACGGTGTCTTTCTAAACCCGAAGTCAGGGCGAAAAATCTAAACAATGACACAGTTGGGCTTCTGGGGCTCGAATCTGGGAACTGCATATTATGAGTTTGGTCATGCCACATATATTATAGCCATATATTACACAATACACTAAATACGCTGAAGTGCCATTGAATTAGGGATAGAACACGTTATCCAAATTCAGTACTGCAAGTCCTGATTTTGCGCGCATACGTGGCTGAAACTCTGGTCATATAAAGCTGTCATCTTTGACTTCCCCAAGCATTCGTCGTGAGAAGCGTTATGGGAAAGGCGCGGGATTTAGATGCATTTGACAGAGGGTAGATTGTAAGTATCCGACGGATGGGACACTTGATCTCCGAAATTGTCAACGAACTTGGATTTTCACGTACGACAGTTTTAAGAGTGTTCCGGGAATATGAAATTCTGGCAAAAAGAACAAGCATCCGGAAAAACTACAAAGGACAACCAGCCTTGAATGACCGTGAGCTTCGCCGTCTGACCCACATCGTATGGACCGATAGGAGCCAGACATTATTTGAAATCATCGCCTCTCTGGAAGCGGGTTCAGCCAGGAAATCAGTGTACGGACCGTGCAACGCTCACTTCATCGTCTTGCTTCGGAAGCTGCCGACCTACGAGAGTCCCACTTCTAATAACACGACACTGGGCTCAACGCCTTGCCTGGGCTAAAGAACATCGAAACTGGACCATCAAAAATTGGCAACGGATAACCTGGAGTGATGAATCCCGATTTAAATTCATCACGCTGATGGGAGACTGAGGATATGGCGCCAACCCCATGAAGCCATGGATCCTGCATGTCAGGTCGGAACAGTACAAGCTGGTGGTGGCTCAGTGATGGCCTGGGGTGTTTTCAATTGGACGTCTGTGGGTCTTTAGTACCTGTACCGACCACTCTCAATACATCCCAGTACATAAAACTCATGTCTGACCATTTACACAGATTTATGGCCATCACACATCCCAATGGAGATGGCGTCTACCAGCAAGACAACTGTTCATCTCACAGGTCCAGGTTGTCTACTGCATGGTTGTAGGAGCATTCTGCTGACTTTGAAATAATGAATTGGCCACCTAGAAGCCCAGAGTTAAATCCCATCGAAAACCTTTGGAATAACATCGAGCAGAGTTTTCGGGCCCGTGTCCCATCAGCGACGACCTTGAGAGAATTGTGGACAGCTCTGGAGGATGCATGGGTCGCCATACCTGTGGAGCATTTCCGCAAGCTTGTGGAGTCCTTGCCTCGTCGTGTGGCGGCCGTTATCAGGGCCAGAGGGGGTCCAACACGTTACTAGGTTGCTATCCTTAATTCAATGGCACTTCAGTGTATTATAACCATAGTCATGCCATAAATGCTTATTGCGAATACTAACCATAGAGCAGTGTTACTTTTTATAACTATATGCCTAAAAACGAACTCATGTATAAAAAAAAACTCGTGAATAAAGACTAGGTCTATAAGAGGATACTTTTGGACGAAGCTGTACATACACATTAACACAAATAGATTGATCAAGTTCATTTTGCCGTAAAGGGACGAAAGGACCAAGTTAGGGAACATTAAGAATAAAGGAAAGAAATGCAGAAGTCTTGTACTTAGTTTGTTAAAAGACTTGTCGCATTGGTGCCTGATTTCCTAAATGTAAAGTAGGCGTGATAATGATAATGATGATGACTCTGCCATTTGAGAACGAGAAACAAGGCATTGAGCCAACTAAATAAGGCGGATACTTAACTTTCCCTTAACTTTGTACATTTCTTAGAATTCCCATTCGGCACCAGGTTTCTCCTAGGATAACGATTTCCTGTCTTTGAAGTCTTCTTCATAGATCTATATCAGAAATCGATAATCTTTGTCATTACTTTTTGCTTTCAATCCTATATTTTCTTCTCATTCTGAAAGTAGGTTAATTAGACAGACATTTATTTCTTTTATCATCACTTATCAATTAGATATTTTTGAGGATTGTTTGGATTTATTTTATATGTATGTAAGAATCACTTTTTCTAGGTTAAGTAGTCAGGTCATAAAAATTACAAATTCAGAGTTGGTCAAGACATCTCCCCTTCCTCTCTCTAGACATTCATTGCGGAAAGGAGGAAAGAAAGGAGAGACATAATATATGGATAAAAATATGAGCGACTTAATTTATCTGATATTTAAAAAATATATATATACCCCCTCAAGCAGCTGCTTGCCACAGAGGTCTGATAGGAGCCTGTCAGTTTATATGCCACAGTAGGAGATCTGAGAGGATGGCAGGACCTCAGCAGAAAAACAACACACACATCCATAGCCTAAATCCGGGGCTCGAACCCAGGTCCCTTAGATCAGTAGCCAAGCGTGCTAACCAATCGGCCACGGAACAGCTCTGATATTTAACCTAACGCTATTTTGTAATCCATAAAATGAAATAATTTCACTTTTCAATAATTTCATTTTTCATTATGACTATATTAAAATATTTACGAATATTTTAAAATTGGTTAATAGATTTTTAAAATCTAATAATTACGAATTTTAATGAGCTGAACTTTAATTGAAATTGCTCTCTATATTTACATATTTAAAAATTAGTTCTTCTGTTTCTGCACTGTCTAGGCTTGGTATAATATAAGAGACTTTGCTCCAGATCATCCCAAATATTTTTAATGTTGTTGTTGTTTTTTTTTACTGTATATTGGAGGGGGCGGGGGTGGCTCAGTCGGTAGCGCTCCAGGCTCGTAATCTGTAGTTCCCAGGTTCGAGTCCCAGCTGGGTCAGCGTTGAGATTTATCTCTTCAAAATTCCCCGCCTTGCCCACGGTCAGTAGAGGACACCGATGGACTTGGAAAGTTGTTGTTTCCGTTCTCGCAAGGCAGCCGTCCGTCGGATGCCGTCCGTTACATCCGACGGACGGCATGCCAGCCGTCCGTCGGATGTAACGTTAAGCCGTGGCCCCGTGTGCAGGAGAGCCATACCCTGTGCACGTTAAAGAACACGCTCGATGGCCTTGACGGGAGACTACCATCTGTCTCCCAACAGCTTGTTCCAGTGGGTCCCCTTCCCCAACCTTCTCTGAGCCTTCGGGGTCCATGTGACCTGGCCATTTAGCCCATGGTGTGCAAAAAAGTGCCGCTCAGAGGTAAAACAACCCAACCCAACTGTATATTGGAGTCATTCTCAGGAGAAAAAGCGTCAATGGAAGCATTAAATGAATATTAAAAGGAAAAGGGCATTATTTTGATTAGAATGGTATTCTGGAAAACACTGCTTGCAGTTTTGTTATAAGTCGTATCGCATTAAGGGAGAATTCAGCAGCATACTAAGTGAAAATCAATTATCAATTTAAGAGCTAATTCTTTCTGAAGTATTAGTACAGGTCTGTCCAACCCAAACTCAGTAAAAAGCAATTAGGAAAAAATTATTCTTGAAGAGCCGCAGGAAAAATTCTCTACTTACAAATGAAAACATACATTTCTAATGAGTAATGAATTGAAATAAAAATGTTTTAAGGAATTAAGAAAATATCTTCATTAAATAACAAAAATGCACAATTTTAATGAGTGCTATAATTGACAAAAATCATTTAGCTATGCACTTAAAAATGTTTGATCAAAACGTTGGAAGAAATGAGTCAGATTCAGTGTTTTGATTATTTGTTTAATGAGCCGCAAGTTCTTTTCCAAAGAGCAGCGAGTTACGGCGTGTGTTAGTATCACATTAAAGGCATATCGATCATTGTAATAAAGGAAAATCTGGTATCACGTTAATTAAAGGTTAATTCGTCACCGTATTAGGGAACATCCTACATCACATTAAGAGCAAATAATGCATTAGTTTAAGGAAGGTAAAGTATCACGTTAAGTTCAAATTCTGCATTGTATTAAGAAAACACTAGGTATCACATTAAGGACAAAATTGGTACCGCATTAAAAGCAAATTCACTTTTATAATAAGAGAAAATCTGATGTTATTGTAAAGGATAATTTGGACAACATAGCCTTACTTAGTATGATAGAGCTCTCCAGTATAACATTACTAAGTGCCCTAGACAGTAGGCTTCCAATTTGTCCAAAGAAGTTCTACCGTCCAAGTTTCCTCCAATCGTATAGAGTAGGGGGTTCTCAACGTGGGCTAGGCGGTAAATTTTTTTGGGGTATGCCGTGAGAGCTGAAAAGTCGCTAGATATATGTTATATATATAGAGTATATATGTTTTATGTTATTCCCATTGTTTTACTATAACTATAGTTTTATCTGTCTGTACAAGGGGTTGCTGAGGTCCTGCCATCCTCACAGACCTTCTACTATGGCATATAAACTGACAGGCTCCTGTCAGACCTCTGTGGCAAGCAGCTGCTTGAGGGGGTATATTTATTATACAAGAGGTTCGCAAGTTACATTCACATTTTCAGGTGGAACGTGAAGCATAAAAGGTTGAAAACCTCTGGAAATAGAGTATCTTTCATATGTCGTCGTATATGTCTTTCTGAACTGGTCATTTAGCAAAAAGTGTCCCAGAAAACCAAAGAACCCCACAATGAAACTTGAATGGTCATAAGTTAAATGATGGATTATGAAAACGAATTTATGTTCCAAGGGAGTTTTTTTAACTTTGCAATACTTATCCCTTGTCAATAGATATCTTAATCCGCAGCAGAAAGCCTAATAACAATGAAGCACCTGACGTATTATCAAGTGGTCGTGGATTCGGTTTGCGATTTGTGTGTTTGGTTTGCGCAGCAAATTTCTCATAAGGAATAAATCTATCATTTTTAATAAAGATTTGAATCTACTCTTCCCTTGTAGAACAAATATCATGTGCTTCCTGATATCAAGGAAGAAGATAATAAATGGAATATTATCATTTTTAATAAATTTACAGGTATCATATTAAGGACATATTCGGCACCATGTTGTTGAGGGAAAACTAGGTATCGCATTAAGGGCAAATTCACTCTAATATTAAGAGCAAATCTGGTATCAGTAACGGATAATTCTGAGAGGAGAGCCCTACCCTGTTTGGTAAGATTCTCCTGAACATAGTATTAAGTGCCCTGGACTAGAGTACATGAGACATGGACTATTAGCACGAGACATCCGTGACTCGTACTTATGTGTTGTGAGTCACAGGTATCTCGCCTTTGTTTTTCCCGCAGTGCCACCAATGGTTTCAAAAACCCTGTTCACTACGTGTCACGAGTCATCAATGACTCGTGATGAAATAGTTTTATTTTCAATCGCTGCATGGGGTAGCTGTTTCAAGGTTGATATTTTGCGACATTGCGTCACACAGTATGAAGACGATTTGACATGCGCAGGAAGAACCCGTGACTCGCATAGCAGAAAATGGTTCACAGTGAAACAAATAAAAACCGGCCACTCACAACGAGGAAGACAAGTACGAGTCATCTGTAACTCGCGACACACTGCAGTCCAGTCTTAAAAAATTTTCTGCTGCATTGAATGAAGTAATGCTTTTATTGCTAGCGAAAAAATATCAATCAATCAAATCAATCAATACCCCCTCAAGCAGCTGCTTGCCATAGAGGTCTGACAGGAGCCTGTCAGTTTATATGCCAAAGTAGGAGATCTGAGAGGATGGCAGGACCTCAGCAGAAAAACGACACACACATCCATGCCTAATCCGGGGCTCGAACCCAGGTCCCTTAGATCAGTAGCCAGTCGCGCTAACCACGCGGCCATGGGACGGCTGTGAAAAAATATAGTGCACCATTATTTGGTTTTTCTGGTGTACCCTCTGACAAGAATTCGCGTACCACTGGAAGAAAGCGTAATACAAGTTAAGAAATATTATTCCACAAAATCTTCTAGATACTGCAAAGCCATTTCTTTGTCCGTAATCTACTTCGTAATAACTGAAGGCTCTTTGCATTTAAATGCCTGCATTTCCATCGGAAACCTAGTACCGAATATCGAACAACTTTAAAGATTTATCGATACATTCTTAAATGTTTAACGCGACTGCTAAACGTTTACGCTTTTCTCCCGAATCTAACGAAGTAGACAAAACGAGTTTAAATCCAAATTTCCTTTTCCAAAATCTTCCGTAGCCTTGATTAAACCCTTAAAACAAAAGTAACTCTTTCATTATTCTCTTCTACGTTTATCGCTTATCAAGGAACTAAGAGCTATTTTCTCTTTCCTACAGGAAAAAGGAAAGTTGATGGAAGACTTCTTTTTCTTGTTGCGAGAAGACGCATCAGAAGCAGCCCGATAACAAATCATGGGCAAATGAGCTCATCTGGGGATATGTCATTACAATGCTTAAGAGCGAACGTGCCTCGATATTCGGTAACTAGATGGGAAAAAGCTTCACCAGACGCCGATTCATCTTAATGGCGTTCTATTAATGATGACGTTAGGAAGGCCAGTCACTGAATTTGGAAATGCCAATTAAACTATTTGGCTAACTAGTTGTCGTGAACGACTCTCTGAAACGTATTTTCTTACTAGAATATTTCTTTTGCATCTCATTTGAGATTCCTTTTTATTCTTTGATTGTCACCTTCCATTTCGAAAACATTCCAAAGAGAGAAAGTGTTGCAACAGACAACCCCCCCCCCCCAAACCCTATAATTCACTCTCGTGTAGTTTTGTTCTAAGCGACGCATGTAATTATACTACAATCGTATTCTGTTTCTATGAGGGGTTAAAAAAATCTTGATGTTGTTAAGGTTTGTTAAACTTTGAAACCGTTAAGCGATTGACCCGACCTCTATTAACAGTAATGATTGGAAGAAAACGCGTCGGTAGTTAAATTAGAGTCGTTCAAGGTGGTGTTGTAATGTGTTGGAGGAAGAAAAAAGATAAAAGTCATTAGTATTGTTCTTAACAACAGGAATAAAGATGTCAGGAGATGTTTTATTTTTCTCTAGTGTTAAACTTCTCGAATGGGAGGAAACAGCGTTTTTTAATACGATTGTATCATATTATATAGCTTCGGGGTAGTTGATAAAGTATTAGATTGCTATCCAGATGTTACCGGGTTCGGATCTCAGCTGTTAGAACGTTGAGCTTCCATTCGTCCTTTTATTGGGGCGATCTCCGCCAACAATTGGATGGAAAATTAAACTCTTACAAAATGTGTAGGATATTGAAAAGTTCTATTTACACAAATATCTAGTGTAGTCAGTTATTGCATGTGAATCAGGAACGTGGGCTTATTACTGGTGTATTAGGACTGTTTCTTGTTTATAAAACGATGGAACAAGAATTAATAAACTTTATAATACTCTAAAGGGGTTGGGTTATTTTTACCTCATTTTCGCGCACAATTTGGTAAATGGCCAGGTCACAAGTACCCCAGCTGGGTTAGAGAAGGTTAGGGAAAGGGAACCCACTGGACGGCTATTAGGAGAACGATGATAGACTCCCATCAAGGCCATCTAGCAAGTTCTTTAAGGCGCATAAAGTATAACTCTCTTGCACGCGGACCACGACTTAACGTCCCATCCGACGGACGAGCGGCCTTTCTAAACCCACCAATGTCCTATTTCTTACCGAGGGCAGAGTGGGTGTTAGAGGAGGTAAATCTGAATTCTGTCACAGTTGAGACTCGAAACTGGGAATTACAGATTATGAGCATCGCACGCTACGGACTGAGCTATCCTCAACTTTGGTACAGTTGAGACTCGAACTGGGAACTACAGATTGGAAGACTGCTACGCTACCGTCTGAGCTACTCCCGCCTCTGGCACACTTGAGACTCGAACCTGGGAAAGACAGATTATGAGCATGAAGCACTACGGACTAAGCTACCCTCAGTAATGGCGCAGTTGCGACTCGAACCTGGGAACTACAGATTACAAGCCTGGCACGCTACCGCATGAGCTACCTCTGTACCTGGCACACTTGAGACTCGACCTGGGAACTACAGATTTTGAGTATATAGAACTACGGATTGATTTACCCCCAGCTTTGGCGCAGTTGGGACTCGAACCTGAGAACTACAGATTACGAACCTGCCATGCTACCCCCACCCCTGGCACATTTGAAACTCGAACTGGGAACTACAGTTTATGAGCATGGCGCGATACGGTTTAAGCTACCGCCAGCTTTGGCGCAGTTGGGACTCGAACCTGGGAACTACAGATTACGAGCCTGTCACGCTAACGCTTGAGCTATCCCTGCCCCTAGCACAGTTGATACCCGAAACTGGGAACTACAGATTACCAGCCTGACGCGCTACGGACAGATTTAAAGTCATCCCTGTGCGGACTGTGGAAAGCAATAAAGCGATGCGATTGAAGAACTTATTGGAAACACAAGTGCAACACGCCTTATCATTACCTGCTGCAACGTAAAGACTGTCTAGCATTTATAGTCTTGTGCATCGGTCTCGATGGTCTATTTTGTTGCGATCTTATGCAACCTCGGCAATTCCCGGTTCCGTCTCACGACACTACCTGGTTATGAAAAGCCATGACTATCTAGAGCTGGGGGCAAGAATGCGCCATATAGACGCACCTCAACCCCGACCTCACATGGCAGCAACCCTATAAAAGGAAAGCTAACCACCGGTAGAAACCTAACTTTAATCTGTTCCCCGGTTAGCCATGAACCAGGATATATAGATCCAAGTTCGCTCGGCATCCTGGTGGAGACTCTTAGTATGGCCCAGACTTTGGTGAGGGCTCGACCTACTGGGGCACAAATCTTTTCAGAAGAGCCCTCGAACTGCTCACCCAGAGCACCTGATAGGTGAGGTCTAAGACGCCGTCACCGCCCAACCGGAACGTCCAACCGGTTGGCGGCATCGTCCACCTCGGTTGGTCTTGGCTATGTCCAACCGGGGACCCAATCCGGCCGGCACAGCCTTCGACCGGGTTGCTGGGCCCGAATCCCCCCCACCACGCCAAGGTGGTCCCCTATCGTGGGGGAGGTCTCGGTGGTCTACTTAATTGCCATCCTCCTTCACTTGGGCCTAACCTCGAACGATATCCATCTGTGAAGGTTTCATCACCGATTCAGTTCACACCCGCCATTACCACAATTCATCAATGGACTGAAAGAAAGGATTTTCATTACTATCACGCAAGTAAATCCAGAGATATTCCATAGATAGATTCCATAGCAGGATGGTATAAATAAGTGATAAATCTTCCATTGCAAAGTATTATTTTCACAGAGATTACCATTAAATACTTTCCGAAAATTAATTAATATACACTTAAAATGTCGCTTATAGCACAATATTACTAAAAGAAAGATGTGTACCAAAATGTTAGAAGTGTCACAGCAAAATAAATAAATAAAAAATTCAAGGAGCTAACAGCTTTTAAATGTAGATATAAAATACATCTGTTGAACTACATACTTGAACACAGAAATTCCGTCATATTTTTTGCAGAAGTTTGTAATAGCTTTGTAATGACCCGACCTCAAGTAGCTTGCACACGCGAAAACAAGATCAAAGGTTCACGCACAGTAAAAAAATATGTTCGTGACCCAACATCAATGGTATTGTTTGATAACACTGTATTATACTTTTCTCTTTGTGGAGACATTATTTCATTGTTAATAGAAAAGGATATCCTTCCCTCAAATAATTTTCTTCTTCAGAAGATTGAGGAACAATAATCTTAAATTTCATTCCCTGTTCTCTCCAGTTGGAATTTTCTAAAACAATTTTACTGCATCGAGTTAGAATTATGGGATATTTGATCCAGGTTGGGTTGTTTTACCTCTGAGCGGCACTTTTTTGCACACCATGGGCAAAATGGCCAGGTCACATGGACCCCGAAGGCTCAGAGAAGGTTGGGGGAGGGGACCCACTGGAACAGTTGTTGGGAGACAGATGGTAGCCTCCCGTCAAGGCCATCCAACGTGTTCTTTAACGTGCGCAGGTACGGCTCTCCCGCACACGGGGCAACGGCTTAACGTCCCATCCGACGGACGGCGGCATTTCCAAGCCCAGCGGTGTCCCCTACTGACCGTGGGCAGGGCGGGGAATTTTGCGGAGATAAATCTCAACGCTGACCCAGCTGGGACTCGAACCTGGGAACTACAGATTACGAACCTGGCGCGCTACCGACTGAGCCACCCCCGCCCCATATTTGATCCAGTTTGACATACAGAGACAAATGATTAAGGCTTTCTGAGTAATATCTGTATTGCTTAATATTAATATTTGATATTAAACAAGCAATCATACTACTTATTTAAACGAGACTGTGGCGTTTGATATACACAATCGTATCAGAATAATATGACCAGGAACTACCCAAGAATGAAACTATCCATTTCTTATTAATCCGTTTAATCAGAAGGCCAATCGCGCAAACCATTCGGTAAATTTAAAAAATATGATAATTTAATACTTTATGAGATTGTACAAGCTAAATTCATAGTGATAGAATAGGTAGACTACAATTTTCTATAAACAATATTAAAAAGAACACAAGGGAAAATCTGTCATAAGATATTGGAAGCATTTCATCACAAAAAGAATAATCTCCGACAGGTTTTGTATTCTCCTTGAATTTCATACCCTTAGTCATGTAATCAATTTATTTTCTAGGAAATTTGGTTCCATTCTGCATCAAGTGTCAATGACAGAGAGGGCTTAAGAAACATTTTTGTTGGTGGGGGGGGGGATGTTTTGCGGAAACCCGTCCCCGTACTATATCCCATACATATTAGATAGAATTCTAGTCCGTGGAGCTAGCTGGCCGCTCCATTCTTCCTATACCAGTTGCTTCCAGGTAATCACCAATAATCCTAGCTGTATTTGATGTGGCATTATCATCCATTAAGATGAACGAATGGCTCACCCATTGCTTCAGCATGTGGTATCATACATTGGTCAATGATATCGTGCCAGTACTTAATTGTTTTCAGGGAATCCCTTTTTGAAACATGTAAATATGTATATCCATTGGTAGGGATGACACACCATGCCATAATTCCTTTTCTTTCATATACAGAACTTTGCAACAGTGGAAAAACCTTTTTTCTACAGTTCTCCAAACTTTAACTAGTCGAAAATTAGTCTCCAAATTAAACTATGACTCATCGGCGAAAAGAGTATTAGATCATTAAGTAGACCTTAAATTTAAATGCTCTTGACACTGTGAATTCCTCTCTATACGATGTGAATGAGTTATGGATTACGGAGTATTGGTCTTCGCGCATGAATGCTAGCTAGGCTTGTGCATTCGATTTCTCCCCGTTTAAGTTGAGATCTGAACTCTAGAGCTTGCCTGTTTGCAACTGTTTGTAGAGTTTTCTGGCTGTCATTCTTCTGACTCGTTTGGACAATGTAACCAACTAGAGGTTTTCGGGATATGTGGTAATTAATGGACTACTTGCTCCAAGTCTTTCAGCAAAATCTACTGTCTCTTCGAACCGGTTCCAATCTAGAGACTATATTTGAAAAAGTCACCTAGCTATGATGTTAACTTATCCATGGCTTCTTTCGATTCTACCAACAGCTCTTCGTACGGTTTTCAGATTTAAATGTTTTGACGCATCCATTTTTTTTTTATCACAAAGTTTTTTTTTTCAAACTAAAATGTAAAAAAAGTGGTTACAGCAAACATTAATTGCTAAGAAGAGTTATTTTCAAAATGATTTTGATCAATAACGAATTTGAATAGTAATTTAAAGGGAAAAGCCAGCGAAGTTTTCGCTGCTACATAAAGTGCTTTTTGTGTATATTTTTTTTGATAAGCATTAGCAGGAGAGGGCTGGCTCAGTAGTCGAAAACAAGGCTCGTAGTTCCCAGGTTCGAGTCCCATCCATGTCAGCATTGAGATTTATGTCCAGTGCGTCCCATCCTCAACTCTCTCTAAGCCCCTTGGGGGTGGTTTTTAACTAGTTATTTAGTCCTTTGTGTGCAAAAAATCTACAGCTCAGAGGTAAAAAAAAAGCACTTAACACATAAACCTTTAGCCTCGGGGATATCAGATTTACCGTTCCCTTCATCTGCAAAATTCCTAATCGGCAAGCACCTATGAAATAGAAATAAAATTACTTTTCGAAAATTGTGTGTTGCATTATAAATCCAAATTTAAAAATAAATAAAAACTACCACAGTTATTTCTCCCCTTTAGATTTCAGGAGCTCTTGGTGTTTCAAGATTCTCCAATATTTACCTTTTTCTCATAACTTCAATAAAGAAAAAGTGATCTTATTTTAAAAACTGCATAAGAGTTTCAGAAAGTTCAAAGAAAATCCATTCTATCCGAATCACGTCTGGTTGCTGTGGTAACGGTTGATACGAAAGCGCCGTCCGAAAGCAACTAAAAAGAGAATAAGTCTTGAAACAAGTATCCTAGTAAGAATTCTTTGTCAGAAGACCATGGTATGGATCATCCTCTCATCATCCAGCTATGCTCCGGGATGGCTTCCTGGTAACTCCACGTTCCGAGAGTACAAGATGTAATGCTTTCACCAGAAGACGGTAAAGAAGAATGTTTTATGTCCAGCTGTTTGTAAGCTGCCTTAGCTCAATACCGAGAACATCCCGGAGAAAGCTGCGATTGTGTTACGTACAGCGAGCAAGAGAGATCACTCTAGAAACTTCGATTTAAAGTGTTCAACTGTTTCGCTCCGTTTGTTTATAATGTGTAAATAGAGAGTCCTATGAAATTGTGAGAGATTTAAAACCGTATTTATTCCGTTTGTAAAACGTTATGGAAGTTACAATATTTGAGAGCAGAATTGATCGTCCTAAAAATATTTATCAAAGCATTTGACAGGATAATTACACAAACGTTTACAAATACACTTATTTTAGTAACTTTTTTGATTTAAATCTTAAGTTTGGTCAGATCAGGGGCGGGGGTGGCTCAGTTGGTAGCGCGCCAGGCTCGTAATCTGTAGTTCCCAGGTTCGAGTCCCAGCTGGGTCAGCGTTGAGATTTATCTCCGCAAAATTCCCCGCCCTGCCCACGGTCAGTAGGGGACACCGATGGGCTTGGAAAGGCCGCCGTCCGTCGGATGGGACGTTAAGCCGTGGCCCCGTGTGCGGGAGAGCCATACCCTGTGCACGTTAAAGAACACGCTGGATGGCCTTGACGGGAGGCTACCATCTGTCTCCCAACAGCTGTTCCAGTGGGTCCCCTCCCCCAACCTTCTCTGAGCCTTCGGGGTCCATGTGACCTGGCCATTTAGCCCATGGTGTGCAAAAAAGTGCCGCTCAGAGGTAAAACAACCCAACCCAAATTGGTCAGATCACTAAGACCCCCGAAGGCTTAGAGAATGTCGGGGGATTGGATTGGGTTATTTTACCTGTGAGCGGCACTGTTTTGTACACAATGGGCTAAATGGCCAGGTCACAATGACTCCGAAGGCTTAGATCAGGTTGGGGGAAGGGGACCCACTGTAACAGCTATTGGAAGACATATTTCGATAAGGCCATACAGCGTATGGCCTTATCGAAAGGCCATACAGCGTATCTTTAATGTCTTATTTCTGTATGGCCTTATTTCGTATGGCTTATATTCTTATGTCTTATTTCTGTATGGCCTTATTTCTGTATGGCTTATATTCTTTAATGTCTTATTTCTGTATGGCTTATATCTGTATGGCCTTATTTCGATAAGGCCATACAGCGTATTCTTTAATGTGCACAAGGTAGAATGTTTGGGGAGGAGACTTACTGGACAGCTATTCAGCGTGTTCTTTTAATGTGCATATGGCATGGCTGTTCTGCATTTGGTTGGGTTGTTTTACCTCTGAGCGGCACTTTTTTTGCACACCATGGACTAAATGGGCAGGTCACATGGACCCCGAAGTCTCAGAGAAGGACTCCGCAAAATTCCCCGCCCTGCCCACGGTCAGTAGGGGACACCGATGGGCTTGGAAAGGCCGCCGTCCGTCGGATGGGACGTTAAGCCCCGTGTGCGGGAGAGCCATACCCTGTGCACGTTAAAGAACACGCTGGGTGGCCTTGACGGGAGGCTACCATCTGTCTCTCAACAGCTGTTCCAGTGGGTCCCCTCCCCCAACCTTCTCTGAGCCTTCGGGGTCCACGTGACCTGGCCATTTAGCCCATGGTGTGCAAAAAAGTGCCGCTCAGAGGTAAAACAACCCAACCCAACAACTCAGAGAAGGTTGGGGGAGGGGACCCACTGGAACAGCTGTTGGGAGACAGATGGTAGCCTCTCGTCAAGGCCATCCAGCGTGTTCTTTAACGTGCACATGGTATGGCTCTCCCGCACACAGGGCCACGGCTTAACGTCCCATCCGACGGACGGCGGCCTTTCCAAGCTCATCGGTGTCCCCTACTGACCATGGGCAGGGCGGGGAATTTTTGCGGAGATAAATCTCAACGCTGACCCAGCTGGGACTCGAACCTGGGAACTACAGATTACGAGCCTGGCGCGCTAGGCTCTTCTGCAGAAGAGAACACGGCTTAATGTCCCATCCGACGAACGGATAGACTTTTTACCAGTCCATCGGGTTAGCGAATAAAAAGCTCTATGAATAACTCTCTATTGAAATATATGTATGTACACAGTCGTATCAGAATAATATGAACCATAGTATATGTATGGTAGGTGGTCATATTATTCTGATGCGATTGTGTATGTCATTTTATTTAAAAAATTACTCCTCAAGCAGCTGCTTTCCACAGAAGTCTGACAAGAGACAATCAGCTTAATACCTCATAGAGAAGGTCTGTGATGAAGTCGAGACCTCATCAGAAAGACAACACAAACATCTATGCCTCACCGAGGCTCGAACCCAGGAACCTTTACTCAGCAGCCAAGCACGCTAACCACTCAGTCACGGGGCTTCCCATTTTATACTGCACCAAAATAACTTTTCCTTGACCTATCCAAATGTTTCATAAACATATGCTCTCTGTAAACAAATTCTTCTCCATTAACATTTTCTGCAAATGGTAATGTAGCACAATTAATTACCTTTCATCTATTTATAACCCATGCTGATGGTTCTTAAATAACATAATGCTCTTTTAAATCCTCCAACGTAATAAAAAATAACTTAATCATTTACTACACGTAGTACTAAACTTTCTCATAAACATCTACTTTTATATGCATTAGCACGGGAAAGCTATAAAAGCAGAAAGAAATTTATATATATAAATATCTATAAGCCAAAACGGTAGCATCTACAATTTCTGCTTACGTTCTTCTGGGTTAAGCTTTAAACAACGGAATTACATTAACGCCTTTACAATATCACGTTAAGTTCGTGGACGAGACAGGCGTAATAACGAGAATGGAAAGTGTGGAGCTCTGCGAGGCCAATATGGCGTCTCGGGAACTTCGGGAAACATATTTCATGTCACCTGCATTGGCAACGCTTTTTCACGCCATGCCACCAGGGAGAAATTTGCATAAAAGCTAACGCAGCAGTGCGGAAACGCTGCAACCATAATAGAAGCCCTGGTTGGCTCATTAGCAGGGCAAAAATTTCGATCTGCCTGGAGATTGAAAAGGGAGGTTGCTCTTAGTAACCCGAGGTATCGTTAGCAAGTAGTGGTGATGAAAGAGGCCTTTAAAAAAATGATTCTATGATATGTGCGATTTTGCCAACTTCTTTCATTTTTTTTTTGTATTCACTTTTGCTTACACTCTCAAATGAAGAGGTAGATATTTTTTCTACATAATGGGCTTTAAAGAAATGTCGAGAAGACAAATACGAATTAATTGAGCAACTGACAGAAGATATTTCATTATGTTATTTTTTATGTTTTCTTCAGACTGTTTTTGTAATGGGTAGGACTGTCCGATTAGTTTGGCGGAATGAAATTATATATTAGGACGTTTAGATTACGATCTTAAAATCGATTAAAATATTAAAAAGAGGAGAAGGAATAATTTTTTTTAAAAAAATCTTTAATCAATGTGGATGAAAAAATAGATCTTTAAGCACAAAAAATATTATTTTATTGTTATTTTCGAAGCATAAAAGGGTGCTGCACGTGAGAGATGAGTTCCTAAAGTGGAGTTGATAAAATTAGGAGACAAGAAATGTAAAAAGATATATGATCACCATGGTAATAAAGTACACTCCTTCACAAAAGAAAATCTGAGTTCATGGCGAATTCTGAGAGGGGAATGTCATTCTGCGATTAGCTTCCCTAGGGGGTCCTTCTTACACATGAGCAATTAGATTGAAATTGAGTCAACTACGATCTCTGATTTCTTAACATGTTTTAATTAAATATTGTGGTCAATGTTTTGTAGCCTATTGAACATTATAGACTTCATAACTATTTAAATACTAAAAACGTTGTTGAAAATCGATATTTAGATATATTTAATTGAGAACTTTTAATCTATCTTCAGACATTTTTTTTATTAAAAACGTATTGAAGAAGTGACTGAGCTCTGAACGGGATTTTCTATTGAGATAACATGGAGCTGTTTCCATTTTTCTGTACAATGCCTGTAATTGCCATGGCAACCTTCACAGCTCTTCAAGGAAAAAATTCTCAAATTTGAGGAAGGTGTTAGTTGTTCAAATCAATTATTCTAATAACTGCGAAAGAGCCGTTAAGATGAGATCAAGGATAGTGGCACATAAAAAAAAACTGGTTGGCATAGCAACAGCAACGAATGTTAAACCAACGCATGCTTAAGTATGAGATTTTATGCAAAAAAATGATTGTGTGCCATATGTGAACCATTTGAATGTATGTTTTGATGAATGAAAACATCGGGAGGGGGAAAAAAGACTTGCTTTAATAATTTCTTGTTTTAGATGATATTCGCAAGGATGATAGGAATGATTGTCAAGCTCTAGGAGGTTACTGGAAATGCCAAAGCCAAAATACAGATTGACTGTGAGTTCCCATCTTTCTCATACGGGTTTTCTCCAAACCATCCCTTGTTACGGGGCGGGGGTGGCTCAGTTGGTAGCGCGCCAGGCTCGTAATCTGTAGTTCCCAGGTTCGAGTCCCAGCTGGGTCAGCGTTGAGATTTATCTCCGCAAAAATTCCCCGCCCTGCCCACGGTCAGTAGGGGACACCGATGGGCTTGGAAAGGCCGCCGTCCGTCGGATGGGAGGTTAAGCCGTGGCCCCGTGTGCGGGAGAGCCATACCCTGTGCACGTTAAAGAACACGCTGGATGGCCTTGACGGGTGGCTACCATCTGTCTCCCAACAGCTGTTCCAGTGGGTCCCTCCCCCAACCTTCTCTGAGGCTTCGGGATCCATGTGACCTGGCCATTTAGCCATGGTGTGCAAAAAAGTGCCGCTCAGAGGTAAAACAACCCAACCCAATCCCTTGTTACGTTAAAAATTCAAAAATCTCCAGCTGTGACAGACCAGAATTCGAGTTTTAAACCACGCTTGTTTTTCTCAATCAAAGAACTGTTCCTCTGAAAGGGAAATTTGTTTCTTGTATGTTATTAGCAGTATGCATTTTATTAATACTGCTATGAAAATATACTTTGCTGTTTTAATTATGAGCCAATTGTGCTGGTTTCTTTGCTAGGCATTATCTTACGGATGCTTTAGAGCAATATAGTCCTGTTTATTATACTTTTATTTCCTTTAATTTTATTTTTCTATAATTGTTCTGAAAAGTCAATGCTATTTTTAATGACTGAATTTGAAACATTGTTAGCTTAATGAATTTAAGAGAGAAAAATTAGTTTTCATTAATATTAATGTTCTAAAAACATCAATCTAATTGTCGGGTTCCCTAACTTTTATTAGAGCAAACTAAGGGGATTTTTTTTCCATTTTTTATACTGATGACTAAAAATCCTAAACACACCTATGTTTTTGTGTATTTTTCCTGTTCATACGGATTTCTATTCAAGGAATTATATAAAATTCGTACAGCTTATATCATTTAGTCTAAAATATTTTTATGCTGATTTCAAAACTGTTTTTAGTCTTTTGTTATCTAAATAATACATTTGGAACTTACTATTATCTAACTGTATTTCTCCTTTGAATCAATACATATTTAAATGCGTTTTTTCATTAACGGGATATTCTTCAGGAACGCAACTATCGCCTTATAGTTAAATCGACTATATATATATATATTTCAACGCATTTTTAAACCTGTTCAAAAATCAAGATGGCATATATAATCGTATAATGTTAATCCAGAGTATCCAACAAATAATGATAGGGTTTCGAGAAGCACTGTTCCCAAACACGCAAAATGCATCACAATGATTGTTGAACCTGTACATCTTCCCAGTACTCAAACAGTTTCAAGGACGGCGACTAGAAAAAACTGCGCACCACTTCATTTTTCAAAATATGTTACGAAGTTCTTAGTGCAACATTTCCTGACAGATGGATTGGCAGGGGTGGTTCAATTCTATGGTCAGCATGAAGCCCTGAATTTGGCACCCTTGTTTTTACTCTAGAGGGTAGGGGGATTTGTAAAGAACTATGCTTACATGGACAAAATTCGAGGCCTGAATCCTTGAAAACAAGAATATGAGAAGCAACTGAGCAAGCAACAAAAGATATTCTGCAGCGTGTATGGCAAGAAGTAAGATACCGATTAGATATGAAAGGTATAATTATGTTCAAAACTATTTGAGGTACGTTTTTAATTAAAATATTATAAATAAAATAAATAAATACCCCCTCAAGCAGCTGCTTGCCACAGAGGTCTGACAGGAGCCTGTCAGTTTATATGCCACAGTAGAAGATCTGAGAGGATGGCAGGACCTCAGCAGAAAACTACACGAACATCCATGCCTTACCCGGGGCTCGAACCCAGGTCCCGTAGATCAGTAGCCAAGCGCGCTAACCACTCGACCACGGGACGCAATTAAAATATTACTTTATTGAATATGTACATTATTTTCTTACATACTCGCTATTATTTTTCAGACACCTGTATTTCATTTTTAATGTTTTTTATTCTAAACCTCTTAGCTGCATAAATAAACGGTAAATGAAACGTAATTTTGAATTCTCTTTTCGTTGTATAATTAGGACGTGTTCCGAACATGAAATAGAGAAAAAGTTAACGCGAGAAATAAATGAATAGTGAGGGTTGAGTAATTTATAAGTCAAATGCAGTCATCAATTAATTTAGAAAAGCTTTGTTAAGATTTAAAAATGTATCAGAACTTCGCGACCCCTTCTCAAAGTATGAGAATGGACGATTTTAAGTTCTGTAATCATTAAACGGATTTACGGCGGGTTAAGTTTTCTATTCTAACTTTAGGAAACTCGTGCAATAACTGTTGCATGGAACATTTAAGCAAGAGTTGAGTATATGAATCAACTAGTCTATCAAATTAATCGAAAAGTAGGCTCGTGGTCAAAACATTTCAAATCACGACAGATGAATGATTATTATACAAAGTAGATACAAACTCAGTATCTCGACTCAGAACCTTTCAATACCTTCCTGAAAAGCAGCGAGTATACGGGAAGTAGATTATTCAAAGGTATTCCAGAACAATCTTGGAATACACAACATAAATATCTCTAAGATAAACTCAGTAAACTATATTTTGATATAGACATGTCATTTGCACCTGAAGATAGCGAATTAGCGTTTATCAAATCTATCTGAAATGGAAATGACTTTGCAGAGCATTTGAAATGAAGGGAGATTTATTTCACTTTCAGTGCCTTTACTTGCTCATTTTTTCGCAGTTGAGAATTGAGCATCCAAATAATTTCAATGCTAAGGTGAACGTGTTTCGGTAGCGTTGGAGCTGGGAAAATTTTCAAGGACTAACATCGCTGCTCCAAGCAATAGAGGCTAACTAGGAATCAAATAAATGTTACTCTAAATGTTACGCTACAACTCACATGAATATATAGTGGAAGGATTTCGACTGGTTCAATTGTTCTACTTGAGAGAGAAACTTTACACAATGGGCTTAATGGCCATTGGGCAGTTGTTGGGAGACAGATGGTAGCCTCCTGCCAAGGGACATTTTTAACGTGCACAGTGTATAAAACAGACACGTGGGTCATGGATTAACGCCCCCATTCGACAGACGGCGGACTTTTCAAGCCCTATGGGTCCTCTTAAACCTGTTAACTGTCTTTTTTTCTTTAAAATATATATGATTTGTGTTACATTTCTGATATTAATTTTTCTAAATAAGATATCATTCTAACAGTGGTAAGAGTTAGTGTTAGCAGAGATTAATTTCAATGCTGGGCATAGTAGAGATTCCACCTGGGAATTTCTGATTACGAATCCGGTTCTCTGCCAACTGAATCAACCCCTGTTCTTTAGCGGAAGAAATAAGACAGAGAAATACCCATTTAATTTCGTTATAAATCACCCAAAATAAAAAATAACACATTCTAACAAGTACCTACATTTCAGCTATTTTTTAAATAAATATTCGCTACAATAATAATATATTTAATTCGTTTTTTGGAGTCGATATCAGGCATGTCTTAAAACCAATGAATTATTTGCTAAATACTTTTGTATTCTAAATCTCGATAACCTTTGAATCCAACTTAAAGATAATTAAGTCCAATTGCATCTGCCCGTTATAAAAAGAAGCGAAAATGTTCCGGTTTTTTCGCCCTACCCTTCGGGAGTGGTATGTCGTTGCTGTCAACGTAAGTCGCTTGATCACCACACTTTACCATCTGAAAATTAAATTTTTAGCAAAATTAGTCTGCAACATTCGATTCAAGTCTTGTCATTTTCCAAAAATTGACGCTCTAATTCAAACTACTGGGAAAATTCGGAAAACGCGAATATTAATATTTTGTTATGCCTTTCCAACCAAAAATAAAACGTTTTTTTTTTTCATTTACTTCTTAAAAGAAAACGTTAAATATTTACAGAATGCAATGTAGCAAAAAAAATAACTTCATATACTAATCTAGTTAAGAAACACTTTTGAAGTTTTTGTCCTGTAATCAAAAATTATTTTTTAATCCATAGGATGAAAATTTTGCTGGTTTAATAAAATAAATAACACCATGGACGAAAAAAGCCAAATAAAAAAATAACAGTTATCTGTTTTAAGGTTTGAGAGAAAGAAAGGGGCTACAGATTGCGCACCAGGCTCGCAATCTGTAGTTCCGAGGTTTGAGTCCCACCTGGGCCAGGGTTAAGATTTATCTCAGGAAAACTCCCTGCCCTTGGTCAGTAGGAGACACCGATGGGATTGAAAAAGCCGCCGTCCGTATGTTGGGACGTTAAACCGCGATTATGTAAGGGAGAGAGCCATCGCTGTGCACGTTAAATAACACGCTAAATGGTCTTGACGGGAGGATACCATCTATCTCTCAACAGCTGTCCAGTATGTCCACTCCCTGCAACCTTCTCTGAGCTTTCGGGGTCTTTGTGACCTGGTCATTTAGCCCAATATATGCAAAAAAAGTGCAGTTCAGAGGTAACCCAACACAGAAAAAAAAAGAGAATTCTTTTCGAATGGAATTTTTCTTTCAAAACTAGAACTAAATATTAGTTTTTTTTGTGTACGACATTTCGATTCGTTTCGGCTTCAGCTTAAAAACTTGATCCATTCCGTTTTTTGTGTTCATTTTTTTCTTTACAATATATAGGGTTTCTGTTATATTTTTGATGCTTATTTTTCTAAAGCAACCTATCAACTTTCTTTGGCGTTCCCGCTTTACGAAGAAATGAGAAGCAACTGCAATAACATCTCCCACGATACCTCTTTCACTATGTAACAGAACACTTATTCACAGAACTTACAAAATAGCTTTCTTACAAAACAACCCGTACATGAACATCCAAACCACGAACGGTTAAGAATTTCAAATCATCTCCCAACTCATAAAACTTCAGAGCATACCAAATAATAATACAAACTTCGACAAACGCCATTGAGTAACCTGAGAACGCATCTCAAAATCTTAGAAGAGAATTTCTCAACACAACCTAAGCTCTGTAGACGAATCAGAAAATCAATATCTGCGTTAGTCTACTTATACGGGCTCTAGGGTGTCACTCACGGTAAAGTTTGTAGCATCTTTCCATAGTTAGCTGCATCCTTCCTCTTTTATTTATTCTCCAGCATCTTCTTCATCTTTGTCCTCCGTCGTGTCTCTCTTATCTAGCCACAAGCAAAACATCCGCGATGTCCTCTCATCGGTAAAACCTCCGTGGCTCAAATAACTCCCTGAATAAAAGCAGCTCAGAACTGTCAGTTTTGTTGCCGTCATTCTGCTTCTAAATCTTCAGTGCTTTTTTTTTTCTCTCTCATCCAAAAGATATATTCTTTTCGTCTTCTTCATCTATTGTGTGATGGTGTTTGATGATAAAAGAACAAATATCTGCTGGATACGACAAATGGAGAGCACCGTAGATTTGAGAGTTTGCATTTTGAATAGAAAAAGTTCACGAAAGGTGCACAGAGTTGTGCATTTCTTTCAAAAGATATAACAGGAAAGAAATAATAATAATAAAAAGCTAAAACTATATCAGAATTATTTTTGTTCCATCTCTGAAACTGTAAGGAGGTGTTATTTTTATCAACTGGCTCCTCAGATATCCAGACACGGATGATTACATTAAGTTCTTTTGGTGTTGAGCGGCACCTTTTTTGCATAAAACGAGCCAAATAACCAACCAGGTTAAAAATAAATAAATAAAATAAATACCCCCTCAAGCAGCAGCTTGCCGCATAGGTCTGACAGGAGCCTGTCAGTTTATATGCCAGAGAAGAAGATTTGAGAGGATGGCAGTACCTCAGCAGAAAACAACACGAACATCCATGCCTCTCCCGGGGTCGAACCCGGGTCCCTTAGATCAGTAGCCAAGCACGCTAACCACTCGGCCACGGGACAGCTCCAACCAGGTTACACAGACATAAAGGGGTCAGAAAACATTTGGGAAGGGGATTCACTGTATAGTCGTTAGGAGACAAAGGATCCCTCAAACCGAAGCTATCCATCGTGTTCTTTGACATAAAAAAGCTATGGCTTTCTTGCACACGGGACACGACTTAACGTCTGACGTGAACGGAGGCATTTCTAAGACTACCGGTACTCTCTTGCTCTCTAAGAACAAAGACAGACAGAGCAGAACCCCAACACAAGGACTCGAACCTGGAAGCAAAATTTTGCAAGCCTGTAGTGCTACTCAAACTATTCAGAATAGCATAATGCATTCTTACAAAATATATCTTTACAATACAAATTTTCATTTATGTGATCATGCGATAATAATACGAGCATAATGAAAGTAATGGTAATAATAATAATCATACAATAATATTGATAGTCATGCTATTCCCCAGAAGTAAAAACATCACCTTTGTATCAGGAGTTGGTGAACAATATTTTCTGCTTAGTCTACAGTCTACTCATAGTTTCCCAATGCCTAAATCTTATTTTATTATTAGAAAACTTGATATTTAGATATAAAGTATTTTCCTATAAGTTTAGGTATAAAACATATTATTTAGAACAAATATTTTCTATAAAAACGTTTGTGGTTTCATAGTAATTCAACTCTGACACAACCTTAATACTAATCTAATCATAAAATGAAAGAAACATTTCTGATATATACGAGGTTTATTGTTTACACTTAGTATCATTTTGAGTTGTCTAAAACTGACGTGAACCCGTAAATTCTTGAATTTATTTTTCAGAAAATTCTTGAACTTATATTTATTAAATGAGCCAACTTAATAAACACTACTTTCCCTTTAGTTACAAAATTTATCATATCTTGATAGATAGATTTTGATAGCTAGATAGTTAACAAATTTTGGATTTTACTGGTATTCACCCTAAGTGAACTATATTAGTTTGTCCATTATTAGCATTATACATGAATGAAAAGGAGAAACGTGGTGATCGGAATTTTTCGACAGATTCTGATTAAAAATAATAATAATCTGGTTCTACCTTTGAAACTCACTGGATGTGCTTCTTCCTTCCTGGTGGCTTATGAAAAGTTATTTATATCGTAACAAGAAAATTGTTTGCACAATATGCAAAAATGCAAGGAAGAGAAAGATGTGAAAGAAAAAAAACAACATATTTAGCATATTTTTGTTGTTTAGAGTTAATTAATTAACGGTTAATTAAAATCGTCTTTAATTACACGTCCGGGTTTAAGCTCTGTTATCTTAGCACAAATTGCTACAACGCTTCATTTGAGAGCAATTTGATTTTGGAAATTAGCTGAATCACTTCATAAGCAAGAATAATTAATTAGTTTCTTAGTTTTAGTCTTTCGAAAATTTCGTATGGATTTTTTTTATTTTAAAGTTTTTTTAGTTAACAGTTACTACAGTGTTAACACGTCGATAAGTTTCCATCGACTATATTAAAAAATTCCTTTATGATAAATGGGCCAGACTTTTTTTATTCCTTGAAATTTTTGGTTTGTTTGCTGGTCAGAGATAGGTAAAAAAAAGGAAATTGATTGCAAAGGAGAAAATACAAAGAAAGAGAATAATGCTTCTTAGAGATAATTTTGAAAGACGGTTTTATGGATACAGATACTTCAAGTAAACCCGTCCAAATTTAGTGCAGAACCAACAAGAAAGAACTATATTGTTAAAGAACAGTGGGAAAAATTCTCTGCATAAAATATAAAACATATATTTGTAATGAATTGGTAAAAAAACTTTATTTTTTTAGGTATCAAGAATATCTTGATTAAAAAAAATATATAATATGCATTTTTAATGAGTACTATGAATTGGTAAAATCGTTTATTTACCAAAAATAAGTTTAGTCAAAAAATTGGAAGAATGAGCTAGACTGATTTTGCTGATTGTTTGCTTTATAAGCCGCAAGTACTTTACAAATGAGCCACGGGTTGGATAGGATTGTTTTAAAGAATATATTCCCCAGGACCAAAAATAAAAACGAAAAATAAAAATAAGCATTTATAACTTTTGTTTGAATTTCACTATAAAATTTTCCTTACTTTTCCATTATTTATGTTTTTGGAAACCAAGTTTCTTTAGGAATAAACTGCTATTTAGAAGTTATACAGACATGTACTACTTTTGGTTTGAATTTAATAAAAGGAGTCTATTTGCGTTTTCAGAGAAACCGACTCGAATGTTAAGAGATTTAGAGAGATGAGAGCATCGCCTAAGCTGCAAAAATGTCGAATTGGACACAAAAGATCTAAAATATTCAACAAAATTTAAAAGCCTCACAGATGCTCACCTGTTGTGTGTGGTATTTTAAGATCCCCCCTCTTTCATACTCGCTTCCTTTTCCGTCACGACAACGTCACAAACAGAGCATCCGTATACTTCGCACACAGCCCAATTCTCACGAGCACTGGGTAAATACATGTAATGGCACGTGCTAGCCGTCAGAATTACTGGGACTTGTTTCTATGGTAACGCCCGAGCGCATAATTTCGAGCTGCTTGTTGCGTGAGAGCTTTGTTGGGTGGTCTGCGGTTAGGGTTGAAGGCGCACCAACGGATATTAAATTATTGATAATCAACTGATATGGTTCTTTTGACTGCAGTGTTTATAAGTAGAAACTATGTTGCGAAACTGAGCATCTTCCTTCTGCTGAATGTTCGTAGGTTTTGGATCCTTTTCTCTTTGTGACACGCAGTAGGGAAATGTCAACCTGAAGCCGAACACGAGCTTTCTGTGTAAATAAGTTACGCAAACTTCAGTGATTTGCATTTGCTGTTATTTTCTTGTTATTGCTCGTTGACTGTTGCAGATGAAAGTTAACAATACGAGAAATATCTGCTGTCGATGTTTTTATATTACAATCCGATTCCTTCACGCAATACTCGTTTCAAAGGACATTGCTAGTCTGTTTCGGTTTATTTACTTTCAGACAAAAAATGATCAGAAAATTAGAAAAACAAAACGAACACCAGTGACTTTAGCTTGACTAAGGGAGACTGAGGTTGCTTTATCTTTGAGCGGTACCTTTTTGCGCACAATGGGCTAAATGGCCAAGTCACAAGGACCCCGAAGGTTTAGAATAGGTTGGGGAGGGCCCCACTGGAACAGATGTTGGGAGACAGATTGTAGTCTCCCGTTGAGACCATCCAGTGTGTTCTTTAACGTGCACAGCAAATGGTTCTCCCGCACACAAGACCATGGCTTAACCCCCCATCCGACGGACGGCGGCCTTTCCAAGCCCATAGGTGTAACCTGTTGGTCGTGAGGGGGGGGGGGGGGGGGAGAGTTGCTGAGAAAAATCTAAACTCTGACTTAGCTGGGACTCGAACCTGGGAACTGCAGATTGCGAGCCTGGCGCGCTACCAACTGAGCCACTCCCGCCCTAAATAAGGAGGCTAGGATAAAACTAACTGATTTCATCGACTCGTCGTGAGTTGTCACAGTTAATTAGGTGATTGACTGGTGAATGATAGATCATTGTCTGTTCTCTGTGAGAGCTATTGAAGCTTCAACTCTGCATTTCCACAGTGTTATACTCTATTACTCAATTTCCCCTCACACTATGCCACTGAGTTGTTGTGTTGTTTTACCTCTGAGCGGCACTTTTTTGCACACAATGGGCTAAATGGCCAGGTCACATGGACCCCGAAGGCTCAGAGAAGGTTGGGGAGGTGACCCACTGGAAAAGCTGTTGGGAGACAGATGGTAGCCTCCCGTCAAGGCCATCCAGTGTGTTATTTAACGTGCACAGGGTATGGCTCTCCCACACATGGGGCCACGGCTTAACGTCCCATCCGACGGACGGCGGCCTTTCCAAGCCCATCGGTGTCCCCTACTAACGGTGGGCAGGGTGGGGAATTTTGCGGAGATAAATCTCAACGCTGACCCAGCTGGGACTCGAACCTAGGAAGTACAGATTACGAGCCTGGCACGCTACCGACTGAGCCACCCCCGCCCCATGCCACTGAGAAACACAGATATTGGAATTAAATTTTTCTTTCCGAAGAAATGAATTCATATCTATGGGACAATACAATAAAAATATCATTAAACAAATGTTAACTTTTAAGCAGTAGCGAGCCTGAGTGTAAACTAGAGAGACGAAGAGATTGCGAAGTTGACTGTCGGATAATTTTCTTAAATCTAAACCCGATCCCCTGTCAATTAATTTGGGATCTATGAGAAGTCTCGAAGCGTTACTGCGCAGTCTCATAGTTTCCAAAGATTTGACAGTTGTTATTCATGCTTTGCACCCTTTGAATCGATTAAACTTGATGGAGAACTCTAATGTACCAAATATAAGTGTTGGCTTTTGGCTTACAATCACCAGTCTTATTCTTTATATGCTTTGGTTCTTGTACCTTGATCAATAGTTTATTGTGAAATACAAGGATAAATCAATCGAATTCATTTGCGTTATATATTGTTCTACCAACATATTAGGGGCGGGGGTGGCTCAGTCGGTAGCGCGCCAGGCTCGTAATCTGTAGTTCCCAGGTTCGAGTCCCAGCTGGGTCAGCGTTGAGATTTATCTCCGCAAAATTCCCCGCCCTGCCCACGGTCAGTAGGGGACACCGATGGGCTTGGAAAGGCCGCCGTCCGTAGTATGGGACGTTAAGCCGTGGCCCCGTGTGCGGGAGAGCCATATCATGTGCACGTTAAAGAACACGCTGGATGGCCTTGACGGGAGGCTATCATCTGTCTCCCAACAGCTGTTCCAGTGGGTCCCCTCCCCCAACCTTCTCTGAGCCATCGGGGTCCGCGTGACCTGGCCATTTAGCCCATGGTGTGCAAAAAAGTGCCGCTCAGAGGTAAAACAACCCAAAACAACACAACCTACCAACA
The DNA here is from genome assembly GCA_038380435.1 of Ryuthela nishihirai. Classification (NCBI taxonomy): domain Eukaryota; kingdom Metazoa; phylum Arthropoda; class Arachnida; order Araneae; family Heptathelidae; genus Ryuthela; species Ryuthela nishihirai. The sequence goes on from JAWZYU010000016.1 coordinate 20,746,763, forward strand.
TATTGCAGAATTTCCCCCTTTATATCAACGGGAATCTAACTTCGAAGCTCTATAACTTATAAAATATGCATTTGATGGAAAATGTGACTGAAGGTAAAATAAAGATCAAAATCAAATCCATTTAAATATCGATTTTCAACAATATTATTTCAGTTTTAAAGAGTTATAGCCGTCCCATGGCCGAGTGGTTAGCGCGCTTGGCTACTGATCCTAAGGGACCTGGGTTCGAGCCCTGGGTAAGGCATGGTTGTGTGTGTTGTTTTTCTGCTGAGGTCCTGCCATCCTCTCAGACCTTCTACTCTGGCATATAAACTGACAGGCTCCTGTCAAACCTCTGTGGCAAGCAGCTGCTTGAGGGGATATTTATTTTATAAAGAGTTATGAAGCTGGAATATTTAACAATAAATTATCTTGTTTTGCAAAAATATTCATAAACCATTATAACGTTGAAATAATCATGACGCAAACTTCTAAAATGTATGTTTATTTAATTATGTGGTTTGAAATTAGTGAGTAAGTTTCAATTAATATCTGAGGTATTACTGTTGTTTCTGACACATTACTGTTGTGAAATATTCCAGATTCCATAATCGAGATTTAAATCTATCTGATTTTAAGGGGTATCCGAGAATTCATTTTCGCGAAGGCTCCGAGAATTTAGTTTCGGATGGTGTCTGACTTCAGTAGAGTTTCCCCATTAATAAAATATTCCATCGGATAGGAAAGATTAAAACGATATTCTATATGAAATAAGATGTTTGTTATAGTTTTTTTTAAATCTTTTTTTAATGTCGGACATAAAATATGAGGCCAAAAAAATCATACAAAGACAATTGTTTTGGATTTCAAAGCAGGTAGACATTGAGATAAGATAAGACGACAGGTTGAGATAAGACGACAGATTTTCGGGAGAGTTCGGACCCCCCAGGGTTTGCCCCTTTCTCAAGCACACAAGGTCAAGTTTTAACGTCCCATCCAACAGAGAGCAGCCTTTCCAAATCCACCAATGCCTCTTTTATGATTAGTTAGAGGAAAAATTTTTAATCCATGCCTAATGTGGGCTTGAACCGGGAAACATCAGATTAGGAGAATGGAGGGCAAAATTTAACTTAGTCCTTTGTTACACTGACTAAGCCAACCCGTATTCCCTGAAAAATGGGGGTTTGAATCTGGGAATATCGGATTAGGAGTTTGGCGCCCTACTGATTGAGCTAACCCCCATCCCAATTGCCTTGATGAAAAAAGATTTAACCTATTATATATCACTTTCATCTAAAAAATATCAGGATATACAAATACAGAAACAAATACTAGAAAAGTGAAATGCACAAGCGAAAAGAGCAACATAGCCACATTCGTTTTCTAGTTATGTTTTGAAAGCATCTATTACAGGAGAAAAGGCATAACAATCTCCCTGGTGGATTGGACTGCTCTTGTCTATCTGATTGTTTTTTTTTCCCCTTGTTACACAACATTCTGCTTGTTTTGTCCCATTCGTATTTTGGATCAATCATCGAAAGGATTGAAATTGCTTTTAGCCATCTTTAAATATTTTTTTTTATATATTTGGGACGATGCAATGTTTGTTTCAGTCAATGCAATATGATGTCTTCTCCCTAATAATAGCGATACAAAGAAACGTCCATTATCCACCCACCCGATTTACTCCATCTCGCGATTTGCATCTTTAGTTCGATACAGCTTCACTTAGCTCCGCTTTTCCGACATTTACCCAAAAGGAAGAAGTTGAAAGGAATTGCAAAGATTTATTGAATCCTTTTGATGCGCGATTTGGATGCTACGCATAATAATGCTTTCTGAACTTGTTGTTTTATTTTTGAGTCGAGAATTCGCCCTTTTTATTTATATAATATATATTCAAGAAGAATGCTTGGGAACAAGATACAAAGTTTAAGCATATTTGTATTCGTTGATTGTTTCATGTTTTGCCTTAGAAAAGGACTCTGTGCTGTTACTATCATAATATATGCGTTGCATTATTCCCAGTGAGAGCTAGTCCGTTATGCCAGCTGAGCACACCGAAAATAATCACAAGAAATAATAAACGAATTTCAAAGTTAGTATCCATTATTTGTCTTATCCAAAATCATATTATGGTTTTTATATTTATTTTGCAAACATTATTTGCCGTGTTTAGTAAACTATACCAGCATTCCCTATGTGAACCAATGCTACATCATGTGCTTCAGTTCATACAATAGGAATTTATCCATTACGGCCACTGTACACAAATAAGCATGCACCGAAATACAATAGAAATGAAGGGCAGTAGTTAGCTTACCAATTTAGAGTGGTCGTTACACTTGATTGATTAGGCTTGAATTTTCCTGAATTACACTTGATTGATTAGGCTTGAATTTTCCTGAATTACACTTGATTGATTAGGCTTGAATTTTCCTGAATTACACTTGATTGATTAGGCTTGAATTTTCCTGAATTACACTTGATTGATTAGGATTGAATTTTCTTGAATTACACTTGATTGATTAGGCTTGGATTTTCCTGACAGGATATGTTTGAACTAGATTACCAACTTTTTATTTCGCCAAAGAAAAAGAATTTCGATATGAAAATATGACAATGTATTGAACATTGGTTTGCAATGGAATACTAATAACATATTTGGCGTAGAACCTTCTATTGGAAAGTTCCACAGTTCAATACTAGAAGCCTCTTAATGTTGTTGTTTTTTTTGCAATTCATTTTATTATCATATCACTTTCTTACAATTCATTGTATTACCATATCACTATTTTTTTACAATTTATTGTAAATTAAATTAATTATGTGATAAAATACGTATGTAATAAATTGATATTACATTTTAAATATTATAATAAGAAAGACAACTGTTCAAGTGATAATTTACGACGTGTAATTCAGTTTAAAATAATAAATATAAATTTATAATCGATCGAAGTAAAAAAATAGCAAACTTATATATTGGAAATTTTTTCCCGAATTGTTTTTTTTTTTTTTTTTTTTTTTTTTTTTTTTTTTTTTAAATTCCCCGCCCTGCCCACGGTTAGTAGGGGACACCGATGGGCTTGGAAAGGCCGCCGTCCGTCGGATGGGACGTTAAGCCGTGGCCCCGTGTGCGGGAGAGCCATACCCTGTGCACGTTAAAGAACACACTGGATGGCCTTGACGGGAGGCTACCATCTGTCTCCCAACAGCTGTTCCAGTGGGTCCCCTCCCCCAACCTTCTCTGAGCCTTCGGGGTCCACGTGACCTGGCCATTTAGCCCATGGTGTGCAAAAAAGTGCCGCCCAGAGGTAAAACAACCCAACCCAAATGTTTTTTTAAATACTACTAGAATGGATAGCAAAATTACTGAATTGAACAAAAGAGGACCAGAAAACAATTCAGATTTTATTAATTCATTTATTTTTGCTAAATGAAGCGTTTTGAAAAAAAAACACACACACACACAAGAATATATATTTTGCGGAACATCTATTCAGCCCAATTCAGTTCAATATCAGGTATCTTCCCAAAACATTTTCCTACATCCAGGCTTTTCCTGCATTAGTCAAAAGTGCCTCACTAAACCTTTTAGTCACGAACAGCCGCTGATTATTCCTGAAAATTTATGCTGTGCTGCAAGAAAATTCGCTAGTTAGGGCAGAATATACAAACAATAATCAAGTCTAAAACTGGTGTTTAAACCGCTTTATATGCTATGTCAAAAGAAAGTTGTATTCGGAGCTCAGTAATTTCATAAATATGTTTTTTACAGGAAAATAAGACAAACTAAACAATTCAAGAAGAATTATAGATTGGGGAAAAGAGTTGTGAACAGCATGCCTAAAAGGTAGAGGAAAAGCAGCAGACCTGAAATGTGGCGTGTTGACAATATCAGTCATATTAGAACTAGGCTGCAGTGACTAAAGGCAGAAGCTCTTACTCTATCTAGATCAATGAATCCTAACTTGTTTTTTGAGTAGAATACAAAGCATTGTTTTTCTAACGTCGCCCTTCATGGAAATTAAATAATTTTTCTGTGCAAAAATAGTTGAAAAATATTTTTCCTATATAAAAATTTACGAGTATTTTGATCCATGAATTTTAAAGTTTTTTCTGTCCAAAGGAAACATGCATAATTACCCTAATTTAAATGTTCGATATTCTGTTTAATCAACTTCTTTAGTAAAACTCGCCCCCACCCTCACACAAATTTCTAAACGACCCCCGTTGGAAACCACTGCTCTCTATAGGCGAGAATGGGAAACAAAATATCACAGTATGTTTGGACCTCTATGACTGCTAGGTGTATTTATTGTATGAATGCAATATCGGATGCTGCGTTTTATCATTTATTAATCTCTGTTCCTAACTACTCTTTGCCTTTGCATCTGGTATCCGCATTGAAGGCTAGAAGGCTTTTCTAAAGACTACGAAATAGGCTGCATACGAATGTCTCAAAAATGTATATACATTTCATAAAAAATAATTCATATGTCAATAAAGAAAACGTACGCCATTTGCAATACCTATATCATGGTCGAATGCCTCCGAGTGACCCCCCCCCACTCTCATTTTATAGACTGCTGATTCTGGACAAAGGATAGATAAAATACTAAACTCTTTCCCAGCTGTAACCGTATGCACGTTCAGCACCTTTCACAAGTGGGGAGCTGATAGCTTCATGAAGGTCCAATGGTGCGGACGGTGGTCAGCACGTGTTCTCTGTGTTCCCTCTAAACGAATGTCATTAGTGTCAACGTGAGCTGTTGGACCACATATAGCGGCAAGGATTGAGGATTGAATCCTCCACGTGATCTTTTTCCTGACTGATAAAAAAGAGCAAGAAAGAAGAGTCCCTCTCTGAACGTCTTGATGAGGAGACGATTGTGTCGCTGCTCAAGAGAGAGAGCATTCTACGTGGGTCAGTGATATAAGGCCAGCTAGTATTGTTTGGAGCTTATGAGCAAAGATAATATTATGACTCTGAGTAGCACTGTATTATGATAAAAATTTAAAAAATAAAAATAAATACCCCCTCAAGCAGCTGCTTGCCACAGAGATCTGACAGGAGCCTGTCAGTTTATATGCCGTAGTAGAAGGTGTGTGAGAATGGCAAGACTTCAGCAGAAAAACAACACACACATCCATGCCTTACTGGGGACTCGAACCCAGGTCCCTAAGATCAGTAGCCAAGCGCGCTAACCACTCGGCCACTGGACGGCTATATTATTATAATAGATGTAAATAAATGTATATCGTAATATATGCGTTGGGTTGGGTTGTTTTACCTCTGAGAGGCACTTTTTTGCACACCATGGGATAAATGGCCAGGTTACATGGACCCCAAAGGCTCAGAGAAGGTTGGGGGAGGGGACCCACTGGAACAGCTGTTGGGAGACAGATGGTAGCCTTCCGTCAAGGCCATCGAGCGTGTTGCTTAAAGTGCACGGGGTATGTCTCTCCCGCACACGGGGCCACGGCTTAACGTCCCATCCGACGGACGGCGGCCTTTCCAAGCCCATCGGTGTCCCCTACTGACCGTGGGCAGGGCGTGGAATTTTGCGGAGATAAATCTCAACGCTGACCCAGCTGGGACTCGAACCTGAGAACTACAGATTACGAGCCTGGCGTGCTACCGACTGAGCCACCCCCGCCCCCAATATATGTGTAAATAGGAATGCAGGTGTACTTGAGTTATTGAGCACCTTTAGTGATTGTGCATATGTCTCACCCATGCTAATGACCACGATGGTCAGACACCCTCATACATGCCACAACCACATTTCCGTCGCATTTTTTACATTGATACCATATTTTCAAACCTTTGGATAAGGTGAATGAGGTGTGTTGAATATTACACACTCACATATGATTTAAGTCCACTGAACTTTTACCTGCAAGATTTCTTTAAGAATGGTGTTCAGAAAGAAAGTAGCTGCATCTAAGAAACTAGTAAAATATTGAAAGATTGTGCACTTATCCAAGCAGAAACTTTTATTTGAGTTTGTTGCTCACTTGTTCGCCGTTATCAACAATGCTTAGATGTTAATGATGATCATTTTGAACGTCAGCGATAATGAATCATGCCAGAGCTGGATTTGGGGGAGGGAGTGGGATAAGGTGACCATGCCCCCCACCCTCCTTTGGAATGCTGGAAAGGACAATAGAGGCTAAAAGTATTAAACTTGTGCATGCGCAGACATTTTGAAGGCCTCTAAAACGGAGGGGAAAATGTTATACTGCAATGGAAATTCAATATCTTGGTCCTACCCTTTTACTTTTTCTCGGCTCGATTGTTTTACTTGCCAAATAAACCATTCTTTCGCTAAATTAGTATATGTTCCCTTAATTGACGGGGCAGGGGTGGCTCAGTCGGTAGCGCGTCAGACTCGTAATCTGCACTTCCCAGGTTCGAGTCCCAGCTGAGTCAGCGTTGAGATTTACCTCCGCAAAACTCCCCGCCCTGCCCACGGTCAGTAGGGGACACCGATGGGCTTGGTGGGAAGGCCGCCGTCCGTCGGATGGAATGTTAAGCCGTGGTTCCGTATGCGAGAGAACCATATCCTGTGCACGTTAAAGAACACATTGGGTTGCCTTGACGGGTGGCTACCATCTGACTCCCAACAGCTGTTCCAGTGGGTCTCTTCCCCCAACCTTCTCTGAGCCTTCGGGGTCCTTGTGACTTGGCCATTTAGCCCATGGTATGCAAAAAAATGCCGCTCAGAGGTAAAACAACCCTTAATTGACTTGCAAAATATACTTTCGTGAAATGTGTACATATTTTTTGAAGCACCTTGTATAACGAATGCATTCAAATATACTGATTGTTTAACAGATAATTCTATTATTCTTTATTTTTTTTGTCTTATAAGTCTTTAAAATTATTTTTTGTATATTACCCCCCCCCCCCCCCCCCCAGACACACACACACAAACAAAACGCAGTTGGCGAAAAATTACTCACTTTATTCGAATTAATGTTGAATATTTCCTATATTAAAATAAATAAAATTCAAATATAAATTATCTCACAGAACTTAAATCTAATTCTTACATTATTCTCTTTAATTTAAATATTTGCTACATACAACACTTATATCATATTCATCATATTCATGAACGATAATTTCTGCTTGCCGCCCACTCTGGGTAATTAGACGTTCACTCCATCACTCCGTAAAATTCCATCAACCGTTGATGGCATCCATTTTTCGGAAGCAATCCAAAGAGTCAATCCATGAATATTCCAAGACGTACTACTGGATTCAACTCGCATCTATCATCTGTTAATGAATCTACCATTTGTAGCCGCCTCCTTAACGAGCCGAAATTTTGGAAATTTATCATTTAAAATAATTAAACTTCTCAGAGAAATTTTGATTTCCGTTTAGGGTAACGAGAAAGTCACGTTCCTCTTAGAGAACATCAATACCTTGAGTCGTATCGGAGATGTGTTTGTATTGATTGATGCTAAATGCAGGAGCAAGTTAAAGCGCATATTGCTAATGAAATTATACGGGATGGAAAGTAATTATTAATCTATACGTATATTTATCTAATAATACGGCTAATGGAGAAACCTTGTGACTTTTCTATCAGTACTTGGAATATTAATTCACGGTTCAGTTTTAATCTTTCCTGAATAGATTTATGATAAAAACTACGTAACGTAGATGGACAATAGGCTCCGCTTAATTTGCGTACAATGGTATAATTTGAAGGGTTCTGTTTTTTTTTTTTTGGAGTGATGTGCCAAATAACCAATATACTGACAACCCATACGTTATAAGATATAGATCAAAGAAGTAACAGAGTTATTTGACATGCGTTTGGTAACTATTATCATGCAAGCCCAAGACATTTTGCCGATCTCAAGTGAATTCACTTTTTGGCCGACGTCAAGAAAACGTACTATTTTTGCTAAACTAAAAAAAAAATACTTTTTTTTGCAGATCTGAAAAAAAAATAACTTTTTTTTTGCCGAACTAAAAAAATACCTTTTTTTTCGCTAACCTAAAAAAAAAAACATTTCTTGCGACCTAAAGGAAAGGTACTTTTTTGCCGACCTAAAATAAAAAAAAGTATCCCCCCCCCCCCCAGACGTCCAGCAATTTTACTTTTGCCACTTCGGAAAAGTATTTGTTTTGTCACCTCAAATAAATTTGCTATTTTTTTTTACGTTACATTTAATCTTTTGTCATCTCATTGTTTTTCTTCCATCCTTAAACGATCTTATCATTTTTTCTTAATCTAGCTGAATATATTTTTATGCCTCCAAATTTGAAATAAAATTCTATCTAATTCATTAGTGATCGGGTTTAAACATTACCATACTTACAAAACTGGCCCGGATCTAGAAATGAATATGGGAGGGGGGCAATGATGCAATCAAGCAGGAGCTAATTAAAATGATTAAACTGAGGTGGGGAACAAGAAAGTGGAATTCCATTACAATATATTTGCAATTTATATTTTCCCTCGGTTTTGAAGATCTTTAAAAATTTCTTTAAAAATGTAAAAGAAAAATTTTTATCTCTATCATCTGCGTTCATTATTCAAAATCTGTCATTGCAATACGCCAGAGAGAAGGTCTGTGAAAAGGTGAAACATCGACAAAAATACAACATTAGAAAAAACCATACATCATCCGAAGCTAATCCCTTATAAAACCCAGTTATCTTTGCTCATTCGCCAACCACCTGGCCACATGCACAATTACATGCAGAGAGCATCAAATTTATACATAAAGACTAAGAGTTTAGTACTACTGTTGGGTCCTTAACTGAATTAGGTTAAACCCCTTTAAATAAAGAACATATGACAGTCCGTACAACGCAATCTTTTATTTTGATAAAGCGAAAATGAAACATAAAAAAAATGTATCTTAAAAATTATCTCAGAACTGCTAAAAAAGAAACGAAACAAAGACCTCTCTCTCACACAAAAAATGTGACTTTAAGAGAACAGAAAGCGATCATTTACATCTCTGTGTTATGTAAACGTCCTTGGAAGTTGTGGATGTTGTTTGAGCACAAAATCCAGATCGATATCAGAGATGGTGATCTCCCGTTCCTTAGGGCCCCCCACTTATTTCCGTACGTCGCAAACGATTTAACTAGAGACTCGCAAGCTTAGAACGATCTTCAGCAAAGTATCGCGATAAGATCCGGGAGGGTGTTGTCTCTACCCCGTGATTAAGCTGTCAAAATGTAGAAACAAGTTATTGAGCAGGAAGCCATCTTGGTTCTCTATGTAATGGAAGTTTGACAGCTTGTTTGAACAAAGCAAACCGTTTCCCATCTCTCAGATTATACACCGTCCTAAGTGATGAAAGATATTTTTCACTCTTTTCTTTTGCAAAGTCATGTTTTTTTTTCATTCCCCCACATTTCATTTACTCGCTACAGTGATGGAAAAGTTACTAAAAAGTTTCATCAAAAAAGGTTTTTCAGAAAATCGTTTCTGTTTCTTGCAGATTTTAAAAAGTATTAGATGTGACAAGATGTTTTATCATATGTAATGGGATGTCGTAAGAGAAATTAGTGATTGATATTAAAGAGTTTGAAATTATAAAATATTAGAACCGAATGGAATTATTTGTTTATTTTCAATTCTATGTCCCCACTGCTATTCACGTACCCAGGATTTAGTTTTTGGGGGGAGCATTTTGTTTAATGGGGGGAGTCTAAAATTAACATTTGAGTAGGGTTTTCGAATTACTAAATTGCTACACAGGACATGAAATACTGAAATATTCCATATGGAATGTTTTTTAAATTTATTTTTAGTGTCGTTCATATACTGTGAGGCTAATTTAAAGTAATAAAATTATACGAAGTCAACTGTTTTCGATTTCAAAGCAGGTAGACAAAATTGAGATTTTTTATAAGATTGGATTTTAGGAGGGTGGTCAGGACCCCTTATCCCCCTTTCTGGGTACATCCCTGACTACAACTATCACTTTGGAAACAATTCTTTGGAGAATGTCCAAGAACTTTCTGATTTCGTATTTTAGGATCACTTTTTTTTACACATAATTGGCTAAATTAGCTAAAGGGAAAAGAGCTGAGTAAGAGAAAAGTTGGATTGTTTTACCTCTGAGTTGACCTTCTTTTATACATAAAATGGGGTAAAAGGTCATGTAACAATGACCCCAAAGGCTCAGAGAAGGTTGGGGGAAGGGAACCTACTGGACATCTGTTAGGACACATATTAAAACCTCCTGTCAAGACCATTCAGCGTGTTCTTAAACATTCTTAAGGTATGGTTCTCCTACAAACTGTATCACAGCTTTACGTCCCATACAAAAGGAACTTTCTCTCCTTGAAAATAATATTAGTAAAAGGAAAGGAGACGAGGAGATATTAAATATATATATTACCCGCATTTTTGAAGAATTTACTGAAAACCACTAAAATGGAGCTGGAAATTATTATACTGGAACGGCGTTCCGATTAATTTTCTACTCTTCACCTGGGTGATAAGTATCTGTAATTAGAAAACATCCACGTTGGTCTCTTTCATTGCTATCGGAGAACGCGATCAACTCACATATGACAAATCTCGGCAATGTTTGACTCGTTAATGATGGCAAGCAGATAAATAATCCTATTAAGGAAAAGAGCTTTAGAAATTCTGAAAGAGATGTGCATATTATTTTTCCATTTCATCATTAGAATTTTTTTTATTTAAGCCGCCTACTTTATTCAAGATTTTGTCTCGTGTTTCGAAATTTAGTTCTACCTTAAGCTAATAACTTTGTAAGAAAACACCATGTAGAATGTGAAGGTACGGAATCATATGTTTTGTAAAAGAAGCTTTTGAAAATATTAAATTTCATCTCTGCTCGATATTTTTAGTGTATATTAATTAGAGTTCTTGATTGAAAATGTATCATTGCCTTTATGCCTTTGCTTTTAAATTGTAAGGGAGATTATTTATGGGTTTTCGCACTATACAGCCAATGGGGCGGCTCGGTCGGTATCACCCGCGCTCTTAATCTACATTTCCCAGAATCGATTCCCAGCTGGGTAAGCGTTGAGATTTATCTCCGTGAAATTCCCCACCCTGCCCACGGTTAGTAGGGACATTGAGGGGCTTGGAAAGGGGGCATTAAAATTTTATGTTTACAAGAATCCCAGACAGATAACATCCCCAATTTGAATAATTTTATTACTTATATACAAATAAATAATAAGAATACAAGAGGAATCGTTACTTATTGCAATAAATCGATTCCCCAAAGAAGAATTTATGTAGATATTGTTACTGATAAATTTGAATATATTATTTTACAAATTAAAATCAATAATTTAAATACCTATGTTATTAATATTTACAACACATGCATACTGTTCATATTTAATGTAATTACAATTCTTTTAGAAAATTTAAAAGTGGAAATTCTAATTTGTGGGAACTTGAATATCCACAATAAACTCTTTAACTCATACAGTAACGAGAAAAAGAGTAATCATTTAATTAAATTAATTGAAAATTTTAACTTAATTATTTTAAATAACAACTCACATACCAGGAAAAAGTAGTCTGATATTTGCTCAGTTATTGATCTATCATTGTGCACTAATGAAATATCAAAAAATATTAATTGGAAATTATCACCAGATAATTTTGGGAGTGATCATTGGCCGATCTTCATATCCTTTAATACTTTCTCAATTAAACCACAAATTAAAATCACAAATTGGGGAGCATTTAGAACCAATATTAGAGAAAAATGCCCAACAGGCAAAAATACAGAATATAATGAAGTAATTAATATACTTAATGATCAAACCAAAAAATACACAGAAACAATTACCAAAAAAATGCCCAAAATATTATTGAATCAATTTTCATAAATAAACTAATAGTTATCCGAAGAAGGGCAGAGAGAAGAATGGATAGAAGCAGATCATTTACTGACTGCGAAAATTTCCAATGACTAGAAATTGCGTTTGCGAAAAAAATTCAAAATATACAAAAACTAAATTGGAATGTTCTAACAGAAAAATTATCACCCAATACATCCACTGCAAACCTTTGGAGAATTTTTCAAAAACTCTACAATGAAACCACACAAAAAAATCCAATTGAAGCATATACACTAAAAAATAATTTATCAACACAAGAAGCTACAGAAAAATTATCAGAATTTCATACTAACAGTCATTACAAACCAAATAATGAATTAGACAAAAATTTTAAAAATTCTAATATCTTTCATAAAACATTTAAATGTAATAAAACTGAAATTCTTAACGTTCCATTTTCCTGTTTTGAAATCAATAATGCTATCAGACATCTTTAAAAAAATACAACTCCAGGACCAGACGGAATTTCGAACAAAATTTTTAAAAATTTATCCCCTAACTGGGTCATTTTTTGTTAGATTTTTTCAATAAAATTTGGACTTCCAGAAGTTATCCAAATACATGTCAGAAAATTACAAGATCTTCCTTAAGAAAGAAAAATAACCGGCAGATGAATTAAACTCATATCGTCCAATCTGCCTTAGTTCAAATGTTCTCAAACTTTTCGAAAATATGATAGTTTATAGATTGAATTGGTATATTGAGAAAAATAATCTATTACACAATTATTGCTCTGGCTTTAGATTTGGCCGTGCCACAAAAGATTTACTATTAGATATTATCACGGATGCAGAATTCGCCATCAAGAATAAATGTTTTATGGTGGCGACGGTCATTGACTTTGAAAAGGCGTTTGTTTCCATCTCATATCAATCATTACTTTCTAAAATTAGATCATTAAAAATCTGCGGTAACCTCTATTGCTTTTTATTCCATATTTTACAAAATAAATTTTACAAAGTCAAGATTGGTAACAATTTTTCTGAGGAATACAATTTTTTAAACGGAATTATCCAAGGGGACATATTGTCACCGACCCTGTTCCATATCTATTTAAATGATATTGAAAATGTATTTGGAGACAATATTAAATTTGGAACATATGCGGATGATTTGATTTTTTTGGACAATTCATCCAAACAGAAGTATAATACAGAAAGAATTCAAAACACTTTAAATAATGTAAATAAATATTGTGAAAAATGGAACTTACAATTAAATATAGAAAAAACAAATATTATCTACTTTCATAGAACAAAAAGTTTACCAAACGAATTTATAATAAAACTAAAATATAGAAATATAAAAATTGTAAACAATTTAAAATTTTTGTGACTTCATCTAGATTCAAAACTGCTTTGAATTCATTTTTACAAAATGCTCAAGATAAATCAAATAAATTATATCAATATTTAAGATATTTAGCTAATTCAAATTAGGGATGTGTAACAAAAAACTTATTACTCATTTAAAATGCAATAATTTTACCCAAATTCACATATGGATCAGAACTTATCAACAATATTTCAAAAACTAAAATGAAAACTCTGGAAAGAATACAAATAAAAATCATAAAATACTGTCTGGGACTCTTACAATCTACAGCAAACATTAATATGTATGCAGAAACTGCATTTCCCCCATTGGATATAAAAACAAATATCAACTATCAAACCTTATTATTAGAATCATAACCAAAAACTCACAACACCCAATAATTGACAAAATTAAAACAAATTTTACAGACATAACACTGTCCCAATTATCTGAAAAAAATCTTTTTATAAATATTATGGATAACAAAATGAGTGGAGACATCATCACACATTATCCTTATTGGATATCACTATTTCCTGATATGAACAATGAAATTCCTTGTATTTGTTCAAAAAAGATACTAGATAAAATTAATTTAAAAATACTAACTGAAACATATATTGACAACACATATAAGGATTTTATTAAAATTTTCACTGATGGGTCTCTGAACTCAGAGAGAACCATTGCATCAGGGGCATTCATTTGTAATTCACACAGACATCAATTTCAATTTCAATTTAACAGACCTTTCCTATAGTGATAGCAGAAATTACTGCCATAATTTATGCCATTTTCTGGGTTTAAAATTCTACAATAGTAAAATCGTTATTCTTACACACAGCAAAACATTTTTAGATATCTTTTACAATAACCCATTCAAAAGTAACTTTGCTAACTACATTAATGATATTCTTGCTACCACACAACAACACATACAACGTAACAATCACATCCAATTACAATGGATACCTTCACATGTCAATCTGAAAGAAAATGACATGTTAAAAAAAATAAACCTTGTTTAATTTAAAATTGTAAAATGACCCTTGCAAAACAGGCAAAACATTTAGACACCTTAATTTCACCACCTCATTTTTATATTTACATAAAAAAATAATAAAGTAAAAATAGAAGATGAACTTCAAAATTGGTATAGCCTTAACGCCACACAAGCACACAGATTCAATAATTCACAAAAAGTATGCAAATTTCCTGAGCATCTACTGCATCTGGCCACTGCACACCAATTCTAACAAGGTCCTGTTTGACATTGTCTGTACACCGCATCCTAGGTCTCCCCTTCTTTCTGAGGCCTTTAGGCACATTGTTCATAACCCTATTCGCCAATCTATAATTATTCCTACTGCATCTGGCCACTGCACACCAATTCTAACAAGGTCCTGTTTGACATTGTCTGCCCACCGCATCCTAGGTCTCCCCTTCTTTCTGAGGCCTTTAGGCATATTGTTCATAACCCTATTCGCCAATCTATAATTATTCATACGGGCAACATGGCCAAACCAACGGAGTCTCTCTCTGCACAATATGCTGCTTAAAGGAGGTTGCAAACTCCTTTGCCTAACCTCATCATTAGTTACAAAGTTGAACCACCTAATGCCCAAGATACTGCGTAAGCATCTGGAATCAAAAGCATCTAGTTTCCTGTTATCTTGTTTACAAAGTGTCCAAATTCTAACAAGGTCCTGTTTGACATTGTCTGCCCACTGCATCCTAGGTCTCCCCTTCTTTCTGAGGCCTTTAGGCACACTGTTCATAACCCTATTCGCCAATCTATAATTACTCATACGGGCAACATGGCCAAACCAACGGAGTCTCTCTCTGCACAATATGCTGCTTAAAGGAGGTTGCAAACTCCTTTGCCTAACCTCATCATTAGTTACAAAGTTGAACCACCTAATGCCCAAGATACTGCGTAAGCATCTGGAATCAAAAGAATCTAGTTTCCTGTTATCTTGTTTACAAAGTGTCCAAATTCTAACAAGGTCCTGTTTGACATTGTCTGCCCACTGCATCCTAGGTCTCCCCTTCTTTCTGAGGCCTTTAGGCACACTGTTCATAACCCTATTCGCCAATCTATAATTACTCATACGGGCAACATGGCCAAACCAACGGAGTCTCTCTCTGCACAATATGCTGCTTAAAGGAGGTTGCAAACTCCTTTGCCTAACCTCATCATTAGTTACAAAGTTGAACCACATAATGCCCAAGATACTGCGTAAGCATCTGGAATCAAAAGAATCTAGTTTCCTGTTATCTTGTTTACAAAGTGTCCAAATTCTAACAAGGTCCTGTTTGACATTGTCTGCCCACTGCATCCTAGGTCTCCCCTTCTTTCTGAGGCCTTTAGGCACACTGTTCATAACCCTATTCGCCAATCTATAATTACTCATACGGGCAACATGGCCAAACCAACGGAGTCTCTCTCTGCACAATATGCTGCTTAAAGGAGGTTGCAAACTCCTTTGCCTAACCTCATCATTAGTTACAAAGTTGAACCACCTAATGCCCAAGATGCTGCGCAAGCATCTGGAATCAAAAGCATCTAGTTTCCTGTTATCTTGTTTACAAAGTGTCCAAGTTTCACTACCATAACTAACCGTAGAAAGAACCAAACTATTATACAGTCTAATTTTAGTCTTTAGGTGTATACGCCTATTTCTCCACACTCTCCATAGGTTCTTAAAAGTCCCGGCAGCAATCCCTATTCGTCTGTTAATCTCATGCCGCACATCACCATTATCTGTTACATAGCTCCCAAGGTAATTAAACTGTGACACCTGCTCAAGACTGCAACCATTCAGATTAACTGAATCACAACCTGCCTGACCAATTTCCATCACTTTAGTTTTCTCTCTGTTTATAACCAAACCTACTCTACTACCAGTCTCATCAACAGCTCGAATGAAAGAGTTTATCTCATCAACATCATTTTCCAAAAGGGCTAAATCATCAGCATAATCTAAATCAGAAATTTTCGTATCTCCAGCCCATTTAAGGCCAAAATCTTTCCCTTGAAGTGAATTTCGCATAACATAATCAATAATCAAACTAAAGAGAAAAGGAGACAAAATGCACCCTTGTCGAACACCAGAAGTAATGCTAAACCAATTGCTACAAGCCTTACCAACTCTCACACACGACTCAGTGTTATTATAGAGAGCTTTCATTATGTTAACTAACTTGTCTGGTATACCATATGATTTCACAATCAACCACAAATTATGACGATCAACAGAGTCGAAAGCCTTTTTGAAATCAACAGAGCTAGCAATCAAAGGTTTCTGAAACTCTAAACATTTCTCAAGAATCTGCCTAAGTGAAAATATCTGATCCACACATCCCCTACCACTTCTGAATCCACATTGCTCATCACGCAATTGACTGTCAACCAGATTCTTAATTATATTAAGCACAATCATGGAAAGAACTTTACCTGGAACAGAGAGTAGGCTAATACCCCTATAGTTATCACAAGAACTGCGATCACCTTTTTTGAAAATAGGGATAACAATAGCTCTGGTAAAATCCTTAGGAACCATGCCTTTATCATAAAAGATATTCAGAATTTTAGTCATCCAAGTGGTAACCGAAACATTCCCAGCTCTAAGCATTTCGGTAGTAATTTCATCTACCCCTGGGGATTTATGTAGTTTAAGTTTAGAAATAGCCAAAATAACTTCAGATTGTGTTATAGGGCCAACATTAAAGCCACCAATGCATCTATCATCATTGCAAACAATGGGAGTAGAACTAACTACATTGTTTAGAACATCACTGAAATGCTCAGCCCATGACAGAATCCTCCCCTTCTATAACCTTACCTTGTTTATCCTTCAATCCTTGTATGCCTGTCCGTTTTCTACCACACAAAACATTAACTATCTGGTACAGCTCTCTGTTGTTGTGCTGTCTAACTGCTTCCTCGGCTTTGTCAGCCAAACCATCAAGCCAAAGATTCTTATCAGCAACTAACTGATCTTTTACACGTTTATTAAGTTCTCTGTAATGCTTTCTATTAGGACTAGTAGGGTATTGATTAAGGACATTCCTGCAGTTCTTTCTTTCCGAAATAAGCTCAAGTGCCTTATCACTCAGATAATTCTGTTTCTTCTGCTCCTTTTTTCCTAAAAGAGTACTGTTAGTGTCCAAAAAAGCCTGTTTAAAATGATCCCATTCTTCCTCAACTTCAGTAGTAAGCATACCATGACTGTCATAATGACTAAGTAACCTATCATGGTAAGCTTTGGCTATAACTGGGTCTTTCAGAGCTTCAGTATTAAAAGCAAATTTTTTAACCCTAGCACAACACTTTTTAAGTTTAAGTTGCAAGACACTTTTAACAAGGTAATGGTCAGATCCAATTTCAGCTCCCCTATATGCCCTGGTATTTCTAACAGAATTAGCCCATTTGCTGTTAATTAATATATAATCAATTATATTCCTGTGCAGCCCATCAGGTGAAACCCTGTATTCTACTGTGTGTACTACTGTATGTCGCGGTGTTTGTAATATGTGTTAGTTATTCTGAAACCATTGAGTTTACTTACCTGTAGGAGACGTTGCCCATTGCCATTGCAGCTACCAATACCAAAAGGGCCAATCACCCCTCCCCAAAGGTCAGAGTCAGTACTTCAATGCCAAAGTTTTCCAAAGTTGGTAAACTTTGGCATTGAAGTCACCAAGAACAAGGGTAATATCTCCTTTCTTGACAGAATTCAAAATATCCTGAAGTTGTTCATAAAACCTATCCTTCTCATCCTCATCAGCATCCTCAGTGGGGGCATAACAGCAGATAACATTCAGGTCTTTAACGCTTGTCTGAGATTTTGCTGTAAGAAACCTTTCACTAATGCACTCATATCCTAGAAGAGCATCACTAGCGTGTCTGCTGAGAAGCAGACCCACGCCTTGGTGATGTTTATTGTCGCCCCTCCCTGAAAAGAGAAATTTAAGATTATTTTTAAGAATCTGACCTTTATCTGTCCAAGAACTAAATTGCACCGTCTGGTTGGACCTCCGTAGTCCATGGCTGCTTGAGGATGATGATGATGATGATGGTGATGATGGTGATGATGATGATGATGATGATGATGATGATGATGATGATGATGATGATGATGATGATGATGATGATGATGCAAATTTATGGATTATGGTCTAAAAAAAAAGAAATTAATATCATTATGAGAATCAAAGTTAACCTAGCTCTGACAAATACTACTTTGTTTAAAATGAAAAAAAATAAATTCTCCAAATTGTACTTTCTGCAATGAACCCCAATCATTGAAACACATAATTTTTAATTGTAGAGAATTCCATACTCAAAGGCAAAATTACTATCAAAAACTGCAAAAATACAATGTGTCCCAATTTAATTTCACTACCATCTTAGAACCACCTAAAAATTCTCAAAAAGTAAAATTTTATAAATTAATTATTTCTTACTTGAGAGACATATATATGAACAAAAATCATAAAATCAATAGTTACTTCACTGAATACTCAACTCGTACATTGACGAATGATTTCCAATGTTAGTTTCATTTAATATTGCTTTGACATTTTCACCGTGGATGCAGTTTAAAAGGAACATCCTAATCTAGATTGTTCTTTTTCAAAAAAAATTACAACAACAACGATTTAATTCACTGTGCAATTTCCCAGCGTTTTAAGGCGTTTCCATCACCAAGAGAACAGGCTGCTAGTGAGCATTAGCTACATGCAGAGTAAATAAATCCAGCGTTTAAATGAACTAGTCAGGAACATTTCGCTATTAAGAACAGCTATTCAAAAAAAAGATCTGAAAATAAATGTTAATGTTTTAAAACTTCAGTACACCTTTCCGTTTTCTAACGAAATGTGTAAGATGTGAATTACTGACACATGTTAAGCTGAGCATCATCATCATCCTCAAGCAGCCATGGGCTACGCAGGTCCAACCAGACTGTGCAATTTAGTTCTCCAAGCAAGTCTACCCTGAGCTACATCTACTGCATCTGGCCACTGCACACCAATTCTAACAAGGTCTTGTTTGACATTGTCTGCCCACCGCATCCTAGGTCTCCCCTTCTTTCTGAGGCCTTTAGGCACACTGTTCATAACCCTATTCGCCAATCTATAATTATTCATACGAACAATATGGCCAAACCAACGGAGTCTCTCTCTACACAATATGCTGCTTAAAGGAAGTTGCAAACTCCTTTGCCTAACTTCATCAGCTAAGCTGAGCAACTATGGTCAAATATATTTGCCTAACTTAGTCCATTATTTTCAGGAAGAGAGAAAGAAGATTTATTGTTTACTTCTATATTTACTCAGTTAGGATTATATGTGGTGACTAGTTTTCTCTCTGTTGTTAGTGAAAAGGGCAATGAGCTATTTTTTGCACAATAAGATGATTCACTTTTAGCCTTCTTTTCTTGCCATAGAAGTTTAACGGGAGCCTGTCAGTGCAATACACCACAAAAAAATCTGTGAGGAAGGCGAGACCTCAGCAGAAAAACAATAAGCATCGATATTTTATCGGGGTTCGAACCCAGGTATCTTTGATCAGTAGCAAATCATGCTAACTACTTGGCCATCGAGTGGTTGACGTTTTCTTATAATTTCAAATAATAATATATGTAGTGTTCTCATAAAATCAAACAATCTCATAAATTTCTGAAATCAGTATTTTTTTTTTCATTTGATCATTGTGACAGAGCTACTAATAGGTTTGGATGCATAGCAAGAAAATCCTGGTTCGAATCCTACGTAAGTTTGTATATTTATGATTTTCCTGAGGTCTTCCTTCACTTATTTTTTTTTTCTCTATATGGATTATTTTACTGATGGGGCATTGGCATGCTTTTGTGCCACGTAAGCTAACGAAGATAATTTTTAACATTTTTTTTTGAACATTTAGTAATAGTTTACTTCTTTATGCCTTTTTTTATAAGTAGGTGAAATCGATGCAAACGGAAACTCTTTTTTTTGCACTTTATTTAATTTAAGGTAATTTGAGGAAAAATTTGAGGTTTACCTCAAATTAAATAAGGTGCAAAAAATATACAAATTAAATAAAAGTCAAAAAATTTCATCAAATTAAATTGAGATGATCGAAATCTATCTACTCATTGGATTTGGTTTTTTTACCTCTGAGCTTCACTTTTTTTGCACACAATGGGCTAAATGGCTAGGTCACAGGACCCCAAGGGCTCAGAGAATGTTGGGGAAAGGGGACACACTGGACAGCTGTTAGGAAACAGATGGTAGCCTCTTATCAAAGCCATCAAGAGTGATGCTCATTGGAAATTGTCTTTTTACATGTGTTTTATTTTTTTACGCAAGGCAATTAAAAGTAGACTTGCAACATTAAGCATATGCTATTCAGTCCCGGATCTAGAAAAAGTAAAGGGTGGTGGGGAGAAATGAAAAACCCATGTGAAAAGAGGACGACGAAGCTGAAATTGAGTCGAACCGGAACACTTTTATGGTAAAATGTGTTCCGGTTTTAGCAAATTTCTTGAAAATTTCTGTTAATATAAACATATGTCTGTTTCATTGTTTTCTCCTCAGTTCCTATTACCAGCATTCTCAAAGAGGTAACGGGAGACTTCCCTACATCAGGCCCTGATTTTAATTACTCGATTTGTCGCACGAAAACAACAACAAAAAAAAATCTTACTTTTGTTTATCGGATTTTATTTACAAGTCGTAGTTTATTCGACTTCTGCTTTAGCCAACTAAAATAAAAAGCATTTTCTGCAAAATTCTTTCATTGCATCGCATTATATTTTACTTACAACTTGTAGTTGCAATTTTGGAAAATACAAAAGTTAAAATATTTTAATTTCTTGTAGGTGTGTATATGCTTCCCTACAAATGTTTCAAGAATACAGTCTCTTGGTATTTATTTCAAAATATATTCTTCCGTCAGTTCCTTGTGACTGAGATTTCGATTATTTTAACCTAATCATCAGTCTGTGAATGTCGAATAATCGATTACTCTGCAGAAAATTATTGTTCTGATTTCCTAGTTCGTTTCAATTTATTCGAAACTAAAAAAGTTCACAACGCAACCTTGAAAACAACTCAATGTTTTCTGTAAAGAGCACAACAACTTTAATCTGGCATTTACTCCTTAATTATTATTTCTTCTTCGCGTTTTCTGTAATGCAGTATAAAAATGAATAGTCATTTCACTTCTTTCTTCAGTTTGGTACATTTTTCCTCCGTGCCAGTGATTTCTATTTCTGCTATTGAACTGGAATCTTTAGACAACATTCCTTAAAAGCTTTCTTTAAATATTAAAATATTAAAAAGCACAATAAGTGCTTTTACTAAAATCCATTTCAAGAGGTATCTAATGCTTCTCTCACAGTTTTTAATGGACATCGAAAAAAAGAAGTTACAGTGCAGACCGTTATTTTAAAGACTTTTTCAAGGTTTTATCCTAAGTTTCTCTTAATTACTAACTAGTTAGCATTCTGAGTTTCACCGAGAGAGGATCGGTTTTAAAACCGTAGTTTTTATTTGATTTTCTGATTTCTAATTTTCTTGGAAATATAAAATAAGACTTTTTTCATATATGACGATTTACTCTGCTACAAATGGTTTGGAGACAATGACGTTTAATTTGTATTAATGTACGCAAAATTGTTGCTCCAAAAGTATATTTACTGCGTATCTAATGAATTTCGTTGTGGGCATCTCTCAAAAAATTAGAATGCAAACTCGACACAGGTGTAAGAATCCGTTATGTTATTGAAACCAAACACCAAACAAAAACTCAAATCACGCAGGTCTCCTATTAACCCGTTTTATCCCATTGTCCTATTTAAAGGACAGCTGAAAAATGTCATGTGGAAATCAGTATTTGTCTGTTGCGAATATTTTATCAGCTGGAACATGTAGCGGTATGTATAAGCTTCTGCTAGCGTGAGTTATGTGTCGCTCGTCCGCCGCCTCCGTTTGGAAACTTTGTTTATTCCTCGCGTTAGTGGTCGTGGTTTGTATCTTCTATTTGCGGCTGCAGAATTCCTTTTCAGTTTACTTTGGGCATTTGGCTGGGCATTTTTTATGTGAGAGTACTCTTTCTTTATCATCCTGTTGGTTAATTAAAGCTTTATTGTTATTAGGTAAGTTGTAGCGCATTATTTTTTAACTGTCCTCTAAATAGGACAGTGGGACGATAAGCATGCAATTGACGCGTTATTTCTAACCTTATAACTAAGAGTAAAAAAAATTTTCCTGCCTAGCGTTTTACCCCTGCAGAGTCATATCAATGCAAAGGTTTCTGAAGTTAGAGGAAGCATTGGAACTATTAAATAATTTAGATTCAGATGAGAGCGATGTTGAAATTGCTGTGTTACCACCAGATGGCAGTGAACTAACTGACGAAGGGGATGAAAATGAAGTAAATACTGGTGAGATTATTGTAAACGACGTTCCTGGGTCTCTGGAGGTTAGAATTGGAGACAGTTTCGAGCCTGAAGCGTCCACAAGCTCTGGTGTTTCGACAACAAAGCACAGACGAAAAGCTGAAAAACATCAGTCATCTTGGATAAAGAAGAAATCACCACAATATACGAAATGGAAAACACAGGCTGATTCAACTGCAAATGACTTGCTCAAGCAGATGGAAACTGCATTGAAAGAAAAAACTCCAGCAGAGCTTTTTGAGCAGTTTTATTCCAATGAAGTTTACGATCACATAGTAAAAGAAACTGTGCGATATGCAACAGATGTAAAAAACGAACACGATTTCTTGACCACAGCTAACGAAATACGTGTTTTTCTAGGAATTTTGCTTCTAACTGGTTATCATTCAAATACCTGTGAACGTGACTACTGGTCAGATGCTGAAGACCTTGGCATTACCCTGGTGAAAAATGCCATGTCACGAAACCGTTTCCAAAAGTTGAAATCTTATTTACACTTTGTGGACAATGGAACAGTAAGTCAGCATCCCGAGGATCGATCTTTCAAGGTAAAACCTTTGTTTGCCATGCTCAATAATAATTTTATGAAGTTCGGACACTTCTCAGCAAATCTAAGCATTGATGAAATGATTATCATATTCTACGGTAGGAATAGTCTGAAACAGTTATCCGAGGCAAGCCAATACGTTTTGGATATAAACTTTGGGCTCTCTGTGGAAGCGAAGGATATTGTTACAACTTTTCCCTCTCCTGCGGTAAAGAATCTGATGGAAGAAAGGATACTCCTCTTGGTACCCGTGTTGTGATGAAACTGACAGAGAACACTGTGAATCCTTCAAGCTACACTTTATATTTTGATTATTTTTTTACCAGCATTGATCTTTTGAAAAGTCTTGGTGAACAGGGTTATCGAGCCACAAGAACCATACGAGAAAATCGGATAAACCATGAGTGTCCTTTAGAAGAATCTAAGTCTATGCGGAAGAAAGAAAGAGGCACGTCTGATTTTGCATTTGACAAGAATTCCGAGATTTTCCTGGTGCGATGGAATGACAATAGTACTGTCACTGTTGCTACAAATTTCAGCACTTTAGAACCATTCTTTGATGTGAAGAGGCGAGTAAAAGGACACAAAGATAAAGTTAACGTGAAGATGCCTAATTTGATAAATTCTTACAACAAACGTATGGGTGGGGTGAATCACCACGACTGGTTGGCTGGACTATATGTCATTAAGATTCGTGGAAAAAAGTAGTACTGGCCACTAGTCATTCGTACACTGGATATGGCAGTGGTAAATGCATGGATAATCCACAATGCTGTCAACAAAAGTGATGCCCTAAACTTGAAGGAGTTCCGAAGAGCAATAACAACGGTTTATCTAAAAAAGACTGTGAACAGAAGAAGAGGTAAACCCAGGATCTCTTCTGTACCTTGTAGTGCAAAAGAAGACATCTGCAAAGATGGTGTTGGCCATTTTCTACTGAAGAGGGAAAAACAGCGCCGTTGTCAAAGAGAGGGCTGCAAAGGAAAACCCAAAACATACTGTGGAAAATGCGATAAAACACTTTGTCAGGATTGCTTTGGTCCTTTCCACCAAGTTTAGTGTCATATTCAATTGAAAATTGAACTCTAATGTAAATAATGAAGTATTATTCGGATATTGTAAAAATTTGTAGTCGGAAATTGCTTTTCACTAATGAAAAGAACACTAAAACCTATAAGTGCAAATTTTATCCCCTTTATCCCAGTGTCCTATTTAGAGGACGGGTCAGATTTCCTATATAAAAAAATAAAAAAATTTCAATTTTGTTATATTTAGTCTATTTAGGTTTAACATACCTCAGAAAATATGATTATTCTCAAATTTGAACAAAATAAATAAATTGGGATAAAACGGGTTAATAAAGGGATCAGTATTAACTTTATTTTTATAATACCACAAGCATCCTAATTATTTTGTACGAATAAAGGACCAAATTTGAAAACTACGTATTTTATTTAGCATCATAATAAAGTAAATGCTCTCTCTCCCATCAGCTAAAAACCGCCCATAAAATAATTAATTGCAATTCGAACGTGTACTGTACATTGAGAATATTCAGTAATGTTCCAAGACCTGGTAATTAGTAACTTAGTTTTGTCAATTTGACGAGTTTTATCAGTGTTAAAACTTGTTAAATTTAATAGAGACTGTCTGTAATTGAAATTTTGATTTGTTTGAAATAAAGCAAACCCTTATATACCACTACAGTAGTTCCTAACGACTCATTTTACAGCTCATACATATATTCCTCTTCGTCTAATCCTGCAGATTCCCTAAGAAGTCTACCTCTTTGTGCAAACTCTGTTCCCATCATTACATGATACGCTTTAATTAAAACATAGATCATCGCAACGAGGACACCTAATAGTTCTAAAAATGAGTTACATCTCTAGTGTTTTAACTACTGTTCGTTTATTGGCTATTTTGAAATTCCGATTTAGATATTTGAATGGAGAAATCTGCTGATCTAGAAATTCATGTCAACAGCCAATCACAGGTTTTGATCAGCATGAGATAGCCAGTATTGCCATACTGAATTGACATAATTCCAGACGAAAGCAATGAAAACTGAAGTGGTTATGAACTCGCGGTAAATATATTATTTCCGTTATAGCTTTCTGAAATATCAGGAAATAAAATTAAAAAAAACTATCATCTTATATGTGTCCGTAAAAATGAACCAATCAGTATTCGCATTTGCTTTAAGGGAAGATAAGGCGCCGATTTACCTACTAAACAAGAAATACTGGCGCCCTATCTTCCTTTGAAGCGAATGCGAATTCAGGGAGTGATTTCACAATTATCGATTTGCTTTATTTTTTTACTTCGGGCACACATAGGGAGGTAAGTCTTTTTTTTTGTTTTATTTCTTTAATTTCCTTTTGCTTGTCACTAAAAACACTATCTTCAAAAACGCTCATGTGACACTATTGAAAATTTTTCTCCCCTCCCCCTCTTTTGGGGAGAGAAAAAGTTTCCATTTGACACTAAAATCATAACAGTGGGAAGTAGTGAAGTCGCACTCCAGGCCACTTCCGGTCACGTCCATATGACGTCACCGACCACACCCCCTTCCAGTCACGTGATATGACGTCACCCCTTATTAATAAATTAATTATTAATTATGAATTATTGATAAGGGGCGGTGATGTCATATCACGTAGCCGGAAGGGGCGTGACCCGAAGTGTCCTGGAGTGCGACTTCACTACTGTGGGACCTTGCATTTGGAAGATAATAGTTTGTAGAAGAACGATTTTCTCATTTACCCCTTTTTAAGGATGGCAGTATGGGGTAAATGTTTGTAGAATATAATACTCCTCAGGCCTAAAACTTTCATTTGACATGCAACTTATTACTCCAGGCAGGGAGCAGATAGCATGGTCGGCAAATGTTTTATAATCTATAACACTTCCCACCTGAAAAGCTTTCGTTTAACGCGTAGCTCATTTCCCTCAGTTCTCGAGTTCGAAAGATACAATCTTTTTCACATTTCCCCCTTTATAAGGAGAAAGAAATCACGAGGGATAAATTTTTTTACAACCTATGACACTCTCCGAGTCAAAGCTTTCATTTGATATGCAACATATTAAGTTTGGCCCCAGAAGCATGGACGTCCGAAGAGGGGTGCAAATGGGGCACTTGCCCCCCCCTGGGATCGAGTAAAAATTATTGTTTCAATTAATTATTGCTTCCTTTACATTGTAAATTTATATACGTTATGTATGTGCTTTTGCATTTATGCAATAGTGTATTCTATAATCTACTTGTGAACCCCCCCCCCAAAAAAAAAAAATTAGATAATTAAATAAAAATTTATTGGTGTAATTATTTGTGTCCAAGCTTCCCCCCCCTCCCCCCGGAAAATTTTCTGCGGACACCCATGCCCAGAAAATATTGTGTAACTAATATTTTGACAAGTCAACAAACCGACAAATGCCAAGAGAAAAGCAAGAGTAAGATTGTTAAAAATATCTTGTAGACCCCTAGGGTTTCGGGTTGTTGTTGGGTTGTTTTACCTCTGAGCGGCACTTTTTTGCACACCATGGGCTAAATGGCCAGGTCACATGGACCCCGAAGGCTCAGAGAAGGTTGGGGGAGGGGACCCACTGGAACAGCTGTTGGGAGACAGATGGTAGCCTCCCGTCAAGGCCATCCAGCGTGTTCTTTAACGTGCACAGGGTATGGCTCTCCCGCACACGGGACCACGGCTTAACGTCCCATCCGACGGACGGCGGCCTTTCCAAGCCCATCGGTGTCCCCTACTGACCGTGGGCAGGGTGGGAAATTTTGCGGAGATAAATCTCAACGCTGACCCAGCTGGGACTCGAACCTGGGAACTACAGATTACGAGCCTGGCGCGCTTCCGACTGAGCCACCCCCGCCCCAGGGTTTCGGGGACCATAGGTTGGAAACTGCTGTAATAGACAATGATATTCCTTGGTGAATTGAAAGAAAGAAGCCCTTTGCCGAATTTAAAACAAAATTATGTATTTTAATATCATCTTCATTCCGAAGATATATCGCTCCCCCCCCCCCGCAACATACATTGGTCACCTGTTTAATTCGCGTAATATTAGCATTGTGAATTCAGCACACAAGTTTCAGCTTATGCTGGATACATACGCTATATTAGTGACATATTTGAATTAATAATTAATAATCTCAATGTTCAGTGTTAGCCTGTACGCAAAAACGTAATATATAATTTTTGGAAAAGGGTCCAGAAATGTTATTATTATGACCCTTAAGTATTATGATTATTTCCTAATAAGCTTTTAATTTCAACGTTTATAACTTGTATGTAACAACCTTATAAACATTTAACTACTCCCTACACAAAGCTAAAAGATACTCGAGTTTATTACAGTAGTGTAATCTTGAAACTCGTAGTTATAATTTATTGCATTGTTTTGTAGAGCGTCCTCCAGAGATAGAATTAGACAGAGCGACAGGTGTTGGCTGTAGAGGATTCCTCTCGTGATTCATGAGTTGTCATTAACTAACGATGCTGTCACCAACCCTCAGCAAAAGAGATGCGAAAGGAGAAAGGTACGCATGGAAAAGAAACAACCTAGAATACTATGAGATGAATAGTCAGAGTGTTTTCGCAGTAGCAACTTCCTAGTTTGTTAATTACCCACTCAGCTATTAAGGCTGCGTTTTTCGCTAGAGATTTTGCCTCTCTGTCAACTTAGCATAAGTGTGCAGGGGGACATACATCATCTCGACGCTTGCATGACCCCTGAAGGAGCCTTGCTCTTCACGCATCTACTACCGCAGTAATGAATCATAAACATACTGCCACACGGATGTGTGGGTCTGCGTTCGTGTAGTGGAATTGCTTTCCCCTTTTGCTTCTGTATTAGTTGATATTTGGATGCAATTTATTATGCGAAAAGCAAATGAATGTCCGGACTTCACTGACAGAACAACGAAGTTTGGACTGCAATAAACGAAAACTTTTCTGCTTTGTGAAAATAAGAAATAATAATTCTCTTTCACAAACCACGCCAACACGACACCAAAATTCTCTTCGGTGTGGATGTCACAAGAAATATCTATGAGATCAATCTCCACTTTGCTAGCGGCAGACTTCAATTTCTTCTGTTGGGGTTGAAACATCGGACTTCCAGATCCCGACATAGATTAATTAGCCACTGTTTCAACATCTTTTGTGTTATATATGTGTGTGAGTTTGGACAATAAATGGGAAATTTTCTCTGACTTCTATTTTCGATATTTCACTTCAGTAGCAAATTTTTTCGACACCCGAAAATAAGTTTTAATAAAGAATATTTTTCAAGTCTTTATTTTTATTTCCGACTCCTATACGTTTACTAATAGCTTACTATCTTGGTTTATCATTTTTATTTTCGTTAACTTAATCTTTCTATCTTCTGATATCGTTTCTCCTTCTTGTCTAGTATTTCGTTTTCAAGACCAAATTCTTTTTTTTAATATTTTGCCGTTTTTTCGAGTTGCTTTTCCTTTCTTTGGTATTATCCTTTTTTTCTCACCTCGATCCTCCGAAAATTTACTCATTTCGCTGTTTCGAACATTTATTCATTTAATTATTTCGAGCATTTAGCCTCATCATTGTCCCGCACTGTAACTCACATCGTTGTTTGATCACTTATTCACTTCCTTATTTCTAACACTTATCCACTTTTGTTTTCGAACCTTTACTCCCATCACTGTTAAGAACGTTTTTCTTTTAATTGTTTCGAAAATTTATTCGGTGTTTCGAACTTTTACTCACATCAATGTTAAGAACATTTATTCACTTCACTGCTTTCAACTTTTACTCACATCAATTTTAAGAACCTTTATTCACTTCACTGCTTTGAACTTTTATTCACATCAATTTTAAGAACCTTTATTCACTTCACTGCCTCGAACTTTTACTTACATCAATGTTAAGAACCTTTATTCACTTCACTGCTTCGAACTTTTACTCACATCAATGTTAAGAACCTTTATTCACTTCACTGCTTCGAACTTGTACTCACATCAATGTTAAGAACCTTTATTCACTTCACTTCCTCGAACTTTTACTCACATCAATGTTAAGAACCTTTATTCACTTCACTGCTTCGAACTTTTACTCACACCAATTTTAAGAACCTTTATTCACTTCACTGCTTCGAACTTTTACTCACATCAATGTTGCGAGCTTTTAGTCATTGCGCTGTATCGAACATTTAATCATTTCACCATTTCGAATCTTTACTCACATCAGTTTTTGTGAGCCTTTCCTCATTTCAGTGTTTCAAACATTTAATCACTTCACCATTTCGAATCTTTACTCACATCAGTTTTTGTGATCCTTTCCTCATTTCAGTGTTTCAAACATTTATTCACTTTAATGTTTCGAACTTCACTTTTTTTTTCAGTGACATCAGACCGTTTAACTTGGCCCACTAGATGCATAAAAGTGTCTCTCAGAAGAAAACAACTGACACAAATAACCATCTACATTTTCAGAACAGCATTTACTGTGATCTGTATTTCTGTTATGGTAACATAAACAACACCTGTATTTTTCCTATGACACATATGTAATCACCTGTACCTTTGCTGTAATAACATATTTAGTCACCTATACTTTTGATGTAATAAAATATGCAGTAACCTATATGGTTTGTGTGATAAAATGTAAAGTTATATTTATATACTGGTTGTTGTAATTTAAGGAAAATCCCTATAGTAAGTTAATGGGAACGTCAAAGCTAACGTCAAAGCTCTATAACCTCTAAAATAAACTTTTGTTTTGAAAACTATGATTGCAGATAAAGATCTCAATCAAATAAATCAATATCTCGATTTTCAACAATATTCGTTCAGTATTTAATGAGTTGTGGAAGTTTGAATATTTAGCGATAACAATGCCAGCCACAAAAATTGACTTCAGAAGTTAATTAAAACTTAGTAATAAGTATTGCATCAAAGTGTTTAATAAAATAAGTGTGTATTTTAGAAATTTGTGTAAAGAATTCTTTCACTATTCTTCAATTTTGTATAAGCTTCTTAAGACTGGCATTGCTGTTGTTAAATATTCAAACTTCCATAACTCATTAAATACTGAACGAATATTGTTGAAAATCGAGATATTGATCTTTTTTGATTGAGATCTTTATCTGCAATCACATTTTTCAAAACAAAAATAAACTTATTTTAGAAGTTATAGAACTTTGACGTTAGCTTCCCATTGACTTAACATAGGGATTTTCCTTAATTTTTGGAAACCAGTGTATTTTTCAGTGCAACTTGTATAGTCTCCCGTAATATTTTCTGTGTAAGCGTGCTTGGCTACTGATCAGGATAAGGCATGGATGATTGCATTATAGGCCCAAGTAAGGCATGGATGTTTGTATTGTCTTTCTGCTGAGGGCTCGCCGCCTCAGGGGTGGAGTGGCTCAGTCGGTAGAGCCAGGCTCGTAATCTGTAATTCCTAGCTGCTAGTCCCAGCTGGGCCAGCATTGAGCTTTATCTCGGATGAGACAACTCCCTGCTCTGCCCACGGTCAGTACGGGGACACTGATGACTTCGAAAGGCCTACGTCCGTCTTCAAGGTGCAATGGATAAGGCTCATATTTGCGGAGAGCCATATCCTGTGCACCTTAAAGAACATGATGGACAGCCTTGCCGGAGGGCTGTCATCTGTCTCTTAACAGCTATCTAGTATGTCCAGCAATCCCCCTCTCCCGCAATCTTATCTGAGACCTCAGGGTCCTTGTGACCTGGCCATTTATCCCGTTGTGTGAAAAAAGGTGCTAAAAAATTTAGCCAGTTGTGTGCAAAAAGCTCAGAGATAAAACAACCCAATTCGCCATCTTCACAGATCTTTGGCGCATTAAACTAATAGGCTCCTGTCAGACCTTTGTGGCAAGCAACTGCTTAAGGAACATTTTTTTTAATTTACAGTCGCATGCACTTTATTTATAGCAACTGGTACATTCACGTGTATTTTTGGAATTACAACAAGCGTGATCAGCTATATTTTATTGTAACAGTATGCGTCGTTATTTCCTGTGTAGTAGTGAGAGTTTTTTTAGGAAAAAATCATTGATGATCATATGTAAAATTTCAGTCAGGTTAGCTCTTCTTACGGGATCAATATTTATTTTCTTCTCTCTCCGATTTAAATGAACACTTACGATGGTTATTGTGCCTGAATATTACGTTTTTGTTTTACGTATTATGGACGTCACGATATAAAATACATTATTTTACACACTCTACAAGATTAGCGGAAAATAGAGTCGTTAATGTTTGAACAATTAGAATGATCTGAAACCACAGTTTAATAAATATACGTGATTAAAGGTGTTTTCAGTTTATGAAGTTGAGAGGTAGCCCATTGCAAATTAGTAGCTTTTCTTCTGAATAACACCTTTTTGCCCACAATGGGCTAAATGGCCAGGTCACAACAACCTTAAGGGTTCAGAGAAGGTTGGGGAAGGGGATCTATCGTATAGCTGTTAGGGGGCAGATGGAATCCTTCCGTCAAGGCCGTCCAGTGTGTTCTTTAACGTGCTTACGTATGACTTACCTGAGCACGTGGACGCGGCTTAAAGACTCATCCAATGAACGTCGGTCTTTCCGAGTTTATCGGTGT
Source organism: Ryuthela nishihirai (assembly GCA_038380435.1). Taxonomy (NCBI): domain Eukaryota; kingdom Metazoa; phylum Arthropoda; class Arachnida; order Araneae; family Heptathelidae; genus Ryuthela; species Ryuthela nishihirai. The sequence goes on from JAWZYU010000016.1 coordinate 20,778,551, forward strand.
ACCCTTTCTGCCCGGGGGCAAGGTGGGGGTTAGCGGAGATAAATCTCAACGCTGGGAATTTTTCTCCCTTGAGTTTGTTTTATTTAATTTTCTTCTGATATTTGATGTAATAACACCAACATATTTCCAAAATGTAAATTGTAATACTTTCGCATACTATATATGTTTTCATTAATTAACACCTTTTCAAATAAGTTTTTTCACTCCTACAATATACCAAACTTGAGACTCATCCTACAAATTCCCTTTCTAATAACACAAATTTAATAAACTAAGTTTTAATAAAACTTTTTTTTTCTGTTAATTAGCGCATCATTTCAGTTGTATAATTTATTAATCCATTAATTCCTCTAGGACTTGGTCTCAGGCACAGGAGTCAGTTCTGCATCAATATGCTAATGCCGAATGCTCTCGCGCTTACATAGACACGGATGCACGTGCACAAACAGAATGAATTTTCCGACGCGTCTCGGTGTGCTGTCTCTTTCAATAACAGAGTTAAAAGGCTGGATTCAAGGAGAAGTGCACACTCACGCTAAAAGGCAGGAAAACTTCCAGCCATTGCCAACAAATTTATGCTCGGATATTTATTTAATATAACCCCATTTGCTTTTACGAGTTCTGCCCGGAGCTTCTCTCTCTTTCGAAAGCAACTGGCAAGAGATCTACCGAAGCTTTGCTTTAAACCGCCACTAACACCCAAATCAGAGCCTCCCGATTGAAAATGTCAGACAGAGGAAGAACTTGAACATAAGATGGAGGAGAAAGAAGAGATGCAAAATAAATGCGAGTCGAAAATGAGCTCATAGGATTGCTCTTTCTAGTTAATCGTCTCCTGCCTATTACTTGCCTCTACTTCTGCTATTTGCATTGGTACCCCATTGCCGTGCATACTGATGAAGTTAAGAGACTGCAGAACACCCGGGATGGAGAGAGAGAGAGGCAGAGAAAGGCCAGCCCTCATCTTTTTTGGCAACGGATCTTGAAGAAAATAACTACGATGTCTTTCCGCAGGGTCATTTATATGCGCGTGAGAGAGAGGAAGAAGGAGAGTTCTCAATAATCGATAGGCTTTTCTGATCCTTTTCGATTGTCCTCTGCCAACTCTCTTCTTCTGCTCGTTATCTAACGCTCATAACTCACGAGTAGAAAACTCGACAGCAGCAGAAATGGCTGCACAGAGATGGAGATGTTCGGACAAATATTGATTCACGTTTTTACCATTTATTCTTTTCTCTCTCGCTCGCTTCTATTTCGCTGTTTTTTTCTTTCTCTCTTTGACTTCAGTGTGACCTTTTCGTCTCTTATTTCAAACTGGATTTTATTTCTCCTTATTTATTTTTCTGACTTCGACGCTTTGCCCTTTTTCCTCTCTTCCATTTTCGATTGATGGTGAGTATATCGGAAATGATTTCTTCGTTTGTTCTCTTCTGTAGACTTTGAGAAAGAGACAACGATAGGTTAGCTTTCTCAAAAGTTCGGGAAGTGTAGATCTGCACGTTGGCCACCAATCCACTAAAGATATTCATGCTGTGAATATATTAAGGCCATAAATTCGTTAGATGACCTTGGTGAGTTAGACTACTTTATCTTTGAGCGGCAATTCTGTGCATACAAAGGACTAAATAGCTGGTAGGTTTGTCGGTTCTTTTTACCTCTGAGCGGCACATACTAGGCTAAATAGTCAGGTCACAAAGACCCCAAGCCATCCAGCATGTTTATTAACTTTCGCCAGGTAGGTTAAATGGCTAGGTCACAAGGACCCCAAGACTCAGAGAAGGTTGGAAAAAAGGATCCATTGGACAGGGCTAAATGATCAGGTCACAAGGACCCCAAGAGTTCAGAGAAAGCGAAAAGGATCCATTCATTGGACAGCTGTTGGGAGACAGAGCCTTCCGTTAAGTTCACTCAGCATGTTATTTAACGTGCTCCAAATAGACTATATGGCCACATAAAGGACTAAAAGGTCACAAAACTCCATTAGGGAAAGATGTGTTTTTCAGGGTCGTCAATGGGATAAGTGGCTAGGCCATGAGGACTCCAAGGGCTCAGCTTTGGGTAGGGGAAAGGGGATCCACTGGACAGCTGTTAGGATACATTGAAGCCTCCCATCATCCATCGTGTTCTTTAATGAACTTAGATTATGATATTACTTCTACATACGGAAACAGCTTGATGTTACCATCTGACGGACGGCGACCTTCCCAAGCCCAGCGGTGTCCCTTTCTCCCCGAAAATAGAGAAAGGTTTAGCGGATAAAATATCAAAAGAAGCACAGTAGGGACTGGAACCAGAACACATCAGATTACGAGATTGGCGCGTTTATTACTGATCCAGTCATTTGCCTATGAAGATGAATTATATTCGTAAGAAAAGAAAGAAATTGTGGAGGTAAAATTCTCAGTGGCATGTGAAAATAAAAAAAGTAACAAAGTTACTTTTTTATTTTCTTTATATATATTATTTATATATATATTTTCTTTATATAACCTTTTATTTTTTAGGTATTATTTTGATAATACTTATAAATTCAAGGTTAATCGTAATAAAAATCATCATCATCATTCTACATCTTAAAATAGAAGAGTTTTTTTTTACCACTGTTTCACCATTTATAGTATATGTCTATCAATTATGAAATATACGAATTGAGAAGAATTCTGAAATTTCTTATTATTTTTTCTATAAACGTCTGAAGATTCTTACGCTATATTCTTTTGTAAGTGAGAGATGTTTCATGCAGAAATCAGTTTTATTTAGTATTACAAACAGACTGGTTATTAAGGCAGTTATAGCCACTCACACTTGACCACGGGGGAGATTAGGGATAATGGTTAGACATTTTATAGAGATCATAGATTAACATGCCATTGGCCTTTATTTAGGGTAATTGGTTTTCGGTTGGTAAAAATGTTCGAAATTCAGTAAATGTCCCGGTTTCATATTTCTTTAACTGGGAATGTGTGGTAAATGTTCGATTTCAGTTTTCGAAAAATGGGACATTTCTTCATGGAAATGCAACTCCACAGAAAATTTAACTGAATTTTTACCGAGTGGTTAACGTGCTTAGCTACCGATCAAAGGGATCCGGTTTCGAGCCCTCGAGAAGGTATTGATGTAATCTTTCTTGCGTCTTTCTGCTGAAGTCTCTTTTTCCTTTGTTTGAGGGAATTTTAATTTATTTTTTAATAAAAATATTATTATGAGTTTTGATTGTAAAAAATCTCCTGGCATTTATAATATCAGGTACTCAGATCTCCAACTTTGTGAATTTACCTTTTCAGAACAGCTTTCTAAATTACTAAATAGGAATTTACGATACTAACATAATTCCTACTGAACTTAAAACTTCAATTATTAAGCCAATTTACAAACCAGGATCAAAGAAGCAGTTTGATAATTATAGACCTATTTCTATATTGCCACAATTGAAAAACTAATAGAAAGGCAAGTTGCTAATGTGCTTATGATGTATTATGATGAAGTATCTTGTGATTGTTGATAATTTATTCAAGTGGAAAAAACATATAAGTTATGTTTGTGGCAAATTAAGATACTTCTCTGTAATTTTGTCGAGGCTCCGTGCTATATTACCATTAAATGTCTGTCAAATGATTTATCATGCAATTGGAGAATCAGTCATAAACTATGGTTTAACTATTTATGCTAAAACGTATTGTTCACATATAGCTAAAATAAGAAACATTCAAAATACATGGGGCGGGGGTGGCTCAGTCGGTAGCGCGCCAGGCTTGTAATCTGCAGTTCCTAGGTTAGCGTCCCAACTGGGTCAGCGTTGAGATTTATCTCCGCAAAACTCTCTGCCCACGGTCAGTAGGGGACACCGATGGGCTTGGAAAGGCCGCCGTCCGTCGGATAGGACGTTAAGCCGTGGCTCCGTGTGCGGGAGAGCCATACCTTGTCATGTTAAAGAACACGCTGGATGGCCTTGACGAGAGGCTTACTTTTGTCTCCCAACAGCTGTTCCAGTGAGTCCCCTCCCCCAACCTTCTCTGAGCCTTCGGGGTCCATGTGACCTGGCCATTTAGCCCATGGTGTGCAAAAAAGTGCCACTCAGAGGTAAAACAACCCAACCCATGCAAAATACAATTGTTAGACATTGTACCAACCAACACAAAAATAAACTCCTGAATCTCAATGAGGGTTACGCTATTATGAACATATTACCTGTCAGCCAACTATATAAATTAATACTTAGGTATTATTTTGATAATACTTATAAATTCAAGGTTAATCGTAATAAAAATCATCATCATCATCATTCTCAAGCAGCCATGGGCTACGGAGGTCCAAGCAGACGGTGCAATTTAGTTCTCCAAGCAAGTCTATCCTGAGCTACATCTACTGCATCTGGCCACTGCACACCAATTCTAACAAGGTCCTGTTTGATATTGTCCGCCCACCGCATCCTAGGTCTCCCCTTCTTTCTGAGGCCTTTAGGCACACTGTTCATAATTATTCATACGGGCCAATCTATAATTATTCATACATATATATCTATAATAATTATTATATTCGCCAATCTATAATTATACATACGGGCAACATGGCCAAACCAACGGAGTCTCTCTCTGCAAAATATACTGCTCAAAGGAGGTTGCAAACTCCTTTGCCTAACCTCATCATTAGTTACAAAGTTGAACCATCTAATGCCCAAGATACTGCGTAAGCATCTGGAATCAAAAGCATCTAGTTTCCTGTTATCATGTTTACAAAGTGTCCAAGTTTCACTACCATAACTAACCCTAGAAAGAACCAAACTATTATACAGCCTAATTTTAGTCTTTAGGTGTATACGCCTATTTCTCCACACTCTCCATAGATTCTTAAAAGTCCCGGCAGCAATCCCTATTCGTCTGTTAATCTCATGCCGCACATCACCATTATCTGTTACATAGCTCCCAAGATAATTAAACTGTGACACCAGCTCAAGACTGCAACCATTCAGATTAACTGAATCACAGCCTGCCTGACCAATTTTCATCACTTTAGTTTTCTCTCTGTTTATAACCAAACCTACTCTACTACCAGTCTCATCAACAGCTCGAATGAAAGAGTTCATCTCATCAACATCATTTTCCAAAAGGGCTAAATCATCAGCATAATCTAAATCAGAAATTTTCGTATCTCCAGCCCATTTAAGGCCAAAATCTTTCCCTTGAAGTGAATTTCGCATAGCATAATCAATAACCAAACTAAAGAGAAAAGGTGACAAAATGCACCCTTGTCGAACGCCAGAAGTAATACTAAACCAATTGCTACAAGAATTACCAACTCTCACACACGACTCAGTGTTATTATAGAGAGCTTTCATTATGGTAACTAACTTCTCAGGTATACCATATGATTTCACAACCAACCACAAATTATGACGATCAACAGAGTCGAAAGCCTTTTTGAAATCAACAAAGCTAGCAACCAAAGGTTTCTGAAACTCTAAACATTTCTCAAGAATCTGCCTAAGTGAAAATATCTGATCCACACATCCCCTACCACTTCTGAATCCACATTGCTCATCACGCAATTCACTGTCAACCAGATTCTTAATTCTATTAAGCACTTTACCTGGAACAGAGAGTAGGCTGATACCCCTATAGTTATCACAAGAACTGCGATCACCTTTTTTGAAAATAGGGATAACAATAGCTCTGGTAAAATCCTTAGGAACCATGCCTTTATCATAAAAGATATTCAGAATTTCAGTCATCCAAGTGGTAACCGAAACATTTCCAGCTCTAAGCATTTCGGTAGTAATTTCATCTACCCCTGGGGATTTATGAAGTTTAAGTTTAGAAACAGCCAAAATAACTTCAGATTATGTTATAGGGCCAACATTAAAGCCACCAATGCACCTATCATCATTGCAAACAATGGGAATAGAACTAACCGCATTGTTCAGAATATCACTGAAATGCTCAGCCCACCTAGCTATGACAGAATCCTCACCTTCTATAACCTTACCCTGTTTATCCTTCAATCCCTGTATACCTGTCCGTTTTCTACCACACAAAACATTAACTATCTGGTACAGCTCTCTGCTGTTGTGCTGTCTAACTGCTTCCTCGGCTTTGTCAGCCAAACCATCAAGCCAAAGATTCTTATCAGCAGCTAACTGATCTTTTACACGTTTATTAAGCTCTCTGTAATGCTTTCTATTAGTACTAGTAGGGTATTGATTAAGGACATTCCTGCAGTTCTTTCTTTCTGAAATAAGCTCAAGTAGATATCATATATTATCACTCAGATAATTCTTCCTCTTCTGCTCCTTTTTTCCTAAAAGAGTACTATTAGTGTCCAAAAAAGCCTGTTTAAAATGATCCCATTCTTTCTCAACTTCAGTAGTAAGCATACCATGACTGTCATAATGACTAAGTAACTTATCATGGTAAGCTTTGGCTATAACTGGTTCTTTCAGAGCTTCAGTATTAAAAGCAAATTATTTAACCCTAGCACAACACTTTTTAAGTTTAAGTTGTAAGACACTTTTAACAAGGTAATGGTCAGATCCAATTTCAGCTCCCCTATATGCCCTGGTATTTCTAACAGAACTAGCCCATTTGCTGTTAATTAATATATAATCAATCACATTCCTATGCAGCCCATCAGGTGAAACCCATGTGTATTTATGTATGTCGCGGTGTTTGTAATATGTGTTAGTTATTCTGAAACCATTGAGTTTACTTACCTGTAGGAGACGTTACCCATTGCCATTGCAGCTACCAATACCAAAAGGGCCTATTACTCCTGCCCAAAGGTCAGAGTCAGTACCAACTTTGGCATTGAAGTCACCAAGAACAAGGGTAATATCTCCTTTCTTGACAGAATTTAAAATATCCTGAAGTTGTTCATAAAATCTATCCTTCTCATCCTCATCGGCATCCTCAGTGGGGGCATAACAGCAGATAACATTCAGGTCTTTAACGCTTGTCTGAAATTTTGCTGTAAGAAACCTTTCATTAATGCACTCATATCCTAGAAGAGCATCACTAGCGTGTCTGCTGAGAAGCAGACCCCACGCCTTGGTGATGCTTATTGTCGTCCCTCCCTGAAAAGAGAAATTTAAGATTATTTTTAAGAATCTGACCTTTATCTGTCCATCTGGTCTCTTGCAAGCCGAGAATATCTAAATTATAATGGTGGAATTCTTGTGTGAGGACATCAAGGGAAAAAGCTCTGTGCAGAGTCCTCACATTCCAACTACCTATGGAGAGAAAATGGTTAGTGGGATGTTTAAAGAAACTATGTTTATTGAGAGAGGGAATGGCGACAATATCAAACAGCCCCCTAATCGCAGACATGGGGCAAAGACTCGTTCCCGCACCACTAAAGGCTGAAGCCATCTACACTGGAAGACTTCCTCCAATGTAGAATTTGACGATGCCAATAGAAGCAAAGAGTTCAGGTGCCTGCGATGACTTCTGCTCAGGATTATCCACCAGCTGATAAACATATCCTGTGAATCTATTCACTTGGGGCTGTCAACCCACAAACAAACAGAAAACACAGCGGAAGATTTTCCCTCCACAGAAGCCCACCAGTGCAGCTAAATCAGGATCCATAATCAGTCCAGTTGGTTTATATGGTCAGCACCAGGACCCTGTGTGGTTGACCACTCCTCAGCAGGGTAGAAAAAAAAAGAAAAGTAGCCATAGTTTTCCAGATCAGTAGGCCACACTAATCTGGCAGCCCTCCCCTTCCGTTCACTTCCACAAGAGAGTATCTCTTTTGAAAGGTACTAACGGTCTGCACCACGAGAAGGCGGGGTCGGACATTAGGCGCTAGGCCTGGCCGGTTCTATGCATCATCACAGGGGATTGGTGCATAGCTCTCCTTCCAGTGACTACCTAGCTACCATGGATGTTAAATACCATCATTATAGAGTTAGCCACTGGTAGCTGCCTTATTTCAAGTGAAGGATCTTTTATTGCAGATCTCCCAGGCTAGGGCCCATGACAAGCCACAGTACATGGGACAACTGGCATTCTATGAGCTAGAACAGTTATGGAAAAAAATTGCAGAAATTGTGAAATTCCCTCATTGTTCAACAGCATCCCTGAGGAGTTATTAAATTAAAAAAAAAGAGAGACATTAAAAAAGTGTTCAAGGCATGGCTTCTGGAAAATATTTAAAAACTGTTTACTCTGTGGTATCTTTTAAATGTAATATTGAGTTTACTTTTATAAATTATAACTGTTTATTGTATATTGTATTTGGATTCTTACGGTCAAGCTTTCTAACTTTTTTGGGACTTAATTTTGTACTAAAAATGTTATGGAAAATGAAGGAAATTATTATTATTATTAATAACAAAGTTAGTAAGACAGTTATAACAATTTATCAGTTTTATAAAATAAAAAAGTTATAACTGCGTAATAGACATGGCACAAAGGTGTGACTTTCACTGTAGTCAGCAGTGTGTTGGAGAAGTGCTACTTTTCTCGTTGCACGGTTTCTCGTTCCCATGTGCCAGTATGCAACAAGTTTTTGTCGTTCAGTGCAAACCGGGTTATTCCAAAAAATGCCCACATGAATTTGAAAACAGGCTTAAATACTGTGACTGCTTATTCCAAAAAGGCGTTATTTAAATCCACATAAATCGAGAGCCAAATGTATACAGTAACAAACCTGGGTCATTTAGATATCCTGAAAATTTGATTCGTAATAATTTTCTAAAATCCGGGTGATACGAACACTCTAACTATATCCTTTGAAAACTGACGATTCTTCAAGTACGTAATCTCATTGTCTCCCTCTTAAGATATTTGCAAAGTAATCAATTTCTTGGAGGTATATTGATTCACGAAACACTAATTAAATATAAAGCTCGCATTTTAAAGAAAGCGTAGCGCTCTTGCTACATTACAAATAAATGCCTCTCTCCCTTCAACTCATGCATATTTTCGCTCTAGAAAGATTCTAAAAGCCTTGGAAAGTATAGAAATCACTGCAAACTTACATTCATTGAACTAGTTGTTTCCCTCCCTCTAATACTATTGTTATCAAAAGTGGGCTTGATCGAATTTGTCACTTGTCACAAGATCGAAATCAAATCACACACACTAGATTTATTGCTCTAAACTGGGTTAAAGAATGGATGCTTACTTTCCTAAAAGAGCTCTAAATGCGTTTCACAGATATTCAACAATTTACAGTAAATGAAGCTTTAACTTAAACGGGAACTGTTTTGATCTGGTGAACGTTTTCCGGGTTGAGGGTTGTTTTACCTCTGAGCGGCACTTTTTTGCACACCATGGGCTAAATGGCCAGGTCACATGAACCCCGAAGGCTCAGAGAAGGTTGGGGGAGGGGACCCACTGGAACACCTGTTGGGAGAAAGATGGTAGCCTCCCGTCAAGGCCATCCAGCGTGTTCTTTAACGTGCACAGGGTATGGCGCTCCCACACACGGGGCCACGTCTTAACGTCCATCCGACGGACGGCGGTCTTTCCAAGCCCATCGGTGTCCCCTACTGACCGTGGGCAGGGCGGGGAGTTTTGCGGAGATAAATCTCAACGCTGACCCAGCTGGGACTCGAACCTGGGAACTACAGATTACGAGACTGGCGCGCTACCGACTGAGCCACCCCCGGCCCACGTTTTCGGCATTTCTAGCGTATTTATTATATTTAACTGCTTTTTTTAAGTTATTGTTTTCATTTTGTCGTCTGTCTGTCTGTCAGACACTCGAATTCTGCTTTTAGAGATAAATACAAATTCGTTTGGAGTCAGATAGGTATGGATAAAATATTACTATTCGCATTTTCGAATCTCCCAATAGTTTTAATAGCGTTTTCTATCTGGAAAAATTGGAAAATGTCCAAAACTTAAACTAATATTGCCCAAGATCTATTTATGCAAGAGATTAAAAATTTCGATGGTTATGCGTGACAGTAGAAGAGCCTTAAACTAACAGAAATGATTTACCCCCTTAAACCCAGGAGGGTGAGAAAATGTAACGCTCTTGAGTTTTAAGAGATAAATGAAAAATTATTTTTGTGTCGTATAAGTGCTAAATATTTTATGTTATGTATGTGCCAAATATTTTGTGTTTTGGGTTAAAACGATATTTCTCTTGACTCTGCAAGTTTATTAATCTTAATTCAATGAGAAAGTTTTCTCATTGTAGCTGTTATTTCCTGTTTTTCCTTTCTTTCTACGATTCTTTCAGTCTGTTATATTTATTTCCCATTTCTGTACGGACATCAAAAACAAACGGAAGCACTGCCAACTTCCGTATTACATCACGTCATTCTCGAAGACTTTCCGCCCCCTACTCTGTCAGCAGCTACCCCCACGCTCCCAAACGTAAATATCGCCAGAGTCAGCAATTACCTGCTTCCCAAAGAGAAAACGAAGAAGGAAAATAAAATGCCAAAACTGCTGACTAAACACACACTCCGTAAGCGTGAATGTCCAGTGTCAGACAACACCTACGTCGTATTTCGTATGTGTTTTTTTCTTTTTTTTTTTCAACAGACCGTCTGCGTGTCTGTTGTCACGTGGTTGGCAAGTTGGACGACAGCTCTCTGAATTCATTTCATTGTGGTGTTGGGCTCTCGTGTAGGAAAGGGCTGCTGAAGACGTCACTGAGATCTTCGTATCTGCTGAACATTGACAGGAAAAGGAGTTTTGTTATTTCGGTTTTTTTGGTCTGGTCATCTATAAAAAAAAATAAAATGTTCCAGTTCTTTTTTTTTTATTTATTCGATTATTTGTTAATGTGGTCGCACTGGATTTTTCAAACAAACAATTGTTCGTTAACAAAAATCGACAACGTCTATAAAAGTTTAAATTTCAAGTACTAATAATAAAATCGGTTTCTAAGAGGAACTTTATATCTTAAGAATAGTTTTTATTCTTGTGTAGCTTGGGTTATTTAATCACCGAGCAACATTTTTGGACACACAGTTAGCTAAACGGACTCGTCACAAGGACCCCAAGGACTCAGGGTTGGGTTGTTTTACCTCTGAGCGGCACTTTTTTGCACACAATGGGCTAAATGGCCAGGTCACATGGACCCCGAAGGCTCAGAGAAGGTTTGGGGAGGGACCCACTGGAACAGCTGTTGGGAGACAGATGGTAGTCTCCCGTCAAGGCCATCCAGCGTGTTCTTTAACGTGCACATGGTATGGCTCTCACGCACACGGAGCCACGGCTTAACGTCCCATCCGACGGACGGCGGCCTTTCCAAGCCCATCGGTGTCCCCTACTGACCGTGGGCAGGGCGGGGAATTTTGCGGAGGTAAATCTCAACGCTGACCCAGCTGGGACGAAAGACTCAGATCCAAATAGGGAACTTGTGCTGTTTTTATCTCTGAGGAGAGTTATTTGAATAAAGTGAATTAAAAAGGACTCGAGTGAGGTAATAAAGGCCTAAAAGGCTACGAGAAAGCCGTAGAAAGGATTCCAGCGTATTCTCTAACGAATAGAGAGTATGGTTTTTCAACAAACGAAGCTATGTGCGAGTTTTTTGATACCGTTTAACTATTTATTATTATTTTAATCGTTTGCCTGACTTTTAACGCCGGACGTTTTATTTATTTTAGCAATCACCACTTAATGTCCCAGACATTTACACTCGGACATCCTCTTAGTAATTTTTACAACGAGTCTGTTTTATGTCTGGCTAGTTTAATGGAATTTGACATTTTTACATTCTCTTTGTTTTCGAATTTTTCATTTCAGGTCATTTACAGTAAGTGTTATTTATATTTTATTATACACTTATTCATTTTTATTTTTACACGTTTTTTAATTCCCATTTTTTTTAATACAATTCTGTTGTTTTACTGTGTCATCTATAATTTTCGTCTTTTGCTTTTAAACTTGGTTGTAGTTTTTACATGACTTTTGTACCTTTATTCGTTTACATTCTATCTTGTTTGGTGCATTAGGGCCTTAGTCACCTTTTCTTACGCCATAAACCCCCCCAAACAACTAATTAACCTGCTGGTAGATGGCGGCATAGTTTAACGTCCCATTCGACGGGCAACATTGTTTCCAAATCCATAGATGTTTACTTTCGCATCCAGAGGAAGGGGTGGCTCAATCCGGTAGCGTGCAAGGCTCGTAATATGCAATTTCTAGGTTCGAGTCCTAGCTCGTCCAGCGTTTAGATTTATCTCCTCAAAACTCCCTGCCCTCTATGAGTAGGGGACACCAATAGGCTTGGAAAGACCGGCATCCGTTGGATGGTACGCTAAGCCGTTGCCCCGTTTGAAGGATAGCCATACCCTAGATACATTAAAGAAACCTTAAAGTGTATGCTGGAGAGTCATACCCGAAGCACATTAAAGAAGCACCAGATGACCTTGACTGGAGGTTACCATCTATCTTTCAACTGCTGTCTAGTGGGTCCCAACCTTCTCCTGAGCCCTCGGGGTCCTTGTGACTTGGCCATTGAGTTCAAAAGTGCCGCTCAGAAGTAAAACAACCCACCCAGGGAAGAGCGTGGGTTAGCGCAGAAATCTCAATAAATCGTCTATAGGACTTCAACTTTCGAACGTCAGGTTCTGAACCTGGAGATCCATCAACTGAACCCAACCTCTCTCCGTACACGTGACGCGTGGTTTATTTATTATTTTTTCTCATACCTTTGTTGACCTCTGTATTATCGTTATTATTAAAAGAATTTAATTTACGAAATTATTAAAAAACACAGTATTTGCAATACTTATGAATGAAAAATTACAATGTATCATCTATAATGTATTTTTATAGTTATAAAATATATCAAAAAAGTTTATGTAATCCCATTATTTAATACAGGAAATATTTAAGCATTACGGAAACCAAAGTAATGTGTTTGACACGTTAATTGCCGAAAGAATCATTAGAGGTTATTTGAAATTACATTTAAGTAACTTTCATTTTCTTTCATGGTTGAAAATTAAATACAAATTTTTTTGGTATAATATTATTACCTATTTATATTTGTTATTTAGTTTACAATAAAGTTTTAAAGTTCAGTTGAACGATTGGAAACAAAAAGTTTAAAAATCCATGAGGAATACATTATTGTCATAAACATTGCATCCTAAATGTTAATAAACCAGAACCCGATAAATAAGCTTTTACGTTGTGAAACAATGGGATTCACATTTCCAACTGTCTTAAGAGACATGTTACTTCAATAATTAGGCAAAAGCGAATTTTTATTTCACCTATTCGTTCAAATGTCGGCTAAGAATTAATTGTGCACTGTGGCTCTCCGTTTCGATGCTACAATACATTAGAGGCAGTACTCACCTGGAATATCAATGTCCAAGTTATACCCACATTTTCCCCGCATGCTGCAGGTTTCGCCAGTTTTGATGTAGCCCTGATAGTGTAGTGACAGTTACACGCGGAAATCCCAGACATTCTGCAGCTGTGTATAAGGAGCACTCCATCTTCCTTGCATCGACTATCTGGCGATGATAGAACTTGCTCAGGTCGCCGTGTTTACTCATCATAACAGTCATAGGTATGCTATACAAGAGGTAGGTATCTTGCTTATTTGTAGCCCACAAGGGGTTTGGTTGGCCGCATTTTTGTGGTGAGGTAGGGCAGGATTATGGATGGATGGGGTGTGTAAAATAAATTGTGCTTTAAGTATATATAATTACAGTTTTGAAAGGTAGATAAGGCTTTTTTTCACATCTCATCCTTCCCTCCTCTGAATCCAGCTCTAGGAAGTGAGTGCCACAGAATACACATTGAGACTCCTCTCTGTCAACAGGGGGCGGGGGTGGCTCAGTCGGTAGCGCGCCAGGCTCGTAATCTGTAGTTTCCAGGTTCGAGTCCCAGCTAGGTCAGCGTTGAGATTTATCTCCGCAAAATTCCCCGCCCTGCCCACGGTCAGTAGGGGACACCGATGGGCTTGGAAAGGCCGCCGTCCGTCGGATGGGACGTTAAGCCGTGGTCCCTTGTGCGGGAGAGCCATACCCTGTGCACGTTAAAGAACACGCTGGATGGCCTTGACGGGAGGCTACCATCTGTCCCCCAACAGCTGTTCCAGTGGGTCCCCTCCCCCAACCTTCTCTGAGCCTTCGGGGTCCATGTGACCTGGCCATTTAGCCCATGGTGTGCAAAAAAGTGCCGCTCAGAGGTAAAACAACCCACAACAACCCTCTCTGTCAGAGTTGTCTGACAGAGAGATTTATCAATACTAATGGGAAGGGAATTGGCTTAGTCGGCAGCGCGCCAGGTTCATTATCTGATATTCCCAGGTTCGAGTCCCACTGTGTCCCTTCTGAAATTTGTCTTTACTAATCCCCACCTTGTCCTAGGTGAGAAATTGAATACCAGTGGGCTTGGAAAGGCCGACGACTTTCGAATGGGACGTTAAGCCATACCCTGTGTACATTAAAAAACACGTTGGATTGTCTTGACGGAAGGCTTTTCATCTGTCTCCTGAGAGCTACCGAGTGGATCCCCTTTTGCAACTATCTCTGAGCCCTTGGGATCCTTACAACCTGACCATTTAGCCATTATGAGTAAAAAAGTGCGGCTAAGGAATAAAGCAACCGAACCCAGTCCTCTGCAAATGTCTTCTAAATGTCAATCAAATTAATCTCTCACAATGAAGTGAAAAGGAGAAAATCTCATTATTGGCAAGTTTGTGAATGGAGGGTAATGGAGCAATCTACCCACAAACTCCATTCCAGGGCTAACACGCTTCCGAATCAGAACATGGCCAGACAAAGAAAATAAACAGAACACAAAAAATAAAGGAGATAGAAAACATACAAAAGATGTAAAAAAAAAGTGTTTAGACATTGTTAATAAAGTTCTTTACTAATAATAGAAGACTTTAAGAACTAACTTTTAGAAGGAAGTGTTTTTATTTTCCTGCATTTTTCGCTCAAGTATCTGAAAACAGTAACTCCAACTGCAGCAATAATTGAAAAACACCATTTTTTTGTGTTCTGCTTCACCTAACGATGGGTATTATTTAACAGGAACAGCTGTGTACTTGTCTGATTTCCAACCCTCTAACGAGAATGATGGTTAAGGTGAAAAATGTTTATTTGTATAATTAATACTTTATCTTTGCTCAGTGTCACCGTTGTGATTTTATCCTCCCTTATATACCCGAGTCAGGAGTTTTAAGGTAGCTTTAATTAAAATTTTAATTAAACTGCGAAGATGAGCATGCGGACAATATAATTACGGCGCAATGCTTCGGTCTCTCCAGAAAAGGTCAAAGGATATTTGCCGGTTTAGGCATAAAAAAAGATTATTCTTATTATCCGTAACTCATTGTTAATTCCATGCAATGTAAGAGATGGTAGGAAGATTTACTCGCTCTTTCCTTTGAAATATTTCACTACATGCCTTACATTGAATTGCACTCAGTACGAGTTATTCGATATCATAGCAATTTATTTTCGAGATTGGCTACATCTGATATTAATTGCATTTCATTCCAACATCAGGATAAAATCAAGAGAAGTATACAATTTTGTTTCAAGCAATTCTTTCTCTTTAATTGATTTGAAAGATTGCGTTACGACCTGTTTCTCAAATTTTCTGGAGTCATGTTTCTCTCTTCATGGCTTTCTAAACTGAGTCGTTTTTGATCTTTTCGAGGCAATGCACTCCTTATATAACGAACCCACAATGTCGGTGTGCTGCTTTGGAGAATGTTCTCTTGTCTTTGATGTGAGGAAAGGTGAAAATAAACGCTCATATACACTGCCCTAGCAAATCCTGTAAGAGTTGGGTTGGGTTGTTTTACCTCTGAGCGGCACGTTTTGCACACCATGGGCTAAATGGCCAGGTCACATGGACCCCGAAGGCTCAGAGAAGGTTGGGGGAGGGGACCCACTGTAACAGCTGTTGGGAGACAGATGGTAGCCTCCCGTCAAGGCCATCCAACGTGTTCTTTAACGTGCACAGGGTATGGCTCTCCCGCACACGGGGCCACGGCTTAACGTTCCATCCGACGGACGGCGGCCTTTCCAAGCCCATGGGTGTCTCCTACTGACTGTGGGCAGGGCGGGGAATTTTTGCGGAGATAAATCTCAACGCTGACCCAGCTGGGACTCGAACCTGGGAACTACAGATTACGAGCCTGGCGCGCTACCGACTGAGCCCCCCCGCCCCCCCTTATATAACGAACCCACAATGTCGGCGTGCTTCTTTGGAGAATGTTCTCTTGTCTTTGATGTGAGGAAAGGTGAAAATAAACGGTCATATACACTGCCCTAGCAAATCCTGTAAGAGAATTTCTATATTGTGTCAATGGAAATTTTTTTCCGAAGCTCTATAACTTCTGAAATATGCATTTATTGGAAAAATGTTACTGATGATAAATTCAAGATTGCAATCAAATCTATTTAAGTCTCGTTTTTCGATAATATTCCTTTAGTATTTAAAGAGTTATGGAAGCTAGAATATTTCACAACAGTTATTCCTCAAAAGACCTACCCTCAGAAATTAATTAAAATTTAAATAATAAATATTAATGAAATATTCAGCTGAAAGAAATTGATTTTGCTGTGAGTGAAATTCGAACCCACGTCTACCAGTAACATGCCAAGTACTGTAATAAGCAATGTAATAAAGTACTGCACTTTACTACTCTCTATGTATTGTTTTAAACAATTTAATAAAATAATATACGTTTAAAAAATTTGAGTAGTTATTATGGCATTATTAAACAGTTATGAATTATTTTTGGAAAGCAAGATAATTATGGTTAAACATTCCAACTTCTATAAATCTAAATACTGAATGAATAGTGTTGAAAATCAAGATTTAAGTAGATTTCATTATAATCTTGAATCCCAGGTATATTTTAGAACTTAAAGAGCTTCGAAGTTAGCTTTCCATTGACATAACATTGAAAGTTTTATATTTTTGGTAGAGCAATGAATTATTGCTATTACAAAGAAAAATATGCTCTATTTCAAGTGGCACACATCATCAGTCATTAGCGAATTTTTCTCTCACAATACGAGTTAATTAATAATAATTCGTTCACTCATGACACTGATACCACAAGTTGAGAAAGTGGAGGTTTTCTTAGTCAGTAGCCGCGATGCTTAAAATGCAACCCCAACCTTCTCTGAGCCTTTGGGGTCCTTGTGGCCTGGACATTTAACGCATTGTGCGCAAAAAAAAGCGCCGCTCAGAGGTAAAACAACCCAACACATGATCCCTCACATAAATCCCTCACATAATCCAACACATGGGACCACGGCTTTACGTCCCATCCGACGGACGAGTTTCCAAGCCCATCGGTGTCCTCTACTGACTGGGCAGGGCGGGTAGGTCGTCCTATGGTAAAACCTTAATTTACAGCAGGAGACGAGCTTCTCTCTGCCGTTGCCACACAGGTTTCCCCTTTTCTCGAACAGATAACCCAAGACCTGCTCAAGAGAGGTATATCTGATCTTGCGCCTCAATGCGAAGTCCTTTTCGGCGTCCTTTTTCAAAAGGTGTGCCTTTGGAAAAGGTGCTCCGATGAAGTATTATTTACCTCGCTTAATGGCTTGAGCCGGCCCTAGACAACCTCATATCTGGTTTCAATTGCCAACGTCGTTCCCTAAAGAAAAAAATAAGACCCTTAACAAACATTAGAACAAAAAAAGCCTCCTCAAAATATTCAATACTTTCTAGTGATATATGTAAAGTCATTTTAACAATTCACTCAATAATCACTAATAAAAATATAGTTATTACATTTTAGAACCCACTTGCTCCGAAGGCAGATAGATGTATTGTTGTAGGCTCAGGAGGATATTCAACACAAATTGTCAGTCTTCTATTTGCTGCCGATTTCTAATACCATTTAGAAAAAAGCATGAAAATTTGTTTTAAAAAAAAATACATGTCATTTCACAATTGTAATAAGTGTGAAAAATCTCCATTCATTTCATTCATTAAGCTTCATTCTCTCTATTCTTTCTCCATGTGAATAGCTATCGATCTTATTGCTTCCCGATTAAAAATTATTTGCGTATAGTCAAATGTTCGGATTTTTCTTTTCCCCAAATTCATAGCGTTGCGATTCATAATAAAATATCACTGAAAAAAAAAGAGAAAGAACATAAGCCGTGACTTCATTAGCTGAAAAATGATTCTCTACAACGAAATAAATAATTACTTCCCCTCTCTCTCCTAACAATTTATTTTCTTTACCTATTATGAATGAATAAACAAATGCAACCAATAAAATCTCCGAGTGTTAATGACTGTTTTCCTTTTTTTCTGCCCTTTTTGCATGCTTAGAGCTATTTTAGTCCAACCAAACTCTTCATTATTCAGAGCATGTATGCGCTGGGCCATAACATGCAATCCCGACAGCTCTCATTAACTGCATGCATGTAATCTGTGCAACGAACTTGCTTTTCACAGAATGCTGGCTGATAACAACCTGAGTGAACAGGAGTTAACTGCGGACATCCAAATGCTTCTGTCTTCTAACGAGCTGACAGATAGTGATGTCGGGTGCTTTTAGTTTTTAACAGTTTTCGGTACGATGGTTACTTTTGAGACAAATGACTTTTTAGAAATAAAGAGGATTGTGAATCTTGTTTGGTGAATCATTAGGGATATGTTTTAAACCTTTTTTTGTTTCCTTTAAAATATGAGTATTTATATTTTTCGTATTTTGTGTGTGTTTATGCATATTTTTGCCGAAAACGTTTTGAACAGTGTGTTTTTGTCCAGTTTCTTTTGTATTAATACAAAGGTATAAGACATTTTTCCTTGAAAATGATACATATTAATATATATATATATCTTGTGTGTGTTTATGGATATTTTTGCCGCAAACATTTTGAAGAGTGTGTTTTTGTCCAGTTTCTTTTGTATTAATACAAAGGTATAAGCCGTTTTTCCTTGAAAATGATATTTATTAATATATACACACACATATTCTTTTAAAAGTATTGCTTTTAATAAGGGTTTAAAATTAGGAGCTCCGTAATTAACAAAAAAAGTTTTTTGCTTCAAAATTGGATGTTGGAATGAAATGCAATTAATATCAGATGTAGCCAATCTCGAAAATAAATTGCTAGGATATCGAATAACTCGTACTGAGTGCAATTCAATGTAAGGCATGTAGTGAAATATTTCAAAGGAAAGAGCGAGTAAATCTTCCTACCATCTCTTACATTGCATGGAATTAACAATGAGTTACGGATAATAAGAATAATCTTTTTTTATGCCTAAACCGGCAAATATCCTTTGACCTTTTCTGGAGAGACCGAAGCATTGCGCCGTAATTATATTGTCCGCATGCTCATCTTCGCAGTTTAATTAAAATTTTAATTAAAGCTACCTTAAAACTCCTGACTCGGGTATATACGGGAGGATAAAATCACAACGGTGACACTGAGCAGAGATAAAGTATTAATTATACAAATAAACATTTTTCACCTTAACCATCATTCTCATTAGAGGGTTGAAAATCAGACAAGATATTGAATTGCGCTCAGTACGAGTTATTCGATATCCTACCATCAACAATAATAATACACACACATATATACAGGGTGAATCTGAAAAAGTGGGCAAAACTTTACGGGGTGGTAGAACGCAGCTATACGAGCAATATTCGTCATAGAAAGTATTGGCGGAACGCAAACGGCGAGCCGCTAGGTGGCGTTGGAAATGGTATAAAAGGGTCGGTCCTCGCACCCAACGGCATTTCTACCGTGGATTGCAGAGAGGATGACTGGTTATACTAACCACGAAATGGCGGATATGCACTTTGTGTACGGTGCGGCGGACGGGAATGCAAGTGAGGCACAGAGTATCTCCTCTCCTTCTTGTGTTCATTCTTTAAATGTGACAGTGGAACACTACCTTTTAACGTCTCACCGCTTGCGTTCCGACCATACATTCTATGACGAATATTGCTCGTATAGCTGCGTTCTACCACCCCGTAAAGTTTTGCCCACTTTTTCAGATTCACCCTGTATATACACACATATTCTTTTAAAAGTATTGCTTTTAATAAGGATTTAAAATTAGGAGCGCCGTAATTAACAAAAAGAGTTTTTTTCTTGAAACTGGATGTTGGAATAAATGCTTTAATTAATGATCTAGAACAGGGATGGACAATTGTTTTGGCTCGGGGGCCACATTATGGAAGCGGAGGTCCGCACCTTTTAAAATGATTGCATTCATTAGTTAACTTTGCATATCAGAAAAGGTATAAATTGTACCATAAAAATCAATAAATATAAATTAAATAAAATAGTGGCAGTTTTATTCAATTTATTTATTGTGCTAATTTCATATCATCTATAGCTGCAAGCACATTTAATTTTAGAATCAGTTTAATGAGACAAATGTACCCTATCACACTTTTCTACAATTTTTTTTGAAATCAGGAGAGAGATTGCTTGTTGAGATTCTCATCACAGCCTGCAAGTTAATGTCTGTCAAAGAGCATCTATATTTACTTTTGTTGATCTTCAAGCAAGAAAAACTTTGCTCACAAATATATGTAGACCCAAATATAGAGAACATTTTCCCAGCAAATTTCTTCATACATGGAAATTTTTCAGCAGACAAAGATTTGTAAAAGTCAACTAATATCACAGCATTAAACATTTCTTTCACAGCGTGATCTGACTGCATGCCAATAAGTTCAAGCTACAGCTCCTCAGGTGCTGTGTCAATATCAGCAGTGATGGGATAAGAGAGCAAATTGAATTGAGGCTCAATTTTCTTAAAGTCCTGAAATCTTCTTGTGACCTCGTCCTCCAAATTCTGCAGATGATCCCTAATCTTAGCAGAAACACTTTCAGGCACTTTCTGTTTTCCTAATAAAGGGAAATGACAAAAATTGTCTCCACCTGCTTGCCTTGCAAATAGACCTAGTTTTGCATTGAATGATTTTACATGCTTCCACATTTCATGTGCAAACAACCCCTTTCCCTGCAATGTCACATTCAGTTCATTCAATTTCTCAAATACATCAGCTGCAAACATCATCTCATATCTCCACTTCTCACATCCTATTTTTGTAACAAAATCATGAGATATCTCTTTCGTGTCCAGAAATAAGAGGATTTCATTCTGCAATGCCCAGACTCTTTTTATCACTTTGCCCAGGCTCAACCACCTCACACTGTTGTGGTAAATTACGTCTTCATACTCTGCCTCCACATCCTCAAGAAAAGATTTGAACTGTCGATGGTGGAGTGCCCTTGCTCTGATTGTGTTCACCACACTAACAATAGGATCTACCACATGCTTAACGTCCAGTGCAGCTTTACAAAGGCTCTCCTGATGCAAAATGCAATGAAAAGACAAGATATCACTGTCTGTGTCTTGAGCTTGTAACTTGTTTTTTAAAAGCTTAACCATACCTACATTTTTTCCACTGAAAGCTCTGGCCCCATCTGTTGTAATGCTTGCCATTTTGTTCCAGGACAAGCCACTTTTCTCCACACAATTCACAGCACACTCAAGCAAGTCCTGACCAGTGGTTCTATCTTTCATTGATTCTAGGCCAAGTAATTCCTCTGTGATGACGAAATTTTCATTAATTCCACGGATAAAGATGAGTAATTGTGCAGTCTTCGTTATCTGTGCTCTCATCCAGTGCCAAAGAAAACCAAGCAAAATCTTTGCTCGCAGTCTTCAGCTGTTCTGTGAGTTCGTCATTAATTGAGTCAATGCGCCGCACTATAGTCCTTCTTGACAATGAAATGCTTACAAATTTGCTTCTAACATCAGGACACAATACGCTTGCACACTTACACACTGCTTAATAAACTCGCCATCCGAAAAAAGCTTGTTGCGTTTAGCAAGGTTGTAGGCTACCATGAAACTTGCTTCTGTAGCGCTATTTTGAAGTGTTGATTGCTTTGTAAATAATGTTTGTTGTTTCTTCAGCCTTTTCACATACTCCGCGGCTTTTATTTTGCGTTCTTCCTTGGAAAGTTTGCAGCCAAATTCGCTATGTTTTGTTTCGTAATGTCGTTTCAGATTGTACTCCTTAAATACGGTTATCGTTTCATGACAAAATAAACACACTGCTTTACTCCCTGTATTACCAAAGAAATATTTGTTTGTTCATTTTTCATTAAACACACGACATTCATCACCGATTTTACGTTTTTTCGGAGGTTCATGGTTTCACTAAAGTTGGAAATTTATATATTTACTGTTGCAAAGACAAAATGGAAATTAACCAGATCAACCGGAAAAGCACTGCGCATCGTATCTACACTGCGCATGCGTATTGATGTGGCCGTCCTAGTGGAAAATACGAGACGAATCTTCGGTCGCCCACGGGGAAGGAAATCTCGGTTCAAGGCGGATTTTTCTGACTGTCTTGGAGGGCCACAAAAAATTCTTAGCGGGCCGCTATTTGCCCACCCCTGATCTAGAACAAATTTCTTCTTTATTATTGATTTTTCAATGATATTCGCTAAATTTTTAATCTGTTTCGGAAGTTTTTTTTTTTTGTTTCAAATATTTGATGGTTTTAGAATTATCTGCAAACTCCATTGTTATCTTAAATTTGCATACTGATTTTTCAAATTCATTTTAGTTATCAAATAAACCCAATAAGGCTGCTAACAATTTAATAAGAGTAACTCTCAAAAACCTTTCTGTCAGTACAAATGAAAGGGAAATGAAAAACCAACAAAAACTGATATTTGACGTCGGTATCCTAACTCGCAATTTTTTAATACTAAAATAGGTATTCTGACCAACTGAGCTGTCCCAGCTTTAGTTTACGAAATATTGTTACGATACTTTTACGATTGGAGAGTTGTTGGGTTGTTTTACCTCGAGCGGCACTTTTTTGCACACTATGGACTAAATAGCAAGGTCACAAGGACCCCGATGGCTCAGAGAAGGTTGGGGGAGGGGACCCACTGGAACAGCTGTTGGGAGACAGATGGCAGCCTTCCGTCAAGGCCATCTAGCGTGTTCTTTAACGTGCACAAGGTATGGATCTCCCGCACATGGGGCCACGGCTTAATGTCCCATCCGACGGACGGCGACCTTTCCAAGCCCATCGGTGTCCCCTACTGACCGTGGGCAGGGCATTTTGCGGAGATAAATCTCAACGCTGATACAGCTGGGACTCGAATTTGGGAACTACAGATTACGAGGCTGGCGCGCTACCGACTGAGCCACCCCCTCCCATTACGATTGGAGGCAGCTCGTAAGGTTACCTGTCGATCTTTCGCTATTCTCACCAAACTCTATATTTTTCAGTTATACCTTCATTTCTTTTGTGTTAAGAGTATATTTTTTGATAGTAACTGTTACTGAATTTGTGCTTCAGGTTGCTTTGAACAGTTTCGTCCTGTCGCAAGTGTCTCAATTTAATTATTTCTTGAGCTGTTTAACAGAGATACTGGTGATGTGCGTCATGAGATAAACAGAAGAATAGTGTTTGCTGCTGGGAGTTTTAAGAATCTATGAA
The DNA here is from genome assembly GCA_038380435.1 of Ryuthela nishihirai. Lineage (NCBI taxonomy): Eukaryota > Metazoa > Arthropoda > Arachnida > Araneae > Heptathelidae > Ryuthela > Ryuthela nishihirai. Next base: position 20,801,963 of record JAWZYU010000016.1, read on the forward strand.
GAGTGAAAAGTATGGTTGGTGGATCTATACACCTAACGACTAAAATTAGACTATTTAATTGTTTGGTTATTTCTAGAGTTAGTTATGGTAGTTAAGCTTGACTCTTTGTAAACAAGAAAACAGGAAGCTTAATGTCTTTGATTCTAGATGATTACGCAGTGTATTATGCATTAGGTGGTTCAACTTTGAGAGTAATGATAAGGTTAGGTAAAGGAGTTGGCAACATCCTTTGGGCAACACATTGTGCAGAGAGAGACTGCACGGGTTTCGCCAAGTTGTCCGTATGCATAGCAACAGATTGGTGAATAGGGTTATAAAGAGTAACCTTTTCCTAAGGCTTAAAGGCCTTAGGAAAAAGAGATGCGGTGGATAAACATTGTATGTACATTATCGAGTTCTTTATTGAACACGCTGCATGCGTGTGTGTTTGACTAAAAATATTTACATCTTTGTTCATAATACAATAAGTCTTTATGTTGTAGTTCAAGAAGATTTTATACATCAATGTAAGAGATTTCCTGAGGAAATATAATAAGTTTCTAATGCAGCAATATAATATGTCTTTATACAGCAATATCTGAAGTCTTTATGAAGCATTGTAAAAATTCTTAATGTGACAAGAAAAGGAATGTTTATGCTATAATATAAGAAATCTTTATGCAGCATTATAATAGAGATACAAACCAAGGCATTTATGTGTGATTATAAAGCGAATGCCAGTCGTGATCATTTAATTCTCAAAGTAGTACAAATTAAACATGCAATCCTTCAGTTTGATCAAAGAAAAACTTCGTTATCATTCTTCCGATAATATTTTTCATCACACACGACAAAATAAAATAACACCGGCTCAAAGAAGTATAGATTTATAAGCTGAAACCCGAGTACTTTTGTTGGTAATGCTATCATATTTAAGTGAGCGTGATAAGTTTCTTTTCCCGTTTTCTTTTCCATTCCATCTCTTTTTTTCCTCTGCATTCCGTGAAGGTCTGTGAATCGAAACAAGATAATGTTTTCTCGTAATGGACATCTGATCGTCTTTTGCACGGAAGACGGCCACATTAAATGATCTAATGCATTTGAATGAGGTTCCTAATGTATCAACTAAAGACGTTGTCTACTTCTTCAGGTTGTGTATTCGTTTTGAATAGAAAGACACTTTTAAAGGAATTGAAAAAGCTGTGAATATCCCCTAATAATAATTGAATAAATTTGTGGTAGAAAAGAACCACAGCAAATTGGATTTAAAAGAAAAAAATAACAAAAGGAGCTATTTTTTTTAGGCGGGGGGGGGGGGGTGCGTAGCTTTGTGCATGTGTGTATCTACATAGGCTTATTAGTTGGTTGTTTGCTTTATTCATAAATCTCCTGGCGACAATGACTCCCAAGTCTCAAAATAAATTTAGGAAGGGAAACTGTTGGGTAAATTTTAGGGTATATCGGAATAACACGTCAAATCACGACGTTGAGAATAAGGGGATAGTTAGAATCGAATCTGAAAACTTAAGGTTACAAGCCTACCGACAGCCATCCCAACTACTCCCACAAAAACAAGCAAAATACCATTCATTGATCGAACGAAGAAAAGGAATTCAAACCACTCTCATCAGCCTTTTGGCTGATTGATTGGTTGGAGTTTTAATGGCACGGTGAAACTTTTTAGCATTTTTAAATTTGTGGGTTTGCTCCTTAAAATATCTCTAATGATTACATGTATATACTTGTTGGGTTGGAATGTTTGCTTATAAGCGGCACTTTTTTTGCACTCAACGTGCTAAATGACCATATATCAAAGGTATTAAAAAAAAAAAATACCCCCTCAAGCAGCTGCTTGCCACAGAGGTCTGACAGGAGCCTGTCAGTTTATATGCCATAGTAGAAGGTCTGAGAGGATGGCAGGACCTCAGCAGAAAAACGACACATACATCCATGCCTTACCGGGGCTCGAACCCAACCACTGGGCAGCTTTAATGTGCACAGGATATGGCTCTCCAGCATATGGGCCCACGGTTTTACATCCCATCCGAGGGACGGCAGTCTTTCCAAGTCCATCGGTGTCTTACCGAAAGTATAGCGGAGATTATTTGGACACTGGGATGGTTGGGACTCGAATCTAGGAACTGTAGATCACTAGTCTGAAGCACTACCGACCGCGTCCGTTTATTATTATCTATATTAATATGTAAATTTTTATGCAAAAGTAAATTCGAAATTGAATGAAGGAAGATAAACTGAATACTCTCTGAGAATAAGAGTGGCAGCGACATTCGCCCAACCTTTTTGTCGCCGATTAACAAACAGATTTCAACAACTCCCTTTCTAAGATATTATTTCCCTGCGTTTCGTGTATTTATCTTTAGGTATAAGAGTTTGCTAAGAATTAACTGGTTGATAGAGCAGTGATAGCATTCCAAAGCTTCGGGATTAGAGTATTCAGAAAAGTAACTTTTACGAGATCAATATACATTTGCTGAATTTACTACCTATATCAGCGAAGAGGATGGTGATTAGCACTCGTCTGATCAACGACAACTTACACAGAGCAAGGCAAGCAACAGAGAGAGAAACAAATAGTTAAACGTCATTAAAACATTTTCTGCTAGCTGCAAAAATGTTAGACTTTTACAATCACTGACTGAAACCTCATTTGTATGTAATGTACAGAGAGATTTTTCACCTGAAAGAACGTGATATTCTAACTCATATAGTCCCGTGTCGTGTCGGGAAGATAATTGCAAGACAAGATGTACTTTTCACCACTCTAACTAATAACTGAACTCGTTCGATTCCGTTTTAACTGTATTCTGTTTTCATCGCCTTGATATTTTTTTTCTGCCAAATTTTCTCTAATTTGTTCTTCTTCATTGCAAGGACATTTAGTTAATGGCACCAGATAATGTGATTGGAATATTGGGAACTTGCCAGTCCACATTCCTACATTTCTTTGTGTCTCTCTCTCTTCCGAATTTGTGATATTTAAGCATTTTCCTTTCCCACACCAGTGGTGGCGCAGGTGGTCCAGTCTGCAGCGCTTAATTTTAAATTTGTAGGCCTGTCTACTGATCCTTGACACGGTTGAGGATATCTCGGTTTTTTCTTTCCTCTTTGAAAAATGGCTGTGATGAGATTTTCCAGTTAATCTGAGTAGCATGTTTTGCACACAGCGGGTTAAATGATCAAGTTGCAAATTCCCCAAGGTCTCATAGAAAGTGGAGGAAGGGGACCCATTGGACAGCTGTTAGGAAACAAATGGAAGCCTCCCCGTCAAGGCTATTCAAAGTGTTCTTTAATGTGCTCTGGGTATAGTTTTCCTGAACAGTATAGCTCTCCTCTACAGTTAAGCGCTTACGCGACGAACGGCGACCTCTCCAAGACCATTGGTGTCTACTTTCTCACCAAAAGCAAAATGGAGGTTAGGGGAAGAACTTTTCGACGAAGGCCTACTTAGAACTCGAACATGGGAACTACAGATTCGATCCTGGTACACTACCTGCTGAGCGAACTCCTACTCTCTGAGAAAAGGAAAATCAAAGTTTTGAAAGAGCTCCATCCATCTGATAGGATGATAAGCCATGACTCCGTATACCAGAGAGGCATACCTTATATACATTAAAGAACATTCTGGACAAGAGGCTCCCATCCATCTCCTATTGGCTCTCAAGTGGATCTTCTAACCCAATCATCTTTGAGACCTTGGAAAGCATACCCTGTACACATTAAAGAACATTTTGATGGCCTGGATGGGAGGCTCCGAACCCTCTCCTAATGACTCTCAAATAGATCCTCTAACCCAACCTTCTTTGACCCCTTGGGACCTGATATCTCCCAAGAGAGACATACCGTATACACATTAAAGAACATTTTGAATGACCTGGACGGGAGGCTCTCCATAACTACCATCATACCTTGTGCTTGTTCAGTTCTGGATGGCGTTCAACAGAAACTTACATCTATCTCTGTGTTTCTTTTCCCCATCCCTTTCTCAACGCTGTCTCTTCGTTCTACTCTTGGCCTTCCTCTCCATCTTCCTCTGAACCTTATCCTCCTATAAACTCGAGTTTTTCCTTCCCATGGTTCTTTGATACTTATCACTCTACCCTCGAACTCTGTCTCTCTATCCCCCTCTGAGCCTTGTTTCGCATTCTTCTCTGAATATTATGACATAAGCATTTAGCCCAATATTCACCAAAAAAGTTCTAATACTAATGTTATTAAATATTGATTATATATCATATACAGAGCATTTTTAACGATATAATTTATGTATATATATATATATCTAATTTTTACAAACATTATAATAAAGAAATCTCCTTCATAACTACCAGCTTTCATTTTAGGAATTAAAAATAATCATTCATTTTTTAAGTCTTATTTATGAGATGTATACGTCAAACCTTCTCTTCTAGAAAAGTCTTTGATATTTGAATTCGTTCATTCCCTTCTTCTATCTATCTTCATCTTCTATCCACGAATGTGTCACCTTAAAAGAAGTAGCGCAGATATCTCCAAATTTCATCATCGTTCTGATCTTCGATTTCTATAAAGTCGATATTTGCACTCCACTCCACGAATCTCCTTCGATATTCGTCTTCTAGCTCCCTGACCTTTACCTACCGTCGGGATTTAGTATGCACAACGCAAGACTTTATAGACGAAATGTAATAAACGTTTCATGTGGTTCCTGTACTAAAACAAAAGATTGTCTTAACTGACTTAAAAAGGTCGGAAACTTTCTCATACATTTTGATCGAAACCAACACAAAATATGATCTCATAATTAAACATACAGCGAAATCTTCGCCTACCTCATCTGCAGTGAAAGATTACCAAGGGTAGGTACATTTTATTTCAGTGAACATGTATTGTTTTACGTAGAATAGAACCTATGCTGCAGGTTTTGCGACATATTCGTATAAATAAGCAAAATTTTGTGAAAAACGTTCGGCTCATATTTATGAAAAATATTGTATATTTCATCCGCAAAGCTAATAGCTTATCTGCAAGATTAAAAAAGTATTAATTTAAAAGGAACTTTAAAACGAAGATTTACTGAGTTTTGCACTTAATGCCACGGTTAATATTATTTCCACTTGTTCTTTCCCCTTAAAAAAATGCCTGTCCTTACATTTACTCCGCTAACCCCATTCCTGACTTGTTGAGAAAGGGTCACCTACAGACCTAGGGAAATATCGATATTGGAAAAAAACAGATATTTCTATTTTCAGGGACTTTTAAAACTTGTTCTTAATCGAAAATATCGACATAACACTTCCTACATATTTCGTACATAAAAATATAACAAAAGCAGAGGCAGCTCGTCATTAGGGGTCATAGGGTCAGACCCCATCTTCATTTTTGTAATATATATTTATCTTAATTTAAATTTTGGTTTTCTTCATTAACATTTTAACATTACCTTAATTTGAATTTTTATTTTATGTTAATTTAAATTTAAATATTATCTTAAATTAAATACTGAATTCAAACGAATAATAAGAAGCATATTTCACTGTTTTTTCTTCAAAAGCATTTTGCCTGTTTTTCATTTAGTCGTATTCAGTGAAGCATTACATTCAAAAGTGCAGAACAGTTACAGTTCAAACGTGCCTTTGTGGATCTCAGTGGTATAGACTGAAGGCAAGAAGCGGGGAAAAATCACAAGATTTCCAAAACAGGCAAAAAAGTAAAATAATTTTTGAGCTTTTACTTAAAGATTATTTCGCTGCCTTGAAGATCATTTTCCTTTCATCTGCAATATCATACGAAATTTCGAGGCACACTTGACGAACTCGTGGCACACCATTTGAGAACTACTGCACTAGAAAGTTGTTCAGAAACAAATGAAATCCTCCAGCTCAGACCATCCAGTGTGTTCTTTAACGTGAACAGGGATTCTTCGAATAAACTGATCTCTTGAAAGCTCCACAGGATAATATTATATTTTTTCTTGGTAACGCATTTTTGTGACTAACTTTCATGCATTTTATTTCTTTTATCCATTTAGTTAAAAAAAAGCGTTAAAAAAGGTCAAAGGAAACTGAGCACAAAAAAACCCATCTCTTTTCTGCCATACCAGCGATTGTAATGTGAGTGTTCTGCTTCTAAATGAGGGGAAAGATTGTCAGAAGGAGACGTTCTACGCTCTTAGCATGGTATGTCTTGAGTGACACACTTCGTAGGGTGAAAGCCGGTCCAAGTAGTTTGCGGATGTTCGAGAATTTTTGTGTGTGAATTTTTTTTTTTTTTACTTTGAATCTACTACTCCACGGAGCAAGAAGCCAAACGGATTCTTACGATATAAGAATACCAACTCGTAAGTTCTTTTTTTTAGCTACAAAACTCTGAGAGGTTCCTATTTAAGTTTCTACGCATTCAGTAGAGCTTGACCACCATGATCTGATTTATTTGATGTGAAGGAAACGGAATTCTTTTTCTTGACGTTCCTTTTTTTTTACTGTCTTCCCTTTAGAATAAAGTAACTAAATCCGGAATATTTTTTTCCCATTAGGTTTCCTTTTTTAGCTCTTCGAAACGCTAACGCCAAATAAATAAAGTTTGGGATTTTTATTTCATAGATACAAACATATTTCTTTTAGTACCAATGTCTTTGGGTGATTGGGTTTTAGCACATTGCATGCTTTTTGGACAAGCAACAACAAATGCCTAGGCAAGTAACAAAAATTGTCTAGGCAAGACGTTGGAAGGTTTAGCAGACCGTATTTGGTTTTGAAGAATTGAATAAAAAAATTTTCTCCATTTTTTTAACATTCAACAAGTAGCTCTATTTCTAAATGATACTCTTCACATTCAACAAATAAACAGAGTTTTTGAAGAGGCTTTTTTTATTAGCACTCAACAAATTAATATGAGGATTGAAAAGAGTCATGAGATGGGGGTGGCTCAATCGGTAGCGCGCCAGGCTCGTAATCGGCAGTTCCCAGCTGGGCCAGCTTTGAGATTTATCTTCACAAAATTTCCCGTCTTGCCATCAGTTAGTATAGACGCCGATGGGCTTGGAAAGGCACGTCCGGCCGCCGGATGCAAAGTTAAGCTTTGGCCCAATGTGTGGGAGAGCCATAACCTGTGCACATTAAAGAACACGCTGGATGTCCTTGACGGGAGACTACCATCTGTCTCCTAACAGCTGTCTAATGTGTCCCTTATTTGAGCCCTCGGTGTTTTGTGACCCATTGTGTACAAAAAAAGTATCGCTCAGAGGTAAAACAATCCAAATCAGAAGAGTCTCATAATATTCATAACCCTGTGAACTTTAAAGGACAAGTTGGATGATCTTGACTGTTTATATGGGTTTTTTACCTCTGAGCGGAACATTTTGCAAACAATGGGCTAAATGGCCAAGTCATAAGGACACCAACGGCTCAGAAAAATGTTGGGGGAAGGGGACTCACTGGGCAGCTGTTAGGAGACGGATCAAAGCCTCTCGTCAAGCACATTCAGCGTGTTCTTTAACCTACACAGAATATGGATCTCCTACACACGAGACCACGACTTAATGTCCATACTCTTTCCGATCGAGGGGCAGAGTGGGGTTTAGAGAAGATGAATATCAACGCTGCTACAAAAGGGACTCGAAAATGGTAATTACAGATTACAAGACTGGTACGCTACCGACTGAGGCAACCCCGAGCTGATATCAACGGGAGGCTTCTATTGTCTTCTAACATCTGTACAGTGGCTCCCTTTATCCAAGATAGCTCTGAGTCCTTAGAGTCCTTATGACCTGGTCATTTAGCTCATTGTGTGCACGAAATTGTGTGCCTCTCACAAGGGAAACAACCCCAATCCAAAGCTCAGTTATTGAGCAGAGTGATAGATTGTTTTTTTTCTCTCTGATGGTTCCTGATTGGATTTCGATTGCACCTATTGAATGCTGCTCCTTGACAGCATCACGGGCAGCTGATTCCGGATGCTGCGTCAGAGCGATTGCGCTCTACAGGAACTTGAATTCATTTTCCCTCGGCTCCTTATGGAAGCGTGACTCCTCACATACAAAACTTTCTTCAGAATGTAGCTCTGTACAAGTCTTTGACGGCAACGCCTTTGAAAAGTGCTTTTTTTTTCTTTCCTCTTACAATCAGAACAGGAGACAAGCACAGTAGGGGGAAAAATCTCTCTTGCAATCCAAAGCTATCTTTTATTTTTTTGCGGGGGGGAGTGGGATTTTCGATTTGATATTATTATTTTTGATTTTGAGATTTTTTTAGTTGTCTGCTCTATGCCGTCAATAAAAGTAAAGAGATGTTTTTTTTTTGGAAATTTAGAATTTTTTTTATTTGCAAAATGTATGAAACGACGTGGTCCCTCAGATATGACGTCAAACTATGATGCCATTTTACGGAAAAATCACGTTTGTTTTAATCTTTTAGATCCAAAATACAAATTGTTTACCACGAGTAGATCAGCAGAATATATATTCAGTTACAATCCGCCATTTTGTTTCCAAAGGTCACGACAGCCGTCGATTCATACTTTTAAATATCTGTTTTGCTCTAAAAGTAAATCTTGTATCTATTCAGTTCAAAATTTCCAAGTTTTCATCTGAAGACGTGTTGACATGTCATTGTGAGGTCATGAGTTCGGATCTCTCCCGGCTTAGGACAGTTTTTACTCTATACTTATGATACTTGACGGCGTTATAGTGATTTACTATTTGATAAACTAAATAAAATTTTAACTAAAGTGGTTTGTTTGGTTTGTTTTACCTCTGATTGGCACTTTTTTCAACATAATGGGCTAAATGGCCAAGTCACAAGGACCCCGAAGGCTCAGAGAAGGTAGGGGGAGGGGACCCACTGGAACAGCTGTTGGGATACAGATGGTAGCCTCCCGTCAAGGCCATCCAGTGTGTTCTTTAACGAACACAGAGTATGGCTCTCCCGCACACGGCGCCACGGCTTAACGTCCCATCCGACGGACAGTGGCCTTTCCAAGCCCATCGGTGTCCCCTACTGACCGTGGGCAGGGCGGGGAGTTTTGCGGAGATAATCTCAACGCTGACCCATCTGGGACTCTAACTGCAGATTACGAGACTGGCGCGCTACCGACTGAGCCACCCCCGCCACATTCAACTAAAGGGACGTAATAACAGAGTTATGTAAGCTGTATTTTTTTTCTAATGTGCCGCTATAATTTTGGATTCTCAAAATTGCGCAGACTCAAAACGTTACGAAATACTGGTCTATTGATAAAATGGTAAAGTTAATCCAAAAAAAAATTGGTTAAATGTTAGCGTATGAAAAGCTGATATATTTTTCAACATCTTTTTAACCTTCGATGAATCGTTTTGGTAAATGGTCCCGTATCATAATGATCGTTTGTTGAGCTTAAGGTAGCTAAAAATCCCATTGAAGTACCCATAAAAATCTTCCTCATCCCTCTGCTCTCGGTGTTTTCGCTCTCGGAGTTGTGGGGGGGGGGTTCTATTTGTTAAGTTTCTCTGGCTCAGAACATAAGCTTCATAGAACATAACAGCCTAAAAATAATGATCTGTTTCGTTACTCTTTATTCCACTCTCTCTTTCCTTTATCTTCTTATCCCATACAAACTCTCTTTTCTTCTATCTTTACCAAACTCCTAATATACAAATACTGTCTTACGAAGGTTCAGTTTGTTCTTTAATACTTTGGGGGAAAAATAAGAGATGTCTTAAATATCTGATAATACGTTTTACCTAATTAATTCTCCAACACTTAGCTATGTAGTTATTATTCCACAATCTAGTGCCATCTGATATGATGATGCTTACTCCTTCGTCTCTTCAGTGATGTGCTGGCAGAACCGAATAAATGGCACACGGGAGAAACTTATCGATTTTTCAATTTGCATCCAATTACGGCCTTGAGTCATCGGTAAAATTTCAGTTTTCTAACAAGCAACAGTCGCAAACGACCACTCAAATGATATAGCTGATGGTCCTTGATGCCCTGTTCCCATCCACCTCCTATTTTCATCCCCCACGATTGCTGCTTACTCCCAGCACACTGCTCCCTACGCATCACCACGAGCGCTTCCTCATCCCTCTGCTCTCGGAGTTTTCGCATCCTTTTACACATACTCTGAGATCAATTCTGAAATCCCATTCGTCCCACACTTAGCAACTTAGGCTGTGAGAACAAATCAATGCTCCGACTGCTGAATAACAGGATGAAACGCAGGAGAGCAGTGGGATGGTAGATGAGTATTTTCATTCAGAAATTATTTTCTGCCTCACTCTCTTCCTGCGCCGTATGAGTTGTGGGAGGTAGATCATCACTCACCTCATCACCACTCACCATCCGCCTATCTTTCTCTTTTTTCCGCATCTTCCTCCTGCTCTTTTTCCCATTGGGATTTCAAGTCATCCCGCCGATGCTCTCCATCATTTGCATCCCGGAAAGAAGCACCCAGGGGATTTTTTCCCTCCCGCACCGATCTGCAATTTTGGCTAATGAATATAACAACACAAGGTTAGTCTTCTGGAAGGCTACACTCTCGAGGGGGGTCAGCTGCACCACTTGCGAAAGCTGCAAAAGTAACTCTGCGCTGAGGGATGAGATGCAGAGAGCCGAAGAGAGAGAAAATGAGGTAGCCAACTTTAATGACACATGCAGTAGTGTGGTGAAAGCGGCCGACCCGACCCCCCGCCGCCTGAACGGCGGGTGTGCCCGCAGAAGGTCTCCGGCAATATGCTGACTCAGAAACATCGTTGCAGGAACAACACGCTCCGAGCGACTGGCGCGACAAGAGAGGTCGTATGTTTAGTAAACATACCCGATACGTTACTCGAGTTTGCCTGATCCTAACATTGGTTGTTTACTATAGGTCGTCACCCCAGTCAGGTTCCATTCAAGCGTACAACCACATGAGGCGATTTAGATAGAACAGGGAAAGTGGTGATTATTTTACTGTCAACCAAACTTGGCCGGGCTCTCTTTCTGACTGGCCAGACTTTGTCACTCTCGGTACGATCGATGTTCGTTGTGGCTAAGGTAGTGTGCATCTTACTCCATCTGGGATGAAGGCAGAGGAAGAAATGGAGACGTAGAATGCGCGTGCGCGTTGTGTTCACCACAGAACAGCACATACACACCGATGACCCAGATGTAAGGAGAATGTTAGTCGACAAATGGAGTGATTTATTTTTGTCATCAGAATGGCGTTTTCGGACTTTTGACGTGTTAAAAAGTTATATCAATCATGTCGAGTTCTTCATTACAGGTTATCGATAAGTACATAAAAAGTTTTAAGACATCTATCGTGTCTACTGTTGTTATTATTTTTCCGGAGCCAAATAGTTTGGCGCGTTACTTCCTCCATTTTACTGCATTAAAGTGTCAGTTGTTATTGAACTAAAGCAATTTAAATTGTTATTGGATTTGTCAAAGGAAATTAACCTCTCGTAGAGGAACCAAGAACACGCTTTACAATTTATTATAACAAATATGTTTTGGTATTTAAAGGATATCGATAATCTTAAATTTCATAATAAGAAATTATTGTTGAGCTTTTCGATAGTAATAAATTTAAAATATTTGATGTAACATTGATTTAACAGGAACATTTATTTTTGTAGATATGATAAACGGAATATTTTTATAAGGGCTCATTTGACAATGTTAACTCATTTTATTCTTGTTCATCTTATTTATTCCATTTTATTTGTTTCTATTTCAAAATGAATATAACATAAAAGTATATTGTTTAACTCTTATCAAGGCAAATTAAATTAAGCTTATGTAGATTAACAAATGAAATTATATGCAAATAATATAATCATTAAATTTTTATTATTTACTTATTAATAATACAGTTGTATATAAATATTTAGAATTAGCAACAATTTTCGTTATTTACAAGATACAAATGTAATTTTAATAAGTGTTTAAAAATAATAATCCGCAGTTTTGATTTAATTTGCATATTACAGTAAAATAATTAATGAACTGCAGCAAGAGAAAAGGAAAATATATTTATACAGCTGTACTTACGTTCGCACATTAGAAAGACTATGTTATTATTCATCAAATAATTAGTAACGAGTGATCTGAATATGAACATTTTTATTTCATTTTAAATATATATGTATGCAGAAGAACTGAGTGAAGAACTGAGTGAACTGAGTTTAATATGTACAATGATTATTTCTTATTTCTTTATGTACATGTGGTATAAAAATATTTTTCTCATTTCTTAACAAATATGGGTTATTTTTCAAAACTGCATCATCATAATCTTCATCATTTTAAACAAGCCAGAGCTGTATTCACAAATAAATACTTAATCATAAAATTTCAGAAATTAGATCTCTTTCATTATTTTTTACTTTACCATTCTTGTCTGACATCATTAATCTAATAACTTGTTTTTAAATTTGATTTTTTCTCAACTGCTAAATTTAATAGAATCAGTTTTACACGAACAAGCGATTCTTTATTTGTATACAATAAGTTATTCTGTCGTCAAGCCTCATAAACAATTTATCTTAAGATTTATCTTATTTGCAAAATATTGGAGTCATTCCTATAATACACCACTTCAAGAGTGTGTATTTTTATAATTTTGAACATGCTCTTTCCTTACATAAGTTGTACTTAAAAATAGTTGACGACTCATTTAACATTATCAATATTTACATAATCAAATCACTAGTGTCTAAGATGCTTCGTGAACATTCGGAATCAGAAGCAACAATTTTTCTGTTATCCACCTAACACGAAGTCCACGTTTCATCACCGTAACAAAAAATGAAAGAACCCAAAAATATCCGTATAATAGACATAAATTCAAATCGCTTAAAAATGTCACTCAAAATACCATCTTAACATCCAAAATACAGGAAATCATCATCAACATCATCATCATCATCCTCAAGCAGCCATGGGCTACGGAGGTCCAACCAGACTGTGCAATTTAGTTCTCCAAGCAAGTCTATCCTGAGCTACATCTACTACATCTGGCCACTGCACACCAATTCTAACAAGGTCCTGTTTGACATTGTCTGCCCACCGCATCCTAGGTCTCCCCTTCTTTCTGAGGCCTTTAGGCACACTGTTCATAACCCTATTCGCCAATCTATAATTATTCATACGGGCAACATGGCCAAACCAACGGAGTCTCTCTGTGCACAATATGCTGCTTAAAGGAGGTTGCAAACTTCTTTCCCTAATCTCATTATTAGTTACAAAGTTGAACCACCTAATGCCCAAGATACTGCGTAAGCATCTGGAATCAAAAGCATCTAGTTTCCTGTTATCTTGTTTACAAAGTGTCCAAGTTTCACTACCATAACTAACCCTAGAAAGAACCAAACTATTATACAGTCTAATTTTAGTCTTTAGGTGTATACGCCTATTTCTCCACACTCTCCATAGGTTCTTAAAAGTCCCGGCAGCAATACCTATTCGTCTGTTAATCTCAAGCCGCACATCACCATTATCTGTTACATAGCTCCCAAGATAATTAAACTGTGACACCTGCTCAAGACTGCAACCATTCAGATTAACTGAATCACAGCCTGCCTGACCAATTTTCATCACTTTAGTTTTCTTTCTGTTTATAACCAAACCTACTCTACTACCAGTCTCATCAACAGCTCGAATGAAAACGTTCATCTCATCAACATCATTTGCCAAAAGGGCTAAATCATCAGCATAATCTAAATCAGAAATTTTCGTATCTCCAGCCCATTTAAGGCCAAAATCTTTCCCTTGAAGTGAATTTCGCATAACATAATCAATAACCAAGCTAAAGAAAAAAGGAGACAAAATGCACCCTTGTCGAACACCAGAAGTAATGCTAAACCAATTGCTACAAGCCTTACCAACTCTCACACACGACTCAGTGTTATTATAGAGAGCTTTCATTATGTTAACTAACTTGTCTGGTATACCATATGATCTCACAATCAACCACAAATTATGACGATCAACAGAGTCGAAAGCCTTTTTGAAATCAACAAAGCTAGCAACCAAAGGTTTCTGAAACTCTAAACATTTCTCAAGAATCTGCCTAAGTGAAAATATCTGATCCACACATCCCCTACCACTTCTGAATCCACATTGCTCATCACGCAATTGCCTGTCAACCAGATTCTTAATTCTATTAAGCACAATCATGGAAAGAACTTTACCTGGAATAGAGAGTAGGCTGATACCCCTATAGTTATCACAAGAACTGCGATCACCTTTTTTGAAAATAGGGATAATAATAGCTCTGGTAAAATCCTTAGGAACCATGCCTTTATCATAAAAGATATTCAGAATTTCAGTCATCCAAGTGGTAACCGAAACATTCTCAGCTCTAAGCATTTCGGTAGTAATTTCATCTACCCCTGGGGATTTATGTAGTTTAAGTTTAGAAACAGCCAAAATAACTTCAGATTGTGTTATCGGTCCAACATTAAAGCCACCAATGCATCTATCATCATTGCAAACAATGGGAGTAGAACTAACTACATTGTTCAGAACATCACTGAAATGCTCAGGCCACCTAGCCATGACTGAATCTTCCCCTTCTATAACCTTACCTTGTTTATCCTTCAATCCGTGTATGCCTGTTCGTTTTCTACCACACAAAACATTAACTATCTGGTACAGCTCTCTGCTGTTGTGCTGTCTAACTGCTTCCTCGGCTTTGTCAGCCAAACCATCAAGCCAAAGATTCTTATCAGTAGCTAACTGATCCTTTACAAGTTTATTAAGGTCTCTGAATGCTTTCTATTAGGACTAGTAGGGTATTGATTAAGGGCATTCCTGCAGTTCTTTCTTTCCGAAATAAGCTCAAGTGCCTTATCACTCAGATAATTTTGCCTCTTCTGCTCCTTTTTTCCTAAAAGAGTACTGTTAGTGTCCAAAAAAGCCTGTTTAAAATGATCCTATTCTTCCTCAACTTCAGTAGTAAGCAAACCATGACTGTCATAATGACTAAGTAACCTATCATGGTAAGCTTTGGCTATAACTGGATCTTTCAGAGTTTCAGTATTAAAAGTAAATTTTTTAACCCTAGCACAACACTTTTTAAGTTTAAGTTGCAACACACTTTTAACAAGGTAATGGTCAGATCCAATTTCAGCTCCCCTAGATGCCCTGGTATTCCTAACAGAACTAGCCCATTTGCTGTTAATTAATATATAATCAATCATATTCTTATGCAGCCCATCAGGTGAAACCCATGTGTACTTATGTATGTCGCGGTGTTTGTAATAAGTGTTAGTTATTCTGAATCCATTGAGTTTACTTACCTGTAGGAGACGTTGCCCATTGCCATTGCAGCTACCAATACCAAAAGGGCCTATTACTCCTCCCCAAAGGTCAGAGTCAGTACCAACTTTGGCATTGAAGTCACCAAGAACAAGGGTAATATCTCCTTTCTTTACAGAATTCAAAATATCCTGAAGCTGTTCATAAAACCTATCCTTCTGATCCTCATCGGCATCCTCAGTGGGGGCATAACAGCAGATAACATTCAAGTCTTTAACGCTTGTCTGAAATTTTGCTGTAAGAAACCTTTCATTAATGCACTCATATCCTAGAAGAGCATCGCTAGCGTGTCTGCTGAGAAGCAGACCCACGGCTTGGTGATGCTTATTGTCGTCCCTCCCTGAAAAGAGAAATTTAAGATTATTTTTAAGAATCTGACCTTTATCTGTCCATCTGGTCTCTTGCAAGCCGAGAATATCTAAATTATAACGGTGGAATTCTTGTGTGAGGACATCAAGAGAAAAAGCTCTGTGCAGAGTCCTCACATTCCAACTACCTATGGAGAGAAAATGGTTAGTGGGATGTTTAAAGAAACTATGTTTATTGAGAGAGGGAATGCCGACAATATCAAACAGCCCCCTAATCGCAGACATGGGGCAAAGACCCGTTCCCCCACTACTAAAGGCCGAAGCCATCTACACTGGAAGACTTCCTCCAATGTAGAATTTGACGATGCCAATAGAAGCAAAGAGTTCAGGTGCCTGCGATGACTTCTGCTCAGGATTATCCACCAGCTGATAAACATATCCTGTGAATCTATTCACTTGGGGCTGTCAACCCACAAACAAACAGAAAACACAGCGGAAGATTTTCCCTCCACAGAAGCCCACCAGTGCAGCAAAATCAGGATCCATAATCAAGCTCAGAGCCATATATCTGTCCAGTCCAGTAGGTTTATATGGTCAGCACCAGGACCCTATGTGGTTGACCACTCCTCAGCAGGGTAGAAAAAAAAGAAAAGTAGCCATAGTTGTCCAGATCAGTAGGCCACACTAATCTGGCAGCCCTCCCCTTCCGTTCACTTCCACAAGAGAGTATCTCTTTTGAAAGTTACTAACGGTCCGCACCACGAGAAGGCGGGGTCGGACATTAGGTGCTAGGCCTGGCCGGTTCTATGCATCATCACAGGGGATTGGTGCATAGCTCTCCTTCCAGTGACTACCTAGCTACCATTTACAGACCCAGGGAATAATACCTACAATTAATACAAAGATTTTAAGCAATTTTAGTTATATTTTAAATTTCGTATCTTCGTAATACACCGTTGTGATTAAAAACTTAGTTCTATGCACTCAATCCGTAGTTGGTTTTGCCGCAATATTCGTCCTTTTGAGGAAAAGACCACAATCGGCGACAATGCGGATGGGTAATTTCCTGAAGTTCTCTATAGTGTTGATTAGTTAGCTGATATCTTTGAAGAAACTATCTGTTACATAATTAGCTGTTTTCTTAATCTTAGATTAGACTTTTAGGCTTAACTGAATAGTTGGTAGTTAAGTTGTTTTACCTCTGAGTGGCACTTTTTGCACATAATAGGTTAAATGGCCAGGTCAGAAGAACTCCAAGGTCTCATAGAAGTTTGGGGAAGGAAACCCACTAGAGAGCTGTTAGAATATATATTGAAATATCTCATCAAGTCCATCCAGCGTGTTCTTTGACATGCACAGGGCATGGCTCGCCTACACACCGAGCCAAGGCTTAACATCTCATCTGACAGAGGGCTGTTTTCCCAAGCCCAGCTGTATCTTCTTTTCATCGGTAAATTCTCAAAGCTTGCACTTTTGGGTTCGAACATGAAAACATCAAGTTACATTTCTGCAGGTACTTTACCCTGAAAACCTTCAGTTACGAATACAGCAAGCAAACATATGATTAATCCACCTTCCACTCTGCCAAAAGAAAAGAAAAATAAATAAATACCCCCTCAATCAGCTGCTTGCCACAGAGGACTAACAAGAGCCTATCAGTTTAACACGACATAGAGAATAACCTGTGAGGAAGGCGGGATCTCAGCAGAAAAACAACACAAATTTCCATGCCTGACCCGGGTCCCTTTGATCAGTAACCAAGCGCACTAATCACTCGTGAACCGGGAAGAAGATGTATGAGCCTAAAAACTTCTTTCAAAGGCTTTTGTACGTCTCAAAAATTTTAAGGAAAGAATTCAAAAGAAGGCATCTTATTTTTATCGATTTACATTTTTCTACTCATTGTTATGTAAACGTTGATGCAAATTTTGCACTTACCATTCTGTAGACTATCAGGTAAACTCAAGAATATTAACATACGCCATACATTGTGAGGAACTACTTTGCTATAACCGAATAAAAAGTCGTGAACTTTGCTGTCGCTCAACAAACTTTTGCCCATAATAGTTTGTTGGAATTACCATGTCTTATTTTCTTTTAACCATTTGAGCTAGGAATAATAGAAATCAAATTTATGATTTCATTTTTTTTTTCATTTTATATTTTGAGCTAGCTAGTTTTCTGAAAGTTGAAATTGTTTTGTGCTCTAAAATTGACAGATGTAAAGCGTAAAGCTTATTTTACTGGGGAAAAATAAAGCATTTTATTTGCATTTCAAAAGAACGAATCAAACTATTTTTCTAAACTTATTTTGTTTAGAGACATCGGAAGAGTTAAATTACGAATTTTTTATGCAAAGACGAGTGTAGAATGTTTAGTTATCAAAAATTACTGTTGGTTAGTGCTAGCATTACTTTGCCACAATCTATTTTTTTAATCTTCATGCTATACATTAAAATTCTTTTTTTTTTAGGTTACCTCGTTTTTAGTCCATTTAAAATAAAGACGACCACTGTTTTCACTTTGTCGTCTTTCGGTCTACTATCGATGTTCAACATATTTGTTTTTGGATAAAATAAAAATTATTTTCTGTCTGGAATTGATGAAACATTGCAATTCGCAATCTCTAAATCTTTAAATAAAAAAAAATACGCCCTCAAGCAGCTGCTTGCCACAGAGGTCTGACAGGAGCCTATCAGTTTATATGCCACAGTAGAAGGTCTGTGAGGATGGCAGGACCTCAGCAGAAAAACAACACGAACATCCATACCTTATCCTTGACTCGAATCCAGGTCTCTTAGATCAGTAACCAAGCGCACTAACCACTCGGCCATGGGTTAAAAAAAAGGAAAATAATAATAATAGATCCTTCTAACGGTGGAAAAAGTTGAAAAGGGTAAAATTTTAAACGAAAATTGCAAATGATCTATGCTTTTCAAGACATTTGAAGTTTTGGCGATGGAGTGTGTATGCTCAAGAAGTTGAAATTTACAGCAAAGATTTTCCACCTTACCCGCCAAAGCAACTTTTTTGTTTTAATATATTTGAGTTGAATAAGTGTGAATGAAATATTATGAATCGTATTTTTCAAGTTTTACAGAGGATTTTAATTCCTATCACTAGAAGGTGCAAGATGTAAAAAACTGAAAAGCATTCAACGAATATTACAAATGATCAATTAATGGTAAAAATTCGAATTTTTGGTGGTAGATTACGATGCCCAAAGAATTCTTTTGGAAATAAATTAAACAAAATGTTAATACTTTGGTCCTAGATTGTATGATTAATTAAATGGTGAAATGAGAATACTAAATAATTTAATAAGTTTCAAGAAAGAAATTTAGAATATGTTACATCTTATTGATAACACTGATTTATTATTTAACTGAGCTTTGTTGAATCTTAGTTTGTTATAATTTTGCTTATGTACATCCACAAACAAGGCTCTCTAGCGGATGTAGGTTGACTATGTTACATTCAAAAATTGGTTTTAATAAATTCATCGTCATCATTATTAGTGCTTCAAGTGACAGATTTTCTCCGCTTATTCCAGAGGATGGGAAGACTGAATCCCTTTGGTTTTAAGAAATAAATGAGAAATTTTATGCTTTTTAAGTACTAAAAATATTAGTATATGAGTTTTCCCAATTAATTCATTCACTTTGAAAAAGAGAATCACTTTTTCTGCAGAGGTAATATATACTATTTTTGTTCAAATTACTTATAAAATAGTGATCGCTGTGATTTAAATGAAACTTTATAAGGATTATTATGATTCGAATGCAACTTTACATAGATAATTATGATTGGTATGAAACGGTGCAATGACCATTATAATTAGAATGAAACGTTGTAATAATCACTAATATTTCAATGAAAAGTTGTAATGATCGTTATAATTCCAATGAAACGCTGTGATAATCATTACACGCCGAACAAAATTCTGTTAATTTCGATATGATTCTAATGAAATCCTAAAATAATAATCGATGCAATTTGTATTTCGAATGAAATGCTGTAATAATCGTTATGATTCGAGTGAAACATTATAATGATCATTATCATTCAAATGAAATGTTATAATTATAATGATCGTTATGATTCGAATGAACTTGATAATGAGTGCTATGATTCGAATGAACTTGATAATGATTGCTATGATTCGAATGAACTTGATAATGATTGTTATGATTCGAACTGAACGTTAGAGCGATCGGTAGGATTCGCATGAAATACTGTACTGATCACCATAATTAGAAGGGCGAGGGTGACTCAGTCGATATTGCGCCAGGCTCGTAATCTGCAATTCGCCGGTTCGAGTCCCGCCTGAGCCAGAGTTGAGACTTATCATCGCAAAACTCACCGCCTTTCCCTCAGTTAGTAGGGGACACCAATGGGCTTGAAAATGCCGCCGTCCGTCGGATGTGAAGTTAAGTCGAGGCTCCATGTGCAGGAGAGCCATACCCTGTGCATGTTAAAGAACACTCTGGATGGCCTTGACGGGAGGATATCATCTGTCTCCTAACAGCTGTCCATTGGGCCCTTCCACCCAACCTTCTCTGAGCCCTCGGAGTCCTTGTGACCTCGTCATGTAATTTATTGCGTGCAAAAGAAAATGCAGCTCAGAGGTAAAACAACCTTTAAACTCGTCTAACTTGTTAACTGATGCTGCCGCTTAAATACAACTCAATATTCTAAGAGTTATCCACTTTTTAAGGACTTCATAAGTCCTTGAAAATCTATATACATAGATGCATATATATGGTAATTCAAACTAAAACTACTTTTGATTTTCTTTACATTTTTATTTTTATTATTTCAGATAATTTTTAGATAAATCACATGGTATAAATTGACGGAATCTAGTCATTAACATCTCTGTTCATTAAAGAACGCATTTTTTCCAAGATTAATCTTCTGATAGGGCTGTATAAAAGAGATTAAATGGAAATATAGTGATAATCGAACAGAAAAAAAATCAAAGGTTTTGATTCAAATCAACAGTTCAGCATAAATAATAATTTTTCTAGAGTGCATCGGTGATATTACTATAACACACAAGTACCATTGCCAAAGACTCTAATGATACAAAAAAAATGTAACTGGGATGTGCTTGGTAATAAATGTACGTTGTAAAGCGTTTTTTCAAAAGTAGACTTAACCAACTGTTATAAAGAGTTCATCTTTTATAACCTATTTCGATTAATATCCTTAGCTGTTTTACATATAACTTTTTAAAAATGTAATAACTTGCCCGTACCAGGCGTATATATCATACGAATGATATTATATTATTATATATATATAATACCATACGAATGATTCTGATCTTAACAAGACTATCATTAACTATTATGCTTATTACTAACTATTAACTTATAACGTTTTAGCCACTCTTATGTTGCTTAAGTATCATGATAGCATTGGATATAGAAGAAACATTATCTTGAGACGGGTGATTCGAACCCACGTCCTCCTGATGATAATGATATCGAGTGTTCTGATCGTTGAGCTATCGTCCGCTGATCAAGACTCTATTGTAGATATTAATGTTTAAGCATGTGTTTAAGCAATGTTTATGCAAACGTGACCAGACAGGTCACGTTTAGAGCGTGTCTGGCTTTGCATACCTACCCAGGAAGATCTATAGTGAATAGAACCTTCAATTACAGTCAGGATAACTTCTAATGACTGATCTACCGTGTTATGAATAATGGATATCTCGATCAGCTGCCAATAGATTAGTCAGAGCACCTGATATTTCAACAAGAGGACTTTATTTTCAGTACCCCGGCTCAAAATATATTTCTTCCTTTATGCTCAATGTCATCATGAAACCTTTTGTAAAACTACGATACGTTAAGGATAAATGAGCAGCGCTCTCTCTCTATATATAGTATATTTGTATTTAATCAAAGTAAAAACTAGTGACAGTGTCGTATCTCATAATTTGGGGGGGGGGATATTATAAAAGTATAAAAATCAAGTCTCATCCTTTCATTAACAGTTTTTAAAAGCTAACCTTTCCTCACATTGAAAAAAAAGAAGCGCCAAGTAATCACACTCAGAATTCGTTCTACGAAAGTCACTTTTGAACAAACAAAACCAAAGAGGAAAAAATGGTGAAAGCGCATGCAAACAGCGATTGGTCCAGTTGCGAAGATGGAAGGTGCTCCTTTTGTCCTTCTTCCACCGTTCACTCCTTTTCTCGCTGGTAGGTCACTTTTGTGCCCAAGATTCATGGAAAATCGATGGCAAGCCTCTGATGTTCTTTGATGAATGCAAAACTATTCATGAAAAGGCGAATGCTCTGATCGGCTACGATAGACGAAAGGAAGAGAAAAGGGGAAAAAAATTATTTACTGCTTTTTCGTCCGTCTTGATCCTCATCTTCTTTCCTCGCAGCCCTCCTCTTTTGTTGTTCCGTACATTCTGCCTCTGTCTATCCCATGTGGTTTCGCAAGAGCCTGTTTATTTCGCCATTCAAGAAGGGCGCAGATGTCTGTTTTCTCACGATCAGGACGAAGACGTGTTGCGCTGTTCATATCATTCTGGAGCGATCTGAAATTTAAAGTATTGTAAAGTACCATTCACGGCCTTCATCTAAAGATGGCTCCGAGGCTAAATCAAATTCCATCTGCCTCTTCATTTTCTCTTAAGTGAAACGTGAGAGAGGGAGAAATGTATGCAAGGAGGTTAAAATTAAATGCATTGAATTAGTAGGGGAGGGGGTGTTTTAAAAAAACGAGAAAGATGGCATTTCGGAAAATGCTGCTTTTAATTCTAAACCACATTTTGGCTCTAATTTTTTTTATTTTTCTCTTTTGAAAATTTCGCAGTGTGTGGTGAACTACGATGAGCAAAATATCAGAATTTATTAAGGGAGTGCCGCCTTTATTCACTTTTATTGTAAAGCCGATAACTTAGCCGAATGGCTGACAATAAGAGAGCAAGTTATGTGGAGTGGGCGCACATCTGAAGTGGGATAAATTTTGATATCTTCGAAATGATTTTAGTAATATTTTGGTAAACAGCGGGAAAGAAAGTGAATGAAAGGTCTAAAAGTTGGTATTGCAACCTGGACTATCAATAGCATCAAATGGCCGTTTTGACAATGGTAAATTATCATTTCATAAGTTTTGAATTCGAATTTTGTCTTTGAAATCTTCATTGTTTCTTCGCGCTAGTCTATAGTTTGACAGGTTGGATTGTTTACCTCTGCGCGGCACTTCTTTTGCACACAATGTGCTAAATGACCAGGTCACAAGGACCCCAAGTGCTCAGAAAATATTAGGAAAGGGGTACCACCGTCCCGTGGCCGAGTGGTTAGCGCGTTTGGCTACTGATCTAAGAGACCTCGGTTCGAGCCAAGGGGTAAGGCATGGATGTATGCATCGTTTTTCTGTTGAGGTTCCTCCATCCTTCTACTATGGCGTATAAACTGACAGGCTCCTGTCAGACGTCTGTGGCAAGCAGCTGCTTGAGGGGGTATTTAGTTTTTTATTTTTTACCATTGGACAGCTGTTAGAAGATAGCTGGAAGCTTAACATCAGGACAATCCAGAGTGAGCTTTATGTTGCAAAGGGTGTCGCTCTCATGCTCAACACGGGTTGGGTTGGGTTGTTTTAGCTCTGAGCGGCACTTTTTTGCACACCATGGGCTAAATGGCCAGAATCTAAATGGCCGGACCCCGAAGGCTCAGAGAAGGTTGGGGGAGGGGACCCACTGGAATAGCTGTTGGGATACAGATGGTTGCCTCCCGTCAAGGCCAACCAGCGTGTTCTTTAACGTGCGCAGGGTATGGCTCTCCCGCACACGGAGCCACGGCTTAACGTCCCATCCGACGGACGGCGGCCTTTCCAAGCCCATCGGTGTCCCCTACTGACCGTGGGCAGGGCGGGGAATTTTGCGGAGATAAATCTCAACGCTGACCCAGCTGGGACTCGAACCTGGGAACTACAGATCACGAGCCTGGCGCGCTCAACACGGGGCTACGGCCTAATCTACTATCGAACGGACGACAGCGTTTCCAAGCACAATGATGTTCTCTTTCTCACAGAGGACAGGGTTGCAATCAGATATATTTCAAAGTTGGTGCAGTTGAGACTCGAACCTGGGACTGGAGATTGCAAGCCTTGAGCGCTACCGACTGAGCGAATTTTCGCAGCCTAGTTTAACACAGGACCTCACCGAAGTTTTAGTAATTTCTTTGAATAAATCATTACTTTATGGATTCATGGTGCAGGAAATTCATGCGTCTGTAATAACAGTGTCAAAAAGTAAGAAAAGCCACTTTTTTTTTAAACCTTACTTCTTAGACTAGGGAATGCTTATATTTAATTAATCTTCTTTAAAGTCCTCTGAAATAGGACGAGAATAGAGACTTGCCCCTTCCTCGCTAAATTTAAAATTTTAGGTTTTTTATATATTAAATCAACTAAAATCTTCAGCCCAAAATCGTGCTTTGTTATACATTAAATCAGCTGAAACATTCAGCTGGAAATCGTACTTTTTACACTTCACCGAGAAACTTCCTGTTACTAATTAACTTGCAGAACATAAAAGTTGAAAATTAAATTCTTAGAACATTATTAAGATAAATGTTTCCATTTCCTTCCAAATGCTAAAACCCAGGATTTATCTGTGAATTATTAATGCGACGCACAACGAAACGAAATAATTTATTTAAGGTGAGTTACGTTCACTATAACATTTTGGTTTGCTTTTCGTTGAGTCTTGGCTGTTGTTTTTCTGGGAAGCTCTTTGCATTAATACTAAAGAATTTCTGTTGTGAATATACGGCGCTAACAATTTAAAATGTTTGTCACACTCGTTCTGTTCCTACCGTATTAAATTGTTTAAAACGATTTGAAAACTTACCTAATTGAGCTAATCTCATGCAATTTGTTTCGGAACAATGCTATTCCAAAAGAATTACTAATTATAGATTCTTTTAGAAGATTTAAAATGGAATTAAAAAATTATTTGGTATTTTCTAGTTAGCTGATTTTTATGTGTTGTGTTTTGTGGATTTATTTGATGTACACCATTTTTGTGGCTGAATGACCTATGTTTAATATAATTTATTCATTTTCCTGCAGATAAGCTATTTAGCTTTGCGGGTCAAAGTGTAAATGTATTTGTATTCTTTACTCTTATGAATAAAAATTATATTCTAAAAAAAATCGATGTGGACTGGGGAATATTCCTTATCAAAATGAATAAAATTAAATTAATGAAATTATTTTTTAAAATAATCTTGAATTCAGTTTTTTAAATAATTCTTAAGCGAAAACACTTAAAAACAGTTTCTACAAAATCTTATCAATATATCCCATTTATCGAGGTACAGAACATCATCCCACAAAAATTTTCATTTTTAAGAAACTTTGATGGATCAATCCTAATTCTGAAGGAACTTATGACTTCTGAAGTGACAAGTTTTAAGCACGGTCTTGTAACCATGTGAACGCGAAAATCGTTAAACCTTTTTAAAGAAACCACATTCATGTTAATCAGTGTAATTAGATGTTTGGTAGTGTTGTTGTCGCAATAATGTGTTATACATAACATTATTGGTGTAATAAAATGTATTCATGATTTAAAATTCATTATTGCATAAAGATTATTTTATTAATTTCGATTCAGAATTATTGTAATTTGGCTTATCTAATAATGTTTAAGCGTGATGTTATTGTTATTTTGAATAAAATAATTGTTTGAAAAAAATTGGACATAAGTTCATCAGTAACACTCTAGGAGTAGGGGTTCTCAACGTGGGGTACGCGGTAAAATATTTTTGGGTACGCCGTGAGAGCTCAAAAGTCGTTAGATATATGTTATATATATATGTTTTATTTTGTTCCCATTGTTATACTATAAGAATAGTTTTATTTATCTGTACAAGGGGTACACCAGTTGCATACACATTTCCATGGGGTATGTGAAGCATAAAAGGTTGAGAACCACTGATATATGCTTTATTTTATTCCCATTGTTATGCTATAATAGTTTTATCTATCTGTACAAGGGGTACACCAGTTACACACGCATTTCCAGGGGGTATGTGAAGCATAAAAGGTTGAGAACCACTGCTCTAAGAGGATTGTAAAAATCCAAATAAATGAATTTCATGGCAAAAAAATTATAATACGAGGCTCAAATAGGTATATGAGATGTACGCAGAGACATTTAATCCTGCCAGCTAAGATTTCCATGGGAACAGATTCTGAACTGAAGTTGTGCTGTATTTTTGAAATTTTTTTACGAACGTGGTAATGTGCTGTGATTTCCATTGGTTGTGAGATGCCGATTGCTGCAAATTCAAACCTGGTAATAAAAACTGTCCCGTGGCCAAGTGGTTAGCGCGCTTGGCTACTGATCTACGGGACCTGGGTTCGAGCCCCGGATAAAGCATGGATGTATGTGTCATTTTTCTGCTGAGGTCCTGCCATCCTCTCAGACCTTCTACTATGGCATATAAACTGACAGGCTCCTGTCAGACCTCTGTGGCAAGCAGCTGCTTGAGGGGGTATTTATTTATTATTATTATTTATAATGTTTTATTGGCATTTCTTGCCACGACCGACAGATGGTAGCACCCACTTCCTGCTCTGTCGAACTTCAAAGTTTGCTCCAAGTGGCCCGCACTGGGAAAAGTTTTCCCACCACTGGCTTAACATTACAGTGAAGAAATAGAAAAAAATGCAAATTAAAATAATACAAATACTAAAACAAAAATGAAAAAAAAATCTTATTATTTGTAAATACACCTATCTCTCGATTTACACGGTATACGTTTACACGATTTCGGTTTTACACAGTCATGTTGTTTTACCTCTGAGCGGCACTTTTTTGCCCACCACGGGCTAAATGGCCAGGTCACAAGGACCCCGAAGGCTCAGAGAAAGTTGGAGGAGGAGAGTTGTTGTTGGGAGACAGATGGTAGCCTCCCGTCAAAGCCATCCAGCGTGTTCTTTAAGGTGCACAGGGTATGGCTCTCCCGCACACGGGGCCACGGCTTAACGTCCCATCCAACGGACGGCGGTCTTTCCAAGCCCATCGGTGTCCCCTACTGACCATGGGTAGGGTGGGGAGTTTTGCGGAGAAAAGTTTCAACATTGACCCAGCTGGGACTCGAACTTGGTAACTGCAGATTACGAGCCTGGCGCGCTACCGACTGAGCCACCCCCATTTTTCCTTACACGGTCAAGAAAATGCAACCAGTTTCATATTACACGATTATAGACTCGGTTTTACACAGAACGGACTGAGTGTTTTTTCTCATGTATATAATACATATTGTTACGACAGAAGAATCTGGCAACCGAAAGCAAAGTTTCAGCCAACGAATTGAACTTTGGGAGAATTTGAAGGAGAGTGGAGCGTTAACGGTCGTTGTATTGTAACGGTCGGGAGAGTTCGAAAATGGACGGTGAGCTGTTCTGAGACAGTGCGCGTAAGTATCAAGAAGTAACTTGATGTGTTGTGTATACGCGGAAGGATAAAAGTGGGATCTTTTATCGTTAAGTATCAAGAAGTAACTTGATGTGTTGTGTATACACGGAAGTATAAAAGTGGGAACTTTTATGGCTAACTTCGAATGTCTACACGGACTGTCTTTTTGTTCGGCTAGTGTGTGAACAGTTATTAGCACAGGACGAGAATTGGTTTACGAGTGAAGATCTTCGGGTGACCTGGTAAATCAAGTAAAAGGTAGTATTTAGTAAAATACACAGAGCTGATATTGTGTGCTCTACGCAGGAAGATTGATGACTTGTGCATGTTAATAGTTGATTTGTTAATAAGATACTTCATCCATATTTCCTTTGTAACAATTTACCTTGTATTGAATTTGGTTTTGAAATATAGCTTTTAATACTCACGCTCAGTGGCTATCCATTTTTGTGATCCGCAACATTTGGTGTCAGAAGTGGGATTATAATAATTTAATTGAATGCCTTTAACTAGAAGTATGGATGAATTAGTAAAGTTGATAAATAGCTTCAAAGCCGATATGACTACGCTGATGACTGACTTGAAAGCCGATATGGCTAACAAAATAGGTGACCTGGCCGCACAAAAAGCTGAGATTAAAGGTGATATAGCTGCCCAAAGCGATAAAATAGGTGACTTGAAAGCCGATATTAAAGGTGATCTGGCCGCCCTAAGCGATAAAATAGATGATTTGAAAGCCGAAATGGCCGCACGAAATAATGAGTTGAGGACTGAGATAGTTTCTCAAAAAGATGATTTGAAAGCCGAAATGGCCGCACAAAATACTGAGTTGAGAGCTGAAGTGGCTTCTCAAGTTGGTAAGATTATTGATCACTTCAAGGATCATAAAACCGAACTCAATAGACAATGCAATAGTTTAAATGTTGAATTTGTCAGTGAAAAAGATGATCTTGATAGTGTTAAGTTAGATTGTAAACATGGAAAAGAAAAAGAGAAAGGCAACGCATATAAAAATGTGGATCTGCTACTGGAAATCAAGAATCGTAGAGATAGCGCAGATAATGCCTTTGACCACGCAACCACTGGTGATGCATGGCAGAGTGTCTATATCGCTGGTGACATGTCTAGGAACTGTGAAGAACAATCACACAGATCAGAGAGCTGTGAGACTATACAGTACGCTTTGCACTTCAAAATACCTAGGTATACAAGTCTGGCACGATCTGAAGAGAGATCCACACGAAAGATATTCTATTCCTCGCCGTCAGCAAAATGCGTCATGGACAATTATCGCAAAGGCAGAGTAACGAGTGGTAATGAGGGGGAACGAAACAGAGTTTACGTTTCGCAGAGTGGTCCGAGTAAAGAAGAGGCGTCCATTCAGAATAGATACAAAGTGCCCTTCGTCGTTACCGGGGAAGTCGGAGAGATTTTTCCGAAGCATATAGCCACACTTGAATCGTTTATAGAAAGTGGGGATTTAAGAAAGAAGAATTCCGAAGAATGGCTTAGAAGCGTAACAGGTGATGCTAGTAAAGGAGCTTCAGGCAGAGACAGTACTTCAAAGACTAACTTTCTGGATGAAACTAAGCCTCAGAGTTACGATCAGAGAGAAGTGAATCCCTCAGATAATTTCAACGTAGCCACGCTGAATTTCTTTTCTGAACAGTCAATGTGCAGATTTGGACATTATAACCATTTAGATTATAAGGATATAGAAAAGTTTTATCACGACTACAAGAGCTCTAAAGTGGACAATATCATGTTACAGAACTCGTCGCTGATCTCCAGAATGAACAATTTGGCAATCATGACTGATATTTCCCTGGCTAATTACAATGAGAGCTCCAAGAAAGTGAATTCGGAAGAAACAGCAAATATGACCTCCTCGGGTCATGTGTTTTGCTGGAGACCCGAGTGGTGCCATCGGATGGTAGATAAAAACAGCACAGGAGGTGTCGGCAACAAAGTGAGTCTTGTCTTGGCTCCTGCACTTGCTGCTTTGGGTCTCCAGGTCCCTATGATCTCCGGTCGTGCTCTCCAATTGACGGGAGATACTCTGGACAAATTGGAATCCATCCCTAGCTTCACAGTCGACTGCACTAAAGATAAAATCGAGCAGATGATGGAAGACGTCGGATGCTGCATCGTAGTACAGACAGAGGAGCTGGTGCCAACAGATAAGGAGATTTACCGCTGCAAGGATCTGACGGCTACCGTAGATAGCGTTCCTCTAATGAGATGCTCAGTTGTGTCCAAAAAGCTGGCTGAAGGAGTGTGCGCTTTGGTTTATGATGTTGAATTCGGAAAAGAAGCTATTGATCTCATCAGTACAGAAGATGTTGCTGTTGATTTACTTAAGAAAATGGTTGCAGCATCACAAGCTCGTGGAATGAAGAGTTTGAGTTGTTCAGCTGTTATCAGCAACATGGATTCACCTCTTGAAAACTCTGTTGACAACTCTCTGGAAGTGATGGAAGCTGTTCAGTGTTTCCTTGGTGACGGATCCTTGGAACTGCAAGAGCTCGTCGAAGAGTTAGGAGGAGAACTTCTGCGTTTGGTGAACATTGTGGATAATAGGGTAGATGAAGCATCACGTGTCCGCAAGGTTCTGCATAACGGCAATGCTTTGAACAAGTTTCGTAACATGTTAATAGAACAAGGAGTATCTGAAGATGTTGCAAGCTGGCTATGTGAAGGTAAAACAGAAAAAATATTGCTAGCAGCCCGACACATCACTGATTTCACTTATACAGGAGAAACAGGTAAGGTTGTCGGATTAGAAGCTGCAGTTCTAGCAAGAGTATGGAAGGAGGAGATGGACCGAAGCACTAAAAAGAATTATGGAGCTGATATATTTGTGAAGCACCTTGGGGATCAAATCGAATCAGGTGAAATATGGCTGAAGGTTCATCACGACAGCTCTGAATTAAGTGAAAGTCAACTGACAAAAGGGTCAGATTGCAGGATGAAAATTCTCCCTAGATTTTATGTCACTAATGACTTTCATTCCTTGTTACTGTTGATAGAAGTAAAAATCCAAAGAAGAAAACTTCCGACAAAGAAGAAAACTTTTTACAGGTTTTGCACGAAAACTCTTAGTCGATTCTTCTCCCTGCAGAGACATAAACGTGTTCACAAGGGCTATAGGCCTTACACGTATTATGTTTGTGGACGAGGCTTCAGTCAGAAAAGAAATCTACGTCATAATGAGATTCGCTTTCATTTTGACACAGACGTGGTATATCGCATTCGTCGATGTCCAGCTACAAAGTGCAAGGTGGTTCACGTGGATCATTTGGCATCGTTTCATCGAAGAACTGAAGAAGCTTTGGAATCCAGAATTGTTCGGGACGAACAAGACCTAGGAAGGGGGCAGTGTTACGACAGAAGAATCTGGCAACCGAAAGCAAAGTTTCAGCCAACGAATTGAACTTTGGGAGAATTTGAAGGAGAGTGGAGCGTTAACGGTCGTTGTATTGTAACGGTCGGGAGAGTTCGAAAATGGACGGTGAGCTGTTCTGAGACAGTGCGCGTAAGTATCAAGAAGTAACTTGATGTGTTGTGTATACGCGGAAGGATAAAAGTGGGATCTTTTATCGTTAAGTATCAAGAAGTAACTTGATGTGTTGTGTATACACGGAAGTATAAAAGTGGGAACTTTTATGGCTAACTTCGAATGTCTACACGGACTGTCTTTTTGTTCGGCTAGTGTGTGAACAGTTATTAGCACAGGACGAGAATTGGTTTACGAGTGAAGATCTTCGGGTGACCTGGTAAATCAAGTAAAAGGTAGTATTTAGTAAAATACACAGAGCTGATATTGTGTGCTCTACGCAGGAAGATTGATGACTTGTGCATGTTAATAGTTGATTTGTTAATAAGATACTTCATCCATATTTCCTTTGTAACAATTTACCTTGTATTGAATTTGGTTTTGAAATATAGCTTTTAATACTCACGCTCAGTGGCTATCCATTTTTGTGATCCGCAACAATATTATGAAGTAGCAGTGGTGTAGCGTCAGAAAAGATTATTATACTGTCATTCCAAAGTAAAAATCAACTAAATGGTTTTAATTGGTATCATTTATTTTCAAGAATAAATAGATAATAGTAAATTCCTATATTAATAAAATCGTCATCTGTATCAAGTTTTATTTATATTCTTTCGTTAAAATAATATTCTTACCATTGTAATTCAATCTGTCTCGCGACATCTTAATGAAATAAAGATTGTTTTGAATCGACAGCGAGATCTGACTTTTCTAGACTGATTTTTTTAGACTAGTAAAAATCGTATTATATCTAATTTTTAGTAACACGTTTAACTTTGTAAACTGTTACATAATGTAAATACAGCTGAATCGTATGTACATTTTTTCATAAAATGTTATATAAATACTAATTTTATAAAATTAAGCATTAAGTATTATTACAAATGCTTAATTTCTAATTTAAATTCATTTCATAAATATCCTTTATTCGAATTACGTCTTAAGTCAATAGTGTACGTCTACATCTTCCCTATTTTTCCATGGGGTCTGAATGGGTAAATAATCTTTTGAGCTTCAAAGCTATTTTCCAATGGTCAATAATCTTTCTCAGCATCCAAGTTATTTTTCAGGCTTCAATAATCTTTTGAGCTTCAAAGCAATTTTGCAGGGGTTAATAATTTTTCTGAGTTTAAATGATATTTTCCAAGAGTCAATAATCTTTCTAAACTTCAACACAATTCTTCAAGGATTAATAATTTTTCTAAGATTCAAAGTTAATATGCAGAGGTCGAAAAGGATTTTAGCCATCTTCTGTAAAAACCATACGGATTATTTGCGAACTTAAGCTGTTCCTAAACGTTATGAATTTCAGGGAAGTTTTTCTTTTCGGTTTGGGCATGGATGTGACCACTTCAAACCAAGCATAAAACTGAAAATAAATCACCTTAGGACGCATTATTTACAACACTAAAAGTAAAAAAATAGATAAAAACCAATAATTAAACACATTGTTTAAAATGGTTACAAAATAATGCACTTATCTGTGCTATATTGGCTGCAGAAAAAAAAAAAAAGTTAAAAAGTGTCATTTCTGATTTATGCTCTGTCCTACGTGAAAAATGGATCACCAATGGGCTTAAATAGGCAGCAGCCATCTTCCAGATAGGACGTTAAACATGGATAGGTGTGCAGAAGAGTCATTCCTTGTGTAGGGTAAAGAATCAATTATACGGCCCTAAAAGGAAGTTTTCACCTATATCCTAATAGCTATCCATGGAGGCCCCTTCCCCTAACCAACATTTCCCCTTTGTTATCTATATATTTAGGCCAGATGAGAAAGAGGGAGGGCAATGGGCAAGCTGTTTGCGGATTGGTTGTTTTATCGCTGAGTGGCACTTTTATTGCACACAATAGGCTAAACGACCAGGTAACAAGAACACTAAGGGTTCAGAGAAGGTTGAAAGAAGGGGACCCACTGGACATGGGGATTGAATGAGATGTTAAGAGACAGCTGGCAACCTCCCGTCTAGATCATCCGCCGTGTTCTTCAACGTCCACAGGGTATGGCTCTTTTGTGCACTGTTCCACGTCTTTATGTGACATCCGTCGGAAGTCGGACTTTCCAAGATCATCGGTATCCCCTTATGACCTAGGGTAGGTAGGGATTTAGGGAAGAAAAATCTCAACACTGGTACAGGTGGGATTCGAACCTGGGAACTACAGATTACGAATCTGGCGCGCTACCGACTGAACAAACCTCCTCCCCGCTGATTCTGAGCCACTACTCTATAAAGAGACCCGGACCTAAGCTCTTTCTTTTCTGCATATATAGCATTACTGATATTTAACTTCCCAGGTTCGAGTCCCAGCTGGATCAGCGTTGAGATTTATCTCCGCAAAATTTCCCGCCCTGCCCACGGTCAGTAGGGGACACCGATGGGCTTGGAAAGGCCGCCGTCCGTCGGACGGAACGTTAAGCCGTGGCCCCGTGTGCGGGAGAGAAATACCCTGTGCACGTAAAGAACACGCTGGATGGCCTTGACGGGAGGCCATCCAGCGTGTTCGGACGGAGGAAATTGAAACTTGGTTGACGGAGGAAAACGAAACGGAGGAATTGAACGAAACGGAGGAAAAAAACTTGACGGAGGAAATTGAAATTTGGTTGAGGACCATCTGTCTCCCAACAGATGTTCCAGTGGGTCCCCTCCCCCAACCTTCTCTGAGCCTTCGGGGTCCATGTGACCTGGCCATTTAGCCCATGGTGTGCAAAAAACTGCCGCTCAGAGCTAAAACAACCCAACCCAACCCAACTGATATTTAACAATGAAGAAAAAAATTATCGCATTTAGACGTATAAATTTCTGCCTAAATGTTAATATTTACGCACATAAGTTGGGTTGTTTTACCTCTGAGCGGCACTTTTTTGCACACCATGGACTAAATGGCCAAGTCACATGGACCCCGAAGGCTCAGAGAATGTTGGGGGAGGGGAACCACTGGAACAGCTGTTGGGAGACAGATGGTAGCCTCCCGTCAAGGCCATCCAGCGTGTTCTTTAACGTGCACAGGGTATGGCTCTCTCCCGCACACGGGGGCCACGGCTTAACGTCCCATCCGACGGACGGCGGCCTTTCCAAGCATATCGGTGTCCCCTAATGACCGTGAGCAGGGCGGGGAATTTTGCGGAGATAAATCTCAACGCTGACCCAGCTGGGACTCGAACCTGGGAACTACAGATTACGAGCCTGGCGCGCTACCGACTGAGCCACACCCGCCTCCTACGTATTCTCTAAGTCCTACTTCTTTAACCCAATTGGTCCTTCCGTAACACTTTGTGTCTAAGAGAGATGTGATTCATTTGCTCCCTCACTTCTCTGACTGTCTCTGAGTGTCAATGATTATTTTAAAGATTAAGTGCCCTGAAGAAATTAAAGCGCCTGTGGTGCATTTAAGAATATGTGTTGAAACTCTGACAGTATCTGAGCAGTGTTCAACAAGAAGAACGCATTGCGATTAATACTATTGCGTTTTTAACTTGAGTTAGTTATGATTTGTTATAAACCCGGTAACACCTTGGTTTACGATTCGAACTCTAATTTTAAAAAGTGAAAAAATCGTTTTTCTTTTCTTGTACCTGACGATTGCATTAATGACACACAATAATAAAACATTAATTTAATAATAATAATTATTATTATTATTGATTCAACATCTGTTTCCTAATTATCTGCCCTCTTTCTGATATTAGAGTTTCCTTAAATATGCAAAAAGGGTGTCTGATTAGGTGTTTTGACCCAGATCACCTGCTAGCTCTCTGCATCCATCAAGCCCATTTGGGGCAGGGTGGCTCATTCGGTAGCGCGCCAGGCTCGTAATCTGTAGTTCCCAGGTTCGAGTCCCAGCTGGGTCAGCGTTGAGGTTTATCTCCGCAAAATTCCCCCCCTGCCCACGGTCAGTAGGGGACACCGATGGGCTTGGAAAGGCCTCCGTCCGTCGGATGGGACGTTAAGCCGTGGCCCCGTTTGCGGGAGAGACATACCCTGTGCACGTTAAAGAACACGCTGGATGGCCTTGACGGGAGGCTACCATCTGTCTCCCAACAGCTATTCCAGTGGGTCCCCTCCCCCAACCTTCTCTGAGCCTTCGGAGTCCATGTGATCTGGCCATTTAGCCCATGGTGTGCAAAAAAGTGCTGCTCAGAGGTAAAACAACCCAACCCAATCAAGCCCATTTTGTGAGAAAAATAAAATCCCCTTTCGGAGTTTAAACAATCCAACAGCTGGCAGCCCACCTGTCTCAACATAATTTTCCCCCTAATGATAAAAAATAATTAGCTTTATTGATTATCTCATTAGCGTTACTTTGTTTTTATAGAAACCAAATTATTTGTCAGAAAACAAGAAAACTATGAACTGTTGTTATTACCGTTATAAAGCAACAAAAAAAGGACATTGAACTCAAGTTGTTTCCACTTTATAAATCAACGTGTATTTGCCGTGAATGTCAGCCGTGTTGAAGAAAGCTTGGAACAATGCCCTGAAAACATTCTGTTACAAAGACTAAAATTCTTTCAAAGTCCCAATGCTAAAAGTAACATATATTCCATTAAAACAACTTTATAAATTTTATGTTTCCCCAGAGTGAAATTTTCAACTCACTACGAAATTAAAGTCATTATTAACATTTATCAATTATTCCCAAAATCCCCATACACCAATGTTTCAATGTTTCAAAGAAATGAAACGAAAAAAAAAATAAACTGCCTTTGAAGTTTTTTTAATTCAAACTGAAATATGGGTGGATTTTTTACTGTTGTTCCGTAATGAAATAAAAAAGTTTAAATCGTTTTTTGTCTTTAATGATTCCGGCGTTGCAAATGAGTTGCATATAAACATTTCGTCAGTCAAATTAATTTTTTCTGAATTTGTTCCCATTTGTAACAAGTAATTAAATTGAAAGCGAATATCTGTATTTATTCATTACCATCTATCTACCTTAGCATTTTTTGCAGTTCATACATTTTAATGCAAAAGCAGAAAAAATAGCAATTACCCCTCTTTTTATCCCCTCTGCATATTAGTAAACAGTTTTTCTGAAACATCTAAATTGCATTTCTCACACGAATTTTAAAGTATTTGAATAAATGATATCTAGTCCAAAATTGATAAGCTGTTTTCATTTTCTAAGAGAAAATTTGCTTAAACAACGGGCTAAATGGTCAGCTTGTAATAACTCCAATTGATCAGAGAAAGTTGGGGAAGGAGACCCACTGGACAGATGTTAGGAGACAGAAGCTTCCCATCAAGGCTATTCAGCGTGTTCTTTAGCGTGCATAGATCATGATTCTCTTCCACATGGGGCCACGTTTTAATATTTATTAGATGGACGACGCCTTTTCAAGCTCATCGGTGTCCAGTCTCAGGTGTTTAGCTGAGATAAACATCAACGTTGGTACAGGTGCGACTCGAACCTAAGAACTACATATTACGAGCCTGG
This sequence comes from Ryuthela nishihirai, assembly GCA_038380435.1. Lineage (NCBI taxonomy): Eukaryota > Metazoa > Arthropoda > Arachnida > Araneae > Heptathelidae > Ryuthela > Ryuthela nishihirai. The sequence goes on from JAWZYU010000016.1 coordinate 20,837,980, forward strand.
AAGCGCTACCGACTGAGCCACTACCTGCCTCTGTGGCAAGAGCCTGTTAATATAATGCGCCATAAACATAGGCGAAACCTCATCACAAAAACACAAATAAAGAAACATCCATGCTTTACTCGGGGTTCGAACCCAAGTCATTTTGATCTGTAACCAAGCATGACAACCATTCAACCACAGATAAACGATACAATGTTTTAATGCTGCTAAATAGACATACACTTATGGTTTGGGCTTTTAAACTAGTAAACAGGTTTTACGCTAGTATTAGTAGTAAAATACTAATTTACTAACCTGGAACATTTGGGGCAGCATTTAACCTTGCATGTAATAACTCTTTGTATGTAAAAATTCATTTGTCTGTCCGCTTATGTACTCGGCCCCCAGAGCAGCTAAGGGCACCAAATTTAGCATGAACGTTCCCTTCACCCAGGGGAAGAATATAGACTATATGCAAACCCGCTGGAATGAACCAAAAATGGAAGAGGGAGGAGGGGTTGGGTTGTTTTACCTCTGAGCGGCACCTTTTTTGCACACCATGGGCTAAATGGCCAGATCACATGGACCCCGAAGGCTCAGAGAAGGTTGGGGGAGGGGACCCACTGGAACAGCTGTTGGGAGACAGATGGTAGCCTTCCAGCGTGTTCTTTAACGTGCACAGGGTATGGCTCTCCCGCACACGGGGCCACGGCTTAACGTCCCATCCTACGGACGGCGGCCTTTCCAAGCCCATCGGTGTCCCGTACTGACCGTGGGCAGGGCGAGGAGTTTTGTGGAGATAAATCTCAACGCTGACCCAGCTGGGACTCGAACCCGGGAACTACAGATTACGAGCCTGGCGCGCTACCGACTGAGCCACCCCTGCCCCAGGGAGGAGGGGTGAACGATCATAATGAATTATATGCCAAATGAAAGCTTCCGGCATGGGAGCTTCAGAGAGTAAGAAAGTTTCAGAACTCAAATAAAAGATGATGAAATTTTCATTGAGGGGGGGAGGGAGGAAATCAGATCGCGGGAGATCGGAAACAATCGTGATCAGTTTTATGCCAAATGAAAACTTCTGGCGTGGGTAGTGCAATCTACTATATAATTTAGAAAGCTTGAGACTTCCCCAAAAGAATTTCCCAATAGAAATTTTTAAGACAGGGTTACGGAATGGGTAAGAAATTTTCATAGTAAGAAGCAATCGCATTGAATTTTAAGCAGCAAAAAAACGTTCGATGTGGGGAATATCATCTATACTTTAGATAGCCTCAAACTCGAACTACACCGGGTAATTCTGCTAGTATATTGCATAATGCTTAAACGATTTCTCTAATGGATAAACAACATATGCTAGTCCATTGATATTCTGTATTTATTAATATTTGAATTTTACTGTAAACGAAATTTTCTAGGAAAAAAAAATCATTCATTCTTATTAATTTACATTGAAGTGCCAAAACATTATGACCAGCGATTCTTTACGCAAATCGAAGCAACTGCAGGTAAAATCGCCTCTTTATTTCAAATCGAAGCAACGGTGGCACGTCTGAAGGTCATAAAACAGTATAAATAACACCTGATACTGAGCTGTGTTAATCAGTGTTATTCTTGTTGTTCTTCAGATGGGAAAGGCAGCGTACATCAATGAGTTTGACAAAGGCCAAATTGTAATGGCCAGACGACTAGTTCAGAGCATTTCCGAGACGGCAAGGCTTGTGGGCTGCTCACGGTCAGCCGTGGTTAGTAGCTTCAAAAAGTGGTCCGAGAGGTAAAAACCACGAACCGCCGGCAAGGTGTGGGGCCGACCACGGCTCATCGATGTTAGAGATGAGCGAAGGATATCCCATATGGTACGAGCAAACAGAAGGAATACTGTGGCGCAACTCGCACCTAATTTGAATGTTGGTCACAGGAGTAATGTGTCACAACATACAGTACATCGAACCCTGCTGAAAATGGACCTGCGTAGCCACAGGCCGTTCTGAGTGCCCATGCTAACCTCGGTCCACCGTCGAAAGCGCCTACAATGGGCACGCAAGAATCAAAACTAGACCTTGAATAATTGGAAGAAGGTCGTCTGGTCCGATGAATCTCGTTTCCTGTTGTACCATGTGGACGGCGGGTACGTGTGCACCGTTTACCTTGGGAAGTGTTGGCAGCAGGATGCACCATGGGATGAAAACAAGACGGTGGAGGAAGTGTAATGCTTTGTGCAATGTTCTGCTGGGAAACCCTGGGTTCAGTCATTCAAGTACAGGAAGCTATGATATCTACCTCCTACCTGAACATCATTGCAGACCAGGTACATCCTTTCATGGCAACGGTATTCCCCTCTAGTAGTGCCTTCTTTCAGCAGGAAAATGCACCATGCCACACTGCCCGGATTGTTCGAGAATGGTTCGCGGAACATGAAGAAGACTTCCAGGTATTGTGCTGACATCCAAATTCCCCAGATATCAATCCAATCGAGCATCTGTGGTTTATGTTAGAACAGCATATCCGATCTAACGCGGTTCAATCACATAACTTACAAGTGTTAAAGGATCTGCTAGTAACGTATTGGTACCAGATAACACAAGAAACCTTTAGATATCTTGTAGCGTCCGGCCTTACCGGCTAAGAACTGTTTTGGCAGCACGTGGAGGACCAACATCATATTAGGCAGGTGGTCATAATGTTTTGGCTCTTGGGTGTAAATGCTGAGTACATTTTCCTGCTTCATCCAAACGACATTTAAAAAATTTCCATTTCCTCTCTTTCGTATTCTCCCAAGAGATAAAATGTTTGCTTCGAATTCAGTTTCAACTTCGAAATATCTACTAAAATATAATAAACTAATATTTATAATAATTTCTTCCCTTCACTCAGGAACAGCATCCTTGTCAAAAACATCCTTTTATCTCGTACCAGAGTGCAGATAAGATTTGCCAGCGGCTGACATTTGTCTCTCCAAAGGATTGAGAGCAAAGCTACACGTTTCTGAAGATGCTAGCTAATTTACATCACATTATTCTTTGCAATAATCTATTGTAGTCGCCTTTCCTTTCGACTATTCGAAATGGCATTAATATGATAATGTTGATATTTAACGCCGAGTTTGCTCCCAACTACAAAGCACTGCATGCACAATAGGGTTAATGCCTTGCCAGGCTTGGTTGATGTTCATGGCTTGAGAACAACAAGGAATAAAAATCGATGTTGCCTCAGGACCAACTTCAACAAATGCCAAGTGATGAAGACGGATCCTTTCCATAAGAAATGCTTGCGTTGCTTTTCGCAAATCGCCCATTTCATGTAACAATGCGTAACTTCCCATTTTATAGTTGAAAGGGCTTCCAACAAGAGAGGGAAGGCAATTATTATTGTTAAGCGTCAAGGACGATAGAAGCTAATAGTCGTTTCATTCACGTTGAATTCCATTTATTGCATCAGTTACCTTATATCCGGCCTCCTTGTTTGCTATTTGTGTCGTAACAGTCTCTATTGACTCTCTAACGCTGTTTGCATTACGTGTCACAGAGAGATTCCATTCATTTATGCTAATTGGAAGAAATAAGGGGTATTTGTTCAGTGGAATTTACTTGAAACGCATCATTCACAATTTTCGTTTTTACTCCTTTGCTGCAAGTATCGCTTTACGCGCTTTTCAAACTCGTGATTACCAATAACTCAGAAAATAATTGTATATCGGAGAACAATTTTTAGCGGAAATGTTATTTCCAACAAGTTGGGATTGAATGTGGACGAGTCAAAACCACACGATATTGTGGGATTTGGGTTGGGTTGTTTTTACCTTTGAGCGGCACTTTTTTTGCACACCATGGGCTAAATGGCCAGGTCACATGGACCCCGAAGGCTCAGAGAAGGTTGGGGGAGGGGACCCACTGGAACAGCTGTTGGGAGACAGATGGTAGCCTCCCGTCAAGGCCATCCAGCGTGTTCTTTAACGTGCACAGGGTATGTCTCTCCCGCACGCGGGGCCACGGCTTAACGTCCCATCCGAAGGACGGCGGCCTTTCCAAGCCCATGGGTGTCCCTACTGACCGTGGGCAGGGCGGGGAATTTTGCGGAGATAAATCTCAACGCTGACCCAGATGGGACTCGAACCTGGGAACTACAGATTACGAGCCTGGCGCGCTACCGACTGAGCCACCCCCGCCCCGATATTGTGGGAAGAAAATGTACTAGTTTAGAAAATCTTGTTGATTAATTATTGATTGGGTTGTTTTGTGCTGTTAGGATGATTGTCGCTGGCATTTTGTTTAGAGAAGATGATTTAGTTGATCCATATGTACTTTTGTATCATGAATATATTTATAAAAAATGGGAATGATCGATGCAGCCATCCCAAATGCTTAGTTTCTGAATTGTTTTCATTCTGAGTACCAATTTTTACCTCGCATTGTTTGGATCGCTTTTGTACTGAGAAGTAATTGTTACTTCACAATATGTTAAAATACTTTCATTCTAAATAATAATTCTTACCTTACAATGCATCTATATTTTTTTTCCATCTGAGTGATCATTCTTCCTAATATATTTAAATTATTTGCATCTTTGATAATTCTTACCTCACAATACCTCTAAATTGTTTTCATCTGAGTGATCTTTCGTACTTCATAACGTCTTTAGATAATTTCATTCTAAATAATAATTCTTACCTAACAATGCGTCTATATTATTTCCATCTGAGTGATCATTCTTCCCAATGTATTTAGATTATTTTTATCTTCGATGATTCGTATCTCAAAATGTGCTTGGATTATTTTCATTCTGAATGGTAATTCTTACTTTGTAATGTACTATATTCTTTTCATCCTAATTGATAATTCTTGTCTCAAAGGTGTTCCGATTTTTGTCATCTTCAGCGGTAATTTTTCCCTCAAATGTTTCGAATTGTTTTATACCCTGAGTGGTATTTCTTATTTTACAATATGTTTGAATTGTTTTTATCCTGAGTACTAATCCATACCTAACCATGTGCTTTATTGCTTTCATCCTGAATGGTATTTATTTACTCAAAATATCTCAAAAAGTGTAATTATTTACTCCCAATGTGTCTCTCACCTTCTAAGAGTAATTGTCATCTCAAACTGTCTGTTACATTCTAAGCGTAAGTCATCTCACAATGCACTTGCTACATTCTATGCGAAATACCTCATGTTGTCACAGCAAACACTCTGTGATAACTGCCAAGTAAGGTATCATTCTTAGTTTAACGTAGATATCAGTTTTAGAGGAAAACTGGTCTTGAGACTGGTGGGATACGAACCACAACATCGTAATAACACGTCATGTGATTACAACGCGTAACAACAAAATTGAAATCGATGCTAAACTAAGAGCCATACCTTTCTTGACAATCGAACAAAAACGTCGGCAAATTTCTTCAATTTACTCTTTGATATGCTATTTATTTTATTATTGAATGATATTTTCCATTTTGTGGTTCTAATGAGATATTCATGATGATTGATGAATCCATTTCAATGATAATTCATGTAGATAATGAGGCCGACTTTAGCTATTTTGCCTCCAGGAGCAAACATGGACTCTGCCGCCCTTTTCTCCAAATCTGATCTTAGATATTAATGATTATTTTAGCTAAATTTAATGTCCTTTTTAAAAGAAACTGAAAATCATCTATTGAAAAAATATGTCGTATTTACTCCGGTCAATCTTACTGCAACTATGGTCGTTAGTTCATTGGCAAATTGCCAACCCCAAATAAACATCTCCTAGTACAGCGCACCGGTTGCAAGTATATAACTCCTCCCCTGTAGATAACAAATGCCACAGGATTTCAGAAAAATCGCTCTGTACAACAACGGTTAAAGATAGGAACCTGATACCAGAAAGTTGTTTAAAAGTTTACTTTTAAAAGTTGTTAAAACACCATCGCTTTCGGGCATAGCACTAAAACCGGAATGCCAACTTTGGGGTTCAGTTGAAGGCGATACTATTTTTATTCATAATCCTTATATCTTAAAATCTGATCAAATGCTAGGATGACTACTACAAGCTTTTTTCACCTCCTAAGATTAATGTCGACTCTACTGTAAATGATCTATGATAACTGTAGAAACATCAGCTGCGTGTCTCATAAGTCTTTCCACAGTCTTTCCAGCTGATATTCCCGCAATGTTACTAGCAATGATGTCGGGAATAAGAAAAAAAGTACGAAACATGGAAATTAGAAGCACTTGACAAGTTTCGGGAATGGACATTCCCAATGAATCGTTGAAAGAAATGGGTATGGATTGAAAGAAAACGGTATATTTTAAAATCCTTTCCCGAGATGCTCTTCAATGCCAAAGATGTAGGTATGAGGGAGTAAGAGGGTTCAGAGAAGTTTGGGAAAAAGGCGCACTGGGCAGCTGTTAAGAGACAGATGGTTGCCTTTTCGTCAAGGTAATCTTGCGTGTTCTTTCACGTACATAGGGTATGGATCTTTTTCACATAGGACTACGGCTTTACATCACATCCGACGGATGGTGGCCTTTCCAAGCCCATTGGTATCTCTTTCTGACCGAGGGATTATCGGAGATAAATCTCAATTCTGGCACTGATGACACTCGAACCTGAGAACTACAGGTTACACGCTTGATGCTCTACCGACTGAGTCAACCCACTCCCTCGAGAGTAAGAAAATAGGATTCTACAACGTTGATTGAAAGATTTATATATGTGGCAAAGAAGTTGACAAAACGGCGAAGTGCGATATAGGTACAGCCTTGATTAAAAGACTTCTAGATGGGGACAATGAGTTAAATGAAACGGGGAAGGGCGATACAGAAAGGTGCCGAGCCCAGCGGTCTGGTGCCGCCGACACCGTAACGTACGACTTCAGGAGATATTGGATAGACAACGAAGAGAGGCAAGGAGAGAAAGAGAGCTAGAACGGCCTGGCAGTGATCAATATTACGTATTGTGGGCATGGCTCCTTCCAGCTGTTGCAAAGGCTCTTGTAATTGTCCCGACGCATCTCCAGATGTTAGATTCCATGGCAGCCGGCAATGCACCGAAGGCACAAAAGCAGACTGTTGGCGTTCTTTCTCGCGTGCGGAGACTGTTGTTGTTGTTGCGGTGGCGATGGTAGTTGGTGGTGGTGGTAGGGTTGGAACGAAAACTCTCCCCCCCCCCCACATCCCTTCCTACCACTATCCTTCTTTCCTTGTCCGAGTATCGAACAGAGAAGTTAACACTAAAAGCTTTTGTTGTATCTTCCCTACTTTAACGGTCTGGAGGCAATGCGTGTGTAGATGTCATTGGATGAATCAGATTTTTTACCAGTGATTTGTAACGACTGCACCAATGTTTTTTTCTTTTGGGGGGAGAGGAGAGAGGGATGACAAAAAAAACTCAGTTATACGATGGTGGACGGAATATGATAGATGAATGCTGAGTTCGAGATTGTTTTTTTAAGCGTGATTCTTTACAGTGAGTAGCATTGTTTTTTGTTTTCATATTTGTTTGTACATTTTATTGGAATTACACTGTGCTTTGTATGTCTACGTGAATACCACCACGCTTATTTATTTGCTTTGCACATAATCAAGTCTGGTTTATACTTTAGTAAGCAAAAATATTTTCGTTTCTTGTTTGCTTTTTTTTTCAATATTGACGATTCAAAAGTCTGTTATTTTAAGAAACATTTAAAAAAGGGAAAAGCAGAAATCCTGTAAGAAAACATATATTAAGTAAATGGATTTTTGATATTACCGAGGAATTTTGTAAGCAGCTTTCGATTTATTCTAGCCATAATTTTTTTTCTGCATAAGGCTTTCAACTTTAGCTGCCTTGAGAATATAATTTATTACAAAAGGTTTTATCTTTCATTTCTCATCCCGTAGCATGTTTACACTTTAGTTCACTAATATGATTTTTTTTTCGTATTCGCTGGTCAGTCTTATGCATCTTTTTTTTCGAGATTTATCTCTAAGATTTTTTTAAATAATAACAGCGGGACTGCTTTGATTTATCTTGTTTACAACAAGCAGCCGTCCTTTTGAAAATAAAACAAATAATCTAACTCCTTTCCTAAACATGGGTTTTTTGAAATAAAGGATTATTTTAAGAAAGCGGTTCTGCCACTGATTTACTTTTTTTTTTCTGTTTTTGAAATTGAATCGCGATTATTTTTCTGTTATGGGACTATGTCGGTGAGTTCAACTTAAAGGTTGTTCTCGCGATTTGTATCCCAGCAAGAAAAATTACTATATTTTTTCCTCTTTCGTCATGAATATTATATCATTTCTCTAAAAATGTGATAAGTAATGCACTTTTCTACCGTTATTTGAATCTGTGAATTCGACAAAAGTCGAATGGAATTTTCTGATTCTACTTGTTTATCTTATTTCTGCTTTCCATCAATTGCAAGGGGAATCGGGTAATAAAGAAATCGTCAAATTCATTTCCGATGAGGAGTATGAGCCGGCAGCGGATGATGTTCTCAAGCTGAGATTATGAGATTTGATCTCCAGTTTGGCTCCTGATGATGAGCAACAAATTGTCGCCACTTTATTGAGCACCCGGGGCGGGGTTGGCCCAGTCGGTAGTGATCCAGGAGTAATGTATATTGAATCTCTCTGAGGTTCCTGCAGTAATTGGGTTGCGAGTAATCTGCAGTTCCCAAATTCGAGCTCTAACTGTGCTAGCTTTGAGTTTTATATTCCCTAACCCCCACCGTGACCTCGATGAGAAAGGAGACACCGATGGGTTTGGGAAGATCGCCGTCTATCGAATAACCATAACTTGGGCACGCTAGAGAACACAGTGGAGGGCTTTGACGGGAGTCTACTACTGTATCTTAACAACTGTCAAGTGGGTTCCCTTCAACAACTTTCTCTGAGCCTTTGGAGTCCTTGTGACCTAGTCATTTAGCCCTTTAGATGCACAAAAGCTTTGCTCAGAGGTTAAACAACACAACCGAGCACCTTCCCTCTAAGAAAAAGGAGCAGCGATTACGGTTGAATGACCCCGCCCATTCCGATGTGATTTCAAAGAGGTCGTACTTTATGCTCGATAGCTGTGCCTAATAACAGTGTTCCATAACGAGTGTATCGCTGTGAAAAACCAGGTGTGTCGCAGCGAGATCATAGAAGTGTTGCTCCGCGGCGAGTTCTGGGCCTCAACTGGTATTAAGATGATCTGCAGACTGATGGCTTAGATGTGCCACCGGTGAGGTATAGGTATGATGCGGCTAAATATTAGGTGTGTCATGGTGAAGTACAGATATGCCCCGGGTGTTCAGTAAAAGGGAGACAAGTTGCTGCTCATAATCAGGAGCCGGTGTGTTACGACGAGTTATTTTGACTTGCAAATACCAGATGTGCTGCGTCGATGTACTAGGTATGTCATGGCCAGGTACTAGTTTTGGCACGTCGATGTACTGGGAATGGTGTGGCGAAGTAAGTTGTGTCGCAGAGAGATTCCAGGATAGGTTACTGCGAAGTGTCAGTTATGGATCGTAGAGAAATAAGAAATGTGCCACGATGAGATATGGTCTGAGAATCTATAATAATTACAAATTGATGTCACGAAATTTTGTGTATTCGATTGCAATGGGATTGATTAAATTGGATAGATTTAATGACTATTTTCAGAGTCTTTCGGATATCCATAATTATGAAACACATCATAAAGCATCATCTGAGTATACCTATGTGTTGATTGTCAATTGAGTAGAGATCTGCCAAATATAATGCAGTAAAAATTTAGTCTGAACTGCCGGATGATGTTAAAAATGCAAATCTTTAAAATTATTTTTTCAAAAAATATAGAACGTTTCTTTTTACAAAGCAATGAAATTCATAAGCTTAATATGTCTCATAACCATTTCTGTTTTTATTATCATATACATTCTTGCTGCTCTAATTATACTTTAAAGGAAATAGGGAGCATTAACTAAAAAAAGCATCAGCTTATTATGCTCTCCTTTTTTTATGCCTTTCCTATTGAGATACGCCAGGTGTGCCACTGTGATGTACAGGTATGACGCGGCTAAGTATTAGGTGTGTCACTGTGACGTACTGGTATGAGGCGGTTAAGATAAGATTAGGTGTGCCACGGTGAGGTACAGTATGACGCGGCTATGGTTAGCGCGCTTGGCTACTGATCTACGGGTCCTGTGTTCGAGCCCCGGGTAAGGCATGGATGTTCGTGTTGTTTTCTGCTGAGGTCCTGCCATCCTCTCAGATCTTCTACTGTGGCATATAAACTGACATGCTCCTGTCAGACCTCTGTCGCAAGCAGCTGCTTGAGGGGTATTTTTTTTTTTATTATTTAAGTATTAGGTGTATCACGGTGAGTTCAGCATAAAGCGGTAAGGTGTAATATCACGATTAGTATAACGCTGCTAAGTATCAAATGTGTCACGGTGAAGCAGAAGTGTATTAGGTGTATCACGGACAGATTACATTTTGCGATGGTAAAGTGCCAGTTGTACACATTGAGATCCCTTTGGGAGGTAGGCCATGTCGATGTACCAGTTATTTCGCATAGCCATCTAAGTTATGTCACATACTGGGTGTCAGTTTTGCGCCTAGAGATCACAGTTGGTACTGGCGAGGTATCAGCTGGGCCGCGACCAAATCTCATTTGTGAAACGAAATGATCCAGGTGTACCGAAACATGATATCCTATATGATGCAATAAAGTACTAAAATGCACCTGAAGATTATTTAAGAAAAAAGGATGTGTTAATACTTTCTTTATATAGCGTATTATTATGATACAAAGGCGCGCTAATTTTCCTATCATATCAAAGAGCAGAAATTGACTACTTTTATAATCAATTGCATATTAAATTGCACTGCTTTGGATTAGAACAAAATTGTTTTCATAATATTTGTATGTTTATTCATTCATTTATTCAAATTTGAAGAAAATACATAAAATACAAAACGTACAGAAATGCAATATAAACAAGAATAGAAAGAAAGTAGTAATCAAGGAGCTCGTAACTCGTCCAGTTAATCTGGTTGGTTGTTTTACCTCTGAGTGGCACTTTTTTTTTTGCACACAATGGGCTAAACGACCAGGTCACAAGGACCCCGATGGCTCAGAGAAGGTTGGGGGAGGGGACCCACTGGAACGGCTGTTGGGAGACAGATGGTAGCCTCCCGTCAAGACCATCAAGCGTGTTCTTTAACGTACACAGGGTATGGCTCTTCCGCACACGGGGCTACGGCTTAAGACCCATCCGACGGACGGCGGCTTTTCGAAGCCCATCGGTGTCCCCTACTGACCGTGAGCAGGGCGGGGAGTTTTGCGGAGATAAATCTCAACGCTGACCAAGGTGGGACTCGAACCTGGGCCAGTTAATCTGGACGAGTTACGAAATCGTCCTTGAGTTAGATAGAAATATATAATCTTAACACGATAATTCTTTAATAATAGTTTTTTGATTTTAAAATATGTTGAAAATACATTTGAACTATTATATTATTATATAGAGCAGTGGTTCTCAAACTTTTATGCTTCACGTACAGTCGCTCAAAAAAGTATCCGAACACTACGGTTGATTACAGAATTCAGAAAAAATATCTGGTAACGATTTTTTTAGAAATTAGTGATCTGGCAACCTTCGTGTCACGTGACACGAAGGTTGCCAGATCACTAATTTCTAAAAAAAATAGTTGCCAGATATTTTTCCTGAATTCTGTAATCAACCGTAGTGTTCGGATACTTTTTTGAGCGACTGCACACCCTGAAAATGTGCATATAACTGTCGTACCCCTTGTATAGATGGATAAAACTACAGTTATAGTGTAAAATGGTAAATTTTACTTTGTTACTAGATCTAGCGACTTTTGAGCTCTCACGGCGTACCCCAAAAAATTTTACCGCGTTCCGTCGCTCAAAAAAATATCCAAACACTATGGTTGATTACAGAATTCAGACAAAATATCTGGCAATGATTTTTTTTTAGAAATTAATGATCTGGCCTTCGTGTACTGTTACGAAGGTTGCCAGATCATTAATTTCTAAAAAAAAATCATTGTCAGATATTTTGTCTGAATTCTGTAATCAACCATAGTGTTTGGATATTTTTTGAGCGACTGTACCCCCAAAGGATACGCGTACCCCACGTTGAGAACCCCTAATATAGAGTATAGATTTTTACAAAGGTTATAAAGCTTGTATCTCATATCTCGTACATATCGAAACATGGTGTCATATGTGAAGCAATAAATATTAATTATTCAATACTTTTAATATTCAGATTATTATATATAATTCGTATTAAAAAATTCATCATGTTTATAAATTCAATTTTAACCAATATATATTTTAACCAAGATAGTAATGCATTGTCTGCTGACATGGGATAAAGGCTTGATAAAAATTCAGCTAATCTATAGCATCTTTTTAACTTTTGTCTCTTTTTGAATATTATCACTCAAGTATGAATAATGTAACTCTGGAATTCCATTCGCAACGTGATCTTGTGCTCTTTTATCTAAACCCATTTCTTCCATTTTTCTCATTAGTTCTTTTCTCTTTTTCTCCTTCAAGTTTCGAAAACTTTTCAAAAGACGCAGCGGTAAATACTGACTCCTCTCATTTGGTTTCCTATGAACAGCTTAGATCCTTTTTTTTAAGGAGAAGATTTTCGAAGACTTTTAGGTTGGTACAAGAGCTAAGACGAGAGTACTTAACAGAAAAAGATTGTAGGAGAAATAAAAGTAATAGAGAAAAAAAAAGCAAGGGTAAAAAACCTGCTTGTCTTGATTCAAAGAATTAAGCTCCAGACGAAGTGGAGCATTTGATGGTGAAGTATAATCATGCAGTCGAAGAAGAAAACAAGAAATAAATCTGATACCACTGAAATCGTCCTTGATCGATGTAGGCAGTAATCGATTCTGTTTTCTCTATGATCGACGAGATTCCCGGTGGATCATTGAATAATTTATAACTCTCCTTCTGTTGTCAGCAGGGGAGGAGGAACTCTGTTTTCTCAGTGTTCTAAGTTTTTCAAAGACATGTTCTCGGTGATGTCGATGTTGTGTAAACTTGCAATATTTATGGTCGAAACGATGGATAGATTTTCCGCCTGGTGGGGCAGGTAAACATGCGCAAATGAGTAGATAATCATGTTCAAGTCGCGAGATGATGTAAGAGAAAAAACGTGATGGTTGATAAAGATGGGTGAAGGAAAGAAAGTATGATGTGGAGGTAAAAAGGAGATGGATGAATAGATGGAGGAAAGTAAATGGGGAGTGTTTATAGACTGAAGAAGAAAGAGCAGAGGGCAGGCAAATAAAGTTGGTGCGAATTTTTTTATTATTTTTTTTTTTGATGAAAGAAAAGATTTCTAGTGGCGATGCATGGATGGAAAGGTATATGAAGGTTGCAGTTGTTGTTAGCAAACTGTGGAGAAGAATAAATATTCAATTGAAGCGGTAATGCGATGGAAGATGAGGATCAAGTGTTAAGAGGATATATGAATGGTGAGGAAAAGAAGCTGAAAAGGTGAAAAGAAGAGCTAAATTATAAAGTCTACGAAAAGAGGCTGGACAGAGAAAGAAGAAGAGGTAATGGGATGAAAAGCGTTCTGCAAACTCACATCAGCTAAATAGAGTCAAGAGAAGAATCCTTGATGTATTCATGAGATGAAAGTAAACGGTAATAAAATTGATGCTGGAGCTGAGGCACTGGAAAGAGAAAGACGACCTAATAGGAATGAATAAAAATATGGACGAAGAACAGTTCAAAAGGGTAGATGATGTTGAGAGAAAGCCGTTGAAAGTGTAGCTTAGAGCATTAAAAATAATAGGCAAGCTATGCCATTTTTGATCATGTGTCTAAATAGGAAGAAATATATCTAATGAGAATGAGATAAGAAAATTAAAACTCATTAGATAATTCATCTGAGCACAATGAAAAAATTTGAAAACTTGGAAAGAATGGCATTATTTTCACCGTGTAATCTACACCTCTACTTGCAATATTCGTATGATGTATATCTAGATTTGCAAAAAAGAAATTCAGAAGAGGAGTATTATTTGTAAAAATTCTTATTCAAGAAGTTGAGTGATTTCTGCAAATAAATGGTCTTGTTCAGGAAGTTGGGTGAGATATACAAAAACAATGTGTGTGTGTGTGTTTTTTTGCAGAAAGCTGGGTGTGATGTACAAAAATATATTTAAAAAAAGCTTGGTGAGATCTTCAAAGTAAAAAAAAAACACTTTTTCAAGAATCTCAGTGAGAATGAAAAAAAAAAATTATTCAAGAAGTTGAGTAAGATTTACAAGGGAAAAAAATTTATTCAGTAAGTTTAGTAAGATCTCCAAAACAAAAACTATTTTAAGAAATTCAGTACGATATATTATTTATTATTCAGGGACTCAATTAAACTAAGGAGACAGGTAGATGAGCTATAAAAATATTTTCAAACATTTACAAAATATAGTCAAATAATAGGAAAGTTTTGATATTTTTTCTTTATTATTATAATTTTTTATAATAAAACAATTTTGGACTAGTATAAGAGGCCCCACAAAGATTTACAACACATCAGACATAGTCATTCGGTGCATTATTTAGAGTGAACATGATACGCCACATTTCTTTTCATAGTACACTTTTTCCCGTTTTTTTCATTATCGCAGAAAAATGATATTAGGCACTCCCCTTTGGAAAGTTAATAGACAAAAGCGTACGACACCGTTAGATAGTGTTCCACTAATTTCAGCTTCCCATTTAGAAGAAGAGTATACCTATTTTGAAAGATATCACGTTTATAAATTACTAGCAGATTTACACGGCATTTTTAAGGTTCTGAAATAAATTATATTTTCCTTTCCAAAAATTAAAATATGCACGCTTTACCTAGATGTTTTTTTTTATTTGAAGAGTAAACAAAATTGCGCTAGGAAAGGAAAATAAAATGATTCCAACATCATATATAAACGCTTTGTAGACAATATTTGATATACTTGAATTCAAAAGTGATCTTCTTCTTTTAGGCATTAAGAAACACTTAATGTAAAATAAAATATAAAATATATTTGCTCGATTATATCTTAAAAATTCATTTATTAGATTATATCTTAAAAAATATTTGTTAGGTTACATCTTAAAACTATATTTGTTAGATTATATCTTAAAAATATATTTGTTAGATTATATCTTATTAATTCAAAGTATAGTCATTATATTTTTCCCTTCTAGATTATTTAAAGTACTAAACGAATACATTATTTATCGCAACGATCGATGCATGTTTATTGCTGATGCATAATTTTTACTCAGCTATAAGAGAACGGCATGTTTATTGCTGATGCATAATTTTTACTCAGCTATAAGAGAACGGCATGTTCTACACCACTTATATATGTATATATACAGTATATAGCACGTTCTACACCACTTATATATCTATATATATCATGTTATATACCACTTATATATGCATATATATATATATATATAGCACGTTCTACACCACTTATATATGTGTATATAGCACGTTCTACACCACTTATATATGTGTATATAGCACGTTCTACACCACTTATATATGCATATATATATATATATCATGTTATATACCACTTATATATGCATATATATAGAGAGCACGTTCTACACCACTTATATGTGTGTATATATAGCACGTTCTACACCACTTCCAGTCAAACGTGATTGGAAGCTTATTTCGACTCCCCATTGATAAATTTTTCCCGACACCAAATCACAAAGTAGCCAAGTCGACGACAGAGTCTTCAATCTCTATCAGATCCCCGGAATTCATAAATGAGTAAACCCGTCCTATGGTATATAGACATACTATTTTTTTTCTCAACAGTGTTTCATATAGGGGAACAATCAAAAGGGAAAATGAAATCAGAAATTATCTATTATTTAGAAAAGAAAAATCATCAGAAATTAAATTTTGGGCCAATCGGTCAAGTAACCGAGGATTTACCGGACGCCGAAAACTGTCGCTAAAAGTTTCTCAATAATTTGGATATTTAAGCTACTGCACCCACTGGAGTTAGCACGGCACAGAAGAAGAAACACAATAATATTGGTGAGCATGCCCGTTTCAGTATGCCTGAACTGTTTAAAAGGTATCTTAATTTATTCAACAGATAGTTAATATGAGTCGTGTAGTTCAATTTAGAATCTATAAGTGCAACCAACTATCTGGATTTTCATATATGTTCTATTAATTCACTTGAAGAAATCATATCGCCTCTGGCGAATATGGTAATATGGGAATCTCATTTTAAAACAGAATGAAGTGTTTCGTTGACCTACTTTCGCTCTTTAAAAGTTTTAATTCGAACTAATCGATCGTTGAGAAAATGCAAATAGTAATATTTTATTTGTACTAATAAAGCATTAAAAGCATTTGTTCTTTCGATTTTAAAAGTTGCCCTTCTTACACCCCTCTGAGAAAATTTCACAATTCTACCATCAATAAACTAATTGCGATATTCGTTACAAGTTTCCCATTTTCCATAGTCAGTGTTCTCTAACGATGTAAATTAAAGTCGCCTAAAGATTTCGAAATATGCCAATCAAAATATTCCATTACTACCAATCCTACTAAAAAGAAGTTTCCACTTATCTCTTAAAAAGTTGCGTCTCCCCTCCCCGAAAGTAAGGTGTCAACTGATTGTTGCCAATAGAACTTTCATGACCTTCGCATTCATCATCAAAACTTCGAATTTTTGGCATAAATACATCGCTTGCAATATTAGTTTTAAAAATTTTCACAGTTAGAAAATGCAGTTATAACTTTTGTAATGTGACAATTGTAATGTTTTCATCTAACCCAAAAAGAATTTTCAATTTATTATTTGTTAAATCAAAAAAGTTGCGTTTCACACGTTCCCCTAGGTCTAAAGAGTCAACTCATCGCTAATAAATCAACACTTCCTAACCATCACATTCCACTACCAAAAATTTCAAATTTCTATCTTAAAATACATCATTTACAATATTCTTTTTAAACCTTGTAATTCTCAATTGTTACATCGTTAGAGTGCGCATGCAGCTTTTGGGAAATTCGGAAAGTGTGAATGGCAATGTTTCATCAATACAGTTGCTCAAAAAATATCCGAACACTATGGTTGATTACAGAATTCAGAAAAAATATCTGACAACGATTTTTTTAGAAATTAGTAATCTGGCAACCTTCGTGTACTGTACACGAAGGTTGCCAGAACACTAATTTGTAAAAAAATCGTTGCCAGATAACTAATTTGTAACAAAAATTGTTGCCAGATATTTTTTTCTAAATTCTGTAATCAACCTTAGTGTTCGGATATTTTTTTAGCGACTGTACACCTAACCAACACAAAAAGAATTTTTTATTTATCTCTAAAAACAAAAAAATTCGTTGTCTAAAAACGATAAAGAAAAAACATATCACGTGTTTTTTTGTAAGCGAGTTGGGTTGTTTTACCTCTGAGCGGCACTTTTTTGCACACCATGGGCTAAATGGCCAGGTCACATGGACCCCGAAGGCTCAGAGAAGGTTGGGGGAGGGGACCCACTGGAACAGCTGTTGGGAGACAGATGGTAGCCTCCCGTCAAGGCCATCCAGCGTGTTCTTTAACGTGCACAGGGTATGTCTCTCCCGCACACGGGGCAACGGCTTAACGTTCCATCCGACGGACGGCGGCCTTTCCAAGCCCATCGGTGTCCCCTACTGACCGTGGGCAGGGCGGGGAATTTTGCGGAGATAAATCTCAACGCTGACCCAGCTGGGACTCGAACCTGGGAACTACAGATTACGAGCCTGGCGCGCTACCGACTGAGCCACCCCCGCTCCTTTTGTAAGCGAAATAGCAATAGTAGTCACCACTTCTTAGTGCCCAAGATGCATGGTAAAATTTAACCATTAAACTAAAAGATCTAAGTTTTAATTCGAATGAAATAAATTTCGTTTCGTATTGTAATTAAAATTGTTTACTTGTCTGCCAGATATTTTCATTTGCGTAATTGCGAAAAAGTCTGGCAGACATTTTGATTTACGCGTGTTAAATAAAAACAACTTTGTACAGTGACAATTAAAAAGATATCACGAGTGCAAAAGTTCTAGAATTATATCGTGATTTAATGGATGGTTGCATAACAAATAGAGCCTCCGTAACAATGAAATTAAGCAAAGCAAAATTTCGCAACAATGCATCCTATGCCTTCCCAACAGTACATTCAATATGTAAAATGAAGTTGGGTTGTTTTACCTCTGAGCGGCACTTTTTTGCACACCATGGGCTAAATGGCCAGGTCACATGGAGACCCCGAAGGCTCAGAGAAGGTTGGGGGAGGGGACCCACTGGAACAACTGTTGGGAGACAGATGGTAGCCTCCCGTCAATGCCATCCAGCGTGTTCTTTAACGTGCACAGGGTATGACTCTCCCACACACGGGGCCACGGCTTAACGTCCCATCCGAAGGACGGCGGCCTTTCCAAGCCCACCGGTGTCCCCTACTGACCGTGGGCAGGGCGAGGAATTTTGCGGAGATAAATCTCAACGCTGACCCAGCTGGGACTCAAACCTGGGAACTACAGATTACGAGACTGGCGCGCTACCGACTGAGCCACCCCCGCCCATGTAAAATGAAGTGACAAGTATTCACGATAATACTAGAATAATATATCGCCTCTGGTGAATATGGGGGCGGGTGTGGCTCAGTCGATAGCGCGCCAGGCTCGTAATCTGTAGTTCCCAGGTTCGAGTCCCAGCTGCGTCAGCGTTGAGATTTATCTCCGCAAAATTCCCCCACCCTGCCCACGTTCAGTAGGGGACACCGATGGGTCTTGGAATAGGCCGCCGTCCGTCGGATGGGACGTTAAGCCGTGGCCCCGTGTACGGGAGAGCCGTACCCTGTGCACGTTAAAGAACACGCTGGATGGCCTTGACGGGAGGCTACCATCTGTCTCCCAAAAGCTGTTCCAGTGGGTCCCCTCCCCCCACCTTCTCTGAGCCTTCGGGGTCCATGTGACCTGGCCATTTAGCCCATGGTGTGCAAAAAAGTGCCGCTCAGAGGTAAAACAACTCAACCCAACTCTGGTGAATATGGGGATACGTTTTGTTTTCTCAAAGGAAAGGAAGTTTCCGAATTCTTCACCCTTTCACAGTAATAATTCGTAGCAACGGGTGATTGGAAATCGTAAATTGTAATGCATTATTAATCCTATACGACGAAAAACTCTTTTAAGATTAAAAAAGTTGCTTTTCCTTGTTTCCTACAGTTAAGTGGCAAATTAGTCAGCGTATATAAAATAAAGTAATATTATAAATAAAAATAATAAAGACTCCCTCAAGCAGCTGCTTGTCACAGAGGTCTGACAGGAGCCTATCAGTTTCTGTACCATGGTACTTCTACAAGGTCTGCAAGAATGGCAGGACATCAGCAGAAAAACAACACAAACATCCATGCCTTAATCCGGGGCTCGAACCCAGGTCCCTTAGATCAGTAGCCAAGTGTGCTAATCACTCGGCCACGGGACGGGATAATATTTTATTATAACTTAATTAAAATATTATTGAAATTTTTAAAAATAAGTGCTAGTCTTTTGGAAATAAACAACTACGGGCTGAATTTTAATTAAATTGCGAAATTAAAACGCATTTGAATATTAATTATACTTCTGTTAGTAAGTTATCCGGGTTTTTTTTATCGACACTTTATTCTTTATCAACACATTCTATCAACAGAATTTCTAATTTCTATCTTAACTATATTGTTTGCAATCTTACTTCAAGTTTTACATTTTCTTTACCTAGCGCCCTTTAACGATATAAATTAAGGCCTTTTGGGGGACTTAAAAACTATGAATCATTATATTTCATTAGTGTCTATTCAACTCAAAATGATTTTTTTTTATTAAACTCTCAGCCTAAACTCCTCTCTCCCCAGGATGTGTGTGTGTGTGAAATTAATCCAGCTAATGTAAACCCTTGATCATCATACTCCACCACTAAAAAATCGAATTCCACAGGCCTACAGGATCGCCGATCATTGAGAGTTTTTTGCTTTTTGGCACAGTTCTTGATAAACATTGACGCTGTTGTGCGTGAAAAGCCCTGGAGGACTGCCGTTTGGGAGATGCTAGAGCCGGCATGCCTAATAGCAACTATCATGTCACGTTTAAAGTCGCTCAGGTCGTTCGTTTTGCACATTCTGATGCTCAATCTAATTCTAACTGATTCTCGAAGAGCTGGTCTGCTTGATTTATATCGCATATCGCGGTCACGTGATGCATTACGTGTTGGACTGAATCGTTTATGTGACGAGGGGTGGTATACTTAAAAAACTGGCATCTCAGTGTACTTCGTTACGAAACAATGCTCCGTATTGTCTACTTTTATGCAACCATGTTTCAAATTCCCACATGAAAAGAAAATACATTAGTGATTGCAGTTGCAAAACAGTGGATTGCAAACATCGTTTATTGAGAATGAGATTGCAACTAGTATATAAAAATAAAACTACAACGAGTCTAGCCTTACTTAAGATGCCAAATGCTTTTTCCTCCTTTCAACGTATTGAGTAGCAAGCTCCTCACGTATTTTGTTTGTTCAGAAATTACAGGTTTGGGTTATGACAGGAGCCACTGATTAATCGTCTTCGCTCGTAGTGTCTCCTGAAACATTGACCTGGAATCACCGATGGATACGAAGAGTAAAAGCTGTGCAAGGAAGCGATTTTTTTCTACGCTTCGTGTTTTACCCTGGAAGGAAAGAAGAGCCTTTGTATCTCGTTTTGGATCATTACAGTCATAGATTTCTGTCGTGTGATGTAACCATTTTGAGACTTGTCTTTTGGAAAAAGTGGATGTTGCCAATGACATTACTCCTAGATGTCTCTTCTTTGTGTACTTAATGCATGTGATTATCCTCTCAGTGATCATTTTGCGGAATGGGCGCTTACCTTAAAGAGAGTGGGGAAATGTTATCGATTAATGAGATTAAGATGATGAAATATGTAATGCATGTAAGAGTAGCTGCAATCACGTCAGACGACCCTTCAAGTAAGTATAATAATACATTGTTATTTGTAGTATGAACCTAAAGGAGACATCTAAACATGTCCAGGTGTAAGAATGGGAAGTGAATGTAAAGAGGCATTCACCCAAACTTATAAATTTTAATAAAGCAGAAGCAAAAAGGATAGAATATTTATTGCACGTAATTTAGGGGATTATGCTTAACAGCTACAAAGAAAGGGGAAAAAAGGATATCGCATTATTTGAAAAGTGTTTCTTTAATAATAATAATATTGGAAAAACCTCAGTTTCATAGAATGACAAAATAAAACTACGCAATTTCAGAAAAAGAAATAATAACAGTTCATGTAGAAACGAAGGCGTATCAAAGTAGTCGTCCACGTTTCAATTTGAATTACTACATTTACAATTTGTGGCAAACGTTGTTTAATAGCCTTTCATCTTATTTGAAAACTATATTAATATAGTAATAATAAAAACTTAGAGTTTTCATTAAACAGCTACATAAGATTGCAATCTATTTCTTCATAATTCTTCATATTGCAATCTATTTCTTCATAATTGTTCAATATAAATAAATTCCCGAACCTTTTCGATAAATTTTGTTAATTACCTCCCATTTTTGTATTTAGATCTAAACTGTTAAACAGTTTTGATACTATGTATACAAATTGACGTCTTGATATATCTTTCATGTGGCAAAGGCACAGTAACTTTATGCTTTCCTCTTCTCATATTTGTCATATATGTTGTTATATTATTAGGTAGCCAATGTTTATTCATAATACACACATTAAAATTTCATATAAATAAATCTCTCTTAAGTTGCAAATATGATAAGTTCCCAGAAACTGTCTATTTGTAAAAGTTTTTATATTCAATGCTAACTTATAAATTTTCTTCTGAACAGTAAATGAATCATGTAAATTATTTTTATATTCACCTCCCCAACATTATCAACACCATATACGATATTGTAATAAGAATCACGAATAATGCAAAATACTAAACATTGTTTCGGCATTATTTTCTTTAAGTAATAAAATCTACATAAAAACTCTTTGTTAATTTATTCACATAAGTTTTGCATTTTAAAATTTTAAAATAAAGAAGTATTAGGAGTACTCCTGATACTTTTACTCTAAATACTCCTAAAATTCTTCCAAAAGTTAACTCTTTCTAAAATAGCACAATCAAAATGCTGGTGATTAACATAGTCCAACTGATGAGATTAATTTCTAAATGTATAAAATATCGATCGGTAAATGGTAGCTAGGTAGTCACTGGAAGGAGAGCTATGCACCAATCCCATGTGATGATGCATAGAACCGGCCAGGCCTAGCAACTAATGTCCGACCCCGCCTTCTCGTGGTGCAGACCGTTAGTAACTTTCAAAAGAGATATTCTCTTGTGGAAGTGAACGGAAGGGGAGAAATGCCAGATTAGTGTGTCCTACTGATCTGGACAACTATGGCTACTTTTCTTTTTTTTCTACCCTGCTGAGGAGTGGTCAACCACACAGGGTCCTGGTGCTGACCATATATACCAATCTGAACGGAATTATGGCTCTGACCTTGATTATGGATCCTGATTTTGCTGCACTGGTGGGCTTCTGTGGTGGGAAAATCTTCCGGTATGTTTTCTGTTTGTTTGTGGGTTGACAGCCCCAAGTGAATAGATTCACAGGATATGTTTATCAGCTGGTGGATAATCCTGAGCAGAGGTCATCGCAGGCACCTGAACTCTTTGCTTCTATTCGCATCATCAAATTTTACATTGGAGGAAGTCTTCCAGTGTAGATGGCTTCAGCCTTTAGTAGTGGGGGAACGGGTCTTTGCCCCATGTCTGCGATTAGGGGGCTGTTTGATATTGTCGCCATTCCCTCTCTCAATAAACATAGTTTCTTTAAAGATCCCACTAACCATTTTCTCTCCATAGGTAGTTGGAATGTGAGGACTCTGCACAGAGCTTTTCCTCCTGATGTCCTCACACAAGAATTCCACCATTATAATTCAGATATTCTCGGCTTGCAAGAGACCAGATGGACAGATAAAGGTCAGATTCTTAAAAATATTCTTAAATTTCTCTTTTCACGGAGGGACGACAATAAGCATCACCAAGGCGTGGGTCTGCTTCTCAGCAGACACGCTAGCGATGTTCTTCTAGGATATGAGTTCATTAATGAAAGGTTTCTTACAGCAAAATTTCAGACAAGCGTTAAAGACTTGAATGTTATCTGCTGTTATTCCCCCACTGAGGATGCCGATGAGGATGAGAAGGATAGGTTTTATGAACAACTTCAAGATATTTTGAATTCTGTCAAGAAAGGAGATATTACCCTTGTTCTTGGTGACTTCAATGCCAAAGTTGGTACTGACTCTGACCTTTGGGGAGGAGTAATAGGCCCTTTTGGTATTGGTAGCTGCAATGGCAATGGGCAACGTCTCCTACACGTAAGTAAACTCAATGGTTTCAGAATAACTAACACATATTACAAACACCGCGACATACATAAGTACACATGGGTTTCACCTGATGGGCTGCATAGGAATATGATTGATTATATATTAATTAATAGCAAATGGGCTAGTTCTGTTAGAAATACCAGGGCATATAGGGGAGCTGAATTTGGATCTGACCATTACCTTGTTAAAAGTGTCTTGCAACTTAAACTTAAAAAGTGTTGTGCTGGGGTTAAAAAATTTACTTTTAATGCTGAAGCTCTGAAAGATCCAGTTATGGCCAAAGCTTACCATGATAGGTTAATTAGTCATTATGACAGTCATGGTATGCTTACTACTGAAGTTGAGGAAGAATGGGATCATTTTAAACAGGCTTTTTTGGAAACTAACAGTACTCTTTCAGGAAAAAAGGAGCAGAAGAGCCTGAATTATCTGAGTGATAAGGCACTTGAGCTTATTTCGGAAAGAAAGAACTGCAGGAATGCCCTTAATCAATACCCTACTACTCCTAATAGAAAGCATTACAGAGAACTTATTAAACGTGTAAAAGATCAGTTAGCTGCTAATAAGAATCTTTGGCTTGATGGTTTGGCTGACAAAGCCGAGGAAGCAGTTAGACAGCACAACAACAGAGAGCTGTACCAGATAATTAATGTTTTGTGTGGTAGAAAACGGACAGGCATACAAGGATTGAAGGATAAACAAGGTAAGGTTATAGAAGGGGAGGATTCTGTCATGGCTAGGTGGGCTGAGCATTTCAGTGATGTTATAAACAATGCAGTTAGTTCTACTCCCATTGTTTGCAATGATGATAGATGCATTGGTGGCTTTAATGTTGGCCCTATAACACAATCTGAAGTTAGTTTGGCTGTTTCTAAACATAAACTACATAAATCCCCAGGGGTAGATGAAATTACTACTGAAATGCTTAGAGCTGGGAATGTTTCGGTTACCACTTGGATGAGTGAAATTCTGAATATCTTTTATGATAAAGGCATGGTTCCTAAGCATTTTACCAGAGCTATTGTTATCATTATTTTCAAAAAAAGGTGATCGCAGTTCTTGTGATAACTATAGGGGTATCAGCCTACTCTCTGTTCCAGGTAAAGTGCTTAATAGAATTAAGAATCTGGTTGACAGGCAATTGCGTGATGAGCAATGTGGATTCAGAAGTGGTAGGGGATGTGTGGATCAGATATTTTCACTTAGGCAGATTCTTGAGAAATGTTTTAGAGTTTCAGAAACCTTTGGTTGATAGCTTTGTTGATTTCAAAAAGGCTTTCGACTCTGTTGATCGTCAAAATTTGTGGTTGATTGTGAAATCATATGGTATACCAGACAAGTTAGTTAACATAATGAAAGCTCTCTATAATAACACTGAGTCGTGTGTGAGAGTTGGTAAGGATTGTAGCAATTGGTTTAGCATTACTTCTGGTGTTCAACAAGGGTGCATTTTGTCTCCTTTTCTATTTAGCTTGGTTATTGATTATGTTATGCGAAATTCACTTCAAGGGAAAGATTTTGGCCTTAAATGCACTGGAGATACAAAAATGTCTGATTTAGATTATGCTGATGATTTAGCCCTTTTGGCAAATGATGTTGATGAGATAAACTCTTTCATTCGAGCTGTTGATGAAACTGGTAGTAGAGTAGGTTTGGTTATAAACAGAGAGAAAACTAAAGTGATGAAAATTGGTCAGGCAGGTTGTGATTCAGTTCATCTGAATGGTTACAGTCTTGAGCAGGTGTCACAGTGTAATTATCTTTCGAGCTACATAACAGATACTGGTGATGTGCGGCATGAGATTAACAGACGAATTGCTACCGGGACTTTTAAGAATCTATGGAGAGTGTGGAGAAATAGGCGTATACACCTAAAGACTAAAATTAGACTGTATAATAGTTTGGTTCTTTCTAGGGTTAGTTATGGTAGTGGGACGCTGTGTAAACAAGATAACAGGAAACTAGATGCTTTTGATTCTAGATGCTTACGCAGTATCTTGGGTATTAGGTGGTTTAACTTTGTAACTAATGATGAGGTTAGGCAAAGGAGTTTGCAACCTCTTTTAAGCAGCATATTGTGCAGAGAGAGCCTCCATTGCTTTGGCCATGTTGCCCGTATGAATAATTATAGATTGGCGAATAGGGTTATGAACAATGTGCCTAAATGCCACAGAAAGAGGGGGAGACCTAGGATGCAGTGGACAGCAAATGTCAAACAGGATCTTATTAAAATTGGTGTGCAGTGGCCAGATGCAGTAGTTATAGCTCAGGACAGACTTGCTTGGAGAACTAAATTGCACGGTCTGGTTGGATCTCCGTAGCCCATGGCTGCTTGAGGATGTTGATGACGATGATGATGATGATGATAAAATATCAGACAGGTCTCAGATTTATTCCAGGCAATAACTTCTCTCCCTTCCATTTTGTTAAATCAAGGACTTCTTGGAAATATAAAATAAACAAATTATTTTTTTTAAATTCTTCAAGGAACTTTCCTGACACTGTGGCTTTCATGTAGAATAATTACGATTCTACATATTTCTCTTTAGAGTGTATTAATTAACACTTTATTCTACTATGAAAAGTTCACAGTAGTATATTTGAATCCTATGATATATATATATATACTGCTCACAAAAATTAGGGGATATTTTCAAAATGAATATGAAGCAATGAAATATCCCCTAATTTTTGTGAGCAGTGTATATCAATGCGAGCTCTCTTGTAAATCTTCTAAGAGTCTTCCCTGACGATCACAGAATTTGCTTTGCTATACAAGTCGAAGGTGTTCAACTTTGCTTACTATTTTAACTCCCCCAGTTAGAGTGAACTGGTAATCTCAATACTTTATTGGCTGAGATTCGAATCCCGTGAACTTCAGATTCCACAATACCTAAATCTGTTTAATACAACTTATCTTCTGTTATCTTATTTACGACAAGATCGTGAGCTCGATATATTTTGTTAGACGGAAATCTAATGTTACATCTTACTGACACATGGATATTAGCTTTTTTCGAAACAAAAATAATTCAGAAATATAATTTTAATAAATTCAGTAATGGCCGAGGCAAGCAGCCACTACTTGATTGCGGAACAAAGGGATCCGACTTGGAATTTAGAATAAAACATGAATATTTTCATTCTAGTTTACCGACTTTGTATCTTTCTACCGACCTATAGGGGGCGGGGGTGGCTTAGTCGGTAGCGCGCCAGACTCGTAATCTGTAGTTCCCAGGTTCGAGTCCCAGCTGGGTCAGCGTTGAGATTTATCTCCGCAAAATTCTCCGCCCTGCCCACGGTCAGTAGGGGACACCGCTGGGCTTGGAAAGGCCGCCGTCCGTCGGATGGGACGTTAAGCCGTGGTCCCGTGTGCGGGAGAGACATACCCTGTGCACCTTAAAGAACACGCTGGATGGCCTTGACGGGAGGCTACCATCTGTCTCCCAACAGTTGTTCCAGTGGGTCCCCTCCCCCAACCTTCTCTGAGCCTTCGGGGTCCATGTGACCTGGCCATTTAGCCCATGGTGTGCAAAAAAGTGCCGCTCAGAGGTAAAACAACTCAACCCAACCGACCTATAGGGGGCGGAGGCGGCTCAGTCGGTAGCGCATCAGTCTCGTCATGCAGTTCCCAGCTTCGGCTCTCACCTAGGCAAGCTTTGAGATATATCTCTTCAAACCTCCCCGCCATGTCGTCGTTCATTAGGGAACGCCAATGGACTTGGAATCCCTCGCATTAGACGTCATTATTATTATTGTTATATATTCAATGCGTGAGGGGATATGTTAAAGCCAATGTACAGATAATTTTAGATATTAATTTAAATCTTAGTGGCTTGATGTCGTGGTTCCGTGTGCGGGAGAGCTAGAGCCATACCTGTACACATTAAAGAACGCGCTGTTAACTTTAAAGGTAGGCTCCCATCTGTCTCTTAACAGTGGGTTTCCGTTAAACAGTAGTTCCCCTTCAGTTCAGTGAGTCCTCTTCTCCCAACCTTCTCTGAGCACTTGGAGTCCTTGTGGCCTGGCCATTTAGCCCATTACGTGCAAAAATAGACCGTAAAACAACCCAAACAACTGACCTATAGTCATTCCCATATGTAGTTCACTTTTGCAACGTATTATGCTTGCAAACTCTTGTCAGACTTTATTAACAAGCATAGGAGAGATTTAATTTTTCATTCCACTGAGATCATTCTTTAAATGATAAATGTCCCCATAAATTATTTTTTTCGGTGTGCCTGAAGGGTAAGTGTTGGCTTAATCTGTAGCGTGCCAGGATCATAACCTGAAAGTCCCACGTTCGAGTTCTAGCCGTGCCTGCTTTAAGATTTTCTCCACTACCCTTACAGAAGTTCTCGGTTAGAAAGGACCATTGCTCAGTTTAAAATGGCCTCCTTCCGTCGGATGGGACATAAAACCGTAGCGACACTTGCAGGAAAGTGCGCATTAAGAACACCTTAGATATCCTTTTTGATGATAGGCTTCCATCTGTCCCCAGTGAATCCACCTAACAGGTCAGGTGAATCCACTGCCCAAATTTGCATGACACTTGGGATTCTTGAGACTTGAAAATCTAGTCCATTGTACGTACTAAAGTATCGCTCAGAAACCCCAGAGGCGTGTAATGCTAAATAAATAAATAATATCACTCAGAAGTAAAATAACACAATTCAATCTATCTATGATTTAAGAACGTAAAATTTTTCACCAGGAGCCAATAGCTGTATAATAGTTTAAGGCAGTAATGCATAAACCACTTTCTGAAAAAACAACACATATATTGCATTCCTTTTGCCTCCCTAATTTTTCAAGAAATTAATCACATAATGTCATTCGCACAGAAGTTGCATAGAAATTTTGGAAATCAAAATGTGGCGTTGTGTAACAACAACAGAAAAACAATCACTTTCTAAACTATAAAACAAATATTCAGT
This sequence comes from Ryuthela nishihirai, assembly GCA_038380435.1. Lineage (NCBI taxonomy): Eukaryota > Metazoa > Arthropoda > Arachnida > Araneae > Heptathelidae > Ryuthela > Ryuthela nishihirai. The sequence continues at coordinate 20,866,344 of JAWZYU010000016.1, forward strand.
AGAAACTTAATGCACTTTCTAACCACATTATTCAGATTAACAACAAACACGCCCGTAAAAAAATCCCAAAAGTTATTCTAGAGAAAATGTTCTTTGGTAAATCTTCAACAAGAAAGTTAGAAAACTTAAATCAGCGAAAATCAAAACACATCAACACAAAACAACCAGCAAACAATAACAACAAAACATCTAGGATTTCAGTTTGGATGACAGCAAAATGACGTTTAAAATTCCTCCGCAGCACTCTCGGGCGTCTTTCTCTTCCAATGGAGACAAACAAAAGGACAGCACAGATCTCAGAGTGGAAGAAACATTTTGAATTGACAATCACTAGCATCAAAATAGCTGCCGTGAATGGTGAACGAATACTTATCGAAATGACACAAGGCGGAAAAGAAAGCGAGTGGCAGCACGAAATAAAAAAAAAAGACTCTATTGTAAAAACCTTTTTCCCATCGTAAAGACCTCCTCTCATTCCGTCGAATTAACGACCATTCGCTTTCGCTTCGTGATTGCACCGTAGCGAGCTGCAGCGAAAGGTCACAAAGTCCCCATCTCATTAGTGTCTTCAAATTAAGGAAGGCGCATTTGTTTCTGCCAAATTCCTGAAAACGAGAGAAGCCGAGAAAGAGAGGAGAACGAAACAGAAGAACTAAAGAGGTAAAAACTTTTGCACATGGAAGAAGATAAGAGAGAGCGGAAAACAACCACCCTCTCGTAACACCCTCCCGTCCTGAAACGAAACAATAGCCATCCCTCTTTTCTTTCTTTCGCTCACCCTTTCTCTCTACCTCCCCCCTTCATTTCCACCCACTCCTTCTCTCCCTCCCTTGCTTTTCCCCTACGCACCAGTGGCTGTTGTTCGTGTCTCACATTCTTGTAAGCTGACGAATAATTCCGCGCTTGCATCCCTCCAAGCATACTTCCTTCCTTGATGCGAGGAGCAGCTCCTTCCACGATCGGGGCCTTTCACACTTCACATCACGTATCACATTCCTCACCTTAATTCCGTTAACCGTAGTTTGCCAGAAAGAAGTGCGCCACTTCCCGACTTTTGCCCTGAAAAGAGGAAGATGTGATTCGGTTTGAAATAAAAAAGGAAGAGAGGAAAACCCCCGGCCTTCGATTGCCTCGCTTTCAATCCGTTGTTTGCATCGTAAGTGGCGGTTCGCTTCGGAATTTGTTGTTCTTATCGGTGGCTCTTTTTACACCCGCTGAAAAAAAAATGTGCGCTGATTTTTCTCTGGTAAACGAATTGCACGTTTTCGTCAAAGAAAAGGGTACTATGTATTTGGTTGAATTTCAGTTATTACTGCTCTTAAATGGAGAAGATAAAAATTCTAAATAGTTTAGTTGTTGTTATCTAAAATGTCATTTTTATATTTCTATTTTTAGAGGTTTTCCTACTTTGGTAAACGTACTCTTAGTTTGGTTTGTTTTATATCTCAGAGGCATTTTTGTGCCTCTGAGATGTAATTTTGTGCACAAAATGGGCTAAATAGCCGATCACAAGGACTTCAAGTGCGCAGAGAAAGTTGGGGGAAGGGGACCATTGGATTGTAAGGAAACAATGAAAGGCTCTCATCAAAGCCATTTAGGATATTCTTTAACGTGCACAGGAGTCCAAGGTAATTCCAGAAAGGTGATCTTTGTTTTCAAGTCCACAGATGTCTTCTTTTTTATCTAGGGTAAAGCTGATGTTAATGATGATTACGCCCCAATTGGAGAAAATCCTAACTCAAGTTGTTTGGGCTGTTTTACCTCTGAGCGGGACTTTTTTGCACACCATGGGCTAAATGGCCAGGTCACAAGGACCCCGAAGGCTCAGAGAAGGTTGGGGGAGGGGACCCACTGAAACAGATGGTAGCCTCCCGTCAAGGCCATCTAGCGTGTTCTTTAACGTGCACAGGGTATGGCTCTCCCGCACACGGGGTCACGGCTTAACGTCCCATCCGACGGACGGAGGTATTTTCAAGCCTATCGGTGTCTCCTACTGATCGTGGGCAGGGCGGGAAGTTTTGCGGAGATAAATCTCAACGCTGATTCAGCTGGGACTCGAACCTGGGAACTACAGATTACGAGCCTGGCGCGCTACCGACTGAGCCACCCCCGTCCCTCCTAACACAAGAGCTGTGGGTATTCGAACTTAGGAACATCAGGTTTTCATCCTCGCTGCTATCGTCTGTGCCAATCCTCTTCCGATACACTGTTAAAAAAACTCAGAAACTAAATTGTCTGCAATAGAAAAGTTTCTTCTTATTATTGTAAAAAATTTTAGAGAGAAACTGCGTATGGGGGGATTCCGTGCAAAAACTGAATTATAATTTCAGTACAGTTAATATACGAATTTTTTATTTTCCTCAAACCTTTGCTACGAAATTAAAGGTTTTTGAATGTGATTGTAAAATACGAGTAAATATGGTATTTCCATTCACTTTACGACTGTAACCGAAAATAATATTAAGAAATGCTTTTTCTTACATGTTTGAAAATTAAACAACTGCTTAGTTTAACTGAACGGACTTGTTTTATTTCGGCTGTATAGTGCGCTTAACATATCCATAGCATTAAATGCATGATATGTGGGATATTAAAATATAAATTCGTATTTCCAGACAACCGAGAGCGTAACGATAGTGTAAGCGCTGTGCACACCTACCATGGTATGCTGTCACTTGAAATATTCATGACTACTTTGACTATTAACATATATCGAAGACGTTCGCCAATGGCTGTGAAAAATGGCTACTTTATAAGACCAAAGGCGAGAATAGAGACACGGTGGAAACAATGCCTGTGCAACTTCAGAGGCAGAAAAGCAGGACCATCGAAAATGGCATCTGGGCATTTCAAAGGCAGAACAGAACGAGAGTCGAACTGAAGACAAGGAACTATAGAGACACAGTAGAGCCATCAGATGGAAAACGGATCAGCCAAATGAAGACCTGGAAACTCTAGAAACAGGACACGACAACAAAAATCCTGGTTAAATCTAGAAAGAGAGAAACTAGGCAGTTTAAATGAAGATCAGGGAACTCTAAACACAGTACTCGGCTGCATGAATACCCGTCAAGTCTAGAGATAGAACATCAAGGACGTCTAGATGAAAACTGTGAAACCCTAGAAACAGAACAAGACGGCATGAATACCCGTTAAGTCTAGAGATAGAACATCAAGGACGTGTAGATGAAAACTGTGATACCCTAGAAACAGAACACGACGACATGAATACCCGTTAAGTCTAGAGACAGAACATCAAGACAGTCTAGATGAAAACTGGGAAACTTTAGAAACAGAACACGACGACATGAATACCCAGTAAGTCTAGAGCCATAACATCAAGGTCGTCAAAAGGAAGACTAAGAGTCTCTAGATATATATAACAACAGAGTAGACGAAACGACAACTGTGAAATCCAGAGTGCGATAATGGCAGGCAGTCGATCACCCAGGTCAGCAGTTTTTTCTCAAAAATAAACAAACCATTTCTCATTTATGGCTCATAATTTATCCTTTTCTGTCTTTGGAATTACACAAGTCTAATAATCTTAGGTCTAATTCAATAAATACTAAAATGATACATAAACGAATAACACTGTGCTGTAATGGTGGTGGTGGTGTTTTCTTGGATAATATCCCTCTTTAAAGATTTGGATGATGGATATAATGCTTTTATTTTCAGAAATAATCCCTTTCATTGTAATATTTTAGATTCATCACTAAAGCAAAGCTTCTAACAGGAAACAGATTGACAACAAAAGCTTTCCCGTCACAAAATAATTGCTTTTAGTATTGAATTCGTGAAGCATAAAAAATGGTCTTTAATGTTATAAGGTAGATAAAACAGTATTAGCCTTTAAGGCATTTTATTAGGAAACAAAAAAGACCTCATTATCTTATTCTTTATTTTTTTTATACGCAGAACCCCCTCAGACGATCGTCGGAGTAGCAGGATCAAAGATCATCCTTCCGTGCAACATCACTCCACCCACAGCCGACGACGCCGTGGCTTTAGTCTTGTGGTACAAGGATGAGTCGACGACTCCTCTGTACAGCTTAGATGCCAGGAGGGGAAGCCTCAACCAGGCGCGACATGCCGCTAGTGACATCCTGGCCACACGCGCGTATCTCAGCATCTCACACCGTCCTGCCACTCTCCAGCTGGACCCACTCCTCGAGGAAGATGAGGGGCAGTACAGGTGTCGCGTGGACTTCAAGAAGGCTCGAACTCGCAACTGGGATGTGATCCTCAGTGTAATTGGTAATCCTGATCTTTATCTGATGAAAGTGCTGTGAATTTAAGACAGGGCTCGAAAGTTTCTCCCTCATTTATCCGGATCATTAATAACATAATTTTAAGGTAGCATATTAGTCCCTCCTTCACCGATTCTCCTCTAATAATCCTTCACCGATTCTCGAAAATGTAGGTTGAGAAGTGATCTATTAATGCAATAATGATATCAAAATTCATGCAATGGAAGGCCGCCTGCGTGAAATTTCTAAAATTTGCATTCCTCTTCTCTCTGTTCCGCATGTTGGAAGCTCAGTTTCGGCCATCATCGTAATGTCTCATAAGTCACTTCAGTGGATTTATGCACTCTGACTTGCTGTTACTTATAACTTTTCACTTAACAAATTAGGGGAAGGAATAGTTTCGCTCAAAAATAACTCACCACCACCATCACAAACAAACGCAAACAGATAACAAAATAATTATGTGTTTTTCATAGAATCATACTCATATTATTCTCCCGAAGCACAAACATTGCATCTAGGAAATAGCAAAATCAATGACGACAACATTTTGCGATTTACAAATTCTCTTCGAGCCCTGGAATAAAAGGATATTTTGTGTTGTTTCGCAAAGCCATAAGATCTTTGTTTTATATCAGTTTAGCTACTTCCATTTCAGTTGTGAAATTTTACGATCTAGTATATTTTAAATCAGTCCCGTCCAATTCAGACTTAGTGAAGAACCCCTAGGAAAGAAAATTATATTTTCAAAAAGTTTCAGAAAATGTTTTCTAGTTAAAAATGAAAACAAACATTTCTAATGATTGTTTTCATTTTCAACCTAAATTAAAAAAAAAACTATATTTTTAAAGAATAAAAAATTTATTAAAATGCAAAAATATTCATTTTTAATGAATACTAGGAATTGGCATATTCATTTAGTTATGCATCTAACAATATCTGGTCAAAATTTTGGAAGAAATATTTTGGAAGAAATATTTTGGAAGAAATATGCTAGATTCAGTATATTGATTATTTGTTTTATGAGTTTCGGGTTGGACGGGCTTATTTGAAATGAATGTTAATTTCTATATTTTAAAATAATATTTAACAAAATCCAGTGTTTTAAAACAGATAATCATTAAAAGATATTAAGAAATTAAATAGACCCCCTGCAAAATGAATGCAGATAATATTTTCGGAAAATGAGATTTGACAAATATATTTAAGCCTCATTCAAGTTTTCAATTTCCTAGCTTCTCAAATCATTGTCAGCGTATCGTTAACCACGAAGCACGTGTTTGGATCATTAATTCCCGCTTTCGGTGTTACATTTATTTCACGTAAATATTATTTTCTGGTAATCACAAAAAATCAAACTCTAACGATGTGCGGAGTTCTCCGAGAAGAGTTTGTCCAAACACTTGCTGATTAAACATATACTACGTAAACATAGTAATGTTGAACGTAGCAGTTCAAAGCTTTCTCTTGCGTTTCATTTGAAATGCATTTGTGCAATGTGTTTCAAAACACTGCTGATTGGACCTTCTCTAAATTATGACTTCATTTTTGAAAATCTCGCCCTGCCCACGGTCAGTAGGGGACACCGATGGGCTTGGAAAGGCCGCCGTCCGTCGGATGGGACGTTAAGCTGTGGCCCCGTGTGCGGGAGAGCCATACCCTGTGCACGTTAAAGAACATGCTGGATGGCCTTGACGGGAGGCTATCATCTGTCTCCTAACAGCTGTTCCAGTGGGTCCCCTCACCCAACCTTCTCTGAGTCTTCGGGGTCCATGTGACCTGGCCATTTAGCCCATGGTGTGCAAAAAAGTGCCGCTCAGAGGTAAAACAAACCAACACGAATAAAAGTTTTCCCCCTCATTAATAAATAAATGTTAATGATCTGCTCCCGAAAACAAAGGTAGTCAGAGGTCCCGCTCAGAGGTAAAAACAACCCAAACAACCCAACGACTTCATTTTTGAGAAAAATATTCCAACATTTATGTCACATTGATTTAAATATTATGAACATATTTTTAATGAATTTATCACTTAATAATTACTGCCAAAGTAAGCTTAATGAGCTAAAATATTAACTTTTTTCTACGAAACCAAACAAACAAAGAGAGTAACGCTCAAATTATTTTCATATTGCGTTGTGAACTCCTGGCACAAATACTGAAATATTTTTCGCAATACGTGCCTAAAGTTTGATGCAAAAGCGTATCATAAAACAAAAATAGTGTAATAAAAGTGAATGTTTTGATTATTTGGTGTACATTTTTGATTTTAACGACTGTGTTTACAAAGTCTGGTATTAAACCATAGCTGTGCAGGTGAAAAATTACATATTCCCCCTCCCCCAACTCAATTTTCAAAGGGGAATTTTTTTTCGATAAGCATTACTCAAATTTCTTAGTTCCTATTTGACTAAAAAACTTTTCCCACGGTTTCTAATCTTATTCCTCTTTTTTAACTTTCGATTGTTTCATTAACAATGCAATTCATTCTAATAATAACGTTATAGTTAAAATTTCTATATATTCTCGTTATCGTACTGACATGATAGACTTCAGTGCTTGCAAAAGCAACCTCGGAAGAAACGCGTCATCTCCACCAATCGGTGTTACTGTTGTGCATCAAATTTGATAGCCAGCATAATGAAACTAATGCTCCTATTTTGTATATGTCTCAGAAAGTTATTTTCTTATAGACCAAAAGAGATTATTAACGTTTTCAGCGCTATCCCATTACTATGATTAACTTCGTCATGTCATTAATATCTGCTATCAGTATGCTTCTTGAATATTTAATCCGATGTGAACTGGTTCATGAAGGGAAATATCTCATCCTATAGTATGCCAAGCTCGGGTTCTCATATTCGGGTAACAAACTTCAATACTCTTCCTTTCCACACGGGGGCGAGTGTGGCTCAGTCGGTAGCGCGCCAGGCTCGTAATCTGTAGTTCCCAGGTTCGAGTCCCAGCTTGGTCAGCGTTGAGATTTATCTCCGCAAAACTCCCCGCCCTGCCCACGGTCAGTAGGGGACACCGATGGGCTTGGAAAGGCCGCCGTCCGTCGGATGGGACGTTAAGCCGTGGCCCCGTGTGCGGGAGAGACATACCCTGTGCACCTTAAAGAACACGCTGGATGGCCTTGACGGGAGGCTACCATCTGTCTCCCAACAGCTGTTCCAGTGGGTCCCCTCCCCCAACCTTCTCTGAGCCTTCGGGGTCCATGTGACCTGGCCATTTAGCCCATGGTGTGCAAAAAAGTGCCGCTCAGAGGTAAAACAAACAAACAAACAAAACCTTTCCACACTCTATTACATCGATAAGAAATTTACTGATGTTCTTCACCAGGCCCCATTTCGTATGATGGAGAATTAAGCCTAGCTTCACCTATAGGAGAGATATGCTCTGAGAAACACCGTTGGATAATTACACTTTGCAAAAGAGCCTGTAGGCCAGCTAAGCTTTGCTGAAAACATGCTGTATGACTTCAATGGAAGTTTCCTTCTACATCTAAAAGTTCTCTAGTGTATTCTTTAATCGATTTAGTTCGTGTATACAAAACAAAAATTATTTGCAGATGTAGTGAATCCCCCTTCCCTCAACCTTCTCTTCAACAATCTTTTAGGATCGTTGGGAGTTGCCCATTTAACTCCTTGCTCGCCGCCTCTGTGGAGTAATAATATATCATTGGCTCGCAATGACATTGCAACAATTTCAATCATTCATCTTGCAGAGATTTTTTTTTTAATGGAGGGGAGTGGGTGACGATTCCATCACCAAAATCAAGTTCGAGTCCCGGCGATGGAAACGTGACCTTTGTTCTGTCTCATATGTTGTGATTGTCCCTCACTAACTAGCTCAATTCTAGGTATGACAATACATCGATTCTCTCACACTGGGACATAAAGCAAACATTGCTATAAGTCTCATCAACCCAATGGAAAAAAAAAGTGCCACTCAGAGGTAAAACAATCCAACCGAGAACCAACTCAGCTGTTAAATTAACCTAAACCAAGCACTGGCTATGTGACACGAAAATTGATGACAATTAGTTTTTTTCCTACCAGTCATACTGTAACATTTTTGTTTCTTTCTCTATTTCTTCTTCTTCGAGACTCCTTAGATTCGAGTTATCTGCTTCCAGAGATATTTCACCGCCATTCCTCTCTGTCTCTTCTTTTCTTTCTCTTCTGAATTCCTCCTTGTCATGTCTTCCTTTACTACATCCATCCATTTCCTTCTCTGTCTTCTCGTCTTCTTTCTTATCCTTTCTATTCTCATTCTCCCTTCTTTCTTCTCCTTTCTATTCTCATTCTCCCTTCTTCCTCCTGCTATTCTTTTAATATGACCATACTCTTTCAATCTTTTAATCTTAATCTATTCAGTTATCGTTTCTTTTTAACTTCTATTGTAGGTCGAATTTCATCATTTCTTCTTTTTATGATGAAATTCTTTTTCCTTAGCGACACCTTTTCCAGAACCCCAAAGAAGGGCTCAGAGAATAGGAATACATGTACCCTATTATCTGCAGAAAGTGTATAGTTATGGTTGTGGGGGAGATGCAGATTCTTACTTCGTCACATGTAATTGCGTATGATGCGGACTGAACTGCGCCGAATGTCATGTTGGGCTATATGACATAAATTTCGCTCTTTAGCAGAGGAGATCAACTAGTATCTTAATTACCTTCACCCTTACTTAAGTGAAATCACAGATTCGACGGTTGTTACACCCATACCGACATATGCCTCAGACTTGCTGCGCCAAGTGATGTATAGAAAGGTGTCCAACAATTCAAGCACGAGAGTAGTATATGAACGACACAGCTGCTATACATTTATACCTTTTTTTTTTGATGAGGATGCGTTCGATTCTGTGGGACTTTGCTGCTTTTCTATTGCAAACCTTCATACAATAAGGAGGAAAACTGCGCTTCACAAATTCTCTTTACAGACCTGAAACTTGGCGAAAGGATATTCAATCCTTGCTTACAAACTGAAACACAGAACCATACCTTAGTTCCCACAGAATCTTGGTTCATACAGAACCGAACCCTCTCCTTAAGGTTTTTTTTTTTTGAGCAAGAGAGGCGCTCCTTGATGCGTGTTCAAACGTCCTTCCAGTTTGACAGCAAAGCTCAGACTGTTGTTCATTATTGCCGCGCTTGTCTCCTGCGCTAGCACTCGTACCCGAGGTTAGCCGTAAAGGTGCCTTCCGTCCTGTGAGAATACTCAAGTCCTCCAGCTCAGACCCGAGTCACATCCCCACATCTGCACTTCCAAAAATCGCTTAATGAAAATATATATTTACAACAACAAAAATACAATAAAAATACAATAATAAATAAAAATAAATAAATTAGAGGGACATGACAATAGTAAAGAGAAGGGTATAGCTGTTAAGAGACCCATGGTAGACTTCCGTCAACGCCATCTTTGTGTTCTTTAACGTGCACAGGATATGGTTCTTCAGTATACGGCTTTACATACCATCCGAGAGGCCGCCACACTTTCCACACCCATAGGTGTCTTGTCCCTGACCAAGGTCAGGAAAGGGGTTTTAGCGGGGACAAATCTCAACACTGCCACTGTTTTAACTCGTATCTAGGAACTGCAGGTGCAGATTATGAGCCTGAAGGTTTTCAATTCGACTGAGCCAACCACCGTACCCCCCCCCCCCCCCCACACGCGCGCATAACTCATAAGTAAAACAACCCACGTAATTCAACACTGATATTCACACAAAATCTCCTGGTTCCTGCGTGTAACAAATAAAAATAATCAGAAAGTCTTACAACTGCAGAGAATATGAAATTAAATGCAAAAAAAAAAAATAATAAACGCAACACTTATAATAAAAATATTAGCATTTTCGAAAATAATAAAACATTTTTTACATTCATTAATTTTTCATATTTTTTTTCTTGGAGGGAGGTGGAAACTTAATTTTCTTAAAAGTGTAGCCACACAGAAATCAATTAGACAAATGTTCAACATTTGACATCTTGAATATTTCCATCTTCTTTGATATTGTTAAAGGAAAAACCATTATTAGCAACAGAGGTGGGTTGGGTTACTTCTGAGCGGCACTTTTTTGCACACCATGGGCTAAATGGCCAGGTCACATGGACCCCGAATGCTCAGAGAAGGTTGGGAGAGGGGACCCACTGGAACAGCTATTTGGAAACAGATGGCAGCCTCCCGTCAAGTCTATCCAGCGTGTTCTTTAACGTGCACAGGGTACGGCTCTCCTGTATACGGGACCACGGCTAACGTCCCATCCGACGGACGGCGGCCTTTCCAAGCCCATCGAGTGTCCCTTACTGACCGTGGGCAGGGCGTGGAATTTTGCGGAGATAAATCTCAACGCTGATCCATCTGGGACTCGAATCTGGTAACTACAGATTACGAGCCTGGCGCGCCACCGAATGAGACACCCCAACCCATTTTTTTTCATCCCGGGCATCGGATCCATGTGACCTGGCCATTTAGCCCATGGTATGCAAAAAAGTGAACAAAAAATCTAAGGGACTACAGATCTAAGGGACCTAGGTTCGAGCCCCGGGTAAGGCATGGGCCTTACCCGGGGCTCGAACCTAGGTCCCTTAGATCTGTAGCCAAGCTCGCTAACCACTCGGCCATGGGACGGCAAACATAGGTGACCTTACCCACAAACAGGAGCTTGCGTGCACCGTTCTTGCAATGAAGTAACTATTTTACTTCAAGACGACACAATGTTTGATAACGTTAAAAACGCTAACCCTCTCGAAACGCTCTGTATGTAGCCATACCCCGAGTGTTGGTGTAATTCTATTTCTTCAACTTTACGAGGCTCCCAGGGGATTTGCTTTATGGCCAACAACACAACCTCTGGCAGCTCATGAAGATAAGAAAAAACTCATGACGTAGGCGTGGTTTTTTCACTTCACGCATTGGTCAACCTCGGTCGGATTCGTTATAGAACATTACTAGAATAATCAATTTTACGCTCAGTAATCTAGATCACGTTTATGTTTTAGGGTCAGCCGTAAACTTGACCTCTTCACGGATGACTCTTTTCCTTTCCGTCATTCTTCGAAAAACTTACTGCAAATTCCGAAGTGAGCAGCTTAAAAAAAAATAAACTGGGACGTGCAGTCTATGGCCTCTGGGTCAAATCTGCTCCGCTTAGTAAATTTGTTCGGCTCGTCGAGTTACTGTGTTACAGAGCAATATAATTAAATTGCAAAGAAGCACTGGGTTGGGTTGTTTTACCTCTGAGCGGTACTTTTTTACACACCATGGGCTAAATGGCCAGGTCACATGGACCCCGAAGGCTCAGAGAAGGTTGGGGGAGGGGACCCACTGGAAGAGCTGTTGGGAGAGAGATGGTAGCCTCCCGTCAAGGCCATCCAGCGTGTTCTTTAAGGTGCACAGGGTATGTCTCTCCCGCACACGGGGCCACGGCTTAACGTCCCATCCGACGGACGGCGGCCTTTCCAAGCCCATCGGTGTCCCCTACTGACCGTGGGCAGGGCGGGGAATTTTGCGGAGATAAATCTCAACGCTGACCCAGCTGGGACTCGAACCTGGGAACTACAGATTACGAGCCTGGCGCGCTACCGACTGAGCCACCGGTTCTGGACGGATTGGTATATAGTAGATATAATCGGCTTTTCAAATGCTCATGATAATTGCATCTTTAAAGATGATTTTGAGGTGGTATTTCATAACTTTTATACTATTTAGTCAACATAATGAATTCATATTGTGATCATTAAGCTACCACCATTATTGCAAAATGATCCATCAAATTGCTTTCTCCTTTTAGAAATGGCTGTCAGTAAAGAAAAAAACTCCCCGACTTTAACTATTTGCTTTATTATCTATCAATAAATTTAATTGCACGAAATAATAATGAGTTGATTTACTTAATATCTAAATGTTTCATTATTTTCAATTTAAATTCTTGTTTAGATCACTGACCATTTCTTTTTTTGACAGTTTGACATGTAGGGTGTTTCCAAAGGATTTAGTCAAACCGTGGGAACGTGTTTAACTGCTTATAAGTATAACTGCGTATAATATAACTGCGTATAAACTGTAGGAACGTGTTTAACTGCGTATAGTGATGGAAACGATTCCTATGAGCACTGGGCCTCAACTAGTGCATAACCTTTTTCGAGATACAGGACATTTTGAAAGTGCAAGTAAGGAAGCCTGCGAAGTTAATTAATTTTTATTCCAGTGATTACAGCGCATTGTAAGTGATCGATGAGAACAATTATAAGTTTATGTCAGAGCAGGTGTTTGAAATGGCTTCCCTGAGCAGCAATACACGCCTCACAGTGTCTCCTCATAGACTGTCTAGCACATGCGAAAAGTTTCGGAGTGTTATATATTCCTTAACGACCATCCACGATCCGCTCTCGGAGAGCTTGTGTATTAGGAACTGAGGTAGCGTAAATATCAGTCTTAACGTGACCCTTGAATAGTAATCCAGTGGATTCAAATCGGGAAAGTATAGAGGCCTTTTCAGTCGGTCTACCTTTACCACTGCGAAGGACAGGATTCGTACTATTGAAATAATCTCTAGCAGTGAGGCTAAAATGTACTTGAGCTTCGTCATGCATGAACCACATGCAACGGCGTGCTGCTATTGGAATGTCTTCCACAATGCAGGTAGTTCCGTTTCCAAGAAATGCGTGATTTCAATCCCTTGTGAATCTCTTACGAAAAAATATCTTGTGAACTGCGATTCATCGGTGAAAAACAAACAAAGGAGAAAATCAGGTGCCATTGCGAAAATTCGACTCGTGTATGAAAATCAGCTACTGAGAGGTGTTGTATTCGTTGCACAAGATATGGGTAGAGTTTATCCTGACGACAAATTATCCATATAGTTGAACGTAAAACACCCACGTCTGCTGTTATTCTCCTTGTACTAGTCCCGAGATTTTCCTGGGGCGGGGGTGGCTCAGTCGGTAGCGTGCCAGGCTCGTAATCTGTAATTCCCAAGTTCGAGTCCCAGCTGGGTCAGCGTTGAGATTTATCTCCGCAAAATTTCCCCGCCCTGCCCACGGTCAGTAGGGGACACCGATGGATTTGGGAAGGCCGCCGTCCGTCGGATGGGACGTTAAGACGTGGCCCCGTGTGCAGGAGAGACATACCCTGTGCAAGTTAAAGAACACGCTGGATGGCCTTGACGGGAAGCTACCATCTGTCTGCCAACAGCTGTTCCAGTGGGTCCCCTCCCCCAACCTTCTCTAAGCCTTCGTGGTCCTTGTGGCCTGGCCATTTAGCCCATGGTGTGCAAAAAGTGCCGCTCAGAGGTAAAAACAATCCAATCCAAAACCCGAGATTTTCCGCGACCATGTCCAATCTGTTCCTCTAAAGCAGGTACTCGGACACGTCTGGCCCTCCCCTAATTTGTAATAACAGGGCGAAAAGGAGCCTGCCTCTCGAAGATGCCGATGGATAACTGTAAAAGTATCCCTGCCTGGACATCGTCGTTGCCGAAAAGCTATGGTGTAGAGACGCTGAGCTTCACTGTACTTCGCTCGTGCATAAACAAAATGAATATCTGCCATTTCAACGTTGGAGTAATGATTATTCATGGTCAAGGTCACAAATAACACAAGAATGACAATAACAACAAAACTACTGATTCACTTACACGTAAATTCAGAACAATTGATTAGCAGAACAGCTGCCGACTCACTTTGTGCAGTATTACCTCGCCAGGAGTGGTGGAATTTTGTCCAGCATTTGCATACATATATTATGCCGTCAGATATGCAATTGATGCAAAGTTACCTAATATCGTCTTTTCGACAGGGTTTCTTACATGAACTCTCAAAATATTCTCTTACTCAGATGGATAGAGTTTCTGGCCCAATTTTCATAGAAACTTTCTCCATCTCTATGAGCAGTAGAACACGTTCCCAAAGTTTGACTAGAACTTTCGGAAACACCCTGTATATCTAAATACCCTAATTACGAGTTCCTTGTAATACTATTATGCTCTTTTGCTAAAAATTACAGATGTTTACCAAATGAATATATTAACAAATATTTGATTCATTTATGTTATTAACATGTAATATATATTTATAGTTATATACAGGGCCAGATCTAGGCCCTCCCCTCTTTCAGAATGTTAGTAAGGGTAAGAGAGCCAAGAATTATTTAACTTATTTATATTTCACACATTTAAAAAAAATTAAATACCTTTAAAATGGAGGAAGAAATATTATACTGCATTAGAAATTCAGTCTCTTGCCCCCCCCCCCTATATTTTTTCAGTTAGATCGTGTTTCTCGTCTCCCCCGCCTCCTTTGTTTATTATTATTATATCAGAGCCTGTATATATATCCATATAAAAATAAATAAATACACCCTCAAGCAGCTGCTTGCCACAGAGGTCTGACAGGAGCCTGTCAGTTTATATGCCAAAGTAGAAGGTCTGTGAGGATGGCAGGACCTCAGCAGAAAAACAACACAACCATCCATGCCTTACCCGGGGCTCGAACCCAGGTCCCTTAGATCAAGTAGCTAAGCGTGCTAACCACTCGGCCACGGGACGGCTATATCCATATATAATAATCGTGTTTCCTTCTGCTCGGATTACTTCCACAATGTATGTTGACGTAACAGACCATTTTCATACTGCACACACCCCTTGATTAATTGTTGATTCACTACCTTAATGATGTGCACTTGATTGACTATTGAAAATGCTGTTGTCGATTTAACAGTTCCGAACACCCTATATTATCTCAAATATTGAATCCCCAATGCCAAATTTTGCATACGAGTTTCCCCTCTGTTATCCAACATTACTTCAAAAATTCAAATTCTTAACGTATGATATAACCAAAGTTCTAGTTAAAAATTATTATTATTATTTCTTTCCTATATTTTTATGTTTTGACTTTCAACTTAATAGTTTTCGACCCTCTATAATTACCAATATTCCATAATTTTCCAACTATTTATCTTCCAGTCCTAAATTTAACCTATGGGTTTCCACCATCTACTCTCAATGTACAAAATTCAAGCAATTATCCGATTTCATACATACATACACTAAAACCCGACTTCATCGTACAATAAAATACGATTTCATACACAAAATACAACCTGATTTCATACATAAAATGCAACCCAATTTCCTACATAAAATAAAACCCAATTTCCTACATAAAATAAAACCCAATTTCCTACATAAAATAAAACCCAATTTCATACATAAAATAAAACCCAATTTCATACATAAAATAAAACCCAATTTCATACATAAAATAAAACCCGGTTTCATACATATAACTACCAATTCATATATATAATAGCTGTATTTTTATTGGGTTATGGTGCACATTCTAATGCCTGGTGTAGTTCAGATTAAATGCCCTTAACTGTGTTGCATATGTCTTATGGTATTTGCATTAGAACTTGATCATAGAAAGATGGTCAAGGATCTCGTTGAATTTCAACGGGTTCTTATTAGTATGTAAAACTCTTCGTGGTTATTTAACACTCAGGTCACCATTGGTTTAAACAGTCTATGTTTGCTGTTCAAAAACTTTAACATTAAGGTATAACCTACTTTCATATGCAAAATAAATCTGAAAACGTACTGCCTTAGCTCAACTAGTGCATAACTAGGAGATCTCGTGCTCGATTTCGCTAGTCGAATAGGTTGTTTTTAACTGTTGTTTATTTCTGAATAGCTTCATTACTTTCATTAGAGTGCACATCAATATTTCTTACTTAGACAATAGCTTTCAAATAGTTGTATGGTTCTCGTTTTCACAGTAATGACTTTATTTGTTATGTATTCATGTCAATGATGTCTTATAACATTTTGGTCCATTCTCTGAATTTACAAAGTGGGTCAAAAGTCCCTACACAATTTGAAATTTTAATTTAAACAACATAATGCTGAGACATGAAGTATTCTATATTTGATAGTCCCAACTCAAGAAGAAAAAATATTCTATGTTGTAACCCTTTAGATAACGCTGATGGTGTGCAAGCTGGTTAGATTTTAAAAAGACGAGTCTATAGACGAAAGCTACTCGCATAGGTTGTTTTTTTTTAAATCAAATCGAACATTCGAGTACAGAGAAACTTCCACAAACATTTCAATAAGGACCCATCGTCCCATAATAGCATCAAAGTAATTCACAGAATATTCCAGCAAACTGGGAGGTTCTTAATCAAAACAGAACGTCAAACCCATGTTGCTTTACACTTCTTGATTTTTTTCTTGTGGGAATATGTCAAAAATAAAGTATAAGCATACAAGGTGCGAAGTGTGATAATTTGGGTTGTTTCACCTCTGAGCTGCACTTTTTTGCACACCATGGGCTAAATGGCCAGGTCACATGGACCCCGAAGGCTCAGAGAAGGTTGGGGGAGGGGACCCACTGGAACAGCTGTTGGGAGACAGATGGTAGCCTCCCGTCAAGGTCATCCAGCATGTTATTTAACGTGCACAGGGTATGGCTCTCCCGCACACGGGGCCACGGCTTAACGTCCCATCCGACGAACGGCAGCCTTTCCAAGCCCATCGGTGTCCCCTACTGGCCGTAGGCAGGGCGGGGAATTTTGAGGAGATAAATCTCAACGCTGACCCAGCTGGGACTCGAACCTGGGAACTACAGATTATGAGCCCGACGCGCTACCGACTGAGCCACCTCCGCCCAAGTGTGATGATCTCAAAACTCGTATTGCTGATATAATTAAATCAATTAAGGAAGTCATGTTGAAAAGCACAAAAAAGTCCCGTTTCGCACTGTCAATTAATCATTGAATTTCGCTTTTTCTTTAATTTTTTTTATGGGAGGGGTTTTGTCAGTCAGTAACAACCAGGTTCTTAATTTGATGTTCACACTTTCGAGTCGTTACTGCTTTAAAATGATCTCCACTAACCTACACTTTAACTTCGTCGAAAAAGATGATGCCGATGGGCTTGGAAAAGACGCCTTCCGTTGGACTGGGAAGTTAAGCCGTGGTTAGGCTCGGTGTACATTAAGTAACACTCAGGATGACTTTAATGGGAAGCGTCTATATCTACTAACAGTTCTTCTGTGGATACTCTTTTCCTATTCAACTTAGAACTCTTGGGGTCCTCATAGTCCATTATAGACCATTTAGCTCATTATATATAAAATTGCTGCTCAGAGGTAAAACATTTGAACCATTATTTTTTATTAGTTTTATTTCCTCTTTATCAGTTTCCTTACTATTTTATATCCACTACTTTTACGTATAGTCACTGTTAGTATAATAATTGAATGCAGGCTTGTCTCTTTTATATGTCTACACAAACCTTTTAAATGAACCTTTCTAAAAATGAAAAGAACATCTCATGAATTTAAAAAATGATCCTTTCCTTTAAGTCTAATATCTTTTTAAAGTACCCCTAAAATATCCTGTCAACTCTTTCAAAAGTGGTTCTAAATTTACAGGTATTAAAAACCTTACTTTCTTGTAGAGTAATAAATCTATTGGAGTTTTATCACCAAGGCTGAAAATAATGACTTCACGCGCAAAAACAGGAAACTATCTGAATATCCCTTTGTATATTTATTAACCTCTGAATTTTTCAGTCAAGCAAAAAGAATAATGGCAAAAAGCCTGGATTGCCCCGACATTTTCTTCCTTCAATATTAATAATTGCAACAATAAGGTTGACAAGGTTTTTTTGTTGACGCCCATTTTTAAAACTTCCCCAAGGAACGATCAAGTTGCATATTCAATCATAAATCATTCACTCCCTTAGCGAACCAGAGGCTTAGGTTTTATTCCCAACTTCTGCCTGCCTCCTGAAGAGCTGTCTACCCACCCTCTCTCCATCACTTCATCATAAAGAACGTCTATCCAAAAAATAAAAAATCCCGCCCCTGAAAAATCCTGTGCGGAAATTAGCATCATCTTGTCCTGTTCACAAGAGAAATATTATCTTGTCCGACTGTTGCTTAATGATGCATTACGACGATATTTTTTACTCTTTATCAACACGTAAATGCAATGTGCTTGCGTCTTTTTTTTTAAAGTTTTATTTGTTTCGTTTTTTTTTAATATATCGAGCTATTATATGGGAAATGAAGGTTGACAAGAAATATTTTATTTACTACTTGTAAATCTATGTCCTGTATTAAAAAACTTAGTTTTATAGTCGTTATTTCATGCCTCAATAAACATCTAATGTTAAATGGATTTATTTAACAACTGACATTTTTTGTCCCAAAAATAAATAACATATTATTTTGTCAAAAACAAACTAATTTTTTTGTAATTGCAACCAAATACCAAAACTATTTATTATGAAAGGACACCTTTTCTAAATTTCCCTCCAGTAATGGCCACATTTCTTATAAACGTGTTATTTATGAGGTCGTACAACCGATACTTTCTACGAAGCTACGTAGAAAGTGAAGAAGGATTTGCGCACACAATGGGCTAAGTGACCAGGTCACGAGGACCCCAAGTGCTCAGAGATAGTTTTGAAAAGGGGACCTAATGGATGGGTATTAGGAGACAAATAGTAGTATCCTATCAAGGCCATCCAGCGTGTTCTTTAACGTGTACAGGGTATGGCTCTCCGGCACCCGGATCTACGGTTTAGGGTCGATCCGACGGAAGACGGCCTTTCCAAACCCCCTTTGGTGTAAGCTTTCTCACTGAAGACAAGGTAGAGGTTTAACGGAGATAAATCTCAACGCTGGGACAGTTGAGATTCGAACCTGGAATCGTAGATTAGCCAACGATCCAGTGAAGGAGTAATATATAACACAAGTATTGCGAAGAGCTCCTATCCAATATTATTAAATGTTTCACCTTCCATAAATCTTTAAACATGAAATAAATGTTGTTTTTTAAAAATCAAGATTTACATAGATCAGAAGGAGAACTTTATCTTTATTGTCAATTATCCATACAACGTTTTATAACAAGTCCATTCAACCCAAACTAGAGCCACTAGGAAAAAAAATATTCTTAAAAACCATCAGGGAAAATTCTCTGCTTCAAAAAGACACAGCTTTTTTTTTTAATTAAACCTGTATTCCCCAACACAAAGAAAGGAAATCACTTAGACGCTCTATTGGACTTTGGCTAGTTTTTCATACAAACACATAAACATGCCTTTTTGCGCTAAGTAGTCAGGTACGCTAATCACTTGACCACTACTGAGTAATGAACTCCAAAATACACTTTTTCTAGTGAGAAATGATTTGTTTTACCTCTGAGCGGCACTTTTTTGCACACCATGGGCTAAATGGCCAGGTCATGAAGACCCCGAAGACTCAGAGAAGGTTAGGGGAGGTACTCACTGGAACAGCTGTTGGGAGACAGATGGTAGCCTCTCGTCAAGGCCATCCAGCGTGTTCTTTAACGTGACAAGGTATCCCGCACACGGAGCCACGGCTTAACGTCCCATCCGACGGCCTTTCCAAGCCCATCGGTGTTCCCTACTGACCGTGGGCAGAGATAAGTCTCAACGCTGACGCAGTTGGGACGCGAACCTAGGAACTGCAGATTACGAGCCTGGCGCGCTACCGACTGAGTTACTCCCGCCCAGTAATGATTTGGAAAATGAACCATAACTTTGAAGAATCAACATGTAAATATAAAACAAAATCACACATTTTTAACTAGTACTGTGAATTGGAAATCGCTTAGTTATGCACCTATAATGTTTGATCAAAGTTTTTTTTTTTGGAAGAAATAGGTCAGACGCAATACAGTGATGATTTTTTTTTGCGCATGTTCTTTTGCAATGACTCCTGGTTTGGAAAGGCCTGTTTTATTACAACACACATAGCTTCAAATTTCATTCTTCAACATGCTATTTCACTGCTATTGGATTGTGTGGGTGTGTGCATATATATTGTAACAAAAAAAAAATATTAGATTTCCTGTGCTGCACCAAATTTACTAACGAGTAAGAAGAAAATAATAATTGTCTTGAAGAAATCCCAAAATTTCCACAAATAACAAAGACGACCGGAGAGATAATGGACGCTAACATCAATGCTCCTCCCTAAGTCTTAATTATCTTGGATGACGAACTCCTATCTCCCAGCATCAGAGGAGAGGATTTGCTTCCTTGTCTTCCTATCGTGGTATCGATTTTTGACTTCATCTCTTTGTGTTGATTTCTTAGAGTTTCGTTAGAAGCGCATGTGAGTCATTTTTTTTGTATTCCCAACATCAGTAACGTTACTAGGAGAACTTCATGCACTTCGTTGAGACAGTATTATTTGACAGAAATGTATCGGGCTCGCTTTTCAATCCTTCTAGCTTCGATTATGACTGGCATCCTGAAATCACAAGATTTCTACTAGAATGTGTATTAAAATGCAACTTATCTGTCTCAGGTGTTTGGGTTGAGTTGGATTATTTTTTACTCAGAGTGGCATTTATATGCACACAATGGGCTAAATAACCTGGTCACAAGAACTCCAAGGGCTTAAAGGATGTACTAAAAGTCATTTAATGACGTCACATGTTGATAGAGTACGTGAAACTGTTCTACTACCAGCTGAGCCAGCGTTGAGATTTATTTCCCAAAAACTCTGCGCCCTTCCCTCGGTCAGTAGGGACATCGATGGGCTTGGAAAGGCCGCCGTCCGTCCGATGGGATGTTAAGCAGTGTCCCCCCCCCGTATGCAGGAGAGAGACGTGCACGTTAAAGAACACGCTGGATGGCCTAGACGGGAGGCTTCTATCTGTCTCCTAACATCTGTCCAGTGGGTCCCCTCCTCCTCCCCCTCCAACCTTCTCTAAGCCCTAGTGGTTCTTGTGGCCTGGCCATTTAGTCCATTGTGTGTAAAAAATGCTGTTCAGAGGTAAAACAACCCAACAGTTCTACTAGAAAAGAGTAATGACAGAACATTCGTTATCATTTTTTGTTTATAATTTTTCGTGTGTTGAAAGGTTCACAATCTTGCATTTGGTTCTTTCACTGAGAAGTTGTTTGTTTTTTGACGCTCTTTAGTGAAGCCAGTGATACCACGTTTCCAGACATTTTGCGTTGTATACAAGGAATGCTTAAAAGATCAGCAATTTTCGCTTAATATGGTACTTTTCCACGCCGACACCAAATTTACTCAGTTCCTTTCCATAGAGAATGTTTTCTGGTGATTCGAAGGTACTTCAAAAAAAACCTTTGTATTGTTTTTCAGCAACCGTTTTGAACATTCGTTAGTTTCCATTTATGCTGTTACGAAAAAAAAAAGGTTTTTTTATATTTTTGACTCTTACAAGTTCAAATATGAATTTTTTTACACCGAATTTATTTTCAATCGATTAAAACATTTTGAACACTTGTTCCATGTGAATATATGATTATTTGCATATTATGTCCAGATTGCATCCGTATATTGACTTCTCTTTTCAAATTTATGATGTGCTATTGTCTCTTATAATTTTGCAAAGCAGTGTACATCGGGTGGTGAGAACAACATCCTACTATGTTAATTAAGTTAAGATGTTATGCTAGTTAAGAGGCAGAGCCCAGGTTCGACCTGGGCAGTTGATATCGAAGCCATTTTACCTCCCCCAAAACAACTAGGCTGGCTCTGACTCGCACTTGTCAGCCTATCAGCGTGAGTTCACATCGATGCCGTCTTTTCATTGAGGTGGATATGTCGCGAGGGCCTTATTCAACGGCCACGGTAGTCACCGGATATTAACTGCTGGATTTGTTTTTTGTGGTGTCATTAAAAATGTTTGGCATTTGTAACAGAAGTTCCGGATTTCTCAGAAATATAGCAAGTTGTCTGTGAAACTATTAAGACCACTTCAGGAAAACTTAAACATTTCATACGATTTCTGGAATTTCATAAGAATTCTTGGCATATACAGGACGTTTTTCGTCTTAACATATTTTAGAGGATTTTTTTTTCTCTTAACATATTTTTATAGGATCTTTTGCCTCTTAACATATTTTATAGGATCTTTTTCCTCTTAAAATATATTTATGGGACTTTTTTCCTCTTAACGTATTTTTATAAGACTTTTTTTCTATCGGCATATCAATATACCACTAAAATACAAATTACAATTATTACTACAACAAACCACTTATTAAAATAAATGCAAATATAGAAGTCGGTGCAATGATTCTTTCAATTTATTTTGAAAATATTCAGAACGAGTATAACATCAGCGTCTGCTGTTAAACGTTTCCAACTTAATAAATCTGTAAATTTTAAAATAATATTGTTAAAAAATGAGAATCAAAAAGATTTGAGTGAGATCTTCAATTTATCTCCAGTGATATTTGTCCGTATAAAGTATAGTTTCAAAGTTAGAGAGATATGAATGTGAATTTCCATCTACATAGCATGAAAATGTTAAGAAATGTCTTGTAACATAAATATACTACCAGTCTCTTTTAAAATGAAATCATTAAGTGAATTGCAAACACGTGTTGTCGCACATCACTTTACTTCTCAAATGTCATTATCACAGCTGATAAATTATTATTCGTACATTTTATAGAGATTTTTTTTCTTTTTAGTTTTCTCTGCCTCAAACAGATACCTGGCTATTGATTTCTCTCCAAAATCTGTTCATTTACGAAACTTCTTTCTTTCAGAGTGGCACATTACTTGAATCCATGATCAGCATTTTGAAGCTGCTTCTTATTCTTAACTATTGCAGTTTAGTAAAACAGCGATAGAAATTCAATGAGCCAATAAATTTTCTCTCGTAACTGCGATGTGTCAGTAATTTGATTTCATGCATAGCCTTTAGCTGATTCTAAGATATTTAGTTCCTTTAACTAAGCTCTTTTAGGAAAGGTCGAAAAGAATTAAGTGAGTTTACTAACTGGCTTGTAATTGAAAGATGTGTTTGGATAATTTAATATCGTTTAGGAGAGTTTAGGAATACTAATTAATTTTGTACAGCTTTATGCCATTTGTAAGTATAATATATTATGCAGTACTAATAAGGTTGATCAGCTAACCAATGATTTTATTTAATTTTAATTTCATTAGAGAGGCTAGTTTCCATGTAAAGATATTTTTGATCAATAAACTCGTTTTATTTCTGTCATCTGATTTCCCTTTGTATATCACAAACCCGAAGCTTTTTCGTTCTGCGTTGTAACTAGTTGCAGGGCCGGATCTCGGAAGGATGGTGATGGCAAAGGGATTTTGCTCCCCCTACCCTTTTAAGAATGTTAATAAATGTAATGGTGGATACATTTATTAAATTATTAAACTTCACTATAGCACAGGGAATAACGATCGACATGGAAAGACCGCCGTCCGCCGGATGGGACGTAAAGCCATGGTCCTTCGTGCAGAAGAATCATACCCTCTGCACGTTAAAGAACACGATGGATGGCTTTGACGGGAGTATAAAAAATAAAAAATAAATACTCCCTCAATAACAATTATCTACTAACAGCTGTCCAGTGGGCCTCCCTTCCCCCAACTTTCTCTGAGACCTTAGAGTTCTTGTGATCTGGCTATTTAGCCCATCGCATTCAAAAAGTGCCTCTCAGAGGTTAAACAACCCAAAAACCCAACCCAAAATTACGCTAATACAGTTTACTATTCATGATAGAGTGGATTGATATTAATTCAATGGCTCCTAAGTATATATATATATGTAACTACTGAAATAAGTGATATTTATAAATATCTAATTAAATCGTGTAAATGCTCCAATCAGATGTAAATTTGCTAGTTAAATATCTGCTTTAGGATAATAAGCAGCAATATTCACACATTCATAGATTAAATATATAAAAACTACGTATATATAAACATTATTGTTATAAGCATTACAAATGCAAAAAACCCCCAAAAAAACAGAGAAATGGCTAATGACATAATACCTTTTTTTTTTAGGCACAGAAATATTCAAAATATTCTCTTGTATTAACATAGAAGTTAAGTTACTTCTTAATTCAATTATTTGAATAGCTAAATTAATAACCTAGTAATTAACTTATTGTTTTATATATAAACCGAATATTTTCATTCAAGAGTGATATGCATTTTAATTTTGTGGTTAAATATACTGCTCACAAAAATTAGGGGATATTTCAAAATGAATATGAAGCGATGAAATATCCCCTAATTTTTGTGAGCAGTATATGTATTTTAGCTTTGTGGTTAAATACTGTAACAATCTTGTCGTTATTTACAGGTGTGATATTTTCACATAAATGTTACGAATCGTGTTTGAATATTTCAAAAAACTTTCCCTAACCCACTTCTTTTCTAAAGTCTTTTTCTTTTTCACCTGTCTTGAATCTATGTACCTTTAATGTGAGATTGCATGTTATCACCACCTTTCTCTCTACACCAGCCAACTGTTGTTGAAATTTCTTCTCCTTTGATCCCGCTTTTCGTGTTGCAATTCCACAGACCCGCTCTTCCTGTTTCCATTCGCCTTAATTACCTATGTTCTCCGTTTTTTTGACTCTCTCTTCCACTTTCAGTTCCTCCCAAGAAGCCAGTAATCATGGATCAGAACGGAGAGCTGTTCCACAGTCTCATCGGCCCGTACAACGAAGGTGACCGCCTCCTGCTGGTCTGTGAGACGGAAGGAGGTAAGAAAGCTGCTACAACTGACTTTCTGAATTGCTCTTGTCAACTTGGGCTCAGAGATTGATTGCTTTTGCACACCCTGGTTTTCGCCCCCTCTTTTTTTTCTTGCTCATTCCTTTAAAACTTTGACGCAGCTCATCGTTAGAAGGAATTTTTGTTTCTAAAGTTTAATCTAAAAGGTGTAAAGTTGATACAAAAGCTGTTGATGTAAATTAATTAATAGGGTGAATTCTATGTCATCCTTTGAGCTCTAATGTCAAGCTGATGGCAATGTTTTTTATATTCACGAACCACTTTTCCTTTATTGTGTTTTCTCTCTGGAACGTAAGATGCTGTTGTAACAAAGTTTTAATTATTTATTTATTCACATCACACCTAACTAGAAATGGAAAAAACAGGTGAAAATTATCTATCACTAAAAAACTTTGATACAAAATATGATGGATAATAATAATAATAATAAAATGAATAAAATTGGTTTTAATTCTGATATGATGCTATTGATTTGAGAATTTTTTAATAGACAAACTTATATATATTATCATTCGTACCTTGATATTGGCATAATTAACATCCTTTTTCCCACATTTTTCAACATTTAATATCAGTTTTATATCACAGTTTTGCTGCATAGTATAAACTGTAGTCAACATAAATGCGGTGCAATGATTTACAAGAGGTAATGTAAGGTAAAATACAAATTAATACTCATTTGTGAATATTACCAATAACGTTTTTCAATACTTTGAGAACTATCTCTGATGATGTACAAACAAATTGGCAAAAAACAAATAACTCATAGGTAGTGAAAGTATTTAAAGGTTTTTTAAAAGTATTTTATATATAAATATTTAAAGAATTTTTAAGATTATTTCATATATAAATATTTAAATAATTTTTAAAAGTATTTCATATATAAATATTTTAATTTTATTACAGTTGTTTTGTCACATTAGCATTTTTGCGCTAAATGCAAATGTTAAATCTCCCGTGCTTGATCGTTAAATGTTCACCTTCTCTTTCGAATCATAACAAAGCGTCTTTCGCTTGCAAAGCAGAGAGTTTTAAAAA
Source organism: Ryuthela nishihirai (assembly GCA_038380435.1). Lineage (NCBI taxonomy): Eukaryota > Metazoa > Arthropoda > Arachnida > Araneae > Heptathelidae > Ryuthela > Ryuthela nishihirai. The sequence continues at coordinate 20,892,221 of JAWZYU010000016.1, forward strand.
ATGGGCGAAATATCTTCTGATGTATAGCAAACTCGAAAGTTGAAATCATTTACTATACTACCACATTAAAAAATAATCACAATTTCTTTTGATACGTTCACATGGCATACTCCGAAACTTCTTACACCACTAGGTGTTCTAATATGGATTTTTCCCACAATTTTCGTAGAGTCGTTTTCTTAGAATTTTGATAGCTCTTTGCCCCTTATGTAACATGTACAGTCGCTAAAAAAAGTATCCGAACACTATGTCTGATTACAGAATTCAGGAAAAATATCTGTCAACGATTGTTTTAGAAATTAGTGATCTGGCAACCTTCGTGTCACGTGAGGTGAAGGTTGCCATATCACCAATTTCTAAAAAAATCGATGTCAGATATTTTCCCTGAATTCTGTAATCAGACATAGTGTTCGGATACTTTTTTGAGCGACTGTATAACACCTTGTAGCTATGTCAGATCTTCCCTTCCTTCAAGGGCGGAAAAATGTTTTAATATCTACTTCCCCCCCCGCCACTCCCTGTCATATTTTCCTAGATCTGCCACTGACTCCCTCCCCACTTTGGTGTTATGTAATGCTTTTCTTTTTTGATAAGGGTCTTCATTTTTTTCCGCATTTTATTTACAAATTAATTCAGTTGTAGTTAATTCTCTAAATAATAACGCAGTTAATCAGCTGGTTCTTGTCATCAGAAAGCACAAAAAGTTACTAAATAAGTATTGCAGCCAAGTAACATGATGTTAAATATGAATACGGTGCAAAGTCTTGCAGTTCACCATTTTGCAATAACTGGTGTAACGTTTTTTAAACACTTTCTAAGCTTAAGATAAAGGAAGCTGCTTACTAATGAATCCTCTTTTTTCCGTCCTGCAAGAATATACGATCTGGAAGAATATACGAATAACATCACAGCGCTTAAAAATACTATTTTTTACAACATTTTTAGGCTTTAAAAAAGCTCTCTACTCCGTAGCTGATTAAAGGGAAAATTGCAAAGATGCACAGTGTTCACTGCTACAACTGGTTATTTATTTAGAAGGCAAACCATTAACGATAAATGCACAAAACTATATTATCTACAAGACATAAAATCAGATAATTTTTAGCACTGAAATATTTTTAAAATTATAACTGACCAAGGGAATCGATTTGATTTTAACTGGATCTTTCGTCCTTTAGAGTTTGTTTGATTTTTCAGAAACGCAATCCGAACACTTGAAAGGATTATTATTATTACTTTTTTCTTTAATTTATCATTTTTAAAACGCATGTCTTGGTTTCGAGCCCAGGTTCGAATCCCAGCTGGGTCAGCGTTGAGATTTATCTCCGCAAAATTCCACGCCCTGCCCATGGTCCGTAGGGGACACCGATGGGCTTGGAAAGGCCGCCGTCCGTCGGATGGGACGTTAAGCAGTGGCCCCGTGTGCGAGAGAGCCATACCCTGTGCACGTTAAGGAACACGCTGGATGGCCTTGACGGGAGGCTACCATCTGTCTCCCAACAGTTGTTCCAGTGGTTCCCCTCCCCCAACCTTCTCTGAGCCTTCGGGGTCCATGTGACCTGGCCATTTAGCCCATGGTGTGCAAAAAGAGTGCCGCTCAGAGGTAAAACAACCCAACTGAACCTTGGTTTCGAGGATAAGCTGCTCAAATTCGCTTTTTAAAACGCAAAGACCATAAATCGATTTATTCGCAACAACTAATCGATCATTAATAAACAAAATATATTAAAATAAACATATAATGTGTAAATGCGCAGCGTAAGACAAGGTCTTTCTTCTTCAGAGTGATAAGTCACATAAACCCCAATATTCAGATCGTAAAGGGCCAAAACATAACCAACCGAATGGACAAAAGAGTATTTTAGAAGCCATAGATCGTATTTTGAAATCCTTCAATCTCTTTCGACATACTACAGTAAGCAGGTCCATCTGCAATGCAGGGTGTTGTCGCCTGAAATATTTATATCTCTCAACCATCAGGTGTCATGTTCCTTGCCAAGTATTCAATGCATCTAGTAGCCACGTTACATATTTGAAATGTAATGCTGGTGGATGGGGGGAATTGATAACAGTGAGTTATATAACCAGTAAAAGTTTCTAACGAGCAGAATAACATAGGAAACATAACAATTTTTTTTTGTTGCATAGTCCCTTGAGAGCTGCAACAAAAATAAAATATATTTCTTACAAAAACCCTTCTTATATGCTCTCTGAAAAGTAAAAGTAAAACATTGCAATGATAAAATCACTGACTCAATTCATATTAACCTCAGAGGATAGAAAACCCGAAAAGCTCTCTTCAAGTACTCTTACTAAGCAAACCAAAATTATCGACTCCCAAACTACTTTTAACTCTCCCAAATTTCTTTGGACTCTTCAAATTTATTTTCACGTTAATAGGAATGCGCTAAATGATTGCATTATTGGTATGTTTAGGTTTGTTTTTCACATTTTAGGAAGCTTGTAAGAAGTTGGTTTCTTTTTAAATTGTTTGATTTATGTATTTCGTTTTTGAGCTTCGCCATTACGTTTAGGCCTAAGAGGTTTAAGATCCATAAAGCGGTGTTAAGATAATTAAAGGGAGATGTACATCCTCTTAGAAATGCAGGGTGGAAATAAATCTCTGAGGGTACATCGAAAGGATTACCGTCCATCAGATGGGAGGCTGAATTGGTTTCACAGGCCTTGTGAAAAACAAAACCACGCTCGTGCTGGAAAACCACATTCGTGCACTTTAACTTGTCCATCTGGGAATACTAAGTGCAGGAAAATTTTCAGCTCTTTCTCAAATTAGAGAAACACTATAAATAGTCGTTTCTGGCGAGAATGAAATATAGATTTACAAAGAGAATGAAGTTTATCATTCCAGCGTTAGCACTAAAGGGGAAAATTCAAACTAATAGAAGATTGCAAAATGCGAATGGTAATGATTTAATAATGATAATAATTTATTCCATACAGGGGGTTACAGTAAAGCCAAGGTACAGGTAATTTTGGATATTAATTTAAACGCTCATGTGGCTTGATGCCCCCACCAGTACATTTCAGAAATTAAAAAAAAATATTGATGATAGTACGAAACGACAAACATATTTACAGGAATTGCATAATTATTTCACACATATAAACAAAAAGACAAGTTACACGGACAAGATAAACCTAAATATGAAATATGGTAAAAAAACAACAGAAAACTTAGGGAGAAGAAAAGGAAGGTTTAATACAACAGAGAGTAATATTAAATGAATGAACAGGGGAGGGGGGAAATATTGCGGATAATCCCGACAAAGGGCAAAGATAGGGAAGTTTGAATAAGGATGAGGAGATATTGTTGGTCAAAATAGTTTTTGAATTTTGTTTTAGAATTTAAAGATGTGATATCGCTCGGTAGAGAGTTTCAAGTTGAGGTTGCTTGAAAGGCAAAAGAAATTTCACCGTACTTAGCTTTGTAAATTTTGGGAGTAGAAAACATTTTATTACCAGAGCGAAGGATGTGGCGATGTCGTAATCGAATATAGGGTGTAAGAATCGAATGAAGGGGATGAGACTTGCTATAAATAGTGTCGTGAATAAGGGTAATAAACCGCAGCTTTCTTCTAGATTCAAGAGTGGGAATTTGGTAGTTGGAAAGAATATCAGTAAGTGTTAAAATAGATTGTTAAAATAGATTTTGCTGATGATTTTGAGAGCTACATTTGATTTTGAGATTGCTATTTGTCCAACTAAAAATAAGAGAGAAATCACTGGTATCAATGTAGACTCTTTGGCCATCACTCTCTTCCACTAACATCTCAGATACTTAGACTAAACAGACTGTTTACAATATTCAAGTGTTGCCTTTTACTGAATTTAACGTCATCTAAATCCCAAAATTACTGAAAAGTTTGATAAATGCGAATCGCAATGTTTCATAAGTATCTATCTAGATGGACAGTTTTTTTTTTTTCATTTTCCTCTTTAAAGAAAGTTGAGTGTCTGCAAATGGACAGATGACAAAGCACAACTAATAGTCTTTTTAAGGAAAAAACGACGCTTAAAACTATGAGCTACTCTTTTATCCTATCCATATGTTTATATGTCAACATTCGTTTTTTATTTTAATAGGCAATTTAAAAACTTATTTTTTGTTCATATAAGTATTAATAATATATCAGTAGTTTAGATATAAAAGTATAACAGCTCGTATCTGACATTTTTGCCATTAACAGAGAGTACGAAAATTTTCAGGAAAAGTCCTCTAAATTTTTTAGTTTAAATTATTTGGTTAAGATTCTGTGATTTAAAGAGATAGTTTTTCGGAGGTATACAATAAAATCAAACTCCTATATTAGTACTTTGAATTTTGTCATGGCTTTTTCCTCTTCTAAGAAGTTTCTGTTTCGCTACATTTAAGATATCCCATTGTAACTTTCAATATGGGGTGAATTGGCTGACCCGGTAGCACTCCAGACTCATAGTTTGATGTTTCCCGTTTCGAGTACCAACTGTGCCGGGATTGAGAATTTTCTCCCTTAACATCCGCTCAGCCCACGGTGAGATAGAGGATACTGGATAGCCCTTTTTCTAACCGAATAAAGAAGTCCTCACCTAGGGACGGGGGTGGCTCAGTCGGTAGCGCGCCAGGCTCCTAATCTGTAGTTCCCAGATTCGAGTTCCAGCTGGGTCAGCATTGAGATTTATCTCCGCAAAACTTCCTGCTCACGGTCAGTAGGGGACACCTATGGCATTGGAAAAGCCGCCGTCCGTCGGATGGGACGTTAAGCGTGGCCCCGTGTGCGGGAGAGCCATACCCTGTGCATGTTAAAGAACACACTGGATGGCTTTGACGGGAGGCTACCATCTGTCTCCCAACAGCTGTTCCAGTAGGTCCCCTCCCCCAACCTTCTCTGAGCCTTTGGGGTCCTTGTGACCTGGTCATTTAGCCCATGGTGTGCAAAAAAAAAACCCAACCCTTATGTGAAAATAAGTGCCTCTCCGCCGCCTCAGTGACTCAGTCGTGTTGACCCGAGGTGACACTGTGACTGCTAGAGTCCGGGATTGAGTTGCGGGTTTGGCATGAGAGTTTATTTTGTCATATATATTGTGATTGTCCCTCAGTAAAATAATTCTTCTGTTATATATATGTCATGAAAAAGTTTGTTATCAAATGAGATATAAAGCGATAATAGGCTATAAATAAATCAACCAAATAAAAAAAAAAGTGTCCCTCCGAGGTAAAGCAACAAAAACTGGAAAACCCCTTCCCTAATCTAGTTTTAAGGTCGTAGCAACCTGCACAATTATTAGACCATTGTGTCGCAAACTTAATACGATGTTAATCCACGGAAACACAAATCATAGTAAAAAAAAATAGCACTAATAATAATAAATCCTTTCGAAATTTTCATTGCACGAAATGTATTTTCGGTAAGAATGTGAAAAAGGCTTCTAGCGAAAACCCAAACTTCTGTTCAGCATCTAAACAATATGGAGGCAAAAATTAGAAAAAAAGCAGTTTTCGCTCCACGGTATTCCGGAATTGTTGTTGACGCATGTTCAGAAAGGAAATCTCTGAAATGATTGATGAGAGCTTTTATGGTTTGTTTTTTGGTTGTATATTCATTATTTCGTTCTTTTTTTGCTTCTGAGACATTTGGTAGAAAGCTAAAATTGTTATCTTGTATGGAAATTCGAAAATGCGAACATAAGCATTTTGAACTGACGTTTCTAAACTGCCTTGAGGAGCATAAAAACAAAAAACGAAAGCGAGAAGGGCAAACATAAAGAATCGAAATTATAAGAGTATATCAGTGTTAACTAATAAAAATTAAAAGTGTTAAAATTTTTAACTTAAAAGTGTTAAAATACTTTCATACGTAATTTGTTGTAATTTGTTAATAAATTACATTTGTGAAAATGTGTAAATTACATTTACTGGTGATTTTCAGGCAGACGATCGCACGAAATTTGATTTATTTACATAAATTGCATAATTTTGAGGCTCTTGAAGTTGGATTTATTGCCTTTTCAATAGTCTGCTGGCAGTATTCGATAAAACCGATGGCCGAATCAAATATCTCTCAGGAAGAAAACAGAATGAAATCGTAAAAATGTAGATACTTAACACATTTCATTTGTTAATAACTGATTAGTTGTTGCGGATTGCCCGATTGATTTGTGCATTTTTTAGTTCCAAAAGGTGAATTTACATTGATTATCTTAAGAAATAAGTTTTTAAAAGTGTAAAGTTTTTTTAAATCATAATGATCCTTTCAAGCGTTTGAGTCGCATTTCGGAACAATCAAACGAAAACCAAAAGACTAAAGATCCAGTTAAAATCGAATCCATTCGCTTGTTCAGTTGTTATTCTAACGATTTTTTCAGTACAAAGAAAAATATCTGATATTCCATATTGCAGATGATTTAGAGTTGTATTTTTATATCGTTTTCAGAAAAAACCAAACGAGATAATGTTTTTAATTTGTCTCTGTCTGTCCGTCTATAGATATCAAACTTTTTCATTTTTAGAGATGATTTAATTTTTTTATATATTTTATGTTGGATAGGTATTGATTAATATTACCATTCGCACTTTTCAAGCCTTCCAAAAGCTATAATTATGCCCTCTAACAGTGGAAAAAATTTAAAATTTGCGAACTTTAAAGTGAATGTTGTAAACTTTTTCTATGTCAGAAATTTTTAAATTTTGGTGGTGGAATGTGAAAGTCGTGAAGTTTAAGTTAATAACAATGAGTTGATCCTTACCCCGAGGGGAGGGGGAAACGTAACATTTTCGTTTTAAGAGATAATTGTTTGTTTTCAGAGATAAAATAAAATTTATTTTTGGGTTGGTTACGTATTAATGAAATATTACAATACACACTTTACGAATCTCCCAAAAGTTAAAACGATGAAACTTTTGAAAATTCCAGAAAATTTTAACAAATATTGCAAACGAAGTATTTATACTAGAAATCTGAAATTTTGGTGTTGAAATGTTAAGGTGCATTTGCAACAACAAGAGGATTGGAACAAGGAATTGACCCCTTACACTCAGGGTGTGGGAACGGCGGCGTTTCCAAGCCCATCGGTATCCTCTACTGACCATGGGCAGAGCGGAGAGTTTTGCGGAGATAAATCTCAACGCTGGCCCAGGTGGGACTCGAATCTGATAACTGAAAATCAGAAGTCTGGCGCGCTACCGACTGAGCAACACCCGCCTCACCCCTTTCCGAAATTCGTGCTTTGATGAGGAGTGATTTTGACCTATTATATATAGGCCGTCCCGTGGCCGAGTGGTTAGCACGCTTGGCTACTGATCTAAGGGACCTGGGTTCGAGCCCCGGAATTAGACATGGATGTGTGTGTCGTTTTTCTGCTGAGGTCCTGCCATCCTCTCAAATCTCCTACTGTGGCATATAAACTGACAGGCTCCTGTCAGACCTCTGTGGCAAGCAGCTGCTTGAGGAGGTATTATTTTATATTACTTTACTTATTTTTGTTTTCAAAAAGTGACTAATGATACGAGTTACCAAACAATTAAATGGACGGTGTAAGCCTTTTTTTATCTGGCACTCCAACATTCAGGAAACTCAAGCAAACAGTACATTTTCTGTTTTCCCATTATATGTTGAGAAATTCAATTATCCGTTCTGAACCATCAGGTTTTAGAATCGAGATTCCACTGTCCATAATTTGCACATGAGAGCCGTTTTATTATAGTGCACTAAATTTAACTCATGGTTTCGCTACTGAGACATGGTAGACCATTTTATTAACACTTATTCAAAGTTTAGATAACGGGCTTAACTAGATAACCGAAAAGTGCCATTAAAGTAGCCGTTTCGAATAACAGTGCTTTTAATGTATATTTATTGTAAATGACAGTTGAAACTTGTCCGACATTTCAGAAAAGAATCGTCTTCCGATAAAAGTCATATAATAACTGTTGAAAATATATCTGCCAGTACTCAGCAGAATACACTTGTTTCACATGATTCACAAGTTTGGTTGAACATGTTCTGTTTTAGTTCGGATTTTTTTTATTCTTTTTTTTATAACAGATGTTCTCTTTTTAAACTACTAAAAAAACTTTTATTTCTAAAATGTTTAACAATGCAAAAATATATATTAATATATAAAAAAAGTTAAAACATGTAAAAATTACTGAACGAATCTTAATAATTAAACAGAAAATCCAAAGATGTGAATTCGATTCATATTGTCAAATTCAAATGACATTGTTCACAGTGATTCTTGATTCCCCGGGATTACTTGATACTGAATATGAATATTGTAAGTAGTTTACCTTATTTGTGAGATATAAAAGACACTACTTTAAGGGAAAATTTTTTCTTTTATAATGGGATATTTATTTATTATTTATTTAATGATCGAATTTATGTAACTTTTTTAATAAAATGAAAAATTCCTGACAAGTTTCTTTTATTTTACAAGAAAATGAAAAAGTTAATCTTTTTTAGTGTAAAAAAAGTGCTATTGTTTTTTTTTTATCATTACATGACCACCCAAGTTGTATGTTATTATTTCGTATGATGCATCCTTACCCAAATTTACTGCAGAGTCTGCCTCTTACTCTTAAAGTTGAAAGATCCGGTTTTTGGAAAAAGACCAACTTTCATCTCTTACGTCTTACGTCATTCGATTATCATTTGAAAGATTTATTTCCCAAACGCTTCGGCCAAACATATGCAGATTTCGACTGCATTCTACTTCAGGCAATATATGTTTTTCAAACATTTTGCAAACTTTTTGAGAAGGTTTTGAGAAAAAAAACAACATTCCTTCATCTTTCCCTTCTTGGAGATTAAACATTTTAATCTTTTTTTGCTTGCAAATTGTCTAGATCTAATATTTCTGTTTTGACATTGTTAGTTTAGCAATATCCTTTTAGTAATATTAGAAAATAAATATCACCTGACAATAATTATGGGGCGAAAATAGCTGTCAATATTTTAAACAATTTCACTGGCGTGAGAATTGAAGTCAATCAAATATTTTGATAATTAAAGCAGGGTTAGGTTGGATTATTTTACCTCTGAGAGGCACTTTTTTTGCACACAGCCAGGTCCCTAGGACTCCAAGATCTCAGAGGAGATGTTTGTTGGAAAGTGATCCACGGGATTGCTGTTGGGAGACAGATGGAAGTCTCCCATCAAATCCAACCAGCGTGTTCTTAAAGTGCACAGGGTATGACTTTGCCTGACATGTTTCCATAGCTTAAAGTCCCATTCAACGTCGGAATTTTCATATCCAGCGGTGTCCCCTTTCTTACAGGGGGAAGAACAGGAATTATCGGAGATAACTCTTTGCGCAGGATCAACAGTTGGGAGATAATTGAAGTGGACTAATTGAGAATTATAAACAAAATTATATATAGGAAACGTCCTTTTTAATCTTATACAGTGGCGGCTCGCGTATAGGCACTGTGCAACTGCAGCACCCCCAATTTCAACTTGATATTATCGATACATTTAATATAATGAGTCCTTTTTTTCTTTAATTCTTTCTTTATACTTGTACAATATATAATCCTTAAGCTTAATGTCAGTAGCCATCCCCCAGTTTATGAAAAAGATACATAAATCTTTGTATGGAACTGTGCGCTTCACAGTACTAGCGGCGAGGTGTTTGACTGTTGTGCGCATGCGCACATAGGAAGCTACACGCTAGGCTGCAACGGAGAGAGAGCACTGTCGTTCCCGCAGTGCCGACCCTGGCGTGCTAGTTGAAGGTAGTTTTTTTTTACTCCGCGTGTGTTGTGCTTAAAACCGTGTACCATATTCTTGAATGTGATAAAGTGTAGAATTAGATTATTATCCTGCTTCCAGGTATTCTATTTGATTCATTTTTTTTTCGCGCAAATTAAAACAAGAAGAATGGATTTCATTTTTAAATGAATAGATTAAGCTTGAACTGTAACAATTTAGGTTAAAGTAAGTAAAAAATGTTTGATTTTGTTCTTTTAAGATTTTATCAAGTTTCTGAATAAATTTTCTTTTTATACATGTTTGTTTCCTTTTACACAATTTTAAAACTAAGGCTAAAAATTTTCTGGAGCAGCACCCCCACTAATTTTAGCTACGAGCCGCCACTGATCTTATACGTAAATTATACGAAAACGCATTTTGATAGCTGTGCTAATCAGTGAAAAGGTCTTTTTGTATTACCATTTATCCTAGAAATCCAAAAATAGCTGTGTAAAAAATGATGTTTCCGCCTGAAGTTGTTTCGAACTTTTTTGATAATCTGCGTTTTATAAGAAAAATAATAACATGAAACGATTTTAAATTATTAATTTTTGATTCTTGAAAGTTCAGATTAAATCTATTTCTTCACTCAAAAACTTTTTGTACTTACATGCAAGTTTAAGTTCAAGATTATTATTTTCCCTTCGATACACTTTAACGTAAATTTTTACGTTAGTTATTTGAACAAATACTCCTAAATTGTGAAAACAACAAAACTTTTATCCAAACACTCAGATAATTCGGTGTGATTCTAAGTTCTTTACACACAGGGAAAAATGTAAATGAAAATAATATTTTTATTGATTAATATCATGATGAAGATCCTTCTGTAATAGCTACTGATATAACGAAATTATTATTGCCAGTAGAGCAGTGATTTTAATTATCCCTATACTTAAAATTCTGAATGATATATTTGCTTCATTTATTATCCCACGCATCATTACTATCTAATCAGAGAGAAGGATAGATTTACTACAAATGATCTACTTCTCCTAGGCAGCCTAGTCGGTAGTTAATGAGCAGCTTAATTCAATCATTCTGTCAAAGCTCGGTATTAACTCTTTTCCTGATGTGACCTGGATCTTACATATTAACCACAGCAGCAGTTCGCTTCGAATAATCTTGACTAGACACTCGAAATGACTCTTTGAATAACTCTTATTAATAACTCATTAATAAATACAACTCTAATAACAAGATTCGTAGGACATCGCTTGACGTAGTCAGAATACTAAATATGCCAGCAGAGCGAATCTAGGGGAAGCGGACAAGAGGATTATGCCCCCTCCCCCTTTTGAAAATGATGGTAGGGTAATAGAGCCAAAATGTATTAAACTTATGTTCTATGTTATATTTCTATATTAAGCTAGCGGAAAGCCAAATTCAATTTCCCTAACTTAAAAAATAGTTTTTTTTATGGAAAAAGGCGACGGAAAATAAAATGAAGCTCTAAATCTTTAATTTCAAAATATGCAGTCGGTATTTAAATATTTATGACAGTTGGAATATTCAACAGCAGCAGTAGCAGCCGAAAGGAATATAAAATTCACGAATATGAAAAGGAGATAAATATGAATATTTTTCTTTACTGGTTTCAAATAATATTTGTTACACAAATAACTTTAATGAACTTCAGAGGTAATATTTTTGCGACTGGAATCTCTATTCTTAAATATCCAAATTTCTGTAACTCTTTAAATGGTGAAATAAATAATTCTGAAACAAGTAATTGGGTTGGGTTGTTTTACCTCTGAGCGGCAACTTTTTGCAAATAACAGGTAAATGTCCAGGTCTCAAAGACGCCAATGGTTCAGAGAAGGTTGGGGAAGGGGATACCTAAGCAGCTGCTAGAAATGATGAAAGTCTCCCATCAAAGCCATCCGGTGTACTCTTTAACATCAGTGCCCAGCGCATAGCTTTCCTGTACACTGCGATACTGTTTAACGTCCCATCCGATGTACTGCGGCCTTTCCAAACCCATTGGTGTCTCCTACTGACCGAGGGTAGGGCGGTTTTTGCGGAGATGAATCTCAAAGCTGACCCAGGCGGGACTCGAACCTGGGAACTGCAGATTACGAGTCTGACGAGCCATCGAGTCAATCCCCTCCCTTGATTATGTAATGATTCCTATGTTATTTTTTTGAAAAGTGTAAGCTGATATATTCTGTTGATATGCTTTCAATGTTACCACTTCCTGCGAGCCATCTGCACTCGCTACTCCCACCTTGATGTAGAGACTCCTATCTGTCTCCTGGCAACTGACTTGTATATTCCCTCCATCAACCTTCTCTGAGCCCTTGGGGCCGTTATGACTTATGCATTTAGTCCATGGTATGGAAAAAAGTGTTGCTCAGAGCGAAAACAACCCAACTGCAAAAGCCATTGGATGCTCATCTTCATCATCATCATCATCCTCAAGCAGCCATGGGCTACGGAGGTCCAACCAGACCGTGCAATTTAGTTCTCCAAGCAAGTCTATCCTGAGCTACATCTACTGCATCTGGCCACTGCACACCAATTCTAACAAGGTCCTGTTTGACATTGTCTGCCCACCGCATCCTAGGTCTCCCCTTCTTTCTGAGGCCTTTAGGCACACTGTTCATAACCCTATTCGCCAATCTATAATTATTCATACGGGCAACATGGCCAAACCAACGTCCATTAAAAAATAAAATGCACTCATATTTCTAAAGATCATTTTCCTAATCTAAAGAAATAAATATGAATAAAGAGCTGAATTAAATCTCTGAGAATAAAGAGGTGATATTTCTTTTTGATATTTATTTAAATACGATTCCCACTAATATTCTGAAGCAAACTGGTGATCGGTTATGAATCCGTTAAAATTTTAGACCCACTTTATTACCACCTGCACAAAAAAAATGTCACTCATCAATGAAGCAACCTAAGTCTGCATTGAGATTTTCCCTATGGGCTACTTCATGCTGTTAGAAAAGAAGAACATTTTAAGACAATTATTCCTAAAGTGTCTTCCTTGTAGGACAATGGGTTTAGAGGCTTTTAAAGTTAAAGTTTACTTGACTGATAACGTGGAATAAATAATTTTTACCTTAATGACAGGATTTTTCACTTACACTTCGCAAATTTTTAAAGACATTCTGCTTCGCTACTGATCAAAGGGGTGGATGTTTGTGTTGTTCTTTTCTTGCTATTACGTCTTCCTCACAGGTTTTCTCTATGGTGTATTATACTGAGAGCTCCTGTCAGACCTCTGTTGTAAGTACCTTCTTGAGAGCAAATTTATTTATTTTTTGGTTTATGTTTTTTGAAAAAAAAAATTCTAAACAATAAACTGAAAGGATTTATCAGCAAAGAGAAAAAAAAATGTCACTGACAACCAGGTATTAGAACAATGGTTCCTAACTTGCGTGTCGCTTTCAAGATTCAGGTATGTCGCGAAAATTTAAAGAAAAACAATAATACTACTTAATAACGATTTGAGGGTGAGTAACTTTTTAGTTTACATCTTATTCAGACCTACATTGGAAAAAGAAGTTGCCGTCCCTCGATCGTATATGGCGGCTTGGGTGGAACATGTTGGATGATTTGCAAGTCGCATTTGTGGCCAAATGATGAAAACCGGTTCTACACTGGTTTCCATAAATTAAGGAAAATCCCTATGTTAAGTCAATGGGAAGCTCTCGTCAAAGCTCTGTAACTCCTAAAATAAGTTTTTTTATTTTGAAAAATGTGATTGCAGATAAAGATCTCAATCAAATAAATAAATATCTCGATTTTCAACAATATTCGTTCAGTATTTAATGTGTTTTGGAAGTTTGAATATTTAACAACAACAATGCCAGTCTTAAGAAATATACAAAATTGAAGAATAGTTAAAGAATTCTTTGCACAAAGTTCTAAAATACAAACTTATTTTATTGAACACTTTGATTCAATACTTATTACTAAGTTTTAATTAACTTCTGAAGTGAATTTTGTGGCTGGCATTTTTATCACTAAATATTCTAACTTTCATAATTCATTAAAAACTGAATTAATGTTGTTGAAAATCGAGATATTGATTTATTTGATTGAGATCTTTATCTGCAATCGCATTTTTCAAAACAAAAAAAAACTTATTTTGTAAGTTATAGAGCTTTGACCTTAACTTCCCATAGACTTAACATAGGGATTCCTCAATTTATGGAAACCAGTGTAGTTTATTGGTAGAACAATTTCACAAGAATCTGCAGAGAGAGACGTCTTATTCTACATAACAATTTGTGCTTTTTTTACATTATTTCTTTTCTATGATTTTTTTGTCAAATGTTCAGCTTAATATGCATTTTCGTTTAAATAATTTGAATTTTAAGATATATAATGAAAATAAATAAATACCCCCTCAAGCAGCTGCTTGCTACAGAGGTCTGACAGGAGTCTGTCAGTTTATATGCCAAAGTAGAAGATCTGAGAGGATGGCAGGACCTCAGCAGAAAAACAACACATACAACCATGCCTTATCCGGGGCTCGAACCCAGGTCCCTTAGATCAGTAGCCAAGCGCGCTAACCACTCGGCCATGGGGATAAAACGAAGATAAAAAATATTTTATCCACAAGTTTGATGAAATAAATGGATTATTTCCGAAGTTTGTCACGAAGACAAAATAGTTTTTTTTAAATCATTTATTTATTTAAACAATTACAAATATAATTAATCCCGCAATGCTAACAGGTTATATGCAAGAGAGAATAGTTACACCTTATTGCATTTATTACGCTATTTTTCTATTTCAGTAGAAAACTTCATACTGAATAATTTACTCTCTTTACTAAAATTTTTACCCCCTTTCTTTTCATTTCGAATATTTCATAATCACATTGTGAGTTTTATATTCACCTTCTTCATACGATCATACTGTACTAGTTACAGGCCGTCCAGTTTAAGTTTGAAGTTGCAAAATGTTAGTTTGAAGATGGCATAGTTGGTTTTGATAGCAGCCAATTTTAGAGAGTCGCACAATACTAGGGAAATAATCGATTCTTATTTAGTAGGTCGCCCTTTTAGCATTAAATTCTAGCATGGTGTCAGCTACAAAGTCACACTGTGTTTAGTCAGTAACCGCATTATGTTAGGTTGTAGCAAGTGTTAAAGGACCGATAGTGTTAGTTTGAATAACGTACAGGAAGTCCACAACGTGTTAAAATCGCGATATTACATTGCAGAATGCCGAAGATAATCGGAGAGAAAGATTAGCCTCAACTCTGTTGTATCAAAGAATCATACTGATTCGTTAAAGAACATACTGGATGGATGATGAACTTGGCCAGAGGGTTTCATTTTCCTCTAGTAGCTGTTCTTTGGGAGTCTCTTTACTAAACTCGTATTTGAACTTTCTAGTCCTAGAGACTTCACCATTTTGTTCACTAAACAGGATGATTGGGTTTGCGACACTGACAAGAAAAAAAATGATAGCACTGTCTTGCATTCACACTGTTTCCTTCTGCACGTTACCCTGGGGCAAAAAAAACAATATGTTAGTGATCCTCTCTACAAGCGACATACAATGCATCAAGTTGTGAAAACTTACATTGTAAGGACTTTTGAATAGCATGCTGTTATAAACTCAGAATATCACTGGAACCCGGATCACCATTCATCATCTTCGATATGCTTCTTACAACATGAATATGTTGTACTATCACTGAGTTAATTTTACAGTGAAAGATGATGAAATGCATAAATGAAATAAATACCCTCTCAAGCAGCTGCTTGCCACAGAGGTCTGACAGGAGCCTGTCAGTTTATATGCCACAGTAGAAGGTCTGAGACGATGGCAGGACCTCAGCAGAAAACAAGACGAACATCCATGCCTTACCCGGGGCTCGAACCCAGGTCCCGTAGATCAGTAGCCAAGCGCGCTAATCACTCGGTCACGGGACGGCTACCGAAATGCATAAGGATTAATTAAAAAGCTTATCTATTATCAAAGGTTTTTAATTAAAAAGACTGATTAAAAGATACAGGAAAAGTTGTCTTTAAGTTATAAGCTCCGATAAGAATGCAGATGTAGGAGAATTTGAAATGAGGTTGATTAGAGAACAGTGAGGTATGGGAATGTGAATTAGGGTAAAACAAGGTGTAGTGAGATGAATTAGAGCAAAATTATGTATAATTACAGATAACTGCTGCTTAACGGGTTGGATGCATTACTGGCAAACCCAGCTTAATCAGGGGATACTATAACATGCATTTCAATAAGATGGACATCCAATTCAAAGTCATTCCAGTAAATAATTCATGAAATGTAAATACAGAAACGCACACAATAAAAATAAATAGAGAAAGATTAGTAAAATTTCTACTTATAAATAAAATGAAAACTAAACATAAAAAAGCACCATAAAATCTTTCAGAATTCGCTTCTTACGAATTGCGCCCTTTATTACAAAAATTAAAGAGTCTAGGATCGACCACTTGGCATTTGTTTTTTTATCGCTACGTAATAATTGTTTATGGTACTTCGTCAACGCCCCATAACTATATTTCAGAATATTTTCGTGTGAAATCATAGCTATTCCCATCTGACAAAGCAGTGCATTGATTATGGAAAGAAAGTGCCTCCTCAGTCACTTCGATACTCAACACTTCCACGAGAACTATCATTCAAGACAATAATGCATTATGGATAGACTGCTTTACCAGCTATGTGTGCTCGTTTAAGTCGTGCCTAAGAAAGTCTGGATAAGAACTTTGTTTTTTTAACAGTTCGATGGGGAAAATATTCATGTTTCTAATATCACGTTGAGCAGGAGTGCGTGGACAGGGAGTTACCTGTAGATTAGAGTAAAAGAGGTGCATGGAAATGAATTAAATTATGCATTTGAGCAAGTCTGTATTATATCGTGACATTTACCTCACTACCTAAAGAGATGATAGTGGAATGTTAGAGAAATTTGACGTATCTCTACACTGGGATAAGCTGAGAGCTTTGAAGATAACTTCTTAGTATGAAAAAGGTGGGTTGGGTTGTTTTACCTCTGAGCGGCACTTTTTTGCACACCGTGGGCTAAATGGCCAGGTCACATGGACCCCGAAGGCTCAGAGAAGGTTGGGGGAGGGGACCCACTGGAACAGCTGTTGGGAGGCAGATGGTAGCCTCCCGTCAAGGCCATCCAGCGTGTTCTTTAACGTGCACAGGGTATGTCTCTCCCGCACACGGGACCACGGCTTAACGTCCCATCCTAACGGACGGCGGCCTTTCCAAGCCCATCGGTGTCCCCTACTGACCGTGAGCAGGGGGGGGGGGAATTTTGCGGAGATAAATCT
This sequence comes from Ryuthela nishihirai, assembly GCA_038380435.1. NCBI lineage: Eukaryota > Metazoa > Arthropoda > Arachnida > Araneae > Heptathelidae > Ryuthela > Ryuthela nishihirai. The sequence continues at coordinate 20,909,262 of JAWZYU010000016.1, forward strand.
CAACGCTGACCCAGCTGGGACTCGAACCTGGGAACTACAGATTACGAGCCTGGCGCGCTACCGACTGAGCCACCCCCGCCCCAATGAAAAAGGTGAGAAAATAATAAACATGTACCTTACTGTGATGGACTCGCTCCGAATGTGATGGGCTGGGCCAACTGTCGTTGCCACCGGAGGATGATGAATTATTCCCTTGATTACCTTAACCGTTACTTCGGTGAAATGGCAGATTCAAGGGTGTTACACCCGTACCGACATATGCCTCGGATTTGCTGCGTCAAGGGATGTATAAAAATTTTATTTTATTTTTTTTTATTTGCGACATATAGGACAGAGAAGAATCCTTGAAGCTACTCCTAGCTTAATACAGGCCTTCTCATACAAGGACATGCCCTACTAAGACCGAAGTCACTGCTGACCACTGCCTTAGTTAGAGCTAACACAACACACAAAGTTTGCCTTGCTGGAACAGTCGCTTTAAGAACTTTGAAATATGATACTTGAAATATGTCCAACAATTCACGAACGAGAGTTGTACAGGGACGACACAGTTTATTCACCTTATATAAAATTTCGTGTTGGGGATGCTATCGACTACGCAGGTCTTTGCTGCTGCAAACAATTACGCAATGAGGTGGAGAACCGCATACTTTGCAGATTCTCGTTTTACCGACCTCAAACTCGGCGAAAGAATAATTAACTCTTGCCTACAATGTGGTTCACACAGAATCCACAGAACTGTATTAGATTCACCAAGAATTTTGATTCTCACTTAGAATCGAACCCTCTCCTCATGGGTTTCTTTGAGTAAGAGCGGCATCCCTCGACGCATATTCAAACGTCCTTCCTGTCTGACCGCTACGTTCAAGACTGTTCTTTCCTTATTAGCAGCTCGTCTCCTGCAATCAAACTCGTCCCCAGGCTAGTTGTAAAAAGGACATAAAAGAGCTTTTGGGACACGTCATCTCATGCAGGCAGCCAGCTCAGACCCGAAGACAACATATATGAGTCACATCCCCAAAATAACACTTCCAAGAACACACTTAATACATAAAAATATTTACAATAACAAAAATAGAATAAAATGCAACAATAAATAAATTAGAGGGGCATGACACATACGTCAAACCAACTAACCTCAATTTACAAATCCAAGTAAGTAATGTACCAAGTAGTATGCCCCCCCCCCATACTATTACTTATATCTTTCACAAACTGTTGAGTGAGAGAAGAAAGAAAACGAATATTTAATTATTTTATTCTTTTTTTGCTGTAGGGAAACCGCAACCAACTCTCACATGGTGGAGAGAGTCAGTGCTGCTAGACGATACATACGACGTCAGTCCGCAGGGAGTGGTCCGCAACGAAATCGAGATCACTTCTTTGCAGAGGCACGACCTTATGGCCGTCTTCACTTGCCAGGCAGTGAACAACAATGTTTCAGTTCCAGTGTCCAGTTACGTCACTGTCGACATGAACTGTGAGTAGTTGAGTTATTGTTTCTCTTTCGCAGGATATATGCTCTTTTTTTCTTGTATAGGGTGCTGCTGTCGCTCCGATTATTGATCCCGAGATTCAACAGTAAATGCAGTAAGTCTTCGCTTAACGTAGTTTCGTTATTACGTTGCGAACTATTCATGATTAAGGTTCACTTATTGTTGTCTTAAATAACTATTACGTCGCACTGCCTGTCTCAGTTTAATGGATGAAATTATTCGATGCTACCGTGGCATTAATAAAGAAAAAAGTTCCAAGCATATAATTTTGCATTTTAAAGAAATAGTTCTTAACAGATAATTTCAAATTGTAAAGTAAAAGTTTTAAGCAGATAAATTTTCATTATATTAAAAAAAAATAAAAATTATAAGGCGTTAAATTTGCTTTCCTCTTTTAAGAGTCAATAATGAGAAAAATTATCTTCACAATATACAATTGAGAAGCGATTTTAAAAAGGGAAAGCTCCCTTCCAGGAGTCAGTGGCTTGCTCTCACCATTCCTACTCTTCTTGTATTGGGTTGTTTTACCTCTGATTGACAATTATTTTACATAAAACAGTTTAAATTACCATGTCACAAAGACCTCAAAGACTGAGAGAAGTTTGGGGGAAGGGGATACCTAGACTATTTCTAAAAGACAGATGGTAGTTTCCCATCAGTGCCATTCCGCGTGTTCTCTAAAGTGCACAAGGTATGGTGGCTCTTCTGCACACGTGGGCACTGCTTTAAGTCTCATCCAATGGACGGCGGCCTTTCTAAGCCCAGTGATGTCCCTTTTCTCACCGAAGTTAGAATGGGACTTAGCGAACTTAAATCCCAAAGCAGGTGCAATTGAGGCTTGAGCCTGGGACTTCAAATTATGAGCCTGGCGCACAACCGAATGAGACAACCCCCTCCCCCATTTATGCACTCACCTCCATCATTCTTTTATCAACTTTGGGAATCACTGGCGTACGTATAAAATGTATTACGTGTTATATTTAATTAACAAAAACACACTTAAAAATAATTATATTTCTAAATATATGTTTGGGAACGTCGCTTCCTTATTTTAATTATTTCGTACTAGCAGATTTACCCGTCATTGCTCGGATCTAAAACTCTTTCGAATATAGAATAGATGGCACTCCCCACGTCGCGAGTTTTCATTTGGCATAAAAATCGTTACGAACAATCCCTTCCGGTTTAAATCTTCTCTCTCTCTTAGAGAAGGAAAGAAATGGACATATTTTGAAATATCTTATGAACTTCAAGTCAGAAGTTTCTAAACCAAAAAACGGAATTGCCTCGCTCAGATAATCGAACTTTTCAGACAATTTCGTACCCATCAGAGTCCCTCGATAGAGTTTTCCAGTCATATGTAACTTTACAGGAAAAGAAAATTAAATGAGGTTTGAACTGCCCAAAAAAATATATAGGTACTACAAAAAATTATTATTATTAAAAAAATTATTTATTACTTAACATATTAAAACTTTTATCAATTAATATATGACGTTTATTAACTTTTATATATTTTATAAATTAAGTTAATGATTTTAATTTTCGATACGATTTTATAGTTTTCAAAAGATGTTAAAAACAATCAACATTTTAAGACATCAGTATCTTGGAAATATTAAATAAAATAAATAAATAAATACCCCCTTAAGCAGCTGCTTGCCACAGAGGTCTGACAAGAGCCTGTCAGTTTATATGCCAGAGTAGAAGGTCTGAGAGGATGGCAGGACCTCAGCAGAAAAACAACACGAACATCCATGCCTTACCCGGGGCTCGAACCCAGGTCCCGTAGATCAGTAGCCAAGCGCGCTAACCACACGGCCACAACAAAACGTTTTCTAAACGTTCGAATATACTTTATATTTTTTTCGCCCCCTGACTCTTTCGAAACACTGGTTTAATTTGCATAAGGATCAATATTTATGATGTTCAAAGTTAACAGGATACAGACCAGAGAAATAAGGCTAAGTACAGTCGCTCAAAAAAGTATCCGAACACTGTGGTTGATTACAGAATTCAGAAAAAATATCTGGTAACGATATTTTTAGAACACATTCACTGATGACTGCAACAACTTTATCAAGAAGGAGACTTTCTGTCACAGACGTTTTAAATTAACATGCTAATTTTCTTAGATAATCATTCGCGCGGAATATTCATAATAAAGTAAACTCTTTCGGAAGCATTTACATATATTAACGAAATATTAGTCAGCTTATTCGTAGTTACACTGTAGAGTGAATGTTAATACAACAAAATCGAACGGGTGACTAAAATATATTCGTTATATTGAAATTTCGTTATATTGAAATGCAATGAATACGTGTTGTGATAGTTAAATACTACAAAATACTAATAATGCAAAGAAATTTACCGTGCATTATAGTTTACTTCTTAAAAATAACCATAATTTTTTTTAATTCTCTATTTCAACAAGCATCTCTCAATGAGTTCTTAAATGATGGAAGAGCTCTGCAACACTTCGTACGGAATATCATTCCGTGTCATTACGAAATGACGAAGATTTCGCGCCATATTGGCTGCTCATCATCATCATCATCATCATCATCATCATCATCATCATCATCATCATCATCAAGCAGCCATGGGCTACGGAGGTCCAACTAGACCGCGCAGTTTAATTCTCCAAGCATATCTGTCCTGAGCTACATCTGCTGCATCCGGCCACTGCACACCAATTCTAACCCTAGAAAGAACCAAACTATTATACAGTCTAATTTTAGTCTTTAATATCGAAACTTAACTAAATAACTAACTTAATTAATAATAAAAAGGAACAAATATAACAATTACTTAAATTTAACAAATGATAAAATGAAACGCATCGATTGAAACTACTTTGAAATAACTTTTCGCTGATTCTACAGTTACTTAAAATGCAATAGAATCAGAATCAGATAGATCTCCAAGTTTAAAAAAACTCTTTTATGCTTTAAAAATGTACAGAGAGTATCTATGACACTCAATGAGATTGGGAAAGATGCGTGCGGGGTGGTATATAACAGCACGTGATTCATAGAGCTGTGATTGGTTAGATCAGGGGTTCTCAACGTGGGATACGCGGTAAAATTTTTCGGACTACGCCGTGAGAGCTCAAAACTCGCTAGATCTAGTAACAAAGTCGCTAAATTGGCAACACTGCTGTGCAAAAATGTCAGTTTTTATGTTTATCGATATATGTAATTTATGAATACAAAATTGAATGTGTATATACATGTTTTATTTTATTCCCATTATTTAACTATAGTTTTATCTATCTATATAAGGGGTACGCCAGTTACATACACATTTCCAGGGGGTACGTGAAGCATGAAAGGTTGAGAACAGTGGGACAGATATTTCCCAGCGTTTAAATTACTGACCAGATGTTAAAATTTACATTTTACCTATCGTTTAAATATTTTCTTTTTAAAAATTTCGTTATACTGATTTTTTTTCATTGGGATAAATATTTGTTTCGTTATACTGGTATTCGTTAAAATGAAACATTTTTTACATAGAAATATATAGTAAATTGGCCGGGGCAGAAAAAAATTTGTTACATTGAATATTTCTCTATTCTGGCTTTCATTATACTGGCATTTCAGTGTATTTGCGAAACCTTTGGTTTCTCTGCTGTAAAGCAGTTTTACACTTCTGAATGGTAACGAGTGTCCATGTAATCATCCTTTATAATTCTGAAATTTAAACTTATTAAATTTATTTGTAATGACGTAAAACATATCCCTATAAACATAACAGTTTAGGTATTTTCATAACTGAAAAGTATTGAGACGGTTTCTGGTTCATTATCAACGTTACTTTTAGAAATTTTAGAAATTGCCTTTATTCGACAACTCATGACACCCAGTTGATTTTGTATCACAAATAATATCGTGTATATGGATACGTATTAAATAAAAACACACTATTTACATTAATGTTTGAAATTCTGATTCATCTACACAGCAAACACATAAATAATAATTTTTTTAACTGTTAGATTTGTCTTTTGACTTCAACAGATTTTGCGAAGCAACTTTCACGTTTACCATCTTCCTACTTTCAACAGATTAAATTGAGCAAAACGGCATTATTCTTGAGTAAATTTAGATGTTTTTATTTATGCAATTTGTGTTGATTTACATTTGATTATTGTAATGAACACGCATTAATTTTACAAATGTAATTTTAACTTGAATCACTTCAATATTTAATTCTGAATGTATACTAGGAATATGTTAATGAGGAAACAACTTCCTCAGACAAGTGTTGCAACTATTTAGTCGTGAATGTTGATAACCCATGACTTTTCTAAAATTATATGCAAATATATACACAAGGTGTTATTCCCATACGTAACTAAAGACAATAACGACCTTATTCGATTACACTGATTATGTTGCCTACTGTCTAATCCTCTTGCTGGAAGGAGATGAAATTAACGCTTCTGAAGTAGGTACAGCATCTTTGAACTGTGAACACTTTAAGTTTCAATGATGTTGCTTTAATATTACATGAAGTCAGTAAATATTTAAGATTTCAACCTGCGCGTCAGCAGATATTTTGTTTTAGGTGGAGGGGCAAAAAGAAATCACTGCTTCAAGATAGCAATATTTAGGACGTACCGTTCATTAACGAAACAGCTGGTAATACAGCAAGCGTTCAATACGTCACACCAGACCCCTTTCTAGAAAAAAAAGGGGAGAGCGGGAGGGACAAACCAGGAATTCGAGAACCGAAACGGGGGGCGGGAGCAAGAGACTAAATTTCCATCGCAGTGTAACATTTTCCCCTTAGTTTTAGAAATTATGAAAACATTTTTTGAAACATGCACAAGATAAAAAAAAAGTAACTTATTACTGAAAATATATTTCAAAATATTATTTACATTAACAAATAAAAATAAATGATATACTTTTAAAAACTAAAGGAAACACAAAAAAGATAATTCAAGATTACATTCGTTTTAGGATTTGGGTTGTTTTACCCCTGAGCGGCACTTTTTTGCACACCATGGGCTAAATGGCCAGGTCACATGGACCCCGAAGGCTCAGAGAAGGTTGGGGGAGGGGACCCACTGGAACAGCTGTTGGGAGACAGATGGTAGCCTCCAGTCAAGGCCATCCAGCGTGTTCTTTAACGTACATAGGGTATGGCGTTCCCACACACGGGGCCACGGCTTAACGTCCCATCCGACGGACGGCAGCCTTACCAAGCCCATCGGTGTCCCCTACTGACCGTGGGCAGGTCGGGGAATTTTGCGGAGATAAATCTCAACGCTGACCCAGCTGGGACTCGAACCTGGGAACGACAGATTACGAGCCTGGCGCGCTACCGACTGAGCCACCCCCGCCCATTAGTTTTAGGAAAAAGCAGCATTATTTTTTCATATACTTGATGTTATTCATTATAATTTTTTTTGCTGAATTTTTCCCTAAGGGACACCTGCCCTCTTGCTTACTCCGACATTTTTCAACTTCTAAGAGTTAGACGTCATGTCATCAGGAAGTCGTGGGTTCGCGTCACACCAGGGTTAACACAAATTTTCCTCTAAATTTGATAACGATGAGTAAGACTGACCGTTTGTGGTTGGAATCTGCGAAAAAACGTAAAAGCAATTGCCTCTTGGGTCGATAGACATTGTTTCACTATTAAAATAAAACTTTCCATTTCTGTAAATCTAGTAGCATAACTGTTAGCTTTAGAAGCGTCACACTGTGAGCGCCAACTGAAAAGGTTATGGTTTAGGGTTGTTTTACCTCTAAGAGGCACTTTTTTTTTGCACACAATCGGCTAAATGGCCAGGTCACAAAGACCCCTTGGGCACAGAGAAGGTCGTGGGAAAGGGATTCACTGTGCAACTTTCAGGAGACGGATAGTAGCCTCCATCAAGGCCATCCAACGTGTTCTTTAACGTGCATAGCTGCTTAAGGTCCCGTCCAACGGACGGTATCAGTCCAACAAATACATCCCTATTCTCTTTCCTCCGAGGACAGAGTGGGGTTTTAGCGAGATAAATTCCCCACTTTGTGCATAGATTGTTATTTAACAATTATTCAAATATTGTTGCATTTCGTTTCATAATTGTTGTTTAATTCATTTTTGATGATCACTTGTTGTGTTGCCCAAATCAATCTTGATGATCACTTGTGTTGTCCAAATCAATCTTGATGATCACTTGCTGTGTTGTCCAAATCAATCTTGATGATCACTTGCTGTGTTGTCCAAATCAATCTTGATGATCACTTGCTGTGTTGTCCAAATCAATCTTGATGATCACTTGTTGTGTTGTCCAAATCAATCTTAATAATCATTTGTTGTGTTGTCAATCTTGACGCTGACAGAAGTGCGACTCGAACTTGGGAACTGCAGATTTCGAGCATGGCGCGCTACAGGCTGAGCCAATTTCTGCCTTGACAGAGGCTTCCATCTGCTTTTAACAGTTGCCAAGTCGATATCCTTTCCCAGTCTTCTCTGAGTCATCGGGGTTCTTGTGATCTGGACATTATAACCCATTGTATGCTAATAAGAGCTACCCAGAGGTAAAATAACCCAATCCGAAAATCATCTTTATCAAAATATTTGATCATCACAATAAGCATCATCTCGTCGAATTGAGTCATTGGGGTCCTTGTGACTGGACATTATAACCCATTGTATGCTAATAAGAGCTACCCAGAGGTAAAATAACCCAATCCGAAAATCATCTTTATCAAAATATTTGATCATCACAATAAGCATCATCTCGTCGAATTGAGTCATTGGGGTCCTTGTGACTGGACATTATAACCCATTGTATGCTAATAAGAGCTACCCAGAGGTAAAATAACCCAATCCGAAAATCATCTTTATCAAAATATTTGATCATCACAATAAGCATCATCTCGTCGAATTGAGTCATTGGGGTCCTTGTGACTGGACATTATAACCCATTGTATGCTAATAAGAGCTACCCAGAGGTAAAATAACCCAATCCGAAAATCATCTTTATCAAAATATTTGATCATCACAATAAGCACCTCTCGTCGAATTGTATTCATTTCATCAATTATCACCACAGTGTAAATACGTAATCGCAGATCGTTATTAACATCAAGTAATCAATTACGACTTCCCCACTTTGTATATATATAGATTGTTGTTCAACAATTATTCAAATATTGTTACATTTCTTTTCATAATTGTTGTTTAATCCATTCTTGATGATCATTTGTTATGTTGTCCAATAAAGGGAGTAAAAAACTGAGGAGATGAAGAAACTGCATCGTTGACACTTCAAAAAGTTTTATAAATTATAGGTCAAAGTCCCATCACTTGCCTGTCAATCATCCTAGGGTCTGTGAGAACAATCTAAGCATCAACTGCACAATCTCAGTCTCCTCAGTTTCCAGTCACGATACTCTATTGATGTTGGTTCTAGCTGAAGCTTGTTTCCAAAGCAACAGCTCAGGAAGTAAAATGCATATCCATGGTCACAAATACTTTCCTTCATATTCCTATGGTTTTCCCTCCCAAACATAAAATCTCTAACTTAATATTGTGAAGTTTTAATATGTTTGTGATCCTGGGCTACCAGAGCTATCTCTACGTCAACTGCTTTAGTCTAAAGTTTGAATCTCTCATACGCTGAATAATAAAAACATTTGCTGACGTTTACTATTATCACTAAGCTCGACGTTGTAGAAAGATGCTGCAAACATCGACAAACTTACAGCTCTATCTACCACCCATCCAGGATCCATTGCCCGTTTCGAAGAAATTGGTTTTGCCGCAGTGGACCATAACTATCGCCTCTAAATCCATCTCATCGATTTCCAAAGTTCTCAAAAAACTTTTCCCCCATCAAACAGAAAAAAAATTTTCATTGCCTTTGTTTCTTATACGAAATATAAAAATTTAATGTTGCGTTTTTATACGAACATGCCACGCCTGGGAAGTAATATTCTTCCGCAAGATACAGTCATCTTCATGGTACCACAGACAAAACTTGTTTGTTTTTAATGTATTGTCCATCACGCTCTCGGGCACATTCATTGCCAGCAGCCATCATAAGACCTGCCTGTGATGCGTTCTTTGTTTCCAGAATATAGCTCCATTAAATTCGGCCGTGTGTTGTTGATTTGATAACATAGTTGCAAGCGGTGTGCCTACCGGAGAAATAGCATAACCATCAAGCTATTCTTGGAAGCAATTTCTAGAGACACTTTCAAAATTTATAGTCTGTGCGTGTCACGGTGCAAAAAGGTATTAATGGCAATATAGAGTTTTTTCTTTAGCACTTTGGATATGGTTGATGGAGGAGGCAGAGGAAGTACTCCGAAACATTTAGGTCTTTTGCGGCGTGAAGGCGTTTTATTAGTGTGCTGTTAAGTTGTCCTCTAATTGATCACGAGAGTTAATAGACCAGTTTTCAGCTAGTATATTTCGCTATGGAACAGATTTAATGGCTTAGTTTTAATTGGAGTATTTTTTTCAGTGAACTCAGTGAACATTTACGTTGTGAAATAATTGATGCATGATAATGGAGTTGTTACGTTAGATAGTAAACGTACTAGCTACATAACTGTGGGCTCTAAAGGTGAACTACTAAGGGTCTACCAAATCTGAGCCGGAAGGCCAGAACTTTCAGAAGAACCTAAAATGATTTTAAAATAATAGTTTCTTCTAATGTTAATTACTTTGAAATATTTGTAATTACCTAGACTCAATAAGGCTAAGTCGGTAGCATGCCTATCTCGCAATCTGATGTTTGTAGGTTTGAGTTTAATTACGATATATTAGATACCAACACATGTATTATATTTTATAAAGCAATCTGTGAGTCCCTCTTAAATTATGCCATAACGATACATGGTACAACCAACTTAACAAATATTAGAAAAATAGAACGTATTCAATCCTCAACAGCTGAAAATATTATACCAATTAAAGACCGCACACATCTAATTTACAGCCCAAGATAGATTTATTTACTTGGATATTTCACCTTACTAGAGCCTATAGAAATATAACATAGTTATACGTAATTTTTTATACAACACACATAAAAATAAAGTCCAGCATGATAAAAACACAAGATTTAAACAAAAAAATTATTTTTAACTACCGAATTTTACAAATAACAATGGGAAGTGCACAAGCGGCTACAAAATTCCATACATTTTTCAATCTCTTACCAAGGGAACTGCAAATTCTTTCAGAGAATTAAAACACGAATTAAACAGTTTTCGATTAAAAACTTAGATAATTAATATTAACACGTACTAACAAATATGTGTTGCTGAACGGAAACATAAAAATCCTAATATTATTTTGAAATATTCTAAATGAAAAAATGGTAAAGAGTTTTAGTAAAGAGAGCATAGTATTTAATGTCAAAATTTTCCAACTGAAATAGTACGATAGTACGTAGTAAATTCAACAGGATATATAATATATTAAGATTAGAAGATTAAGTCAGAAAGAAGGTATAATGTATTATGTCAATGTATTATTCTCTCCTGCAGATAAGCTGTTAGCTTTGCGGGTGCACACCATGGGCTAAATGGCCAGGTCACATGGACCCCGAAGGCTCAGAGAAGATTGGGGAAGGGGACCCACTGGAACAGCTGTTGGGAGACAGATGGTAGCCTCCCGTCAAGGCCATCCAGCGTGTTCTTTAACGTGCACAAGGTATGGCTCTCCCGCACACGAGGCCACGGCTTAAGGTCCCATCCGACGGACGGCGGCCTTTCCAAGCCCATCGGTGTCCCCTACTGACCGTGGGCAGGGCGATAGCTTTGCGGGACATATGCAAATAAGGACTGATTTATTTGAATTTGTCTGAATAAATAAATGACCTAAAAAAAACTATGACTACGTTGAGATTTGTTTTCTCTAACCCTCGCTTTGCCCTCGTTGCGAAAATGGACACTGATGAGTTTTTAAAAAATCGTCGTCCATCGGATAAGACGTTACGCCATGGTTCTGTGTTCAAGAGAGTCATTTTCTGCACATTGAAGATTACGTTAAATAGCCCTGGTTTCTTTTTATTTCCTAACAATTCTTTCGTTAGTTCCCACACTCTCTCAAATTCTAAAACCATTGCAATACTTATGATCTTTGATTTCAAATGAATTTTATTCCTTAAAATGATTTCTGGCATTGGAAACGATCTCTAAAAATCTTTAGCTGCTATCATAACGTTTCATTTGTGCAAAGATCCTAGAGCCGATGCAGGTTATTATAGAGGCGTAACCTAGTTCTCATGTTTTTAGATTCAAGAACAAATTATACCGATGTCGATATTTCCTCTATATACTTGTATCATGCCCTTGGTGAGTAAAGAAGCATCTGTTTGCTTGGAAAGGCATCTATTGTGATAAAATCTATTATTTTAATTATTAAGAATATTCCTATTTAACGGAGGAATTTGTCAACATTGAAAGGCAGAATAAGATGAATGCTCTTTAAGGGAGGGATATTCCAATAGGACTTTAACATCCTTCTCCAACTCTGTTTTGAGATAGAAAATTTCTTTGTTAAGTATATCTACAGACACATAACCAGAATATATTCTATGAGACAGACGGGGAAGCAAAATTTCGGGGGGAGGCTCGAAAATGAAAGAAAAACAATAACGAGAAAGAAAATTCGAGATAGTATAATATCTTTTGATTTACAACATTTAATACAGAGGAGAATCCTAGATGTTTCTCCTAGCTTTTACAGCCTTCTTCATACCGGAACATACCCTATTAAGATCAAAGTCCATGCTGATCACTGCCTCAGTTAGAGCTAACATAATATTCAAAGTCTGATTAAGGAGCAGCAACTAGCAATTTACTCCTTAATCACTACATCAGGTAAGGTTTCATTTTTCACTTTATTTACTGTTGTTACTGTATATAATCACATATAATATGAAAGAAAAATCGCTTTAAAAACTAAATACATAAAAACTGCAATTTAAATCATAATGTTCAAAATATTTTTTGTGTTATAATGGCGGCTGGGAGTTCAAAGCCACCACCCCTGTCTATCTACATGATCCTCCACCTCATTCATCCTCTCCCCTCCAAAAAAAAATTAGATGTTCAAACTGCGAAATTTCTAATATGCAAGTAATCGTTGAAGGAATGAACCGATTAAGAATTAATGGGTTTAATTAATTAATGGGTTTAATTACGTCATTCGTAAAGTTTGAAAACCTATACTCGAACACACATACTCTTCGATTTAGTTGACTTAGAATCCAATTACCATTCTAATCTTCAGTTTTTATAATTTTTTATATCAATTCACTCACGATAAAATAATGAATAACGATAATCCAATGAATCCAATCAATGCCTCTAACTTTTATATGAACTTTTAGGAATGTAAGAATATGAATTGATAACGCAATGAAAAAAGGCGATTATATACGTGAATTTCTTTGCTTTAACTCTGAGGTCTTTTTTGCACACATTTGGCTAAATGGTCTTGTCACAACGATCCCGAGAGTCAGAGTAGGTTCGAGAGTGGGGATACATTAGACAGCTATTGGAAGACAGATGGTAGCGTCCTGTCAAGGACCTATCGTAGACGGATCAGCGGACCTATATCAAGACGGTATCAAGCAGACCTATCGTATTCAAAATTTGACAACATTACTGTGATCTACGACTCAAAATTCCTCAAGACACCAAATTTTAATCTTCTAGTACCGGTAGATTTATATTTGACCTTTGACCTGAAAGAGCTCATTGCAACCAAAATTAAACAACATTTCCGATATATACGACCCAAAATACCCTTAGGAACCAATTTTCAGCTTTCTAGATATAAATTTCATAGATATAAATTTGACTTTTGACCTCGTAATCCTCCGGATCCAAAATTTCGTAAAATTTCCAATATCTACAACTCAAAATCCCCCCCCCCCTCATTCACCAATTTTCACGTTTCTAGTCCTCATAGATCAAGGTTTGACCTCTGTGATCTCTATTTAACTTTGAAGGACATGTCGAATTTTTAATTTCGGTAGGTATCGGGAAAAAGACCGATATGAAAACGAAAGGTAAACTGCTCTTTCAACTTTGTTCATGTTTTGAAAGTTTTTGAATTCCACGAAGTCATTCAGTGAGTTTTTGTACTTTATGAAGCCTCCCTGTGAGTTTTTGTATTCCACGAAGTAATTCAATGAGTTTCTGAATTCTACAGAGCCATCCAATTAACTTTTTAATTCCGTAAGTTATCTAGTTAGTTTCTGAATTTCAAGAAATAATCCAATGGGTTTTTGAATTCCACAAAGCCATCAAGTGAATTTTTGAATCCCTTGAAGTCATCCAGTAAATTTTTGAATAGCTTCAGGTGATGAAGGTCGGATTTTTCCCGATACCAACGACCCGGATTACCACTAGGAACAAATTTACAGAGCTCTACCATATTTTCTTCATAGTTAGAATTAGCGTGATCCCCTGTCGGTCAGTCAGCTGTCAATTGTCTATTTTATGAATATAATAATGAACAAAGGATGACAAAGTAACCACACGAAGACGTACATAGTATAAGGAACTCTTTCTAGACATTGTCAATGCAATATTGTTGGTTCCGTAAAGCCTGTATACCGCCATTGGCTGTTACATTGACGGTCTGAATTCTCCGCGACTCTTAAGCCGTGATTCTAAAAGAGCTACCAAATATTGAGCCTACTGTTCCCTTTTCCATCCTCTTAAGAGGACCAATCCATGTTTTTAGAGAAAACGGAGCGTAATACCAGTCGTTTACTCGAGCACTGTACTTAGCACGTGTTGTACTTTATCTTCATCGTCATTGCTCCCACGGACTAGTGCTGTTACGGATTACTTTGACCTCCTTTGTTCATCATCGTTATTCAGTTATTTCTTTCTACTGCTTTCCCATAGCTTTTCGCTTGAGTAAGGATCTGTAACTGGCCGTGTAATCTGGCCTATTACTGGTTCTGTCCTAACAGTACCAGCATAGAGGCTTTCTCTACTTGCTCCCAATCTGCTCTCAGAGAAAAAGGAATTTCTTTTGGTGGTCAGGGGACAAAAAAGAAATGCATGGACAGTGTAAAAACTCACTGGATGCGCTTGTGATGTTAAAAAACTATGTGGATGGACCTTTTCAATGGCCTTGTGAAGTTAAAAGACGGGATAATATTTTGTGAGTTTAAATGCTCTCTAGACGGCTTTGTGAAATTCGAAAATTCACTAGATGAATTAATGAAATTCAAAAGCTCACTGGATGATTCCGTGGGATTCAAAAGCTCACTGGATGATTCCGTGGGATTCAAAAGCTCACTGGATGATTCCGTGGGATTCAAAAACTCACTTAATGACTTCATGGAATGGAAAAATTCACTGGATGACTTCGTGGAATTCAAAATATCACTGATAGCTTTGTGGAATTTAAAAACTCACTGGATGAGTTGATGGAATTCAAAAGTTCACTGGATGATTCCGGGAATTTAAAAACTCTCTGAATGATTTCGTGGAATTCAAAAGTTCACGTGATGAGTTCGTGGAATTAAAAAACTCACTTAATAACTTCGTGGAATGCAAAGATTTACTGGATGACTTCGTGGAATTCAAGATATAACAGATAATTTTGTAGAATTTAAAAACTCACTGGATGACTAATGAAATTCAAAAACTCATTGATAATTTTGTGGAATTCTAAATCTTATTGGATCATTTCGTGGAAGTAGAAATCACACTGGATGACTTCGTGAAATTCAAAAACTCAATGGATGTCTTCTTGGAATTCGAAAATTCACTGAATGATTTCGTGGAATTCAAAAACTGACTGGATAACTTCACGGAATTCAATAATACACTCTAGGACTTCGTGGAACTAGAAAACTTACTGACGATTTCGTAGAATTCAAAAGTTCACTGGATAGCTTCAGGGGATTCAAAAATTTACTGGATGACTTCAAGGGATTCAAAAATTTACTGGATGACTTCAAGGGATTCAAAAATTCACTGGATGGCTTTGTGTAATTCAAAAGCTCATTGGATTATTTCTTGAAATTCAGAAACTAACTAGATAACTTCCGGAATTAAAAAGTTAATTGGATGGCTCTGTAGAATTCAGAAACTCATTGAATTACTTCGTGGAATACAAAAACTCACAGGGAGGCTTCATAATGTACAAAAACTCACTGAATGACTTCGTGGAATTCAAAAACGTTCAAAACATGAACAAAGTTGAAAGAGCAGTTTCCCTTTCGTTTTCATACGTACAGTCGCTCAAAAAAGTATCCGAACACTATGGAACACTATGCAACCTTCGTGTCACGTGACACGAAGGTTACCAGATCACTAATTTCTAAAAAAAAATCGTTGCCAGATATTTTTCTGAATTCTGTAATCAACCATAGTGTTCGGATACTTTTTTGAGCGACTGTACAAGCAGGTGCACAGAAAGGTGAATAACATAACGGTTAGGACATAATACCTCCAACACATTTATGAACCGTTTAAGGCCAAAATGTCTTCTAAAGTATTGTATTGCGTATTTTCTTAAATCTGCTTTAAAATTCATATTTTATTTTACTTAAAAATATCTTTGTACGGAGTTTTTTGGTTAAAAATGGTGATAAATACGAAGATAAATATGAAGATAAATACATCGATGACCAAAATGTTTAAGTATGGTGATGATATGTACGGCGAAGACGATTAGCACGACAAGATAGTGATAAAGATGACGTGATGATATAATGATAACAACGATAAATGCTATGATCCTAATGAGCTATCGAATGATGATAAAAATGGCAAAAAAAATAATAATGATACTAATGAGAATATCAGAATATTAAAAAAGGTAAAATACGAAAATGATCCGAATGGGAACTGCACGATGATGATAAAAATGATTAAAAAAAATACAACGTGAACGTCGAACGATGAGATGAACATAAAGATCATCATAAATGAGACGACGACGGTAATTAAAACAGTGAAATGCTACAGATGATGACTATGATGACATAACACAGCTGTAGACTATCTAGTGCTGTTGATGATGATGATGATAATCATGATGACGCTAAGCACTTTGGATGACTCTTTTAACAGACCATCCCCCTCTCATCAATCAACGATAGGATGAAATATCTACCCATTTCAGATGCACCGTTCCCATCAACTTTAGGATATGCCGTAAGGGTGCATATTTCGGAAATACAAATCTAAGACGAAAGAAGGGAAAGTTTGAAATATGTTCGCAGTTTTCTTCCTTCAGATGAAATTTACTTCGAAGTTTTCCGCTGCAAACCGACAATTCACTGAGCAAATTTGCTCTCGGGTCGACCCTGTCCATCTACGAACCGCATGGAAATGAAACAAATTGCAGAATAATGACCTTGCGATGAAAAAGACGTAAACCATCGGCGAAGGGACACCCGCACCCACGTCCTAATAACGGAGGCGCGCATATAGATACATACGCACACTCACATACAGAGAGAGAAACCTTCTTCGGTCATTACCATAATGTATTCTTCTGTAAATCATGAAATATGCAGCAGACAGTATTACGTAAATCAGCGCTATTATGGTAATACTATCTGTAACTCAAATGAGTTGATGACGCTGGCGTCGGACTTTCGTTCCGGTGTAACACAAGAAAAAGATGAAAGCCTTTTGAATCGATCAAGTTTGGTAAATCATCTTCACGGCGGCACCAACCGACGCTCACGCGGGGGAAGATTGAGGAGTTTGATTGGTTTGTGAAATCGAGCATCGATTCGTGAGATAAACACAAAAAAATTATCTCTATATATATATTAGTTTTTTACCTTTTCCGGAAGAATCAGTCTCTTTTCGGAAAAATGGACGTTAAGAAAGTATTTTTTTTTATCGTTGATAGTTCGATTTGTTTGTATCTCATATTCTATAACTTTACTCGGCAAGAATTCCTTCTATAATTTATATTAGAATCAAGCCTTTTAGAACTGCGAAACGGCAGATGTTATGGGTTGGGTTGTTTTACCTCTGAGTGGCACTTTTTTGCACACCATGGGCTAAATGGCCAGGTCACATGGACCCCGAAGGCTCAGAGAAGGTTGGGGGAGGGGACCCACTGGAACAGCTGTTGGGAGACAGATGGTAGCCTCCCGTCAAGGCCATCCAGCGTGTTCTTTAACGTGCACAGGGTATGGCTCTCCCGCACACGGGACCACGGCTTAACGTCCCATCCGACGGACGGCGGCCTTGTTCAAGCCCATCGGTGTCCCTTACTGACCGTGGGCAGGGCGGGGAATTTTGCGGAGATAAATCTCAACGCTGACCCAGCTGGGACTCGAACCTGGGAACTACAGATTACGAGCCTGGCGCGCTACCGACTGAGCCACCCCCGCCCCCAGATGTTATGGCATGACAGTCAAATTTATTGTACAAACTGCGACAAATCAGTACAAAAGATGTTTGCATTAAATTTCGCAGGATTTTATGCCGCCGTCCGTCGGATGGGACGTTGGCGCGGCTCCGTGTACGGGAGAGCCATACCCTATGCACGTTAAAAACACGCTGGATGGCCTTGACGGGAGGCTACCATCTGTCTATAAACAGCTGTACTGTGCTTCCTCCCCCAACCTTCTCTGAGCCTTCGGGGCCCTTGTGACTTAACCATTTAGTCCATTGTGTGCAAAAAAAAAGTGCCGCTTAGAGGTAAAACAACCCACCCAAAAGAATTTTATTTCTCTGTTGTTTATCTCAATTAAAAAATTTGAAGTCCAAGTATCCCAATGTCTTGAAGGCATTCACGGCCAGGTGATATCAAAAAATTCGCATAGTGCTGTGCTGTAGGGACATATTATCAAATATATATCCCCTTTATTCTAGATCCGGCCCTGGTCTATGATATTTAACACCGGGAAAAGACCCAAAGCAACGCTCTTTCCGTTGTAAAATATATTAATTAAAGCTTTTTAACCTTTATATGCAAACAAAAAGCAATACTTTAAAAGCGCTCATACTGGAACATACTTTAAACATTGAAAAGGTATGGTTGAAAATTGAGAATTGAATATATTATATTGTCTCTAATGCTATTATCCAGCAAAAAACGTATTTTCAAAATATGTAGCTTCAGCTATGGCTTTCCGACTGCAAGGAAATATCTGATATTTTTGATATTATAGTGTGTCCCTCACGGAACTTAGTAAGCTGTAGTATGTTCATTATCTAAAAAGATATTTATATGAAACATTGAAAACATGTCAATAGAATACACCTACTTACACTTTTCAAAAAATAAATAGTGTAGGAATCATTATATAATCAGGGGGGGGGGATTGACTCGGTAGCTCGCCAGGGTCGTAATCTGCAGTTCCTAGGTTTGAGCCCCAACTGTGCCAGCGTCGAGATTTATCTTCGTAAAATCCCCACACTACCCTCAGTCAGAAAGAAAACATTAATAGGCTTGGGGAGGTAGCCGTCCGTCGGATAGAACGTTGTCGTGGCTCCGTGTGTAGGAGAGCCACATCCTGTGCCGTTTGAGAACAAGCTGGATAGCTTTAACGGGAAGCTTCCGTCACCTAACAGCTCTCTAGCAGGTCCTCTTCCCCAACATTCACTGAACGCTTGGAGTCATTGTAACCTGGCCATTTAGACATTGTATGCAAAAAAGTGCCGTTCAGAGGTAAAACAACCCAATAACATAATCAGGGACGGACGTTGGCTCAGAGTTCCATCTCTGCCAGCACTGAAATTAATATCTGCTAATCCCCCATCCCCTCGGTCAGAATGGGGAACATCGATAGGTTTGAAAAGGTCTCCGTTCATTGGATGGGACTTAAAGCCTTCCCCTCTATTCACGGGTGCCATATCCTGTGCTGTTAAAGAACACGCTGGATAGCCTTGACGCGAGGCTACCATTTGTCTCCTAACAGCTGTCCAGTAGAATCCCTTCTCCCAACTTTCTATGAGCCCTTGGAGACCTTGCCATTTAGCCCAATGTGTGCAAAAAAAGTGTCCTCAGAGTTAAAACAACCTAATTGAACAATATAATTATCTTTTTTTTATTGCGCTATCAATTCATATCTCACATTCCTAGAAGTTTACATTTGGTAGCTTACAATTTTTGAAAACGCGCAACTTTGTTACTTGCCGCGTTGTTGATGGGAAAACCAGAGTTTGTAAAACTTTATAGTTTCTGCTAAGAACCGCAAACAGGGAAACCGTCGCCTGCGAGCAATAGAAATCGGTGGTAAAAATCGTTAAAAACCAGTCTAAAGAAAATGTTCAACATCTCGATGACTGTCGACGAACTTAGAATGTGCAACTTCCAGTCTATATACCAACATCTGTATTCCAGACATCCTTGAAGAAGCCTTCTATACTCCTGGACACGAACTATTCTGATGAGCGATGACATTGCAGAGCACGGACCATCAGATTCCTAACGATGAACTACTGACGTTGTATAAATGACATTTACTGTTTTCTCGGGTGGATAGGCCTATCTGTATTCCCTCGAGTACTCTGTACTAAGGCAAGCTTGATGTTATGAGCAGTGCATAGTAAGAGTCCCCCCCCCCCGTGCCTATTGTGTAGTATTGATTTGTTGCTTGTTCTCTCTCTCTTCTGTGCAGCCGCGAATTCTTATCTGTTTTTTTCCCTGTTTACTGTTCTCAGGCGGACGGGGTAAGTCAAGAGAAATATTTTTTTTTCTCTTGCTCGAGTTTCGAGAAGGAAAACTCTATCGATTTCTGGTAAGGTCTGTTTTCACGTTTTTTTTCACACTGTAATAATATGTCAAGTCACAAGGTTTGGTTGTTTTATCTCTGAACGTCACTTTTCGCAAACAATGGGCTAAATGGCTAAGTCGCAAGGACCCCAAGTGCTCCGAGAACATTGGGAAAAGGGGACCCATTGGACAGCTGTAAGGAGACGGAAGCTTCTCTTCAATTCATCCAGGATGCTCTTTAATGTGCACTGGTATGGTTCTCCTGCACATGGGGCCACAACTTTACGTCCCATCCGACGGATGGAGGCATTTTCAGGCCCATCAGTATCCCCTTTTGGCAGAGGGCAGTGTCGGGTTTTGTGGAGATAACTCTCAACGCTGGCCCAGGTGGGACTCGACCTCGGAACTGCAGAGTATGAGCCTGGAATGCTACCGACAGAGCCATCCCCCATCCTCAGGTGACGAGGAACAGTAACTGGTGAAATTAGATCGTTGGATGCCCTGATCCAAAACATGTTGTTGGGCTTCATATACACTGCTCGTCATTGAAATTGCCCCATCTAAAAAGAATGGATCGATTAACCTGATGATTGGCTTGCAGAGTGATGACGTTTTGGATGTAAATGATTTCAAACCGATCGGTGCAGTGGGATGTCCAATAGCCTGTCCGGTGCCGCACAGACGTAGGAGGTATAAAAACGGAGTTAAAAGTCAGCGATCAAACAAAGTGATGAGCAAATGAACTGCAAAAAATTTGCAATTTCTTTAACACGAAGAAAGCAGCCTTATGTACAAATGATGGAACTTGAAAGGAGTTCGGGTCGCTGAATTGTCTGAAGCGGGATGGTCAACAGGCCAAATCGCCGTTCGTGTATATAGAGGTGCTCATATAGTTGGATGCTGTTGCCTAAAATGGGTAGAGGAAGGTACCTGAACACGTCGCCAAGACTCTGGTGGGATTAAACGAAAGTGAGGATCGATGGATCTGACGAGTAGCAACAGGTGAAATGCCAGGGATGGAGGTAATCCAACCTGCATCAAGAGGCGTCTTATTGGACTAACACCCGAAATCGTATTATGGAGAGTCATCAGTTACAATAGCCGTTCACGTCTGGTCATTATTGACTAAACGTTGATGGCAAGATATTGTGTTGAGATCATTCTGGCAGCAGTACTTCACTCCTCTGTACTCTCCATTTCTATGCTGCTCTTCAGCAGGACCTGCCCACGTCTGGTTCTCATATCTCAACAATACAGTCGCTCAAAAAAGTATCCGAACACTATGGTTGATTACAGAATTCAGAAACAATATCTGGCAACGATTTTTTTAGAAATTAGTGATCTGGCAACCTTCGTGTCACGTGACACGAAGGTTGCCAGATCGACACGTGTCACGTGACACGAAGGTTGCAACGATTTTTTTAGAAATTAGTGATCTGGCAACCTTCGTGTCACGTGACACGAAGGTTACCAGATCACTAATTTCTAAAAAAATCGTTGCCAGATATTGTTTCTGAATTCTGTAATCAACCGTAGTGTTCGGATACTTCTTTGAGCGACTGTACCTACGTGATGTGGATATGCTTCCTCGGCCTGCACGTTCCCCTGTCACCATTGAACATATTTGGGATATGATGAAACATTCACTAACCACCCTCTCTCAAACCACTACCAGTGTTGCCCAGATTTTTGTACCGCTGTTCATGGAAACTAAACATCTTATTGATGTACCCGCATCCACGTAAATAAATATTTCTGATTTCATACGGCGGCTTAATAATTTCTTGTCTACATTGCTATTTGTCACTCCTCTTGTTTCCAGCTCAAAGCAAGAACTTCTTATAGATGGGAAAATTTCAATGATGAGTGTAGTATAAAATTCATTATGATGACTAATGTAATTTACATTGAATAAAGTAATTATAGTACAACTGAAGAGGAATTAAACTCTGTAATTGCTCTGCTACGGGGAGTACTTTCTCAACTATGAATTGTGAACGAAGTGAAGAAGTTACGATTGGAGTAATCTGCTGGTGGAGCCATTTGTTGAATGACGCCAAATATTGGCGACCGATATCAAATATTAAATGACAAGATTATACTGTATACGATGATTCTGTCTGTTTTCTGTTTGCTTTTACTGGAAAAAATTCCATTCCAGGCACAAGAAAACCCATGAACCTAACGTTCATTTCTGATAAGAGGAAACAGTATACCAAACTTGGTCTTCAGGCTCGTAATCTGCAGTTCCCAGGTTCGAGTCTCAGCTGGGCCAGCGTTGAGATTTGCCTTCGCAAAACTCTCCGGCCCTGTCCTCTGTCAGAAAGGTTCCTCGATGGTCTTGGAAAGACTGCCGTCCACCGGATGGGACGTTAAGCCGTGGCTCGATGTCCATCAAAGCCCTACCCTGTGCACGTTAAAGAACACGCTAGATGGCAAGCTACCATCTATCTCCTAACAGCTGTCCAGTGGGTCCCTTCTCGTCCACCTTCTATGAGACCTTGGGATCCTTGTGACCTGGCCATATATCCCGTAGTATGCAAAAAAGGTTCCTCTCAGAGATAAAACAACCCAACCAACCCAAATTTGTGGGTCCTTATTCTTATCGTTTAGAAGTTCTTGATCAAACCATCAGACTGTCTAGTAGGATAACGTTTAAATTCAGTAGTAGGATTGGTAATTGCAACTACGATATGGAATTAAATTTCGTAACATTTGTCGTGGTTTTTGCAAACAAAATATAGCTGTTATTGAATTTTAATTCACACAAGCCACAATTAAGTAGTCTGCAACTTTTCGCCACAAAATAGTTAGCGTGCTTGGCTGAGGAGTAAAGAGACCTGAGTTCGAGTGCCCGATTAATCATGGATATTTTGTTTCTGATATATTTCCTCAAGTTTTTCTGCTGAGCTATGCCTTCTTTACGGATATTCTGCAGGCACATTTTACTGATAGACTCATTTGTAATTTGGCTGATAGGTAGAATGTGATGGTTAAGAGGTTTACGTTAACATTAGCGATTTGACTTCTCAAAAAGAGCCCCCACCCCCTCCCTCCCCGATGGTTAGTTCAGCGGTGGTTAGTTTAGTTCTTAGATGCCAGGATTGTAATCTGATGTTCCCATGTTCGTGTCCGAAATGTTCCCGCTTTGAGATTATCTCCACTAACCCCCGTTCTGCCTTTGGTGAGAAAAGGTACACCGATGGGCATGGAAAGCCTCTATCCGCAGAGGGACGTTAAGTTGTGTTTCCAGTTGCTGGAAAGCCATACTTTGTGCACGTCCCACCTGTGCCAGCTTTGAGATTTATCTTCGCTAAAAGCTCCATCCTGTACTCGGTCAGTAGGGGATACCGATAGGTTTGAAAGTCCCCTGTCCATCAGATCGGGCCTAAAGCTGTGACCCCATGTGGAAAAAAGCTATTTCTTACGCACGGTAAAGAACAAGCTGGATAACCTTGATTGGAGGCTTTCCTATTTCCCCAAACAGCTGTACAGATATCCCCTTCCTCCAATCTTCTCTGAGTCCTCGGAGTCCTTGTGACCTGCACATTTAGTCCATTTTGTGCAAAACACTGCCACTCAGAGATAAAACAACCCTACAGTTGGCATCTTAATTAAAATTTTCTTATGTTTTATGTGTACTTATTACGGACAACGCTATAATGTAGGACAGTCAGGTAAAAAGTAGAGAAATTATTATACAACCTATATAGAGGTTGTCTACTCTCTGGTTGAACGTTTCATATAACTTCCAAAACAATAATTTCTTATTCCTCTCCTACTCTTTTTATTGTACAAAACTCATTAATAAAACATAACAGTCTTATTAAAGTTGATTATTTTGATTCGATGTTTTAAAATAAACATTTGATGAAGCCTTTGCATCATATTTTATAATTATTTAAAAACGGAAAATTTTTTTATTTAATTATTTCCAAAGGAAGGAGGTAACCTAGAATCTATATTAGGCTTGTTCTGATTTCTCATACAACACAAACACTTACACAAGGACATACCCCACTGGTCTTAGTAGATTTACGTTAAACACTAAACCAGGTAGGGTCTAATTTTATTCGTTAGAACTCAAACGTGACTTCTTCCAGAGACCACTGACTACTGATAAACATTTCGCGAAAGTAGTTATTCCCATAAAATTGAGAAACATTTCATAATAAATCTAGGGAATATCGAGTTATTCGTACTTTTGATGTTTATTTCGACAAACTATCAACCCATGATAAGACACTTATTAAGTTAACGTCAGTAAGACGTTTTGTGTAATGTAAGCACAAGTGAATTCACAAGATACCTGAAGTCAGATTCCAAAGTCCCAACAATCACAGAGAGAATTCAGTTTGGTGGCATCGTTTCAGTTCACCGACCAGAATACAGAACCGTTAACGGAGTTGAAGTGGACAGGTTTCTTGAATACTTAATAAGCTCACTGTAACCTTTATTATTACTAACAGTCGTTGCTCTCTTAATCCTGTTTGCATTTTGCATTTTATTATCAGCATATTAATAATTCAACTCTTCTCTAATCTAAAACTAAACCGCCACCCACTGTGTTCATGGTGTTTCTTTCTCATTATTTAATTAGCATATTAATTAAGGTGAAATTTGTACACGGGATGCAAAGCCCTTTCGTTTTGCTTTGGAGTTCATTTAAATAAAGTTTAAAGTTCGAATATTTTACCGAATTGGCTTGTGTCGCTTGCAAAACGCTCTTTAACGAAATGAGTTCGGCATTCCTTTCCCTCCTTTTCTTCCTCCCCCCCTCCCCCCTCCCCCACTTTACCATTTCCTCTTCTCAACATTATCAGATGGATCGGATATGATCTTACGTATGCAAAATAGATTTTCTTCTCTGTAATAATGATAAGCGTGTGTAATGTCGAAATTAATCAGCTCACGTCGATGCAAGATTTAACCGAGATGCTGTGATCTGGACGGATGGGAATATTTGGAGTTTGAGTTACGAAACACCGAGGAATTGAATCTAATGTGTAGAGATTATTCCAAGAGTGAAATATGTAAAGGAAAAGTAATATTTATAGAAGAATGCTTTGTGGATTAGAAGAGGTAACAACAGAAGTTCGCTGAGATGCGTTGTTGAATATTATGCTTGGTAAGAACAGTGATTAAGGAGCTGGATACACTTGAATAGCGACTGGAGGAGAGGAAAGCTGGTACCCTGGGACAGGAATAATGTAGCGAGCTACACTAGGATGGCGATTAGAGAGCGAATTACACTAGGATAGTGGTTTGGGAGAGTGATAACTTCAGCTTATGGTTAGGGTTGGGTTATTTTATCTCTGAGGGCGCTCTTTTTGCACACAATGAGCTAAATGGCCAGGTCCCCAAGGGTTCGGAGAAGATTGAGGCAAGGGGACCCACTGGACTGGTGCTAAAAGAGAGATGGAAACTGTCGTCAAGAAGTTTGTAAGCGGGTTCTTTAACGTACACAGGGTATAGCACTCCCTCATAGGGAAACCACGGCTTAACGTCCCATCAGATCGACTGCTGTCTTTCCAAGCCCATAGGTATCCCCTACTGACAAGGGGCAAGGCGGTAAGTTTTGTAGAGATAAATCTCAATGCTGACTCATGTGGGACTCGAACTTGGGAACTGCAAATTACATACCTGGCGAGCTACTGACTAAATATATTTGATATTGATATAATAATTGTGTAATGTGTAAAATAATAAACATAATAATGTGTAATATAATAAATTGTGTAAACCTCTCCCTGTGGTTAGAGAGCGAGTTAGATACAGTTGGATAATGATTTGGGAGAGAGATACACTGGACTTGTGGTTAGAGAGTGAGATACATTGGGATAGTGGTTAGAGATCGAGCTACATTTTTATGGCAATTAAGGATCGAATATAAATGCACAAGCGAACTGAAATAGGGTTTAGGGAGCACTATACACTGGGTAGTGATTAGGGAGTGAGATATATTGGTATAACTGTTAGGAAGCTAGCTACACTGGTATTGTGGTTATGGAGCGAGCTATACTGGATAGCACTTAGGGAACTAACTACTCTTTCAGCAGATGTATCCCTTGTGTGCCCGCTGCATATATCCTTGTATATTCTTTAACAGCGGTCATACAAAAAATAGTCTACATAAAAAATGTTAGTTTAAATGAAGCAGCGACAAAGAATGTGGCTCCTGTCTCATTGAGTATATATCCTTGTACGAGATAAAACCTCTTTAACCATGGTGAAAGAGAATGAAACAATCGATCTGTGAATTGTACAGACACCTTAGGTAGGTGTTATGGTTTCGGAAATGTGTATTGAGATGTGCGAGATCTGATACAGGACTATTTGAATAGCATTGAAAACCCTTTTCATTTAATTAGCATTGAAAATACCCTTTTCAATGCTAATGCTGTTCCCTGATGAGAAGCCATCTTTGAACAGACAAGACATCGTGTCATCCAACTTACAGGTACATGAATGCTTTGTAAGCTTCATTAAGGTTTCACTCTCCTCACACATACCCTCCTCTTCACATGGCCAGCCAATTCTCCAACACTCAATTCCATCGAATCTGATCGGCACATTGGTCATACCTTAACTTAATCTCTGTTAGCCTACTGTTCGTGGGGCGGGGGTGGCTCAGTCGATAGCGCGCCAGGCTCGTAATCTGTAGTTCCCAGGTTCGAGTCCCAACAGGGTCAGCGTTGAGATTTATCTCCGCAAAATTCCCCGCCCTGCCCACGGTCAGTAGGGGACACCGATGGGCTTGGAAAGGCCGCCGTCCGTCGGATGGGACGTTAAGCCGTGGCCCTTGTGCGGGAGAGACATACCCTGTGCACGTTAAAGAACACGCTGGATGGCCTTGATGGGAGGCTACCATCTGTCTCCCAACAGCTGTTCCAGTGGGTCCCCTCCCCCAACCTTCTCTGAGCCTTCGGGGTCCATGTGACCTAGCCATTTAGCCCATGGTGTGCAAAAAAGTGCCGCTCAGAGGTAAAACAACCCAACCTACTGTTCGTGGCTCAATTTAACATTTGGCTGTCGAAAGATGATTTTTTTTTCATAAAGTGTTGACATTAAAGAAAAACCTTGAAATCCGGAGTATTCGTTAAAAATCAGCAAATAAAAATAAAAGAACACTTCCAAATTTTAAGCAGTCTTTTATTTATTTTTTGTATATATGAAATATTCGTCTGGAGATGTTAATGATGAGATAACTTTTTCGAGGAAATATTTTTTGCAAATTTGCTAAACATTTCTCTTAAAATCTTACTAGTCCTGTCTGCTGTAATATAATAATCAAAATTAAACATTTAAATCAAAGATCTGTTCATCGACTTTCTTCAAAAATTTCAAAGTGTTATGGCGTTTTAAACATTCAGGAAATTCTTTCAACATTTATTTGACTACTTTATCTAACGCAATATTTAGGATGCAAATACGACCTTGATCGGCACTTCGCTGTTTATTTATTGACAGCTAGCCAAACCAGAGAGAGAGAAAAGCTGAAGTCATCCTCAAAGTCAAACTGCGAGGCAGGTAATGAATCTATTAATTAGCAGATACTTAGGAAGACGAAGAGCATCGCCACGAGATAAACAAACGAAAGACGGAAAGAGCAAGGAATGAAAATTCATCAGAAATGGATGTGGATCAAACGGAAGATAACGAAAGAGGAACGAATGATGCAGTCCAACGACCACTGAACTAGAGAAAGGCTTAGAAGCAGCGTTCTAGTAATAGCGACCATTTTTATTCACTGTCATTGAGCTGTCAACTTTGCATCGCGGCGATGCTTTTCTGCATTAGATTGAAAGAGGCTGAGATGCCCAAGAAACAAGGACAAACCCATACAGAGAGAGTAGAAACGATGTTGTATTTCAAAAACGAACTCCTAAAGGGAAACGTTCTTCCGTTTCCAAACATCAAAAGCGATGTGTGCGACGATAAGGAATTCCGTACCGCCCCTAACACTCACCCATCCCCTACAGAAATGCACGGCAAGTGTTTCGCTATCGTTACTTGCTCATGCGTGTGTGTATGAGAGAGAGAATCTGTCCCCCCCCCCCTCTTCTCGACAAAATGAATTGTGTTGAATTGGAATTGCGAAACTTTTAATTAGTTTATCTAATTAACTTTTAGTTGCGTTATCTAGTTTAGTTGATTATCATTTATCTTCGGGCGATGTCATTCATTAACCGGCAATTAAGATACGCAAACACACACACACAATCGTGATTTTCGATTGTCACCCGGCGCTATCGGGAAAACATTGTGTTTGCAAATAATTGGCAGCAGAGATTGAAGCGTCTTCTCCAATTCAGGGACTAAAAGCTTTCTCTTGGAAGGAAGTTAATTACCGGGTTGCTCCTTTTTAGCCGATCTTCGTTATTGCTGTGTACCTTTTCGTGGTAGCTCTTCGGGTATTGGCTTCGGCGTCCGGGTATTGGTGAGAAAGGAGCGCTTGTGTTTCGAGAGAGAGAGAGTAATTTAATTCTTATCTGTGGTGAAGAAGTTCTCTTACAAACTTCTAGTTCTCTATCTGTCGTCGATAGCTTTACTTAGAGTTCTCGATAACATGTCTGGAAAGTTTTAAGATAGCTTTTCTAGTTGACGCTTGAGGATTTTGATGAAGACAGTGAAATTGAAGTGTTTCTTTTCCTTTGCGGTGCGTAATCGGAGTTTAATGATGTAGATGAAGTTTTAAAATGAGATTTCGATTCTGATTGGGTTCGTGGATATTTCGAGAAAGCAGAGTTTTTTTTTATTAGTTTCGCTCGTGAAAGGTTGTTTTTAATCATGTCTCCTTTATTTCCATATTTAGGAAATGTAATATTAGATTTTTTTTTTCATTTTTCGCTCGTTTTTAAAAAAGGAGTTTTCGCTTTTGTCGTATTTCCTTTCGTAAACATTCGACTTTTTTTCCTGTTTTAAGAGAGATAAAATTTTTTTTTGATTAGAGAAGAACTAAGGAAATATTCACTATTTCAGAATTTTTCATTAGTTCGAAATTTCAGCTTTAAAGGATGCAATGTCAGAGTGAAATATTAGATTTTTTTTTAAAAGTGTCTGCTAATAAGATTATTTTATGAAGCTGGATTTTCGCGAATAAACCTTTTTTTCTATAAAGTTAGAATTTTTTTCTAATAAGTGTTTGGTAATAAGATTTCTCATTTTTGCTGTAAATTTGGAATATAAAACTTACAACTAATGTTGCGAACAGCCCATTTCTACCATAAATGTGATATTCAGGAAGTAGAGTGTAGTTGTCAAAAGCAGGGACGAACAAGAGGGGACGAATCCGGGGGTCCAAACTCCCCCTTCAAAAAATCTTGTCGTCTTAGCAAAATCTCAAACTTGTCTACCTGCTTCGAAATCCAAAACAGTTGTCTTTGTATCATTTTATTTTAGCTTCATATTTTATGTCCGACATTAAAAATAGATTAAAAAAACAATAACCACAGAATCTCATTCCATATAGAATACCATTTTAACTTTTCCTGTTCGGGGGAATATTTTAGCAATTGGGAAACCCTATTCAAGATAAATTTTCAGACTCTCCCCCTCCCTTTCCCCAAACCAAATCCTGAGTATGTGCCTGATCAAGAAGTTTACATTTGATAGCCACAACTCGCCCTAAAAGGCGAAATTTTTTTCTGTTCGCTTTTTTTTTTTGAAACGAGCATTTCATATTCACCAAAGCGACTGAACTTCCTTGATTCTGTTCCTATCTTAACTGTCTCTCCAAATAAGTTTGAAAGCTGTTAAGAAATTTCCCCCTCCCTTTCCCCAAACCAAATCCTGAGTATGTGCCTGATCAAGAAGTTTACATTGATAGCCACAACTCGCCCTAAAAGGCGAAATTTTTTTCTGTTCGCTTTTTTTTTTGAAACGAGCATTTCATATTCACCAAAGGCGACTGAACTTCCTTGATTCTGTTCCTATCTTAACTGTCTCTCCAAATAAGTTTGAAAGCTGTTAAGAAATTAATGTGTTGCAAAGTTAGTGGTTTTTATCTCAGATAATTTTGTTACCAGAACATATACTTCAGTAGACAACAAAAAAAGCAATAAGCGGCCATTATCTTGCATTCACTCGAATATAAGACGACCCTTCTCCAGGAAATGTTTACGTCATTGCTCAGAGTCATTCGTAGCAAATATAGTCATACATGCAATTATATACTTAAATCCATTTGAACGATTAGTGTATGCTTTCACAACCAGCGTGTGATATTTCGAGAATTGGTGGTGAGTCACTTAAGAGCCCATCAATTATTATCTCTCAAAGTCAAATAAATTGCATAGCATTTGGCCAAAACTTCCACGAAGAACTCTAAAGTCTATCTCTAAGCACTCCCTAAAATGCTTCTTAAGAATTTGCTCTCTGAAGTGTTCAATTATTTCTTTACGTTTAAAAAACGAACTAAAGGAGGCAACGGTCCAATTAAGCTTTGTTTTCTCTCTGTGAAATTGTCAAATCTTGTTGAACTCTTAAAAATTTATGGTGTTTTATTCATTTCTGAATCCATCACATTTATTTTTTGTTCCTTCAAAGATTAGTATTTGACGCGACATATTATTTCACAAATGATTGCTCTCGCAAACTAAAGCGAGTACAATGTGAAATAACAGAAAATGTTAGGTAAGAAGTGCGAAGGTTATAAATGCAAAGGTAAAAAAGTGCAAAGCAAAAATGTACCAAGGTTACATGTTTTTTGCTTTCTCATAACTCGCAAAGCACCATCTGTAATAAAAAGAATGATGTTCGAAATGGATGTTACTGGTTATAGAAGCCGCACCCATTTTGTAAGGGAGCTGAGTAAATGCACGTTAGCCTGGTAGGTGTGGTATACATTTCACCTTGTCACTGATAAGGACTGAAGATTTTATTGGATGTTCTTAAAGGAAATGTAAATAAGTGATCGTTAAGGAAGTCACAGAGAACATTAAAAAATGTAAACATCACCAAAAAAAGCATAAAAAATTTAAACACTGTATAAAAACGTGAGAATAATTCAGCAGTAAAGTATCATAAGATATGTTATAAAAACATGGAACTAATGAAATATTTAGCTGAAAAAAATTAGGTTTACAATGAGTGGGATTCGAACGCACGTTTCTAGTAACATGTCAGGGTTGCTACCCACGACACCATCAGCGACTAACCTCTTCAGCGACTAAATCGTGTAATGGCTAGCACGCCTGGTATGTTACTGGGAGACGTGGGTTCGAATACCATTCATGAAAAAAAACTTTTTTTTCAGCTACATATTATGTGAGAATAATTGTAACCACATCATTTAATAAAACCTGAGAAATAATTTTGACACAAAAAAAAGATAAATAAATACTTAAATAACCCTTCGGCAACTGCTTGCTACAGAGGTCTCTCAGCAGCCTGTTAGCATAATATACCATAGAGAAGATTTGTGAGGAAGGCGAGACCTCTGCAGAAGGGCAATACAAGAAAATCCATGCCATGTCTGGGGCCCGAATCCGGGTCCCTCTGAAACGATGCTTCTGCTTATTGAGAGGGTAAATACGAAATATTCTTAACACCTCTGCTGGATACATCTAGAAAGTCACAACTTCTTCTATAAAAAAAAATAAAATAAATACCCTCTCAAGCAGCTGCTTGCCACAGAGGTCTGCTAGCTCACTGTAAAAGTTCTTTGAAATATTACAGAATCACTACGAGAAATTCTTAACTTATTTTAGAGACATGTTTTAAAATTTCCACCGTCACATAAAAGTATAAAATACTAGTTATCATAGTGCTACATGTTTCTTAAATCATTCTTAAATCATATGGAATTATCCTGCAAAATTTCTGAACTTATTTTGAAATCATGATCAAGTTTATTAACTATTATGCATAGTTAAAATCTTTTTTAATTTGCCTTCAGCCAAACTATAAATTTTATTTTGTTAAAATATAATTGAAAATTAAACATATTGTCTTGACATCATTCCTTCTATTTTAACTTTCTTGCTTTCTTTTCATCTTTTCTTTTCACATTCTTTCTATTCCTTTTTCTTTTCCCATCACTTCTTTATCGTTTCTTCCTTACTTCATTCCCCGATTCTTCTTTCTCTCCTCCCTTCGTAGCATTTTTTTACTTTATTTCACTTTATTTTTTCTTCCATTTTAATTCTTTCTTTCTTCTTCATTTTTCCATCCTTTTTTCTCCTTCTTTCTTCCTATTTTTACTTTCTTTTCAATTCTTCTTTCTATTTTTTTCTTCTTTTTCCATTCCTTCTTCATTGTTTCTTGCCTCTTCTTCATTTCCCCACCTCCTTCTTTCTTCATTTTTTTTTTACTTTATTTTCAACCTTTTCATATTGCTTCTTCATTGTCTATCTTTTTTCTTCATTTCTGCATTCTTGTTTATCTCTTTTTCTTATCCTCTTTTTTCCCCAAATTATTTCCTCCCTTTTATTTTATTTTCTTCCTTTATTTCTTTACTTCCTCGTTCTTTTCTTTCTCAGTCAATCAAAACCTTCTTGCAATATTTGCAGGCGAAACAGTCTCTGCTGGAATCAAATGTTTCGATGAATTGTCTATAGCAACTTATAACAACCTATCATCAAAACGTTTTTGATGAATTTTTAGTTCTTGAAATTCTTAGCAAGTTTCAGATTGTTAATTTCAGAATTGTTAACTTTACCAGCTACGGTATTGAAAAACACAAAATTTTGAAATCAGTTTTAGAAAGCAAAATCATTTATAAAAAAAAATCACATGAACAAAACACACATTCTTTAACTGCAGTAAACGTCCCTGCTAAATTTTTAATGCTTTAAAAATCCACGAAACAACATTTATTGATTTGACATGGTACAGTTTGTTAATTCATCACAGTTTTACATCGTAAAAATTCACAATTTATCAAAAGATAATAATTCTTTTATCGTTTTGGAGAATTCTATAAAAATATGAAGTGCAGAGGCTATTTAGACGGAAAAACAAGATAAATATGTAAAAGTAATACATTATAAACCTTTGAAACTATCTACAGGCAAAAGAAAAAGACCAAGGTTTAAGAAATCTTTGCTTCAGCCAAGAGCATATTTATATTAGTTTCCGTTATTTATTAAAGGCTTTGTGCGAACAATAATATCAGTAAAAGCGATTCATTTCTTGGTGGTGCCTCGGTGAAATGGGTATGCTAAGAGATACAAATGCATTGACATAAAAATCATCCTGGAATTTAAAAGAAGACTTTAAGAGTATATTAATGACAAAGAAGCATAACCGGTGAACTTGAAAAATCATGAAATGAATGTTATCCTGAATTAAAGTAAAGGGGACGAGGGAGAGAAAGAACCAATTTCTATACTCAACCGGAGTGGACGATAATACGGTTGTCGTGTTATTTATTTATTTATTCATTTCAGAACTTTTATAGTTAAATAATACATTAATTAATGGCAAAAATAATGGAAAATAACATAATAGCTAGAACAAAATAGAAAAAATAATATATTATTTCTGCTATTTCGTTCTAGTAGTCTTTCAATCTATTCAAAATATATACGAGGGTTACATCAGAAAGTTAAATTCCCAGTTTGTACGCCGGCTCCCCCCCCCACCACCAAAAAAAAGTAACAAAATTTCTTGAGTTTGCTACACACTGCATTGTTGGTACCAATTTGTGTCACTAAGTGGCAGCAGTCATCATTGCATACACCCGGACTTCGTGGAGCATAGTCGGAAATAACATGGCGAAAGTACTGTACGTATGTACGAAGCTGGAGATCAGAGCATTAATAAAGTTTCTGT
Organism: Ryuthela nishihirai; assembly: GCA_038380435.1. Taxonomy (NCBI): domain Eukaryota; kingdom Metazoa; phylum Arthropoda; class Arachnida; order Araneae; family Heptathelidae; genus Ryuthela; species Ryuthela nishihirai. Next base: position 20,943,221 of record JAWZYU010000016.1, read on the forward strand.
GGCCACAGAAGACCCAACCGGTGGAAATCCATCGATAACTTGTACAGTCGCTCAAAAAAGTATCCGAACATTATGGTCTATTACAGAATTCAGAAAAAATACCTGGAAACGATTTTTTTTTAGAAATTAGTGATCTGGCAACTTCGTGTCACGTGACACGAAGTTGCCAGATCACTAATTTCTAAAAAAAATCGTTGCCAGATATTTTTTCTGAATTCTGTAATAGACCATAATGTTCGGATACTTTTTTGAGAGACTGTATCTGCTCGTATATACTGTGAGTGCAATGTGAGGAAAATAGGGCCATGATTTGGATAATGGTCGTTTCACTGTAGTGGATGAGGATTTCTGCATTTGGTGATGGCAACTGTTCACCACCAACAATAAATTCCAGGAGCTGGTACTGTCGCTCAAAAAAGTATCCTAACACTACGGTTGATTACAAAATTCAGAAAAAATATCTGGCAACGATTTTTTTAGAAATTAGTGAGCTGGCAACCTTCGTGTCACGTGACACGTGACCTTCGTGTCACGTGACAACGAAGGTTGCCAGCTCACAAATTTCTAAAAAAAATCGTTGCCAGATATTTTTTCTGAATTTTGTAATCAACCGTAGTGTTCGGATACTTTTTTGAGCGACAGTACTGTCGGGTTTTCATTTGTTCAGGAAAGTGAAGAACCATCTCCATAGAATGACGCCATCAAACAGGAAGTCACAAAATATCTTCAGGAGCAGGATTCATCCTTCATGCGCAGGGCTTCAATAAGTTGATCGACCGTCACGACAAGTGTCTTAACAAGTCTGATGACTACTGAAAACTACAAGACACGTATGTGGGAACATATCGCGCTTATTGTCTTCGGTGTTGTTACCTGCCGTCCTCAGAAATAAATAAGGAACTTGCTTTCCGACTCACCCTCGTATATAAAAGATACTTTTACTATTTTTGCACGCCTCATTCTGATTACTGAGATTCTTCAAGAAAGATGCGCATCTGGTCCTTCCTGCTGCATCTACCTTTGATCGTTGCATGAGTTTCAAAATTAATATTAAATAAGGAAGAAATTGATAAAATGAAAAATGTACAGTCGCTCAAAAAAGTATCCGAACACTATGGTTGATTTCAGAATTCAGAAAAAAACATCTGGCAACGATTTTTTTTTTAGAAATTAGTGATCTGGCAACCTTCGTGTCACGACACGAAGGTTGCCAGATCACTAATTTCTAAAAAAAATATTCGTTGCCAGATATTTTTTCTGAATTCTGAAATCAACCATAGTGTTCGGATACTTTTTTGAGCGACTGTACGTGCATATATTTTAAGTTTGTTTTTATCTTCCCCACTGAAAACCAGAATTTTACCGACCTAACTCAGCAGTTTATTTCACGACATTTACAAACTCCCTTTTTATTTAAAAGTATTATATAACAATAACCTTTTAAGTTTCGTGTGCCATTTAAGCCTGATATGATAAATAACGAAATGACATTGCTTAGAGCGTTATAGATGAAATAACAATGATTCTAATGAGTTTTCATAATTACTTTTATCTCGTGTCTCGTGATTGAAGTTTCTAGAGGAAAATATCTGTCTGGTGTGAAAGACAGGCACCCTAAATTTTTTCTTAAAACTGGGAATGCAGAAAATACATTAATATAATGATAAATGTTCCGTGGCATTCTTTCCTTAAATATTCATGAAGCAGGACACCTCGACCTCTGAAAATGCATGCATTTCCGTGTATCGTAAAATATTCATGTCAGTTGTGTTGAACAACCACGTGGCGGTAAAAATTCTTTAATATTTGATATCGCCTCTTCGCGAAACTTTAGTTCTTTCAAGCCGGAACAAATTCGTTTGACCATCAGAACGACTAAATAATATATTAACACGAATCATCAGGAAGGAACCTGAGATCGTTCCTTCAGTTTTGAGAAAATGTCTTATGTTACATTCTTAAGAAATATGCAGTGCACTGATGTGTAGAATGTTTCAAAAAGTTTCTTGCACATCCGCAGCAAGTAGCATAAGTTGCTGTAGGAAAGGAACATAAGGTGCTTGAACATGCAGCATAAAAAGAGTAGAATAAATTGTTTTCACGTAAAATATGAAAAGACTACCATGTGTTTATTGCACACGCTGTTTAAAAGGAATAGCATGTTTTTCTTTCTATTGTATGAAAAAAATTGCTTAAGCGAAAATTTGCTTTAACGGACTTTACGAAATAAGTAACAAAAGTTGTTCATACGTACTCGAACGTATGAACAACTTTTCGTGTACGTACACGAAGGTTGCCAGATCACTAATTTCTAAAAAAATCATTGCCAGATATTTTTTCTGAATTCTGTAATCAACCATAGTGTTCGAATATTTTTTGCGCGACTGTACATAACAGGGGGATCAGTTAGTAGCGCACCAGCCTCGTAATCTGCAGTTCCCAGGTTCGAGTCCCAACTGTGCCGCATTGAGATATTCTTTACTAATCTCCACCCAGCCCTCGGTCAGAAAGGGGACACCGGTGGGCTTGGAAAGTCTTCCGTCCGTCCATGGTTGTAAAGCCGTGTCTGCATGTGCGAGAAAGCCATACCCTGTGCACGTTAAAGAACACACTAGATGGCGTTGATTGGAGATACCATCTGTCTTCTAACAGTTGTCTAATGGGTCTTTTGGTCCAGCTGTCCAGTGATCTCATTCCCACAACTTTCTCTGAGCCCTCTAGATCCTTGTAACCTGATCATTTAGCTCATTGTGCAAAAGAGTGCCCTTCAGAGGTACAACATTCAACGTGCACATATGATGTCTCTCTGCATATGAGACCACGGTTTAACATCCCTCCCACGGACGGCGGAGTTTTAACCCCATCGGTATGCCTGTTGAAAAATGGAATAACGATAGTGTTAAATACCCCTTCAAGCAGCTGCTTGCCACAGAGATTTGACAGGAGCATTTCAATTTGATTCCCATAGCAGAAGGTGTGTGAGATGGCAGGAACTCAGCAGAAAATAACACAAACATCCATGCCTTACGCAGGGCTCGAACCCAGGTCCCTTTGATCAATAGCCAAGCGCATTAGCCTTCGGCCACGGGACGGCTTAGGCAGGAGTTAGGGAAGATAGTCTCAAAGCTGGCACAGTTGTAACTCAAATCTAGGAACACCAGATTACAAACCTGGCAGTCTACGACTGAAACAACCCGTGTCCCTGCACAGAAAGTATAGCATAAGTTGCTTACACTTACCGAAATGAAAGGAGTAACATTAGTGTCTTTCATATATTATGTAAGAAAAGTGTAACGTCAGTTATTTATACGTATCCTTTGCAAGGAGCATTCTAGTTACATGTACACTATGACAGATGCAACATTAAATTGCTCATAGATATCACACAATGGGAAAAACAGGTTGTTTAACGTATTTTTTGAGACGAATAACCCAAGTTACACATCTATTAGCAAATATATTATCAAATAAATATTCTTATTTTTTCAACTCTTTAAATATCTCATGAATACGCTTTAAAAAACGAGATTTAAATAGATTTTCTTAAATCTTTTAATATATTTCCAACCTCATTTCTTTTTGCAAAAACTAAGTTTAAATGTTAATGGAATTTCGATTTTCAGTTTCGTTTGATAGCATGGGGCCAGGGTTGGTGCTCTGTTTTGAGAGAAGCTTACGTTACCATTGCATAAGCTGTTAAAATCATAATAAATTGTTTACATGCATTCAGCAAGGTGTATAAATGGCAGCATAACAAGTCACGTCCACATATGCTGCAAGTAAACTTGATAAATTATACAAGTTCATATGATTTTTTTTCCTCCTTTTAAAATCCTTACTTTCTCGTTTCTTCACTTTTCACGTAATGAACTTCGTAAACGCGCCTCATCTAAAACCATAGGTGTGCATTTAAAGCCACGCTGCATAAATTTAGAAACCAAGCAAACACCACTGGCTAAGTGACTTCTGGTTAGTTCAAGTGGAACGAGAGGCAAGTTACATTAATCTGAGTACTTTGCGCTCTAGCTACTATATTCGTGATGTAGTGTTTTTTCACTCGAAAACTAACTTTTGATTTAAATTTCCAAGTGCATCGATATGTGATGTTGCAGTTTAAGGTTGTTCTTTTTTGGTTTAAAGTTTGTTTTTGTTCATTTCTTTCAATTTTAGGTCATCGTTGTTTATTTTTTCCGTTTTAGGTTTTTGTTTGTTTCTCCCGTTTAAGATTTGTCTTTATCTTTTAAGGTTTGCTTTACTTTCAGTCTACAGTTTTCCTTTGCCTATTCTTTCTAGATTTTTTGATTATTCTTTTTTCCATTTTTTCTAGATTATTTTATTATTCTTTGTTTATTTCTTCTAAACTCTTTGAATATACTTTATTTTTTTTTAGTTACTTTGATTTTTTTTTCTCATTTACCTGTTTACACTTGTCTCTGTTTATTTCTTGCAGCTTAAGTTTTGTCCTTCTTTATTTTTTCGAACTTAAGATTTGTCTTTATTTATTTCTTCTAGTTAAAGTTTATCTTTCTTTATTTTTACAATGCAAAATTGTCTTTATTCTTTCCAGTTTAAGGTTTGTTTTTGTCTTTTGTTTTTCCATTTTGAGTTTTTCTGTCTCCTTTCTTATTATTTAAAGTTTAACTTCCTTTATTTCTTCCAGTTTAAAGTTTGCCTTTATTTATTTGTTATTTCAGTTTAAAGTGTGTCTTTGTTTCACAACCAATTGTTGCAGTGATCCAACAAGCAGTTAGATAATTAGAATATAATTATTTTCGGTATATAATACGAAACATCTTCAAAGTGTTTTCACTGTTACCAATTAATTTTCGCTGACTTGAAAAAAAAAAGGGTAACAAAGTATCACTTTTTATATTTTATATACGCATTAAACTGTAAAAAAGCGTAAATTTAATCGCAAAGATTGATGCTTGAGCATTAGGAATTTTCTTCCTCCCCTTTCCTTTCCTCAAGTCTTTATCTTCCAGAAAGCCTCTAAAACCTTCCACTCTGCTTCTGTTCGTTCTTCCCCATCCAAACCATTGATCACACAGCAAAAATGATTCCAAAGTGAATCTTGAAACGCACTTAAAACCGTTAAATTAAACTCGACCAAAAATTTCCTTTTTCCACCAAAAATAAAAAGCGTATTCTATTAGAATAAAGCGACGAAATAATGAATGCAATAGAAAAAATTTAGCTTTTCCTTCCACTTTCCTCAGTGTACATACATTTTTCTTAGCGGTGGATTTAAGCGGAATGTGCTTTCTGCTTCAACACTGAAATTATTCATCTCCTGGTCCCAAATCACTTTATGACCTTCACTGCGTGCTCCCTCACCTGCCTCATTTCTTGCTCATCATCAGCTCCATTCGGTGGATGCATTTATCGTCTGCGTCCATCGTCTTCCTTTAACAGATCGGCGTTGGATTAATCGTCCTCTTTTGTCACTGATCTGAGAGCAGCAGATGTGGCAACTGCTGTCGCAACATTGTTCCTAATGACGTAAGTGTGTTTCCTTGTCTCATCGGAGGCTGATGGATTGCGGTTCCCTCTTCTCGCCCTTTTCTCCCCCCCCCCTTTCTCACTCCCATCCGCTTTCATCTCTCGGTGTTCTATCTCCTCTTACTACCTCTTCCTGCAAATCCAGCAGACTCCCCACCCTTCTGTCAGTATTAACGACACCTGTGTCGTGGCTTCCGGCTGTGATGTCGGGCCATCACGCGAGACGGTAAGCTCGAGGCGATCACGTGCCTGAATCATTAATCCACTGTTAGCTGATGGGATTAAAGGGAGGTGCTTCGCGGAGCCAAAAATCGCAGACCTCTGGAGTCGGGATGGTGATAAATAATACCACGTGTTTTGAATGGCAGTTGAAAGGAATATCTGTTATTAAAAGCCTGGGTGCAAATCGGAATTTTAGCGAAGGCAAAATCTTTCAGATGATTTACGAAGGGATTATGACATTAAACTTTTTGATTTATAATCTCTGCAAAAAGTAAAGATTGGGTGCAACATAATGACCCCAAACTTTCGTTTTTTCTGGTTTATAATATACAGTCAAATGTGATTAAAATAGAAACAACCGCGTGTTTTCACACTACAACTCCGCAAAATTCCCCGCCCTGCCCATGGTTAGTAGAGGACACCGATGGGCTTTGAAAGGCCGCCATCCGTCGGATGAGACGTTAAGCCGTGGCCCCGTGTTCGGAAGAGCCATACCCTGTACATATACCTTGTAATACTGCACGTTAAAGAACACGCTGGATGGCCTTGACGGGGGGGGGCCTACCATCTGTCTCCCAACAGCCGATTCAGTGGGTCCCCTCCCCCAACCTTTTCTGAGCCTTCGGGGTCCTTGTGACCTGGCCATTTAGCCCATGGTGTGAAAAAAAGTGCAGCTCAGAGGTAAAACAAACCAACACGAATAAAAGTTTTCCCCCTCATTAATAAATAAAAGCTAATGATCTGCTCCCGAAAACAAAGGTAAATATAAAAACTCAAGATTACATTCTGTTAAGGAAAACGCATTAATTTTTGGAACGCCAGTAATATTTAACATAAATAAATTTTTCGAAGAGTTTTTCCATAAGGGGTGGCGGTATCTGCTCCTCTTCCTACCCCTGCCCTTGCCCTTGCATATGCTCATTATTTAAAAAGTTATAGAAACTGAGATATTTAACTGTAGGGTTGTCACTATTGGTAAAATGTTTTTTGAAACTGGGGAAAATTTGAAACAACCACTCTTTAAACTTCTAAAACAACCTATTTTGGTTAACGGTCTCATATAAGTTTCTATTGTACTCTAATGAAGGGGGCAGGGGTGACTCAGTCGGTAGCGCGACAGACTCGTAATCTGCAGTTCCCACGTTCGAGTCCCAGCTGGGTCAGCGTTGAGACCTATATCCGCAAAACTCCCCGCCCTTCCCACGGTCAGTAAGGGACACGAATGGGCTTGGAAGGGCCACCGTCCATCGGAAGGGACGTTAAACCGTGACTCCGTGTGAAGGACAGTCATACCCTGTGCATGTTAAAGAACACACTGGATGGCCTTGACGGGAGGCTACCATCTGTCTCCCAACAGCTGTTCCAGTAGGTCCCCTCTCCCAACCTTCTCTGAGCCTTCGGGGTCCTTGTGACCTGGCCATTTAACCCATGGTGTGAAAAAAGTGTCGCTCAGAGGTATAACAACCCAACTTTAATGAACTTTTCAGATGATTTTCTTGACTAACTGGGGAGACTACGAGACTGTACATATGATGCTTCCAAAAGTTCACCTAGATCACAGCTTGATGTATCAATCAATCTATGATCTATGAAAGCTGTCAAATTTAAACTGTACAGTGTCATAAACTCCTCATAGAGTCCAGTTTTCCATTCATCTATGTATATCCCAGTGCTTACAGTGCTGCTGTTAATGTTTCATTTTTCCCAGTTCTATAAATACTTAATTAAAACTGAATGGTTAACGAGTTTGCCTACTGAAAATAAGGACCCGGGTTCGAGCCCCGGATAAAGCATGGGCGTTTTCTGTCTTGTATTGCACTTTTGCTGAGGTCTCGCCTTCTTCATAAATCTTCTTTTTGGCGAATTAACTGACAGGCCCTTGCGAGACTTCAGTGTCAAGCAACTGCTTGAGGGATAACTTATTTTTCTTATAATACTGCTTAAAAAATAAATATTAACAAAATAATGCTATAAATATTTACTCTACTTATGAATAGTAATAGGGCGGGGTGGCTCAATCGGTAGCGCGCCAGGCTCCTAATCTGCAGTTCCAATGTTCGAGTTCCCTCTGGGCCAGCGTTGAGATTTGGAAAAAAAAATTGGGAAAAGGACCCACTGGTCCCTTTCCTCAATTTTCTCTGAGCCTTCAGGATCCTTGTAATCTGACCATTCAGCCCATTGTGTGCAAAAAAAACGTCCCGCTCAGAGGTAAAATAACTCAACCCAATAGTAATATCACTAACATTCCTATAGTGATATTACTAATATTGTTATAGCAATAATTACTATTAATTCATAAATATAATATTAGTATAATACAGCTATAATACTGTCAGAAAAATAAATATTTACAAAAAAAATATTTAAAGCTTGATTCTAACTTTTGAATAAAAAGTTCACATCGAAAGTTAAAAACTATATTTTTTCTCTTCGGAATGTAAAACCTGTCGAAATAATTTGGTTAAGAAACATGCCTTACTAAAAGAAATTAAAAACCTCTAAATTTTATCAGTCTCTTCTCAGGTTTAGAGAGAAGCTACTAGAATATCAGTCCATGATATGTGATGCAAATCGGAATGTAACTGAACAGCAAACCCGAGCATTCTGACATGAATTTAATTACATTTCGAATTATATCCGGCTAAATATGCTGTCACAGCTTCTGTGGTTTAAGCGACACCTGAATTGTATCAGTCAGTGGTGACATGCTCGCTCATTTCTGGGAAGAGATTATCTCAATTGATACACCCTATAAGGTTCATAATCGTAGCGTAACAACCATAAGCCTTGTGAGCCTTCTAAGAAGAGTAGCACCAACAGTATTCTTACTCTAAAACATGTGACAGTAGTGTATTCTAATATTTGAGTCGGAATGCCATCTCACCACAAGCTTTTTGTGGTCGCTGCTTTGCGGAATCCTTCTCTGCTCATTCCAACCACATTTCCTATATTCCCAAAGCGTTAAGGTGGTTTGGACGAATACAGAGAAAAATTCTCTCGTCCTTGTCACAACGCAATTCTTTCTAGAGGCCTGATGAAGGTATGTCGCAGCGTTAGAATTCCACTGAGAGATACCCCGTAACGATAAGATATGGACCAATCATGTATTGTGCGGTGCCCTTAGTGATACTTTCCTCGTTTTTTTTTTTTTCTTCCTTACAATCTCAAGAGGGCTATTTTGGCATTCCAGGTAAATGAGAATGCGGCTGTGAATTCTACTGATCATTATATTTATATTATCCCTTTGCAAACGTGTTTAAGCGAAGGAAAATACCATAATCTAAACGTTGTAATGTATAATCTGATAAAAAATTCCCTTTAGTACTGCCATATTGCCTGTATTCATATCTCCGCAAAAGTTCCCCGCCCTGCACACGGTCAGTAGGGGACACCGATGGGCTTGGAAAGGCCGCCGTCCGTCGGATGGGACGTTAAGCCGTGGCCCCGTGTGCGGGAGAGCCACACCCTGTGCACGTTAAAGAACACGCTGGATGGCCTTGACGGGAGGCTACCATCTGTCTCCCAACAGCTGTTCCAGTGGGTCCCCTCAACCAACCTTCTCTGAGCCTTCGGGGTCCATGTGACCTGGCCATTTAGCCCATGGTGTGCAAAAAAAGTGCCGCTCAGAGGTAAAACAACCCAACCCAACCTATATTCATAAATAATGTCAAACTTCACATTCTTTCACTGTAAATAACTATATATAACAGTCTTAACTGACCTAGTTGTTAGGGAGATAACTACTGTTTTATCAGGCAATCTTGTATTGTGTTGGCTCTAAATTGAAGCAATGGTCAGTTAAGTCTGACTTCGGTCTTAGAAGAGCATATCCTTGTATGAGAATTCCTGTAAAAACTAGGCGTAGATATTACTTCCCTTCTCTACCCTATGTGTTGCAAATGAAGAAAAAAAATGTAACAACCATTTCGCTGTACAAAGTAGCATAATGTGTATCGACCGTTTTGCTGTTTCAGAATATTGGGACTTTGATTGAAAATCTTACCATAATAACTAGAGACATAACTATATACGATCTAAATTTTCGGTTGGATTGTTTTTCCTCTGAACGGGCTTTTTTTTTTTTCCACAAATTGGCTAACTGGCCAGGTCATAAAGGGCTAATGGTTAGCTCACTCAAAGGATCAGAGATTGTTTGGATAGGGACGCATTGGATAGTTGATAGGAAACAGCTGGAAGCGTCCCGTCAAGGCCATCCAACGGGTTCTTAAATGTGCATAGGGTATAGCTTTCTTGCACACGGTCTCGACCGTGCAGGTGACCACGGTTCTCTGTTCCCAGGTTCGGTCATACACCCGTACCTGGGAACAGTTGCAATAATAGGTAGCGAAGAGGTCAGAACACCTGATATGCCATCAAGGGCTCATTGGTTTGAATCTCATTGGCTTGAATCTCATTGGCTGAAGACAATTTTTCCTCTATACTCATGTCAACGGGGTTTATACAGCATAATAGTGGTTAAGAAACTTAGTAAATCTATGTAGTGCTGTGTATAAAACAAAGTTACTAAAGAAAATTAACAATGCTTACCAAAAGAAGTATTATTTTTTACTAGGCCAAGATCTAGAACAAAAAATTAAAACGAACCAATAGAACCTGAAAAAGGGTAAAAAAAAGGGGGGAGGGGGTGCAAGAGACTAAATTTCCATAGAAGTATAACATTTCGTTTTTTTAATTTTGGAAGTCTTTAAACAAATATTGAAAAATATTTGTTTAATATTTGTTTAAATATTTTAAATATTTGTTAAGTGAAGTGTGTGTATTACGTGCATGAAATGTACGTAATTTGCAATTTTTGCCTCTATTACCCTTATTGGTATTCTCAAAAAGGAGGGGAGAAGGAGGTGGGGGGGGCATGACTCCCTAGATCCGGCCCTGCTATTTACATTTTCTGAATCTTCTATTAGTTCTGATTTCCAACTGTAGAGGGTGCAAAATTTGGAAAATGACAAATTTCATTCTCCTCGAAAACGAATATACAATTTTCTCCAGAGGCGATATGTTATTTTTCTAGTTGATTTGTTGTTTTTGTTAGCTCAACTGAAACAATAATTTATCATAAATAATTGAATATGAATACCAAAACGAATTATTACAACCGAAAAAAAATCATTTACATTATTATTTATTCTTTTACATTTAGTCTTTTAGAATATTTTGGCTATGAAGGCCTATAGATCTTAAGTGGGTGCCAAAGATGCATGTCCTCCTCTGGAAAATTCTAATAACCGAAGGAATGAATTTTGAAAAATTTACCGGAATGTTATTTTTATTTGTTTCGGTTCAGTCTAAATCATTTGAACATCGTAAATGTTTCAGCATCCAGGTCTGAAGTCCAAGGTCTATGAGCGTATAATAACAATGTAGTCGTTTCATTCCATTAGAATTGTGCTCCCAATACACTTTTGAGTATGAAACGCACGTTCAGCCTCTTATGAGCAAAAAAAAGTGTCGCTCAGAGCTAAAACAATCCAACTTAACCAGCAATTTTCTGGAGTTTTAAAAAATGCAGAACGTAGAATTATACGTCATGATAGTAAAATCATCACAATTTTGAGAATTAATTTAAAAAAAATTATGTAAGTATACTATTTGACATTTGCACTTTTGTTATTTAGATCGTAAAGCAGAAAGTTTTGGAGATTACATAATTCGGAATTTTTTATGAATAGGTTATTTTAACAACGTGCAGAAGATATCTGTGTTGTGATAGAATCTCTTGCGCAGAAGATATTTAACTCTTACCAAGATGAAACATTGTCGCTGAGGTTTAAAACAAACCAGTATTATTTCCCAAATTATTTTTCTGCTCTCCAATACATTCTGTGAAATTCGTTTTACAATGCTAAGTTCACCAAGCATTTCATAGGAATGTATGAAAATCTATAACAGATTTCCCCCGGAATAAAATCATTATAAACAAGTTTATTTTTTAGATATTTTTCCAAAACGTTTTGTGTTTTTAATACATTTCGTTCACCTCTTGATGATGTGCTTTGACACGATGTTACAATGCAAAAAAAAATCCCCCCTCTTGAAGTCCCGTTTTCCCTACTGCGACTCGTAGGACCAGCACCTGATCCTCCGCTTGATTATTTGCATCGTGAAGTAGTCTTGAATTCAGCAGGCATCGACTCATTCAACTGTCTTTGGGATGCAAAAATGCGAGTCGTTCGTGCATGATCTCGTGGTGGTCTTTGCCGTTCTGCTTAGTGTAGTGAAAAGCGACTTCATTTCATGACTCCACCTACACAAGCAACAGAGAGGGTTTCGATGCAGATGAGAAACACCTGAGGCTCTTGAGGCAAGAGCATGAGTCAGAGGCAAAACAGATGCAAGGAAGGAATTCTCTGGTTTAAAACATCGATATGGAGTCTCAAATTTCAGCAAAAATCAGAAAGGGTGGAAAGATATAGCTGCAAGAAACCGAAATTACACAATGGAGTGTCGCTGATCCTATGTTTTCAGAAGATAAGAAGCAAAATTTTGCGATTGTTAAAATGTTTATGTGTTGCTGGCTTATGCGGACTTTTTAAGTTTTTTCTTTATATAACAGGCAGAGGATCTGCGCTGTTGGTTCCTAGAGCATTTATGTTTTTCAAATATTTGCACTAGTGTTTGCAAAATAGGATAATGCAATTTATTCGTGCGATACACAATGTCATCGTTCAGATCTTTGGATAACATAACAAAGGACAAAATAAAATATCAATATGTTTTTCCGATAATCAGGGTAGAGTAGTAATATTAATGGAATTTTATGATGAAAATTTTCGGATGATAATGGATGATGAAGAAAAGAAGGTCGATGATTATGAATATGATGTTGATGATTAACTTAATCGAGATCTCGAGAAACCGAGATCTTCATTAGTATTCTTGTAGCGAACCTTTTGTACTTTATAAGTGTCATTAGAAAAGCTGTTCAGAATAATGTCAAGTTTAAAGAGATTTTGAACGGATAGAATATTTAAGAATGAAAACCTATCGTTTCCGTTTAAATGAGCATCTCAGAGCAATATTCGGTATTTTTCGCAAAATATGATCGCATTTTTTCAATATAATTTTATCTTTTTATATATAATTATTTGATACTCTATGTTTGAAAAACGAAAATTTCTGACTTAAAAATATCTCATATTAAGCCGTATAAAGAAACATTTTTTCAGCTAAACAAGCATATCCAGTTTAGAACATCCAAACACCCAATTCCTTCATTCTCATATTCGCTTCAGTTCAAAGTTGACTGAAGTCTTATTTAATACAACTCTTCAAAAAGGAAATGGGGAGAAATCAGACTCCTCATTCATTTCATGAAAATAAATCAAACACGGTCTTCAGAGTGAGTTAGCTTCAGTTTGTTTAACTAATCAGTTTGCCAGAAATGGCATCAAACTTAAAGCCGCATTCCCAGGATATTCTCTCCCCTCCCCTCAACTCTCCCAGTTCCTCCCATGTCTTTCCTCCGTCTCTATCCTCTTCCATTCTTTTATCGTGACTCAATGAGAAAGAACTCTGTAGACAATTAAATCTTTCATTAAACACTGAGGCGTTCACCGCTCCTGATTTATCCTGCTAATTTATTCGCTAGGAGAGACAGAATCGGTGGAGTTAAGGAGAAATAAGCGGAGCGGAAAAGTCTTTTCTCACAAGAGAGAGTCTTTTCTCGTTGTGCCAGTGTTCTCTGCGGAAACTGCTGTTCAAGTGCTTTTGTTTAACCTGACTGTAAAGTATTGCCCCTCAGGCAACACGCTCGGATCATTTAGCAGGTGGAACCCACTTTGATGAGTACTTCAGAAAGAGAGAGCGTAGTTTTGTTGCTGCGCAAGTTTTCACATCTGAAGATCACTCTCCCGAATTTTCCCTTTGTGGCGCTGAGTTGTCCGACTTGATATCGGGTCAATAGGTTTCATGACCTTTGAAAAGTAGTCTACAAACATTGCTGATGCTTTTTGGAATGTATGCGGGATTCTTTAGCATTCACATCAACGGGTGTTCTTATTTACAAACTAGGGATTATTTAGGCTAAACCTGCTAATGGTTAATTTTGAAACTAACTGCTCAAAAATATGAGACACGTTAATACTAACATAATCATTCACAGCAAACTGCTGCATGGGTTTATGGAAATTTAACATTGGTAGAATCAGTGTTTGGTTATTAATAGTTTCGCTTGTTTGCCTATAGCAGTGGTTACCAAAGCGAAAGCCACCGCCCCCCTGGTGGCGTTTAAAAAATTCGTAGGGGCTTTTTCTTGATTTTTTTGTGGAAATTGATTTTTTTTGTGGAAAAATATGTTTTATATTGAATTTGTCTATTCCTCATTTGAATAATCCTTAGAAATCCTTATGAATGTCAATATTAACATTATATGTTCAACTTATGTAAGTAAGTGTTCAAATGCTAATCGAATATTGTTGAAAATCAGAAAACTAGATACTTTTACCTCTAGTGCCACTTTCCCGTAAAATAATTTTGCAATACATAAGTAGTTGTGTTGGGTTGTTTTACCTCTGAGCGACACTTTTTTGCACATAATGGGATAAATGGCCAGGTCACATGGACCCCGAAGGCTCAGAGGAGGTTTGGGGAGGGTACCCACTGGAACAGCTGTTGATAGACAGATGGTAGCCTCCCATCAAGGCCATCCAGTGTATTCTTTAACGTGCACAGGGTATGGCTTCCAGCACTGAGCCACGGCTTAACATCCCATCCGACGGACAGCGGCCTTTTCAAGCAGATCGGTGTCCCCTACTGACCGTGGAAAGGGCGGGGAATTTTGCGGACATAAATCTCAAAGCTGACCCAGCTGGGACTCGAACCTGTGATCTACAGATTACGAGCCTGGCGCGCTACCGACTGAGCCACCCCCGCCCCCAATACATAAGTAGTTTGTTTCTAAAACAGTATTGACAAATCTCACTTTAAAAATGGCCTACTACAACGTAAATTCCCTGTTACAACCGCAATCTCCGTTGTTACGGTTCTGCCACTAACAACTACCACAAATAAGAGAAGTCAATCACTTCGTTTGGAAATTCAGGCAGATCTAATTGCTTTTTACTCGTGTAATTGAACGAATTGTTTGAATAATGCTTAAGCTTGTACTGTTCGACCTGTCTGCGGTTACACGAATCACTCGTAGTAAATACCAGTTGTAACGCAACGCATTGGCGCAAAACTATACATGGCGTCTTTATGTAGGGAGCAGCTGTCTGCCACGTGATTATTGCATGGACTATTTAAATGGATTGCTGAACCAAGAGACGTGTAAAGCGAAGTGGTACTTGAACCTCTGCGTTAATTTATCAAGTCAGTTTATTAAACTTGGTTAGCTGGCTAAATCTAGCCGCTTGTTGTAGCACACCCGCCGAACTAATTATTTAATTACATTGTAACATACTGCGCGTTAATAACGTATTACTTCGTAGAGTACACTGTCTACAGGCAATATATTAACTGCATGTCGTCAACGACAGGCTGTTATTGCAGACAGTCATAGTTATGAGAATCAGTAACTGCTTTGCATCGGTGTTTGAAGCCCACCTCGCAGTTGCTTGTTGTAAGTGTGTCACGTTTTCTGCCATCAATGTCTTGACACATTACTATCCTTCTAAGAGAGCTAAACTAATCGGGTTTCAAAACGTCTTTATTATATCGTGCCTGTGAGTCAATGTTACCTTTGGTTCCCGAAGTTAATTGTTGTTCGCTATAGCGCCAAGCAATTTTGTCTTAATTTGTAGAGTGTCTATCGAGTAGCAGATTAAAAGCGAAACTCTTCAAGATAGCAACATCGTCCGTGAGTGATTTTTAGACGATGCCCCGCAACTAATCGTAAATAGTATACATTACCTGTTACGTACTTCATAGAACAACTAGGAACTTCAAAAAGTTGGTAGTAATCGTAAATAGATTGCTTGGGTTCAGCGCAGATCACGAATTGTGCAAAAAGCGAGAATTCTGAAGTCGTGTTTAATAGAATACACTCTGAAAGAAAAAGAATGATTATATAAGTATTATATTGTCCTCTATATTGTCTTCTATATGAATGTAAGAATTATATTGTCCTTTATATTTTATAAAAAAAAAATAAATAACCCTCAAGCAGCTGCTTGCCACAGAGGTCTGACAGAAGCCTGTCAGATTATATGCCATAGTAGAAGGTCTGAGAGGATGGCAGGACCTCAGCAGAAAAACAACACATACATCCATGCCTTACCCGGGGCTCGAACCCAGGTCCCTTAGATCAGTAGCCAAGCGTGTTAACCACTCGGCCATGGGACGGCTTAGTACCAGATTATTAATATTTTATGCGGGAGGAAATAGACACACACACAAGGATTAAGGGATAAACATAGCAAGGTGGTTGAAGATGAGGATTCTGTGATGGCTAGGTGGGCTGAGCATTTCAGAAAAGTTCTAAATGATGTGATTATTTCTACTCCCATTGTTTGTAATAAGGATAGATGCATTATTATAGTCCCCATGTAAAATTTACATTCTTCTTCTAGGGCAAGTCTGAAACTTTCAAGTGTATAGTAGATGGCACTCCCCATGCTGGAAGCACAAACTCATTATGATTGTTTTGTACCCCCACTGCTACCTCCCATGATAAAACTTTTATCCCCCTACTATATGAAATAGAATTCGTTGCGAAAGAAGTAGCATACATTGTGCAAGAAGTACGATACTTTGTGTAAAGAGTAGGATGAGTTACTTAAGGTGTAGCATATATTTTGTAACAAAGTAGGATATGCTGTGGAATAAGTATCATACGTTGCACAAAAGGATATTTTGCCTAAGAAATAACACACATTGTGCAAGAATGAATAGTATGAATTGTGTAAGAAGCAGGCAAGGTTAAACAAAAGTAGCATGATTAGTGTAAGAATGTAGGCCATGTAGTGTGAAAAGTCGCGAACGTTGCGCAAAGTGTAGGAAGGGTAACGTAAAAAGTGGCATATGTTGTGTAAGATACAATGATAATATGATACAATGTAATAAGTATGATACAATGATAGTAAGGGCCTGTCTTAAGGTTAACGGAACGGTAGGGGTATTCGCCCCCTCTCCAAAGGCTAAGAAAAGGAGAGAATAAAAACCATTAGGCATTCCGCCACCTCCCAAATATGGTTCCTGGTACCGCCATTGATATTTATGCTGTGGATTTTGCCGGACGTTGGTAAAATACCATGTATAATGGACGGATATTTTGGTACACCATATATAATGCTGTATATATCCACACCATGTATACACCAACGTATCCACACCATGTATAATGCTGTGGATATGTTGTTTAAGATACTTTGCGTTGCCATTCGGATTATCAAATTATCATTAATACTTCCTCATCAAACAATCTACTTTCAGATTCAGTGTAATTAATGGTTAAGGGATTAAAATATAAGATGCATTAAAAACTAACATCAAGAAATGGAACAAGAGAATTGATTTATCATCTTTTTTAACGTGTTTTAAATTTTAATACATTTTTCCAAATCCTCTATCAGTGTACAGATAATTGCTCCTTCCGGTCATTTCTGTAATAATGATAATAGTAATTTTTATTTCTGATTCTCCTAAGTTTTATATATTTCACAGATTATTCACATGTCATTATTATTCTCATATTTCATTATTGTTAAGAAAATGGGTTGGTATCTTTTAATAATATTGTAAAGAAATTTCGTATTATATATATATATACACTATATTGAAAAAAGTGTCCGGACACGTTCATGTTAAGTGAACGAATAGCCACATTCAAATCTACCAAACTTTGAAAATAAGCTTTTTACCTAAAAAAGTCACTATACTTAAATTGAAGATCTCGGTCAGAACACTCTAAATCTCTGTTTTCTATAATATTAATCTAATATTTAAAGAGTTATAGAAGCCATAATATTTAACAACAGATGTTATCACACACCACACTTCCAAACATTTTTCCCCCAAATTGACAAAAAAATTCAAAACTCCTTACACAAAATTCAAATATCGTATTTATATTGTGAACAACTTGTTATAACATTTGCGATTTCACTCTTTGAAGTAAATTTTCAAAACTAGCAAAAGTTTCTCTTAAATGTTTCAGCTTCCCCAACTCTTTAAATATTAGATTAATATTATAGAAAATAGAGATTTAGAGAGCTCTGACCGAGATCTTCAATTTATGTCTAGTGACGTTTTTCCGTAAAAAGCTTATTTTCAAAATTAGGTAGATTTGAATGTGGCTATTCGTTCACTGAACATGAAAATGTCCGGACACTTTTTTCAATATAGTTTATATAAGAGAGTCATTATAAGGAATACCCATATTTTCAAGTGATATATTTTATTAAATAATTTACTAAAAAGTAATTGTTTATATAAAATATGAAGAAATCCTCAAAGTTTTGTTTTGATTCGGCTCAGCATGGTTGTGGTAATTCTTTCCTTAAGTGCTGTAAATTAGAATTTTCTCGGACAAAATAATGTTTAAAATGTATTCTCCTCCAAAAAAATGAAATTCAAAGGTATTAAATCTGGACTACTCGAAAGCTAAAAAATACTACTCGGACCCAAAAAATCGGTCCACCTCTAACAATCCAAAGATTTGGAAATTTGGTTTTTAAAACATTACATGCAATGCAAATTCCATCCCGTCATAAGAAGAAAACTAATAGTTTATCGACATTTTGGGCACAGTGTTACTTTTATTACTTAATTATTTAATAAAATATAGCACTTAAAAAAGTATGTGTTTTTTTACAATGACGCTATTTTTCTTTTCTTTTTTTTCAAAGAAGAAGTTAATCTGAATGTTTGAATCTGCATATTCTTACGGAGTTTTGGTTATTCCATAGTTAGACCGGTGGAGGTGCAGATTGAAGGTAATAGAAGACCCCTCTCGGCGAACAAACCCGTGGAATTGGTGTGCAGAGCGACGGGTTCAAGACCGCCTGCTACCATCACATGGTGGAAAGGAGGCATCAAGATGAAGAAGACGAAAGATCGCATCTCCATCGATGGCTACATCACCACGAGCATTCTCATCTTCACCCCGACAAGTGAGGACAGCGGAAAGCATCTCTCGTGCAGAACGGAGAACTCGTTGATAGCAGCAAGTGCAATAGAAGACGGATGGAAACTGGAGATTCACTGTAAGTGAAACCTCACTCCTCCTTTGTTACAAAGTAAGTTATGAGAGTCGATGTATGCAAAGAGTATACCCGAAGTCACGAGTTTCGCAAGATAATGGTGAGAACAGGAGCAGGTGATTATCATCACAGGGAAATCCGCATCTCAATTACGCTATAAATACATTGATTCGCGTTGTGTTCAATTGTGTCACTGAACTACTGTAGGACGCCACATCACTCCACTACATAGGAGCGGGTGCGGCTCAGTTGGTAGCGAGCCAGGCTCGAAAATTGCAGTTCCCAGGTTTAAGTCCCAACTGTGTCAGTATTGAGATTTATCTCCACTGAACCCCCACCCTGCCCTCTGTCAGAAAGTGGGCACCAATGGGCTTGAAAAGTTTGCCGTCCGTCGAATGATACGTAAAACCGTCCCTTGTGCAGGAGAGTCATACAGTATATGGAGTCATGCACACGCTGGATGGCCTTGACGGGAAACTTCTATCTGTCTCCTAACAGCTGCCTTGCTGGTCCCTTTGCCCCAACTTTCTCTGAGCCCTTGGAGTCCTTGTGGCCTGATGGTTTGAGCTTGTTGTGTGAAAAAAACTGCCGCTCAGAGGTAAAACAACCGAAAACAACCCCTTACACACAGCAGTAAAATCAGCTGTTTCATACACGTTGTTAGAATAATTTATCAAAATACATAGACATACATTATCCGGGTCTGCATGTATATGCAGACCCGGATAAAAACATAAAGTGGGGAAGAAGAGGCAAGAGACTGGATTTCCACTGCAGTGTAATATTTTCTTTTTAGAGGTTTTTACAAAATTTTCATTGAAAAATGCATGAAATAAGCTCAAGTTTAATCATTTTTGGCCACCATTACCCTTGCTAGAATTCTCAAGGGGGAGGGGGCATGCAGCCCCCTGTAGATCTCGCCCTGGGTTACGGAAATCCAACTAGACGGTGCAATTTAGTCCTCCAACTCTGGATATATATTCTGCTCTTCTGTCCTGAACTGCAGCTTACAAGGTCTTATTATAAGTTCTTCTTACAAGGCTTACATTGTCTGCCTACAGGATCCAAGGTCACTCCATTTTTCCGAAGCCTTTGGACACATTGTTATAACGCTACCAACAGATCTGTAGTTTGCATACGAGCAACATGGCCAAACCAACGCAGTCTTTCTCTGCACAATATACTGCTCAGAAGTGATTGCCGACTCTTTCACTTAACCTCATTTTATTTACAAAGTCAAACCACCTAATGCCCAAAATATTGCGTAAGCATTTAGAGTCAAAGGCATCAAGTTTCCTGTTATCTTGTTTATAAAAGACCCATGTATCGCCACTATTACGTAACTTTGGAAATGATCAAACTATTATATATCTTAATTTTAGCCCTTAGGTGAATACGCCTTTTTTCCACATTTTCCACAGAGTCTAAAATGTCTCAGCAGCGGCCAGTATTCCCCATTTACCTCTTGTCACACATCACCAGTATCTGTTACACAACTTCGGAGATCAATATTATATCTTTGCATGTTAAATGTGATAGGAAAATAAAAATCACAATTGGCGAGAAGCAATTAGAAGAAATGAAACGTGATGACATCAATAATTACAGATAGAAATTGACGTCACTGCACCACAGATCGCAAGTGATATCACATGCCATGATCACCGGACGTGTCACACATATTGTAAATGAAAATTTTTCCACCACTGGATAGGAAGTGTATGATGGGAACGCCGGCACGTCAAAATGACATCATCATTAAGGCGCCACTTCCTGTTGTTTTATCACTTTCCGTGGCGAAACCTGTGACGTTGCTTCGTGTTCATGATGTACAGTGATTCTGCTGTCTAACTGAAAAAAACTAAAGTAAGACTTCTCACTCCCATTTGAAGTTTGTTTGCAGAAGAAGCCGATACTTTATTTTGTCCAAATATGATTAACGAGTCACTGGAACTTTTTCTTGATACTTGTAAAGTAATGGTTATTAAAGATTTAAATAGAAATTTAAAGAAAGAATTCTTAATATTAATAGATAATGAAAAGTGCTAACAATCAGAACGGAGCTAGAAAAAGTACACTGAATAGACAAATTATTATCCACACCTACCTAATAACCTGTTGTTCCGCCTTTCGCCCTCACGACAGCAGCCAGATGTCTTGGTAAGGACTCAAAGAGGTGTTGAAAACACGGAGGTGGTATTGCCACCCGTGAAGCGAGGATTGTCTGGCATAGAGCATCTACAGTTGCCGGTGAGATTCGCTGGCTCTAACAGATCTTTCCAATTCGTCCGACAAATTCTCAGTGGGGTTGAGGTCTGGCGATCGAGGGGACCATTCGAGTGTGGTAAATTCACTTGAATGTTCCTGGAGCCAATTGATCGCCACTCGAGAAATATGCCATGTGGTGTTGTTTTGTTGAAAGACGACGTCATTGTGCGGAAAGACAATCGTTACGAACGGGTGTAGATGGTCAGCGAGGATGTTCATAAACTTTGTGCTGGTGAATAGGTCTCGATGTATGAGGGGCTCCAAGGAAGCCCATTAAACACACCCGAAACTGTTACACCGCATCCACTTCCTTTATGACCCCAACTTGACAAGTTGGGTTCATCGCTTCGTGTAGTTTACACCACACAAGAACCCTCCCATCGGCGTGATAGATTTGAAACTGTGATTCGTCAGACCAGATGACATGTTTCCAATCCTTCTCACTCCAGTTGCGATAGATAGGGCGGGGGTGGCTCAGTCGGTAGCGTGCCAGGCTCGTAATCTGTAGTTCCCAGGTTCGAGTCCCAGCAGGGTCAGCGTTGAGATTTATCTCCGCAAAATTCCCCGCCCTGCCCACAGTCAGTAGGGGACACCGATGGGCTTGGAAAGGCCGCCGTCCGGTGGATGGGACGTTAAGCAGTGGCCCTGTGTGCGGGAGAGCCATACCCTGTACACGTTAAAGAACACGCTGGGTGGCCTTGATGGGAGGCTACCATCTGTCTCCCAACAGCTGTTCCAGTGGGTCCCCTCCCCCAACCTTCTCTGAGCCTTCGGGGTCCATGTGACTTGGCCATTTAGCCCATGGTGTGCAAAAAAGTGCCGCTCAGAGGTAAAACAACCCAACAACAACCCAACCCAGTTGCGATTGACCTTTTACTTTCAAACTACAGCCTAATCTTTCGGTGCCTTGCAATCAACAAGGGGACACGATGTGGCCAAAAGGGGACATCGACTCCATAGCCTTTCCATGGTATGACGGATAGTCTTTGTCTATAAGTTTGTGGACGCACCCTCATTCAATTCCGACGTTATCTGCTCCACATGCAGCCGTGCGATTCCTTGTAATGATGCAGGACAGCCTGCACTCACCTCGAGAGTCAATTGCGCGTTTATGTCCCTATTTTCCCACTGGTTGGAAGTTTTGTTGTATTTCACATAGTCTTGGTATACACATGCGATGGTCTGACGTGGAAATCCCAACAGTTCAGCAGTTGCGGTGATTGAACAACCAGCCTTCCTCGCACCTACTATCTGACCATGGTCAAACTTACTTACGTCGCTGCCTTACCCATGATTACTTCTCTGTAACTGGTTTCCAATGCGTAGAGACCTGCTCTATTTATAGGCATTGCCAGTTCCAGCGTCCCACGTAACTGGACGCGATACTTCTGCTATCGGTTATCGGGGTGTTATCGGGGACGTGCTACTTCTGTTATCGGGGTGCATAAAATAATTTGTCCATTCATATATACATATATTACAAGGCTATTTTCTTCAAATGTAAACTAGAAAAGACTGCATTAAAATGGAAGGAAAAATGAAACTTGTTGCATTATTTTGTGAGCATAAATTACAAAATGAAATGAAAGGAAAAATAATTACATTATTTAGTTATGAGATGTTCTTAACTTAAAAACACGGAAAGTGTGAATAAATGAAAATTACTAGAATGACATTTTAGTCTATTCGGTGAATTTTAATCACTTGTCCTTCATGAAATTTCTAGATTTTATTTCTATATCTTTCTCTGAGTTGCAGGGATAAGCATTTTCTCTCTTAGCTGGTTGTAATGCTGAGTTGATCCAGTGGTGCGTGACAAAAAATCCATCACCCTTTAAGAATGCTGATAAACAAATCAGAGAAGAAAAATAAACATATGCATATGTATGTTAGCAGTTTTTTTTATTAAAAACCGCTGAAACGGATGTAAATATATATATCATAAAGTTGTTGTGGTTCATTCCTGCTCCATCTTTCTCTTCTAACTTTCTCTTACTCGATCACTTACCCCTCCCCCGCTTACTTTTTTTATTAGATAAAGGCCTGTTGTATTGCGATACCCATTTTTCGCAGGCAAATAAGCTAAATGGCCAGTAATTGTACGGTTATGTGCAACACTCAAAATTCACGAAGCTTGTGCATGTTGTTTACACTTTAGCCCCAGCTGTTTTTCTGTTAAGGATGGAAATTAAGGTTAACAATAGTTGATGTATTTGAAGGATCATAAGGCTTAGAAATTGGAATAGGATTAGTTAAGAGAAATCAGTGGGCATCTTTTAGTAGATAAGAGTGTTTATCAAAGAGAATAGTGAATTTAGCGACTTTAATTGGGTCTGTTACTAGAATTTAAGATTTGCAATCAGTAGTTCATGGGTACAGATTCCAATTGTACCAGCGTTGATATTTCTCCCTGCTAATCCCCATCATTCACTCGGTAAGAAAGGAGATACCGATGGGCTTGAAAAGGCTGTCGCCCATCGGATGAAACGTTAAACCGTCTCTCCGTGTGTAGGAGAGCATGGTCTGTGTACATTAAAGAACACCATGGGTGGCTTTGACGGGAGGCTGTCATATGTGTCCTCATCCTTCCTTAAATCTTCTCTGAGTTCTTGGGGTCCTTGTGACTTGGCCATTTAATGTTGCTTATTAATAGATGATATTGGGGGTTTGAACTCTTCCTTCCACCTGGGAATTTTAATCTTTAAAAAATCATTAGTTTATTACTTTATATTGACAAACTGTTAAGGGAAAAGTTTTCAAACCCTCTTTCAAAAATCGTAAATATGCATTGACACTGATTATTAATTTGAAAAAATGTGATAGACAGCTGATAATGTATAGTTGGTTAAAAGCCATTTTTTTTCTACTAGACCATACCTGGTCTAGGGTTAGCTTACTTGAATACTAAAGCAGCAGGCATGTCCCTGTATATGTGTTTGTGCATTGTTTGAGAATAAAGGACAAGCCCACTAGTGCTTTGGGGTTACCTTCGTCCTTTGTGTAGAGACCTTGTGTGTATCTTCTTCACTTTTATAAATGCTATTAAAGTGAAACTTTTGGAAAACGCCGTTATTTGAATAACGTTGAAGAAGCGAAAGCTAGAAAATTTTGATATTTGGATCCAAGAAAATGAGCGAAAAATAATTTTATTAAAAGTTTGCTTTGAGCATTGCTTAAATTCTTTCATGTAAATAAATTAATTTTAAGTTGAAAATCAATATATGTTAAATTAAACTGAATTCAGAGTTAATTATTTTCGTGTCCTAAAGAGATTATAAGAATGCCAAATCATTTGAATCTTTGAACGAAACAAAGGTAAAAAAAAAACGAAACAAAGGTGAAAAAAAAACATTTATTGTAGATGAACAAAGGAAAAAGAAAATAAAAACTTAAACTTAAAAAAATCATTGGAAGAAATAATCTTTGACTTTGTCTGCTTCGAAACGCACATTAAAACAATGGAAGTTAAAAAAAATGTTTCTTAAAAAGCATTTAAGACAAAAAACAAGACAGTGAGAAAAACATTCGCTAACGAAAAGTGAAGTCCGTAATTGAAGTGATGGTTCTCTAATAGGAGACGAGCTTTAGTTTCATTTACAAACTGTTTTCAAAGCGTTTTTTCTAAGAAATTGTTCATTTATTATTTACATTATTAAATCAGTTTTTTTATTACAGATAGATTTATTTACATTTAATTTATTTCAATTTAGTTCTAAATAGCTTCTTTAGATGCGAATATAGCAGTTTCATTAGAACCTTTGAAGTTATTGTAGTGATTATTTGTATGGAAAAACAATCTTATAAGAAGTACAAGTAGATTTTAAATTTTGAGTCTCTCATCAATAAAACTGATCCGATGCCTTGTTCAAAATCACTAAAATAATAGTATAAAATGATGAATTTGTTCAATAGATATGATTCTATTTTTGAAATGATGAATTTCACCAATAGGTAATAAGTCTGTTTGCTAAATGATGAATTTGTACCATATTTTATAATTATATTTGTGAAATAATGATTTTGCACAATAGGTGATAATTTTGCACTTTACATATTTTTTACAGTGTTTACAAATGGAGTTATAATCAATAATTGTGTTTATTTTTCATGGATATGTTTACTTTCCATCTATTTTCTCTTTTTTCTTCCAGACCTAATTTTACATCTTCTCAAGCTCTTTGAAAAGACTTAACTTTTTTCATTTTGTTTGTATTTCTTGTACGACACTTATTCTTTAATTAACCTGCTATGTGTTGAGGAATCCTATTGAAAAAAATTATTATTATTATTATTGCTGCTGCTGCTACGAGTCCATAAATATAGTATTTTCATACCGATATCATTCGAATTCGAAACCGAGAGAATTTGAATATATGTCATTGTGAAGAGACGGGCGAATTTAGGGATAATTTCTATATTACCATTTTTCTTTACAAATTTAATTAAACATATTTTGTTTGATGGAAACTTTAATTTTATGTTGACTAAATTCCGAATCATTTTATATTATCTATATACTAGTGCAGATCAGTGTCATTCAAGAGTAAAGGCTACATTGTTGTGAAAAAAAAACCTATGCTCGTTTTCAATTTTACCAATGTTCGCAGTGTTACTCAGAATTACTTTTAGAGAAAAATCTTGCATTTTTATTTATGTGATCTGGTCATATAAGTAATCATACAGTAAAATTAATACCACTCAAGGATATGTAATCCAGCCATATGCCGCTACTTAGTAAAACATTTTAGGGCAGTTGCTGCTTGTTTATTTAGTCCCATTATTAATAAAACATATTTTCCTCGTTTATGTAGAAGTAACAAAATCCTACCTCCAATAAACATTGGTTTATGAGCTATAAACCTTATTGGTGGCAAAGTGGCTGTAAAAGCCAGTTCTGTTTGTTCAATATCGTTTATCCATAAACTCAAAACGATCTCCGAAATCTTGTTAAGAAAACGGTATGAAAGGAGTTCAACTATTCAGTTAATACTTTAGATATAACTTTAATTTTATGAGGCTTAGATCATAAAATAATTATGACTCTATTTGCATACTGATAGAAAGCAATTATCAGAGCAATACTAATCCTAAAATAAGTTCAATTGTTCGCAAATATATTTTTATTTTTTGTTCGCAAAAAAAATAATTTGTTCTATATTCAGGAGAAAGAAAAAACAGCAATTATATAGATATTATCATTGAAATATTAATATATCGTTTTGTTGATAGCAGCAAAAGACAATGCTAGATGTTTCTATGGTAACAAGGTAGTTTGACCTTTTCAAATTATGCTTCTTGTTTTTGTTGTTATAAATAAAAATTAATGGTAGCTAAAGTGATTATTGTTATTATTAATCCTCTAGAAGGGTATTCAGAATTAATATCTCAGAAGTTGCGTGACACATACGGGAAACCTGTGACAATAGAACAGGAAAATTAGTGCCATTGTTGAAACTTTTAGGAATTTTTGGAAAATGTAAAAAAAAAATATCTGTTACTCTTAAAGATTAAAATTATGCCTTATAAACATTAATTGGTAGTGAAACTTGGAGTTTTTTTTATAAAAGAGATATCAGGAAGTTTCATTCTTTTCAATCTAGATGCTTACATCAAATCTCAGGTATTACTATAAGAGGTTCGATTTCCTAAATAATGTAGCGTTTAGACGAAGTAGTAAATCAGTAACAGTTCTTAAGCAGCCTCTTAAATAAGGAAAGATAGTTTAGGTTTTATCGCGTTGCCATTATGCACAACAATATAGACTGATATCCAGAATAATATGGAGGGAAACGAATTAACGAATAAAATTATGAACAGTATATATATTGGCAAATACTAACAGTATATATATATATTTACGAACACAGTTATGAGCAGTACATAGATTGTCAAATATTAACAGTATATATATTGAAGAATACGGCTATAAACAGTACATAGATTGGCAAATATTAATAGTATATATATATATTGACAAGCACGGTTGTAAACAGTACTTATTGACAAATAGAACTACGAACAGTATATTAATTGGCAAATAGTCAATAGTATGTAAATTGTTAAATTGAGTTATGAACACTTTATAGATTGTTAAATAGAGTTATGAACAGTATAAAGATTGTCAAATAGAGTTATGAATATTATGTATATTGCCAAATAAAGTTAGGAGCAGTATGTAGATTGGCAAATAGTGTTATGAACAGTATATAGACTGTCAAATAGTGTTATGAACAGTATATAAATTAGCAAATAGAATTATGACCTGTATAAAGACTGACAAAAAAACTAACAAGCAGTATATAGATTGGAAAGTAGAGTTATGAACAGTATATATGTTAGCGAACAGAGTTTGAAATTTGTGAAATATTTATGTAATTCGCATTAGATAGGTACAAATCCATACATTTTACATTTCTGAATGCAATATCAGTCTAATGCAAAATTAGAAGAGAAGTCAATAACATTTTAGAATAAGAAATCATTAACAATCAATAAAAATCAAATAAAATCAAAATTAGATGGAGATTCGATTCAAAATTAAAGGAAAAGAAAATTTATGTTCATTGTACATCTGATAACCAAGAGCCAAATATGCCTGTCCAGTTTCAAAGTTTTGTCGACAGAAACTTCTTTTTAGCAACAGCTGTCCAATGGACATCAGTCTTAATATAAATTATAGAATAAAGCCGTTCCATGGCCGAGTGGTTAGCGCGCTTGGCTACTGATATAAGGGACCTGGGTTCGAGCCCAGGGTAAGGCATGGATGTATGTGTCGTTTTTCTGCTGAGGTCCTGACATCCTCACAGACCTGCTACTATGGCATATAAACTGACAGGCTCCTGTCAGACCTCTGTGGCAAGCAGCTGCTTGAGGGGGTATTTATTTTATTATTTTTTTTATAGAATAATGTTATGAACAATAAGGTTTAAGGATTTGGGTTGTTTTACCTCTGAGCGGCACTTTTTTGCACACTATGGGCCAAATGGCCGGGTCACATGGACCCCGAAGGCTCAGAGAAGGTTGGGGGAGGGGACCCACTGGAACAGCTGTTGGGAGACAGATGGTAGCCTCCCGTCAAGGCCATCCAGCGTGTTCTTTAACGTGCACAGGGTATGGCTCTCCCGCACACGGAGCCACGGCTTAACGTCCCATCCGACGGACGACGGCCTTTCCAAGCTCATCGGTGTCCCCTACTGACCGTGGGCAGGGCGGAGGAATTCTGCGGAGATAAATCTCAACGCTGACCCAGCTGGGAAGGTTTAAGGAAGAAGCAGACTTTCAATGAAGTGGAAATATCATACAACACCTTATTATAATTGACTTTCAGTCATCAAATACAGGGTGAATCTGAAAAAGTGGGCAAAACTTTACGGGGTGGTAGAACGCAGCTATACGAGCAATATTCGTCATAGAAAGTATGGGCGGAACGCAAACGGCGAGCCGCTAGGTGGCGTTGGAAATGGTATAAAAGGGTCGGTCCTCGCACCCAACGGCATTTCTACCGTGGATTGCCGAGAGGATGGCTGGTTATACTGACCACGAAATGGCGGATATGCACTTTGTGTACGGTGCGGCGGACGGGAATGCAAGTGAGGCACAGAGTATCTCCTCTCCTTCTTGTGTTCATTCTTTAAATGTGACAGTGGAAAACTACCTTTTAACTTCTCACCGCTTGCGTTCCGACCATACATTCTATGACGAATATTGCTCGTATAGCTGCGTTCTACCACCCCGTAAAGTTTTGCCCACTTTTTCAGATTCACCCTATATAGTAGCCACTACTCAGTACAGACGTATTAGGAGAATTAAATTGCTCTCTTTCCTTAAACTACAGTAGCTTACGACCGCTTGACAATTGTGTATACATGTACACTTCCTAAGTTATACATATAAGTTGCATAGAGTAATGACTGATTTTTGCTGAAGTCCACAAATTGTGCTAAAGCGTGTGGTAGACAGATGATTAAGCATAACGAATTATGAGTTTCCTTTAACAGTTTCTTTATATATAGAAACAAGTTGTTGCATATTTGACAACTATTTCTCTTGATATGGAAGACTTAAAGTCATTTTTGCCCTATAAATAATATATAAATGCCAAATAAGCATATAACTTACAGTTATATGCTTATTTGGCATTTTATATTACAAAGAAGCAATATACTTACAGTTTGCAACAAAAAATTTTAACAACAAAAGCCAATAAAATATTTTACATTTAAAATTAATATATAACCAGAGACTCAAATACTTGAACCTATCAACACCATCACGTTTTGGAAAACAAATTATATTATGTTTAAAAAAAATGAGACTAACATTTATCGTTCAGTAAACATCTTTCTTTTTTATTTAAATATATAGATATATTTGTTAAAAAAAATTTTTTACTCTCAGTTTACATTATTTTTCCTTGGGAATAAAATGCAAACATATTTCGAGTTTCAAACAAGTCAATATTCTTCAAATGCATTATTAACAACCATATAGATACATATGAAAAACAAGTTTTGCGATATTTATTTTTTTTCCTTCCCGGGCATTCATGTTTTACGAAATGACATATATAATTAACTACGCAAAAATACGATTTCTCTTTTTTTTATCTTTCAATTCTGTAAATAAACACACACAAAAAAAACACGAAATAGCGTACCTCTTAAAGCTCAAAAATCGAATTTTAATTATAAAAGATAAACATCTTACCTTGATTCCATCGACGACAAAACGAAAAATAAAAATCCACTTTATGAAAAAAAAACACGTGATTTTTTCTCTAACAAAGCTTATTCTAATTGTATGAACTGACTGAGGAGTTAATCATTTACCCTGAACGTAATCTTCGGATTTCCTGGTGATCACTATGCAAATTAATAACGACACTAGGGCGCAAATGCCCAAAGATGAAACGAACTGGTTTATTTATAATTGTATCTATTGATAACAGAGCATTCGTTTTATCAAAAGATTTTTCCTTCCCTTCTCCTTTCCTCCCAGTTGTTCAGCAAAAGCCTCGACAGAAGAAGTTTTAATTAATGAGCTCTTTCTCCTGTTCTTTCGGCGTTTCCATCAGTTGGTAGGGATTTACAAAACTGTTGAAAAGATCCAAAGTGGCTTTCCTTGTTCCTTGCTTAAATTAACTCAAAAATCGACTTTCAGATAAAGCAGAAATAACTTTCTTTATGCTTAAGGGAGAGTTTGTACAGACGAAGCTGCTTTGTTCCTTAAGAGAAGCAAGCAAACCAAAGCTTTGAATACTGTATGGAACTAAACGGAAAAACATGTAAACCCTAATTATATATTCGTATAAAGACTGTTTTTTACAGCTGTCCTTTCGTTTACTGAATATTTTTTAAAAAGATGTTTCGTAAATGTAAAATTAAAAGTATAAAAGTTTTTTTTTTCTCGAGGAGGATGTCACTTGGAGTTAGCTTATTGCTAATCATTATAAATCTTTGGCAAGCCTAACAGGTAATTTTGTAAGCTGAAAGGGGAGAGAAGATACTTGTTATTTTAAAAGTTGGCAAGCTCCCAATGAAATAACTCACCGACCTGATCAAACGGCGAAAGATCTCTCTATAAGGGTCTCATTAATGTGTGAGTAGCGAGAAACTGTAACAAGTGAGGTGGTTTTAAAGAAGATTCTAATGATAGGCAAAGATCATAAAACGGAGGAATAATCCACTGTTGATAAGTTCAGCATCCCTCCTATCTCCCGTAAAAAAGCCGTCCTGTGGTCGAGTGGTTAGGGCATTTGGCTACTGAAAAAAAGAGACCTGGGTTCGAACTCCGGATAAGGCATGGATGTTTGCGTTGTTTTTCTTCTGAGGTCCTCTGCCATCCTCACAGACCTTGTACTATGGCGTATCTGTGGCAAGCAGCTTGAGGGGTATTTACTATTTTTAAAATATCTGCACTTTTGTCATCCGTCCATATTTCCCTGTTCATTCAGCTTTTATTTTTGTCTTTAAATAATAAAAAAATTTGGTTTGGGTTAAATATGTTGGTATTGATGGAATATTATTATTATTTCAATTTTCCGAATCTTCATTAGTTTGAATTTCTATCGTTAAATGTACTAAAGTTAGATAAATTGCAATACTTTTGTACTGCAATTAGACTAGTTGGTTACGGGAGAGTGAGATTTTTCTAGGGAAGTTTTATAGTAAAATGAAATTAATTATAAATCTCAAAATGCCAAATATCGACAATTTTAATTTCTTACATTGTTTTCCGAAACACACAAATCTTACATCTACAAGATCACTCCTTTCAAATAAAGCATTCTTCAAACATTGAAACCCTTACACCTTTTGAATCCAACGTCTCAAAGAGTAGCTGTTAGTATTCAACTAGGAAATTATATAACCAATAGACTCTTGCGAGTATGCATTAAAAAATAAAATAAATACCTCCTCAAGCGTCTGCTTGCCACACAGGTCTGACAGGAGCTCGCCAGTTTAATACTCTATAGTAGAAGGTCTGTGAGGATAGCGGGACCTCAGCAGAAAGACAAAACAAGCATTCATGCCTTACCCGGGGCTTGAACCCAGGTCTGCTTTGATCAGTAGCGAAGCACATTAACCACTCGGCAGCCGAGACGGCTGAGTATGCATTGTTGAAAAGGACGAAACTTGAATTTTCCCCTCATTTTTCATTTGGTAACATTGACACGTGCATTTTGAGTTATTTCAGTACAAATTTTCTCAGAATAGCACTATAAAGCGGTATAAAAACATAAATATCACAAAGCAGCATGAAATTTTCCTCGCCTTTTATATATCTTTAAAAGCATTTCTTGAAAAATGCATGATATTTACATATGCTTAATGATTTACTTCTCCATTTGAAACTTACCCTTCATCTCCTCTATACTAACATATTCAGAATTGAGATAGAGTCAAATATTCTGAAATTTAATTAAATACCAGAGCTCTATGTCAATCCAAACACTTTGTGGCTATAGCAGATTTGCACCATCGTATTTTCTGTAGTAATAAATCAAAGCTAAAATCAAGCATTTTTGAATCAAGCATTTTCTGTAGTAATGAGTCAAAGCTAAAATCAAGCATTTTTGAATCAAGCATTTTCTGTAGTAATGAATCAAAGCTAAAATCAAGAAGCATTTTCTGAATCAAAGCATTTTCTGTAGTAATGAATCAAAGCTAAAATAAAGAAGCATTTTCTGAATCAAAGCATTTTCTGTAGTTATGAATCAAAGCTTCCAGCTAAAAGAACTTACGACCTGGAAATTCTTTTAAAAGCTAATAAGAGTTTTTTTTTTTTTATTTTATTTTTTTTTATTCAAAAGTTTCTAATTATTTTACTACTGGTAGTTGCATTTTAATGCGAAATTGTTACAATGTGAAGAAAATGAAAAATAAATTACCAGCTGCTTGCTATAGGTCTGACAGATGACTGTCAATATGCATAATATGCAACAGGAAAGACTTGTAAGAAAGGCGTGACCTCAGCAGAAAGACCGCACAAGAAACATCCATGACTTACCCGGGATCGAACCCAGGTTCTGTTTATTAATAGCCCCCGCACCCACCCACCTTATTGGAAAAGCTGATCGGAAAATTAATTTATATTAAATAATATCGCGTGCCTAAAACTAATGTGTTTTTTTTTTACTTGGTGAAAAGTCATCTTGATCATTTTTTTAAATTAATATGAAAAATATATTTGCATGCATTTTCAATAATAGGTTTTATTGTTTTCTTTTTGGGCATCCTTAGTTGTATTATAGCATGATTTATGCATAATTGCTATATTCGCAACTCATTAATATAAGGTTAGACCAAAATATTTCAATCTTGAATTTTGACCCTCCTCTCTGAAAAACGTTTACCACCCTCTGAAGACATTTTTGCCCTCCTCTGGAAAACCTTTTCCGATCCCCCAAGTTAACTACACAGTCGTTTGCATTCATCTAGTACCTACAGACACGAGATAAATGTAAATTATATATCACTTTCTTACAATAAAAAGATGCCAAATTCATAACCTTTGTTTGCAAGAGAAATTAAATATTATTATTAGTATTAGAACAGAAATCAAACGAACAAAAATAATTGCATAGTTTCGTTTAAAAAACATTTCTTATTTCAGCTAACAATCATTGATTAATCTCCATCTTTTCCTCTTAAATTCAGATGTCCCGCAGCTGACCCTCCGCTTGGGCAGCAAACTACGTCACTCTCATATCCAAGAAGGAAATGACGTCTACTTCGAGTGCAACATCCGGGCGAGTCCTTGGGTAACAGAAATTGGCTGGAAGTTCGAAGAGAGGGAGCTGCATACCAACACTTCCGCCGGAATCATCGTCAGTAACCAGAGCCTCGTACTGCAAAAAGTTCAAAGGTCAAGTCGAGGAAAATATACTTGTACGGCTACGAACACCGAAGGTCAAGGAGAGAGCAATAATGTATTCTTAAGAGTTCAGTGTGAGTTCTAAATGGTTCTTCTAATTAAATGTTGATTTTGTATGGATATATTAATACTGTGATGTGCTATTAATTCGTAAATTTCTACTCGGATGTTAAATTATGGAATGAAAATGGCGTCGTAATAAAAAATACTACCAGAGTGCAAAAATGGTGTATAAACACAACATGTTTACTTAAAAATAACATAAACGTTTCCCATAAAGCTTGATTTCTTTACGTACCTGTAACGTCTTGAAATATTTCCGAAATTGTTTTTTTATTTAAAAAAATTTGTCTCCTCATGGCACAGTGGATGGCATGTTGATTCGCACGTTGATTCGTAATGGCACTGCAACTCCAGGGATCCGATTTCTAGTCCGGGGTCGTTTGGTTGGTTAGTTGTGTGCTGTTAGCTCTAACTGAGGCAATGGTCATCAGTAACTTTGGCCTAACTCAGGGGTGGGCAATTGTTTTCGTATCTACATTACGCATGCGTATTGACGTGGCCGTCCTAGTGGAAAATACGAGACGAATCTTCGGTCGCGCACGGGAATGAAATCTCGGTTCAAGGCGGATTTTTCTGACTGTCTTGGCGGGCCTCAAAAAACTCTTAGCGGGCCGCTATTTGCCCACCCCTGGCCTAAGTGATTGTATGAGAAGGCTTTTACTAAGAGTACTTTCTAGGATCCTCCTCTGACCTACATGTTGGAAATCAATCAAACCAAGTGTCTTTAATATTAACAAATGTCGATTTGGCATCTTCGTTAGGACAATGGTTTACTAAACACGATTTCATATTTCTGCATCATCGAAAACTTTGTTGTGGACACTCGTGGATCGAGTGCTTGGTTTTTAAAGACTACCACGGTGATTTCAATAGATTTCGAATATTTCAAACCTTAGAACTTAATTTAAAATTTATTAACTTTGAAATTTTAAATATTCTTGAAGAGTTCATTTGCTTGCATTTACAGATGATTTTATTGTAGTGAATATTTTTCCTTAAACATTGTATTATTTTGATAATTTTTATGTTCTTTATTTAAGTAATTACTATCTTACCCGGAATTACTTTGTAATTTATTATTAAAAATCAATTTTTATTCCGTTATTCTTTTTAGATTCTCCTGTGTGTAAGCCTGGCCAAAAGATCATCTATGGTGCAGCAAGACACGAAGCAGTGAGGGTCATTTGCGATGTCGAAGCTGACCCCCGAGAAGTGACCTTTCGGTGGGAGTTCAACAACACGGCAGAAAGTTTAGAGGTCGTCACATTCGTCAACGAAGGAACGACTAGTATCGCCACATACATTCCCCGTACAGAATATGACTATGGAACACTGTTGTGTTGGGGATCCAATGTCGTTGGTTCCCAGAAGGAGCCTTGCATTTATACTATTGTTCCTGCTGGTGAGTCTACTATTTTAACCCCAACTTATACTGTCTGCTTAGTTTAATCAACTCTCTTAGCCTGTAGAGAAATTTCAGTTAGCTCTCTTAGCTTGTCTGACTGCTTCAACCAACTCTTTTAGCTTATCTGCTTTCTTCAACCAACTCTCTTAGCATATCTGCTTATTTCAACGAACTCTCTTAGCTTATCTGCTTACTATAACCAGCTCTCTTAACCTACCTTCCTATCCGCAAAACTACCCGACTGCCCAAGTTCAATAGGAGGCACCGATGGACTTGGAAAAGCGCCGTCCGCCGGATGGGTCATTAAGCCGTAGTGCTGGAGAACCATACGCTGTGTATGTTAAAGAACACGCTGGATGGTCTTGGTAGGAGACTACCATCTGTCTCGTACTGTCCAGTGGATCCCCTCCCCTAACCTTCTATGATGCCTCGGGGTCTTTGTGACCTGACCATTTAGCCCATTGTGTGCAAAAAAGTGCCGCTCAGAGGTAAAACAACCTAATGCTGCCCTCCTATTTCAACCAGCTCTCTTAGCTTGTCCTCTTACTTCAACTAGCTCTCTTAGCTTGCCTTCTTACTTCAACTGGCTCTTTTAACTTGCCTTCTTACTTCAACTAGCTCTTTTAGCTTATCTGATTACCCAACGAGCTCGTTTAGCTTGTCCGCTTACTTCAATCAGCTTACTCAGTTTGTCTGCTTATTTTTATGAACTCGTGAAATTAGTACTATTTTAAGTTGATTTCATTTACTTTGGGTTGGGTTGTTTTACCTCTGAGCGGCACGTTTTTGCACACCATGGGCTAAATGGCCAGGTCACATGGACCCCGAAGGCTCAGAGAAGGTTGAGGGAGGGGACCCACTGGAACAGCTGTTGGGAGACAGATGGTAGCCTCCCGTCAAGGCCATCCAGCGTGTTCTTTAATGTGCACATGGAATGGCTCTCCCGCACACGGGGCCAAGGCTAAACGTCCCATCCGACGGAGGGCGGCCTTTCCAAGCCCATCGGTGTCGCCTACTGACCGTGGGCAGGGCGGGGAATTTTGCGGAGATAAAAAGCCGTCCCATGGCCGAGTGGTTAGCGCGCTTGGCTACTG
The DNA here is from genome assembly GCA_038380435.1 of Ryuthela nishihirai. Taxonomy (NCBI): domain Eukaryota; kingdom Metazoa; phylum Arthropoda; class Arachnida; order Araneae; family Heptathelidae; genus Ryuthela; species Ryuthela nishihirai. The sequence continues at coordinate 20,979,310 of JAWZYU010000016.1, forward strand.
ATCTAAGGGACCTGGGTTGGAACCCCGGGTAAGGCATGGCTGTTTGTGTCGTTATCTGCTGAGGTTCTGCCATCCTCTCAGACCTTCTACTGTGGCATATAAACTGACAGGCTCCTGTCAGACCTCTGTGGCAAGAAGCTGCTTGAGGGGTTATTAATTTTTTCATTTTTTAAATCTCAACGCTGACCCAGCTGGGACTCGAACCTGGGAACTAAAAGATTACGAGCCTGGCGCGCTACCGACTGAGGCTGCCCCGCCCCAATTTCATTTACTTAATATTATATTGTTAATTAGTTAAACACTAATTTCGCTAATTTAGCGATGCACAGATAATTTTTGCTAATTAGTAGTATTCAATTATACAGTTATTTGTTAATTTCTTTAAATTAGTAGTATTCAGTTAAGGAATTATGTTTGATTTCGTTAACTTAAATGTATCCATTTAAATAGTTATTCGTTGGTTTTATTAACTTAGTAATATACTGTTGAACAGTCATTGGTTAATTTTAATAACTAGCGGCGTTCAGATAAATATATATTAAAAAAACGGCAAAATTTCTCATAGGTAGAGTCCATAGATTCCATTTTTGACAGGTTTCACTGTGTAATTATTTCCAATTTTATCACCTCCAATCTGCTGATTTTGGTCGATTTTTTCCAGCAAAATCCAAATATATGTTACCTAACAAACTAGGAAGGCCAAGGGAGATGCAGTGAATAAAATACTATGGTTGCAATGCAATTTTTCCAGGCTCGAGTAAGCTAGTCGTGAGACACTCCATACTCTATTAATTTGGGGGGAAAGCGTAACGCCGTGGCTCAGGACACAGTTGAATTATATCTGATTCACCTTATATTTTGGTGACCTTCCGGTCACCAAATTATAAGGCCTTGGGGATCTCGCAACCTCGACAATGTTTCCTTGGAGATCTCGTAACCTCGACAATGTTTCCTTGGGGATCTCGTAACCTCGACAATGTTTCCTTGGAGATCTCGTAACCTCGACAATGTTCCCTTGTGGGATCTCGTTACCTCGACAATGTTTCCTTCGGGATCTCGTAACCTGGACAATGTTTCCTTGGGGGATCTCGCGACCACGACAATGTTTCCTTGGGGGATCTCGTGACCTCGACAATGTTTCCTTGGGGGATCTCGTGACCTCGTCAATGTTTCCTTGGAGATCTTGTAACCTCGACAATGTTCCCTTGGGGATCTCGTAACCTCGACAATGTTTCCTTGAGGATCTCGTAACCTCGACAATGTTTCCTTGGGGATCTCGTAACCTCGACAATGTTTCCTTGGGGGATCTCGTGACGTCGATAATGCTTCCATGGGGGATCTCGTAACCTCGACAATGTTTCCTTCGGGGATCTCGTAACCTCGACAATGTTTTCTTAGAGATCTTGTAACCTCGACAATGTTTTCTTAGGGATCTTGTAACCTCGACAACGTTTCCTTAGGGATCTTGTAACCTCGACAATGTTTCCTTAGGGATCTTGTAACCTCGACAATGTTTCCTTAGGGAACTTGTAACCTCGACAACGTTTCCTTAGGGATCTTGTATCCTCGACAATGTTTCCTTAGAGATCTTGTAACCTCGACAATGTTTCCTTAGGGATCTTGTAACCTCGACAACGAGCCCTTAGAGGTCTTGTGACCTTGATAATGAATCCTTGGGAGATCTTGTAACCTCGACAATGAGCCCATTGTGTAAAAGAATAAAATTCTAGAATGAAACAATTCAACAAAAGCTAAGAAGCTGAAAGCTAAGAAAAAAAAAGTTTCCAACGTGTAATGAATAGGAAGTAAGCCAAAATCTCAGAAAACAATTTTAGAAGCATTCGAGCTCAAAGGATAAAACATCAATACAATGTGTATATAAGTAAAGTTTGAGTCAACAGAAGTGTACAGCAGTTATCAATATAGCTTCAAAGCTAAATAAATATGAAACATGCGAGAAGCCAAATATACTTTTATACCTCGGTGAACCTTTTTCCTTTATTTGCGTTGCTCAGTTTTATGTGCGGAAGGGAAAAACATAAACGGCAAAAACAACAATCCGGTCTGAGATGTACCAACTGTTCCGAGACCTGACGGAAACGTCATTGGATGCTACTACGAAACTATCGTCGATTTCAGTTCTTACGATTTTCGCTATCTCTGCGCTTCGAGTTCGGAAGAGGAATAAGATATTTATTATGGCACAGAATAGAATCTCTGAGCGGAGCAGAAAAGAAAATCACTTAAGTGGTAGTAAAAAAAACTCAGATTTTGGTGTAAAGACTGAAAGTCGAGAAATTTCTTGAAAGAAGATGAATTTCACCCTACTCTTAAAATAAAAGTATCCAGACTTTCAAATAGTTCAGTGTTTATATCCCTGAGCTTAAATGTTGACGTATGATAGGCCAAATGGCCAAATTGCATGGATCCTAATTTCAAGAGTCCAGATGAAAAGGATCCTAATTTCAAGAGTGTGATGACCGAGTGTTCGAATCCTGTCCGACTGCGCCAGATGTGATGACCCAGTCCGAACAGGAGAGAGAGATGAGGATGATGAAATTACTACTTAATTCGCTCGGTGTAAATCACAGGTTCTTGGGTTTTTAAGCCCGTGCCACTGTATGGCTCAACTTTACTGTGTTGAATGAAGATTAGGAACTGTCCATCAATTAACTGCACGAGAGTAGATAGGGACGACACACTTTATTTATAATATGTACAGCTACGTGCTGGGAATGAGCTCCACTCCGTGGGCCTTTGCTGCTTCACTGCTGCAAACAATAATACTGAGGTGGAGAATCGCATGGGGCGGGGATGGCTCAGTCGGTAGCGCGCCAGGCTCGTAATCTGCAGTTCCCAGGTTCGAGTCCCAGCTGGGTCAGCGTTGAGATTTACCTCCGCAAAACTCCTCGCTCTGCCTACGGTCAGTAGAGGACACCGATGGGCTTGGAAAGGACGCCGTCCGTCGGGTGGAATGTTAAGCCGTGGCCCCGTGTGCCGGAGAGACATACCCTGTGCACGTTAAAGAACACGCTGGATGGCCTTGACGGGAGGCTACCATCTGTCTCCCAACAGCTGTTCCAGTGGGTGCCCTCCCCCAACCTTCTCTGAGCCTTCGGGGTTCATGTGACCTGGCCATTTAGCCCACGGTGTGCAAAAAAGTGCCGCTCAGAGGTAAAACAACCCAACCCAATGAAGAATCGCACACTCTGCGAATTCTTACTTTACAGACCTCAAAAAACTCGGCGATAGGATTTTCCTTTGCCTACACTCTGGTTCCGTCTAAACCACAATAATAAATAGACAGATTTTCCAAGAATCTGGATTCCCTCTTGGAATCGCACCCTCACTCACTCCAAGGGTTTGCTTTGAGTATGGCGGCGTCCTTCTGACGCGTATCGAAACGACTCCCTCTCGTTCGAAAGCTCACGCCAAAACTGATACTTCCAACTCCTTCTCCTAGCCTCGTGCTCGGACTTCGCGCCGCAGGCTAGTCATTTACGGCACAAACAACTGCTGGCATTCGTCACCACTCACACGAGCAGCTTTAGGCCCGAAAAACAACAACAGTGAGTCATCCCAGCACAAACATTTCCAAGAACACATAAAAATATGTACAACAATATAATACAACAAAAATATACAATAAATAAATAAATATAAAATTCGAGGGACATGACAAATAGTTCAGATGAAAAGGATCTTAATTTCAAGAGTCCAGATGAAAAGGATCCTAATTTCAAGAGTCCAGATGAAAAGGATCCTAATTTCAAGAGTCCAGATCAAAGGATCCTAATTTCAGGAGTCAAGGTCACAAGTATCTTCATTTCACGAGTTAAAGTCACAAGTATCTTCATCTCAGGAGCCAGATCACAAGGATTTAATTTCGGATTCCAAGTAACAAGAATCCTAAATTCTGGAATCCAGGTCAAAAGGATCCTAATTTCAAGAGTCCAAGATCACAATAATCCTAATTTCAGGAGTTCATTTTGCAAAGTTTTTAAATTGAATCGCCCATGTCATAAATATACCAAATTAAGGCTACCATATCACAAGTTAGGTTGGGTTGTTATTACCTCTGAGCGGCAATTTTTTTGCACACTATGGGCTAAATGACCAGGTCACAAGGACTCCGAAGGCCTCAGAGAAGGTTGGGGGAGTGGACCCACTGGAACAGCTGTTGGGAGACAGATGGTAGCCTCCCGTCAAGGCCATCCAGCGTGTTCTTTAACGTGCGCAGGGTATGGCTCTCCCGCACAAGGGGCCACGGCTTAACGTTCCATCCGACGGACAGCGGCCTTTCCAAGCCCTTCGGTGACCCCTACTGGCCGTGAGCAGGGCGGGGAATTTTGCGGCGATAAATCTCAACGTTGACCCAGCTGGGACTCGAACCTGGGAACTACAGATTACGAGACTGGCGCGCTACCGACTGAGTCCCCCCCCGCCCCCCATATCACAGGGATTTGAAGTTCAAAAGACCAAGTCGCAATTATCCAAAGTTCCACAGACCCACATTACAACGATTCTAAATTCAGGAGTGCAGCTGCAAGGATACTCATAAATGATCAGAAAAAAAAAATTGAAAATATGCAAATTTTGAGACTAGTGGCACATAATAAGCATAACGAATCCTAGATATAACAAGAAGGCAACTTGTACTCTTAAATGCTAGCTAAAGGCAAAAAACCTTAAAATTCCCTATATAATCATGCAAATTTAAAGCACCTAAAAATTTACTCGTCAAAGCGACATATCCGTAAAACAAATACTATCGAAGCTTAATTATAAATGAATGAATCTTTATTACAATAAATCCGGTACAAGTGCAATTTGGAGTAGCATCACCTAGAAAATACACCTGCTACATATTTCGTTTTATTCCATGAGCAATTATTAAGCAAACTGCTAAATATTCAGATCAATGCAATTAAATTACTGTGTACAATATTTTTTTTTTGTACTAATAAACTGTCATTTCCTCACAATGTTTCCTTGGGGATCTCGTAACCTCGACAATGTTTCCTTGGGGGATCTCGTAACCTCGACAATGTTTCCTTGGGGGATCTCGTGACCTCGACAATGTTTCCTTGGGGGATCTCGTGACCTCGACAATGTTTCCTTTGGGGATCTCGTAACCTCGACAATGTTTCCTTGGGGGATCTCGTAACCTCGACAATGTTTCCTTGGGGGATCTCGTGACCTCGACAATGTTTCCTTGGGGGATCTCGTAACCTCGACAATGTTTCCTTAGGGGATCTCGTGACCTCGACAATGTTTCCTTAGGGGATCTCGTGACCTCGACAATGTTTCCTTGGGGGATCTCGTGACCTCGACAAATGTTTCCTTGGGGGATCTCGTGACCTCGACAATGTTTCCTTGGGGGATCTCGTGACTGTCCACAAGAAGTAGTAAAAATAAATTTAAAACGTTAGTTTTCCTTGCATAAAAACGCAGATTTTATTTAATGCAGATCTTTATGTAAATGAAATGCTCAAAAAATATTTCGTGAATGATTTTGAAATCATATTATGTATAATAATTATTTCGAAAAAAAAAAGAACAGCCACCGTTACATAAGTGGGTGTTGATGTTCTTTTTTCCTTAAGAACTCGTAAAAGCATCCCCCCCCTCCTGAAATCCGCAAAGTAGAAAAATGTTGAAACACCCTACATTAAATACAATCGTAAAAAAAAGTACTCAGCGAAAAGTTTCAGCAACACTACTTCAAAATTCATCCGCATGTAACGTGTTTGCTCCAAGTTGTAGTCCGCAGATTACACCAAATGAAACGACTAGGTCCCTTTAGTTGTTTACTCCTGCTACTCGGGCATAAAGTAAAGCACCGCTCGTTTTCGTGTTTATAACGGGATACCTTACAGAGAAGTTGAATAAGATGATCCTCTATCTACGTAATGGATCTCTGTCATATGATCTGTGCAAGCTCCGGCCGAGGCAACCCCCTCAAGTTACCCGTACCATTGTCCGAAGTAAGTGGTGTGTGGACAAGGGAAATTTAGCTTTATCTGCACGCTGCAGACGTGGAGTTTGGTTACTATGGTTACTGCAGTTACCCGTCGTGTTTACTCGTTTTCTTTACGAGAAGAATCGTGCGAAAAACGCACACCTTGGCATTCTGACTGTGGCCATTTGTTTTCTGTGTGTTTGCATATAAATGGATAAAGCAGCAGGAGTGAATAATGTCCCACTGCGTCCAGTTCCATACTTTCCTGTTGATATGGATACTTATTATTAAAGTTAATGTTAGCTCAGATGATTGATAGAAAGTTATGTGTATGTGTATGAATGCCCGGTTATTGTTGTATTGAGAAATCCTACGTAGAACAGAATTTTACCACTCTGCTTATTATTATCATCATTGTTTTAGGTTTAAGATCTGGTAATAAAAGCGTTAAGTGCTTTTATGGTTATTAGTATACTTTGGTGTAATTTAGAGGAAAGCTATACAACAAATGGTGAAGTTGTTAAGAAAATGCTCTGTTTTGTTAAGTGTCTCTTTTTACCCATCAAACAGAAAATCGCCTTTCAAGTTAAGCGAAGAACATATTTTTTTTATATCGGAGTAGTCATTGCTAATGACTTAAAAAAATTCAAACACTTGATGAATTTTAAATGGCAGGAGCCAACAAATCGAAACTTGTAGGGTTGGGTTGTTTTACCTCTGAGCGGCACTTTTTTGCACACCGTGGGCTAAATGGCCAGGTCACATGGACCCCGAAGGCTCAGAGAAGGTTGGGGGAGGGGATCCACTGGAACAGCTGTTTGGAGACAGATGGTAGCCTCCCGTCAAGGCCATCCAGCGTGTTCTTTAACGTGCACAGGGTATGGCTCTCCCGGACACGGGGCCACGGCTTAACGTCCCATCCGACGGATGGCGGCCTTTCCAAACCCATCGGTGTCCCCTACTGACCGTGGGCAGAGCGGGGAATTTTGCGGAGATAAATCTCAACGCTGTCCCAGCTGGGACTCGAACCTGGGAACTACAGATTACGAGCCTGGCGCGCTACCGACTGAGCCACCCCCACCCCGAAACTTGTAGGGAATGAGGGTTCTCTTCTAATAAGGTGCACAGACATTCGCAGAAATGATTTAAGTGTAATGAATAAAAGTGTTAAAAAAAAAAACATGATTTCCAAGTAGCATAAATGCTTCACAGAAAGGCGTGATTCCGTGGAGGACGACTCAAGAACTGAGCAACCAAGCACTGTTCTCCATACACTTGAGAGGGCGGGGGTGGCTCATTCGGTAGCGCAGTAGGTTCCTAATCTGCAGTTCCCAGGTTCGAGTCCTACCTGGCCAGCTTCATGGGTCCCTTCCCTCAACCTTCTCTGAGCCCTCGGACTCGGAGTCTGTTCCTCGCCATTTAGTCCATTGTGTGGAAAAGGTGCTGCTCAGAGGTAAAGCAACCCATAAGCTTGAGTCATTTCAGCGACACCATTTACCCCCCCCCCCCCCTCTCGAACACTGTAATGCATCTCATACTGCTGCTCAGTTTCTATGTCAGCCATAGCCTGCATAAAACAAACACACGCACAAACACGAACATCTTTCCATGTATAATAAAAATATAATCTTTTTTTACAACTACTGCTGTTTGATTTCGTGATTAAGAATTTATTAAAAAAATATACTAGCAAGCCCCACTTGTATCGATTCATTGACAGTCTGAGGATCCAACTTTTCGAGTTAATGTTCGAGAACTGAGAATGGCAGATATAATCATTTCAGCCACATGCTTCAACTATGCGTGAAAGAAATTACTCAAATTATGTACGATTAGTGATATCCTACTTCATCAACACTATACCTCCGCAGTGCCGATTATTTTTAGGAACACTCACACTGCCATTTACAAATTGCCCAAAACCCACAAGCCAGGTGCTTCCGGTGTATTTTTCCTCCCTTCGCATGATGATCCCTGTTTTCAAGAACTTCAGTTCCGTTGCTACGTGGAATGTGTGTTTTATGGTCTCCAGTGGTGCTTTGTAACTGCCTCCAACAACGGGTTCATGAACCATAACCATTACACATAATCCTTACCTGATGACCCAGCAAAATACTGCCAGCACCGTTGTCATAGCAACGGAGCTTAGTGAGGCAACATGCATTCTGTCGGACAATAAGCGATACGTAACATTTGGAAAATTGCTTCTTCTCTGTCGCTTAACAATGCTCTTGCCTTTATGGTGATGGTTCATAGAGAAACACGGACAGGAGAGAGAATGGGGAAAATGAAAGAACGGCTACCGGTAGTAGTCAAATCAAGGTTTTCTTCCGATTCTGTCGTTCGGAGATGTGTTGTTATGCGTGTCTTTTTCCGTGCTTTCAATGGTTGAGAGCGGCTTAAAGTCATCTACGGAGAAAAGCTGCACACTGTCCGGTAAGTTCCGTTCCCCATCATTAAGGATCCTTTTGTCGGTGGTAGGTCTTTGCAATGTTTGTTACAGAGAAAGAGACCGAACGATGAAGGCACGAAGTGCTCTCTTCTAGAGAGGAACAAAAGTAATTTGTTTGACTATTGATTTGTTCCTATTAACGTGGAGACACCAGATCGTTACGACGGACATCTGCTAATGATATAAAGAAAAGACACAGTCCACTCTCTTCCATCCCACCCTCTCGCTTTATAAGTTTGTATGTTAGACCGCTGTCAAGGTAAATGATTGAGAATTGCTGCGCAGTAAGGAGAACTGTTTACAGTGGACGGCTCTCATTAGGTACTCACGCAAAGTGCGCGACGTTCTTCTGCGAAAAATCTTTACGGACTGGCGGGTTGCTCTAAAGAATTCCGCAGTTTGATCAAGGGTAGTCAGAAATTGCATGTTCGCAGGGAATTGTGCGCTTTGCGTAACGATGCGTAGCCCGGCTGGAAAATACTACTGATAAGCAGCGGAGGAGAAGATATTGCTAAAATGTTATTGGCATTAGCATAAATCAAATGTTAAGTGAATATAAACATTGTTGTTTGAAGTGGATGTAATTTTCGTGCTGTTTAGAGGTGCCTGACTCTTACATATTCTGTTTGGTAGAGCCACTAACTACGACGTGTTGAATATAAAAATAGAGAAGTTTAATTATTATAGACAACGATAATTGTTAAGAGCTTCCTAATATGAATATACGCATATTATTAATAGATATGTTTACTAATAGCATAAAATATTTTACATTAATGTGTTTTAATACATAGTATTTGACCTGTGCTCAGGATTGACGATGACCTCTGCTCAGGATTATCCACCAGCTGATAAACATATCCCGTGAATCTATTCACTTGGGGCTGTCAACCCACAAAAAACACAGCGGAAGATTCTCCCTCCACAGAAGCCCACCAGTGGAGCAAATTCAGGATCCATATTAATATTAACATTTGATATTTAAAAGTTAATTTTCAGGCACAAGTGAAAATTACAGATTATTTTTTTCTTAGATAAGACATTTGTATCAATTTGTTTTCAATGCTTAATATCTCACCATGTATTATTTCGAGCATATATTCAGTCGAAATGAAGTATTCAAAGCATACTAATGGTACTAAACTCATAAGTAAATAGAACCGGAGCATCGTTCCGAAATCGATCTCCCTGTTTAGAGAGGGTATACTTTGGGTTGTTTTATCTCGGAGTGGCACTATTTTTTTTTTGCACAATAGGGGCTAAATGGCCAGATCACAAGACCCCAAAACTCAGAAATGGTTGAAAGAAGAGACCCACTGTACAAGAGAGCATTCCTATATCCCTACAGTCGAATTAAGCAAGTGCCTCATGCTTTGTTTCAGCTTCTTACTTAATCAAGCGTGAATTACCACTTCTTTCGTTTAACTAATTGTGCAAATGGCGCGTATAACTAGAAGATGCCGTATTCGGATCTTGATGGAAGGTTTTTTTACACAGCTTACCCATTTCGATTAATGTTTTAAGTAGAAAAATTGTTGCCATATGTGATTTGATATGTAGCGAACAGATAATCGAATTCTTTCCACACTCTTTGTAGGGCATCGCCGATCCATATAACCAAACTCGATTTTTTTTCCTGCGGAGTTTTTTTTTTAATTGTAATATTCGGAGAAGTGTCCCAGAAACGACTCCTAGTTTGTACAAATTTTCTCATATAAGGACATGCCCCACTGATACTAAAGTCACTATTGACCTATTTCTCAGTTGGAGCTAACAGCACACAAACAAACAACCATGCCATCCCGGGACTCGAACCGGATCCCCGGCAGTTGTATTATTACTCCGAACTAATGCGATGCCACTGCGGTACCAAGGAGACCTTTTACAAGAGTTTCATGGAAGAGCACGTGTTACAAGCCCGTTGCCGATTGGGAACAACTCATACAAGATTGAGTTGGGTTTGTTTACTTCTGAGCGGCACTTTTTTTTTGCCTACAATGGGTTAAATGGTCAGATCACAAGGACCCCAAGGTCTCAGAGAGTGTTAAGGGGAGGGAACCCACTAGACAGCTTCTGGAAGACAAATGGTAGACTCCAGTTAAGACCATTCAGTGTTTGTACAGAGTATGGCTTCTCTCCCATACACGGAGCCATGGCTTAACGTCCCACTCGACGGACGGCGGCCTTTCCAAGCCCATCGGTGTACCCTACTGACCGACTGAGGGAATTCATCTGATATAAATCTCAACGTTATCCCAACTGGGACTCGACCTGGGAACTGCATATTACGAGCTTGGCGTACTACCGACCGCGTCACCCTCGCCCTCAAACAACAGATTACAACTGCAGTCTGGTAGATTGCGACACCCTACGAAAAAGAAAGGGAAACTTGGTTTTTGGATCGATGCGTATCTCATCACACGTGAGGACACATATTTAAAAACTTTAAGTTCTCCAAGCAATCTCTTGAATTCTTCTATTACCCACGTATTGCCCCATCCGTATTACATAATAAGTTATAGTGCAGAGAATATTTGAAACTGTAAGAATAATTATGAATAACCCTGTATCAGTCCCAGGTGACTTGCAGGGAATTGCATTTAATTTCATACAAAGAAAAAGATACATTAATGTGTCTCGCTTAACAATGTTCGTCACAATAACAACGTTATTTCTGTCCTCTCAGGCCCTCCTGATTCGGTGGAGAACTGCAGCGTGATCAATCAGACAGAAGACTCTTTACGGGTGGAGTGTCTGCAGGGATACGACGGAGGCCTCCAGCAGCACTTCATCCTCGAAGTGCACGACACTACCCTTCAGAGACTGCAGGCAAACGTCACTTCTCGGACGCCCACGTTCGTGGTGCGTGGACTCTCCCCTGGGACAACTTTTGTGATAGTCGTATACGCCGTCAACGCTAAAGGTAGAAGCCAAGCGGTCGTCTTGCGTTCGAATACGCTGCCGGGACCTGAAAGTCAAACGAGAAAAGGTGTGTAAGCTTGCTTTTAGAGAGGAAGGATCTTAACGGTATGTAAGTCTAGGATGATAGAAAGATATTTATTGGACGTAAACGTGGTTTTGGTGTGTGTGTCTTGCAAGGGAAGAAATGTGATAAATGTATGAAGATATTTTTTTATATTGCAAAATATGTTTTTTGAAGCAGGAACGTTTTGGGATAATTTATCCATCATGGATGGCGAATTGTGGGATCAAAACTGGGTATCTGGAGGTCCTCCATCCCTTAGAATGTTAAAAATGCGCCAATTATCATTCATCTAGCTTTCTATTTCTGGGAAGGTAAATGTGGGCGTAATTGCGCTCTAGAGCAAAATATTTTTAACCTAGGTTATGGGAAGGGTGTTCAGGAGGTGCGAGAAAGTTGTTCAGTGGGTTCGAGAAGGAGGTTCAGGGTGCTCGAGAAGGGGTTCAGGAGGTGAGAGAAGGGGATTCAGGGAGTGAGAGAAGGGGGTTCAGGGATGAGAGAAGGTTGTTCAGGGGGTGCAAGAGAAATTCTTGGAAACGAGACATTTTCATTTACTTTCAAAAATGAACCAAGCAAGGAAACATGTAAATGGATGTTCGAAGATTCCATACATTGCTACAAGGGGTGCGGGAACTAAAAACAGGTTAAGAACTCTTGCTGTATATCGACGGACGAGAACCGATGACTCTGGGCACACTAAAACACGTCGCTTGGTTTGGGGTTTTTTACCTGTGAACGGTACATTTTGCATATAACGAGCGAATGGCCAGGTCACATGAACCCCTAGGTTGAAGGTTGGAATAAGGGAATCCATTGGACAGCGATTAGGAGAGAGATAGTAGCTTCCTCTCAAGGCTATCTAGCGTGACCTTTAACGTGCATAAAATATGTCTGTCCTGCACATGGTGCCACGGATTGACGTCTCATCCGACGGAGGGTAAACTTTCCAAACCCATTGGAGTCCTCTTTCTCCCACTGATTAATAGATTTTCGCACACTGAATAATAGAAAATAATACAGAATCAATATATTAATATTTTATATTAATATATGGATTTATAGGTGCTGGGGTTGGCTCAAAATCTGCAATTCCCAGGTTCGAGTCATACCTGAGCCAACGTTGAGATTTGTCTCCGCTAAATTCCCACCCCGACCTTGGTTAGAAAAGGGACACTGATGGGCTTGGAAAGGCTACCATCTGTCCGGTGGGACGTTAAGATGTGGCCCCGTATACATGAGAGCCATACCTTGTACATGCTAAACAACAAGCTAGAGCGCCTTGAGGGAGGCTACTCCATCTATCACCTAACAGCTGTCCAGCGGATTCACATCCACTAACCTTCTCTGAGCTCTTGGGGTCCTTGTGACCTGATCATTTATCCCACTGTGTATAAAAAAGTGCCACTCGGAGATAAAACAACCAACGAAGCATGCATCTTTATCATTATGGAAACTGCCTTTAATATATATATCATTTTAATTACCAATATTTTACTTAAATACATTAGATTTTTTACATTCTCTTTAGCTTCACTAGTGTAATAGACCTGCCATTAAGTGGATTGCAGCATTGTTTGCATAATTAACTCCCAAAGATTCCAAAAGATCAAAAATATTTTGATTAAGAAGACACACTTGATAGTTATTTATAAAGAGATAGGATCCTCCCATCAAAAGCCACCCAACGGGTTCACAATAGACAACTTTCCTGCACCCGTGCCAACGACTTAATGGCTCTCATCCGATGGTGCGATGGATCTTTCCAAAATCCCTCGCGTCTTCAAGAAGCTGACCAGCTCAGATCCTTGATATCTGTTATCAACATTTAGGTATATATGATCACACATCCCTTTCAAAGGGAAAGTCAGTGATCCAGAAACATCGAAGGCCGCTGAGGGCTTTGGAAGCATTTATTGTGGCATAGTATTACCGAAAAAAGTATTTTGTTATAAATAGTATCATTTTTCATCTCACCCTCTGAAAGCACTCTGTCCGCTTTCTTTTCGAATAGAATCTCTGATATAAATTCTCATCCATTTATCTTTTCTTTCCATAGTTGTATACGTTTCTTTTTTCAAAGCATTTTCTGCATTAATAACACTGCTATTCTTATTATCAATTTAGGCTATTGCATTTTCTTTTTATTTCCATTTTTAAAAGTTTTTTTATGATATTTCTATTTGACTTAATTTATTGTTTAAGAAAAATTCATATTTATAGCTTTAAAATTCTTCCTTGAACAGCATCAGAAGTACAATTAAATGTACAAATGCTCTTCTTGAAATTAAACCAGTTTCTCTAGAATAACCTAGAACTAGGTTATTCGAGTTATCGATAACCTAGTTTGAATAACCTAGGTTATTATAGATAGTCTAGAACTAGATATAATAGCCACATTCTAAGCATAAAGTTAATAACTTAAATTGTTTCCTATAAGTTGCATATATACATACATATACATTGAGCGATTATTGAATATGATCACTCTACACAATGTTATGCCAAAGGGGCGCTAACTTCGAGCTCTAAAACTTTCAAAATCAGCGTATCATGGGAAAATATGGCTAAAGGTAAATTAAACATCTCAATAAATTATATTTTGATACCGATTTTCAACACTAACCTTTCAATATTTAAAGAATTATGGAAGTTTCAACATTTAACAGCATGAATCAATGTTTAGAAAGGGCACTGTTAGTTTTGTATTGCTTATTATTCACTAAGTTATGTCAGCATATGTAATAACAATGTGGAAAAAAAATACGATTTACAACAAACTTTAGAAGATTCCTCTTAATGAATTCTAAATATGATAAATATCCCTTTAATTTTAACCAAATTGTTAAAATTTTTTCTTACCAACAATAACATGAAACTGCAGTGTCTATGAACATGCTCTGCCGCACACGGAGCCACGGCTTAACGTCCCATCCGACGGACGGCGGCCTTTCCAAGCCCATCGGTGTGAATTTTTGCGGAGATAAATCTCAACGCTGCCCCAGCTGGGACTCGAACCTGGGAACTACTACAGATTACGAGCCTGGCGCGCTACCGACTGAAACTGTTACCATCTTTTGTAAATATATCATTTCAGGTGTATTTCCACTGAGACACTTATTTGTTTATAGAACATTAAATTACTTCTTAAAAAACAATAATGCAGTGCTTCATTATATAAATTATTCTATGCGAAATGATGGGAAAAGGTTTCTGTTACCACTTGCAAATAAAGAAATTATGCACAAACATTTTGATTATTTGGCCCCTAAAATTTTTAATTCTTTACCAATTATAATTCGAAATGAAACTAATTTTATGCATTTCAGATCTCTCACTGCTAATTATCTAATGAGCATTACAAATGCTGATAGCCTGTTTTCAGTGTTAAAGTAAAAAACTTTAGTTCGTTTTTATAAATTCTGTATTGTTTTTGTATATATTTATATTTTTTTTCTTTATGTAAAGTTGAGTGTCAATGTTGCCAAAATTATGTATTTAAATAATTTGTAAGCTAACCTACATGAGCTCTTGGATTTATTATATATATCTTATATTATATTATATCTTGGAGTCGTATTACAAATATATGCTGTTTGTAACATTATTATTATTATAAAATAGAAGTGAACTTAAACGAGATTTATCGGACCAGACGACCTTCTTCCAATCATTCAAGGTCCAGTTTTCATCTCACGTGCCCATTGTAGGCACTTTGAATGCTGATCAGAGGTTAGTACGGGCACGCAGAACGGCCTGTCTTTTCATATGCAACCCCATTTTCAGCAGGGTTCGATGTACTGTGTGTTGTGGTGCATTACTCCCGTCACCAGCATTCAGATTACGGGCGAGTTGTGCCACAGTATTCCTTTTGTTGGCTCGTACCATATGGGATAGCCTTCGCTCAGTTCTAGAATCGATGAGCCATGGTCAGTCCACACCTTGCCAGCGGTAGTGAGTTTTCCCTCCTCGGACCATTTTTGAAGGTACTAACCACGGCTGTCCGTGAGCACTCCAAATGTCTTGCCGTCTCGGAAATTCTCTGATCCAATCGTCTGGCCATTACAATTTGGCCTTTGTCAAACTCACTTAGGTCAGCTGCCTTTCCCATCTGAAGAACAAGAATGCACACTGATTAACAGAGCTCAGTATCAAGTGTTTTTTCCCTTTCAATGGGGCGGGGGTGGCTCAGTCGGTAGCGCGCCAGGCTCGTAATCTGTAGTTCCCAGGTTCGAGTCCCAGCTGGATCAGCGTTGAGATTTATCTCCGCAAAATTCCTTGCCCTGCCCACGGTCAGTAGGGGACACCGATGGGCTTGGAAAGGCCGCCGTCCGTCGGATGGGCCGTTAAGACGTGGCCCCGTGTGCGGGAGAGCCATACCCTGTGCACGCTAAAGAACACGCTGGATGGCCTTGATGGGAGGCTACCATCTGTCTATCAACAGCTGTTCCAGTGGGTCCCCTCCCCAAACCTCCTCTGAGCCTTCGGGGTCCATGTGACCTGGCCATTTAGCCCATTATGTGCAAAAAAAGTGCCGCTCAGAGGTAAAACAACATAAATTCCCTTTCATGACCTTCACACGCACCGTCATTTACCTGCAGTTATTTCGATTTGCATAAAGATGCGCTAGTCATAATGTTTTGACTCTTCGGTGTATACTGTATAGCGTGTAACTTATAAATTTAGATTTTCAGTGACTTTACCATTTGCATTTTCAGTATTTTTCCATTTCTATTACTGTCACATTACTGTAGTGTGGGACTTGTGTGTTACATAAAGTGTGGGACTTGTGTGTTACATAAAGTGTGGGACTTGTGTGTTACATAAAGTGTGGGACGTGCTAGTTACATAAAGTGCGAAAAGTGTACGACATGTGGGTTACATAAACTCTGGGGCATGTAAGTTGCAAAAAGTGTGGTTACATGAAGTGTGGGTCGTGTGTGTTACATAAAGTGCTGGGACGTGTGAGTTAAATAAATGTGGAAAGTGTGTGAGTGTGAGATGTGTGGGTTACGTAAAATGTGGGAAGTGTGGGTTACGTAAAGTGTTGAATATATGGTTACATACAGTGTTGAATATATGGTTACATAAAGTGTTGGTTATGTGGTTAAATAAAGTGTAGGTTATGTGGTTAAATAAAGTGTAGGACGTATGGGTTACGTAAAGTGTGAGACGTAGGGATTACATAAAGTGTGGAATGTGACTCCTAGGGGTGATGGATCAGAGAAATTTTCTAGGAAAGTTTTAGTAGCTACAAGATCGCTCTGTTCAGTTTTTTTTCTCTTATGGCATCTCTTGTCCGATTTGAAGTTCAATATCACCAACAGTCACCTCAGTAGCTGTTGGTTCTTAATAGTTGACATCATTCTCACCTGCATTTTGAGTTGTTTTTTATGCCCGTCACATCTAAACAATTGGTATTCTTTTGTCACTGCAGGGTGGAGGGGGGCGTTATAAAAAGTTTGGTAACCACTAAATTACTGGATCTAATCTTTTACTGGTACATGTCTGATGTCAATGAATACAGCAACAAACATTTACAAAAAATTAAATAGCTCTCTTAAACTGATATATCTCTTCATTTCTGGGGCGGGGGTGGCTCAGTCGGTAGTGCGCCAGGCTCGTAATCTGTAGTTCCCAGGTTCGAGTCCCAGCTGAGTCAGCGTTGAGATTTATCTCCTCAAAAATTCCCCGCCCTGCCCACGGTCAGTAGGGGACACCGATGGGCTTGGAAAGGCCGCCCTCCGTCGGATGGGACGTTAAGCCGTGGCCCCGTGTGCGGGAGAGCCATACCCTGTGCACGTTAAAGAACACGCTGGATGGCCTAGACGGGAGGCTACCATCTGTCTCCCAACAGCTGTTCCAGTGGGTCCCCTCCCCAAACCTTCTCCGAGCCTTCGGGGTCCATGTGACCTGACCATTTAGCCCATGGTGTGCAAAAAAGTGCCGCTCAGAGGTAAAACAACCCAACGCAACCCTCTTCATTTCTAAGATACAAATAATTTAGTTGACTTAAATGATTCTAGAACAGTAGTTCTCAACTGCGGCCACTGCTTGTAATTTAGGTCCGGCCAGCAGAATATTTCAATTGTTGAAATAAAGAAAAAGCATTAATAGCATTAATGATAATTTGTATTTATCATACAAATTCACGAAAAGAGCATTTTCAAACGAGCGCATTTGTATATATTTAAACTAATAACATTTGTTCATTATAAGGGCCTTTACTTCCGTACACTGTGCATATTTGATGATGATAACTTAATGTTTTCAATCCTTTATTTTATAAAAAATAAAAGCTTTTCTATTATAAATTAATATGTCCACAACTTGAGTCGGCAATGCTGCCACAGCGAACTGCTCGTCCCGAACATCACTATTCTAGAATATTACCATCATTGGAAATCGAACCTTTTCAGCATATTTCCCAAAATATAAAAAGAGTACCAGTACATCACGATTCAAATTAAGACTTTTTTTTTTTCTTGTAGAATTCTCATGAAAAGGTTGTTCTCAACTAATATCCGTTAAAAGCGTTTTTAGCTAAAGATCTTTTTTTTCATCAAACTAAAAGAAACTTAAATATAACGATTCTACGCATAAGAAACTTCAATAATGTCCTGCCTTGTCAAGTAATTTAAATGCAATTCATGGTTCGCTTCTAAATTTCTCTCAGCAAACTGACAGATCGAAAGCGGATTTCGAGTACTGGAAAATGAAGCACCTGCTTGTTATGCTTGTTAAGTTCGTTGATATTAAATCGAGTATTTTCCCAGTCATTTAAAAGCACATTTCAACTCATCGAGTCTCCAAGCATTTGAACGAAACATTCAAGTTGCATTCCCCCCCCCCCTGCTATTCGTGAAATGTTTCGTAATGTTCTCTCTGAGCTTTCGCCAGGCTGTTTGCTTATTACATTACTTTAAATGGTCGTTATTGAATTCCAACTGTCACTGCAAAAAAAAAAAAGCCAACATACTTTAACCTTTTTAACTGATGAGCTCGAAATCGTTTACTTATTTATTTATATGTATACATGTTTGGTGAAAAACTTGTTTGCTTATTAAATAGCATATTAAAGATGTTAAGAGGATTCCATTTGTATAGTTAGTTTTATTACAAACTGAATATTTAACTCTGAAAACATTTTATGGTACACTGAAAATTAAATGTCATACATTTAAAATTCAATTCTGATGACTTCACAATTTAGTTTCTGCAGAAATGTTTCTTTCACATTTATTTACTTGACAAAATTGTGAAACAGATTTGCGAAATGAACTACGTTAAGGGTTCTCAACGTGGAGTACGCGGAAAAGTTTTATGGGATACGCCGTGAGAGCTCAAAAGTCGCTAGATCTAGTAACAAAGGAAAAATAGCCATTGTTGTACTATAACTATAGTTTTATCTATCTATACAAGGGGTACGCCAGTTGCATACACATTTCCAGGGGGTACGTGAAGCATAAAAGGTTTAGAACCACTAAATTACATAATAATTATTGTCACCGTCAACAAACACCTTTCTTTGCACTTCAAAATTGCTGATTGTTTGGGGGCTGGGGTGGCTCAGTCGGTAGCGCGCCAGGCTCGTTATCTGTAGTTCCCAGGTTCGAGTCCCATCTGGGTCAGCGTTGAGATTTATCTCCGCAAAATTCCCCGCCCTACCCACGGTCAGTAGGGGACACCGATGGGCTTGGAAAAGCCGCCTTCAGTCGGATGGGACGTTAAGCCATAGTCCCGTGTGCGGGAGAGCCATACCCTGTGCAGGTTAAAGAACACGCTGGATGGCCTTGACGGGAGGCTACCAACTGTCTCCCAACAGCTGTTCCAGTGGGTCCCCTCCCCCAACCTTCTCTGAGCCTTCGGAGTCCATGTGACCTGGCCATTTAGCCCATGGTGTGAAAACAACCCAACTGATTGCTTGCACGATTTTACAGATCCTAAAACTTTGCAGTAAATTTTGAATGACTACTGTGAATTAATACTTTTCATGTCCCCCCCCCCCCCCCCCCGAAAGCATTTTCACTAAAAAATACATAGATTTTTCGAATTCGGAAATAAAAGACTAAGGGATAAGAATTTAAGTTCAGAAGTTAAAGAGTTTAAACTATATAAAAAGATGACCTCAACAAAAAAAAAACATTTTTGTCATCAAGGATAACTCTTCTTATTAGTAGAGGCAGCGAGCCGTATCAGCATCGATAAGAACCTTTCATTAGGAATAAACAATTTTTTTTAATCGTAACTATTATTTTCATCGGCAATAATCCCGGGTTCGAGTCCCGCCTGTGCCAGCGTTGAGATTTATCTCCTTAAAACTCTTGGACAGGCCACCGTCCGTCAGATGGGAACTGAAGTCGTGGCCCCCTGTACACGATAACGAACATTCTGGATAACCTTGATGGGAGGCTACCATCTGTCCACTAATAGCTGTCCAATGGATAACCTCCCACAACCTTCTCTGAGCCCTCGGGGTCTTTGTGACCTGGCCATTTAGCCCATTTTGTACAAAAAAGTGCCGCTCAGAGGTAAAACATCCCGACCCATCATAGCTAATCAGCTATCCTTATAATCAAAAATAAACAGGTTAGGTTGTTTTACCTCTGTGCGACAGTTTTTTGGCACCCAGTGTGATAAACGTCCAGGTCACAAGGATCCCAAGGGCTCAGAAGTTGGAGGAAGGGGAACCACTGCACAAATCGCTTAGGAAACAGTTGGAAGCCTCAAGCTATCGTCAAAGCTATATAGAGTGTTCATTAATGTGCAGAGAATAGGGATTTTCTGCACATTGGGCCACGGCTTAATGTTCCATCAGGCGGACGGCGGTCTTTCCGAGACCATCGGTATCCCCTTTCTGACTGAAGGAGGGTGGAGTTAGCAAAGATAAATATCAACGCTGGCACAGTTGGGAAACATCAGCTTACGAGAGCGCTATCAGCTGAGCCAAGCCCCTCGATCATTAAAAAGGAGAGTCGAAGGCTTATACTACTCAATCCAATTAAATATCAGTTTACAATTAAATATCAGTTTATACCGTCTTCCTTTATTTCAACGTCAATAAGGTTGTTGGATCTCTGAAGGGCATTTTTTTTGCACTCAATGGGCTAAATGGCCAGGTCACAAGGACCCCAAGAGCTCAGAGAAGATTAAGAGACATACTAGACAACTGTTAAGAGACAGATGGTAGCCTCCTATCAAGGTCATCCAGAGTGTTCTTTAACGTGCACAGGGGCTCTCTAGCACATGGTGTCACGATTTTGACGTTCCATCCAAGAACAGCAACCTTTCCAATCCCATCAGTATCCATCAGTAAGGCGGGAAGTTTTGTGGATATAAATATCAATGCTGGCTCAAGTTGGACTCGAACCTGGGAACTGCAGATTACAGGCCTGGCGCGCTATCAACTGAGATACTTTTGCCCCTACACGAATAAGGTTTACGTTAGGGTGTTTCTATGTTCATATTCTGAAATACAGCAGAATAGCTTTGGGTTGGGTTGTTTTACCCCTGAGCAGCACTTTTTTGCACACCATGGACTAAATGGCCAGGTCACACGGACCCCGAAGGCTCAGAAGAGGTTGGGGGAGGGGACCCACTGGAACAGCTGTTGGGAGACAGATGGTAACCTCCCGTCAAGGCCATCCAGCGTGTTCTTTAACGTGCACAGGGTATGGCAAGAAAGAGTTCAACCAGTCAGAACACTTGTGACAATGTACAAGTTTCCGTTAATCAGAGGATGAACTTGGCTGTCCCCCAACAATGAGCTTAGTTCCATGCAACAGAAGCAAAGATTATTGCCATTGGGACCAAATACTCATTCTACTCTACTTCCGATATTATTACAATAATTGTTTGCTAAGATAAAGAGTTCCCTTTTTAAATTTTGATCCCTTGTGTTCCTTAGATATTGTTCCATCTGATTATTAGGGATTAATCTTTCTTCAGGGATACTTTATTCAAGACCTAACAAAACTGTATTTTCGGGGACGACACTAGGAATTGTATCGCCCTTCTGTAAAGTTCAGGGACGATAAGTTCGCTCAATCGTTAGCGCGCCAGGAGTAATCTACAGTTCCAAGGTACGAGTCCCAACTCTGCCATCGTTTTGTCTCCACAAAACTCCCCGACCTGCCTTCGGTGAAAAAGAGGACTCCGATCAGTTTGAAAAGGCCACAGTCAGTCGGATGAGAAGTAAAGCTTTAGTTCCGTGTGCATTAGAGCCATGCCTTGTACACGTAAAAAGATCGCTGGATGAAAACTTCCATCATGGAAACTTCCATCAAACAGTTGTGCAGTAAGTCCTCTTCCCTCAACCATCTCCGAGCCTTGTGACTTGGGCATTACCCCATTATGCGCATAAAAATGCTACTCAAAGATAAAACAACCCACTCGAAGAAAAAAAAATAGGGCGCCAATCAATTTACACTACCAATCGAAAGAAAAATTTGTGGCACACTATTTCACTTAATATTAGCGTGCTTTATTTACATTTTTCGCTTTTAAGGCACATATACGAAAACAGGCATTTTAAGGTTTTCAATTCGCTATCATAGGAATACTCCAATACAATTGCTTTCAAACAGCAAAGCATAAAAATTCTTAAACCAATACTTGTCTTAAAACAATTACCTCCCATTACAAAAAAAAAATCACTATTGTATTTTTATTCTTCATGTAACTTATTCCAAACTTTCAGAATGAAGCTATCCATATTGGTTATTGGAATTTCAAAGTAATGCATGTGTCATAGTTATACTTTGCAAGATCTAACCGTGGTTGTTTTCATATAGATACTTGCTAACTTCACTCACAACTGCAAAAAAATAAAGACGTTTACTCTTTGTAAACTACCAGAAATGTAAGTTTATGTTTTTCGATAGATAACTAATAGTTTTCTGATGATTCGTTTGCGTGTTTACAGAAGGAAAGAGAAAAAACCTTTTTTTTTTCTTATTCAGTTGATCATGAATCTGAGCGAAAAGATTCTACTTCCTCAAAAACTATTGAGTGATTTCTCTGAAACTGGAAGAAGAAAACACAATTTTGGGATAAAATAAGATTTGAAGACATTCGTAATGATTGGTTTAGTATTAGAGTAAATTTTGTTGCTATAGAAAACAATATCATCATTATGGGTATTACAATATATTATTAACTCTAATGTATCCAGCCTCCATTTTGCAAGTGTAACAGTAGCTATCTCTTATTATTTTTGAACACCTCAGAAGTTCCCGAACCATGCCTGCAATCAGAAGACCAAAAAATAGCCTTTACGATATTTTTAGAGTTTGATGACGCCAAAAAAAATTAGTCCTCCCTTTTTCCAGTATGGAACCAAGCAGAGAACGACATGTAATAAACAATTTGTTGGGTGGTTTCGATCTATTGTTTTTGTGGATTGGAACGGGAAGTGGAAAACCAAATAATTCATCAATAGCTAAAATATTCATCAATAGCTGCATTTTCATCTAACAGTCGTAATTAATAACTATTGTATAATGATCCTTTTTTTTTCTGGAAAAAAAAATGGTGGAGAAAAACTATAAGCTCTATTTATTTTGATCTGGTTTCTCATACAACACACACAAATGCAACACACACACACACAAACATCATACAACACATACAACCATGCCTCGAACTCAGACCACGGTGGCTTCGGTTACCGTGAGTCAGTGCGATACCAGAGTGCCACCCTGATGTATATTTTAACTCAATATAACTCATTTCTTTTTAATTAGTAATTTTATCCCCCTCCCTACAAATACGGAAGCGTTTTTACTGCACTAGAGTTTAAAGTTAAATTGCCTGTTCAATAACAACGCTCTGAATAGATTGGAGAGATTGTTAAACTGCAGGGCATTTCGTAAAGCTCGTATCATATGCAAACATATATTTTTACCTGCCTAAATTTAAAAAAATAGAGAACTTCATGTTACCCTTTCTAACTTCTAAAAATAATGTTTTTATGGTAAAGCGTGAACAGAAAATGAATTAAAGATCAAGTATGTATCTAAATCGAGAATTACAAAAATATTCATTCAGTATCTAATTGGATTGTTTTACTTCTGAGCGGCACTTTTTTGCACACAATGGGCTAAATGGCCAGGTCACAAGGACCCCAAAGGCTCAGAGAAGGTTGGGGGAGGGGACCCACTGGAACAGCTGTTGGGGAGACAGATGGTAGCCTCCCGTCAAGGCCATCCAGCGTGTTCTTTAACGTGCACAGGGTATGGCTCTCCCGCATACGATGCCACGGCTTAACGTCCCATCCGACGGACGGCGGCCTTTCCAAGCCCATCGGTATCCCCTACTGACCGTGGGCACGACGGGGAATTTTGCCGAGATAAATCTCAACGCTGACCCAGCTGGGACTCGAACCTGGGAACTACAGATTACGAGCCTAGCGCGCTACCGACTGAGCCACCCCCGCCCCATTCATTCAGTATCTAAAGAGATATAAACGTTTCAATATTTTTAACTATAACAATGCCAGCTATAAAAATTTACCTCAAAAGTTAATTGAAATTTAAATGATAGTAATGTTCAAAACATTTAATTTACCCAGATAGATAGATATTTCAAACGTTTGTGAAAATAATGCTTTTACTGTGCAAGGCTGAAAAAAATTGCACTTGCATATCATGGAAATTTCCTAATTTTTATTTTCTTTTGCCCAGACTCTGTATAAACGCCAAAGAAATATACAGTATGTATCATATGTATATGGAACAAATTGAATGACGTATTCTAAGATGGCTCAGTCGGTAGCTCGCCAGACCCGTAATCTGCAGTTATCAGGTTCGAGTCCCAGCTGGTCCAGCGTTGAGATTTATCTCCGCAAAATTGCCCTCGGTCAGTAGGGGACCCCAAAGGGTTTAGAAAGACCGATGTCCGTCAAATGGGAAGTTAAGCCGTGGGCCCGTGTACGGATGAGCCATACCCTGCACTGCATATCCTTGAAGGGAGTTTCCAATCTGTCTCCTAACAGTTGTTCAGTAGGTCCTCTTCCCCCAACCTTCTCTGAATTTTGGTGGTCCTTATAACCTGCCCATTTAGCCCATTGTATGTAAAAAAATAAAGTGCCGCTCAGAGGTAAAACAACCCAATGTCTTTCCATTGTAACTTTTGTCCTTTAGTGGAGTAAATCTCAATCGATAATAAATCTTTCAAAGTAGCCGAGGCGATGGAAGCTCCCCCAGATATTCCGAACATACTCAACGGAAAAAATTCTGACTCACAGCAGCTAGCAACCCGATCTTCTAACCCAACATAGATTGACACCAAATGTGAGACCAATCGGTCAGGCATCTGCAGAATGATTGGGCGCCGAAAACTTCCACCGAACAATGACATACGGGAGACGTGGAAGAAACTCATGTCCGCGCACCCGTACATCAGCCCATCCGTTCAGTTGGTTGGTTGTTTGGGATTTTTTGGCGCAATAGCAACTAAGGCTATATTGCGCCAAACAAACGATAAAAAGGGTAAAAGACATGAAAACCCACAACCAAAGTTAAAAGAGACACAAAAAACACATAACAAAAACGAGATGTAGAAAAAGAGTAAAAGAGAGCAACAAGTGTAAAATCAACAAGTATAAAATCAACAATAACAATGGGTGTATAGGACCCATGTAAAAAACAATAGGGAAAACACAGGTAAAAAACCAGTAAAAAAGAGAAAATTCATAAACGAGTAAAATAACCGGTAGAGCGTAAAAAGTCGAAAACAGTGTTAAAATAGCAATGATCCGATAAAAGATGTCCGAGTGTAAGTGGCTCGGACGTAAAATCGTGAAAGTTAAAAAACAGACGTCTTTCAAGGTTAAAACAAACACAGTCAATTAAAATATGCTTCACAGTTAAAACGGTGTCACAAAACTCGCACTTAGGTACTGCATCCGTTCAGAATATACCTATTATATTGATGTTGTATTGTATTATATTGATGGAATAATAAGATACACTACATGAGTAACTTATTTTTAACACTGCATCATGCAAAAAGTACCATGAAACATGCCGTTGTGTGCAAAATTTCTTACTCACATAAGCATTCTACAAAAAATATATCTTCTATAAAAGTCATAAAGGCATGATGTAAAACAAAATCAAGTGCGACATGCGTGAAAAGGCTGATTTGAATGACTTTGAAAGGAGTCTCATCGTTATATGGCGCGACGGGCAAGAGCATGTAACGAAGGTGACGAAATTCAGCGGAAAATCGAGGCGTAATATCCCAAGCGTTTAGAAAATGACAAAGGTCTCAAACAAATTTCGCCATTCGTGGCAAATGCGAGAGGAAAAAAGACTGACAGACAAAGACAGGCATGTGTTAGTATAAACTGTAACGCAAAACAGAACTGCTATAATTCATCACCTAAAAGAGACAACAGCAAATAGTAATACTTCAAAACTTATTTCAACGAGAACTGTGCGCAGAGGATTAAAACTTTGAAATTTTGGAACTGTATCACGATACAGACGACGAATATTAGGTAGCTGTTTATAATAATTTGATCATGTACAGTACTTTATAAGATATTTAAAAAAAAACTATTGCCACATTAATAATTAAAAACAATAGAGATTGGGTTGGTTGTTTTTCCTCTGAGCGGCACTTTTTTGCACACGTGGGCTAAATGGCCAAGTTACATAGAAGAAAGCTCAGAGAAGGTTGGGGGAGGGGACCCACTGGAACAGCTGTTAGGAGACGGATGGTAGCCTCCCGTCAAGGCCATCCAGCTTGTTCTTTAATATGCACAGGGTATGGCTCTCCCGCACACGGGGCCACGGCTTAACGTCCAATCCAACGGACGGCGGCCTTTCCAAGCCATCGGTGTCCCCTACTGACCGTGGGCAGGGCGGGGAATTTTGCGGAGATAAATCTCAACGCTGACCCAGCTGCGACTCGAACCTGGGAACTACAGATTACGAGCCTGGCGCGCTACCGACTGAGCCACCCCCGCCGCAAAACAATAGAGAGCATTATACTCTAAAACAAAAGCTGAAATATTTTCCAATCAATAAAGTATGCAATTTGATAGCATCTTACGAAACAAAAACCAAAAAAACGAATCGTTGAAAACTCAACATTGTTAATTTTTAAAACGCTTCCATCTAAACATAGAAGAATCCAATAGGAGTACAATAATTCATTAATCTTCTCCTCGCGAGTCTTCCGCGAGACGGTAAAAAAGAGAAAGGGTGAAACAAATTTATTAGCTCTGAAATCTGACAATTGTGTTTCTCCACTCTACCGGGAAAACTCGTGAAGATGGAAGTCTTTTGTTGGAGAAAGATTTTCCTCATTTCGCTTTCTCCATGGAAATGATGCTAATTTGTAACCTGATAGAGTTAGGAAACGGCTGCTTGGTTCCATCAATCGCTGCGCTCTGTTAAGAAGGACTGGACATGGCAGAAAAGAGTAGTTATCAGCGGATCGGATAAAAGTTCGATTTTGCAATCAAAATACCAGTCATCGTCCTACCCTTTCCTCTTCCCAATCGTCTAGCATTTCACATTGCGGGCTTTAATACTCTTGCAATCCCTTAGAAGAGGAAGAAACCAAAAATAAAGACATCTCATTTTCTTTTTTTTTTTCTTTCCTGTGCTTCACTGATCTTTGATGACCTACTTTGTAATAGATGATTAGTCGCTAGCAAAGAAGACATTCTTGCTCAGTTGCTTCGTAGTCGTCGTATTACGTTTTGGTTCTCATTTGCTAACACCTTTTGTTTTTGGTTTTAGTCTTTTCTAAAGTTATTTTGATTACGTTTTTTTCCCCCGATTTCTTTGGGTCAGGAAGAATTAAATTAAAATTGTACTAGGAAATAAGACGAAAATGCATTGAAACAGTATGCGTTTTCTGGCTTGTTACAAGCAAAAAAATTTTCTACCGCTTGTTTATATTTTTTTTATCCTATAGCAAATAAAACTAGGTAGAAAACAAATTTTTTAGCTTTTTTTTATTTGTGATTCACGTTTTTTTCCCCAAAATGAATAAGCTGAGAACATTGAGTGTTAGTAAAAGCTATCATCACTGTTTTATTTTTCTTCTTGGATTTGGGTTCTTTTTCCTCTGAACCGCAATTTTTCCACACAATGGGATAAATGGCCAGGTCAAAGGACCCTGAGGGCTCAGAGAAGGTTGTTGGGTGGATACCCACTGTAAAGCTCTTAGGAGACAAGTGATAACCTCCCGTCAAGGCCATCCAGCTTGTTATTTAACGTTCAAAGGGTATGGATCTCCCATACAGGCGCCACGACTTAACGTCCCATCTGACGGACCTTCCAAGCCTATTGGGTTGGGTTGTTTTACCTCTGAGCGGCACTTTTTTGCACACCATGGGCTAAATGGCCAGGTCACATGGACCCCGATGGCTCAGAAAAGGTTGGGGGAGGTGACCCACTGGAGCAGCTGTTGGGAGACAGATGGTAGCCTCCCGTCAAGACCATCCAGCGTGTTCTTTAACGTGCACAGGGTATGACTTTCCCGCACACGGGTGGGTCAGCGTTGAGATTTATCTCCGCAAAATTCGCCGCCCTGCCCACGGTCAGTAGGGGACACCGATGGGCTTGGAAAGGCTGCCGTCCGTCGGATGGGACGTTAAGCCGTGGCCCCGTGTTATTCAACCACTAATAGAGGTTGATGAAACTAGGACTAGGCTACTTAAACTAGCATATATTATCGTAATGCTATCTTGCAAGCATTATCATTTTATATATACCATGAGGCAATTTCCACAAAATTGCGCGACCTAATAGTACGCTTAGTAGGGAACACCAATGGTCTTGGAAAGGGCGCTGTCCGTCGAATGGGACGTTAAGACATGGCTCCGTGTGCGGAGAGCAAGACATGGCTCCCTGTGCACATTAAAGAACACGCTGGATGATCTTGACTGGAGACTACCATCTGTCTCCTACAGCTATTAGGAGACAGGTCAAATGGTCTGGCCATTATCCCATTGTGTCTTCGAGGTTCTTGTGACCTTGCCATTATCCCATTGTGTCTTCGAGGTTCTTGTGACCTGGCCATTATCCCATTGTGTCTTCGAGGTCCTTGTGACCTGGCTATTATCTCATTGTGCCTTCGAGGTTCTTGTGACCTGGCCATTATCCCATTGTGTCTTCGAGGTTCTTGTGACCTGGCTATTATCTCATTGTGCCTTCGAGGTTCTTGTGACCTGGTCATTATCCCCTTGTGCCTTCGAGGTCCTTGTGACCTGGTCATTATCCCTTTGTGTCTTCGAGGTCATGTGACCTGGCCATTATCCCATTGTGTCTTCGAGGTTCTTGTGACCTGGCAATTATCTCATTGTGCCTTCGAGGTTCTTGTGACCTGGCCATTATTCCATTGTGTCTTCGAGGTTCTTGTGACCTGGCCATTATCCCATTGTGTCTTCGAGGTTCTTGTGACCTGGCAATTATCTCATTGTGCCTTCGAGGTTCTTGTGACCTGGTTATTATCCCATTGTGCCTTCGAGGTCCTTGTGACCTGGCCATTATCCCATTGTGTCTTCGAGGTTCTTGTGACCTGGCAATTATCTCATTGTGCCTTCGAGGTTCTTGTGACCTGGCCATTATCCCATTGTGTCTTCGAGGTTCTTGTGACCTGGCTATTATCTCATTGTGCCTTCGAGGTTCTTGTGACCTGGCCATTATCCCATTGTGTCTTCGAGGTTCTTGTGACCTGGCCATTATCTCATTGTGCCTTCGAGGTTCTTGTGACCTGGCCATTATCCCATTGTGCCTTCGAGGTTCTTGTGACCTGGCCATTATCCCATTGTGCCTTCGAGGTTCTTGTGACCTGGCTATTATCTCATTGTGCCTTCGAGGTTCTTGTAACCTGGCCATTATCCCATTGTGCCTTCAAGGTTCTTGTGACCTGACTATTATCCCATTGTGCCTTCGAGGTCCTTGTGACCTGGCCATTATCCCGTTGTGCCTTCGAGGTCCTTGTGACCTGGTTATTATCCCATTGTGCCTTCGAGGTCCTTGTGACCTGGCCATTATCCTATTGTGCCTTCGAGGTCCTTGTGATTTGGCCATTATCCCTTTGTGCCTTCGAGGTCCTTGTGACCTGGCCATTATCCCATTGTGCCTTCGAGGTTCTTGTGACCTGGCAATTATCCCATTGTGTCTTCGAGGTCCTTGTGACCTGGCTATTATCTCATTGTGCCTTCGAGGTTCTTGTGACCTGGCTATTATCTCATTGTGCCTTCGAGGTTCTTGTGACCTGGCCATTATCCCATTGTGCCTTCGATGTTCTTGTGACCTGGCAATTATCTCATTGGGCCTTCGAGGTTCTTGTGACCTGGCCATTATTCCATTGTGTCTTCGAGGTTCTTGTGACCTGGCCATTATCTCATTGTGCCTTCGAGGTTCTTGTGACCTGGCCATTATCCCATTGTTTCTTCGAGGTTCTTGTGACCTGGCCATTATCCCATTGTGCCTTCGAGGTTCTTGTGACCTGGCTATTATCTCATTGTGCCTTCGAGGTTCTTGTGACCTGGCCATTATCCCATTGTGCCTTCGAGGTTCTTGTGACCTGGCTATTATCTCATTGTGCCTTCGAGGTTCTTGTGACCTGGCCATTATTCCATTGTGCCTTCGAGGTTCTTGTGACCTGGCTATTATCTCATTGTGCCTTCGAGGTTCTTGTGACCTGACCATTATCCCATTGTGCCTTCGAGGTTCTTGTGACCTGGCCATTATCCCATTGTGCCTTCGAGGTTCTTGTGACCTGGCTATTATCTCATTGTGCCTTCGAGGTTCTTGTGACCTGGCCATTATCCCATTGTGCCTTCAAGGTTCTTGTGACCTGACTATTATCCCATTGTGCCTTCGAAGTCCTTGTGACCTGGCCATTATCCCGTTGTGCCTTCGAGGTCCTTGTGACCTGGTTATTATCCCATTGTGCCTTCGAGGTCCTTGTGACCTGGCCATTATCCTATTGTGCCTTCGAGGTCCTTGTGACTTGGCCATTATCCCTTTGTGCCTTCGAGGTCCTTGTGGCCTGGTTATTATCCCATTGTGCCTTCGAGGTCCTTGTGACCTGATCATTATCCCATTGTGCCTTCGAGGTCCTTGTGACTTGGCCATTAACCCATTGGAGGCAAAAAAAGTGCCCTGATGAGGGCACAGAGGTAAAACAACCCAACCATGAGGGAATCCTATAATTTAAGCTTTACCAGCCTGCATCTAGTAGCAGACTACCATCTGATAAGTAATTTGCTACGACATAAGAAGCAGTGTTCTACTACCAATATGTAGCCTACAATCCTTTAACAAGTAGCGTGAAACTATCTTGCTAGCATTGTAGTACCATCAAATATGCAGTATGCCATCACACAAGAAACAACTACCAATTACAGCAGCGTTGTTATTGCATCATGCAGTTGGGTATTAAATAAACTGCATAATTTAGACTAAAATCTGTACAAATATATATTTATATATATATTTATCGAAACAAAATCCAGAGTTCCCAAAATCATTTTCATAATAAATTAATATGTAGTATTACATAAGTAAATACTATTACATGATTATTTTGTATATATCTTAATTTCCTGCTTATTTTTCGGTTATTTAGAAGGAGTTTTCAATTACCGGTCACTTCTTTTTACAACTAAATGATTATATTCGTATATATTCCACTTTTCATTACGTCTTATTGATTGTTAAACCCTTTCGTTAACAAGCTTTTCTTTTCCTAGAGCAGCATTTTTCGTAAATGTAAACCTTTTCTTTACTCTAGATAACGTATGGCAGCTGAGCTTCAGTCCAGTTCTCATCGTTCTTGTTGCCGTCGTAGTAGGACTTGTACTGGTGGCTCTGGTAGTAGTTCTTGCTATGAAGTGCAGAGCAAGACACGAAAGACGCAAAGGTAATTAAGTGTTCATCTCTCTACCTCTAATGAAATTTCAGACATCCAGTAATCTTATTTGCAATGTCCTGAGCGAATGATAAGATTCTAATCCTCATTCTCAAAGTCTTCATACGCTCCAATTATAGAAGACGAAGCATCCAACGTCATATAACTGAAGCTCACACTGAAAGCGAGAAAGTCACGTGATGAGGGCACAGTGATAAACCTCGCAGTTTAAAGTTGCCTTGCTTCAGGTGACTCAGAACTGTATGCGAACTTCACTTTAATGGGTTTCATTCAGCGCCCTCACCTGCTTCTTTCAGTGAGAAAGAAAACAACGGTACAATGATATAGGAGTCGACAAAGGGGAGGACGAGTAGGTTCCCCCTTTGCCGACTCCTATATAGATCTGCGTCAGGTCGATATAGGTCGATACCAAAATATACATCAGATATATATCAGGTCTGCTGTCAGGTTACCAAAAATGAATATTAATATATATTTCACTGTTTTCTCGTTGTGTTAGAAACCTACTGTGGTGCTCACACATTTATAGGTTGTCATCTCAGTTGGGGTATATCCTTCTAGTGTATCAGACACAGATGGCTAACGGATGTTGTCAATGGGGCATCCTGAACTGCACTTGTTGTTTACCCGGTGACTCCCGGCAGTTTCCTTCCAGGAACCTAAGGTCTCCTTTTACGAATATACAGTTTCCAATTAACGCACAATGTAATAAATGCTTTTCAAAACCAAGGGTACCATTCAATAGAAAACATTTTCTAAACTCCACCACAACTGGGCCTCAAAACCAATGGATCTCAATCAATGTCCTGAATTCGTAGTGTATTGTTTACGAATCTGAATCTAATAGTGAAGAGATTTTGGGACTAGGTTGTTCCAGAGTTCACCCTCCCCCCACCAAACATACACACTTACAAGGCTTTGTCTCCATCGGTGTGATCACTATACGAGAAACGTTTACTATGTCAACTCTAACTAACAGCAAACCTGGAATTTAGATCACCTTACGTAATCAAATTGATTGAATACAGGAAACTATTCATTAGTCAAAGAAGATCACTCTTTAACTGAATTAAACTGATATCGTAACCAGTCATATTTTAACTGTCATTCTAAACTCTTCTGTATGATTTAATTAGTCACATTCATCAATCATTAATTCATTTAAATCCGTAATTAGCCAACGTGGACTAGGATTTGATTCCTCAAATGCATTCATATGCCATTAAGCCGTGCTGTCACAAGATAGTACCGCACACTGCGAGCAAGATGTGCTGGGGCTAACTGAGCAAAGATATGCGGATACATTTCCCAGAATGCACTAAAGCAATTTATAGTAATTAGAATTGGTGTACTCAGCAGCGAATGCTGCCATTAATGTAGGATAATGTGTTCACAGATACCATTAGATATGCTTATCTAAGGCATTTTGAATAAGAAAGTGCCTTTCTTGCTTTCAATATTGACGAGATTGTGGCTAAAAGTTAATATTAAGTCCCAAAACTGTGGTTGTATTTTATATAAGTTGGTGCTTAAAATCTCGGCAAATCATATTATTAAACTTTGGAGCCGGCAGCTATATTAGTAAAGAGAAGGTTAATAAATATAGTTAATAAAAGGCGATGTCATTTAGTGATAATACTGACATTATTTTGATATATTGAAATGTGCCAATATTAGAATCAATCAATAATAATTCCTCAGATTACCTATTCACATATAATTAAAGAAATAATTTTGTAGAAAAAAAATAACTAAGCTGTTACCAGCATTTTTTTCACAAAATTATTTCTTGAATTATATGTCAACAGATAATTTGTGAAATTATTATTGATTGATTCTTGCATTAATAACGCTTAAGCTTGTGTCACTTCCTTATTGGGGCGGGGGTGGCTCAGTCGGTAGCGCGCCAGGCTCGTAATCTGTAGTTCCCAGGTTCGAGTCCCAGCTGGGTCAGCGTTGAGATTTATCTCCGCAAAATTTCCCCGCCCTGCCCACGGTCAGTAGGGGACACCGATGGGCTTGGAAAGGCCGCCGTCCGTCGGATGGGACGTTAAGCCGTGGCCCCGTGTGCGGGAGAGCCATACCCTGTGCACGTTAAAGAACACGCTGGATGGCCTTGACGGTAGGCTACCATCTGTCTCCCAACAGCTGTTCCAGTGGGTCCCCTCCCCCAACCTTCTCTGAGCCTTCGGGGTCCATGTGACCTGGCCATTTAGCCCATGGTGTGCAAAAAAGGGCCGCTCAGAGGTAAAACAACCAAGCCACTTCCTTATTTAGCATCTATGTATTGAGCAATATTGAATGACTATCCTGATCATACATGGCGACATGAGCGATAAGGTCAGTGAGATTTAAAAGTCGCAACTAAGGGTATAAATGGCACAGATGGTGATAGCTTAGTGGTTAGAGCACCTAACTTGTAATGGGGAGGCGTGGGTTCGAATCCCACTCATCGTCAAAACTCATTTTTTCTAAGAAATTATTTCTGTAGTGTCAATGTTCGTTTCTGTTATAGATTCTGCCGGCAAAGCAATAGACCAGATTATAACTTGAAATCAGTGTTACCAATCATGTTAAGCATTCTTTTGTCATCTGCAACTTTTCCTCTTCAACGCATGCGACATGAACTAAAATTATGTTCCGCGTTTATCAAAATCATAGATTGAGATCCAAGTTGTAACACATCAAGAACTAGGGGTGGCTCAGTCGGTAGTGCGCCAGGCTCGTAATCTGTAGTTCCCAGGTTCGAGTCCCAGCTGGGTCAGCGTTGAGATTTATCTCCGCAAAATTCCCCGCCTTGCCCACGGTCAGTAGGGGACACCGATGGGCTTGGAAAGGCCGCCGTCCGTCGGATGGGACGTTAAGCCGTGGCACCGTGTGCGGGAGAGCCATACCCTGTGCACGTTAAAGAACACGCTGGATGGCCTTGACGGGAGGCTACCATCTGTCTCTCAACAGCTGTTCCAGTGGGTCCCCTCCCCCAACCTTCTCTGAGCCTTCGGGGTCCATGTGACCTGGCCATTTAGCCCATCCCAACCCATCAAGAACTACATATCTATACTTGTAGATCTGACTTCAAAGAAAAATTTACTTTCTAACAGATACTTCTGAAAGAGTGGCTCAGAAGATTGAGTTCGAACCAGGAACAACCCACATGCTAGTAATACATAGTCATGTACTCACTAACTGTAGCTGTGATGAGTAGAGGATTAAATAATAGACAAATGCAAATTTGGTTTAAAAAATAACAAAAAAAATTTCAATTTACTTAAATTTTCAAATCGACATAATTCTTCCACCAACTTACAAAGGTGGATAAATTCACATTACAATAACGTTATCATATTTCCAATCCACTGGAATAAATTCAATATTATAAAGTGACAGTCAAAATATTAAAGAAAAGTGACAACATTCACATTAATATGAATTAAAATGATTATACCCTGATTGAAGATTTATCCATAACGAAAACGGAGTTCTGTTGGACTACAATTGTGCACTCGGAAGCAATGAACAATTATTTCGAAGACAGAAGACCGAACACGAGTCCTATTAGCACCATCACCCCGCACAGAATTCCTTCGCCGGCTGAAGCGGGGCAATAACTCAGGCAACCCCGGGAATTCTCCAACACTAGGGGCCAATCAGATGCCATCCCCGGGCAAACACAACGTCCGCAGTTATTTCACAAGTGGGACGAAGTCTTGTTGCCAGATTCGAAATGAGAAAAAAATGAAATTTCAAATACCAAAAGGTCCGCGACCTATTACTATTCTTCTGCGATGACTAAGATAAACAAAAGGTTGGGTTGTTTTTCGTCTGAATAGCAATTTTTTGCACACATTGTCTAAATGGCTGGGTTGGGTTGGGTTGTTTTACCTCTGAGCGGCACTTTTTTGCACACCATGGGCTAAATGGCCAGATCACATGGACCCCGAAGGCTCAGAGAAGGTTGGGGGAGGAAACCCACTGGAACAGCTGTTGGGAGACAGATGGTAGCCTCCCGTCAAGGCCATCCAGCGCGTTCTTTAACGTGCACAGGGTATGGCTCTCCCGCACACGGGGCCACTGCTTAACATCCCATCCGACGGACGGCGGCCTTTCCAAGCCCACCGGTGTCCCCTACTGACCGGGGCAGGGCAGGGAGTTTTGCGGAGATAAATCTCAACGCTGACCCAGCTGGGACTCGAACCTGGGAACTACAGATTACGAGCCTGGCGCGCTACCGACTGAGCCACCCCCGCCCCGTCTGAATGGCCACGTTACCCGAGGACTCAGAGAAAATGTGGGGAGGTGATTCTCTGGGTAGTACTTAGGAGACTGATGGTAGCCTCCCATCAAAGCCATTCAACATGTTCTTTAATATGCGTAGGGGATAGATCTTCAATACACGGGCCTTTCCAAGCCCATCGGTGTCCCCTACTGACCGTGGGCAGGGCGGGGAGTTTTGCGGAGATAAATCTCAAAGCTGACCCAGCTAGGACTCGAACCTAGGAACTACAGATTACGAGCCTGGCGCGCTACCGACTGAGCCACCCCCGCCCCGTCTAAATGGCCACGTTACCCGAGGACTCAGAGAAAATGTGGGGAGGTGATTCTCTGGGTAGTACTTAGGAGACGGATGGTAGCCTCCCATCAAAGCCATTCAACGTGTTCTTTAATATGCGTAGGGGATAGATCTTCAATACACGGGGCAAGGTTTAACGTCCCATCTGATGGATGGTGGCCTTTCCATCAGTGTCCCCTACTGACCGAAGTGGAGAGTTTTGAAAAGTTAAATCTCAAAGCTTTCCCAAGTGGGACTCGAACGTGGAAACTGCATATTACGAGTCTGGCGCACTACCGACTGAGCCATCCAACTCCAAAACAGACGAAAGAAGTCCAAGTAAAGTGATAAAAATCTAGTGAAAATGGATAAAGCTGAATTCAATGCATAGAGGTAACTTAAAAGAAATGTGACTAATTTCCTTAAACATAATAACGAAAATTAAAAGGCAATTTCAAATATTTAAATGCTCTCAGGGAAAATCATTAAGGCCCCAAAATGATTACTTCGATAAAAGATTTTCGTGTCGATAACTATATCTTCAGGTAAGATAACACTGGGCAACACACAAAAAGGCTTTGAAATAAAAATAGCCAAACTTTACTAATTTCGAAGTGCTGAACACGAAAATGACAATAAAACTTGCCGATTGGCTCCTCTGTAGGAGAGACAGAGATGGTCATATATAAACTATTCAGTCCGCGTTGAGTACATAGGTAACCATTTCGCAACGCTGTATTTTAAACTCCAGATTGCAACATATTACGTTGTATTGCATCAGCCCACCATACACACAACCTCCGGAGGTATTGCATCATTGTCTGATGCAATGTAGTTGAGTCATGACATCGCGGATTTACTATCGCGGACAAAAGATGATGCAACCGTTAGTTGTAAACAACGTCTCGTAGGGTGAGCAAGTGTTTTGAGCGACTCCCATTTACCCCTGAGTCATAAGTACAACACAAGTGACCTTGCAGTTTTAATCCATCAGTAGTGATCCTAGTAGCTGTGTTAATAGTGCAGATGCATCTTGTTACATTTGCGGGGAAGTGACGCTTGCAAGTCAGAAAAGGGACATCACTCCAATAGTGAAAGCGACATATGAGTTTTATTTTGGATGCAAGATCTGGGACCAGGACAAGGCCTGGGCTCGACACATATGCTGCAGTATATATGCAAGAAATCTTCCGAAGTCGCTGAAAAGCAAAAAAGTGGCGATGCCATTTGCTATTCCTATGGTTTGGAGAGAGTCAAGCAATCATGCAAATGACTGCTACTTCTGCATGGTTCCACCTGTTTCTTCTGGAGGCATCACAAGGAAAAAGAAGTGAACAATAATGTACCTGAATACACAATATGCTCTCTGACCAGTTTTGCAAGATAAAGGCCTTCCCATTCCTGAATCTCCAAAAGAATTTTCCATCGATTCAGACGATGAGAAGGGAGGTGAACCGACGTCGGGTTCTCTGTAGCCTTTGGTGTCTAATGATGATCCACACGTCTGCCACACTGCGTCATCTGCACCACACATTCTCACTGAAG
Organism: Ryuthela nishihirai; assembly: GCA_038380435.1. Taxonomy (NCBI): domain Eukaryota; kingdom Metazoa; phylum Arthropoda; class Arachnida; order Araneae; family Heptathelidae; genus Ryuthela; species Ryuthela nishihirai. The sequence continues at coordinate 21,016,703 of JAWZYU010000016.1, forward strand.
AAGAAATGAACGATCTTGTTAGCGATCTTGTTAACGATCTGGATCACTGAAGAAGAAATGAACGATCTTGTTAGCGATCTGGATCACTGAAGAAGAAATGAACGATCTTGTTAGCGATCTGTCCAAAGCAAAGCAGAGTTAGTTGGATCAAGACTTAAACAATGGAATCGTTTCAAGGAAAATGTCCCAGTGACTTCGTTTCGAACTCATCATGAGCAGTTTGCGCCTTACTTCAGAAAGGAAGATGACCTTGTGTTCTGATCCGATGTAGATGGCCTGATGAATGCCCTCGGAATCAAACATGACCATCAAGAATGGCAACTATTCATAGACTATTCGAAATTGAGTCTCAAGGTGGTGTTGCTGCATAACGGAAATCAAATTCTATTCATTCCGGTCGGACATGCTGTCTACATGAAAGAAAACTATGACAACCTAAACCAGCTGTTGAACTCGCTTCAATACAGCAAGTATGGCTGGCATCTTTATTGTGACATGAAGGAAGTGGCTCTGTTGATCGGTCTGCAACTGGGATATACGAAGTACTGCAGTTTCGTATGCGAATGAGACAGCCGAGCAAAGATTTTGCACTACGTGAAGAAAAACTGACTTCAGAAGAAATCTCTGGTCAGAGAGAAGAATGTGGAGCACCCAGCACTGGCAGAAATGCACAAAATCCTGCTACCATCCCTACACATCAAACTCGGTGTGATGAAAAACTTCGTAAAAGCCATGGACCGGACTGCATCAGCTTTCAAGTACTTGGCTGACAAATTCCCTCGACTCAGCGAAGCGAAAATTAAAGAGGGAATTTTTGTGGGTCCTCAGATCTGCGAGCTGTTCAGAGACCAGATATTCGACAACCTGCTTCAGGGTGACGAGAAAAAGATTTGGGACGCGTTTCGTCTGGTATCAACTAAATTCCTCGGGAATGTCAGGGCATACAACTACAAGAAACTGGTTAAGGACATGTCTCTGTATCACAAACTTGGTTGCAATATGTCCTTAAAGATCCATTTTTTCCATTCCCACTTAGATTTCTTCCCTGAAAACTACGGCATGGTTAGTGATGAGCACGGTGAACTTTTTCACCAGGATATTGCAACAATGGAGAAAAGATACCAGAGAAACTGGTCCAGTTCAATGTTGGCTGACTACTGTTGGACGCTCGCCAGATATGATCCTGAGCAGCTGTACAAGCGACGGGCAAAGCGACATCGGAAGTAGAAGTGGAGTTTTACCGATACATGTCATATGTACGTATTACTCTATTATATAAGGAGCTATTGCGGATTTCTCAGAAATCGTAGCCAATTTTGCATTTCATTGTCATATTCGTGTTCACCACCTTGAATTCTTTAAAAAATGCTAAAATCTCGGAGGCATGACTTTTATGAAATTTTTTTCCCAGTGTAATCGAAGTTCACACATGTAGAAATCAAAACTAGATAAGATAATAAAATATATGTTAATTTGAGTTCACAAACATAGGTCCTTTTAAGTAATATAGTTTTGATCATTAATGCGATCTCAAGTAAGATAATTAAGTTTCGCAAAGGTGACCTCACTTCAGGAAGCTAAGATCCAAAAAGTTTATTTTGAATAAAGAAATAAAAGCCAATGAACGTGGCCCGAGTAAGATAATTAGGATATATGAAAAAAATCGATTTCAGGTAAGATATGTAAGTTTCAGAAATGTCATCTCGAATCACAGGCATTAAGATCCAAAGAGGCAACAAAACAATATAACCAAATTTCTTAAAAACAAACTAGATTCGAAAGACTTTTTTTTTTACAAATACTACATTCAACTCTAGAATAATAATCAAAATTATTCAACCAAAATAAATATCTTCTCCTTAGAATTATTTATTACCGATCACCTCTAATCCAGTTGTCTTCTTTAATTACAGTAATTTTTCGATCCTAGACCCTATTTATCAAGTTACTATTACATTCTCTAAATTTATTGTTCTAGAATTCTTGCAGAATCTAGGATACATCGAAACTTTGAAACGAAGTCTTTCAATTACGAATTTCCCTGTAAAACTATCACGCACAGTTGCGTCAGCAATGGTGATAATTTGCAAACGGGCCGTGGCGAGCTTTTTCAAGAAGTTCAAAGAGGACGGCTAATTGCTGCTGCATTCGGGTGCCAAGCTTTTGCATGAAGTATTCCTTCATTGGCGTTTCAGTGGCGAACGAGAATGGCCATATTACACTAACCTGTAAAACTTAGTTGAGTGCGAAATGAAATTCCCCCAACCGAGATGGTTCAAAGATATTCTCTCTATATGCAAGTGCGTATCAAGCGTTTGCGTACAGCTAAAGTAGGTAAATATTTGGAACTTTCTTGAAAAGTGGAGCAAGAGTTATTTGCAACTTTCCACAACACTTGTTCTGTAAGGAGAAACATCCAAAGAATGTCACCCATTCTGCTTCGAATTAAATCTGGATGTCTTAAAAGACGTTTACCCTTGGATGGAAGTGTCCTGAAATAATTTCCTTCCAACTTCGAAGCAATTTAAAATACACGGTTCGCAACGAGTGGGAGGATAGTTCTCAACAGAGATTTAGATCTAATTAAGTCCCAAGGCTTGTGTAAACGAGATGGGTCTGATATTTAGATGTTTTCGGTTTAAGTTAACAGAAGTCCAAAGAGTAAAAGCCTATTAAGGCACTTAACAATAGTGCTGAATAAATGGCATTCTTAATGTGTTAGGAATATTATTATGCCATTAAATATTTTATTAACGCTGCGTAGAAATGTTATCACTCTTCTCACTCACTCAGAGTAATGAATGTGTTATGGGTTATTAAATAATAAATCTTCGAGTTACATGTACCAGAAAGCGAATTCAAATCTGCTGTTGCAAAAATAACCTATCTAGCAATTTACATAAGTAGGTTTTTAGCTGCGGAATCTTAGCCATCTCCTTTAGAACTTGGTCACTAACTAAATTAATGGATCTTATTATCTTTTTAGACTTAATTAGATTAACTTATCTAGGAAATCGTGGTACCTAATCTTACCTAGAGGATATTGGGTCTTAGTCACTTTACCAGAAAATCTTGGTGGACTTACATATCTAATTTTGAAAAGAAACGCAGACACTAATGCACATTAATGGGTTTCGAGAGGCCGCCGTCCTTCGGATGACAGTTTAAACCATGACCCCGCGTTCAGGAGAGCGATACCCTGTGTAAGTTAACGAACGACCTTGATTGGAATTTTTTATTATCCTAACGGCTGTTCAAGGATCCCCTTCCATAGTTTTTTCTGAGCTTTTGGAGTCCTCGCAAACCTAATCATTTAGCTCACTGTGTACAAAAGTGTTGCACCGAGGTGAAACAACCTAACCCAGCTAATATACAAATACGGATGATGTTTTAATAAAGTGGTGTAACCACGCTGCATAAAATTTTTTCGAGCATGGATATTATGCAATGATGTGAACGTTTGACGTTTAAATGGTTCAGACGCTGCGTGAGTGATTCATTGCAGTGGAGAGTTGTCAGTCATAAGCAGAAGTTGGAAGAGGAATGGGTGGTTTTACCTCTGAGCGGCACTTTTTTGCATAAAAAAAATAATAAATACCCCCTCAAGCAGCTGCTTGCCACAGAGGTCTGACAGGAGCCTGTCTGTTTATATGCCACAGTAGGAGATCTGAGAGGATGGCAGGACCTCAGCAGAAAAACGACACACATACATGCCTAATTCCGGGGCTCGAACCCAGGTCCCTTAGATCAGTAGCCAAGCGTGCTAACCACTCGGCCACGGGACGGCTACTTTTTTGCATACAATAGGTTAAATGAGCAGGTCACAAGGATCCCGAGGGCTCAGATTCCCGTAATCTCCATAATTCGCAAAAGAATTAATCCCGTCTCATATTGTAGAGCCAGATCATTTTACCCAACACGGAGCCACACAAAAGATACTCGCATACTGAGACCAATCGGTCAACTGGGGAATTACAGGTTGTCGAAAAAGTTTCTCATTAATTTGCGTAGCACACATAAGCACGCATTGAGATCAGAATAGCGCAAACACATCCATTTCTCTTACCCTGCCATAGGTCGGAAGGGGGAACATCGAATTTCTTGGGAAGTCTGCCATCCGTCAGATGAGAAGTAAAGCCCTGTCTCTTGATACTGAAAACCATACCCTGTTTCGTGTCGTAGACTAGTGTTGGCCCACTCCAGAACTTTCTTTTTATTTTTCACTTAATGAATTTCTCCAATTAATAATCTTCAATTAATTAATCTTCACCCGTGATTCTGGGTGAGATCACAGATCCATGGGTTTTTACACTTGTGCCTAGATGTGAGTCAGATGTGCTGTGCCTTCGATGAAATAAATAACTGTCCTATGCACTAAGTAGAGGGGGACGGGGGGCTCAATAGGTAGCGCGCCAGGCTCGTAATCTGTAGTTCCCAGGTTCGAGTCAGCGTTGAGATTTATCTCCATAAAATTCCCCGTCCTGCCCACGGTCGGTAGGAAACACCGATGGGCTTGTAAAGGCCGCCGTCCGTCGGATGGGACGTTAAGTCGGTTTAAGTTAGAAATCCCGTGTGCCGGAAAGTCATACCCTGTGCACGTTAAAGAACACGCTGGATGGCCTTGACGGGAGGCTGCCATCTGTTTCCCAACAGCTGTTCTAGTAGGTCCCCTTCCCCAACCTTCTCTGAGCCTTCGGGGTCCATGTGACCTGGCCATTTACCCCATGGTGTGCAAAAAAGTGCCGCTCAGCGGTAAAACAACCCAACCCAACTAAGTAGAGGATGACACGCTGTTTATTTACATTCAAACGTAGTATATATACTATTGCAGATTAAAAAGAATGAATGAGTACTGAGCGTGAGTTCAAGTAAAATTGGTCAATAAAAATTACAATACAATGCAATTTATTACAAAATTGTGGATAAAATCATTTATAACAAACTAAGTCAACCGGCACGAAACTCTATAATAATACAAAGCTAAGCTTTCAGAAGAATCTATTAAATTTCTAAATCACTAAGTAACTATACACAAAACTGCGACTAAATGTAAATGGCGCACACACTAAATAAAAATATTTATTCGTTAAACTATATGCGCAGACTCTTAATTATGCCTCCTTTTGGATCTCACAACTTCAACAACACACTTCTCTCTTTCTTATATTTCAAATCGGTTCTATGCTCTAATTCGTTGGTTAATTAATTCTCTAGCAGAAGCACACACGAGCGTTCATGACACGCCCATCTCAAACTCGTTGCAGCACGTTCATCTGTCGTAACAATACATATGGGAATGTGATCGATTCTGTGGGCTTCAGCCGTACTCAACATTTCGTTTGATGAAATGACTTTATCGATGCTACTTGGACACCTTCTCCAATCAGTTTAATATAACTTGAATGCTGCTTTACTTTTGCAGACATTCATTAAATGAGGTGAAAATCTATAATTTCCCTTACAAAATTCGCTCTAAATAAACTGCCTTACGAAATTCGCTCTAAAGACCTTCTTCCTTACACTAATTCCGCTCTAAAGACCTTCTTCTTTACACTTCGTTCTAAAGACCTTCTTCCTTACACTTCGTTCTAAAGACCTTCTTCCTTACACTTCGTTCTAAAGACCTTCTTCCTTACAGAATTCGCTCTAAAGACCTCAAAAATCGGCAAGGGGATATCCTAATCCCGGCCTACATAACCTGTTTCACGAAGAACCGAACTCTACTCCTTTAGGGTCTCGAGAAAGAGTTACGTCACTTTGATGTGCTAAGCAAACGTGACTTCACAGTTCTTAAGCAACACTCATTGTTTTGTTTATTTACTGCATTTCCCTGTAGCTCTATTTGGTGACTCACACCCTAACCCCTCTGGCTGCAAGTGTCTTGGAGTGACGTGATACTATAAAACCATTTGCCGGCATTCGATTTTTCGAATGACAACTTATCAGCAACATTCCCATTTAAGACACTTTTGAAAATACACTTATAACTTAGATATATACAATAACAATAGATAATATAATAAAATAAATTGGAGGGATACAACACCTGTGCACACTGAAGAACACACTGGATGCCTTGACGGGAGGCTACCATCTTTCTCCTAACAACTGGCCTCTCCCAACCTTCTCTGATTTTTTGGGGTCTTTGTGGCCCAGCAATTTAGCCCATTGTGTCCAGAAAAGTGCTGCTCAGAGGTAAAACAAACCAATCCATACATTTCGCTCTCAGTGTCCACTCATTCGGAATTCACCTATTGATATGAATCGTTCTTCCCCCCCCCCCCCGAAATTTCGTATGTTAATGTATACCTTATTTTACCCATGAATGCTGCATTGATTTATCTAGCAGATCATCGGTGTATGATTTTACATATTTTCAGTCACACTCCATAAAAAATATCTGAATCTGATTCTATGTCGATATAATAGGAATGTGCTTCTAGTAAAATGATTACTCGCTGTATATTCTCCGAGCTTATGTAAGTATAGTACCCAAGGTTAGCAATTCCAATCCCAACTGTCAGTTTTGAGGTTTTTCTGATTCGTGTAACCTTAAGTAAAGAAACCTTGATACAGTGGGGTTACTAGGGAGGGGAGATAGTGGGCTGTCACCAAACTCGAAGCCTGAACAGTTGACAATATAGTTATTCTTATATTATATATATATATACACAAGTTATTGCCTTTAGCTAATTAATGATGAGTTTTCCAATGGCCTAGAGGTTATCTTTTTAACCTACATAAAAATGAATCTAGGTTTGGGTCACGAAGAAGGATATCTTTTACTGCTTTTGTTTTCTTTCTGATAAGGTCTTTTTTCCCCTACTGATTTCTTCTATGACGTATTCTTCTGAGAAACTCCGCTGGAACCACTTTAGCAATCGTGACGAGTTATGAAAATGTTACCTTAATTTGTGATACTTTGTCTGTTCTTTGTTCCTTAATGGATGTGAGAGGATTTTTTCTGCAGGATGTTTTCATAGACCTTGTTAGTGGAGAACCTTTGCTATCTGATCTCTGCAAAGCCTTTTTAATGAAAAATTTTCACCATCGAAGGCTTTATTATCTCTTCGCAGGCTTTATTAGAAGAGAACTTCTTCGATTGGATATCTTCATAATTAATAAAGAACTTTCTTGATCAGATTACTTCATAGCCCTTGTTAATGAAGAACTTGCTCTTTGGCATCTTTTTTTAGCAGCCAAATTAGTGAAGAACTTATTCTGTCGGATATCTTCTTAGCACTTGTTAATAAACTTTCTCTCTGGAACTTCTTCATAGCCTTGTTCAGGGAAATCTCCCTCTATCGTAGCTCTTCATAGCCTTGTTAGGGGAGAGCTCCCCTATCACACCTTTTCATAGCCTTATTAGAGGAGAGCTCCCCTATCATACCTCTTCATAGTCTTATTAGGGGAGAGTTCCCCTATCATACCTCTTCATAGCCTTAATAGGGGAGAGCTCCCCTATCATACCTCTTCATAGCCTTATTAGGGGAGAGCTCCCCTATCATACCTCTTAATAGCCTTATTAGGGAAGAGCTCCCCTATCATACCTCTTCATAGCCTTATTAGGGGAGAGCTCCCCTATCATACCTCTTAATAGCCTTATTAGGGGAGAGCTCCCCTATCGTACCTCTTCGTAGCCTTGTTAGTGGAGAACCTTTGCGATCGAATCTCTGTATAGCCTTAATTAATGGATAATTTGATTTATCTAATCTTTTCACAGCCTTTATTAGTAGCGAACTTTCTCAATTGAATATCTTCATAGTTCTGTTATAGTTGTAAGTGGAGAGCTTCCCCGATCGTACCTCTTCATAACCTTGTTAATGGAGAGCTTCTTCGATCGTACCACTTTCATAATCTTGTTAGTGCAGAGCTTCCTCTACCGAACCTCCTCATAGTCTTGTTAGTGGAGAGCTTCCTCGATGGAACCTCTGCATAACCTTATTAGTGGGGAGTTTCCTCTATCGTTTCTCTTCATAGCCCTTGAAAAAGGGGAACTTGCCTTACAAATTTATCCTTTCAGTCCTGTTAGTGGAAAACTTGTCCAGTATTATTAAGAAACATTTTTACTGAATAACTTGCTCAATGGTGGTGTCTCTTCATAGTCTTTATTAACGTTGCTCAGCGGCAAACCACTTTACATATCAGCTAGACTAGTATCCCACTCAACTAACAATAAGTCAGTCATTAACCTGAAAATGATGATTCATTTCTTCAGCTATTTTATCTATATATGTCTTATAATGATATTTTCTTTATCGAGAAACAAATATATATTCATTCTCTAATGATTAATTGTATAATCTCGCTTTTCGTCTATTCACCATAAATTTAGAACTCTCCATTCCAACTGTTATCCCTCAAAGCAAATTCCCAATGTCGAAAAGAAAAACATTCAGGTTGCCTTTGACGTTGTTTCTTCCCCACCTTTCCCCTGTAACCGATCTCAACTTCCACCTTTCGATTTAATTCAGATTTACGAGATCGTTTTCCTTACGTAAGCGAAGACGATTTTCTTTCGACTTCTTTTCCCCTGATATATCGTTATCTATTCCGTTAGAAGAAAATGCGCATTTAGTGACACTTAAATCGCGAACCGAGCACCTGGTAGTCGAAGACTTTGTCAAACTTCGCTGCGCTACACAGAGAGACAAATATTTCTCAATTTCTCTTGTAGAGGCCTCTGATTTCCGTCGTAAGTAAGGGAATTAGAATCATGTATTCTCTCGTACCTTCCTAAATGTCTCACTCTTTTGGAAACTAACTTAGCTTGACCAGAAACAGAACAGTAAAAAAAAATGATAAAGCGATTTTTAATCGCAGATTCATTCTTCTTTGTCTTTCTGGGCCATCTTACCCGAAGAACCATAAATGATAAAATCAATAGTTCCTCTCCGTTCGGTAGCAGACCTTCGCGAATTCGGAAGGACGAAAAGTAGGGTTGAAGAAAGAAAAAAAAAAGTAGAAAATGTCATCTATATTCCTTCCGCAGGCCATGAAAGCAGTCTCATTACGATGATATATTTTTCTTTGATATTCTCTCTCGTTTTTTCGTTCTCTCACGCACGGAAAATTCCCCTTGGGTATTTTGTTGATTTCGATTACAGAATTTGTTCCAGTTGGAATTCGGTTTAACGTTTATAAAATTTTCAGCATTTTTGCGGCGAAGGTTTTTTTCTAGTGATTCTACCAATAGAATAAAAGGATGTGAAATTCGTAAGAAGAAAACGAAAAAAAAACTGTAAATAAATTCTTTGGGTGTGTTTGTAAGTACACTTGCGTCGTACAGATCAACTTCGTTTGTTTTGAAGTAAAAGGTTTTTTACAATTTGGCGTTTAATGGAATAACTGAAACTTAAAAAAAAACCGTTTAAACAAATATAAATGTGCTTTAATTCCGTATCACATATGTTAGGATTGATTGCATTAACGATGAATTATAAATATAATAAATAGCAATATCAGAAACCTGAATACTCATGATTTATTGCTTAGATTATTCAGGTGATTTAAGAAAGAAAAATAAAAGTTTAATGAAAGAATTTAAATTTTAAGATGATGTGCACAAAATCAAACTTATGTGGGGGTTTTTTTTCTTCGTAGCTTTGGTTGCGTTGCTTTAACTCTGAGACTTTTTCTTGCACACAATGGGGTAAATGGCCAGATCGCCAGGAAGCTGAAAGCTCGGAGAAGGCTGAGGGTAGGGGATCCACAGAGGGACAGGAGGTACTTAACAGGAGATAGAAGCCTCCCGTTGAGACAATCAGCATTTTCTTTAACGAACGCAAATATTCCTCCAACAGGAATACTACAAAGCTTTCCAGAATTGGCGTAGACATCTGCAACTTTGAACAGAAACTGGAGGGGCGTACTTTGAAGGACGCTAAAAGTTTGTAAGTGCAATGGGTTTTGTTCTGCAGATGCATGTCAATAACTATTTGAACATCCCTCGTGCTGAACCAATATTGTTAAAAATCGAATTTTTAATAAACTTTATTCTACTCTTTAAGTTACAGTCACATTTTTTCCATTAAATGCATATCTTAGAAGTTATAGAGCTTCGAAGTTAAATTCCCATTGACATAATACGGAAATTAGCTAATATTTTGGTAGGGCAGTGTACAAGCATTAATTCTTAGATGTTCCTCCCAGGCCTTCAGATTTAGTTTGACAGACTCATCTCAGGATTTGAGCCAGAAAGCACTTATTTTGACAGTCAGGTTGCTCTTAAGTTGTTAACCTTCACGAGTTTTTTTTTTTTTACTTTTTTAAAAGGAATGAATATCTCAGATTAACAGACATCCAACCAAATCCTACATAACTTTGTAACCAGAAGAGGAAGTTTCAGAAGACAAAACTGATAAACACTACTATTTTCTGTGCAAATTTTTGTTGCATATTTTACCATCTGAATGATTAGAGTTCCGGAGCATCGCTTTATTTTATGCAGTTCCACATTTATAACTCGTCACGGGCGATAAAGAAATCGTGGTCGCTTCGTATTCAGCCGGAAACTAAATAGACGTTAAATACGTATTTATTCAAGTGTGTGTCTGTTGAACTCGTTAAATGAATTTCCGAAAGAATTTCGCTACACTCTAAATAAAGATGTCTTGTTGGGGGTTGAAATCAAGAAAAGCCCATATTTGGAAAAACTAAAGAAGTTACTTCATAATCAAAAAATAAATTTACTGTACTAATATTTTTTTTCTCTCGTGAAAAATGTACCTTTTAATGCTGAAATTCATATAAACTATAATTGACTTTCATGAATATTTTAAATAGACTTCTTTCTTTTTTCTTTAACTCTAGGTTTAAATGTCACAAGAAAAGCTTATAAGTAAGTACCCTTTTTACATTGTCACATATTATTTGCTAAATATTGAAATATATGAAAATATGTATGTAGAATCAATATTAGTGTACTGTTTTAAAATCTTGCTGTTCATGCAGTTGTTGGTAGATATTCCTAAAAATTGATTTGGAGTCAGATTATCATTGGATGCAAAGTTAGTAAACCTTTTGCATGGAATGTATAATTACAGGCTTAAGCTTGAAAATATCGTGTAGCATATTTTTTTATTAACCAGATACATGCTTAAAACATTATTAAATTATAAACTATTGTACCTTAATTTGGGCTACAACAGCAAGAAAATGTGGAGAACAATTATTACAAGAAAGAGATCTCTAACTTAAGTGTAGTTTAAAATTTTGGGTTCCTCAAAGTTTTAAAGTCCATGCAACACTTAGTTTGCCTTCTAGCATACAGAATATCACTTTGGCATTTATGTAAAGCTTGTACAGAAGGACATATTAAAGGTGGGGTGATAGTGGGAAACATGAACTTCGTTTTCTAAAATATAAAACATTATCACGGTTCACATATTTGGGGGTCGGCGTGAATTCCTCCGGGGGGGGGGATTATAAGAAGCGCCATTGCATTTTTTTTTTAGCTATTCGGCGTGTCTTCTTAGAATACGTTTAATCATATTTAGTGTCGTTTTTATTACTTTATTTGTCGGAAAAAATAGCATTTTAGATATTTTTAGTTGTTAGGATAATTTTTAAATAATAGAATAAAGGTTTCATTTCCAGATTTGCAGAGGAGAGCAAGTGACCAGTTGCCACCCCCATTCTTAGCCGACACTCATGTGCTCATGGAATCTCACTCAAATGTGCAATAATTGTTATAACTTTATTAATAACTGTTTTATTATTACATTTTTTCTAATTTTGCTATTCTAATAATTTATGTAAATATTTTTGATTTCCAACTACGACAGAAGAATGCTGAGACATTACAAATGAGTTCGAGCTCAATTTTCCGAGCCAAAGCCCGATTTCAGAAAAAAAAAATTCTCTAATGCCTAATAAAGTATACATATACAGAAATGCGCTTCGCTAATCATTAGTTTACTCTTACATTATAGGCTATTATTACACATAAAATAATTATCATCAGCAAAAAAATACCCCCTCAAGCAGCTGCTTGCCACAGAGGTCTGACAGGAGCCTGTCGGTTTATATGCCACAGTAGAAGGTCTGAGAGGATGGCAGGACCTCAACAGAAAAACGACACATACATCCATGCCTTACCCGGAGCTCGAACCCAGGTCCCTTAGATCAGTAGCCAATCACGCTAACCACTCGGTCACGGGACGGCTAGCCTGAGCCAATTCAGGTTCTATCCGGCTCGAACGGACCCAGGCTCAGCACGACATATGCTCTGAGGGTAAAAAAAATAAGCCAAGCGTTGATGCTGTTAAAATAATGACAAAAAATGATTGAAAAGAAATACGAACTGTATTAGTGCGTAAAACAAAATATACTGCATTTTGTAAATGATGATTTAACAAACTACAGATGTTTCTCAGATTTACTCCTTGCACTAAAAGTGATGAATTTGTTCTTTAAGAGAGAAGAAAATTCTTCTTTCTCTGCTGTGAAAATGGAGGAATCGTTCATTTCATTGCAGACAGACAACCCAGTTCAAGTTCAATCCAAAAACAGTTCAAAGTCCCAGTTCGGTGTTTCAACCAACAACTCCTGCTGTCGTAACCGAGAAGTTTTATCGAAAAGATAGATGCAAAGAGTAACTTTTGCTGCCAAACAGAAGACAGTCGTCTCCATAGCTACTCAGATAATGGACTGATCTGACACATCGATCTGTCAAAGACAACAGAAATGCTCTGGCAGCGCAGTCAACGATTTATTGCCCCCAGAGGGAAGGAATAAATGAAACCGTAAAAAAGGGGACTGCAGAGTTGATATCGACGTCCTTGAACAAACATTCTGTAAATCAAAGTCATCATAGTTAAGTGCTCGAGCATCAATGAGGTTATTTCACAATGAATAAACGTTTTTTCCCCCTTTGGACACTTGGATCTATCTCTAAAACAAGTTTCTTGATGTTTGGAAACGATTGTGCCTTCTGACGATGAATAGCTCAATCTTCAGAGTGGCTATATTCACGATGGCTGGAACTATCTTTTGTTAATTTGTTCGATGACGAGATTTTCTTGATATCTGATAGAAGCACTTCGAGAAACCAACGTGACCACGAAATTTGCTGTTTGTGGCAAACTTTAGTTTAGAAAGTGTGATACGCAATAAAAGAAACTTACTGTTAATCCGAAAATATCACTGTATTTTGTCTAAGTTCGTTAGTCATATTAGTGACTTTCGAAGAAAGTTCGTTCATAGTTGTGGCCCTTTCACATTAGGATCGTTATATTTGTGGCACTTTATGCGAAATACTGTCATATTTGTGACACTTTATGCGAAGTACTGTCATATTTGGGGCACTTCATGCGAAGTAATGTCATATTTGTGGCAAATTATGCGAAGTACGTTCATATTTGGGACACCTCTGTATTAAACTTATCAGCCATACTATATTTGTAACATTCTTACACGAAGTTCTGTTAGATTAATTTTGTCACGTAGTAGTATGAAGTTCGTTATACGTTTTTGTGACATTTTCATGCGAAATTCTTTAACCATATATGTGACTTTTTCATCGGAAGTTCACTAACTATATTTACGACACTTCCGTATTAAACTCCTTACTTTCTGTAAAGTTTCTAACCATAGATTTTGCACTTTCATACCAAATCACTTAATATTTATGACAATACGAAGTTCATTAACCATATTTTTGACGCTTTGATATGAAGCTAGTTAACCACATTTGTGACACTTTCAGTGCCACTCATTAGTCATATTTGTGATACTTTCTGTTACGTACATTGGATATATTTATGACACTTTCTTACGACATTAATTAGATATGTTTATGACACTTTCTTGCAACAATAATTAGATATATTTATGAGAGTTTTTAAAAAAATATTTGCCCACATTTCTGTCGCTTTCTTATGTCGTCAGTCATATATAATCGTGACAATTTCATACGAAGCTCATTAATTACGTTTGTAACATTTCATACGCAATATTCTTTTATTATTTTTCATTTTTTTAAAGCTTGTAGTCATATTTGTGACACTTTAAAAAGAAGTTCTGTAAACACATTTGTGAATAGTTTAAGAGGATGTATTGTTCCTGTACCAAGCTAACATTCAATAAGTTTCAAAAATTTACCTCAAAAAAGGCACCAAAGATTTTCAATTACCTACTTTATGAAAATAAAATGGCTACTAATTTTACAAGTTTCTCTAAGCAATTAAAGATGTGATTGATGGACATTTTAAACGTAAACGATATTCTTAGATTTACAATTTAAATCTATAGTGAACGAGAGTAAAGAGGTGAAACGAGGTGAAATCATCTCCAACATTTACGTCCATAGGTGCGCTTGTAAGTCTAAGTCTAAGTATGTTTAGCTGTGTTCATTTTAATGTCTTGTTAATCACCTTTTTCTTCTTTCCATTACTCACATATAAGTTATCTTCGTGAATAGCATAAAATGGGCTAAATGGCCAGGTCATAAGGATTCCAAGGGCTCAGAGAAAGTTTGGGGAAAGGGACCCACTGGATAGATGTTAAGAAACAGATGATAGCCTCCCGTCAAGACCATCCACCATGTTTTTAAATATGTACCGGCTCTCCCGCACACGAATGACGGCTTTCGTCCCGTCCGGGAGACGGCGGCCTTTCCAATCCCATCGGTGTCCCCTACTGACTGAGGGCAGCGCGTTTTGAGGATATACACAGTCGTATCAGAATGATAAGATAATCTATAATAGTAATAAACTAATCTATGATAGGTGGTCACATTATTGTGATGCGACTGTGTATATCTCAAATGTGGTCCAAGTGGGACTCGAACCTGGGAACTGCATATTACGAGCCTGGCGTGCCACCAACTGAGCAACCCCATCCACTAGACTAAGTACCTTCAAAGATTTATTATACATATTTTTATACAGTGTATGAAGGAAATAAAATAATAATTATTTCACGTGACGTTCGTGAGCCATATACGTAGGTCTAATTACGAGTTAATTGTGGGAATGGAATCAATAATGTACAGCGAGGAAAATGAAGGATTTTTAAGCAATCATTTATCTTGAACTGCTATACTGATATTCCTGAATACTACTAAGCTCCGCCCTGCCCACGGTCAGTAGGGGATACCGATGGGCTTGGAAAGGCCGCCGTCCGTCGGATGGGACGTTAAGCCGTCGCCCCGTGTGCGGGAGACCATACCCTGAGCACGTTAAAGAACACCCTGGATGGCCTTGACGGGAGGCTACCATCTGTCTCCCAACAGCTGTTACAGTGGGTCCCCTCCTCCAACCTTCTCTGAGCCTTCGGGGTCCATGTGACCTGGCCATTTAGCCCATGGTGTGCAAAAAAGTGCCGCTCAGAGGTAAAACAACCCAACTACTAAGCTAGTTGGGAACCAGAAATGCATGACTGGAATATTTTGAAATTAGAATCTAATGTAGATTTTAAAAATTAACCTATCAAGAAGAAACTGTTTCCACAAGCATCGAGTCTTATAGAAATGCAATTTTATTTTTATTTTCGATGTTTTCGTATCAATTGGTTTCAGCGATTAATTTTCTAGATGACGATAGAAGTTAGATTTTTCTCTCAAATTTTACCTAGTATTAACTGTGATTTTATATATATATATGAATATTTTTCCTTATAGGTTACAGACACCTCTACGAAAAGACGATGAAAATAACGAAGCCAGTAAAAGTCCTGGTGAAGAGAAAGGCCCAGATATCATACCAGGTATTCAGTTTTGAATCTTTCAAAAATGAATATCAATATCCTATATCAAATTAAAACGTTTTCTGGGGACACCATACGGCTATTTATCTAAATGATTATATGTTATGAATAATTAAACAGTTTTTCGGTTAGAATATTATAATTTATAGGTTAAAAACATAGAAGAATATTTTTCAAAGGTGTGATGCATAGCAGTACACTTGATCGTATATATTTTTTGCTAAGCTTATGCCAAAAAATATTTTAAAGCGGAATTAAGCAAATAGTGAGTAGAATGCTTACTCAGTGATTTTTCGAAACAATAGCTACATGTGATGCAAAGTTAGTCTAAAGAAAAAGAAATTAACATAATAGTAATGAGACTTCAAAATGTGTACTAAAAGGTATACGAGTAAAATACACCTTTTTTATATACAAGTTACGAGCATTTACGAAAAATTATTCATGAAACAACTTTATGAAACACCGTAAATATTCTTTTATTTTAAACAGTTTTTATTAAACACGTATTATTTCGTATATTTTAAAAATCCTTAAATAATAAGAAACATTTTATTACCCATTTTCTTGCGAATATTTTATCTACAAACACACACATATACACAGTCGTATCAGAATAATATGACCACCTATCTAATAATGGGAATAACCACCCTTGGTCCAGATGACAGAGGCGAGACTGCGTGGCATGGACGCAATGACGCCCTGGAAGGTTGTCAGAGGCCCACGTGCCCATTCAGATTCCAGCAGAGCACGGAGATGACGTGGTTGTCTGTCCGCACGCCGAACCTGTCGATCTAAATGGTCCCACAAGTATTCTATGGGATTGAGGTCGGGCGATTTCGTCGGCCAAGGGAGAACGGAGACATCGCTGTCGTGTTCTTGGAACTAGTCACGCACCACTTTAGCGACATGGCAAGGCTCATTGTCCTGTCGGTAGACACCATCACCACCAGGATAAACGTCCAACATGAAGGGGTGCATGTGGTCAGCGAGGATGGACAGGTAGCCATTGACGTGCAGGGATCCATCCAGTGGTACCGCTTATATCTCCGTGTGGTCGACCTTGTAACGTGCAATCTGTGACGCGATTGGGCGGGTACACTGTGATTTCGTGGGTGGTCATATTATTCTGATACGACTGTGTATATATCTACATATATATATATATAAATAAATAGATATAATTGAAAGGGATGAGTAAAATTATATATATATAAAAGTCAAAAGAAGTTAAAAAATTAACAAAGGAAAGGTTTATTTTAAGCCTTTTAAACTGAACAAAATTGTTTTAAAAATGTTCAAGTTCTTGACTATTTCTAGGAATTTTGACAAAATCTATACTTAAGATATATCTTCATGGGAATATAGAGCTCAATGATCAAAAATTTCCCCGAGAAGCTTAAAAGAGTTCCCCTCGGAATTTGGAAGTTTGAAAAACCAAACTGTTAGATTGTGGTTTGAAAGCAAAATTTGACCATTACATTTAAAATTATCCAAAATATGCAAAAGTAGTTTTAAAATGTTTTATAAAGTTTTTCTATATAATAAAATGTAAACCAAAATATAACAGCATTTTGGGTGGAGTGTTTAATTTTCCGCTACTGAATGTTTTCTTGTATATTTTTCTAGATGTCAACATTCCATCGGAGCAAAGTGCGGAAGAAGGGTTAGACAAGCATTTTCTTACAGACACACCGACAAGACAAATAGTTGGAGTTAACGGAATAGGGCAAAATGTGAAAAGTATAAGTAATTCCAGACCTAGGCAGGTAAGCAATGGAAAAGTTATTATATCATGCATTAATTTCCCAGAGAGTAAGTAATGATTGGAAAATGCACATGCATGGTCTAGGTAAAATAAAAATATATAATTTCCATATTATTATAATCCCCTCAAACAGATGCTTCCCACAGAGTCTGAAAGGAGTCTGTAAGTTTACATGTCACAGTAGAAGGTTTGTGAGGATGACAGGAACTCAGCAGTTGGGTTCGGTTGTTTTACCTCTGAGCGGCACTTTTTTGCACACCATGGGCTAAATGGCCAGGTCACATGGACCCCGAAGGCTCAGAGAAGGTTGGGGGAGGGGACCCACTGGAACAGCTGTTGGGAGACAGATGGTAGCCTCCCATCAAGGCCATCCAGCGTGTCCTTTAACGTGCACAGGGTATGGCTCTCCCACACACGGGGCCACGGTTTAACGTCCCATCCGACGGACGGCGGCCTTTCCAAGCCCATCTGTGTCCCCTACTGACCGTGGGCAGGGCGGGGAATTTTGCGGAGATAAATCTCAACGCTGACCCAGCTGGGACTCGAACCTGGGAACTGCAGATTACGAGCCTGGCGCGCTACCGACTGAGCCCCCCCCCCCGGAACTCAGCAGAAAGACAATACAAACATCTATGCCTTACCCGGTAATCGAACCCAAGTCCCTTTGCTCAGTAGCCAAGCATCAGTAGGAAAACCAAATTTGGAGTACTATATCTTTTAAAAAAAGGGTTTTAGCGGAAAAGATGATTGAAGTGAAATTTCGGTGTAACGAATGCTGGACTAATGGAATATTCGTTAAAATGGAGTTGTTTTTCGTCCCCTGCCAATTTACTATTTATATTTATCTTAAAGGTATAAAGAAGTCTGTAAATGGAAAATCCTTAAACAATGCGTCGTACACTTTTCCTTCTTTGCTCTGTTTGGATTTCAGCATTTTTTAAACTTGGTGGAATGTTTGTCTACACAAGTGTATTGGATTGACCAATTATAGTTCATTGTTATTACTGTTTAGCCATATGCGTTATTTTTATTTTGTGACATTATTATGGAATTTACGAAAAAAATCTTTGTTAAAAAAGTACAATTCAGACAAAAAATATGGACATTTTTTAAAGAAATGAACACTAATTAGTAGTCAGTTTCTTTCGTTATAATTATTTTGCAATACATATACTATGGGGTTAAAAATAAAATAATACAGAGACAACTGTTTTGGATTTCAAAACAAGTTTGAAATTTCGCATACCTATTCAGGTGGGGGCAGGGGTGGCTCAGTCAGTAGCGCTCCAGACTCGTAATCTGTAGTTCCCAGGTTCGAGTCCCAGCTGGGTCAGCGTTGAGATTTATCGCCGTAAACTTCCCCGCCCTGCCCACGGTTAGTAGGGGACACCGATGGGCTTGGAAAGGCCGCCATCCGTCGGATGGGACATTAAGCCGTGGCCACGTGTGCGGGAGAGCCATACCCTGTGCACGTTAAAGAACACGCTGGATGGCCTTGACGGGAGGCTACCATCTGTCTCCCAACAGCTGTTCCAGTGGGTCCCTCCCCCAACCTTCTCTGAGCCTTCGGGTCCATGTAACCTGGCGTGTGCAAAAAAGTGCAGCTCAGAGATAAAACAACCCACCTATTCAGATATTTGTCCCAACATACAACTAACAACATGATATCTTCTCTCTTGAAGCGACTTTGACTGTTGCTTTGAGGTAACCCGGGAAAATCTATTGCACTTCTTCGTCCGATTTCAACTTCTTCCTTTGCATGGCATTTTTAGAGATCCAGAAACTGAAAATGTAACAGTAGAAATACCAGGATAGATCTAACTATCGTGCTATCATTTTTTCATTTTGTCACACTGTAGAGAAATTTTATTGTAATTAATTTATTTTGATCCCCCTCACGACTTCATTATACTGACAACTCGCTGTAAAGTGGAATAGCCAAGATTTTTAAAAAGTGGGATATCGAAGAGCTTTGTTAATCTTGATTACTAAAAACATACGTATAATATTAAAAACATACGTATATAAATACTACATATGTATACTAAAATCATACGTATTTTATTACGTATATATAGGTATAAAATTATATATACGTAATAAAACATACGTATTTATTATAAATATACGTATAATAATAAATAAAAATACTCCTAAATATCCTAATTCATATTTAGGAGCAGTGTTTGATATTCCAGCTTTTATAAATTTTAATTTATTTAAGATAAAAATGTGTTAAAAATATTATTAACAACAAAAATTTAATTACGGAAATTAATTAAAATTAAAACTATAAATTTCGCCCTTCCGTTTCAAACACTATAAAATTCATTCGTCCCTTTCAAACCCTATAAATTTCGCTCTTTACTTTCAAACGTGATTGATGTCACACTTCATTTTTTCACGTGACAAATGTCACTCTGCACTTTCCAATATATTTGAAGCATAATGCCGATTTTCATTCTCAAACGTGCTGTATATAAACTCTTCACTTTCAAATATCACTGTTACTAGGTCTCCACCTCCTTTTAGATCTACATAGTAAAGTATAAAAGCGAAATTAACCGTTCAATAGAAGACACGAGAAAATCAAAGTGCTAATTTGATAATAAATGACATTTAAAATGTATTGTAATATATTATTTTATTTTAAAAACTTTTCTTTGTTGCCATGTCTCTCTGATTTATTTATTTTTATTTATTATTGTATTTTATTGTAATTTCGTGATTGTAGATATTTTTATGTATTGAGTGTCTTTCTTGAAGATCAGTACTAGAAGTCTTTTATGGCCGTTTACGACTAGCCTAGGGCGAGCAGTCGGCGCAGGAGGCTAGAAAGAGAGACTGGAGCAAGAGTTTTGGTGCGTGGCGAAAGGTCGTTTCGATACGCGTCAGAAGGACGCCACTCTTACTCGAAGTAACCCTTGAAAGGAGGGTGCGATTCCAAGGGGAATCGAGAGTTTTGGTGAATCTGATTACAGTCTTGTGGATTCAGAGTGAACCACAGTGTAGACAAAGGTTGATTATCCTTTAGCCTAGTTTGAGTTTTAGTTGAGCTGTATAGAAAGAATTTGCAGAGTGTGCGATTCTCCACCTCATTATTAATGTTTGCAGCAGCAAAGCAGCAAAGGCGCACGGAGTTGAGCGCATTCCCAGCACGTGATTGTATAAAGTGTAAATAAACTGTGTCGTCCCTATACAACTCCCGTGCAGTTAATTGATGGACTACTTTCATTCATTATTCAACACAGCGAATCTAAGGCATACGGCGCTACGGGCGTAAAAACCCGCGAATCTGTCATTTCACCGAAGTGACGGTGAAGTTTATTAAGTAACAATTTCATCGTCTTCGACCAGCATACGATTAATCGTCTCTCCTACCGGACGGAACATCACATTTGTTTTTACACATCGATAGATGTCTTTATGTATAACAGAAAAAATTATTTAAAAGATAAATTTTAAATACATTTTTCATAAACTGATAATTTTATATTAATATCTTCTGTTATTTTTAGCAGATATGTCTACTTAATTGTAACTTAAAGCATGAACAAACTTGTGGTCACTACTGTGAAGAATTAAACTTAATTATGCTTTTATAAGCATTAGGGAAAATATCTAGCTACTGCAAATTTTGAAAAGTATTTAGCGGTAATTCTGTAAACATTGAAAAGTATAAACGTCTGCTCCATTAAGAATTGAGGAACTTGTTAACTATATTTCTACAAGCATGCTTACGGAGTAGATCTTAAGTTTTTAAGCCTTCCGTCATAAAAATCGACACTGCGTCAGTTTAATAAAATAACAAGTTCCAAACTTTCTATAATAGGGCCTACTTGGATTGACAAATGTTTCAACTTGTAAATCCCTTCGGTATCATCGTATCCCCCCTCTCCCCCTACAAATATATATGTAGTGGCAAGCAATCTCCATTGTTGTTGTTTTACCACTTAGCGATACTTTTTTGTGCAAAATGGGCTAAATAACCAGGTCACAAGAACTCTAAAGGATCAGAGAAGGTTGGGAAAGGGACTCAATAGACTTAATATACTGGAAAGTGCAGAGATACAATAGACAGCTATTGGGAGACATTGTAGCCTCTTGTCAAAGGCCATCCAGCGTGTTCTTTAACGCGCACAGGGTATGGATCGCTTGATCAAAGGCCACGACTAAACGTACCAACCGACGGACAGTGGCCTTTCCAAGTCCATAGGTGTCGCCTTTCTGAGGGTATAATGAGGTTTAGCTGAGATAAATATGAACTCTGACCCAGATGGACACGAACCCGTTAACTGCTGATTATGAGCCTGACCCCTTCCCGATTGAACCAAATCCCGCCCCTGAAACGTGACGAGAGGACAAGCATCTCAAATGCACGTGAAAATATCAAATTTCAAGAACCAATAGCTATTGTTTGTCATGTTGAACTTCAAACCGGACAAGAGATGGAATAAGTGAAGTAAGATTTTAATTGAGCAGAACAATCTGCAAGGGTTTGTTTCTAAAAGCAATGCACAAAACTACACAATCGGTCTCTGACGGTTTGAGAATTCAGTTTTGCCATAAAACTTTCCTAGAAAATCCCACGTCCTGCTAACCCACTAGTAGTCTTCCTCCCCAAGAGGTCACACACTTACTTTAGAAACCACTGAAGTTAGTTGTTACTGTGAAGACATTGACTCATTTATAGATTCGTAATTAGATCGGTTTTAATGATAGGAGGCTCAAAAGATTATTATATGCATGATATATTTTATAATTTATTTAAACCTTAAAATTCTTGAAATTCATTTTTACCATTTCAGAATGATCAAGAGATGACGGACGGGGGAAGCCAAGTACCCCCGACATCTAGCCTAAGGGATTATTCCCATATCACTCCTCAAAAGCGAGTCAAAGTACTTCCAGTTGCAATGGAAGACAGTGGCAATCTCCATAGGCCTTATGTGAAAAACATACAAACAGATGTTTAGGAATAATACAGGTAAGCTCTTTCATTAGCAAGCTTTTTAATTGCAAAATTATATACAGGCAATAGACAGAAAAATGCAAACAGTCTCATGTTCATGGAGAAGAAAATTCGGGGATACATAACTGGTTAAATAATTTTTTATGAAAACATATGACTAAAGTTAAATATAAGGTGTTAAAAGTTTTGATTTTGAGCAATATCCGTTCATAATTAAAGAATTCTAGAAGCTTGAATATCAGAGATGCCAATCATAAGAATTCACCACGTTATTGCAAAAAATTTTTCGTATACGAAAAATTTATAAAAAATTTGTTTTATTCGTTATTGCGAAAAAATTCGTAAAGCAAATGTTCGTAAATCGAGGGATGGGGTGTATTATTACAATGCAATAAAATTTTATTTAGCTACTGATAATATATATACAAAATATTGGTCATATCCACATAGTTTCCATACTAGCCATTTTACATGTAGAGTTAGTTTTAATTATAATTTTGACTATGCCTTTGGATATAATGATTAAATATAACAAATAAGGTAAATAGTGATTGAATATAACAAATACAATAAATATTGATTTAATATAATAAATACAATAAATAATGATTGAATATAACAAATACAATAAATAATGATTGAATATAATAATGCATAATGATTGAAGGATTATTCAAATACAATGAATTAAAGAAGGTCCATTTCAATCATATATCATCAAACAATTAAATGTAAACCAATTGACATAAATATTTAATGTACAGAAAAATAATCATTTTATTAATAATTGCAATATTCTGTTAGAATTAACAGAGCGACAATCTTTAATCCTAATGAATTTATTTACAGTGAAATACAATCCATTTTTTAACACTTTCTTAAATGTAATTTTATTATTAGTTTTTATATTCTTGCAAGATAATGAATTATAAATTATTATTCCACAATAATCATAGAACTTTTAATAAAATTCTGTATTCGGCTTTAAAATTTTAAAATTATTATTAGAAACTGTTCCAGTATTATGAACATTTGAGATTATCTTTAAATCTTCTTTAATTTTAGACAGATATAAGAACAATTTTAATTTATAAGCCTCTTCAATGTTAAAGTAAAGGAGCGCAATTCCGGAAACACTTGTCTTGATAAATTCACATTTCATTTTGTATCTTATGATTTTAACAACATAGTTTTGCATCTGAATTAGTCGCTTAAGATTAATTTCAGGTGCTTTAGCCCATATTATACAATTACCAATACATTACCCCCATATGTTATGATTATAATGCGAGTCTCCTTAACGTTTTTGCAATTCATGTTCTATACATGCACGCATACACGTCATTGAAGACATTAATTTTATTCTCTTCATGAAATGTAAAAACGTAATAAGGAAAACAGAATTTATCATTCCGTCATCTCTATATCATCTCTTATCTAATATCGTCTTTGCTCTGTTAGGAGATAACGATTTAGTAAGCTTAGGGATGCTTTGCAAAAAGTAGTTAACATTTGCCTCTGCAGGAGATGTCATCTCTAGTAACATTGCGCCTCAAGACGATTATAAAAAGGCTATTACATTCTTTCTTTACGCTTCGTAACTCCAGCGCAGAACTATTTTCTTAAAGCTAATTCAAAGCCTTATTCCTCCTCCTGCATGAGAGGAACATTCAATAAACAACAAAGAAACGATCTATTTTTTTTGGCATCTAGACGAGAAAGATAAAAAGGAGAATTCATCAGTAGGGAAAATTCATGGATAGAGGTCCATTTGCATGACAAAAATGATGCTGACATGTGAAGCATAGATGAAGAAAAATTATGGAATTTTATTAATAAGAAATGCATTGCACTGCATAATCACACAACTGTATTGGTAACTAACATTTTATTTCTTCTATTATTATTATTCATTGGGAGAGGACTCAGATAACGACTTATGTTTCACTGAATTGCAAATTTAGCGCTGAGATTTCTGAAAAACCAAAAACCAGAAAGATCTTTGTGAGTAGGAAAGAATAGTGAAAAAAAAATAACTCAAAAATATTCAATCTCCAGTCTGTTGTGATTGGTACAGAAGAAATAACCATGATCATCATTTGTCAGGGGTTGTCCTGATTTTGTCGGTACGAAAGTCAGCGTTATTGTTCTTCGATATATTCAAATAGCCATGCAAATTTTCGCGGTTGTCTGAATTTGATTAAATGCAAGATTCATATAAGCTCTCATATTTCTTTAAGAAGTTTTTAATCTCACGAACAAGATATTTTGGTGGAAAATTATTTTATTCGAAAAGTATACTTTATCTGATTGCCTGATGAAGGACTCTTAATTCGGAATTGTGAATGATAAATTGAGAGATATAATTTTGTTTTTGTTCCTTACCGAGTTTTCGATGACATTCTACAATATCTACAAATTAGATAATGTTATGTCTAGTAACTGATTATAGTTACAACTCCAATAATTCTAATAACTGAAAAAAAAATGTAAATGGCATCAGGAACAATGAATAACCGTATTACAGCACCAATGACGAAAACCAGATGACAAACACTGGCGAGCAGTTTTTGCCGATTTCTAACAACAGAGATTTCTGGATTACTAAGAAAATAACGATGATGAGAGTAAACAAAACTGTTATTGATTGTGCCGACTTCGTCCATTCATGCTAATTATTTGTTTCGCTATATTAGACTAATAACACCTAAATAAGAGGCGATAATTACTTCAGATATGCTGAAGAACAAGCACT